>CM036636.1:2500000-3750000 GCA_020746105.1 Trogon surrucura
CTTGACATTTTTTTTCCAGTGGTAAAATAAGAGTATAAAAAGGAAGAAAAATATTAATAAGGAGTGCTTGTCAAGTTTTCAAGGAGGAGGTACCTTGGCACACCTGGAAAATTTTAGTACTGGATCACTAGTGATAAATCACCAGAAATGCAGCTGTGGTTGAAACTGAAGCGAACATAGTTCAAGCTCTTTTAAATGTGGATTGTTTAATACAGTCGGCAGCGTATTTGCTCAAGGGATCTATCGCAAGGTGTTCTAAGCAGTGGCAACCTTAGTGTGCAAACACTTGTGTGAGTTATACTTAGTATGGGAATTCTTAATTGGTTGAAGTGCTTAACAAACGCCTTCTTAACAAAGGGCTGGGGAATAAAAGATAAAATTATAGCACAGATAATGGGCTGAAGTGCTGAATTTAGATGTGCATGAAAGAAAAAAAAATCAACCTACAATCTGACCAATTTCCTCAGAGTTTGAATTGACTTTCTTAGGATTATACAGATCCCCAGGTATGAAGTTTCCAGCTTTACTTATTTCTCGGGTGTATGTTCAGGAATGAATATGTAGGGTAGTCAGGAGGGTTTAAATATTTTCAAATGACAACAGCTGATTTTGTGCTGAATTCCCATATCGTGAGGTCAAGACGAAGCAAGGAAAAATTATAACTTGGTAGAGTCTCTTTTGAAGATGTCAAGAAGAAATGTCATGGTGCCTTCAATAACATATAAATTTCCAAGTGTCGTCAGCTCTGTAAGACATTCAGTCTCAGAAAACTGGTGTGAGTAACGGGCCAGAAGCAGTGATCAAATCCTACCGTTCCTTGCATCTCACAGAATTCAGGCCAAAAACTTGTATGGTATTTGTCATGTCAAGCTCATAAACACTGACTCTCTGTGTTGTTTAAAAGTCAACTGTATGGGTCAGTTAGAAACAGACCTGTGATCTTAAATTTAATCCTGAAGAATAAACTCAACTCTCTGCTTTTTAGTAAACCCTTTAAAGGGCCCAACTCTTTCCACCAGCAGAAATCAGCTGGCTCAGGTGCAAAGAGCAATGCTTCACGCCGCGCCACTCCTCTGGGCACGAGGCATCTCGTTCCCAAAATCCTCTTCTTGAGTTCACCCACTATCAAATAAAATCTTGTCGATGAGGAGTTACCCCCATCCTCTTCCACCTGCTGTGTGCTGGGACAGGCTCTGCTCTTCGTTTCGTGTTTTGGTCGAGCTCCGTGCAAAGGCAGGAGGGAGTCAATATGAAATTGTGCCTTTCAGAGGAATTAACGAGCGGTGAAGCCGAGCAAGGTAATCCATGCAAATGATTTTGCCACTGCTGCTTTCTCCATTAAACTCCTCAAAACTGTGGCAACTCTCAGGCTGTCGTGCTGCATTTCCAATGGAGAGCGGGGAACTAGAAGTTCTCTGCACCGAGTAAAGTGCTTATAAGGCTACAAATATTCTTTTGAAGATGTTTCTCTTATCTTACAAGGACATGCATCGTTTTGAAAACCCTTTGCTCAGAGACTGGAAGTCTTTCAGTTCAGAGCTAATCAAGTTGCATGTCTTTTGCATTTTAATTCTTTCCAAGTCCATCTCTCTCTCACAGCACCGATTTCGAGTGTTTCTTTTCTTCTGGAGTAAGCAGGCTTCAGGAATGGGTTTAACCTCTCTCTGCTGGCTCACTGTAGCTTAAATGCCATTCCTTGACACAACAAATCTTTATGAACCTCAGGTTTCAGCTTTCTGTAGAAGAGACAGAACAATGAGCCCCTTGATACAGCTGGGCAAAGACACCTACATCAAAGAAAAAGGGCAGCAACATGTGTGAGATGGCAAGGGAGGATAATTGCCAGGAAGACAAATTAGAGTTCCTCGTGAGAGTGTGGCAGTTTCTTCTAAGGGATGCTTTTTTCATCCACTTTTCTGTTGTACTAGCCTGAAGTTGAAACAGTTAAATTCATTTGTTCTTCCTTTCCTTTGACTTCTGTTGCTTGTTTGCACCTGAGTTAATTCCTGTAATCTGCTGTTCTTTTGAGCCCCCAATGTCCTATCTGCTCATGCCAAAGAGAAAGAGCGGGGCTACCATGTTTGTCTGCTGCTTTGCCTATCTTGCTCAGGTTGCCGGTTCCCCACTGTAAGGTTTGCCTTTATTTCCAGTCCTGTGACACCCCGTGTGTGTTGTCAGCACGTAATGACCAGCAATTAATCTTACAGCTGAGACACCTCTCACTGACATCCAGCGAGGCCCCTGTGCCCAAACAAAGGTTTGGAGGCTGGGAGTTGCTGATCTGATACTGTCTCTTTGTTGAATATTTCTTCTAATGTAGAGGCACTGTTGTCTGGAGGATTTTCAGGTGTCCTAATTATCTTCTTCCAGCCTCTGTGTTGCAGTCATGACTAAAGGCAATGCAACTTCTGATGTCCTGCTTAGGATGCTGTATGGTTAAAAAAACCCCAACTCCTAGCGACGATGAGTAGCCTGCTGGGCTGCCTTTTTAGCAGGCTTTAAAACCTATGTAATGACCCAGTAGGATAGATGTGGCCCTTTGGTTTCTGAGAGAATCCAGGGCAGATGGGAGTGGCTGTCGGGAGCAATGGTGGGTGGAGGAGAGTTAGGCTTGAGGGAATTGCGTAGGTAAAACCTGGGTTTTGTTTATTTTAAGGGACAGTAAGACTGAACTCTGGTGTGAGGTATGTCTGTAGATGGAGATGTGTTGGAGCATTGACTCAGGGTCCTGAATCATAGAATGTTTTAGGTTGGAAGGGACCTTAGAGATCATCTAATCCAACCTCTCAACTAGCCCAGCTTGCTCAAGGTCTCATTCAGCCTGACCTTGAACACCTCAAGGGAGGGGGCAGCCACAACTTCTCTGAGCAATTTATTCCAGGGTCTTGTCACCCTCGGCCTGAAGAATTTCTTCCTGGGATCCACTCTAAACCTATTGTCCTTTAACTTAAATCCATCTCCCCTTGTGCTGTCGCTGGACACTCTTGTACAAAGTCCCTCCCCAGCCTCCCTGTAGGTCCCTTCAGGCACTGCAGGCAGGGATAAGGTCCCCCCGGAGTCTTCTCTGCTCCAGCTGAACGATCCCAGCTTCTGCAGCCTGTCCTCGTAGCAGAGGTGCCCCAGCCCCTGGATCATCTTTGTGGCCCCCTCTGGACTTGTTCCAACAGATCTATGTCCCTCTTATGGTGGGGACACCAGAACTGGACACAGTATTCGAGGTGGGGTCTCACAAGAGCAGAGTAAAGGGGGAGAATCCCCTCTCTTGACCTGCTGGCCATGTTTCTCTTGATGCATCCCAGGACAGGGTTGGCCATCTGGGCTGCATGGGTGCACTGCCAGCTCATGTTGAGCTTCTTGTCTATCAACACCCCCAAGTCCTAGGGCAAAGGCCCATGTGGTTTGCAGAGTTGATGTGAATTGTCACACTTGACAAGTTCTGGCATTTAGCAGTCTTGTTTCTGAAACCCCAGTAAGGCTAAAGCTCTCACCAGCCTGACTGTGAGGTCGCAGGTGACACTGGAACGTCAGATGGCACCAGTACACCATTGCAAACCATGATGGTTACGTGTCCACACAGTTCACAGTCTCTGGGGACTCAGGATTGTTCCTCCCTTGCTGCCCGAAGGACAGAGAACAGTCACAACAACAAGAGTTACAAGAAGACACTCAGAAACAGGGGAAAAGCAGAATTTCTTTTCCTTTCTCAGAGATCTTTGAAAGGAACCAGTACAAATGATTTTCCTCATGCACTGATATGAATCAAGTGTAGAACCGGCATCAAGTTTTTAAAATCACACTCCATGAGCAATGTAAGCTTTAAAACAAAAAAATCTGTAGGAAAATTCCCACCATAATGGCATCTCAATCTCATGCTCATTCCAGTGCAGATTCGCTTTGTTTTCACTTTTACAGGCCTTTTGTCTAGCTGCCTTAAGGAAGGGATCTCCACATCTGAACCATCCCTTCTACGTGTTTTCAGGCAGTCATGTTTGCTATTAGTTGCCATTTAACTCCTTCCATGTTTTCAGTCCTCAGACACCAATACAGCTTTTCCCCAGATAAGATTTCAAAACCTTTTTGTTTCTGAGGTGCTGGTTTGAGAGAGAAGTCTCTTGAACTGTCTAAAAAAGCCCATTTCACTTTTCTGACCTGTCTCATGGAGCTTCTGAAAATACCTGAATTATACTGGCTTATGAGTTTTGGGAAGGATTTCACACCTTTTAAAGTGCAGATTTTTAGCTCACCTGAAATTTTTAACCCTCTCTCAGCTCTCCTTTCCTCCGTGTCTCTGCTACGCTTTCTTATTTTGTTCTCCTCTGCTTGGGTTTCCAGTCTTCCTCAGTCCTGGATATTATTTTTCAGCCTTCTCAATTTGCTGTCTTATTAATGTCTTTCACTCTCCCTCCCGGATGATTAATAAAGAGATTATATAAGGCTTGTGTAGTAGCGCTGATCCCTCTAGTATTCTTCTAGACAGCTTTCAGCTCCACACTTTGATGCTTACTCTGTTTTTACTGTGTTTTTGTTGGGTTTTTTTTTAAGTTAGCCTTCCATCTAGGCTGGCTTAAATGGACTTCAAAGCAAAATTTTGTGGGAACACAGTGTCAGATGTTTTAGTAAGATCTCAAACTGCATCTATGTCAAGCATGTCAAAGAATTTGTTATTTATAATAATACCAGGAAGTGTACAGTTTACCAGCTGCAACTCAATATTTTGTTCGCTTTAGATTGCCCTTTAGAAAATCCTCACGTAATTTGACAGCGGCAAGCTAAAATCTGTGGTTCAGACTGTCTGAACTGTATGGCTTCAAGTACTGGCGCAGAGTGGTGTGTGCTGCAAATTGACTTGGGTGATGACATTTGCATTGTCAAACCTTGGGAAATTCGGTTCTTTCGGGCGGATAGAAATGAGTCAGTTTGGGGAGGGTTTTTCGTCAGTGTTCTCTGAATTCTTTTACTGTATGAAAGTGTGAACTTGTAGTTTGGAGATAAGTTACACAGGAATGGAAAACCGACAGTGGTGAGGCCACATGTGGAATATTGTGTCCAGTTCTGGGCCCCTCAGTTCCAGAAGGACAGGAAACTGCTGGAGAGAGTCCAGCGCAGCCACGGGGATGATGGAGGGAGTGGAGCATCTCCCTGATGAGGAAAGGCTGAAGCAGCTGCGTCTCTTTAGCTTGGAGAAGAGGAGACTGAGGGGTGACCTCATTCATGGTTATAAATATGTCAAGGGGGAGTGTCAGGAGGATGGAGCCAGGCTCTTCTCAGTGATGTCCAATGACAGGACAAGGGGCAATGGGTTCAAGATGGAACATAGGAGGTTCCACAAAAATATTAGAAAAAACTTTCACTGTGAGGGTGACAGAACACTGGTACAGGATGCCCAGGGAGGTTGTGGAGTCTCCTTCTTTGGAGATATTCAAAACCCGCCTGGACGCGTTCCTGTGCGCTCTACTGTAGGTGATCCTGCTCTGGCAGGGGGGCTGGACTGAATGATCTTTTGATGTCCCTTCCAGCCCCCAATGTTCTGTGATTCTGAGTTCTGTGCCATGAGACATCCCTTTCCCATGGGCTGAGCCCTGGTGTTGTTGATGGAGATGAAGATCTGCAATGGGTGTTTAGCATCTTTGCCTTCTCAAAGAGTGTCTCCAGTGTGGCTGGGAAGGAGGGGGACCATCCTCTGGTTTGTGGAGACCTCTGAGCTTGCTCGGGTCTGAAGGAATGTTCTTGGTCTCCAGAAGTCCCTTGTGGACAATAGCTGGGTAAAGAAGCTGAAGTGAGTGGTTGATTGTGGAGAAGGAAGTCTCCGAGCAAGTGCTATGGTCTTCCAGTGGCTTTTTTGGCCTCCTTCCCCTGTGCAAGAGGGGCACAGGATAAGAAACACAGCTTGGAGCCGCCCCTTACTCCACAGACTCGGTGTAACCGGGTGATACGATGGGGTAAGGCTGGTGGCAGCTGGCACAGATGCCTGCCCTATCCAGCTGGGCTATTTGTTTAGAGCGGGAATGTGACACGGTTGAGCCTTGCTGTTTTTCCTGTTACAGAGGAGGTCATGCTGGCAGAGGAAGACAAGAACGCAGAAGAGAAATCTCCTCTGGACGGTAGGTCCCTTTGCTGTGCCGTTCTCCTCCTGCGACACGTGAGAGGTTCACCTGCTGTACGCTGCCGTGGCTTTCCGTCCTAACCAGGAGGGTGCGAGGAACACGCTCTTGCATGCACTTGGCATTAAGTCGAGCTAAAGAGTCCCTTTCCCTGTACCGGGTCTTTTCGAGGTTGCAGGTGGCTGGTGAGCAGTTATGTGACACACCCTCCGGGATGGGGATCTGCCCTCGGGGTCGGTCGGTCCCACTGCAGCCTCCGCCCGAGCGGGGCCGGGCCGTGAGGACACGCAGGTGGCGGCGGGGTCAGGCCGCAGAGTGGATGCCAGAAGAGAAAGGCGCTGACCGAGAGAAGGCAGGGCTCTAAACTGAGGTGTCCAGATGGATTTGGCAGAGACTGAGACCCCTGTTACTTGTAAGCAGTAAGACATAACAGGGTGTGGTGATCCTACCTTCCGACGGTGACCCTAGCCTTGCCGGCCGGCCGCAGGTACCGAGCTTCAGACGCAGGTGCAGCGAGGCCACGGGGACCGCTCTCCCTGTGCCTCCAGCCCCATGAGCTCTTAGGATGCGACAGCCAGTCGAAGATCAGTTAAAGATTCTTCCCTCTCCCTTTTCTGACCATCTTTCGTCCTCCCATGTCTCCTCCTTTCCCCTCCCCTCCCTTTCCCTCCTCTTTTTTTTTCTCCTCCCATCCACTGTCAGGGAGGGCCGCCTCGGAAGGGCCGATTCAACAAGGCACGGCACCGGCAGAGACTAGCAGCGGCAGCAGCTACAACAGTGAGTGGATTGCAAATCACCAGGGGCTTAGCGCAGCGGGGCAGGGCTTCGCCCCCACCGCCCCGCGCACCCAGGTCGCCGGCGACGCTCCCTGGGGCGCTTTGACGCCTTTGCGCCGAGCCACGCGGCCTCTTGGGCCGTGGGGAAGCCCGGCGGCTCGAGCCCGCCTTGGCCGACCCGGCGACCTTGTGCTCGGGGAGGACTCGGGGACGGACGAGCTGGGGCTGAAGGAGGTCAGGGCTGAGGTGCGCTTGGCAAATCTCAGCGTGTGTGTGCGGGCGTGTGGGTGTGCGTGCGCTGGGGAAGTTTGTCCAGGGCCCTTAGTCTCGAGCTGAAACGAGTGTCTGGAAGAGTAGTCTGAAAAGCCGAGTGGTGGAAGTGAACTAGAGGTGGGTGCAGGCCCCGGAGTAAAGACCCAGGTGTGCTGAGGCTCCTGCTATACTAGTAAGCTAAAGGCAATGTTCCCAGCCCACTGGTGTGGAGCAGCCACATCTCTGCTGGGAAATTGTCTTAGCCTCCAGACTGGGGGGACGCTGCATCAAAGGTGCCTGTAGAGATGGCACAACCCAATTGCTAAACACAAGCAGGAGTTTTCGGGGGGAGAAGGCGAAGAAGGCAACATTCAATTCGTGCCAGGGAGTGTTGCAAAACTTGACTCCCAGGGCTGGTTTTGTTCCAGTGCTGGGAATTGCCCTGGACATGCTGGAGTGTACTGGGACAGATGGAGCCTGAAGGACCCCAGAACTGGTCTTGCTGGGACTGAGGATTCAGCCTGGGTGGGGAAGGAAAGAACAAAAGAGCTTATCTGCAAAAAATTGGATCGAGACCGCAGGTTCAGAGCATCCTCTCTTCTTTGAGCCTCTCCAAACCTGGGCGATGTTCTGGGTGTTTCCTTGAAGTGAGGGAAGCACTAACGCTTGACTTAACTGCGGAGGAAGAAGTGCATCCGTTTCTCTGTCAAGGCAGGGAAATTTGTGTAGGGTGAGGGGATCCTCTCCCACAAACCGACCCCCAGGGTAGTCGCTGCAGAGTGAGTGGGTTTGCTGTGTGTGCCTCCTGAACAGTATGTATCACCACACCGTGGGGTGTCTTACTGCTGATAGCAAATGGTGCTTAGTTACTGTATGTCTTGAAGCTGTTACCAAACTGTATCAACGTCTTTTTTTTCTGCTGGTTCTCAAGGTTTTGCAGGTAGGTGGTCACGGGACCAGGGTCCACGCTGTGCCTGTGTTGCCCCTTGTGCACTGGGTGGACAGTGCAGACCTCTCCAAGCCTTAGGCTGCGGTTCTCTTTCCCTGTCGCGTAAAACAGCGTGGCGATGTTTGCCCTCCCCACAAGAGATGCTTTTGGACAAAGTGTGTTTTCGAAGAGTTATGACATCCCCAGAGGGAAGGAAATATACAGTGGGTGCTATTAAGAGCGTGTTTGCTGATTTGCGGCAGTTGGTTTCGACAGAGCATTTCTGCTCCTTAAGGCATTGCTCTGTGGTAAGCTGTATCCGAGCGCTGGAAATGCTAACTTCTTAATGGTGCACACTGTAAACAGCATTAATGTTTTTAATGGATAGAAGCACTCATCTCGTAACCCACTGGGGCTCGGAAAGATTCCGTGACCCTGCTCAGCCTTTGTGCTGCACTAAAAGGTCCAGCAGCTGCAGTGACTCCCCCCGCAGACCCCCTCCTGCATCTGCTGGGGTGAAGCACAAGCCTGCTGACCTGTGCCTGGCAAACCTTCAAGATCTGCAAGGTTGAATAAACAAACAACCCTGGCACCAAAGCATGCAGAGGCCCTGCAAGGTTGTAGGTTTTCTGATTTGCTCCATCTTGCCCTCGTGTGAGAGCTCGGAGCTGGCATTGGGAAGTAAACGCTGGCCCCGGAGAGTGAAGGGAGGGGGAGAGAGAATCCCCTCTGAATGCTCACGGGGCATTTTCTCTTTAATTTGCACACAGTGTTGAAAAGAGCCGCAATAAAGAAGAGCAAAAATGACCTGATTCATGCTGAAGAAGGTGAGGACCATTTCACAGACATTTGCTCCGTTGGTGAGTACTGGCTTCGCATTCCCTGAGGTTTAGATCTCCACCTAAACGTGTCCATGTCATGTTTCGTCCGAGCGGCTCCTTCGCTCCAGAAGCTGCGGTTTCAACAAGGAGAATTATCACTGCTCCTGCAGCAGCACTCGACCTTCCAAAGCAAATGGCTTCGTGGCTTCACCCTCTCCTGCACGCTGCCCTGCTCAGCTATTGCATGCTGCTCCCTGTAAAAGAGCCCTCCCGAAACGCCTGGAGAATCCGTGCTAGTGTTGACCATCCTGCGATTCTGCTTGGAACGTGCTCTTTTAGTCTAACGAAGCCCTAATACATCAAATGATACTGGTCAGCCACCCACCGTTAGGCTATGGAGGTCCCACGTGTTCAGCTGTGAGCAGAGAGCTGGTTCCCTCCTGAGATGGTAGAGGTGGAGAGGCAGGAGCAGGACTGGGGTTTGCCCAGGGAGGCAGGCTCTGGGGCACACCGCACCCGTCTAAGGGAGCTCCTTGGACATCAGCAGAAAGACCTTTCAGCCGTGGGCTTTTACTTGCTGTCTGGAGAGAGATCTTCCCGCCTGCTTTGGAGTTAGCTATTTTGCTTAGTCCTGTCCCTGTTGTTTGAGACTGTATTTTGTTTTGCTGCTGAAGCAGCAGATGTTCTCGTTATCTTCCAAAGAAACGGCTTGGCACCCCAGTTACCACAGAGCAGCAAATCCTGGCTGCATACGAGTAACAGCACAAACAGTACATTTGAGAGTACGTGTCCATGTACGCTTGCAAGCATGAGTGCCTCGAATGCTCTTTGGAAATTTGGCATTAACATTTTAAGAGATTACAGCTGCTGCTGGATTTACACCCTCCCCACCCCCTCCTTTTGAATGGGGGCCTGGTTGCAGGCAATGGATGTTGTGCAGCATGTTACTGACACCACCGCCCACTGTGGAACTGCCACAGTCCCCGAGGCTGAGCAGGCTGCAGGTTCTGTGGCTGAACTGCTGACACTTCTATGAGAGGTTTGTTGCTGAAAGAGGGCAAAAATGCAGCAACCGTGTGCATTTTTGGTTAGTTTCCTTTCATCCTGAGCAGCTCGAATCCCCGCATGGATAACAAGGAATGGTCATTTTGGGAACATTTGTTCACGGTTGCAATAATTATGAGATCTTTGCATTCACATCCAAGTCCCTCCAGGCTCTGGGCACCCATGCCACGCAAACAGATCTTTGAAGTCAGCGTTTCAGGTGGCAACGGATGACGGAGCATCTGGGCTCGTGGATAATCTGATGCAGAGCTGGGAACTGTCTCAGGAGCATATGGCAGGGAAAATAACAGCAGTGCTTTCCACCTTCTGCGAGTGGTTCACCCACTTGGGAAAAGTGTTTTTGATTTTGATTCACGGAACAAGGCAGAAAAGAAAGAAGGGATGAAGCAGATACTTCTGCAGGCTCCCGAAAAGGCTGAAACTCTGCATAATATAAACAATCAGATCATATGGGCAATTATGCATAAAGAATATGTTTTTGAGAGAAGATTTTTTGGATGGTTTTCCATAACGTCTTGCTGATGAGAGCATAAGGAGTGTGGAAGAACTAACTGTATAATTACTGAGTGCAACGTGAAGGTGCACACCAGGGTGGTGAAGGCTTCGACGGGTCTCTTGCTGGCCGTTGACTGAATATGTTGCACTTTAATTCAAACACAAGTACCTCAGTGAGCCTTATAACTGCATTATAAAGCTCTGTAGTGGTAAACACTTCCCACTGTTTTCTCTGGAGCTGTTCTTAACATTTAGTCTTTTCTTTCATCCTACCTCTCAGCCTTTCTTTCTGCACTGAAAAGTGTGCAGTGGTAGATACTGCCTCCTTCTGGCTTCCCACCCTCTATGCTGTGCCAGACACAGGGCACTTGTAGTTGCCAGACAGCAAAGCCTGGAGAAGTGGATGTTTTCTGCATTATATTTCTGCATATTGCAGCTTTTCTTCACTGGAAGATCAGTGCGGATGGGACAAAAGGACCACTATTCCCGTGGCAATCTGAGAGTGTAGACTGCCTTGAATATCTGAGAGGTCTTTACCTGCTAAACAGTATTACGATACAGTGCACCTGTATCTTAACCTGTAGTTCATTTTGTTGCCCTAAAGCAATAGATGAGCACTATGATTTTTATTTAACTGCCAAAGGGAGGATTATCAAACTAACAGAACACACCGAGCTTTTCCGCAAGGAGTTTGTTCAGAGCCTGGACAGGGCCAGCTCTGCATTTGGTGTGTTGGTGGATGGCCAGCAGTGTGAAAAGGAGCAGAGAGCTTCATTTCTGTCTGTGGGACAGTGCAGCACGTGCTTCCGTGTAGCTGTGAGGCTTGGAGGACACATTGCTGTCACATCTGGATGCTTCATCCTTTCTATGCCTGCTATGTTTGCTGTTATGGCAGGATGAAACGATGAGATTCCCACGTCTTCCAAGTGTTAAAATGTAAGCGAGCACGCTCAAAAATTTGACTGTTGCAGCCAGAACGCTTTGTTCATGTAACCCAGCCATCTCCAACGGCAGCCCGTGCAAGTCATCCACTCTCTGGTCCAAGACAGGGCAGAGTGTGTCCTGGTCAGCCCTACCCTGTGGGACGTTCCATCCCATGATGAGGAAGGGCAGGAGCATCTTATCTTGCCACGCACCACCCTGAAGCAAAGTTTGCCAGCAGTTTGAGGGGTGCCAGCACAGTGTGAAACGGGTAGGGTGGCAGCCTGCGGCCGTCATGATTTTCCCTGCTTGCAGCAGAGTCCGCAGCCATTGCAGAAGAACACCAAGGGCCACGTGTGTTTGTCACTCACGTGCGCTGATTTCTCCTGCCTCAGCACTGGCCGGAGATTGCCTTTTCATCATTTGTTTGAGCGGTGCCCGCTAGCACAGAGGGAGAGCTTACATTAGAAATTGTTTCTTCTGTCAGCTTCCTATTGTTCCAACGTCTGACTCTTTGCCAGGCTTTCAGACCAGAGTCAAAATGTAGCTGATACAGGCAGAATTGATACAAATGAGTAGCTGCGCCCAAAATATGATGCGTGGAGGCAGATTGAGTCTTCTACTGTAGAGATACATGAAATTGGAGAGCAAAATAAAGGAGACTTCACTTAGTTCAGTAGCAAGGGCTGAATCTTTGACTGGTCCTTGGAGCAGGGGAAATAGGGACCGACCTTGGTGTTGCCAGTTACCCAGCTCCAGGAGGATGTGCTCCACACCACGGGCAGAAACGCCACTGTGGCTGGTACTTTCTGGCCCTCAAATCAACCAGGAACTCAAAAGTTACGAGTTATACTGGAACAATCGAGATTGCTTCAAAAAGTTGGAGGCCCAGTTTCTTTAACTGGTGGAACTGGGCATTCATTCATGAACTTTTAATATCCGAGCCTTCATCCCTCACGATGTCATTGCAAGCGAGATGACCTTGCTCAGCCCATGGTCAACATGCTCAGCTTTCTGCCGCTTGGGAGAGGGTCTGTGTGCCCAGGCATATCCTCCAGCCTTTTGCCTGTCAGGATGTGGTGTGGTGACTTTTCTTTCTGTCCCAGGGTCTCCTTTTGCCCGTGCCAGTTTGAAGAGCGGGAAGAACGAGAGCTCGTCCTACTTCAGGAGGAAAGAGAAAATGTTCCGGTTCTTCATTCGGCGCATGGTGAAAGCTCAGAGCTTCTACTGGATCGTCCTCTGCGTGGTTGCCCTCAACACGCTCTGCGTCGCGATGGTCCACTACGACCAGCCGGAGAAGCTCACCACCGCGCTCTGTGAGTACCAGGGACTCCACCTTTCCTCCAGTGAGATCTTGCATTTTTGATCACTGCTGTCACATCCCCACGAGGTCTGGGTTTTGATTTCCTTTGCCTCTCTCTGAAGAGGCTCAGAAACGCAATAGTGATTAGCTCCAGTAATTCGAGAGTCATATTAGCTCCAGTAATTCGAGAGTCAATCCACCAGGTCATGAGACTGGTTTGAGATGGGAACATGCTCCCTCAACACTGTCTGAAACTTCAGATTCAACTACATTTAAATCTTGCAGCACGGCGGGAGGATTTGGTCTGTAGGAGGTTTTATGAAAGGAAGGGCAGCAGCTCTGTGCTTGGGTAAAAGCAGGTTTCTCTCTCTAATCAGCATCTGCCCGGGGGAACTGCAGGATTCCTGTCACTTTGGGGCTGATTTGCATCCATGGGTGATTTCTGTCGTGGAGATACTTAAAGCTCTGCCAGCTGTGATGTCCCTGGGACAGCAGCACATGTGAAGGTGGCCCGTGCTACCGGGGAGATAAAAATGTCTCTCTCTGCTTATAGAATCATGCCCTAATTTGCTATGGCTGTAACAGTTATTGTCATATTCTTTAAAAGGGTCCAATTTTACAGAAGGTCTTTCTTGATAATCGTGCCTTCCTTAGTAATGGCGTGTGATTAGATGAGAGAGATGTCATGATGCCCTTCTGGGAAAATATCTGCAATAGTGAGAGCAATAATAGCACACCGAAAATTACACTCTATTTGCACAAAAGCTTTCATTTTAGCTTGGTTCCTGTGGTCACGTATGAATTCAGGTTTCCGATAATCTATACATGCTTTTTGAAGTATGTTGGGCTTCTTTCTTGTGAGTGTGGGTTTTTTTTACATTTGATATTGTTTTGTCCTATGATGAATTATAAATGGAAACAGCTTTCTGCCGTCAGAGCTGTTACAAACCACGTCGTTACACTGAGGTTGCAGACTTGCTCACGAAGTGTGTTTTAAAAAAATGTGGAACGTGAGGGACAGAGCTTTTTTTTTTTATTATTTTTAATGAAGGTTGTGGGCTGTGACTCCTAGAACTGGAAAACTGGTAGAAATTGGTATGGTGACAATGAAAGTGGAACACGGCAAGTTTTTCCTTCTGAAGGGAAAGGATGGGGAGTTTGTTTCTGGAAGACAGAGCTGTTGCGTTGGCCCCTTCTGACTCTATAAAAACAGCCAGGAACAACCTTTTGTTCAGCATTTGATATTCAGATGTGAGTAGTTCAGAATTTAAGTAAAACTTGTGAGGTAAGCAAACAGAAAACTAGGAAAAAAAAAAAAACCAAAATATTTCAAACAGTCTAACATAATAAATTTGGCTTAGATCATTGAAGATACTTATCTTCCTTAATTTCTCTATAAATTAGATGCTTAAATATTTCTAGCCCTGGATCCTCATGTCTTACCATATAATAACGAAGCAGACTTTTGAAGTTTTTTTTTTAATATACCTAGAAGGTCAAGAATATTAGCAGCTCTGACTTCAAAAAACCTCCCTAATAATGTTTGCTGAAATATTTAATACCACCAGGTAACTGGAGCTATAATGAGAGATGAATAAGAAGGACAGAAACTTCTTTCAGCTCTGGGTTAGGTTGAGATTTTTTCTTCTGCAAGATTTAGACTGAAAAGAGAGACAGACTACACAGACAAGTCAGTCTTGCTTATTCATTTCCTAGATTTAACAGAGGAAGTAATAAGCTGGATTGGCAGAGTAATTAAAAGTTTGAGGCTTAGATTTTTCCTCGTGAATTAGGACTAAATGTCTAGAAAAATACCCCACTTTTAAGTCTTTCAACTCAAAAGAGAAGGCTTCACATTTACAAACTCTGTTTTGAGAACACCTCAGGCAGAACTTTTCTAACATAAAGAAACCTGTGAGCCAGCAACTTTTACTTAATGTTCATATGAGAGCTGGAAGGGATGTTTCTGTTCAGGTGTACCTGGGGCAGGGGCTCCCAAAGTACCTCAGCTGAAGAAAAAACAGGGAAGGTTGAAATCGTGTTGTGCCTGGGATCATGGTGAATCCTTCCTTCAAGAACTCTGCGTGTCCAGAACACCTGGTATTGGGAACTTGGCTTCAGAAACACTTGGGGAGTGTGCTTGAATTTCTGGGTGCTAGGGTACTACCTAGCTAAGAACGAGTGATCCCATTGACTCGTTCTTAATGGGAAAGAGGAAAAACCACCAGAACTGTGTGTTCTTGAGATCCTCAGCACCCCCCCAGCCGTAGGTGCTCTCCCGTGTCTCGTCTGCCCTTTCTGTGTCTTTGCAATCCTTGCGCTGCCGTTTACTTGTAAGACTTAAGTGTCCTTTTCAGTAAGAAAACACCTGGATGGATGTTTCACAATTCCATCCCTTAGTCACTGGTATTTCTTTTAGTGAATCTACAGATAAACACTGCTAGAAACAGCGCAGTGATTAGTGTGGGACAGCACAGAGGTGAGTCAGGGATAAAACCAGAAGATAGGAGGAATCGGAAGTTTTGTGGATGTTCCTTAATAGGTCTAAGCATTGGATCTCTAAGCAGAATGCTAGAACATTGACCAACGTGACAGAGAATAAAAGCCAGAGATGCAGAATGAGTGGTCATCTTGGAAATTCTAAGGTGGTCCACAAAATTTTCTCCTTTCTTTCTTCCCCCTCCCAATATATTTTTCTGAAAGACGAGAAACAGGCGTGCCATGGGTTCATTATGGGTAGGATTGTTTCTAGTCTGTCTTGTGGCACAGTGTAAATGAAACTCTGTGAAGAAAACTATTTTAATGAAATTTTAGAAGAAAGAGCTTCTGGGAATTGTCTACTGAAAAGGTTTACAAGTTCAACCTCTTAAATTACAAGAGTCCTGTACCTCCAAACCCTTTCAACTTTTCAGGCTGATGAGCTGCAGTACCTGTCTTTGCGTTGGTAACGACCTAAAGGTTTCTGCCCGCTTCCCTGAGGGATGGGATAGTTTTCATAGTGTGATCTTTCCCACTAATCTAAAGTTTAATATCGAATACGGGGAACGTTTTACACCTTAAAAGACATGAGACTTCACATGGACTAACGGGCTGGTTTGTTATTGCAGCCATGGTAAGACGGGACTTGGCCCCTCTCACGTCTGTGTGTGCTGAACCACAGCCAGACTGGAGAACCCTGTGATAAATAGATTTATGAACAAACCCAACTGTGGTTTAGCCCTTGAGGAGAGCTCCCTTGAAAGCCCCGTTCTGTGCAAGATTTGTGCACAAATCCATTAGAGATAGGCAGAACAAGGTTTCACAAAACCAAGGGATTTTAAACAGCTCCTGGAAAGAAGTTTGGCAAAATCCTTTAACTGTGAGAGTGACGGAGTTTAAAAAACGGCTTTAAAGTTAATCCGTGATGAGCAAACTTTGCTAAGGAGGAGCAAGGCTTGACTAATCTGATACAGAGCGAGAGGGAGGTAGCCAATTCTAATTATGTTGTTTCACGGAAGATGCTTAGAAATGAACTGGTGGGGAGTTTTGTTGAACTGTAGCAGAGGAGGAGTGTGGTAAAGTCTGGGAGGATCCGCTAACCCCTGAAACTCTAGCCAGGCACCTCTAATTCAATTATACCTGTCCCTCCGGGGAAAAATTTAATTACATTACAAATTAATTTTACTTAAAGTACGGTTGGTAAAAGCCTACGGGTCTGCATTGATTTATTTTTCCCTTGGTCTTTTCCTTTTAACTTTTCTGTTCTTGAATTGTTCTGATTAGCTTTCACTGCTTGATGTTCCGTATTGCTGCGACTGCTTTGGGAAAGGAACTGTAGGAGCTTCAGAAAGGGGGTTGGGATTTCTTGAGTCTTACTGAAATTGTCAATGAGAAATTCTTCGAATTCTTGCGATATGATGAGTAACAGGACATACTTTATGCCTCTGTAATTATCCCTAAATTAGATCAGAGATTTTCCTTCTCTGTATGGAAAGGACTCCAGTGCCAAGTTGCAAGAGAGGTTTTCTCATACTGCATGTGGGCACGTGGAATGTTCTTCTCACTGAAGCACGGACCTTCAGTTCAATAAGTTCCTTATAAAAGCGTGCATTTCATGCAGCTACCCATGCTTGTCAACTGTTTTCGTTGATTTTCCAGCACTGACAGTATTCTCAGACAGAAGAGACTTCTTTCAGCAATGATCTAGCCTAGAAAAGCATTCCTCAGATCTAGTAGGAGCAAAGATCCATCTTCAACAGAGGGGAACGAACCAACAAAATCCAGAATGTGGACACACAGTGGAGGTGCAGTGTTAAGGGATTTTCAGTTGGGATGGTGTGTTTTTAAAATGACTGTAGCTCAAGCAGAAGTGGCAAGCCTGACGGAGAAACAGCTGAACGCGTTTGCGTGCCCGGTGCTGGGCAGGAGGCCAGCAGAGGTGCTGGTGCTGGTGGTGGTCTCTTCTTCCCCTGACTAATGCCGTGGGAGACTCTTGGAACCAGAACTCTCTGACCTTCACGGGGTGGACTTTAGGGACCATGGGGAGAAGATTTACGGACTGGATCAGTAAGATTTCACTTGGGAGCCCTCTCATCAGGCTTCCCTTCCCCATGGCTGCCATTCAGGAAGCAGCTCTCTCCGTGTTTCTCCAGCTAACACCACAGCGATCCTTAACTTGCTTCTAAATTTGTATCTGCCTAAACCCAAGATCCAGAATGTCTCCTTTCGGATAAATAGAATATTTGAAAACAGTATTTTAGCCATTATGGCCCTAGAATGTCTTCCCTGCTGCCATGCGACGATGAACCATGTGTTTGGTGCAATTAGGCCTCTGTTGATGAAGTTGTGTTTGCTTTTGAAGTAGATAGCCAGCTCCCTCCGGATATAAATATGCAGCAATTGCGACGGAGAGGCTTTCTGAAGGGAGCATATTTATTTATGTCTGCTGAACATTTCACGTCTGCTTTGTCAAAGAGGGGAAACTCGTATTTCGCCAGGGTTCTCCTCCTGGTTGGCTTAATGTGTGAGGAGGATGAGAAACCAAAGCATCAAGCTCGACACATGCTCCTAATGACACCGGACTTGGAGACTGGGTAGAAATGGAATTAATCTATAAGTGATTGACAAAAAAGAGCCACTAACTGTCTGATTCAAACCTATGGGGCAAAAAGACACTAGCGCTGTCTTTGCCAATAGCACAAATTTGAAATTAATAAGAGTATTTGTATCCAACTTTTTTTCCCCTTAAATCACATTACAAAATGCTTCTGCTTAAGGCAGATTAAATTACACCTGGGGTCTGAATACCAGGAGGTCCAAACAATGAAATTGCATTTTCAATTATATAGGCAGGACCATGTCAGAGGGAATCGTGTTTCTGATCTGTTCGCTGGGGGAGCTGATCCATCCCGAGTCAATTCCTCCTGCCCGAGGAGTTCACTGTGTCTGTATTTTCCTTTCCTCCGTGCCTTGTCCTCACAGTGCTATGATTTGTAGCATCTGGTACCTGCTGAAATGTGGCTATCGCTGCCTGTTTTGAACTCTGATCTGGATGGAAGCCATCAGCTGTACCAGGACGAGTCGGGTGGTTCTTTCAAGAGCAGCAGAAGGAAGTTGCTTATTGCATGTTCTGAGTTTCTAACATTTCCCATTGTGTGGGGTTTTTTGGTTTTTTTTAAATCATTTTTTTCTTGATTCTGTTTTACTTATGGCATTTGTTAGCTTTTTCTCTCCTATGACATTCTGGTTTTGCATGTCTGTCTGCAAGGTGTGTCAGTCAGATGATGCACTTGTTGATACCTGGTTTTTGCTCACGTCTGCTGGATTGGTGACTGAACACTAATCCCTGTTTCTCCTCTCCTTTTCCTTCTTTTGAAATGAGGGTAATTGTCTTGGCAACGTGTTCTGAGATCTGTTGGTGCACGTTACAGTGAAAAAGACCCTATGCAGCATTTTTGTTACTCCGTGGTAGAATATGGGGCGTACCTGAAATGTAACTCTTAGAGGTGAGTCTGGTGGATAGACAAGAGGGTAAGAATCTCCCTGCCAGGGCGAGCTGCGAGGCTGGTGGAGGTTGTGCAATGCTTTCTGTAGGTCTGATCTATAACCCCTCCCTATGTGCTTGAGTTTTGTCTCCTGTCTAAGCAAGGCCACCAGCTTCAGAGCTCTGGTTTGATATCAACCCTTGTGGCAGGGAGATTGTACGTTGAAGTCATTCCACTAAACACCGTCGGGCTTGCTGAGCTCAGCTGAGCACGAAGCCGAAGGTGGAAGCGATAACTTCCCAGTGAGGGAGAGGTTGCTGTCAGCACTAATGCTGGAGTGAGTTTTCCCTTTGGGCTAATGACCGAAATAGGGGAGAGCAACCACAAAAATTCTTCTGCACCCAGAGAAGGTCTGTCTGCTTTTTTTGAGTTTTGCCTTCTGTTTCTTACCATTTCCAAAGTACACAGGGTACAGAATGGAAATTCGGGGTCTGACCTGGAAGGACAGTTCAAGCTCAGGATTTTTTACAAGGCCAGCTGTTAATAATTAAGGATTATAATATTCTTACTACTTCACAATGGTGATCTTCTTAATTACGTGCAAGGAAATTTAATGCAACTGAACACATGCTTTTTAAAAAAAATCGATATTTTTATACTATTGGACTTGTGAGCCACCGTGTTTTATGCCTGACTTCAGTTTACCCAGTCCCTTTCTCACACCCTCTGCACTCATATGGGTGGATCGCCAGTGTAGCCGTGGATAACTCCCTACTCCGGGGTCCCTTGCGTTGGAAACAACTATTTGCTCACTGGGTTGTTCTTTTGGGGGGCAGAAAGCAGAGAAAAGTTGTAGCATGGTGCAGGTGTGAATGTACTTCTCCTGGGAAGTTCCAAGCTCAAAGGGAGGTGGAGGCGAGCTGTCCCTCCATATGACCGTGCCTTTTCCTGAGCACTGAGCTCCAGCAGGTGGACCCACCTCTTGGTAGGAAAAAGGTTCGGAAGTCTGCAGACCTCATACTTGGTCATCTTATTCCTCAAATGTGAACACATTGCCCCTGATAGTCTCCCTTAATGGTATTGCTCCTATTTTCATGGAGAGTAGGTTGCATGGTATAATTGATACCCTCCTGGTATTTCTTCCCCTGTTGCAAATGTTGGCAGAAGTTGACATCATGCTTCCTGGATTTCAGTTAACTTTATGCCCATGATATTTCCTGACTGTCTTCCGCTTAAAATTTAAACCCCCTCTTTATTTTTTGATAATTGAAGCTGTATTTTTCAAGCAGGTATGCGAGAGGGGTCTGGGCCAACCACGGTCATGTAATACAAATGTGTGAGGCAGCAAACGGAGTGAAGTGAGTTTGAAAGGACCCTTGTTCCCTCCTCTCTCTTTCCCCACGCTCGTTAGCTGCAGCCACTTGTTGCAGGAGGTGTAGGGAGTACCTGGGGTTCAGGACTACTTAGCTGAAGTTTTTCTTGCTGTAATTTGTATCTGTTGCCCTTTGTTCATGGGTGCCTTTGAGAAAAGTTTGACCCCCAACTTGTCTTTATCACTCCCGGAACTGTGAAACTGAAATTGCAGAAGACGACTTTCCCATAGGATCTGCTCTGCTACAGCATCTGAGAACCTTCTGTTCTGGGCTAAGCAATGGGATTAACCTCCACCCTGTGAAGTTTGATTCTTCTCCTCATCTTTTCTCTAGAGGGAGAGGTTGGCCTTATGCTATTTGGTTTGTTTAGGTTTTTTTGTCCTTTATGCGTTCATTTTGTTGCTGTTGCTTATTGGTTTTCAGATCTAAACTTGAGTGACTTAAAAAGCCAGTGTTTTCTATAGCTTTGAATCCTAAAAACTTGATCTGGAAAGGGAAGTCTCCAGCTGTGTTCCTTCTGCCCTTTGTTTCATCATAGGTGATAAATTTTTCCTGTCAAATGCTTCACAGCCTATTTGCCCGTGATATGTGAAGCAGAAGGATACAGAACTTGCTCTTCCATAATTATATGGTTATAGAGGCATAATAAAAATAAATGCGGCTATGTGCTAACAGTAGGCACAGCACCTCTGAACAGGAGCACTCAGAAGCAGCAGTTCTGTTAGGTGTAAAGATATTTTTATCACAAGAAGATGCTACGAAAGCTTACACCCTGCTCCCAAAAATGCCCGTCTCATATAGGCACAGAAGTCCCAAACGTACCTTTGTAAAACATTATCTGTGCAATTAAATTAGACCTTTAGAAATAGTGGATCCAGACCTTTCTTTTGAAATTCTTTTACGAAGACAGCGAGAATATTATTTAACGCTCACACTAACTTTCCCGCAGTACACGTGAAACATTGCCTTAGCAGTCCTTGAAAACTGAATACATACAGCTCACGTGCATATAGAAATAATTATGTGAAACTGTCCTCGGGCTCTTGCTCGCCATTGCAAAGGGATTTTCTTCTGAGGGGTGGCAGCCTGTGTTGTGAAAAATTACCGTCGCTCCCCACGTGAAGAGATTTGCCTACCAAGGTCTTGTGGACTTATTTAATCTCTTTTTTTCTCTTTCCAGATTTTGCGGAGTTTGTTTTTCTGGGTCTGTTCCTTACTGAGATGTCTTTGAAGATGTACGGGCTGGGGCCAAGAAATTACTTCCACTCCTCGTTCAACTGCTTTGACTTTGGGGTGAGCAGCCTTCACCTGCGGGGACGGAGACGGGGGGGCCTGCCCTGTTATTCGGGAGGGGTTGAGCATTTAAGGGTCTGTGTGGGAATCTGGGGGAAATGGGGCTGCAAGTGCTTCTTCTGTGGGGAGTAATTGTATAAATTACCGGCCATGAAGCACATGAAGATGCTCCTAGTCATCATCCTTTCTGAATAAATGTGACAGCTGGGGATTTCATTGCCTCAGCTACAGGGTGTTCACAGCCTCAGCACTGGTAAATGCTCTGATTCCTGAGAGATTCTCTCTCCCATTTAAATGAAGTGATTGAAAGACCAAAAAAAGTCCCCCTCCCATCTTATTGCTCGTCTCCCCTATCATCTCTTTAATGGCCTTTACCTCAAGGTACATAGGCAGAGCTTTTCAGACGTGAGTGCCCAGAAATAGAAGTCTAAGCACATGATTCTGTGACAGAAATGCAATAACTCATGTCCTTTTATTGCAGAAGTATGGGCTCTCCTCTTTGTGCTAAAACAACAGCTTCAAAATGTGAATAGTGGGGGCAGGATTGACTCAGTCTAACCAAGAGCTTTGCATACAGATGTTAATTTATCCATTAAAAGCTCTCGGGCAGGAATCTGTCTGTGAGGTTTCTTTAACAAGTCAGATATGAGGCTTATGCTCCAGCCCTAGGCAAGGGGAAAAGTATTCAGGTCATTGCACCTTTCATCCAGCCCTTCTCTCCAAGATTTAGTCTGTTGTTTCTAGTCTTTATCCGCCAAAACGTGGCACTGACTCTTCTCACCCCATGGAGCAAAATTCCTGGCTCCAGCTCCGCTCACACAAAAGAGAGAGGTCTTCCATAAGTGACCACTCCTAAACCCAAGTCTGCAGGTAGAGCCAACTTCTCTTTTTGGCAGTGTCAGCAGGGAGGCTCAGAGGTAAACAGACTTTGAGGTTAAGCCATGCAGCCCAAGAATCACCTCTGTCCAACAGACCGAGGTGTTGCCTCAGGCAGCCCCAAGTGTGGGGCTCCTCTCCGAGGTGCCCATCGCAGCTGGTGGTGGCTCAGAGCACTGCAATTCCTTGTGCCTCTCTTTCTATCTGCACAGCCCAAAGGATTATGCACAGACTCTGGAAACCAAAGCACAAATAGCACAAGGAACATAACATAACTGGATGTCTGCACATTCAGAGTTGGTGCCTAATTTGAGGGGCGGAGAGGTTCCCCACAGCTGAAGGCAGCCAGCCCCTGGCAGGCTGGAACTGCAGTGTCAAGGTGTCCTGCAAAGGCTGGAACGAAATGTGTTCCCACAGAATACAAGGGCCTGACATCCATTTTTTTGCTAAGTTTGGTGCATGTCAAAGCCTCTGTAAGCTTGGTGGGCAAGCGGTTTGTCTTTTAAGGGTATCATTTTCTTGCTTGCATTGTCTAGTGACGGACTACGCCAATGCCCTTCATCAGTGGATTAGATAGGCTCCAAGCTGCAGCCAGCTTGCACCCCGCCGGCTGCCGATTTCCCTGCATTATTATACCCGGGAGTACCCTTGCATTCCTTCCACAGGAAGAAAAGCTCATACCTGGTGGTCAGGGACAGGTGATTTAGGAGCTTGCATTAAGCAAGAGATAAACCTACCGGGTCTCTCTGCTTTGTGGGGAGTGCAGTGCTGGCGATAAGCTTTGCCGAGTGTTTCCCAGGAGGTCAAGCTGTTGATTTGTTTCTAATTCTTTCTCCTTTCGAGAATCCATAGGGAACCTACTTCTATCTGTATTTCTTCCTCATCACCCACCTTCCAGCCCCCAGAATTAATTCAGCGACTTCACCCCCACTGGAACATCACACAGATCTGTAGTCAGTTTAGTTTGACAAACCACCAAGAGGAAACCACTCAAAGGCAAAAAGAAGAACAACAAAATCAGGGCAACATCAGTCTTGGGAGAAAAAGTCCAACGGGGTCTCATGTGAAACAAGCTCCCAGGAGGCCATGCTGAGATGCCAGGAAAACTAATTATCAGTGTAACATGTAGAGGGTCTACAGAAAGGTTTTTGCTGATTCATGAGGGATTCCCAAGGGCGATAGATTGTAGGAGAGAGATTTTAGTTCCTCCTTTTTCTGATGGAAGAGTCTGGGTGAGCAGCTGTTATGTATCTCCTTTTCCCACTACATAATCTTGAAGCTCAGGCTACAGCATTTTAGAGCAGCTGCAAGCAATGTTGTCCTTCTCAAACACACCCAGGTTTCTGTTTGTGAAAGGGCTTTTCGAGCTGCTGAGCCTCCCAGCACAGCTCAGGTGCTCAGACACAGCTCCCCTGCCTCGACTTCCCAGTAACACCCCCTCCACACAAACCAGCCCCTTGCTGGGCTCTGGTGATAATGTGTTGATGGTGTGTTTCGTGCAGCTGGGGAGCGTGGTCCGTGGGAGCTCTGAAATGATAGCTCAATGCAGGTAATATCAGCAACTGGCAGCAAAATGCCTCTCTCCACTTATTAACTGTGCAGTAACTTGTTTGGCTTTAATTGCCCTTTCCAATTGTGCTTAACCCATTGCTGTTTTGTCCTTTTTGGGGTAAAGGATTTCAGAGAGGATTTCTTTATTGCTTGATGTTAATTCTCTGCCAACCTTAAAACAAACAGGCAAAGCAAAAACTTAAAAACCCACCTTGATTGGGGCCAATTTTTTCAATAACCTGAGGCTGAGGGCCTGGCAGACGATTGGATGTGCCTGCTGGAGGCTTTGCAGAATCTCTTAATAGTGATTGCCTTAATCGCTCTCTTAAAGACTCTCAGTTGCCAGAAATTTCTGGTAGATCTTGGCCAGAGCTAATATTTCACTCTTCTGCAGTGCTGTGGATGAAGGCTTTTGGTGTTTCTGATAAGAAGGGGAGGACAGGGCAATGCCCTCCGAAAAACATTATTTTTCAAGGTAGCAACAAGTTCCTATTTCTGATCTCCTGTGCCCGGCTTCTAGATATTGCTACAAAAAGTTGGAACAAGGTTTTTTTGGTGCTGTTGGGCAATTCATGATTCTGCTGAAGCCTTCATAAGGAAACCATCAGAGCCCAAGCTCTGATTCTTGTGCCATCCTCAGCCTCTCTAGAAGCACCAGAGAGCACTAAGCAGAAGTTTTGCCTTATGTAAAATGGACTTTTCTTGCAGGTCATCGTGGGAAGTATATTTGAAGTTATTTGGGCTGCAGTGAAACCAGGTACCTCATTTGGCATCAGCGTCTTGAGAGCACTTCGACTGCTGAGGATTTTCAAAGTAACAAAGTAAGTCCAGCTCCCTTTTCTCTCATTAGACCATATCAAATCTGTATTAACCAGCCTCGCAGCAAGTAGTAGTGTTTTCCACACTTGTTTAAAAAAAATAGTTGGAAAAATTAAAAAACCCTGACTAAACAAAGGGAAACAACCCCCAAAAACGTGTATGAGCTGGCACAAGAGTCTTGTCTGTCCTAAGACCCTGTGTCTGCAGTGGCCCTAATCGGGACCAGAGGTAAGATTCAGATGTGGAATTGCCCTTGCCATGGCTGGGCAGTTGAAGTTTCTGCCGGCTGAAAGCTCAGGGAGTTCTTGAGCCTATTTTTGCACCCACAAGGAGTTTTATCAGCCCTTTCCCCAGCCTCATGGACAAGTTTGTCTACCCTGGGGCAGAGGCCTCCACACTGTAGTGATGGGTTTGCATGAGAGCATTTTTCTTCTCTTTGTTTTTTAAGCTCGCTTAAAACAAAAAATCATTTAAGGCCATCTCTTATTTCTTGTGGTAAGAGAAAAAAACAGTTTCTCATTTACTTTCTAAGCCTCATCAGCTGCCACTGTCCTTATGTGCTGCTGTTCTGGTTCCTTAAGTATTTAGGAACTGGAAAACTGAGCTACCCTGGTTATTGCTAAATACTAAGTCCTGGTGCCTGAACCACTGTGTTGACACAAAATATGATGTGTGTGGCTGCTGCCTGTGCTGTGTCTGGCCTGGGAATGCCTGAGGTTTTCAGTCTTGACCTGTGAGGCTGAATTTTCACTGGAGTTGGGTTGCCACAGCTTTTCAGTTGTTTTCGCACTCACGCAGCGCGTTAATGTGTGCTGGCATTAGCAAACGGCTGCAGAGCAATTTATGAATCCATCTAGAGCAATTTCTGCAGGATTTCAAAACTGTGGTGTGGAAACTGATGACATATTTAGGTGCTTCTGCTGTTTTCCACCCTTTGTGCACTATTTTACAGCATTACCTCCTCAGATCTCCCCTCTTCCCATCGCTCTCTTTCTCAAAGCAACAAAAGGAAGAATAGCACCTCCCTCCAAAAAAAACCCAACCACCTCAAATAGAATAAAGCACAAGTTATCACATTAGAGCAAAGCAGTCTTTTGAAGTAAACCGAGTACTTTTGCAGCTGTTCCAATGCACAGGTTTTGTCAGCTCCATAGGTTTTGCTGGTTTGTACCTGCTAATCCTTATGCAGAGCTAAGATTGGTGGAGTTTGCTGTACCGTGGGATGAAGGGGTTGGAAACGTAAAGTTCTGTACAAGTCTGGCAAAATAGGTGGGTGCCTACCCCAGAAATATCACTGTAGTCCTCCAAAGCTCCATGTTTTGTAGCAAATTCAAAGCAATTAATTGTCAGCAGTTAATTTTTATGCAAAGCTCCCAAGATGTAGTGCATATAACCGTGTGTTGCACTTTTTAAAAATTGTGGACATTTTTGCAAGTTAAATGATCTTTCTGTGAGTTTTGACTATTGAGAATTTGAGGTTTAACTTAACAAAGCGTATCGTGGAACGAGCTGTGTGATCTTCCCCGTTCTCAGGACAAGAAGTGAAATTCTTGTCCTATTGATGCTGAAGTTCCCTTGACTTTATTTTGTGGCTTTTTCACATGACCTGGCAAGACTACAAGGGGATTATGTAGCCTAAGAGGGGCTAAACATCAGAGAGGAGGACAGGGAGAAAACAGCTTCACACATTTTCCTCTTTGTCATGGTAGAACCGAGTGGGGCCTGGCATCTGTAGAAATGCAACTGCTCATTAACCTGGCTCCGTAATCAGGCAGGGTTTAGTGCTGAGCTATTCCAGGACAAGAGAGCGCTTCCACATTTATTTTCTAAGCCCTTGCCCGTGGCAGTTTTAGCCTGAAGACATTATGTCAAGCAGGAAAGATCAGCAAACTCTTCCTCCTTCCCCAAGGAGAGCAGCTCAGCCCCTTTTGCTCAGGGGCTAACCCTGAAGTAGGTTTGGTTGCAGCTTTTCTGATTGAAGATCGAAAACTGTGTCACCGTATCATGGACATAACTTTTCTTGGAATGGGTGCAAGCAGGAGAGCTGCTTCTCCTGGAATGGATGTACTTGTGTCATCCTCAGCACAGAGAAATGTTGAGGTTGTTTGGTCCTTCCAGCTACACCTGCGGGAAGGAAGGCGAGGAAAGTGAAGATGAAAAGGAAGGAATGGTGTTTTGGCTCTTCTGGCTCAAGCTCTGAGCTTCTCTTCTCATCAGCAGATCAGAGATCCATGGGCTTCCTTCTTCTGGACCTCACGGCCACGCTGCAGGGTCTGTCCCCAGAATGGGAGGACAAACAGGGCACGGTGGTGGAACACGCTGCTGTGGAGAGCGGCTCTGCAGGGCAGCTCCCAGGGCCAGGAGATGGAAACGAGAAGTCACTGGAGAAAAAGAGACAAAAATTTCCCCCCATGGTCTCAGACTCGCAACTTCCAGCAGAAGACACGTGAAATGGCTCTAAATCCCTCATTCCCTACTGCCTGCTCCAGCCCCTTTGTTCCGCACGTCTGTCTGTCTGAAAGGAGATTGTCAAAGAGCTCCTCGGCTTAATAGGTCTTCCTGCATTTTCTGACTCATTAGTTTTCCTAATATAAATGCTTCCTGCCTGTTCTCAGCAGGGAAATAAAGCCAGGAAAGAGAGCTGTTTCTGAGCACCCTCCCCACCCGGCCGGCACTCGATGTCCCTGCCTGCGAGTGTGCCAGGAGCCGTCTCGGGGGACAGGGGAGACAAAAGCAAATGAAGTTCAATATCTGGCCAGATGTGACTTGGCCGTGTCAGTCAGGATTCACGCTGAGCCATTCCCTCTTGTCGTGCTGGAGTTAATGCCCTGGATTTGTTTTCATCCTCTGAGGCAGTTGCTGGCTCCTGGATGCTTAAGTCGTGCGGCTGAAGGCGTCACTGTGCGTGAACGTGTCTTAAACATTCACAGAAATGTTTAAACATGTGGGAGTTTAAGTCCACTTGTGGATGCTATCACTCGATGAGTTGGAAGGACACGCTGCAGAGATGGCCTGATGGGAATGAGCTTTTTTACTCCTGGCTCGTGTCTTATGAAGGGAGGGATTCACTCTCTCCACGTTCAGTCTCTCCTTGACAATCCATTTTGACAGCCCTGCTGACCGCCGTGCTGGGTGAGAGGATGCAGAAAGGTTGAAATCTGTACTGGGAGAGGGGCTACTGGGAAACTGGATCGAACACTTGCGCTGCAGACGACTGCTCTGCGCGGGTGCACGTGCACCGAGGTGCCCAGCCCTAGCCTTGCGATGCTGTGAGAGGTTCTGTCGCTCAGCGAGCTGTTTTCCCGTCACAGGAGGGAGTATAAGGATGCTGATGTTCCTCGCTGTTCTTTTCCTTGTTCATAACAGGGACATAGATCTTTTTATTTTCTCACCAAAGGCTCTTCTCCCGCTTATGTTGTCCCTTTGCTGCTCTTCAATGCAGGTACTGGAATTCCTTGAGGAACCTGGTGGTCTCCTTGCTGAACTCCATGAAGTCCATCATCAGTTTGCTCTTCCTGCTCTTCCTGTTCATCGTGGTGTTTGCTTTGCTGGGGATGCAGCTCTTTGGAGGACAGTAAGTCTCGTTAATCGTTCTTTTGGGGTAAGCTGAGGGCAATCACCTGCGTTACATAAGGCAGAGAAGATGGGAGGATCCACATGGTGGATGTGAGTGGTGGTGTCCTGGGCTGCTGAGAAGTGGTCTCTGGTTTCTAGGAAAACAGTTCCTGTTCTGGTGTTTGACTTGGAGCTGAATTCTGTTATTCTATGGTCCCCCATATATACCCAGAGCTCTGAAACGGGGCTGGGGATGGCAGTTTTTTTGTCTTTCGCTAGGGAAAAGGTAAATTCTTTCCCTATAGCCAAGGTGACAGTGTATTTACTCACTTGGAATATTTTTCTGCTGGAAAACATACTTTTCTTGAACCTGATTTTTCCTCATTAGAAATGCCAGCAAGAAATATCACAATATTGCCATTTAAACTCCAGCCTAAATTTTGAAATGAAATAACATGGCTCTTTTGTTTTCTTCCCTATTCCATCTTTCAAAGAGTAAAATGAAACGATTTGCTAAGAGGGCCATTTCAATTTTGACATTTACACTCGAGGACAAAAAAAACTTCTTGGAATGGTTTGTTCTGCAAAATCATCTGAGATTTTGATTGTTCGTTTTAATTGTGGGGGGAAATGAATTTCAAAGCATCAGAGTTTTCTCCAGGAACGAAATTGAGTTTCTGCTAATAGTTCTGTTAAGTATCTTCTCAGAGATGCCGTGTTCCCCGCTGTGGTTGCCTCGGGTGTTATTGCCAGGTGGAAGAAATGTTGTTCTCTGACTTGGCTTACAGGGTATTATGAGACTGCACGAGAGTTGCTTGTCCCTTATTGCTCTCACTTTTATTTCTGACTTCTCTCTAGATTCAATTTCCAAGATGAAACACCAACCACGAATTTTGATACCTTCCCTGCCGCCATCCTCACAGTATTCCAGGTAAAGCCATACCGTGTCCCGGGTGAGCAATAGAAAATTAATTCTTGGGCATCTCTTCCTGCTCTCATGCTGGGGGGGGCAAAGAGGTCCCCAAAAATCCATGGAATTTAGGAAAGGGGAAGTCCTGCCTTCTCATGCCTTTTGACCAATCAATGCATCATTAAAAATCAATCCTATGGGATGAAGGAAAACTGGAACAAGAGTTTATTATTTTATATTTTTTTGCAAGGTAATAACCATTGATAAAATAGACGTTTTGGTGCTGGACTTAAAGTCTATGTGTACCCGAGCTCTCTTTTCCTGAGGCCCTGCCTGGGGGTGCAGGCTGCTGTGGCAGCTCTTGCATGTCCCCGCCGCGTAACCCGTCCTGTCTCAAGTCCTCGACAGCGAGCGAGCGCTTGACCTGTTCCACTTTCTGCCTTGGCTGCCACAATTTAACGAGAGCAGCCTGAGCTCGCTCCAGGCAGTAAGCGAATAAAGTAGCATTTTGCAGGGTAATAGCTCCAGATAAGATAATGCTGGATAAGAATTACGATCGACGGGGGAGCAGCAGAAAGAGGCATCAGCCTTGGGCAAGTTCGTGCGATGGCAGGGAGAAGTCGCAGAACTGGCAGAGACAGTGCTCGGATTTAAGAGCCTCGTTTTACAGCTGTTCTCTGCGTGCCTTTTTTAAAAAGGTTATTTCAGGTGTTTTGGTAGAGAGCTGGGGATGCTGCATCCTGCTCCGCATGCAGGTAACACCCCCAGGTCCATGAAAGAGTGCCCGGAATCTATAGCGTTGTTTTACACAAGTTTTTGATGTGGGCTCGAGCTGAGACTTGTTCCCAGGTCTGAACACCACCACAACAAAAAACACAACCAAACCCTGATTTTTGGATCAAACCAGAAAAAGAATCTAAAAGGAAACGCACCCTGTGACCTCTGCGCCAGCAGCTTCATGTGGGTATTTCTTCTCTCCAGATGTGAAGCAGGTTCGGAAGTATTTGTCTCGCAGGATATTGCAAATCCTGGTAGATTAATATTTGCATAGTATTTTAGTGCTCATCAAAGGAAAGGACTTAAAGAAACGTGAAGGTATTGCCACAGAGCCGGAACTGAACCCGAGTCAGGCTGCGGATATGAGCATCTGGAAATTTTGACGTTATTTTGCTTTGGGACTATAGCTGTCTCTTGAGAATGCTTGGCTGAAATATTTCCTTTCCCCCCCCGTGTAATATAGTGACTGTGGGATGAAGGAAAACACTGTTGGTTTTATGACATTTGTCTGAAACATCAGAGCTACAAATTAAAACCAGCGAAACTCATCAGCACTGGATTAATTCAGTGCAGCCTCGTGGAAGCATTTCAGTAACTCCGCTCCCGGTCCATTCTCCCCTGAACTCCAAATACCACGTCAACAATTCTTCAACGTGGGCTTTGAATTCTCTTCTAATCTCATCCTCCATAAACTCGGGCAAGCCAGCAGGCTTGTTTTGTTGCTGCTCTAATGAGCAGAGTAGCATCCTTCAGTGAACGCATTCGATGTGTTGAACAAATATAATAAAGCCAGATACACCCTGGCTGTCCCTAACCCTTTTGGAGATTCTCTGTGTAAGAAACAGTCTTAAACAAAGTCTTCTGCAGTTCTTATGGCATCCACAGAGACTTTCTGGAGTAGAAAGACTTTGATTTACTGGATGTGCTCTGCTCCTTGAGGGCTGCTGCCTAATTGCTTAAGTAACTCTTCCAGCCCATTAGTGACAGCAAAAAGAGTGGGAAGGACACTAGATCTAGGTGTCTGTCCTCTTGTGGGGGCCTCAGAGAGCATCCTCACCTCTGCCCAGGCAGATTTAGTTAATTTAGACTATTTATGTCTCTGTAAAAGTTCCATAAAAATTATTCCCCCCCCCCTTTAACTTTTTGTTCCACTTCTAAAATAATCTTTTGGGATTTTTACACCCAGACCCCAACCTGCTGGACTTGTTTATGGGCAGCCTGTAATTTGTGATACGTGTGAGCTCTGGTCATCTGCAGGGCATTGAAGTGTTCCCACTGGTTTCCCTCTCCACAAATGTTTGTGTGAAGAGAAATCACTTTAGGGTTATTCCCAGAAAGCGGGAACAGTTGTGAATTCGTGGAAATGATGTGAATGCAAGTTTGTGAACAGCGTTTTGCATAATTGAGTGCCAGAGTTGAAAGCCCAGTGCCCTGGTTCATATTCTCTGGTGTAAATCCAGAGTAACTCCAATGGTGTGGGTTAGGCTCGGGCTCCGAATGCTGATCTCTCAATTATTTGAGGCCAGATTCTGCTTTTAGGAAACAAATTTGTGTATGCACTGTCTGTCTTTGTGTCTATACTTGCTCTTAACATATTGCTGTCATCAGCACTAACCCTGCAGCAAGAAATTTTCTATCGGCTGCTGACGACTAGTCTGGAATTTGCAATCATTTCGAGCACGCTGTATGCACATGGGACTTGATTACTACAACAGTTATAGAGCTTTGGGCTTTTTTTTTCATTTTTTTTTTCTTCTACTAAACACAAAGACAACTTCCTATTTACGAGTTTGAGCTTCACGTCCCGGTGGGCATGTTTTAATGTACCAAAAGGAACTGTGGTTTGACTCTTGCGCGGCAGGCAGACGAAGTGCTGATCTGCCCAAAGCGTTGCCGCGTTACAGCCGCGGGTGAAGAGCAGGCAGGGCAGGCAGTCCAGACTGGTGCAAAATTACCGTCTAGCACGGCAAGGCTTATTTGGGTCTTTGGTGTTTTCACTTATTAAGATTAGTTTTTCTATTATTCATGCGTCTGCTAATTAGCCTCAGGTCAGTATCCAGAGCCTGCAGCCAGGAGAGCTCTGCAGAGCCAGGCTGCGGCTGTGCTCGCTCCTGCACAAGGACGTAGGAGGAACAGAGTCCCCTTCAAGCTGCCCTCGTCCATCCTCACTTAGAATCATAGAATATTAGGGGTTGGAAGGGACCTCTAGAGATCTTCTAGTCCAACCCTGCTTGTACGTGCTTGGCGGTTATTCCTTCTGCTTAGGGTTTGATTTTTGTTTGGTTTGTCACTACCTGGGTGGATGAGGGTCCTCGTGGCCTTGGCCAGCAGGAAACCCGCAGAAGAACCCGTTGTGGGGCAGCAAACCTTGGGGTGGTTGAGCTGCCTGGTGCCTGGCACTTGGCAGAATGTCCACGAGGCAAAGCCTTCTGCAGCCCTGAGGAGCAGAGGAATGGTGAGAGGGGGTTGCAGGAATTTCTCCTCCTGTTCTTCTGCTCCTTGGTGTGTAACAGCGTGTGTGGGTTGGCGGGGAGCAGCTGAGCAGCCCCTTCCTGCACGAAGTAAATGAGAGGAGTTGGCAGAGGTCCCTCTCAGGGTGCTGGCCTTAGAGGTCACAGTTCTCTTAGGTCTGTGGGAAAAGCACGGAGCTTTTGAAACCTGGTGTCTCTGCACGACTGAAAAACAGGAGAAGGGAGAACTTTTGCTGGGAGTGAAGAGTTGGAACATTTTACTGCCCCTGCCTGCGTGAGAGTCTGTGGTCAGAGGTGGGCAGTGAGCACGTCACCAAGAGAGGCAGGAATGGGCCAAGGATCCTCTCACCAGTGGTCCTCCCTCCTCTTTAGCCCGTGCCAGCCTGAGCCCCAGCACCGCAATCTGCCACGCCAAAGTGCTCATCCACCAGACACCAAGCCTGGATTGCACCAAACTGTCTGACTCCACCGGGCTTCACTTGCTTCGTCTTTCCTCCAATTCACCCTTTCTTCTCTCTCGACTTTTGCTGTGCAGATCCTGACGGGGGAAGACTGGAACGCAGTGATGTACCACGGGATCGAGTCGCAGGGTGGTGTCCGCTCGGGGATGTTCTCCTCCATTTACTTCATCGTCCTGACGTTGTTTGGTAACTGTATCCTTACACATTGCCTGGCATTAGTGGTACAGTGTGCTATGCACCCTTCCTGGCATGCTGCAAGTATCTAAGTTTCTTTAATTTCTCACACCCGCACTTAACACTTTTTAAAACCAAATCGTTACTAAAACTTTGCTACTTGTAGCACCCAGAGTAAGAGGTGTAGGCAAGTTGTCCATCTTGGTGTTGCTTTTCTGATGGCGATGTGAGCATAGTCTTGATTAATTTTAATTTTTGTGTTATACCTTAAGAATGTCCTATTATGAGTTAATTTAATTTGTTGGAAAAATGATCGAAGTCAAACCAGAGCAGGAACTCTGTACCTTGAGTATCTTCACAGGTAGTTTACACTAGGTCAGAGGAAGGAAGATTTGAAATTTGTGGATCAGGCTCCATTCTCTTGGGACCTTTGTCTATATGGCAGCTTAACCAGCTACGCTATTCCAAGTGCTTGAAATTGTATTATCTCCAAGTAATGCTTAAAACTTAAGACCAGGTCTTGGGTTTCAGGCTCTGGGAGTATTTGGTCATGTTCTAGGACCTGACACACGAAAGTGTTTTGTTCTGCTTAGTCACAAAAGTCTCTTGAGGGCAACAAGAAACTGAGAGCTTGTATCCCCCCAAAACGTGCCAGGAGGGGAACCAGGAGCTCTGTGACCTGTGTTATCTAAGGAGACGTGAACACAGCAGTCACATGGAGATGGGATTTGGAGGGGGAGGCAAAGAGATTCTCTGATCTAATGGCCGAGTGTGATTAGGAGAACCAGCCGAGCATAATAGTTGTGATGGCTCCATCCCTGCTTCAGGACGGAGGCTGCCACGGGGCTGCTGTCGCATGGCGTTGCTCGCATTAACTACTTACAAAACTGTTGGTGCGAGGCATTTGCTGGCTGCCGCGACACCCTGTGTGGAGTCAAACAGAGCGGCCTTAAAAATGGAAACTTAAGAACTGTTTTGTACGTGAGGCAGCCCGACTGGTTTGTTTGTTCTGTAAAACAGGGATAATAACGCTGAGCATTGCTGCTCTGCTCCTGAGCTCTCTGGAGACTTTCTCAGATGTGAGCCTTCTTGCTAGTTACTCCCAGCACTTCTCTTTTCCTCTGAGTCCCTTTTGGGCTGGCAGCACCGTCTGAGTACCGAGAAGAAAGGGAAGGCTGTGGGTGGGGGAAAAATACTTGTGCTAAAGACATAGAGTTAATACGGACATAGACCCCTTCAGCTGACGGTTAGGATGACAAGAGATGAGATGTCAGTGCCTGTGGACTACATGGCAGGGCTCTGGCCCTTTGCTTTGCCTGAAATCTCCCTGTTAACACAGGTAACGGAGACAGGGAGCGGCGGAGCAGCCAGCGTGCGAGCTGTGCCTGTCACAGGAGTGTGTCTCTGCGGGATTTATCCCATTAACAGTCGCTGTCAGAGCCAGGGCGGCCGTGATGCTCGGGCTGGCTCGGCAGCTCCGCTCAGACATCTGCCTCGTGGCAGGCAGCATGCCCCCTTCCAGAAACACAAGGCTTTGAGAAACTGGGTCAATGGAGAGCTAGGAGGGAGGGAGATCTCTAAATCCTCAGGGCTTGGCATTTGAAAATGAGATTAAGCTATAATCAGGCTTGACAGCAAGAGCTGAGAGAGAGACTTTTAACCTTCGTGCAGCTAAGATCCAGCATTTTTGAGGAACAGGGTATAAATTCACTTCTTGCACCTCTTATTCTCCCTTGTCCTTTAGTTTTCATTAAAAGGGAAGGAGCAGGGGGTATTCAAGAGGAGGGAATAAGGATCTGGTTCACCTATTGCCACTGCCATGAATTTTGCATTTGTCTCTGCTCGCCCTGGCAGAGTGGCGAGTCCAAACCTCACCCGTGTTCTCCCCAAACATCACTGTGGCAGAGAGCAACTGCCTGGCTTCCCTTTCTGCTTTCCTGCAGGCAAGGAGATGCAGGAGGTGACTTTCCTGGCTGCTTCCCCAGGAACCACCTCCAGTGCCCCTCTTGTCCCCGTGCCTGCAGTTGAGCGCTGGTGATGTGCCGTTGGACGCTCCCGGGGGCCTCCTCTGTGCGTTTAGCAAGGGGGATATGTCAGGTGTGATTCTCTGCCAGGAGGATGTGTTGGGTGTGATTCTCTGATTCCCCACGAGCCCTGCAGTTGGGGCTGAGTTTGCTGCAGGCGCCTTTCTGTGAGCACAAAGTACAGAGGGAGGGGACAGCTGGCTGCCAAGGAGTAACGACACTCAGAAACCCTTTTCAGTGTCCTAGGAGGCTTCTTTCACCACCTTCTAGTGACCAGAGTTAGAAACTTGAAGTGAATCTATTCTTTTCTATAGAGATTTACGTCCCTTTTGGAGTATTAGAGACCTGGCCTGGATTGTCTTCGTAGAAACTTAGCCTGAAAGCATCAGCTGCTTTTATGGACCCTTTCTGCGTTGCACATAAACCTGTTTGTGGGCTGGAGGGGAGAACTGAGGCAGGAGCGGGTGTTGGTGGATAAGGGGTTAAATCTTTCCCGTGAGAGTTGCAGCACTAACCCTGGCACTGGTATTTCCAGCGGTATTTCAGTCAGGTCAGTGCTACCCCTGCTACAGTTTTGCTGCTGAGAGCAAGCAGCAGGCAGTCATTTATCTCTGAGGGAAAGCTGAACTGTGTGACTTTCCGGGGACTTCAGTTATCATCAACTGTCAAAACACAAACGGGAACGTCTGAAAATAAAGTTTAGTTTGCCAGAAAAGAACAGTCCTGCTTTTTTTTGCAGGAAGCAAAACAGTCATCAGCATCACTGATGCTGAAGTGCCTCAGCAGCGCTAAGGACATGAAGGTGAGGAGCAGAGTGAGGTACGTGCCCGAGGGGCACCTTCCCAAGGAGAGCCCAGCAAACAGCAAGAGGACACTTTACAGAGAGCAGTCCAAGATGTTGATGTTCTTTAGTTATCGATGAGATGAATGCGAATGGTCTTTTCTGGTCTAATGTGGAACTTCACAAGGGTCTCCCTACTCTGCCTTGCAAAAAGCTTCGAAAATGTACTTCTTTTTTATGCAGATTTTTTTTTTTGTTTGTTTGTCAAGCGTAGATTTACCACCAGCCCTCCTTATGCACACTTTCACCACGGCTGAATTTCTAAAGTGGGGCTTTTTGATTTTATTTTCTTCTACCGGCGCCATAGAAACCAGTCTGAGCCCTTCTGGGTCAGCAAAAGACACGTCAGTTCCTCTGCCGGGAGGGGTTTTCTTTTCAGGTTTTGAACATTGGCATTTGGTGAGTCCAATTTTAAGAGTTCAGGCAGACTGGATCAAATCTTGTTAAAGATTTGTCGATTTTGGGTCAGCTTGTAAAACCTGATTGTTTTTTTTTAAACATGAAGGACTCCTTTCTTCTTCTAGAAGTTCTCAGGCCATTGTGGTTGTTCTTTTTCATGAAGGGGAAAGGCGGGTGGCTGCCGGCTTCCCCCACAGCTCAGTTGTTTCTTTGAATCCATTGACTTTTTTGAGAGACTACTGCACAGAAAAAAAAAAAAAATCCAGAAAATGTATTTTTGCGAGTTACACTCTCAGTTCCAGAGAGTCTGCGTGGAGCCAGACCTTTGCGTCTGAAAAGGCTTAATGAAAGTAGTGTGATTAGAGTAACAGCAGGATTTGGCCCATTTTCTAGGAAATTGCACCATGCCTGTATTCATTGTTATCCGGTTAATTGATAAATTGATGCATCTGCTGAGGGACAGAAAAAAAAAAAAAGGAAAAAGCCATGAAAAACTACAGAGGAGCCTGAAATGAGAAGCAGCAAATGCCCTTCCCCTTGCCCTTAGCTGTTGTGCAGGAGAAAAATTCTTGGCACCGGCTGCTGGCTCGGGTGGGCAGCAAGGTCCAGGGTCTGCCCAGGTCATACAGCCTGGACCAGAGACTCAAGCTTGGGTGATATTTGGGGACCCTTGAGCTCTACAGAAAGGGCTGAGGGACCTTTTGGAGGGGCAGAAACACCTAAGTCTGCCAGATTGGGTCTGCTTGGAGATGGATCAAACCAACCTGATCTGTTTAAAATAAAAAAAAAACCCTATATTTCCAGTGGTTGATTATGTTACACAAGACATTTTCAGCATGTGTGTGTAGGAGGCAGGGGTAGGAAGACAGTTTTATTACCGAGACATTTATTCCCTGAGCAGGAGGCTTCTGACGTGTTGGAAGAACCCCAGAGGAAGAAACCCAAAGAGTTGGCACTGATCGGCAGCCCAGGACTGCCCCGGGCAGCGCTGCCTCAGCCTCCCTGCTGAGGTAAAAAGGAAATGGGGAAATGGGTATCTTTGTAAATGAAAAGTTGGTTGAGCTCTGACTGCAGTGTGGGAGGGAGGTGACCACTTCAGTGTCATCTTTTGCTTTTTCTTATTCTTTATCTTCTGGCCTCACTGGGATTGAGGTGGTCCCACCCCACGCTCCTCACTGTCCTGCTGCAAGGGAGGAAGGAGCGATTGACGCACATCACATTTCAAACCTCTCTCTGTCCCAAAGGAATCGTCTTCCCATGATAAAAACTTTCATCCCATGTTACATGACGTGGAGGAAACCTGATGGACGACCTGGGCTTTGCCTGGAGAAACCCCAGGGCTCTGTGTCCCATCCCCTGCAGGGTTTGGCAGTCAGATGCAGATGCATCCTAAGAGACTAAATACAACTCCCGCTTTCCGCTGTCATGAGCAGAAGCTCCAGTTTTGATCGGCTTTCAGGCTCTGGAGATGCTCATCTGCATGGGAATTAGAGACGTGAACATCTGGTTCTGAAGTTTTGGTTGAATTATGTTTGGTGGAAACTCTTGAGAGGAAAAGCAGAGATGCTTTGAGCTGGTTGTCTGGGCTGGCTTTGGTCCCTGGCTGCCCTGGGAAGTCTCCTGATGCCGTGCCAATGGGGGGCAATCGTCCCACAGCACCCGCTGCCTGGAGGCTGCTGGATCCAGCACGAGGATTTAGAACCATAGGATGGTTTGGGTTGGAAGGGACCTTAAAGATCATCCAGCTCTGGGCATGCTCCTGTTCGGCAGAGCTGACTGCAGCCGGTGAGCAAGCCTTGCACCGCTCCTGCCTCCTCTCTTTATAGAGAAACCTCAGATGCCTCCTCCGGGCATCTTTCTGAGAACTAGTACGCAACAGAGGAACACCGAGGTTTTCCCAAATCCCCGTGGCAGGTTTGCCAGCATGCCGGGAGTTCTCGCTTCCCCTCGCTGGGCTGAGCGCCCAGCGCGTCGCCCTCGCCCCTCAGACCGGCCTTGGCTGTGGCATCGCTTCGGGCATTGCCTCCAGCTCGCAGTCCCAAACAGGGGACACGCTAACCCTGCAGAAAGTAACTGGGTTAGTTGCTTCAGAACTGCCGCAGTCGTTTCGCTCAGCTTATGGGGACCTGTGTCTGGTCCCAAACTGGGATTTTGCTCTGGCGAGGACAGTGGCAGTGCACTGCGCTGTTAAAGCCTTCGTTAATCTCCAGAGGGTAAATGCTCATGAGGTCAGCTTTGTTCTCATGTGCTTTCATATTTAGAGGAGCAGTTGTAGCTTTATACAGCTGTGGAGTGAGTGACGCTCCTGACACCAGGTAATGTGCAAAAGCAAAACGCATTTTCTTCTCGGAGAGTAGTCTAGATGCAAAGGCGTCTGATTTACAGTTGGTTTGGGGCTGTTTTGTAGATGTATAGCTGGAAAAACAACAATGAAATGTATGAAGGGACAAGGAATAGCTGAAATCATTAAGTGGAAAAAATGAAAATTAAAAAATGAATAAATAATTGTAGGGAAATATTATGTCTTAGTGATATAACACAGCACTCTGCAGAGAGACCCAGGCTAGCGTGGGCATTGGTCATGGTTTAGCTGGGCTACATGCAATTTGGCCTGGACTAACGGCCCGTTTCCCAGCAGAGCTCATTAACTTGGGCTGACTGTCTTGCTAACAGGCTCTTTTGTAGCTGTGCTCTGCATGATGCTGCAGAATTTAGGATGCAAGATGTCCGTGGCGCTCTAATTGTCATATCAACCTCAGTGTAATAAGTCATGATCATTTCTTCTCACCAGTACATAACGCAGAAGTGACCTAAGCTTAACTTTTTCATAGTACCTGATACCTTTATATAGCTATATGTGTGTATTATGCAAATTTTCGCTTTAAAAATGACCAATTTCCAGGAGCTCTACCAGCTGTCCTTTTAAGCAAGAGGGGAAAGGTGAAGGTGAAATCTTCTTTGTGTGTGTATGGGCAGGAGTGTACGTGTGGATTTTCTGGAATGTAAAACAGGGAGTCGTTGTGTCTTTAGGGCCAACACGTGATCCCAGACTGGTTGCACCTATACTGTCGTAAAGCCCGTCTGCTCAGCACGGGTGTTGATTCTCACCAGGGCTATGTGCTGGGAAGAGAGAAATGGGTGTCTGACACCTGCTGGGCTGCAGAGCGGGCTCCCACGAGAGGTGAGTGCGTTAGAAATTAAGAGAAGAGCAGTGGGGCAAGGGGTGAACCCATAATATACCAATGATTGTAAGTGGGGAAAGAAGGGGAGCGGTGTCAAAAGGGGAACCATTTACTGTATCTGCCTTGTGAAGACTTTTTTTTTCCTGAGCTGCTCTCCAAAAGATACGCTGCTGAATGTCTTCTTGGCCATCGCTGTCGACAATCTGGCAAATGCCCAAGAGCTGACCAAGGTATGTATGAGATTTTTGTTTCTTGAATCCTAGACCACAGTCACTGGACTAAAGCACATTATCTCCTTTCCAAACACCCTGAGGTTTCCTCTAGAGCCCATTCATGCAGTATTGCTCTTTACTAGTTTGCATTGCAGAGACACTTGGAGGTTTGCTCTTGTTTGGGTTTATTTCATTTCGGGCTTGTTTCAGTGAACTCTTTCGTATTCTCAAGCTTCATTTTAATACGGAGCGGGCAGTGGGCATTGCTCATCGTGCTGCTGCACAGAGGTGCACAGGCATTCGTAGCTTTTGCTATTTGCCAGAGCAGAGGCGAAGCAATTAACGGGTTTTGACTGACTTGAGGCTTAGACATGGGGAAACGCAGGTGTCGCATTGCTGCTTTTGCTGTCTCACACCAATGTTTCATACCTTGCTGAGTTTTGGGATGAATCAAAGAATTAATGTTCTCTAATCGACTCTCTGGAAAACAACTTGCAGAGGCTATTGTGAACACTCAGGGAAGATGTTTATAACCTTGCTGCCTCTCACCAGGTGCAGGAGAAATCTGAGGCACCAGCCGAAGCGCAGGCAAAAAGCCGGGTCCTGGCAAGAGGTGGAAATGACACCAATGTGACTTTACTTGCATGCACAGATTTGTATTGGAGCGTTCTCTACACAGATAAACTTGGAGCCCCAGTATTGCACAGGAAGGGTTGCAAGTGCTGCAGTTTGTCTTTGTGTTATGACATAGTTTTGTTTTCTCGTTGTAACCCGTTCAGTTGTATTTATGAGGCAGCGTTAGGTTTTGTGTGCACGTTTCTAGCTTGTTCTCACCGAGTGGATAAAAACAGGCACACGCTGTCTCTATGCTTCTGCCATCACTGTAAGTCACAGTGATCTGCTAGAGCGGCCAAAGAAGCACCAAATCCACCTTAGCAGCAGTAATTTAAAAGCTTTAGCTTATCTACTCCTTAGAGGGTAAGAGGATCACTAAGCATGTGCTTATGCAGCAACGGGCAAGGATGTTTTCTCTGTTTTAGAGTTGTAGAAAGGTGCAGTCGTTCAGGGGTACACGATGCAACTCCGCACTTGCGGGACACAGAGGTCCCTTGGATTTCCAAACCCGCTCCAGCTGCTGAAGACCAAAGCAGCCAACTCTTCCCAGTTAAAATCCACATCTCTGCAGCTGAGATGCTCTTCACCAGCTCTCTTTTTTTTCTGCTGTGGAGCTGCATGACTGGCTTCAGCTTCCAACTTTGAACACAGAGCCTTGTTTACCGACGGCCATCGCAGACCGTACAGGCAGCTGGTGGCTCTCAGGTGGATAATAGATGTTCTCATGTCTCTGAGACCATATTCTGCATCTCTCCTCTCTTATAATGCAGCTCAGGGCTGTGTTTAATGGCTCTCAGTGTTGTTTTTTTTTCCAATTTTTTTTTTTCCGGGAAGTTTTTCCCTTGTAGCAGCTCAGCTGTTTCTGTTCTTTCTAAAGTCCACAGAACTCTCCAGCCTGGAGGCAAACATCTTCCCAGGCTCCTTAGGAGATTTACTGGCATCCTTTGCATGTGCTAAGAGACAGGATCAGGCCCATCGTAATTCTTAGATAATGAAGCTCATCCTACTTCTTTCTTAATCCTTTTAGTGCTTTCCTGTGAATATTTCAGCAGCTGACTGGGATGGTTAGAAACCTGAGTTTGGTGAGGTTTATAAAGTATAATTAAATACTGATGGATTAAACAGCATTGCCAAATCGTAAAGCTTCTCGAGAAACTCTTTTTTGCTTTAATTTTATTTACGATCCCAAAAAATCACTAGGGCTTTCAAAAGAGGAGGAAAAAGCTAGAAGTAATTCAATTATATAGCCTACCTGGAGAATGAGGGATTTATTGCTAGGTAAATATGATCATGCAAAACCAAAAAATGGCCCGGAGATATAATTAAGTTACTCGGGAGTCAGTTGATCTCAGGAGACTTTCTTGACATTTACGCTGTAAAACTAATCGAGATCAGTGCTGCATGTAATGTGGGAAAACCATGAGCAGTTTGCAACAGCCTCTCTTTTGGGAAGGCTGAAAGCTTCCCAGCTAGCCCTCACAACTCGACCAACGTTTTCACTTCTGGATGCTAATTTGGACTTCCTTGGTCGTGGCATTTGAACATTCCTCAGTGGCTTCAACTTCTGTTGCAGGTCACAAGGCTCATCTATGAGAAATGTAACTATGTTTAAGCTTGACCACCTGACGTTTGCTACAAAACTCAGTGGTACTTTGGAATGACTCATTTTTTTGCGGGGGGGAAAAAAAAATCATCTGATTTGCTTTGACTACATAAAGACTGTTCGCTGGGCTCTGCTTCTCCCTCCCCAGGTCTCTCTTTTACTCTTCCTGTGCTGCCTCTCCCTTACTCTGACTTCAACTCTGGCAAAATAATTTCTAGTGATTTCTCAGAACTGTCCTGAATCTATTTGGGTTGTCTGCCCTCTAGTTTTTTCCATATATTTGCAGGTTTTTCTTCCCATTCGCTTATTCAGAGTGGAACTAAAATTGTCCTCAAGATTTGTTTTTAAAATTTTCTTTCCACTGACCATCCCACACCTCCGATGACACAGAGCAGTTCGTTCCTTGTCCTTGTGTTGACTATGCCCATCGTTACGGGTAGCCCTGGAGATGGGTTTTACCATGTGATAACTTCTGTGGGTTAAATGAAGATTTAGAGCTCTAGAAAACAGAAAAGAAACATAAAAGTGATGTTCGTGATGTGCTCCTCTGTAATGATGGTGACAGTCTGGTCTGTTGATGGGAGATTGGATGGAAGGATGTTCTCATTGCAGCTCAGAGCTGGCTTCACTGCATGCTTCAAGCAGAACAAGATGAGCCTGTCCCACAGTGAGACCTTGCAGCGCAGGTATCGGGCAAAAACGTACTTAATTTTTGTTGCGATCTGCAATCTCTGAGTGGAAAGAGCTACAGAAATGTCATTAAGCTGTCATCTGCGCTTTTTCCGAGTCAGGGATGGCTGCATTTATAATGACAACCGGTATTTTCTGCTGCTGCTTTGAGGTGTTGAATCCAATAGAATTACTGATGCACTGGGGAGAATGTAGTTGAAGCCACGAGTTTTAAGAGAGATGGTAAAAACTGCACCTGGTGCTTTAGGTGCACAGAAAGAAAAATCAGGAGCCTTTGAATGTATGTGATTTTGACACTGCTAGAGAGTCCTCAAGAGAAGAAACAACTTGAAGATACCTGCGGAATGAAAAGAAAACATTAAAAGCCTTCTTATTTGAGGGCTTTAATCCGCAGAAGTTTCATATTCTGCAAATACCCTTGATTTGCAGCAAGCTTCCAAAACATTGATAAATTTACCGGAAGCTGGCAGTTGAGAAATACTGACTTTGCGTTATCTTTCAGCAGGGATTTTTTCCATGACCTGTCTTGGGTTCTTTCACTACAGTAAGAAATTACTTGTTACAGATTTGCTAATATTTGAAAAGGAAAAAAACCCAAACAACTACTTGAAACTTTAATGGTAACAAATTTTTTTTAAAAAAAAAATTAATTTTCCATCATTTATTTTTCCTTCTAAAGGAGAAAAGGAAAACAGCTTCAAAATGAGTTCAGTTTAAGCAAATAAACTTGAAGTCGAAGCAAGGAAATTTTTGTGCATATGGTATTCAGGATGGATAAATCCGTATGACTTGCTATTGCAAAACTAGATGTCTTGCTGTCTGGTATTTTAAACATAACTGTTTCGCAGCCTCACCTGTGAAGAGCAGAGGTAGAGCCGTGGCATTTCATAAAGTTTGACAGAAGAGCCTGTGACCGCTCTCGTCTCGACACGACATTGCTCCCTCAGCACGTGCGGTGCTGCCGTCAGAGGGGCTGCGTTTGTCCTGCCAGGATTTTGCTGCTTAAATTGATTAAAAGTTCAGAGTAATCTTAACCTCCATGGCCAGTGAGAATGAACCAGGCTGTTTCTTTGCCTTTTGCCCTCATCTCATTGCTTAAGGTCCTGTATTTTTAACCTGAGCCAGTTTTTCTCTTGTCATTACACCGGGTAGGAGGAGATAAATCACAGTTATACTCTGTGGGAACTCACAATGCCAACAGAGGGTAAAAATTCACCTAATCTAAGGCATCAATGTGCCTACAGATTGTGCTTCAGTATGGCTTCTCCCTTCTGTTTTCACCCTCTGTCTGCAGTGACACAGCTGCAATAAGTGGAAATATCTGGGGTAAAACTGGTGTGAGCAGGACTGGTCAAATCCAGTGTTCATTGGACTTACTGCTTCCGAAAAGTCACGCTGGCAAGAAGTCACGAAGGATTCAAGAGTGTCTCCTGCATTTCAGTAGGATTTAGGCTTTAGGGTATCCTAACACAGGCAGGTCTGAGATAAATGAAGCTCACCTCACCCCAGAGGCGTCACTCTTGTAGTCAGGTCTTTCCCTGCCCTGCTGTGATCTTCTACCCAAATGTGAAATGAGAGAAGGGAGACCAAGAGAGGTAAGAAAGCCTTGCCAGGGAGATGCAATCTTGGGAAGAATGCCCCAAGCACTTGACCAAACCTTGCATCTCTCATCTTAACCAGCTGTTATTGGCACTAAGACTCTGCCCAGGGGTTCTTGCTCTGAAATTCTGCCTTCTTTTAACGAGTTTCCACTGTTCTCGTGGCATGCCAGTGACAGTCACATATGGCCGGGGCCTCCGGGAGCTCTGCCTACTGCCGTTATGTGGTGTACGCTCTGATTGCTCTCGATTTTCTGCACCAGGACGAGGAGGAGATGGAGGAGGCCACCAATCAAAAGCTCGCCCTGCAAAAGGCCAAGGAAGTGGCAGAAGTCAGCCCCATGTCCGCAGCTAACATTTCCATAGCCGCGTAAGCATGATTTTATTATTTGGGAACTTGACTGTTTGGCTTCTGTATTTCAGTGTCAATATATGTCTGTCTGAGTGGAGCATCCCATAGTACTCTGTGAGCCCTTTTATACCATCTCTGTTGCTGGCAGGGCTTTAGGTTGACTGAATACTTCAGCACTGGTCACTTAACCATGAATTCAATTCAATATTTCTTTCGTTTTCTCCTTTTTTTGTAATGCCTCCTCTTTTGCCTTGCTATCAATAATTGTGTTCTAGAAGGATTTTTTTTTAAACTGCCCTAGGATAGATTTCACCAGGTGAAGTGTTAACGTTTCACTTCTTATTTTTAATTATGAGAGATACGGACGCATGCATGTGTTGACAATCCTTTAGTGATCTCTGCTTCAAAGATTTAAGTGTGAAGCCATCCTCCTAAGTATCAGACTGAAAAATATGCTTGAATGCTTTGTCTTGGCTGTTTGAAAGAGTGCTGGGTTGGATAAAATCACATATGTGAACAGTCGCTGGGTTGTAGCTGGAAATGTCAGTTTGCATTTTCAGGTGCAGGCTTTTCTGCACGGATGTGGACGTTTGCCCAGATTCTGTGAATCCTTAGAAAATCCGTAGAAAATGTTGCCTTGGGGCCCACCTTGCATATATACTGATCTAAACTGAAGTGAAAAAATTTATATGTAGGTGGAAATACTTGTCCAGATGTTGCTGAGGTCAGCGCAGAGCTCTGCCTGCCTGAGATTACGGGCCCGTGTTTGGGCTGTGAATGGATTTACTGAAAAGTATGTTCATAAAAGTTCATTTACCTCCTCTGGAATTTTAGCATCAGGATTACCAGCATCAAAAAGTTTGGTCGTGCGTTTTACTGAGAGCTGCTGATTTTTTCCAGACCCCTTCTGCAAGGGAGAGCTCCAAAGGCTGGAGAAGGTTGAGCATAGGAAAAGGAATTTCCTGTTCGATTTTATTGCAAAGTATCTGAAATGCAGCAGGACCCCTGTTTGTTCTTTCAGTGTAAATCTCTTGAGATCCTTGCTCCTGGGAGTTTAATCCACTTCATCAAAGACAATGGGCCAAATGGAGCCAGTTCATTATATGCAAAGGAAAAGAATATTAATAATTTGCCTATTTTATTCTACTTACTGTTTTGTTTTGTCATTACTGCTTTAATCAGCTTCTCTTTATGCTCTGTCTGCTTTTCAGTTGTAAATATAAGCCTTTCTTATGAAGATTTCTAGTCCAGTCTCAAAAAGAAGTCAAATGAGGATATTTGCTGTTGTTCTTTGATGAATATTCCTGGTACCGTTATTTAAATATGCAAGAAAATTATGCTTATTTTCTTCCTTTTTTAACTAAAAGCATTTAGTGCATGTGAAGATTTCTTAGAAATCATAAAAAACTCCACACTTCAATGGAGCTAAAATTTCACACTCCATTGTTAGTTGCTTAAAATAACCTTATTCCATGATTTTTCGCCAGGCTTTCACCTGGTTTTCAGTATCACAGGGCCAGTTTTGTGACCACAATTGGAAGCGAGTACAAAATGGTGAATTTCTGCTTATTTTACCTCAACATCTACCTGCCCAGATCCCTGCCGGCCACATTTGTCCAGGCAGGTAATTAGGCTTACGAATGAGCACGTCTGCAAGTGCAGTCGATCGCTTCCACCTCTGCTAACCCCGGTGACATCGGGCATCACCTAACAACCACCCTGTGGCTTCTTATCTCTGCTTTAGTGCCAGGGAGGAGCTTATGGGGCCACTCACGGGGCTCACAGGGCTTTAGTTTGGGAAAAATTGACTTGGAAGTGCAATAGCTTGATGACAGAATGGGTAACGACGCAGAGGAGAAGGCAAGGGAAGAGTTAGGTGCTTTGTGAGACAGGAGTGGATGGATTGCCGACTCGTGGTGCAGGAGCTATTTAATGAATACACGCCAAAGCAATTTGCTTAATACATAAATAATTCCACAGAGAAATTCAAACTGGCTTAGCAGCTTCAGCTTTCAGCTTTGCAGGACCTATCCCATAGATATCTCCAGCCAGTAGAGTAGGACTTGTGGTTGGCAGCCAAACGTCAACCATTTCTCTGTTTCTTACGCTCTGGAGCTGCACAGTGGTCCTGAAGACGAATCAGGTGCTGTGTTGGTGGCAGGACTTGTCAGATCAAGCCTTTGATGCGATTCTGAGCTGGACATGCCAGGAATGAAGAAGTGGTGGGCGTGCTTGGAAGTGGGATTTCTGGCATATGAAATTTATCACCACAAAAAGAAAACAACCATAGAGCTTGGGTACCCTTAAGGGGATAGTGAGCAGGAGCTGGGAAAAACTGGGACTGAGCTACCGAAGGCCTGCTGCAAAGGTGGCCTATCAGTTTATTTTTTTTGCAAAGGTGGCTCTAGCTTATCAGTTTATATTTTTTGCAAAGGTAGCTCTACCCTATCAGTTTATATTTTTGATTTCTCCTAAGAAATAATTGTTTAAAAAATTTTGTGATTTGATTTTTTTTTTTATAAATGAAAATGAATTTTTCTGACAGCAGGCATCTTAGAGCATGGGTGGATGTTCTGGAAATGTCAGCGTTTTCCCTGCCTGCCTCAACCAAAACAGGTCTCCGGGGTTTTTACAGAGGACACCGTGACTTGCATTTCCTTAGTGGTGGTGTTCATGTTCCTGGTGTGCTTGTCCACCTCCCACAGAGGTGATAAAGCCACCCTGGGGCTGAGTCTGGTGCAAAGTCATACTGGTTGTTCTGCTGTTTCACCAGCCGGGTGCTGCACTTGCTGTTTTGCTTTTTTCCCTTGTCAGTCCTGCATCAAGGACCGAGAGCTTGTCTCTTCCCCAGAGCATCCTTCCAGGCCGTTCCCTGCTCCTTGGGCATGTATCTGCTCCTCCACCTCCGGCAAATACAACACACACTTGCAGTTTGTGTGCTCTTGTGCTTGCAATTCTTCTGCTCTCCTCCACTATTTTTCATAACTGAGCTCCAAAGAAATGTTGAGTTTATTGCATCAGTTGCAAAATGTCATTTCTGAGGCATAGGAGATGGGTTGCTTATTTAGTTTGTCAGCCTGCTTGGAGGGTCTGAAGAGGGACCTTCGCCTTTACCCATGCAATGAGCTGCAAACAGTTTTGTGGTTGATAGATGGTGAGTGCTACAGTGTCATGGGGATCTGTTTTAATAATATACTCATTATTACAGTGGCGTTGAGATATCATCTATCTTGCAACTGACTCCAAGTGCTTTATTACAATATTCTACCTACACTTGGTAGCTCCTACCTCATCGATCTCTTGGGATTTCTGTGGCTTGTCTTCTGCTCCACCAAAGGGACTGAAGGTGAACAGATTTGTCTGACCTCAGTTTGTTGGTTTCTTTTCCACCTGGTGAACTCTATCCTGGATGGGCCTTTTTGTTTTGTGGTTTTTCAGCATTAAAATCTAGGATCGTACCGTGCTTTGGTCGTTTTTGCAATGTTCGATTTAAAACAGAGTATCTGCTTAACATTTGTTATTGCATTTTGATTTGAGTCTGCTGTTTCACTCTTATTTTTTGTGATTTTTTTGTTTGTTTGTTTGTTTTTCTGTTTAGCGTTTTCCTTGCTTTGTTGTTTCTGGAGGTGAGTTCACGGGGTTTGTTCAGTTTTGCCCAGCGTCTTCTTTCAGTTTCGTACGACGTTTTCCATTTCGTACGACGTTGAAGCCGCTCAGCCTCTTGAACTGAGGCGACTGTACAGCCCGATGGGTCTTTTGGAGCAAACCATTGGTGCAGCTTCCTTGGTGGCTGGAACAAAGGAGTGGGGGAAAAGGGGGCAATGCTGCAGGCAGAGGACATGCAAAGTGCTTTGCGAGGCCGCTGTCAAAGGGAGAAGCCCTCGGGTTCATTCCCTTGGGTCACACAAGGAGCCCCCCACAAAAATTACTTTATTTTCTGCATCTACCTAACCCCAAGCCTGAACTTCCCAGTGTTCGGGCTCCTCCTCTGCCTTTTCTATTCCAGCCAGAGATGCACCAATGGCACGTACAAAAGGGGCTGTGATAAGCACAGCCAGCAGACCGGCTGGAGAGGACAGGAGCACCCAGAGCCCGTGTATTTTCCAGTGGCCCCTCTTCACCTTTTATTGGGGAAAAGTCTTACAATGACGATCACAAAAGCGAGCAGATGCGAAATTTGTAGGAACCTGATAGGTAGTTACGCTGAAGTCATGATGCAAGAAACTTTTTTGCATTTTTTTTACCTAATTTATTTTTTTTTTAATTCCAAGTGGTAACTGGTTACAGTTGCAGCCAGACCTAAGGAAGTTATTCAAGCATAAAGCATAGGGTGCGAGTTCTGGGTAGGAGGAGAACTTTCCAGACGGCAATGGATGAAGCTTTGGTGGCAGTGACAGGACCAGTTCATGCACTGTGGGCACCAGACCCAAACACAGGCTACAGAATCGCCCACCACTGTTTTTCAGAGTTGCACGTGCTTCCAAGGACAACTTTCCAAACTTTAAAGACCTCTTCCTCTCTCCAGGCTCTGCCTAATTTCTGCTGGTCCCTCACCTGGTTGTTTATGATTTAATTGCGTGCCCACTGGCCTGTCGACGTGAGTGAGTTGATTGCTCGTTAGACAAGTGCCAGGGTCGAAATATCTGGGTGGCACATTGCCCTGACTTCTCAGAGTTGTCTGTCCCTTTTGTACAGGTCTGGGGATGAAGGGCAGGGGAGTTGCTCTGTTTCTCCAGGACGTTTTCCATGTCCGAGGTTCCATGTTTTCTTTTTGTCGTGGGAATACTGTGTGCTCTGTTTGCAAATCCCTGTTGGGCTGTCGGTACCCAACAGGACCCAGCAAGAAGTGTGCCGGAACACCCAGCCCGTGAGACGTCCTGTGCTGGGTGATGTGTAGACTAGAAGTGGTGTTCTTCTCTTGCTGGCTCATGATTTCTTCCCTTTCTTTTTTCCCCTGAAGTGTGTTGATGTGTGAGGTACTGTGACTCCTCCCATTAGCTTCCCTTTTTCCCCTTGCTGTTGGTGTAACAGTGACTTGGCTACACCTAAAGACAGTCTCTTGTACTCTGTCCCTCACGGATGGTAAGTAGCATCGAGCGAAGCTCAAGTGCTTCTGTCAGTTGGATTTGGAAAAGGAGGCTGTCTTTGCTTCGTGGCTTTACACCCTGCAGTTCCAGCACAAATTTAGTCAAATCTCCAGTTTCCAAAAGGCGGACTCCACCAATGGGAGCGGAGGAGTGAAGCTGGAGTGCTGCAGGACTTGCATAACGCTGGCTGGCCAGGTTACAAGGATGCTTGGCAGGATCAGAGCGTGGCCTCCGTCCTGCACTGCGCCAAACAAGGCGGGGAGAAACGCAAAGGTTCACTCCAGAGGGCTGCTGAGGTCTGCTTTCAGCAATTAAAAGCAAAATTTCCACAGGTGTTGCACAAAGTCGGGGCTGACTGTCAGGTAAATGAGGGCAGCACAGTACATTCTCCTCCATCGCAAGTTTTCCACCCGTTTTATCCAAATAATTTCTTACCCGCGCTTGAGGCAGTTACGTAGCCAAGGGCTTGCTCTCCGCAGGTTTTAGCTGACAGCTTGAGGGTTCAGCATCCAGCCAAAGAGTAAAGGGGTTCCCCAGCTTGAGCAACCTGCAAACAGTCATTTTCTTGGTAAGCAAGCAGGGTGTGCCAGCCCCACTTTGACTCCTGCTCCCATTTCATTTGGCCTGATATGAATGTAGAAATAATGAAGTTTAAACAAAACGCTTTTACCTGACCGTTTAGCAGATTATTTGCCCCAAGCAAAACTTTTATGATGCCTTTCATAATTTCTCTTGTATTTGTTCCAGGTTTCCTGACCTCTGGGTTGTTGTGTTTTGTACATTACCTGGGCCAACGTTTTTGGTCAGAATAATCCATTAATTCTAAGTAAATGTATATTTTAAACTGTACTTACATGATATCCAAAGGATATTTGATTTTAATGCTAGTATTGATTCGCTAACAGCTTAAAACCCTCATGAAAGTGGGACAAAAAAATGCTGAAACTGAAAAGGCAAATTCAGGAGGTGAAGGGATTACACTTTCAGTCTTGGGGAGGGTTATTTGGATGACGTAGAGTTATAAAAATTATTGTTTATGACTATGAGAAAATTAATGCCTCAAGCCAAGATCTATCAGGATATTTCGAATCCTGTTTTTCTGTAGTTTCCCTGCCAGACAAAGAATAAACTCTTCTGTGTAATTCAGCCATTTCCGTATTTAGAACCCCCCATGTAGGATGGTGTTTGTACAGACACTGGATGGAGGAGAATCTACAAAGTGACTTGTGAACCAAAAAAAGCTTCTTCCAATAACGTGTTAAGCCCTGCCTAAGCTGCAGCAGACTGATGTTTTTTAGGCATGATGAACCGTGTTGGGACAGTCCGAGCTGTCAGAGGAGAGAGGTAGGTGCCTCTGAAGAGCGGACCAGGGACCGAGGAGAAGCAGCCTGGCACCAACTGCTGGGGCTGAGGTGGATTTTGGTTCCCTGGACGTGGCCCAGAGTCCTCCCTCCAGCCCACGCTCTTCTCTGTGCAAAGGCTTCTTCCTCGTGTCACGGGGCTGGAGTGGGAATTAGCATCCCGCTCCTGCTTAGAAATAATTATTTGCAACACAGCTGTAAAAGCAATCACCACCTGTTTCTGCAAAGACCTCTACCCTGGGGTCCTAAAGATGACTTCTGTGGAGGACTTTCATTGTGTGAGTATAGCACATGGAGGCATAAAGTCCCAATATCATCGTGTGGCTTTGGTTCACCTTTTAATTTTTTTTCCCTTTTGGTTCCATTTTTGAGCCTTTGATTGTTTCCCTGTTAACTACAAGGTGATGTGTCTGTGGCTTCCACACTTTCTGAAGCTTGCCTGGGCTCCTACCAAGGTGCACGCTGCAGTCTGCATTCGATAGGAAACAGCCTGTATGAGTCTCCTCCCAATGTCTTTTATGGTTTCTCTTCTCTTATTATTTTTTTTTCTTTTTCTTTTCTCACGTTTTGTTTTCTTTGTTTGTTTTGTTTTTGCATGTGCAGTTTTGTAAAGCAAACTCGAGGTACTGTATCTCGCAGCTCGTCAGTCTCCAGCGTAAATTCACCGTGAGTTGCTCTCTGTTACAATATTCAGTAAATGGATTTATGATATATATCTATCTATATTTATAAACCTCCCTCTTTCCCCTCCTCCTGATACCTTCACTCCCCTCCTTGTTTTTTCCAAAAATCATTCCCATCATTGTGGATAAGCCTCCAGACCGACATACGGTGGAAGGACTGGAAGGTGTGCGACATTGCCATGTAATGCTTGTGATTCGATCGTGAGCAACTCTGTAGTGTTTTGTCCATTGACTGTGATTTCCCCCTTCCTTCATTTTAGTCCTGACCCCTGAATTATTTTCCTTTTGTTCCTTCCTTAATTATTTTCCCTCTCCTCCCGTCTGCCCTCATTTAACAGTTTGTCTTGTCCTCACTTGTACTCTCGTTCTCTGTCTTTATTACGCGCTGGGCTGACAGCTTTGATGGTCCACCAGTGTTTGCACGTGTGGTTCAATAGGAGAGCAGGTGCCCGCCACGAGTGTGCTCTTTAAATGCAAAATAGAGGAGGACTTTAAAAGGAACTTCTAGCAATGGGGCCCAAGCAAGACCAGATTGGAAAACGTTGCATAAACATCCCTGGGGAGCTCCTGCGAGCACTGGTTATGCCTGTGCTCTCTAACCTTCTCCTGCTGGAGCTTAAAGCTACAGATTCGGTACAAACGAGGCACCCGGCAAGCTCCTATGTACCCGTGGTTGAGCGAACACAGGGGCAGACCTTCCATGTGCTTCCTAACGAACAAACCTGGCTGGCTTTGCTGCGAATCACGGGCGTGCTTTGACACCGATACAGGTTTGTAGAAAATGCCATTGTTCCCTGCCGACTAATTCAGCAAAACTCGTCATCATCGGCTTCCCATCAACCCATCTCAGTGTCTTGGCTTTGGGTTATACTGTTACCGTTTGACGTTCTCTTTCTTCTTTAATGCTTTTGGAGAGACAAGTAAGTGCAACTCAAACACGCGTGGATTGGTCTTTCCATGCACCGCTGCAGGTCCCAAAGGTGTGGTGGTGAAGCAAAAGAGAATTTCTGCCAGCTCCCTGACATCTTCCTTTTCCCCTCGGTGTTTTGGGGGTCCTTGCCCACTGGTGGAACTTAGACATGTTTGTATGAAAAATGTGTTGATAAGATGTGCCAGTTTAGCTTTTCTGACCAAGACTGACCTTCTGAGGCTGGCAAAAGTAGGTGTGACATAGCTCTGCTAATGTCTGAGATCTCACAGGGTGGGAACTGTGAAAATTACAGGAATAAACTCAACCAAGGCAGCTTTTGGCTTATTTTTCCAATGTGTTTCTTGGCTGCCAGGCTTCTTGAGAGGCAAAAAGCTTGAGAGGTCTTCTGTGCTTTAGGTCTGTCTCATCCTGCCTTATCCCTGGAATAGGGAGAGGATGGTTGAAGGTGGTGACAGAGGGGAGGTCCTGCCAAGCTGCTTTCTCCCCAACACCTGAATTTGCTGTGATAGAAGTTGCACCAAACTGGTCTGAAGCAATGTTTGCACAATTAGGATTAAAACCTTGAAAGAACGAAGATTTGGGTCCCTTCTCCAAATTTCCAGAGACAGAGCTTCCTTTTAGAGGGGTGAAATCAAACTGCAGGTACTAAAACCTCCTCGGGAGTGGGATTTGCCCACACTTGGGGGCGTTTGCCACCGAGGTCTGTTGCTGACTCCCCACCAGCAGTAGAGACAGAATAATAGAGGCTTCTTTTGCTGACATGAGTCACATCTCTCGGAACAGAATAAATTTTTACTGCAAAAAGCTGCTACTGAGGATTCTCATCCTCTTTAACATTTCTATGCACCGTCTGGGCCGTAATTTGTAATTTCCTGTGGAAACCAGAGCTGTTTTGATGGCTGAGCTGACTGCGCAGTTTCTTCTCTGTGGGTATCTAAAGAGCATTTCCCCAGCAAAACCTCTGATTTTGTTACGGGGTCGTCATTTATTAAATCAGTGTGCAGTGTATAAAAGTACCAGCCATCGCAGACCGTCAGCAGAGCCCCGCTGAAGCGTAAAGGCATCTGAAGGTTTTATTTGCTCAGTATAAATATCGTGGTTAGAAATGCGTTGGGTTTTGGTTTGGTTTTTTTTTTTAATTTTGAATTATAATAGATAAACTGGAACAGCTCCTCTTAGGGCCATGCAGGTGCTGTGGCCTCAAATTCCCTGGCTGAATATTAGTATAAGTTCTGGACGCCTTAATATCACTTTTTACCAACTGTGAGTGCTATTGCTGTAATTATACTGAATAGATAAGTGGTCCAATTTTTGTGCACAAATGAAAGTTAAGCAGTAATCTGCTGGTCGAAAAAAGCTTCTAAAAGGTGCAGTTCCTTTTTCTTTCTTAGGTTGCTCAAACAGCATAAAATATCCCGTGCCTTTAAATCACTAAGAACCAGGATCTGCAAACCCATAGTCATCTGTTCTGAAAGAACAAAAGTTAATAAAAAAATCTTTTGAGATGCAGAGAGTTGGGGTTTTTTTTCCTATGTTCTTTCTTTGATTACTCTAAAAAAATAATAATTCTAAATAATTCTAAATTAGTAAGAATCTAAAGCTAGAGGTTTTCTTAAGTGAAAAATCGAGGTGAGTCATTTTCTTGCGCTGATTCCAGCCTTTTGTGCTATAACAAATTTATGATACAAGCAATGCAAGCGTTGTGAAATACATTTTTAATTCGCTGAGGAGAGGTAATTAAACACAGATATGCTGTCTTTCTTTAAGTAGATCAGCATTTATCTAAAATATATACTGGAGTCGGCAACTAATTTATGTGTCTATAGGCAATGGCACACAGCTAAGTTAATAATTGTGTTGTGTTTTTCCAGTAGTATGTATTTAAGTGTTATGCGATGTTGATTTTTCATATGAATCCTCACATTGCGACAGCTGTGATAAATCCAAAACAGCATCTTTAGTAACTTGAGGCTTTCTTTGTCTTGCTGTTGTTTTACTGTTTATTTCTGATAGGATCCAGGGGTGTCAGTCATTGCTTGGACACAAAGAATGGCATATTTGTAAGGCATTTTCTAGAATGGTAAATAAAGCAAAAACCAGTGTGTCACAAGCTGGGAATTTTACTTCCAGAAGTGCTGAACACCTGCACCTGCCACAGATAATTTAAATTTTTTTTTTCCCTAGAACAAAACTTGGTTTTCTTTGAGCAGCTCTTTCTCTCCCGGCCCAACCACCACGGCACGTCTGTGCTGCATCCATCCAGCTGCAGACAAGCTGATAGCGGACAGAGGGAAATGAAAAAGCTCAGATCTCTTCTACCAGGATGAATTTGTCATTTGCCATCCAAGAACCCAAATTGTTCTTGATCTCTATCGCTTGCTTTTGTATCTTCACTGTCTGGGCCTTCTGCTTTATTTCCATCCTCAGAGTGCAAAAAAGAGAGCCATGACTTCACTCCTTCATGGGTTTTGTCTTGGTTTTTGTCAAAAGCCTGGAGCTTTCGGTGAGACTTTGGCCATAACAGTCTGGACCATTGCTGTTTTTTTCCAGAATGTCTTCTGGAGAGTAGTGTGGCTTTAACAGTTCAGAGGAAAAAAAAAGTAATTTAAAGTAAATGTCATTTGACTGGATTTTAGAAGCTAATGGTTCAATATATTTAACTTTGGTATGTTTTTTTTTGTTAAATCAGGCCATAACAATGTAGCTTTTAACTTTCTTTTTCTGGATTTATTTTTAGCTCCTCTCACTCTGTTATTTAGTATTGAGGATGCAATTACTTGATCACAACTCCTAACTGAAATACCAAACAAGTCTGGAGATCTGACAAGGGATCTGGTGACTAATGGCAGCAGTGCTACTTGAGACAGAATAAATATATTCTGGCATTTTCTTAAGATCAGAATATGCATAAAGCTAAGCCTCGTATTTATACTTCTGAGATGAGCACGCGATATATTTTTACCAAAAACAATGAGAAAATTCTTCTTAGTGCAATAGGGAGCAGCATGGAGGATGGTGAGTTATGCTTGAGTGAAGCCACTCTCTTATGAAAAATGCCCAGCTGAAAGCAGGACATTTCTGCTCCCCTCCCACCGGGAAGCTTTGCCTTGGATGAACTTTGCACCAACACGTGGTGCAACTCTCTTCAAACTCCAAGCAGCAGCCTGTGATGATCTCTGCTGCTCTCAGGAAATCATGGCCACGGACACCTCGTGGGAGCGGTATCAGAGTGTTAGGTCTTTCTTGAATTTTGTTTTGAGATGCACCTTGGAAACTTCCTGGCTCTACGTTGGCCAAAGGTTGAAGGGCTTGCAGCCGCCGAGCTCTGTGCTCCTCCAGCATCTCAGCCTCTTCCTCTTGCTGAGACCGATGACCTGCGGGCAGCACGTGCTGTTCCTGCAGCTCTCCCGGTTGTCTCAAAGAGCCAGGTAAAGGGAGCAGAAATTCAACCTGAGGAGGATAATATTGAAAAAAAAATCCAAGCGTTGCATTTAGTCTTTCTTGGTCTAAGAAGTTGACACCTACGATAGTTCGAAAGGCGTTTCAAATTTTAGTAGCAAGATTCACGTGCGGAAGGGTGTGATATGCAGCCAGTTTTGTGTTAGGCTTAGACCACATTTGAAGTTTAGAGTTGCAGGAGAAATATTATGGAAGAACATGTTTTCAGTTGGAGAAGCTGCCGTGTCAAAAATTCTAATATTTAAAGCCAAAATCCAATTCAAGAATAATATTGGAAGCAACTGGGCAGCGTTTTCTGTACCAGCCCTTGGTCGTGGCGTTGCAGTGATGCACCCCCTTGGACCTTCTCGGTGGGAGAGCCCAGAGCATCTCCTGAGAGAGCCCCACCAGGAGATGCGGCTCAGATGCGGCAACTCCCGGGGTCAGAGGCGAAGCAAATTTAGACACTAGTGGTGAGTTCATCTGGAAGAGAATTGTTTTATCAAAGCAAACAGAGAGAAAACGTTCTGCCTGGTGCATGCCTACCCCGAGCTGAAACGCGCTTCGTTGTGTTTTTCAAGCGAAAAAGTGAAACATAGAGAGAGCTTCTCTGAGTTTACGAACAGAAAATATGATTTTAGCCGAAAGGTTTTTGGCATTGTGTTTGGGTTTTTTTTTTGTTGAAACTCTGTTTTAGTGAGAAACTCCCTTTCATCTGTAATCGGAACATACTCTTTCATGCCCACAATCTAATATGTAGGTATTTTTGTCATCAAATTATTACGTTCACAGCCAGCTTTCATTCATTATTTACTGAAGCACAATTTTAAGGATTGCGTTTTTGTAGCTGATTAAACCCGCAGTTCTGGGAAGCAAAGTGCCACTTAGCTGCAGCAGTGGTTTAGAAGGTTATGGTAACAAAATCTTTAATCATTAAGGAATACCCTAAGATTAGAATACGACTAAAAATACGCTTTCCTCTCTTGAACAATCTATGCAGTGACTGGGTGCATTCTTTATTTATACCACTGTTAGTCACTGATTCATTAATATGAATTTTATTTGATTCTACATTAATTGTATGGTTTTTTTTGTAGCCCCAGGTGGGAGTTGTCTGCTGGCTTCTTAATCCAAGCAAAACCAGTGGAGCTACTCAGAGAACCATGTCAGCATTAACATCTCCTACATTTCAAGCCTAGAGCACCTGAAAATTGAATATATTGCTAGCACCTTTCAAAGAGTTTGAAATATTCTCTAGACAAAAAATAGGAGTGGGAAGGTAATTATAAAGAAAGTGAGTTAACATTAATCTTTGTGTTCTGTCTGTAAATCAGACGGGATTATTGCAATTTTCTGAATGGATTCAGAACGATTTTAAGAAGCAAACAGTGAACAGGATTTCAGATAAGGAGCTGGCTTTATAAACAGGTAGTTTTCTCTCGTGGAAGAAATATTTCTTATCACAAGGGCTCATTTTTTATCAGTTTGGACAAGTCATGCTGTGCTTGCGGCGTATCATGCTGTAGATGCTTTGTGCCTGCCCCAAATCGCAGCCCTCAATAATTAACTGGACCAAACGCTGGAGGAAGCAGAGGAAATTATTTTGCCCTGTCTGTGTTTTTCCATCTCTCCTGCAATTCTTGGGGCTGTGTGCGCAGGCACCGTAGCCTCCTAGGCAGGCAGTTGGACTGAACCTGGGCTCTGGTTTGAGGTGACATTCTTGTTATGCCAAAAACAAGCTCAGAAGCTCTCCTCCACCAAGTACCACAGGACAGGAGATGCTGTCGCCTCTGCCCATGCTCAGTTGCTGTGGGAACTTGTAGAAAGTGAGAGTCAGATAAATGTAATTGGACAAATGGACGACACACCCCCTCTAGCTGCTGCCACTTTGGCTCTCAAAACCCTAAACATTGAGCCCAGAGGGACCAACCTGCTCAGTTTCCTGACTTCCATTCCCTACAGCGGATGTGCACACCGTCACTTGCTCCTGATGTTTTTGACTGGTCTGAATAGGATAAGGAGCTTCACATTTTCCTGATTGTGTTTTTACTGCCCTTCATATATTTTCTCCTTTTACTTTTTGGAGCCAGGGTACATCTTTGAACATAGAAAGGATGCAGTCATTCCTTCTGAACCTTCTGCTCTTTGACTTGCTAGTAACCAAAGCCAATCTCATGGCAGGTACCTCCACTACTTGTGTCAAGATCAAGGATGCATCTCATTTCTAGATGCTGAGAAAATAGAGTCTGTAATGTCAGGATCTGTTTTAATGAAGGGATTTTAGCAGAATAGGCTTTGTTAATACTTGGTTTCTCCAGGTTCTCGGTGGTGTATGCAACTGGGAGCACCTTTCAGTTAGCTGTGAGTGAGGCACGGTGGAAGCTTTAGCACCTCAGAGATAATTTAAGGGCTCATTTATGTTCTTGACGTAACGGAAGCACAGCTAAAAACCTCCTCCTGAGGTGATACATCTTGTGTCAGAGCTGGTGGGTTCTGAAAGTCTCCTCCTCACTGTGAGTACCTCAACCTCCCTCATCATCACATCCAGTCTGATTTAAGAGATTTTCTTTATGTCTCGGCTTTGATGGGCTCAGCATGGGCGCTGATGGAGAGACTGTGACCATGAAAGCTGCTTGATGATTTATTGTGTGTTTAACTTTGGAGATTCTTTGCAGGGAGGCTGGAGCTTCGCGTCCCACCCCTGCCTGGTCCCTGTCTCATGGATATGGAGCACAGGGTGGTGCATTGGGGAGTGGGAGGTTGTGCACTTCCCTGTGCTCTTGGTTTGTAGATAAATTGAAGGCTTCAGTCAATGTAAAGGCAGTTTCCCAACTTCAGCTTCTTATTACTAGTTATCGCTTTAGTTTTGTCAGCTTGCTCTGACTGTTCAAAGCAGAAAGCAGAAGCCAGTCCCCTCCCCAAAGACTTTTATTATAAAGTGAGAAATGTCCCTCAAGAAAAGGCGTTTGGTGGCTTGCACCAAGGCTGCACTCAGGGAGCTGAGATGTGTACATACACATCCCTCAGCTGTCTCGTTCCCATGAGCCTCTGTACTAAAGAAGAGGTTCATTTTTTGTAGCCCAGTTGGGTTCAGCAGAGCTAGATCTGGAACAGAGCACCCTGTCTGTCCCGGAGGACGCGAGACATCCCAGGATGCCTGTCCCAGAAGGCTCCATCTCTGCACCCATCTCCGCTGATGGGAGAGAGCGGCAAAGGCAGAGCACGTGGCTTCTCCTAGGAAATCCTTGTGGGGGGCAGCAGGTCTGGGCAGTCACAGGCTTTGCATGTTAGTCATTTAATTCCTTCCAAACCCGGGTAAATCTGCTGCTGAGTGACAGCATTTCAGTCTTTCAGAATGTTGAACCAAAAAGAAAAGATCACCTCTGATGAGGGTGATCATCCTTGTGCAGGAGGTCGCTAGGACAGCGTGGAGGGTGCCCTCCCCTCACGAGGAGCCTGCTCTCCCTTTGGCGAGGGATTTTTGGTGAGTGGGGCTCGAAGCTGTGTTCCAAGTGATGATACCTTCTGCTATAATATGTATTTAGAACTGTGATTTTTGTCACCTGTTCTTCTGCTGTGGTGTGATACTGGGCACTCAGCTGCTGGAAAATACATCCAGAATGTGCCTCTTGGCAACAGGGGCAGTAGATTTTTCCATTTTGGTGATTAGCTCTGCTCACCCTGATTTCTGGGTGAAATCAGATTCCTTCATATCTGACTGGGTGCCCTCCTCCCTTCTGCAGGGAGCGTTTAAGTCATTTTTTACCTCTTTATCCGAACCAGGCAGCAACGCTCTCCGTAAAGAACCAATCTGAGATGCAAAGCCTTTCCAACAGCTCCTGCTGAGTGCTGCCTGCCCTGGGGTCTGTACTGTCTGAATCCACGCACACACATGTAAAAGCTGCTGGCTTCTACTGCCAGGGGAGCCCAAACTGTACGTAAGGACAATGTGTCTGAGTCCCCTATGTGCCGGGCATTAAATACTGGAGGTCGGTGAGGCTTATGTGACCAGAGTAACGTGTGGCAAATGGAGACATCTGAGCAGACTGGTAGAAGGAAAATTATTTTCCTCGCTTTGTTAGAAGTGTCATTAAGGAAGAAAACAGGTGCTGAGTCTCTACTAAATCCAGAACTCCACCCTGGAAGCCAGTGGGTTTGCTTCGATTTTATGCAAAAGCAGAATTTGACTTGCAGTCTTCAGGAGGAAGGAAAAAAAGAAGCCTTCCCTTCCTGCGTTGGCTGAGTAGGTGACCTGTTCGCCATGTGATGGTCAGAAACCAAGCGCTGTGCTGAAAAACCAAAGCATTATGGCAGGAGGGATCCTCATTGTAAGAAATGACAGAGACAGAAAAGAGCACGTATCCCAGGGGATAAAGCTGCTCTCATCACATCTGCATCTACGTGTGACTCTCCCAGCCCCTGGGGTCATTTCATGGTCCGCGGAGCAATTTTCCTTTCTTACTTACTTACTTAGCTTTTCCAGATGGGCTGTCCTCACTTCGGAAGGATGCTGAGGTTTTAGAGGAGCGGCTCTGCGCTGCCGACGGGGAGGTGCAGTCCGGGACGTGACCCCCCCGGTGGGCTGTAAGGTGGCCGGGCGCTGGGGCTCAGCTCCTCGGGAGCAGGTTTCAGTCCCCCTTGCTCCTCCTGCCAGCCTAACTTCCCTTGCTCACCGCTAATTTGCTCATCCAGCTCATTCCAGGTGGGGAGAAAGGTGCTGTTAATTGTGGGGAAGCCTTGTAGGCTGGTTAAAAGCTCTGGCTGTGCTATAAAGTCTTTGTGCACGGAGACTTTAACCCTTCAGACCGTACCTGAGGCTTCCAAAGGGGATGTTTGCCTTTCAGAAATCAAGATAACTCCTTTCCAGAGGGCCTGTTTCATAGTGCCTAACGCGTGTGGGGGCAAACTAACACTGACGACTGCTGGCTTTCCCTGCTCGTGTTCTGTGCCAGTCATTCTCTCTCCATTCCTATAATTTCTTTGGCTCAACCTTCTAATCCCCGGTGTCAGCTGAAAAACCCCTTTTTTAATTTTTTTTAATTTTTTTTCCCTTGGTTGCTTTTTAGGGAATGGGTGCAAAGCTGGATACTAACTTTTCCCCTTGCTCCCCTCCTTAGCAAGCAGCAGAACTCCTCCAAATCCAAGTCTGTTTGGGAGCAGAGGACAAGCCAGATCCGGATGCACAATTTCCGAGCCAGCTGCGAGGCGTTGTACAACGAGCTGGATCCCGAGGAGCGCGTGCGTTACGCTACCACCCTCCACATCAGGCCAGACATGAAGACTCACCTGGACCGGCCGCTGGTGGTAGAGCCGAGAGGCGAAGGGAGGAACAACATCAGCAAGCTGAGCCCCGTGGACATGCAGGAGGTGGAGCAGACCAAAGTCAGCCCTGTCGATGGGGCAGAAGCTCCACGAAAGCACCACCGGCATCGAGATAAGGATAAACTGGGAGAGCAAGAGAAGGGTGACTTGACCAAGGATGAGAACGGGGAACCTGGCACCAACAACAAGGAGGAGCGGCACAGGGGGCACAGGAGCCGCAGCAAGGAGGTGGAAGGAGGGGGTAAAGAAGGGAAAAGTGATCGCAACAGGACTCAGGAAGGGGGGAAGAGGCACCATCGCCGAGGGTCGCTGGAAGAAGGCGCCGAGAAGGAGCACCGCAGGCATCGGACTCACCGGCACTCTGCTGAAAGGCAAGGCAAGGAAGGTAACGGGACGATCAACGGGGCCAGGAGCGAGCGGCGTTCCCGACACCGGGGAGCATCGAGGTCTGGGAACCGGGAAGGAGAGCCCGGGTCCAAGGGCGAGAATGGAGAAGAGCCTCACAGACGGCACAGGTTCAGGAACAGGGCGCTGTCGACGTACGATTCGGTGGAGAAGGAGAACGGGGAGAAGGAGGGGGAGGCTGGCGAGAAGGAGCACCGCAACCATCAGCCCAAGTAAGTGAGTGCTGCGTGGCCGGACTCGTCTCTGGGACAGCTCAGGGGGCACGAGACCCCGGACACAGCTCAGGACATTACCTGTTCACCTCACTGCAGCGTTCGGTGCTGTTGTGTTTGCACTCAGGTCAGCTACCACCAGAACCTCCTGCTCCGTTTTGCTTAAATCGGTAGTGAGAGAGGCTCCCAAAGATGATTTGAGTCCATAATGGCCCATAGAATAGCTCAGGTTTAAGGAAGGAAATAGCTCTCATGTAAATGCCAACAGACCCTCTAGGACAGAGAATTTCACAGCCTTTGAAGGAAGGCTCTGAGGGACGTATTTTTAAATGGGATCCAGTCTTGCTTATAGCCCTTGGTTTTCTTTTTTTTCATGGTGAGCCTGTCAGCTGCATCACCAGTTGTTACAGCACGTGGCTTCTTCCATTAAGAGCAATGATGTACCCCATTTGGTTTAATTCTCATGTAAGTCAAGTGAGAAAAATAGTTCTCGTGAAGCATTTAGAGTAGTTAATAAAGAAGGATAGATTGCCTTTTCAGCTTTATTAGTCTGATGGAAAAGAAATTTCACTGGGATTGTTTAGAATGGAGTTCATGTCACCGTGGAGAGCTGTGAGTGGCACTGAGATAATAATTTTCCTGTCTATATTATTTTCCTTTCAGATGGATTTCAAAACACTTTGCATACTGTTTAGTTTGATCATGTGCACAAGCTCACTTTCCTTCTCACTGAAATATAGCCCCTGCTGCAGAGGAATGCAGAAGCGATTTAGCTGCTTACAGCAACATTACGGAGTGGTTTAGGACTGGAGAAGAGAATCACTACATTTAAATAAAGCCTCAGGAGGACATTAAGAAGCAGAATGTCAGCTTTCATTCAGAAACTAGCTGATGCTGGAAAGCCAATGTCACTGTTACATGCAAGTGCCATGTGGTCCTTGCTTATGAACCTCAGTTTTGAGTCTCATTAGACCGAATAAGTTATATTCGATGGCACAGTTCCTCCTAATTAAAGCCAGAGATGGATCGGTTCGGATTGGATGTGAGGAAGAAGTTCTTCCCCATGAGGGTGGGGAGACCCTGGCACAGGTTGGCCAAAGAGGGGGTGGCAGCCCCGTCCCTGGAAGTTTTCAAGGCCAGGCTGGATGGGGCTCTGGGCAGCCTGATCTAGTGGTGGATGTCCCTGCCCATGGCAGGGGGTTGGAACGAGATGATCTTTAAGGTCCCTTCCAACCCTGACAATTCTGTGATTCTATGATTCTAATGTTGTGCTTGGGCTTTGGTTCAGAAGGTCTCAGAGGACAAGGTCTCATACTGTGCTGTCAGTAAGTTGTCCTGCAGTCTGTGACTTTTCTGCAAAGGAATTCCATGAAGAAAGCAGTCTATGAAATGTAGCAAGGGGTGCAGCATCAGGGTACGTGTGTTCTCCGAGTCCTTTTTGGGCCATATTTAATAAAATCTGCTTTTCTCTGTCTTAGGGAGAATCAGTGCGACATTGAGGCTAGTGGAAGCGTGAGTGTCCCCGTGCACACCCTTCCCAGCACCTACCTGCAGAAAGTCCCAGAGCAGCCAGAAGATGCTGACAACCAGAAGAACGTGACGCGGATGATTCAACCACCTCTGGACAAAACCACCACTGTGAACATCCCCGTCACTATCACTGCCCCGCCGGGGGAAACCACTGTCATACCGAGTGAGTGCCTTTGTCCCCCTGATTTTTGCTATGAAATTGTCCCCAAAAAGCTGATTTTCCGAGTTGCTAGCAGCATACCCTGCGTGATGGGAGCTCTCCTGGTCACATACACCCTTGCAGTAGGTGTGCAAGAGAACTTGTTGATGCAGGCTCTGGAAAACACCACTTACTGGTTCTCTGGAGGTGGCTCACCCAGAGAATCACAGAATTATTGAGGCTGGGAAAGACCTGTGAGATCATCAAGTCCAGCCTATGACCCAGCACCACCACATGGGCCAGACCACAGCACTAAGTGCCACATCCAGCCCCTCCTTAAACCCCTCCAGGGACAGTGACTCCCCCCTTCCCTGAACAGTGCCTCCCGGTGCCTGAGCACCATGTATGGATGTACTAGAGAAAGAGGAAGGAGTGAGAAAAGCAGCAAAATGTAGGAAGTGGGAGCACTGAGGCACTTCTGCAGGTCGGGTGGCCCTGCTGAGGGCTGTGTAGTTCCAGAGCTTCTTGTCATCTCAGTTTCAGCAGATCCACCCTAGCTCGTGCTTTTGCAGAGCTCTGTGCCTTGGCTCTGTCAGTGCAGATTTACACTATTTTGAAAGATGGTCCCGAGATCGTTGTGCCCGTGGTCTGCCCTGCAGCCACCAGCCTGTTCTTGCCTGCCTTGGGGCTCATCTCTGGCCGTGTAGGCAGAGCCTAGAGAAATCTCGAGAGCTGGGGGTGCCAAGGAGAGCTGCAGAGTCAATTTGAGGAGGTCCACGCTAGGTTGCAGGCCATTGAGACTTTGCTTTCTAAGAGGCACATCTAAAAGCTTGCAGTTTCTTTATGTCCTTTTTCACTGTGTTGTCAGCCATACAAGACTTGTCTGCTTTTTTTTTTTTCCCTTCCTTCCTCCTCCTTTCTTCAAATAGTAATTCTACTATATTGCAGTGCTGAGTTCCTGTCAATCACAATTTATCAGCCTCTCTCTTTCCTGGCCATTTCCTCTGTATCTGGCTTGAGATATAATGAGGAGTTTATTGAACATGTCATTCACACACAATGAAATGTCATTTTTGTTGCAAAATAAAATAAAAAGTAATAAGAAATCTGCACCTAACACATTATAAGTGGGTGGGGTTTGGGGTTTCTAGATCCTGTGAATTAACAGACAAGTGTATGTATCTGAGAAGAGCATTTGTAGCACAAAATGTTTTCCAAGTTCATATATTGAAAATTATCTTAAGTAAATTATCCTATAAACCCACTACAAATAAACTTATGATGGAAATTAAAGAATGTATTTCTAACCTTTGGGGGTGAGCTTCAGAACTATCTTCTAGAAGGGGATGATGTAAGTTAAAAACCTGATGTTAGACGGGGCTCAACACCTTTATGCATGGGGAGCTCTGCCAAAACTGAGGTGCACTCTGCAGGCACAGAGCTCAGGGGTCAAAGAAGGACCTTCCAAGTCTCTGTTCCCAATGTGGGGAAGTTCAGTAGCCTTAGGCCCCCAAATTATTAAAGCTTGCCCATGAATTTGCTCTTTCACATGTTCTGAAAGCAGTCATGCTGCTGGTCCTTGGGAGAAGATATAGAATTACATGACTGGTTAGTCCTACTGTCTTTTTTTTTTTTTCTTTCCAGGGATCCCTAGCCCATTCTCTCTCCCTAATAATTTGTGGCATTTGGAAGGGGATTTCCATCCCCAGCCTGTATAAATATGTGTGAGGTTTCTTTGTTTGTCTGCGCTGGGCATCTTCATTTCCTGGCCATTTCTGATATGTTGCTCATCAGTGTAGCAGTTAAGGAGCCTAACTGCAGTGCGTATCATACCCTAGTAAATAGCGGTGATAATAATCAAACGATTGTTCATCACATTTAACCAACATATTCAAAGGCTGTTTGCTACCCCAGCTGCATTATTTGCACATCCAGCTGTTGCAGGCAGCCTGCTGACACGTTTTTAACTCTCTCATTTCTGTTTCCTTGGCGTTTCAGTGAACAACGTGGAATTTGAAAGTAAAGCGGAGGAGAAGAAAGACGTCGATGACTTGACGAAAAACGGGCCTAAACCAATCTTGCCTTACAGTTCCATGTTTATCTTAAGTCCCACAAATCCGTAAGTACTCTGGCTCTCTGAAACCTCTCAGGGGTTACAGGTGCTTCAAGCACGGGTCTTCGAAGCGATAGCGTTAGCTTGATCTTCGTCTCTGCCAGTCGAACACCTTGGGAAATTAAACAAAAGCCTGTGTAGGCTGCGGAGCAGATGCTGCCTTTCAGCTGGGCTTGCCTGGGGGAATAAATTGCCAGGATAGGGAGAAGTTGGTGTTTGAGGCAGACCCTTCTGCAGTACTCTGCTGATGGTTGGATGGGCAGTTGTTTGCTCAGCTGTAGATCTGAAGGGTGGGAGTACGGATGGTCTCTGGGAGACAACGTTATCAGGAGAAGGAGGCTGGGGACTGGTTTTGGTGTCAGTAAATTCTTGTAGATTCCTCGGCTGGAATTTGTGCTCTTTCCATACTGGTACCCTGCCCTTGCATCGCTGAAAGCTCTGAACATCTGGGAAAATATGAATGTTTTTCGTTTGCCGGGGCTGAGAGTACAGCTCGCGGGATCTGGTGGGATTACAGCATTTCTTCCGCTTCAGGCGCCTCTGCCTCATGGGGAGCTTTGTACTCAGAGCCTGTAAATACTGAATGTGTCGCTCTGAAGGGCTGCAGGACTAGACAAGAGCAGCAGGGGTTGTAATAATTGTGGCATGAAGTCTGTGAGTCATTTTAAGCAATAACTTAGGGCAACAAAGGGCATTTGAAACTTCTGCCAAGCCCGAGGTCTCTTAGGAGCAGATGTGGTCTCTGGCTTAGTGTAAATTGTTGCAGATCCTAGATGTTGCCCTCTGAGGTTGTACCCTGCGTGCTCTGATACTCAAGGTGAACCCAGACCCTCCCTTTGGCAACTTGATTCAAGAGGAGAATGAGTGCTCTTACACCTCTGGACACTGAGGACTGTGACCTCCGGGCTGCCTGTGCAGTGGGTGCAACAAAACAGGTTTCTCCATGTACTCATTTTTGACATTGGAAATGCATCTGAGGTGGGAGCTGTGGTCTGGCAGCCCTGGACAAGGAGGCTGAATGCTTTCTTTCAATGCAAGTGCCAGCTGCACGGTTCAGGCTACAGCCTTGCATGCTCTGAGATGATATAGCTACGAGCGGGGAAGAATTCATCAGTGGGAGGAGTTAGACACCTATTTCTCAATGGCAGCTGTTAGAGAGGGAGAATGACCCCAAACTGCTGCTCATCAAATCCCATCTCTGAAGGAAACGAACCGAAGACTCAGTACGTGTCCCTTCTGTCTCAAACCCACAAGAAACACACTTGTGTTTGCCTTCTCCAGGCACCTGCCAAGTCGATCTTGGGACACTTTAAGGATAACTGAGCCGAAAGCCCAGGGAGTTTCCTCTTTTTGAAACCCTGTGATAGCACTGTGCTACTTCCAATAAGGCAACATGTCCTTTGAATTAATGTAAAGGGCAGCTAAGAGACGGGCAGAGCGTTAGATGAAGTGTACTCATAGCATAATTATACTTTTGGGGTCCAATTTGAATTATAGATCTTGGCCCCTCTGGTTGGATTTCCCTAATATTTTGTAGCTCAAGCCTTTCCTTTTTTCTGGCATGACCACTAAAAATGAGCGTTAGCTGCAAAATATCTGCTAGGAGCGAGCATTGCCGAGTGGGAAGCGAGGTGCTCCCAAGCCCAGAAGGGTCTGAGCTGAGGAGGGCACTGGGCAGGCAGAGAAGCAGCAGGACTTTTTCGTTCCATAAATATGCTTGTGAGAGCCTCACCTCACCCGAAACTTATGACCTTCTGAGCCTCACAGTCCTGGATTAGGTCTGTTGTTCCAGTCATCTTGTGGTTTTCCCCAGCACCCTCCTCCCCAAGCTGTACTTGACTGCTGAAAAAACAAAGTTCGCTGAGGGAGATGAATTATAACCCAAGGCCAAGGGGAAATAACAAGGCAAAGACCAAAGTCTAGGAATGTCAGCAACTTGTTTTTCATCCTCTGGGCAAGATGCAGACCCGGCTGGATCCCCTCAGGTGTTTTGGCTTGCATTAACTTCTCAAGAGAGGTCTTTCAGCTTTCTGGTTTTCATCACATCTGCTGCTGACTTACCTCCCTTCCATGCCCCGCTGGGGATGCTTGACCCGGATGCTGCTTGTGGGCAAAACACTTCTGAGAAGCATAAATGAAATGTGCTCCTTTCCAAGTGTCAGCACCCTCTTGAAGCAGACCTGCGTTTAAAATGTTTTCTCAAGCGCCACGGGCGGTTTACAAACAGTTCCACATCTCGCTGCCGGTTATGGATGGTGAAGGTCTAAAAATGAGGGCTTGTAATTTCTTTGACTTGAGTTTGATGCAAGAATTAGAGTTACAAATGGTGCTGAAAATGTTGCCTTTCACTTCTATGGATTCACGAAGCACACAGATGATAATCTTCTGTCGCATCGATAACCAGAGTGAAGGGATCCACAAAGGCACTTCCCTTTGTGTTATTTTGTTTCAAATCTGTTTCCATGGTATTTGTAACTCTTTTTTTCATTCTGAATCCATTAGCAATCCAGAGAAAAGGAAATATATAAGTAGATTTGAAAAATAAATTTTAATTCTAACTGTTCAGATATCTGCTCAGAGAAGAAGTGATATAGTAACTGAATTACATTCTCAGATAACAAGGTTGTTGGTGAGATGCACGTATACTTTGATTCTCAGGCAGAACCTAAGTCTTTTCCTCCGTTGACAAATAAGGTGCAAATGTGGAGATTTCCGTGCAATTAAGTATTTCTGAACTGTGGTCAGATAGAGTTAAATTTGTGAATAGTTTTGCATTGCTCAGAAGCTGAAGCGTTTGTCACTTTTCTCGAACGCGATTTGTGAAAAAAAAAAACTAGATTAGTGTAATCAAATATATTATTGTGAAGTATTTGTGCAGCTTATAAAGCATATCTTAGAATAAAGTGTAGGCAGAGGTACTTGGCAAAAGAAAGGTTGGTCGAAATAACGCTCGGTTATAAAGCCAATTTCAGCCAAGAGTCTCAAAGGGCACAGAATGTATCTCAATTTTAAAGGGATTAGTTGATATTAAAGGGATTTCAAACCTAGCTTTGAACTCATAGGACTTCAGCCGGTGAGTTCAAAGTGAAAAGGGTGGAGGAGTATATGAACATAATTTGTAGAATTGAGTCTGAATGCTTGAAAGCTCTCGGTGCCCTATGGATGGATGGATGGATGGATAGATGGATGGATGTCATTTGTTTGCAGAGGGGTACAGAGCAAAGCAGAGATATTAAACATCTCATTTAATTCTCACCACAGATCTGTTGCAAACTGGAATTTAAAGCCGTTGATCCCAATTCTTATTTTCTTAGCATTATTGCAATAGGAATCCTAAAGGTGGTATCCCTGAGGAGCGTTTTCCTTCTTGCCAGTCATTTGTACCACCCTACTTGGCTCCCAGCGCCCGCGGCAGCCCTTCTGTGTGCTTCTGTTGTTTGCAGGATTCGGCGTCTGTTCCACTACATCGTCAACCTGCGCTATTTCGAGATGGTCATCCTCATCGTCATAGCCCTCAGCAGCATTGCCCTGGCTGCAGAAGACCCTGTCCAGGCCGAGTCACCGAGGAACGACGTGAGTACCACCAGTGTGACCAGAATCAAGCCATTCTGCTTCTCCCAACATGTTCCCGTGAGGACATTGGCCCAGAGCCGGTTACAGTTCTGTGGACAACTGGGAGTCTGCAAAACTGAAGAGAACAGAAGTTGCAAGATGCTCTTCAGTGTAGATACTTGCAGGATGTTGATACCATGGGATATTTATATTGACTTAATATCCATTCTCCATGTGTAATCCTATGAATCTGACAGTGAATAGGTGCATCCCATCCACAGAATTATGTTAAAATGTCAGAGATCCATAAATATTTGAATGGGCTGGTGTCACATTTACCCGTGCGTGTGCTGAGGAGTCTGTGTTCATCCACCCCTCAAACAGATTTGAGGAACCGAATTGTTTCAAAGCATGAGGCCACAGCTCAGGTCAGAGCAGGCATTGCCTGGTCTGGCCTCTTGCTTCTGAACCTGGTCAGTATTAGCTTTTTCCAGAGGAGGATCCACGAATCCCTATAGCAGTAAAAAGGTGAAGTAGCTACAAGCAATCCCTCTTCCTCATCCTTAATAACTGTGCAGTCAGTTATTTCAGATAAATAAGGATTTTATCACTCACTCTCTCAAGGTCTTTAATAATCCTCTCATCAGCTACAGGGAGAAAGGAACGCAGGCTGCTACACAGATGCTGGCAAATAAGCTATTTAGGAAAGGATATTAAAATCTTTTGATTTGAGATATCCATTTTGCCTTGTTAAACCTGCCACATATGCAGGTGCACCGACGCAACCCCTGGGTGTGCATGCTGCAGTCTGGCAAGGACTGGGAAAAACGTTGCTGTTTAAATCAGATGATTTAAGTTTGTGCCTAAACTACCCGAAAACCTCTCATCAGACAACATTTGCTCATTGTAGCAAATAGACCATTGCCAGAGTAGACCTGTTACTCATATACAGGTTATTTCAGCATGTGGTCTCCTCTAATACACATTTCTCTTTCCCCTTTAGGCTCTGAAATACTTGGATTATATATTTACGGGTGTCTTTACCTTTGAGATGGTGATCAAGGTAAGATTTTTTTTTTTTCTGAGCGGAGAAGTTCACCTCCCCTCTTAGATTTACACTTGTCTGCTTCTGGGAAGCTGGAGAAAAAGGAGGGAGCACAGCAGAGCTCCCGGGGCACCTCGAGAGGTGGTGGTGGAGACCTTTAGCTGGGCAACAGCACTGGGACGCACCAGTGCATAACAGATGCCTCTAGCAGCTCTCCTGATTTCTTTAATTTCACGTTTTGTGGAGGAATAAGGATATCTTTGGTAGCTGGGGTTGAGTAAGAGGATAAGAAATGTGAAAGCCTGATGCAGAAGTGTCCGTGCACGGCTAAGGACACAGGAGATGATTGACCTTACTGAGACATGTCTGAATCTTTCCTTTTCCTTTGATGGTGATGAGGAATATTAATAGCAGCTGATTTTTTTTTTTTGGTCTGCTGTGTTACCAAAAGTTGAAGATTTCTTTTTTTTTTTTTTTTTACCCAGATAGGTTTTGCTGAGACTATGAGACAGTGACTTTCCAGAAAACACAATTCTAGTAAAGTCAGGATTTATTTGGGGGGGTGGTGGAGCTAGTTTTTGCTATCAGAGCAAGATGCAAAGGAGAAGCAGAATAAAAAAAAAGCAGGACAGTTCAGTAGAAGGGTTTGAAGCTATGTGAGGAGAGCCACCTTATGTGGGCAGTTGTAGAGCTCTCAGAAAACCAGATAAAATATCTTGCATGCACTTAGAGCTCAACTGTCGGTGACCTTTCGTGGTGTTGTGAGGAGGGACTCAGTCTTGTGCAGAAGGGAGCCAGGTTGCTCCCCCGAGCTGCGTCTTTCAGTGAGTGCTGTAGAGCCGGGGGCGTTTCTTTGACTGTTGACATGGGTCTTCCCATCCTTTCTTTGTGTTTCGGTGTGTAACATCCCATGCCAGTTGTTAATTCCTACTAATCTGGTCGGACTGGAGTAGAATAAAATTAAACCGTGGGGATATTCCACACACAGACTGCTACTCCTGTAAATTAAGGTGCATCTGTGAAACGAATCCTGCGCAGCAGTTACTACTCTTGTGTCTCGTGCTTTTGGTTACGGTTTGTTGACTCCAGCTTTGATTTTGAGAGACCTTTCTGCTCCTGTGAGAGATGAGCAGCTTGGCTAGGTAGCCAGATATTGCCCTGCTGCTGCTGCAAAAAAGAGTTTGTGAAGGGTCATTTCATCGAGGACATTCCTCTGCACTTTGGTACTGTTGGCACCTGTTTTGCTAAAACTCTTTCTTTTCACGTGTTTCCTCCAAAGATGATCGACTTGGGGCTGTTACTCCACCCTGGCTCCTACTTCCGTGACCTGTGGAATATCCTGGACTTCATTGTGGTCAGTGGGGCCTTGGTGGCGTTTGCCTTCTCGTAAGTATATTTTCCTGAACGTCCCCGTTTCTAGGGAATAAGTTGCAGAGGAGGCAGGACCCCAGCATGGAAAGAATTGAAGCGTGGTGTTTGTGGCTCCATTTCTCAGCAAAACGTTCAGTTTCTGCCCTTTATCATCTTGTAGCCGAGGGGGAAAATAGAAGAAAAAATCCTCAATCTGTGTTGTAGTATCTCTTAAAAATTCTCCCAGCTTTAGGATGAGTCCATTCACTGTTCATTCAAATATTGAGGCAAGATTTTTGTGACTATTTGGCCAACACCTTTTCAAGGACGTGTCGTAACAAGTTGTGACAGTCCAGTGTCTTCAGGCAATTGTTTTAAAGTTGCTCTTACCATGAAAAAGTATATAATGAAATCAACTGATAGCTCAGTGAACTCTTTACAGAACATTATTTCTAGGGCCGTGGATATTTCTGGTTCAAATACCTTTGGTACTTTTCTCTCTTCCTCTCTTGTTCAGGGTACTTGCATTTCCAGAAAGTTTCACTTCTTAGGCTAATTGCTGCCTCCCTCAATCACAGTACCGTATTTATGCCATTAAATAATGTTCCATGTGCTTGTTTAATGTCATGGAGGTTTTTGAGCAACAGACACAGAGGAGCTGCTTTTTAAAAATTAAGATTAGCTTTTTGTTCGAGCATTTTTCTCCGACGAGGCCAGAAGAAGAGCAATGCAAGTTCTTCAGAATTTGGGGAGCTCAATGTTGGATGATGGAAAGAAATTTTCCACGTGTAGTTCTGGGCCACGGAATAATTGTATTGCAAATGATTTCCTGAGAAATTCTAGGAGATGACCTGGAAACAGGCTACACGATTTGACCGGTTTAATCTTCAGCTAAATTAGCTGTGAGTAATTACCGTTAATGTTTAGCAGCCCTTGTGCAAACTCCAGTCACCAGTTTGTCGATGCGATGATTAGAGAAGGTGAAGAAATTAGTGGTGTTTTACTTGCTAATGAGAAAAAGCATTCACCTTTGTCAAGCAACTGCGGAAACATGTCTCGTCTATTTTAGACCGATGGTAATTTTTAGGCAGGCGACCAGACCTGTTGCTCCTCATGTCTTCTGCTGATGGAAAATACCACTGCGTCCCTTTGCAGCACAAAAAGTTCCTGGGACCTTTCTGGAATGTTTCTCAGGAGTTTTTCGTTTCTCTGAGGTGGCAAAATTCCTTTTGCATTAAGGCTGCGAGATTTGTATTTTAGGTCTTCTATTCCTTGTATTTTAGGTCTTCTATTCCTTGTATTTTAGGTCTTCTATTCCTTGTATTTTAGGTCTTCTATTCTTTGTAGCAAATGTTAACTAAGAGAAGTCTAAGCTAATTTGAGCAAGGAGCGGATGGACAGAAGGAGGCGGGATTGAGGTTGTTGGTAGGATTTTTGAGCCAGTTGAGGAGTGACACTTGGGGATATTGGGGTCTGGGCTTTCTGTGCCCAAGCCTACACCAAAGACTTATTTAGATCTTGGAGCAAGTCATGTCCAATACAAGGTTTTCAAAGGGACCCTTCCCTCACCTCTTTAAAGAGCTTGTCCCTATTCATTAGAAATTTATTTTTTAGAGGAGCCAAGTGCTCTGTGGTAAGCAGGGTTGTCTTGAGATGGAACTGCCGAGTTTCTCTGAATGTCTTGCTTACCTAAAATTTGACATCCCAAGCAAAGCTGCTTTTTAGGTTTAACTAGACATATGTGTGGCTTGGTTTGCCCGCAAGTGTTAGCACAATATCTTTCAGAACTGGATGTGGTCAGCCTGAGTTAGGCAAAAACTCACTAAAAAAGTTTAGCAAGTTAACGGAGCTCCCCTGAATTGAAGAGAGAGAGAAAAGTTAAATAATACTAGTCACAAGTGTTAATTTGCAAAAGAATATAACTCAAGTCTGTGGTTCACTGAGAATTTCTTTCTTCTGTTAAGAATTCAACTTTCAAGGCACCCTGGGAGAAAGGGCAGTCTCTGAGCCCTTTGGAGCATCTCCATGTGCCTTGAGAACAAGCATCAGGCTTTGCCTTTAGAACATCTTCTCTTTGAACGAGATTTTCTTTTGGACAAGTTATGAATTAAAATGAATAATTTTTAATCTTTCTGAGTCTCTTTTCCGCTCAGGTTTTCTATTGCTCGCATCGAGCCCTGAATATCTAACAGCACCTCATCAGCCTCTAAATAAATTACTTTGTACATCCCCTGACGGTGCTTCATAATAGCGTGCCCCGAGCTGCTTCTATTTTACATGCTCTTTGAGTAAGTGTTGAGCAGGGATTTGCAGAAAGCAAAGGCATAAAAACCCACCTGCCTATTTACTGTCTCTCGGATTAAAGTGAGTCAAACCTATTTCTGAGACTCGGGGAAGATTTGCATTTCTTCTGTGACTGTGACTATGACCGTAAGCCCTGCTCCATGCCCGTGGTTCAGCGGGCGGCGAGTGCTGACGTCCAGTTTGGAGAACCTTCACAGTATCTCCGGGCTAACCTGAGAGCAGGAAACCCGCTCGTTTGTAGGAGATGACTTGCTCTCTGCTCCCGTTGGTGCAGCTAGGAATACTAACAAGTCTCAGGCTGCTCGGATGAAAACTGGGCAGGTAGTCACGTCCTTGGCTCAACCGTGTCCTTCGGTCAAACAGGATGGATGCACCAAACCTGCTGAATTGTGATTGTCCTGAAAATGGACTTCTGGGTAATCTTTGTTGTTTTGTTATTTGGCTTTTTTTTTTCTGAAGCAAACAGCTACGGTCCTGTCAGTCACCATCAGTGTCACAGGAAAATGTGTTTAATGTGGCTTTGAGCAGTCTCTGTTTGTAAAGATCTGGGATTGCCACCCGGTGGGTGTGATTTAATTCATGCGTGTTCTTGACCTCACTCTGGTGTCCGGTGAAGGTGATGTGAATCAACTTCTTGCTGAATAAATGTGTCACTGAAAACCTAGGAAAAACAGAGCTCTCTGAAACGCTTCCATCTGGGATATTACAACTGCTTGGTTTTGTTTAGGCATACAAAACACAATTGGTCATTGCTGCAAGGTTCACAATTATCAGTCCACTTTCTGCCTGTAGCTCTGTAGAAGCTATTCTGTGCTTGACTGTAGATAAAAAAACCAATAATTTTTTAAAACAAGACCCTCAGCGAGCTGCTACAAACATTAATAATAGCGCTGCTGCTGATAATAAAACGTCTTCCAGTCAGCAAAGTATTTCAAAGAGAAGTTCCTTTCTTTCCCTAGAGGTAAACACGTAGATGCATTTTAGTCTTTAGGGAAATAGAAGCAGAGGAGCTTAAAGAGGCCCAGCAAATTTGTCATCAAAATTTATCAGCCCCAGGTGTAAAACGTACTTGCTCAACAGCAAGAGCTGGCGAGGAGCAGCAAAGAGATCGCATCTTCGCGTTTCCGACAGCAAAGAGGTGGCAGAACGTCGCGCTGCTCTTCGAGAAAGCAAACGGCGTTTGCCAAACATCCCGAGTTGTCCCCTCGAGCCACACCAGGAGGGTTGAAGGGGTATCTGCCCTGCCTGCCCGGCAGTCGAGGGGTTGACGTGTGTCGGGGGGAGGACGGGTAAATGCTCTAGAGCCAACCTGTTGCTTCCTTGCTTGTTTATTTTTATGACCGTGAGTTGGGGGGTGCGGGACAGGGGATGGGATTATCTGCCAGCACATACCCGTATGTGCGGGGGGGGGCACTGTACAGCCTTATGTTTCTGTTTGTCATTGACTCTGCTCTTTCTTTGTCTTCTTCTTGCTGGAATCTCTCTCTAGGAGTTTCATGGGGTAATACGTTATTCCTGTCTCTTGCTGCACTGTTATGCCTGTCAAACGTGTGTACACACACTCGCCACTGTGGAAACGAGCCATGTTACACCCATCGCATCGACTCCTTTGTCCCTTTATTCCTCATTGTTCAGTGGAATGTATTTTCCCTTAACAATACTCATTCATCCTAATTTTCTTCAAGCAGAGGACAGAAGCAGACTAGAAAGCCAAGTAGACCAGAGTCTTCACCGGAGAGAGTCAGAAACTGGGATAAGCAGATATATTTGTACAAAAAAGCTTTGAGGGAAGATTTGGGGAATGTCCCTGCCCATGGGGGTTGGAACTAGATGATCTTTAAGGTCCCTTCCAACCCTGACAATTCTAGGATTCCATGACTTAGTGGATGCGTTGTTAATGAGTTGTGATTCATGAAAAGCTGAGTAACTGGGTTTAAAGGGGCAGGTTTGTTGTCATTTGGAGGATTGCACGTCCCAAGTGCATCGGCAGTGCTGGAAGCTGGATTTTGTGCCGTCTGGGCTGTGCGACCCAGCTGGCATTCAGGCTGTCAGCCTCTGAGAGCGTTGAAAAGTCTTGGACATGAGAAGAAGAGCGTAAGAGAATTTTTGAGAGGTTGGCAGGGGCAAGTGGGAAAGGGGAGGCAGCAAAAGTTGCAGTTAACAGCCAGCCAAGGAGGTGGCAGCTTTGCCTCGGGCTTGCGGGGAGGCAGAGCTGCGTTGCCGTGGTCCCGAGTGGGGCAGGAACCAGGTGGGCTCCTCCGTGACAGATAACCCAGAGGTGCAAAGGATGCCAGGAAAGGTCTTTGATGTGGTCCAGGAAACTGGGGGCTTGTTTGTTTCTTCTGTCTAGGAAACCAGATCGTTTAGAGCCTGGAAGAGGGTGGCTTTGTGCTCGGGCAGAGCTGCGTGACCCCATTTATTCTTCCGTGGAGGAATTTGCTTTCTGCCACGGGCATCTCAGGGAATTGCAGAAGGCAGCGACTCCACCCTACTCTGAATATTTGATGACCCATGTTATGTGAAGTCGGAGCTGCTGGCAGAAGCAACAGAAACAAGAAGCTTCCATTTTAAAGAACTATTAATTTTTAAAGGATCTTTGGTTTATTAAAGAAAAAAAAAGGCCATGCAAAGCTCTTTTAAAATATTTTTAATGTTTTACATCAGCAGCAAACTGCCCCAGAAAAAAAACAGAACTGGCCTAATGCAACCAGAGTTGACCTAATGCAATTTTTTTCTTTGTGATGTTTTTTATGCTTTTTTTTTTTTAAAAGTCTTTGGGCTTCTGTTTGCTGTCTGCCTTCACCCTGCTCACTCTTCCGTAGCTCTGCTGAATCTTGTAGTTGTTATTTTGCAGTCACCCAAGATCTCATCCTTCTGTAGAGATTTTTTGTTGTCAGAAATATTCTGGTTAGACGTGTGCTTGTACACACCTCTTGACTGAATCTTAGTTCCATCCGGACCTTTTATTTTAGGGGACATCTGGCTTTGTATTAGAGTAGTGTAAAAACCAATATAGGCAGAGGGGGTTCTTAAAAATACCAAAACTAACTCTTAAGGTTTTATTGGACAGGCTGGAATAGTTGCAGAAGAACCACTTAATTAAAATGCAATTTGCATCAGTCTAGTTCAGAGTACCAGCTTGCTGAAAAATTTTTCTCCTAGAGCAGGAACCTTACTGTGACAAGAAATAAGTCTGGTTTTTCAGGATTCTCTATATGACTTAGATCATAAATCCCATTAACATTTAATTGGCTCACGCGCTTTATTTGCTTCGGTGCCAGAAAGGGGAAAGAAAAGTAAAAAAAGTAAAAAAAAAATAAAAAAAATCAACCCTTCTTAGTGCCTGTTGCTGAGGCAGAAGGACTGGAGCTGCCTGCCCTTGTGCCCTTCTCAGCCCGGGCATCCACACGCTTCCCCGCGCGAGGGAAAGCCAGGAGGAAGGGTTCGCCCTGCCCCACCTCTTCACTAGTTGCCAGTAGCTCTCTTTAACCTTTCTAGAAATACTAAGTCCACAGGGGTTGTTGCTTCAGGCTTGGAGCCAGCCCTGGGAGACCTGAGCCAGCTCCTTCAGAGCCCAGAAGTGTCTCCCTTCTCATCTTGGACTTCCCTCCCAGGACGCCTCACTAGGACCGTTGTTGTTTGGTGCAAGCGCGTGGCAGCACAGTGAGTAGGTGTTTAGGTCTCCTGGAACCAGGAGCACTGGAAGACACCCGTGCAGAGGTGTTCTGTGGGGACTGCTGAGGTTTAGTAGTTCGGTTGCTACCTGCCAGCGGTTGTGCTGCTGAGCTGGGCTCTGTTAGTCTGCAAACCAGAGACGTGGCCACAAATGGTTGAGAATTGAGTACAGGTCTGAGCCAAGGTATCCCATCTCTTTTTTTTCCTCTCTTTCTGCCCCAACCACATGTTCTTTAACGCTGTCACCTCCACTCTTCTCTCACCTGTGCCATCCTCAGCCCTTACCTCTTCACACACTCTCCTCTGGCTTCCTCAGCTCACTAAATCCCAAATGCCCGAGCATCATGGAGCAACCTGAGTGATTTGCTTGCCTTTCCAGAGGGGAGAGGGTGGAGGGAGAAGTGTGGAAGGCAAGGTGATGGGCGTATTATGGGTGACCATCAGCAGGGATGTGCTGGCCCCTGCTACCTGGGGAGTAGGTGAGCTCCAGCTTGGCTGGCTCAGCTGGAGGCTGTGGTGACAAGGAGACGGCTGCAATGACCATGGCAGTGTCCTTGCTTGCTAGGAGTTGGTGATTTGGAAGCAAGTTGCAAAGCCCAACGTGGGCCAAATCTTCTGTTATGCTGAAAACCTGTTGAGAAAGCCAGTAGAAGCTACGTTGGCAGCGACTGCTTCTTCTTGACCAGATTAAAGGGTCTCTAATGAAAATAAAACAATATTTCTTTTAAATATGTAATAGGTGTTCTGTAACATTAAAATCAGTCCTCTAACTCGGTGAGTATTAGCTCAATCACTTGGATTTACAGCCAGACCAGTGGCCAGGATCCACCTGCTGCTGATGGAAATGGCCTTAAAGCAGCCCTGAAAGACGAGATAGAGATCGGACGGGTAAATCTCCACCCTGTGTGCCCTGTCCTCCACTTCTATTAAATCTTGAGTTCAGTGTGTAAGTCCTTGGGATACAACCCGCAAAAATCCCTTCTGTCACCCTGCTTATTGCATTTCAGGACAACCGCAGGGACTGGTAATTGGAGACAGAGACCGGAGATGAGATGGGAACATGGGTTTCTAGGTTGCAGGTTCCAGCCCAGTGTTAGAATTGAGCAGTATAGCATTAGTACCCAGTTATTAGTCTTTCTGAAGTGGCTAGACTGCAAAATGACACCTTCTGGGACTGATCAAGGTCAGCCAGCCACGAAATTGGGTAGTTTCCTCCGCTTTTGGTTCTTAACCCTTAGGATAATGCTGCTAGCAGGGTGGGGGGAGCTTTGCAACCTGCTGCCTGCTCACCTCCGGGGGGGTTCTCTGGGGTTACTGGTGTTTCTATTGCTTTCCTGTTGGAGAAATGTTTAGCGAAGTGGGAGAGTGTAGGGTAGGTATAACAGCATCTGTTCAACATGTAACTCATTCACACCTGTGTTACTTCAATACAGCCTCAGACCCAAACCCGTAGTCATGTATGAAACCCTGTGGAAGATTTTCATCCCATTTTTCACTTCATATGAAATGAAAGGGAATGTCATTGTTTTGCTATTGGATTGGAGGAAGATGTAACTGTGTCTTTTCTGTTTATTTTGGAAGTGCACGTGGAAAGGAACTCTGTCCTTCCCCTAAAAAACCCATCTTACTGGTAACACTAGGAATGGTCTCAAGCCTTGCACTCACTTTTAACAAAACCTAAAACCAAATTGTGACTTACAGCACCTGCATGCGTAAGTGGGAAGTTGCCCTAGCACTGCTCCAGGCATGTAATATGCCATCATATTACATGTTCCCGCATGGGTTTGGTAGCATGTCTTCCAAGAGAGAGATGAGAGTACGGGCGTGGAGCGGCTCAGGTCCCCAGGAGAGCTCTGTCCCTTGTCGTGAAGGCTCCAGCTCCATCTGGTCATTGCCTGCTTATCTAGATACAACGTCCCTGCCAGAGAAACGTGAGAACCGTGTGGAGAAACGTCCTCCTGTCTCGCCCAGGTGCCTGGGAGGGAGGAGAGCCAAGTGTGACTTTCTTGCTTCTCCTGCCTGGGGCTGGGATGAACGTGCTGAGGTCCTCTCCTGGTGGCTGCGGCCAAGGTGTGCTGCCGCCCGGGCTTTGAGCGTTGCCTGGACGGGGAGTTGGGGCAGGAAGGTCACCAGGTCCTGGGTTGAGCTCGGTGAGTAGTTGGGAAGCGAGCAAAGGCTGGAGAGCTGCAAGGACCCCGTCCTGCCCACAGCCTTCCTACTGGGGACACGTCTCAAGGGAGCGTCCACCTGCGGTGCTCACGGGTGCTCTCTGCATCTGCGGTGAGGATGGCACCCAAAACCTGCGAGAGAAAACCCCCCCAGGCAATGCCACAACCAAACCCACCTGTAGATTATTCTAATTAGTGACCTGAGGACCAAACTACTCCCTCTCTTGTTCTTGTGCCTTCTATCCCTTGCAGAGGAACCAAAGGCAAGGACATCAACACGATCAAGTCCCTGCGAGTTCTGCGGGTCCTAAGACCGCTGAAGACCATTAAACGGCTGCCAAAACTAAAGGTTAGAGAGTAACCACAAATCTTTCCTTCTCTGGGTGTTTGCAACTGATCTGAGTGGAAGCCGATGGACTAAACTTAGTCCAAGTTATTTCTGTTCCTTTTATTTTGTCGCAATTAGTCTCTCTGCCAGATTTGTAAAAATAGCCGTGCAGATGTCTGGCAAATGTCAAAACACGTGTCAAACATTGTGTGCAGTATTATGAATTATTGTGACCCACATTGAAATCACACTCCAAAAAAAAAAAAAAAAGGAAAAATATGCAAATAAATTAATTTACTGTTCGTAAGTGTGATGCTCTTAGGAATGTTATGGTAGAAAATAGGTTTTGGAGTGTTTGATTTTTCCTAGAGGACTTAACATGAATATTGCTAGATTTTCCACAGTCTCTTTAAAGAGAAATGTCATTGCTGTGTAAGGATTTTTAATCTGTTCATCTTTTCGGTTAAAGAATACATAGCACAGCGTTTTATAGCTGTACCCTTTCATCTCTAGAACACTGAACTGCAAAGTAAAATAAACATAATGGCCTGTGGTTACGTATTCAACAGCATTTCAGGAAGGCTTTGAGATAACAGCCAGCTCCTGGAAGCAAAGAACAGGAGGAGTTACAAAATTTTCTAATTTGTGAGTTTTGGGAACTCTTTTGTAGAATATCTTCATGTGGCATCACGCCTTGCAGCCTCTTTTCTGTGAGAGGTGGGGTAAAAGTGACAGGTGCTTTTGCAACGGTAAAACCATCGTGATAATTCTCGTTTTCGCAGTACGACACGTAAAAACCAGGGTCAGCTGTTACACGGATTTGCTTTTGTCCTTACTCCCAATTCATGCTGAAATAATTTTGATTTTCTGCATACTAAATTTACCTCAAAAGACGGAGGAGAGTCATGCTGAACAGTGTAGAAAATGGTCTTTATTTGTTTAGAAATTTGAAATGCTCAGCTCTCAGATCATCAGTCCCACAGCAGGACACCGAACATTTGCTTTTTATCAAACATCTTCCTTATTTTCAAGCCGTTTTACAGAGTAATTTTAGCGCTTCTAAAGAAGTATTCAGAAAATTTTATGTGAAGCACAAGTCTTATGTTTTGTCTTCAAAATTTGATTTATTTTTTTTTTCCTGGATGTGGTCTTGTAGGCAACAATCAGCAAGATTAATGGGGCGATTAGAGAGATTTCCAGTGTTTTAATTCAATATTTTTGGGTTGCATCAGGAATGCAATTTTGTGAATTATTCACTTCCATTCAGAGAGGCAGAAACAGTGTTGTACAAACCCCACGCTTGGGCAGTAAGACCGCTCCATTTCTATTATTATTATTATGACAAACTTCTCCGACTAAAATTAAACTGTAAATTACTCCTAACAATGAACCAGTGACTAATAAATAATAAATGTATTTGAGGAGGGAGTTTAGAAATGACATACGCTGACTAGATTAGTCACACTTAATTTTGACAGACAGCTCCTTAGAAGAATATTATTTGAAACATTTGCTTGGTTTGTATCTGGTAGACTTTTCTTGTTACTCAAACAATTCAAATCGTGGTCAACAAGTGACGTGAGTTTTTACATATTCACTGGGAATAAACTCAACTCAGGTATGTTTTCCATTTCATTATCACGGAAATATTTGCTTAGGACTGGTATTTATGGGCACGGCCAAGCTCCCCAAGAAAGCAGGAGAGCTGGGAAGCCGATGTGATTTCTCACAGCTGGAGCACGACCCTTGGTCAACCGCTTGGTCTGCAAGTCTGTGAAACCCCCCGGGGTGTGGTAGGTTGGGTGATTCCTCCCAAGTGCAGTTAGATGCTGGATGCCAAGATGTTGGATGCATTTTTCTTTCCTTTCCACCCCTCACCCTCGTTCTCCTCCGCGCCCAGGCTGTCTTTGACTGCGTGGTGAACTCCCTGAAGAACGTCCTCAACATCCTCATAGTCTACATGCTCTTCATGTTCATTTTTGCCGTCATTGCCGTGCAGCTCTTCAAAGGCAGGTTCTTCTACTGCACCGACGAGTCGAAGGAGCTGCAGAAGGACTGCAGGTACACCTGGGGATGGGGGGGGACACCCTGACTTACCACGGGCAGCAGCAGCTGCTCCCTTGACTGTCCCAAAGCTGCGTCAGCCCGGTCTTTGCTGAGCTTGGTGAGTCTCCTGTGAGGGCAACACTTGAGCAACCTAGGGGTGATTTTTTTTCCTTTTTGGTGTTTCAGTAGTTGCGTGGCTCTGATCTAGCAAGGGCTTACCAAAATGCTTAACGCTGCAGGGGCGCAGGCTCTTTTTCCCAGGGAGGGCTGGATGTGATTTTAAGGTAAAGGGTTTTTGAAGGGATGGCGTGACTCCTCTTTCTACCTGCTGCCTTGATTCTCAGGGCTCGTATCAATTAGAATAACATAATGAATAAATAATCAGAAGCCAGTCGGTAGGAAGTTAAAGAGCTCCTAATTAGCTAGAAAAGGGGTCTGTATTTGAATATCTTAAAAGCCCCATCGTGCTTTGTCCTTTGCAGCAGGCTGTGGAGCTGCTTTACTCACCACAACGTGTATCTTCCTCTCTTGTCTTTTTTTTCTTGGCTCCCATGCCACACCCTTGGTGTTGTTCGGGTCTCCCCCATCACCTCTCTCCTGCTGCCTTCCAGGGCATGCTCCTGGTGGGGCCCTGTGCACACAGCAGCCACGGAGGCTGTTGCTGCAGCTCTTCCTTGCAATGAAGCAGACACGTTACAGAGATAAATGTGAAATTATAGAAAAATGTAGGTTGGTGGGCTGTTCTTTAAATGCCAAGTCCTTCAGCCCCCCCAGTTTGAAGTTAGATCCTGCTCTGAAGTAGGAGCCAGAGACATTTCCCCATCAAGCAGCACAGTTTGCTGTGGGGTCAGACAATTTGGGGGCCCTCATGCTGTTAATTGCTGGCTTTGCCTAATGAACAAATGTCCTGATTACAATTTCGTTCATTTCTAGACCCCAGGTGCAGTCCCTGTGGTTTGAAACAGCACAAAAAATGGCCTTTACTCCTGTTACAAACCTCAGGGTTGTCTCTTTATTTGTCTTTAATACACAGAACACTCACCTGGGTCTTTTCAAAGCTTCTGTGTGAGTCGTATGAAATGGCTGATTTGGTTTAATTCTCTCATTTTGTCTGAATCTGGTTTTTGGTTGCTTTTTTTCTTTTTTCCTAGGGGTCAGTACCTCGATTATGAAAAAAATGAGGTGGAAGCACAGCCCAGGGAATGGAAAAAATATGAGTTCCACTACGACAACGTGCTCTGGGCTCTGCTCACACTCTTCACCGTCTCCACGGGCGAAGGGTGGCCAACGTGAGTACATGGGACCGGCAGGGGCAGGGACAGCCGAGGTAATAGCACCTTCCCACAGCTCTGAGGGACACGTAAACGGCAGGTGACCTGTGAAATAAGAGCGGTCTTTTGTTAGCTGTGCTTTCACATTCACTTGTGCAATTATTGGGTGACTCAGCAGGCAGGGCTCTGTGTTTTTCTCGACGTTCTTCTGAGCTCGCACGGGGACGCTCAGCTTGTCTGCTCCAGGTTTTTGGACTCTCATGCCTTTCTCAGGGTAAAAACGGTCATGGGGATGTAAGGAAATGAGGGGAAAAAGTGTTGTGACTGCAAGTATGCTGCGTGTGACAGCTCCACAATGATATACAGCACGTGACTTTATTTTGGCACACTTTTCTGCTGGGACACGTGGAGTCCAGTCCACAGTCAGGGTTTCTCCGTGGCAGGCTTTCCCTGTCCTCCACGTCCAGCTATTTCATAAAATAAAGAAATAAGCATACAGCATCAGTCTCCCTTCTCCAGCCCCTTGCTGTGTTCCCCTACTCAGAGATCATCCACACCTTTCTTTTCCCCACCCTTCCTTCAGCCCTGTTGACCAGAGAAGAGAAGCCAGATCTAACTGTATCCTCTTCCCTCGGACAGGGGGATAAGTGGATCTGCACGTAGCAAATCTCCGCCATTCTGCAGAATGGTGCAAACAGCAAAGGTTTCCCTAAAATATATCCTCAAGGAAAACGTCGTCCCTGCCGTAGAGATGGGAACGAGTTTGAACTGAGCATATGTGGCAAACCTTCCACCCGGGTGAAGGCCAGTGAGCGACTGTCAGGGGGTCGTTGGGGCTTCACGCTGGTTTCATTGACTTTTCTTCTCTCTTTGCGCTTGCTTGCAGTGTGCTGAAGCACTCGGTGGATGCTACCTACGAGGAACAGGGTCCCAGCCCTGGCTACCGAATGGAAATGTCTATCTTTTACGTGGTGTATTTTGTTGTCTTCCCTTTTTTCTTTGTGAACATCTTTGTGGCGTTAATCATCATCACCTTCCAAGAGCAAGGAGATAAAGTGATGTCAGAGTGCAGCCTCGAGAAAAACGAGGTACCCGTGTCTTCTGAATCCAGAGTTAGAACCCGGGGGCTCAGAGCACCTGCATCTCAGTGGAAGCCCGCTCCTCATCCCTCCCGTGCCGGGGGGGTGTTTGTAGAGCAGTCCTTACCTGAGGGTGTGTGGTGAAGAGACCAAAAGAATTACAGCTTCTGCATAAAAACAAAACCAGGGAGAGGCTCCAAATGCTGCGTGTTAGAAAGCACTGTCGCACATCCCTGTGGAGCACGCCTCTGCCTCGAAGTGAAGATGTTAGCTCAAGCGTGGAGGTGTGAAGGAGGCAGAAATCTTTGGCCTTTTGGAGGCTGGTCATCAGAAATCCAAGTCAACTCTGATTGCTACAGCCCCCCCAAATGGACACTCCTCTCGCCAGGCTGGTTTTGTGTCTGGCTGAGATGACGTCCTGATAGAATCTTGAAGTAGATGCCTTGGGAGGAGTATAAGACCAGGGCAGACACGTATGAGGCTTTTCTTTAATATCATAGCAAATTCCATTGTTTTCGGCTCAGGAACCTCCCGAGTTGGACGTGGATTTTCTTTAGTTAGTGGCATCCATGTATCTTTCTTCCATAAGTGTATCCAGTTTGCTCCTGAACCCCCATGCGGATTTTTAACATCTGCAACATCCTTTGTCTGAGGTCCCACAGCCTCAATGACCTGTCGTTCAAAGAACCATCTCTTTTCATTTTATTCTTAAACTGGAACCTGACTTTTGATGAAAAGAGATGGCTTTTTAATCAATTATTAGTTAGTGCATTGTTTGTCTATATGAACAAAAAGTCCAAAATAAAGCAGAACATCTAGAGGTGCTTTACCCACGTTATTTTTCAACTGAGCAGAAAATATTTTTGCGCTGATCTGAGACCTTGGATTCTTATCTAAATCCAAGATGAGAAAATGCTCCAGAATCAAAACTTCTTATGGGTAGAAACCAATTTTTAATGCAGTTTAACACTCCTAATACCGTGAACACGAGTAGCTGGCTAAAAGGGGTCTTTGAAATTTCACCCAGTAATATTCATTGGATAATTTATTGGTTGTATTCAGTTCACATTTCATGAGAAGTTATTAGCTGGATGGGTTTTGCTGTGTGTGAGGACACACCTGGGTTTCACAATACTTCTTTTTTAAACACAGATGACACCTTTAGCAATCCTCCCGTTTCGGGAGGAATTGCCAGAGCGGTTTCTGAAGTGAGCCTGTGGATTTATAACTCCCTTCCCTAAGTGGGAAAGGATCGGGACCTCCTGGGAGCTGGGCTGGGCTGGAAGGCTGGCTCTAGGATTGCTGGGGGCCACAGGAGTGATGTGGGCTTTAATATTTCAGTGGGTGTCCAAAAGCAATTACAATCTGGGGGATTCTGTGCTGTGTTTTACAGGGGTGGGCAGTACTTGCTTCGTGTCAGAAACATTTAGAAATACCATTCTCCACCAAATGCTCTGCTTGCTCTCCTGACAATATTCTGGGTGTTAGACTCTGCCAGCCTTTTTTTTTTTTTTTTTGTATTCTTTTCATCCCCTTTTTGTTTTGTAGAGGGCCTGCATAGACTTCGCCATAAGTGCCAAGCCTCTGACCCGCTACATGCCTCAGAACAAGCAAACCTTTCAGTACAAGATGTGGAAATTTGTGGTGTCCCCTCCCTTTGAGTATTTTATCATGGTCATGATTGCACTCAATACCATTGTCCTAATGATGAAGGTTAGTGGCTGTTACTGAATCTTTGCAGTTTGGGGCTGGCAAATGTGGTGTTTGCTGGAGAGGCTTTGTACTCTTGATCCAAGAGCTGGGCAGGGGGATCGGCAGGAGCAATTGCCACTTCTCATCTGCCTTGAGTCATTTTTCAAGGCTTCATGAGATTCCTACGGTCCCCAAAGGGAGGTGGTTTAGCCCTGGTGAGCTACTGTGGGTGGAATTGCTGGTTGGGCTCGTGGCCCCTTCAGCATATGGCCAGCGGGATGGGAACTGGGCTCTGCTGGTCAGAGCTCCGGGCTCCACCTCGGCGTCCTCCTGCAGAGCAGCGTCACTAATTGGGGATGCTTAGCATCCAGTCATTCCAGGGAAGTTACTTGCAGTTGCAGTGGTGTCGAGCTTCTGGGATGTGCAACTGTGCCCAAGAGGAAGAGATGCCGGTAGCCAGATACTGGGGGTGATCTCCTCTATCCCCCCCCCACCTTAGAGTCAAGGGATCCCCATATTTTTAGGGTCTGCTGGAACGAACCGTGGCTCTGCAGTTGTCCTCTGGCTTTGAAAATGCCCTTCCTCCCTCCTGGTCCACACTGTGCTTACAGAGAGATGTAGATCAGCAACAGACTCCCCATCCTGGGTGTATCCCCAGCTACCCCACTAAGACAGCACCTGGGCACTGGTGTGCTTCTGGAGTGGCATGAACAACCGTAATTGTAACCCCAAGTTTGGCTTAAGGTGAATGCAAAGTCTGTCACTAAAAACTGGCAAGAGTCTTGCAGTCAGGCACATGAGCTGGGAAGGTTTTATTCTGTAAGTGATCTTTCTGTAACAGCCTTTCTTCCATCCTGGTTTAGTTCTATGATGCTCCAGAAGCATATGAAGAAATGTTGAAATGCCTGAATATTGTGTTTACATCCATGTTTTCAATGGAATGTGTGCTGAAGATCATTGCCTTTGGTGTGCTGGTATGTGCCTTCCTCATTTACTTTCAGCTGTTTCTTCCCTACATGAAATGCTTGTGTTCCGTAACACACTTTTGAAAAGAAACAAACAAAAAAAGTCTGTGTTGCAAAAAAAAATAACCCCTGGATCCCTCTATCCCCCTTGTGTTTTCATTTGGCAGAATTATTTCCGAGATGCCTGGAACGTCTTTGATTTTGTAACAGTGTTGGGAAGTATTACTGATATTTTAGTAACGGAGATTGCGGTAAGTACAGTTTGCTCTGTTTGCTTCATTTACCAACAAAGTTGTACCCTGTCAAGATATTGCACCTTCTCCCCACCAGCAGTGTTCCCTAGAGCTGCCTCTGGGACTCATCCTGTGATGATGTCCTCGGGTGACCCGGCAGCCCGGTTCCATTAGCTCTGCTCTTTCCGGGGAGATGAGCACGGCTGTCTGCCCCAAAGACTTCCAGGCAAAAAAAGCTGTGATGAGAACGACAGTGCTAGTGACTCTGTCAGAAACCATCTCTCTTGCTCCTTCAGAGAATCCCCTCTGACCCTGAGACACTTTTGCCTAATAATGGAAAAATCCTCTTGAATTGAAGAGAGGGAAAATGTCAAAAGGGTTGTGTTGAAGACTGCGGTTTTGTAGTGTGAGGTGCTTTGCAGGGCAACCCCTGCCTCTGTGCCTTGGGGCTCCCACCCAATCTGGTCACGGGGCAGAGCAAGGAGGGGAGAGGTGATGGGAGTGTGGAAACAGCCATAAACTCATCAGCCTGCACAGCCTGAGCTGGGGCAATGTGGTGCATTTCTGTTATATGCAAAAAAATCAACTTTGGGGGGCAATTATTCAAACAGCTTTACTATGGATTTGTTGGCCAGCCCTACAACGACTGCTGTCTCCCTGCTAACGAGTCCTGTAGATTACATGAAGTGTGCAAACCTGCCATTAAATTCTAGAGGATTTTTCCATAAGGGCAGCAAATGTCTAACTCGAGCCTTGACAGCCTGATATTATCCAATTTATAAATTGCTCCTCTCCTCTCCCACTGCATGTTTTAACTGATGATGCTGTATCTGTACGTGATGAATTTGAACTTTACCATAATTTTTCTTCTCAATCTCTGGGATTTGCTTATAGACCTATTTTGCTTGTGCTAAGAGCTGTGTTCCCCAGACTCTTGACTTCTTTACAGGCCGTTCAGCTGATGGTGTAAACCATATTACCGTTTCTAACAATAATTTGTTATTACCTAACCTCCTCGGTACAAAAAAACATCCCAAAGTTTTACTCCCCCCCTGCACGAATAGTTCTTATTGAACAGTTGGTGAATCCTATCTTGAAGTCTTTGGACCACCTTTGATTTCGACGCATGGCTTCCAGGCAGGTTGAGGTTATTCAGATCAAACACAAGGTCTGAGTCGCACTCCTCTGAGAGCTTAGGAGGTTTAGGTGCTCTGGGCGGGCACTGGATATTTGTCTCTGCTCCCTCTGTCGTGGGATGTGCTTTCTTTCCAGACTCAGGCAACCAGCTTTTTGCCTTGGGTTGAAAAGTTGTGAAAACCTTTGCAAGTCAGTCGCCGACAGAGACTGACCCTTCCCTCCCACTGCCCCTTTGGCCCCTTTTGCGGGGAGGAAGGAGCACAGCCAACGTGCACGTGATGTCTCCGAGATTGGTGTCTCCTCCCTCAGACAGGCATCTCCTTCTCAACACCAAGCCCACTCACTTCTCATTTAAATCCTCCTCCCCACTTTTTTCTGGCAGAAAGCAGCCATCAGCAGTGTTTCCTGGTCCCTGCTTGCCTCTCCTTCCAGCATCCATGGGGGTAGCCCAAGCCTCATCAACCCCGCCTGGGGAACTGGCTCTGGACTGGCCAGGTTGCGCTGTGATATGTTCACTGAATTTAGGACAAAGCCACAGCACGTCTAGGGCTGTGCAGGCAGGTCCCCAAGTCTTTGGAAGCAGCAGCTCTCTTGTGGCCCTGTGGGCCAGTTACTCGGGGTAGGAGAGTCAGTGTGTAGGTGGAGTTTCCACACCCCTCTCCCGGTCTTTGGGCTGGAGAGTAAATGTGCTCCCGAGCACCCTCATGTGAGTTGTCAGGCACGGATGCAATCACCTCGAGGGTGCTGGGAGCAGCAGCATCACCCTTCCATTCAGCAGCAATATCTCCACTTTCCAGCATCAAGGGCTGCAGAAGTTTGGGGATGCCTTTGAAGAGTAGTGTGAATTACCTCCAAAACCAGTCAGTAAACTCCAGTGGGGTTAAGCTCCCAGAAGCTATACACCTTTCCATTACCCTCCCAGGTGGTAGTGGAGAGGATTCAGGTTTATGAATAACTGGATCCATTAAGCCAAACTTCAGGGAGGACTTTCTAATGTGGTTCAACAGCTTCCCCTGGCAGTGTGTCCAATACAAAGCTCCTCAGAAACGTGTCTTTAATATGAAATATGTCCCCCAGCACCTCTCCAGCCCCTGACCTCTTAGTCCTCTGTCTCAGTCCATCGACCTATCTGAGCTCTGCTCTCTTTAAGTCTTCCCTTCTGCAGCATTTCTGTCTAGCTGTCACTTCTCCTTCCCACGTGCTTTCCCCTGCAGACAGAGAGTGCCTGGAGATGTCTCCCCCCACACCTTCCTGCGAGACTTGTTCCTCAAAACCTCTGTCACACAGCTCCTCTCTGATCTCTCTCCACCTGCGCTCCATGGCTCTTGCAGGCACCAGTGGGCACGTCCTTCAGCTACACACACCCCTGCCTTGGCCTCAGATGGGGATGATGGGCTGAGAGTTCAAATCATCGTGCAGGGCTTGCTGAAGAGTCTTTAGGAGCTTGGTTTGCTTAAAGGTGACAGCGATGCACAGGTCTCGGAATCGCCGCTGAGTGACGCGAGGGAGAGTGCAGTGGTGCCCTGAAGATTATATTTAGAACAAAATTGTTCATGGCAGCAAATAATCATAGAATCATAGAATAGTTTCAGCTGGAAGAGACCTTGAAGATCATTGAGTCCAGCCTTTGTCCCAGCCCTACCAACCTACTAAACTATGTCCCTCAATGCAACATCTTGTAGTTTCTTAAACCCCTTCAGGGATGGTGACTCAATCCCCTCCCTGGGCAGCCTGTTCCAATGACTGACAACCTTTTCAGTAGGGAAATTCTTCCTAATATCTAACCTCAACCTCCCCATGTGCAATTTAAATCCATTTTCCCTCATCTTATCACTCCTCACCGGAGAGAACAGACCAACCCCCCTCTCTCTACAACCTCCCTTCAGGTGGTTGTAGAGAGCGATGAGGTTTCCCCCCAATCTCCTCTTCTCCAGGCTAAACAGCCCCAGATCCCTCAGCCTTTCCTCATACGACTTGTGTTCTAAGCCCTTTCCCAGCTTGATAGCCCACTGTGTCATATGTAATTTACTTTGTGAATGCAGTGGACTATACATCTAAGGAGACTTTCCACTGTGCCTTTTGCAAGCGGACTTGCTGATCCCGCATCGGCCTTTTTAGCCATCAGTGTGCTTGTAGCAAGTGTGGGTAGAGCCCTTCTCACATCTTCGTTCGCGAAGCCGAGCCATGATATATATCTTTCAGGCTGCCTTTCATGGAGCAGTTCATTCTACTCCATCCAGTGGCATGTGGTGTAGAGGTAGTCTTGCACCAGGATCTCCACCACAAGAAGTTCCTCCTCTCCCAGTCCTGAGGCCAGGCTGTGCCACACAGAGTAGAACATGGACAGAAGCACCCAGTGCTCTGCTCTAGTCCTGTTTTGTTGGCTGGGCTCCTTTGTGGCACACGTGTTTCTGGCTCACAGCACATCAGGGGAAACCCAAGGGGTCCCAAAGCTGCCTTGCGAGTGGCACAGTGCAGGTGTATCCTGGAAGAGTGACCCTTTAAACCATTTTTGTAATAGGTAACCTGCTATTTTGTTAAGCTGGAGTTGCACATAAGTGACTTAAATGCTTCTAGTATTTAGAGCCGATTAGAAAATACAGTAGAAAATAACCAAAGAGGAGAGCAGGACTTTACTCGCCGCGACTCCGAGCTGTGTCCCCGGCAGAGGATGCCATCTTCTCCATCTGCCTTCCTCAGCTCCAGCCTCTCCTCGGCTGGGGCCAGGGGGGCAACAGCCCTTGATTGTCCCCGCTCACATGGGAGAGTTCCTCAGGCTGAGAAGTCTGCGTCTGTCCCCCTCACAACCACCCCCGAAGCCCTCCAGCTCCCTCCGGAGAGGGGCCGCTTGCTGGGTCTGGCTTTGGGATCAGGCTCACCAAGAACTGCAGGAGCCCGGCTTTCCTCTGTGACTCTATTTTCCAGCTAAAACTGTTCTCCGAGGTAAATAACCCTGCTCGCCCAGGTGGTCTCAACTTGTGAGACTCGGCTTCCACCAGCCTTGCTGCATCGGTACTTTTAACCCACTGGAAAGTAAAGATGAAAGGAAAAGGAATGGGTTGATTAATTGCTTTGGTTTGGTTTTCTAGCCATGTCATATGTAATTTACTTTGTGAATGCAGTGGAATATATATATATTTTTTTTTTTTTATTTCCTTAGGCAAAAACTCGTATGTCAGTTTTTAACCCTCTTGGTAATCGAGGTGAAATAGGTGCTATTAAGGAGAAGGTGTCCCTACAGACACAGCCCGAGGAGGCTGTGTGGCAAACTGACATCCATTCCTATGCCTGGAAATACAAAAAACATACCGAGAAGTGTTTGTGAATTGTCTCCCCATTTGCATTACAAAATGAAATGCAAATAACTACTGCACTGTCTGTGTTATCTTTAGGATCTCAGAATCTGTTTTGGTTTGAAGCATTTCTTTATTTATATAATTACCATAAAATAACACCCCCAAAAGCCCAACAGTTTTTTTCCAGTGAAATTTTCAGAGTTTCCTTTTTTGCTTGTCCTGATTACTCATTTTCTCTTTTGTTTCCTGTTTTGTTCTTTATTTTCCTTATCTACCTGCTGAATCACGCCATCCAATCAACATACAATGCGAAAACCATGTCTCCGTCTGTATGTTGTGCACCTGCTGCTCAAAAAAAAAAAAAATTAAAAAAATTGTAAATAATCTTGCCAATATCCATCCATGAAAACATCACATATAGGACACGGTTGGTTTCATTGAATTTAAACAATTCTTTAAATTCTCTGCTTTTTTTTTTTTTATTTTCTCTCGTCTTTCTTTTAATTTAATTCGTTTTGATGAGATTTCCGATTGCACTGGTGAAAAAGCCTCACTGCAGCGTGCCTCAAAACTGGCTTCTGTTCTGCATCTTCTTCCCCTTGGCTAATTGGTGACGTGAGGCAAATGCAGTTACCAATAGCCTGTTCTCCGCTGTCCGTTCCACCCGACAATGGTAAAGGGGAGACTGCCACTTGCTTTATTTCGGTGGGAAATTGAAGGGAAGGATGCTTCTGGATGACCTGGAGTTGGGAAGATTGGCTGGCTGGGACACCCTTCGTTTTGGAAGCGGTGCTACCAAATTCAGCTCTCGGAAACTGGGTTTGTCTCCTTTTACGACAAGCCGCGTTGAGCTTTCTGCGGAGGGAAGGCGTTTAAAAGGACTGCCTTACAGGGGTTTTAAGCCTGTGGTTTGCACTATATTGTAAGGGAAAAATTTACTGAAGTGATCACAGCTTTGCTTCCCTCAAAGCAAAAGAGAAGGCACAGGAAAGAGGGCTTTGAAAATTCTTTGTGATGCCGGCATATAGAAGCATTTTGCCACCACAGTGGACATAGAGTCACTGGATGCAAAAAGCAAACTTCTCAAGCAAAAAGCGTAAGCCACGTTAAGAACAAGACTGAAAGGTACTGGGAACCAGATCCCACTGGGAATTTAGTGCCCGATTCCCAAGATGCCTTTGGGAATACTGGCTTTTTGTCTTTGCAAATTGTAACTTAAACAAAAGAGGATGAGTAAAGAAAAATACAGTCTAAAAAAATTATATATTCTTCCATCCTTAATTATCTTGGCTATGGTCAATAACACAAATGAGACCATAAGCTAATCAAAATACCTGCTTGGCCACCTGCCAACAGCGCTTGGATGGGTGCTAACATCTGGACTTCCCTGTTGCACAGGTGCTGTTAAGGAAGAAATCAGAGGGGATCTTCAGGACAGACGGCAAATAATCTCCATGCATGCTTCATGGAGGGGATTTTCTGCTAGGGAGCAGCAAAGAAGAAAATGACAAGGTGTCAGTTAAAGGTTTGCTTGGTGCAATTAGAGAAGGGAATGAACCGCGTGTGTTGTGGTGGCTGAAACCGCTACAGAGGTGAGGTTGTCTCTGGAGACGTCGCCTTCTGCCCAGGCAGCACTCATAAGTGCTCTGGCATCGGCTGCGTACACAAAAATATACTGAAAAGGAAATTCAGCCTATCTTTATTTGGGCTCAGTGCTGTGCATGTTGCAGTTTTGAGGTTTAAGTGCTCATCCTGCAGTTTATTAGGATTGCAGTCTGTGTCATCGTCTGTGCAGGTCCAGGCTCTTTCCATCACTCAGCATCCAAGGTGTCCGAGTTAGATCTTTGGAGCACAAAGTTGTCCTCTGGAGCTGCCTTCTTGCTTTCACTGCTGGTGATGGGAGCCTACAGGGACTACGGCAGAAGCACCGAAGTTAAGAGGTAGTAGGAAATGAACAGAGACTTGGGCATCACACACATAAAACCATTTTTCCGGTGCTTCTGGCTCAGGATGAAAGGAGATGATTTGATATACCTGTAACAGCAGAGTCCGGAAGACACGGACAAGTGTAACAAAAATCTTTAACCTCTTAAAATCCAGAAGGGTTTTCCCAAAAAATCCAAGACCCTATGCAAGATTCGGGACCTGTTCTTTAGTATTGGCAGTGCCACGGACATTTAAATGGGAACACAACTGTTTCCTCGACAGTTTTTCCTTAAGAGAATGGGTTAATTCTTGTTGATGCCAGATGAAAAAAGCTGCCAAATCTTCCCGAGTGATCCCATTCTTGGCTTGGTTGGATTCCTCTTCCCACAGCCCTTAACAACTGTGGATGGGCCCTTCAGTTTGAGGACAGAAATCTGAAGTTTCAAGTCCTGAGGGTGGTTGTGTTCTGCAAATGGGCTGCAGGAAGAAGCAGGGATGAGCAGCTCAACTTCTTCCAAATCTATTGCTTTGTGGCAGCACAATGGAACCTCCTTCACTAAATCCTGCAGAGCGCATCCAGCTGTAGTATAAAAACCTCGGATACCCACTGCAGCTTTAAAAGTCCAGAACACTAAAAGCCAGTGCTTTGCCATTAGTGTACAGAACGGAGCTAATTCTGCATCCCTGTGGACAGCAGGCACAGCTCCTGTGTTGAGGAAGAAACTGCCTGCTGCTGAAGCTGGAGGAACATGGAATCACAGAGTGGTTTAGGTTGGGAAAGAGCTTTAAGATCGAGTCCAACCGTTAACTGAGCAATGCCAGCCCACAGATCCAGACAGTGGCTGTATGCCTTGTTCTTCGTAGCTTTTCTACTTTACAGTATGCAAAACACCCTGAGAAAGGGTAGAAGAGCAGGCGTCCCAATGGTGGGACAACAATCAAGGCCAGTTCTTCATCCGTGCTATCTGCTCTCCCTGTTTCTCTCCTGCTTTGCAGTTTGCTCCAGGTTTGCATCCCTTCGGCCACGCTCCTGCCATGGGAAGCAGTGGCTGTGCCCAGCCCCACCGGGGTCTGGCTGGGTGCCTTCAGTACCAGAGCTCCCTCTTTTAGGAAAATAGTGACAGGCAATACAGGCAGGGGAATGTTTTTCAAACGTAGTTTGCTAGTACTCAAGGTGGATCATAAAAATGTAAAGCTGTGATGGCTCATGGGAGCAGTGGTCAGCCTTTAGCATCTGTGCAACAGAAAAGCAAACAAAAACCTGCAAAGAAAGACCTCGATAGCCCAGAAGAGGATCATACACGTGTCCTGTTACCCAGGTGGCTAAGCAGGAGGAGAATTGATGCGAAACACTGTTAAACACAAGAAATATCGCAACGTGGAGTTTCCCCTTTAACTGCATGCAATTCTGATACCTGCCTGGAGACTCGAGGTGCTGAAGGACGCGTTTTCTACGCAGTTGAGCTGAGGGTTACACACGTGGAGCCCTCCCACCCGTCCCGAGCGTGTGTAATTTTGCCTCCTTACGAACAGCGCAGAGAACGGTCCTTCGGGTGGTCTGTGAGTGTTGGTGCCGGTGGATTTTCCTGGGTTGTCAGTGATTCCTGGTGGAGCCGAGGCTTTTGCTGCACTTTAGGAAATGAGTCAAACAGCGAGGGTTGGGAGCTGGCGGGGGAAAATATGGATTATTTGTTTACTTGTCCCTCCAAATCTCAGAGTGGGGGGTTATGGATGCAACTGCGCAGTTTTGAGCCCCGTTTTATCTTGTTTTCGTAGATTCTCTCCTGTAGAACTCCTCCCATAGTGCAGGGATAGCCAGTGCTCAGTGTGACCTTGCAGCTAGCCTACACCAAAGCATTGCTTTAGGTGCACTCATGAGATTTTAGTCAAGTCTGAGCAAAACAATGTTCTTGCTGCTCAGCTGCAGTAATGTGGGAAGAGGGAGGTGAGGCAGGTTCATACATAGAGAGACGGGTCCTGCAGATGCTGCCTGTGTCCCTGCTCCTTGAAGCAGCATCATGCTTGTGCATGGGCAGGAGCTGGCTCGAGCCTTGCTCTGGAGGTAATAATTCGTCAGACTCGCAAGCCTGATGCCCAAGTGCCCCCGGAACATTACACGTAAGGTCTGATCCAGTTCTTTCTCTCACGGGGAGATTTTCTGTGATTCAAATGGGCTCTGGGTTAAAACTGAGCCCTGCGGTGAGGCTGCCCTGCAGAGGGGCATCCACCTGGCCAGGGACAGGCTCCTGAGGACCAGATTAGTGATGGCATCTGCTTATCCAGCTCTGCTGCCCAGGGCTTACGCAGCCCTTACCGGCCCAGGTGAGTCCAGCTGATATTTGGTGAAGGGACGGGAGAAAGAGAACAGAAGCTAAGAGGCAATCATTGAATTTTTAGAGCCTGTTTTACTGACCTTGAGCAACCCAGGGGAATCCTCACTTTGTTTTGCCTGCCGGGGCTGATTTCTGTCGCTGGCTTGAATGAGCTCAGTGTTGTCTGCTCTTTCATTGAACATACCTGTGCTTTTCTCTTTTCTCTTTATTTGGGGACTGAGTCTGATATACGGTCTGTGCCTTTACTCTGAGCTGCTTGCGTTTTTAACTTGAGAGAAACCGAGTGCATGCCTGAGACTGATTTCTTGAACTCTTTGATGGGATTGGTGGAATGCGATGCTAATGGCCCCAAAAACTGAGCTGGCATTTAAACGAATGAATAGATCCAACAAGCCCCCCAAATTCAGCATGAGCTCTGCAGCCAAATGAGCAAGAAATGTAGGTCACTTGAATATGACTGGGTGTCTTCTGGTAAAACAGTAATGCAAGGGAAAGACTGTTTTTGCTCATCTTTACCAACAAGAGCTCCTTATGATTACCTTTTCTGCTCTGCTGCTTGATAGTTTAAAGTGGAATGCCTTCTTTCTGTAGCTAACTCAGTCAAATAAGTGGCTGTGAACAGAGATTCACAAACAAGTGAATTGGAATCAGTATGGAAAGGGGGGATATTTTTCATCTCCTTAAAATAGGAGGGCAAGAGGGATCTGGCTTTTGCATGTTTTGTTTTGGAAAGAACCCTCTCTAGATTAGCTCATTGGGGCAAGAAACCTCTTTTCCCTGAAGGAAAGAAAAAAATAGGGTGTGGGGTGGGAAGAATCCTACAAAACAAATGGAAATCAGAATCTGTCTCCAGCAGTACTTTGATCCACCTGCAAAGGCACATTTAATAAGAATTAAAAAAAAAAAATCAGCAGGTTCCTAAGGCGCCCTCCTGCTGTTGAATGCTCAGCCTCCACAACTGATTTGTTGCCGTTGATCCATCTTCCAAACAGTCTTGCTGGTGCCATTTCTCTTTGACGAGCCTGTCCAGTCACATGTCGTATAAACATTTAAAACCTCCAGGTTAGAAAACATCCTCATGCTTTCAAGGATGTTTTAATCTTCACTGGACAATGCCTTTCTTCGTTACTGCATACACAGTCCCTTGCAACTGTCTTGGCTTAAGTCCAATTCATTGCAGAAAGCGAGCTGACCAAGACTTCAAAACAACCTCGTTCTTTACAAAAAATGATAATACAGCACCATTACCTCTCCCTCAGTCTCTAGTGGGGAGAAAATCTGCCTTACTCAAAGAAAACAAGACCTCCATGGACAGCGTGGAAGGGCCTTTTCCTCATTGACCCAGTAGCAGAGGGGAGGGCTCTTGTGGAGAGGGATTTTCTCATACTTGCTGCATGTGGAGTGATCTGCACTGACGAATGTTTCTTTTGGAAGGTTTTCTGGTGGCCGATTTGCTGCTTAGATCGTGAAGCTGGTAATTTTAATTTCTTTTTTGCGGGCTGTGGTTTCCCATCGCGTTAATTTCTGAAGGACACAAACCCTTTACTTTCCGCAGGACAACTTCATCAACCTCAGCTTCCTGCGGCTCTTCAGGGCGGCGAGACTCATCAAGCTCCTTCGCCAGGGTTACACAATCCGCATCTTGCTCTGGACATTTGTGCAGTCTTTTAAGGTGAGTCTCGGGCGGGTGGGAGGCAGGGAGGGGACATGGGGAGATGGTAACTCTCGGCACGTCTGTGGCACCCTCCACCGAGTATATTGAAGAACTTCCCCTCGCCGAGGGCATGGCCTCTGTGCACCTCTACAGAGCAATTGCAGGAACACGAATTCTGTAGAAAAGTGCCCTGAGCGCTGCAGGTGCTGAGCATTTTGGAAGATGAGTCTGAACCCGGACGGCTACGGATGTAGACTCGCAGCAAGCGTGCCAAGCTCAGGTCGCCCATGAAACTGTCACAAAATCCCTGTGGCAAAGTCTTGAGACTCGGATATTCATATCAGGGAACAGTAGATTAACTTGGAAGTGCCTTCATGCCCTTGTTTGCCTGCAGCAAGTGCAACATTAATTTGTTTTCACTGGGTTTTGGTCTCGGTAGAATCTGATAGAGGCAAACCCCAAACCCCTGTGCTTAGCTTTGGGGTAGCTGCTTTCCAGATATAAACAGGGGTCCACATGCCCCAAAGCTGGTTGTTTTTAACAGCTCTCAACTCCTTTGCAGCCTGTTTCTCCAGCTTGTTGTGTTTTAACTGTGGTTACGGGGCACCCTCGCACTCTGCAGTGCAGTGGGGAGATAATTTAATCTGAAATCGGGATCCGTAGCACTGAGACTGAGCTCTAACGCGCTGGTACTTACTGACTTTGAGACCTTACAGCAGCTTTCCGATACTTAAAGAGGGTCTACAGGAAAGATGGGGAGGGACTCTTGATCAGGTAGTGCAGTGATAGGACGAGGCGTAACGGCTTCAAACTGAAAGAAGGTGGATTTAGAGTAGACTTTAGGAAGAGACACTGGCACAGGTTACCCAGAGAAGATGGGTTGGACGGGGCTTTGAGCAACCTGGGCTGGTGGGAGATGTCCCTGCCCATGGCTGGGGGGTTGGAACTAGATGGTCTCTAGGTCTCTTCCGGCCCAACCCACTCTGATTCTATGATTATACAGCTGCAGGGTGCAGACCCCTCAGTCTCACCATACATAGACCTTCTCCCAGCAAGCATTTGACTTCTCTGGCTCTGGAGATTTCTCAGGACTTTGAGAAGAAAAATATAAGCAGGGAGATGGGCTGAGGAAGCAAAGCGGCTGAAGATGGATCTGTTCACTAGCTCACAGCCATGGCCAGCAAACTTCATCTCCCGACTGCCAGCGGGGTGCTGTGGTCCCAAGCACTGCCCGTGCATGTGGCTGGTGGCTCATCAAGCCTGGTAACCACAGCTCTGGCTTTGCACAGGGTCTCACCTTCTGGGCTGAGCTCTGAGGTCTGTGGATCACGACTTATTCCCTGTGTGCTCTCATGCGCTCAGTGGAGTTTATCTGCGGGCGGGTGCAATGTCAGGGTGTTTTGCCCAGCACTTTCTGGAAGGCATTATGGTGGCAGTTGGTATTTAAGGATGCAGAGTGTGGTGGAATGCAGGTTTCTTTGGCTTTAGCTGTGCTTTCTAGCACATCGTGGTGTCTGAGTCAAAATGATGCAGAGAGGTTATTTTAAGGGATAAAACTGTGGGGAGGAGTGTGCTCTCTCCAAAAATGGAAAAGATTTTTTAAGAGGAGACAGGCCTTTCTCTCCTGGGGTTGGAGAGAGATGCTGGGTGGCTCTGCCCACACCAGACTGGGAGTGCTGGCCAGCCCCGTGCCACCTGCGAGACAATCAGCCTGGTTTCAGCAGAGCGGGAACGTGGCTATTGCTCTGCTCCGGGGCTGCTGGAAAGGGAGGTTTCTGTTAGACCCTTTTAGGCAAAACCTTTTTGGAGGGTGGAGATGGGAGCATAGCAATCTACAAGCAACCTGGAGAAGAACTGGCGGCATCCGTGCTGTTACCTCATGGCCAGGGGTGGAAGTGAACGTTGATTTACACCGTACATCCCTTTGGGAGACACCAGGCAAGCAGAGGGTGCTCTCGTATTCAACTTCAGTGCTGTGGTCTCACCCAACCATCAAACAGATCGTGGAAAGGGACTGTGATCTGGGGGGCTGCAGTGCCTTGGATTTGTTAGGTTGCTTTTCTCTTGAGGGTGGGTGGAGGTGCTGTTGCTGCTGCTCTCACCTTGTAAAGAACCTCTACCAGAGGCTGAGATGTGGGGTCTGCAGGTGTAAGATGTTCCTTCTCAGTAGAGTGTCCTTGGACCGTGTAGTCTTGGGAAAGGAGCTGAGACACAGCCCTTTCCAGTGTAATCCCGACCCTTTCCAAAAGCGTGTGCAGAGCGCTGCCTCTGGAGGGAAGCCGGGACAGTTCCTGCATGGGGGGCTGCGTGGCTGGCTGCCCCCGGCACCAAGGTCTTGATCCTTGTCCCTCATGCGAAGGTATCCAGCAGAATCATAGAATGTTCGGGGCTCAAGGGACCTCTAGAGATCATCCAGTCCAACCCCCTGCCAGAGCAGGGTCACCCAGAGCAGGTCACACAGGAACACGTCCAGCCAGGGTTTGAAAGTCTCCAGAGCAGGAGACTCCGGCACCCTCACAGGGAAGAAGTTTCTCCTCAGGTTGAGGTGGAACTTCCCATGTTCTAGCTTAAACCCATTATTTCTTGTCCTGTTGCTGGGCACCACTGAGAAGAGATTGTGCCCTTCCTCTTGACCCCCACCCCTCAGATATTTATATACATTAATAAGAAATAAGAAGCCGTATCAGCCCTTTGCCCCATGGGCTGTGTAACCCCTTTCCTACCCTGAGCATCACACAGTCTAGCCCTTTTTCAGCTTTTACTAATTAAGAGGCATTAATTACTCATTCGTTTAGCCCAAGTGTAATGTAGCTATTACTCTCAGCTTGGGTGTCATAATTACATTTTAGCCTTCACAGATTTCTTACTGAAACTCAGAATCTCTTTGTCCTCCCGGGGTTCCAATCTGTGCCTCTTTCAGAGAAGGAACGTGTTTCTTGGATGCATATTTTTTCTCATGCTAAATTTACAGCAAGGTCATTAAAAATTAATGTTCATACAATTATGCATAGAAAGTGCCAGTGCCTGCCGTCAGCTCCAGTGCTCGCTGCGGAGCTTCTCATTGTGTTTTCCCTTTTTACTGCTTATCTGCTTGCAAGGATGTATAGAGAGCCCTTCGAAAGCCCAGACTGCTTTGTGATCGATGAATACCTGGCTCCAGGGGTTTGTCTTCTGAAGGCTGCCAGAATTGTTCGTATTCTCTTCCCAGTTCCTTCATCTGAAGGACAAATGCCACAAAACACAGGCCTGCCCAGAAATCAAATGCTGCCGGCTGACACGTGCGTTTGCTGTCGTTAATACCCCCTTCTCGTTTTCCACAGGCCTTGCCTTACGTGTGTCTCCTCATTGCAATGCTCTTCTTCATCTACGCCATTATTGGCATGCAGGTAAAAAATTTTACCTTTAATAATACTGACTGTAAGTAGCCTGGTTCTGTCCTGCTGGCTCAGGGTGCAAAGGGGTTATTGCCAACAAGTGACTTGGGATGGGGCAAATGCTCTTCTTGTCTGGTGTCGGGTAAATCAGAAATGCAAAAAAAAAAAAAAAAGGCCGTTTTTTTCCTACCCTTATTTGCAGGTCCTGTGTGGAACCTGGCCCTGGGTGTGCAGCACCTCGAGAGTGTCTCTGTGGGCAGGCACGTGCCTTCCTTCAGGGACAGGCTGAGAGCACGGAGCTGCACTTTCCTGAAAAGAAATGAGAAAGTCCTTTTGGCCACAGCTGACCTGTGGTGTTGGGAAGGGTCTGTGTGTAGATGAAGCACATTAACCTTGGGGTTTTGATGTCCACAACACATTTTTATCTCCCTTTTAGAAGCTATTCTAGCTTTTGAGCTCCCTTAAACCAGGAGAGATGATTTTGCTGCATTTTCTTCCAACTCCGTTTGATCCGCCTTTATTGGCAATGTCTGCGTGAGGATGTGTTTGGTCTGAATCACTTCTGTTTTCTGTGGCAGGTGTTTGGAAACATTGCTCTAGATGACGAAACCTCCATTAATCGGCACAATAACTTCCGTACCTTCCTCCAAGCCCTGATGCTTCTATTCAGGTGAGTAGAGTCGAAAATGCCACATGACCTGTGGGGGAACGATAAATAAATCTTTGGTTTTGCACATGCCAGTTTAGCTGCTGAAATTTAGACATCCTCTGAAGAAGGTGTTTGGAGTGAAGCATCTGTTCCTGCTTCCTCCTCAGCACTAAGGGTTGACCTGGCACATCTCTGAATATGACAGATCTGATTCAACACACCAGCGTCTCCACAAAGTGACACCCAGTGCAGTGACACCTCATGTCAACTCAGGGAGAAGCTTAATATAAGACAGAAAGCCCCTGGTTTAGCTGATCCATGTGTTGCCTGTCGTAAAGCTTTTTTCTTTTTTCTTTTTTTTTTTTTTTTAAGTGAGAGTTCTTTTAATTGGTCATTTTTGCATTACCAACAAGTTAACACTTCATACGTCAATGCCACCTCTGCTTCTGAGCGAAAGTGTTTCCATCTGGGTTCATTCTGCCTGGAAATGAAGCATTTCCAAAGGAAAAATGAATGAAATTACAGGTTTTTTTTCCTTTTTCAGACCTGGCAGAAATGAAGCGCAGGCACCGCTCCAACTCGGGGCAGCTTGGGGAAGGTTTCACTTATCAGTGGGGTGTGGAAACGCTGCGGTTAATAATCGCTCTGGCCCCACAGCCCTGCCAAGGCTGGGCTCCTAATTGGAGATCTTGCCTGGGGTTTGGTTTGCATAGTTTCTGTAAAGGCAGGAGGGAATGAAATCAGCCCTCTCTAGCTCAGAATGTTCACCTGACTCAAACACTGTAATTATACTGGGTAATTATTTAGTCTTGTGTCCAGTCCTCTTGGTCCCTGTCCAGAGGAGCGGGACAGAGGCGCAGGGGCAGCAGCACCGCGGTGGGAGAGTGGGGTCTTGCACCAGGGGACGGGGCCATGGGTGGAGGGATCTGCTGGGCAATTCACAAGAAGCTCTTTCAGTTTAAAGCCGAGCATCAAGTTTTCTCTGCAACAAGACGGGCTGTTGGTGATGCTGTGGAGGGATGCCCCTAAAGGCACCTCTGGGTGATGTGCAGAAATTAGGACAAATCTGAGGTTATGTAGGAAGTCGGAATAAATGAACGTGGGCACCCCCTGGCTTCCGATCTGTGTGTACAGCTGCAAGGGGTGGTTTATTTTGAGGACAGACGCTCTCAGAAGTCCTTCTTTTTGGCTGGTTTTTTTTTTCTCCCTACAGTAGAAGCAGAAGGTAGAGGGAGAGGAGGGAAATGAGGAAAAAGCCCAGGGGACTGTCATGAGAAAGGGACTCAAGTCAGTGTGACCAACCAAACCATCCTGTTATTATTTCTGTATCTGCTTCATAAAGGAATTGAGATTTAAGTGGAGAAGCCTGGCTTCATTTCTCATCACTTCCATTGGGTTTACAGCCAGCTCTAGGACAGAAACGTTAGCTGCTTCAAAGGGGAGCAATCTCAACTCCTTTTGCATACATTTGTGCTTTGCATTGGACACGTTTTAAATCAATCTGGTTTTATTTTCCATAAATAAAGCTTTACCTCCCTGGTTGGTTTTTTCCCCCTCCCTGAACCAGAGCAAAATGTTCTTTTTCGTGTCAGTAGGCTGGTAGTTCAAATTCTTAACGTAAATGTAGTCTGCCCAGCTGGACACAACCTTCCACCTGATTAATTTAGATGCAATTACCTAAATTATACCGCGAGTTAAGCTTACCCTGTGTCCTCCCCGTCTGCAGGAGTGCCACGGGGGAAGCCTGGCACGAGATCATGCTGTCGTGCCTGAGCAACAGAGCCTGCGACCCGCTCTCCGGCCTCACCAAGAAAGAATGCGGCAGCGATTTTGCCTATTTCTACTTCGTGTCGTTCATCTTCCTGTGCTCCTTCCTGGTAAGTCGGTCGGTGTTGGTGTGGTTCCCCCCTCCAGCCCTTCCTTCTTCTCCCTAATTACAATTTATACAACATTACAAGACAGCTTCGCTAAAAAAAAAAAAACCATTTATCATCCTGGTGATAAAAATCCCTTTAATCCCCAAAGAGATCATTTAGTCATTAGTTTAAAGGGAAGGTTTTTATCTGTCTTCTCACAGGGGGATCTAATATTTGGAATTACGTGTTAAGCTGTTTTGTCTTGATTTGTAACACGGCCCTTTGAAGAAGAGGATCGGGGAGGGCAGGGCGAGAACGGCCGAGATAACATTGGTTCAGAAGTGCTTGCAGCAGGCAGCTGGGGGCATCGCACTTGTCTGATGCCTCGTGTTTTGTTTTGTTTGTCAAATAAGCGCAATTTTCTTCCACGGTGGTGCCAGGAAAAGCTTTAGACATGAAAGCACCGAGAGCTGTTGTAGCTGATTCGTGCTCCTGGCCATGATGCGGGGCTGGGTCTGAGCTTTGCGAGGTGCCAGTGTCTGTCTGATTGCTCGCGTGCGTAACAAGCTCTTGGCTCTCGGGGCTTTGTTCGCTTTCCTGCACCGCTGGGACAGAGGAACGGAAAACCGGGGACAGGGACCCAATTAAACTTCAAGCAGGAGGAGATGAAAGTCACAGCTCTGAAACGAACCAAAAAGCAACGTGTCAAGCCTACATTTGGTTCGCTTTAAAATACGAGATGTGATGCTTTGTGCCGCTAATCATCAGAAACCTCTAACCAGGAAAAAGAGGGGCACATGGCAGTTTGATGCTGCGTGTAGACAGACCAACTTCAATGGCCCCCACTGGGATGCTTTGCCCAACTGTTGTTGCCCCTTTGACACCCCGTGGTCTTATTTCTTCTGCATATATTAGAAAACACGGAGCCCCGAAAACTTTATGCAAAGTTAATGCTCCACTTACTGAGCCCTTTGGTGGTATTTTAAAGCCAGATTTTTGCCTTGCACAAATCCCTAGCCCAACGTCAGACATCCTCAGTGTTATTTTCAAGAGCGTTATGGCTCCTAAAACTTTTTCTTTAAAAAACATAAACAAAAACACCTCCTGCCCCAGCCATGACTTGTCCTCGCTGGCTTATATCAGCCACCCAAATGTAGAAGCAGAATTGAAGGCTGGAGAATATCTGTGCAAAACACAGCGTTGCGTGAGCTTCATCCCCGAGGCAATGCTCCCAAAAAAACCCCTTAAAACACACCCCGGGGCTTTGCTGGCAGAGAGCAGGGAGGGCTAGCTCCAAAAATAGGCAGCGGAAAGCCAAGCAGCTGGATTGCTACGGGACAGGGCTGTAACTCCTTCCTTAAAATAAGCCCAGCACTTCCTTGCAAGGAAACGTGTGGTTCCCCACCGGTGATAAAAGCATTCCAGAGGCACGACCGTGCCAGCAGGGCAGGTCTCTATGGGTTGTGCGATGTTGCTACGCCGTAGGTTGTGGGCCGGTTGGATAACGTATTTAGTTTTAAACATTGTTTCCGGCTCTTTGCGGATGTAATTTTCCTCCTGGAATTTACACTGATGAGAAACGTAAACTGAGATTTAAATGTATGTGGGAACTTTAAAAACAAGGGGAAACTGTACTGAGCTATAGCTGCAGTGGGAAACACTGGAAAGGGTCTAGAGGTTGAAGGCAAACTGTCAAAAGTTTTTCTGCCTTTTGATGCTCTGGGGGTACTGTGTTCCGGGGGAGGGTTCCTGCAGCACATGAGCTGATGTGACCACGGTGCTTCCAGCCTTCCAGCAGCTTATGGAGAGCTGGGTTGGACCTCCCTGTCCAGGACCGTGTGGAGAACCCAGATGACATCCCAGGGCTTGTCTAGGCTGTGCTGCACAAACACCCTGCGAGCATCCCAGGGGGATGGAGGCACAAATAAGAGGCACAAAACACTGCCTTGGTTGCCTTCGCCCTGTGTTGGAGCTGACGAGTGAGGTCCAGCAGGTTGCTGCAGAGGCAGAAACCTTGTCTGCAGCCCAGGCTGTAGTGGGGCTGGTGTGTGCTCAGCTCTGTGCTCCACAGCTTGGTGTGAGGAAGACCCTTGGGTGGTGTAAGTCAGCCTGGAGCCCTGGCGTAGGACATTGTTGCACTTGGGACTCTGTTCTGCTCCTGGCTTTCTGTTGAGGTGGGTTCTGAAAAACAGATGGACTGCAGGTCTGGGAAGTCCCCGAGTAGCATTTGATGGTGACGTGGTGGTTTGTTACGGGCTATGCTCATCTGTACTGGTGGATTCTGTGTCCCAGCAAGACCCTCTCCTCCCTCCAGATCACACAGGAACGTGAAATCCTTAAAACTGTGCCCCCTTCAAGCTCCACCACCTGATTTCGTTTTAAGGACAGGCAGACCAGCCGGGCATGGCCGTATTCGGGCTGATTACACTCATCCGCACGCGAGAGCTCGCGGGCTGCTCGGCCGCGGTCCTGGCTGAGCACGGGGCTGAGGAGCAGCTCTCACAGCAGCAGCAAAAAGAAAGGGGCCTTGCAGCAGTTGGGCACAGGAGAATCCACTCCCTCCTGCTCCTCCGTTCTGCTGGCTGCAGTTTGATCTTTTCCCGTTGAAATCCTCGTGACTCTTCTGTTGGCTTTAATAAGGGGAGAATCTTCATGTGTGTTTGCCAGGCTGTGTTAGTGGCTGCTAGGGACAGGAACCTTTTTTGTGTCCTGCCCCTCATCTTTCTGGGCATCTTTGAAGGTTTGAATGGCTGCGAGTCTAAAATAGGACATTTAGCCTGAAGAACGGTTTTTCTTCTGGCTGTATGGTTCTAGCTGAATCATAATTGCTCCCCTTCCAGTTTCTTTCCTTGCCCTTGCCCTTCTCCTTCCCTCTCTAACTGCCTTATTGCCTCCTCTCTGCAGATGTTGAACCTGTTTGTGGCTGTGATTATGGACAATTTTGAATACCTGACAAGAGACTCCTCCATCCTTGGGCCCCATCATTTGGATGAGTTTGTCCGTGTCTGGGCTGAATATGACCCGGCTGCCTGGTATGTACACCGGTATAACTCAAATGTGGAGAAAAAGATATACAATGTATAGAAATACCACACTTGGGCACACAAAAGGTCTGTTTTAATGCAAGTACAGCTCCAGAAGGAAACGACTTCAAAGCCTGAGGTAACGTTGGTGGTAAATGCTCCAACTTCAATTCACTGGGCACTGGAGATGAACAAACCTGGTGTCATTACAAGGGCATTTCCTTCAAAGAGAAACAAGATACGCATAAACCAACAAAAAAAACCCGCAAAACAAAAACCTTCCCTCCCTCCTCCCCACACACACAGGGCAGAAAATTAATAGGGTAAATTCAAATGCTTTTGGCTAAATGGCCAAGTAGAAAAGCTGTTTAGCATTTCCAAAAGGAGCTTTGATTGCCTTTGGTTTCTGCATCCCAGTTTGGAAATGAAAATATAATATTGGCAGCTTTTTTAGGTAGCCTGAGAGGCCTTGCGATACCTCATTTTTGCAGCATTTCTCTCCTATTGAGAACCACCTTCATACTTTCACAAATCCTGTGCAGACACCTGAGGCCACACCAAAAACAAAAATAAAATTTTTGCAGGTTTTCAAGGGGTTCTCTCTCCCCTGAGAAGAGATGATGTTCCCCAGTGCTTTGCATCCAAGTCAAGGGCTGCGGGCTCAGACTTCATCACTTGCCTTCCCCCACCCAGGGGGCAGCAGGGACTGACACAATGTTTCTCGACCTGAGGCTGGTTTGCTGAAAAGATGGGATTTTTAAACTGACGTTTTGATCTTGGAGGCCTCCTCCTAATGACAGCAAACTATAGAGGGGAATTTTGTTCTTCTAAATATTCTTTCAGCTTTTGGGCTTGCAGTTGAAACGTAAGACGTGCGAAATACTAAGAAGAAAATGCAAGAAGCCTAATTCTGGCAGCGCTTCAGTTCTCAGTGAACCTCTGATAAAATGTTCCTGATATGTGAATGTGTTAAGGGAGGAAATGGTTTTCTTGCAGCCAGAGGGTGAGGTGTTTGGGTTTGTGGGGTTATCTCTTTGTTTTTCTTGCTCAGAGACACTGGCAGGGAGAGCTGCAGCCCCGGGCTTGAGCACCGTGTCAGCAGAGGGTGGGCACTGTGCTGTGGCAGACCCAAGAGCCACTGCTGGAGCATTTTAAGGATTTTTATTTTTTTTAAATGGGGGAACGGTTCTGACCAGTGCAAGACTTCTTCAGCACATTGCTTTGCTGCACTGCCCAGAGAAAGCTACTGCTTAACAGTTCGGGTGACTTTGCTATTCTCATTTCTAGATGCTCCGAGACACAGGTCACAGTAATTTTCATTATATTCTGCAGCTCAGGAATTTGTCTGTTGGGAGGCATTTTTTTTTTTTTATTTAAAGCCCTGCTGATTTTGTATCCATTTTCCTCCCCACGAATTACTCTGCAATGAATTTCCTTGTTATTTGTAATGAAGCTGCCTCCAATCTTTCCATTCTTTTTTTGTTTCCCTTCAGTGGAGACAGATGCAGAAAGTGTTGGTACAATCAGCTTCTCAAACTCCCTGCTAGGATGCAATTAAACTGCTTTGAAATCTCAGTCAAATTGATTTAGGCTAACTTTAAATGTAAACCTCTTCCAAAATGACTGCGTTTCTCTGAACTGTGTGTGATTTTAACTAGCTCCAAGCCCTACTCCGAGCCTGCATCTATACTGTGCACATACTAGCAGCTTGTAATCTCCAAGCAGATTTTCATTACCATGTGCTCTGCAGCACCCACAAGTCCTTTGTGGGTATTTGGCAGGCAGTAAATAGATTTTTTCCCTTTTCCAAATCCAGTCCTATCTCGTATTGCTAGAAAATTTCAATGAGACCGAGAATTTGGGGAGTGCCCCTTCGCTCCTTAAGAAATAGTCTTGGCTCTGTTTGACATCTGTGGGAGGAGTAGCGCACCTGCAAAGGAAAAAATGAGTATCAACGTGGTTTTTTAATGCTTATGTGTTCAGGAACTTTCCACCCATATGAGGCACAAGCATTAAGTTCACAGAAAGATTTGCTCGCTCTGAGCGCAGAGTGTTTGTGAGTCACTCAGGGGCCAAACCTTTCCACTTTTAGTACAGAATATGTCATATACCAAGACCCTGATTCTGTTTTTCTCCACCCGTGTTCCCGTTTTGCTCTGGTGTGAAGTTGTTGGTGTTGGCAGAGTGACCGGGGGAAGGAGTGCCAATCAAAGGATGGCCAAGACGTGATGCTTGAGCCTTGGTCCTGGATTTTCCATGGGTGAATAGTTCCACTGAAACCACTTGTGTTTGCATAAGTGGGACTGACGCATCTGCAGTTTAAAAGTGATCTGGAATTTGTTCCCAGTTAGAAGAGATCTTTTGATTATTTGGACAGAACTTAGTGATGTTCTGGACATGGTATTTGACAATAGCTATCCCTGGGCTGAGCTTAGTGACTTGCCATTTAAGGTGCAGATGCTGGCAGCACATCCGTCTGAGCTGAAGACACGGGGCTTTAGAGCACCCAGGTTTTGATTCCAGTATAAGTTGGGGAATGACTTATTAGAGAGCAGTGTAGGGGAAAGGGACCTGGGAGTCTTGGTGGACAGCAGGATGACCACGAGCCAGCACTGTGCCCTTGTGGCCAGGAAGGCCAATGGCATCCTGGGGTGTATTAGAAGGGGGTTGGTTAGTAGGTCGAGAGAGGTTCTCCTTCCCCTCTACTCTGCCCTGGTGAGACCCCATCTGGAATATTGTGTCCAGTTCTGGGCCCCTCAGTTCAAGAAAGACAGGGAACTGCTGGAGAGAGTCCAGCACAGGGCAACTAGGATGATTAAGGGAGTGGAGCATCTGCCTTATGAGGAAAGGCTGAGGGAGCTGGGGCTCTTTAGTTTGGAGGAGACTGAGGGGTGACCTTATTAATGTTCACAAATATATCAAGGGTGAGTGTCACGAGGATGGAGCCATGCTCTTCTCGGTGACAACCAGTGATAGGACAAGGGGTAATGGGCTGAAACTGGAACATAAGAGGTTCTGCTTAAAGTTGAGAAGAAACTTCTTCTCAGTGAGGGTGACAGAACACTGGAACGGGCTGCCCAGAGAGGTTGTGGAGCCTCCTTCTCTGGAGACATTCAAGACCTGCCTGGACACGTTCCTATGTAGCATAATCTAGGCGTTCCTGCTCTGGCAGGGGGATTGGACTTGATGATCTTTCGAGGTCCCTTCCAATCCCTAACATTCTGTGATTCTGTGATTCACCTATTCATCCCAGTAGTTGGTCAAACCCATTGAGAGAAAACATTGACCCGATTTTTGTTTTCCATGTCAGTCACCTCCTTTCAGCATTTCAGCTCCCAGTATAGATAGATGTAGCGGAATGTTAAATAATCACTACAGCAGAATTTGTGAGAAAGCAGCCTCCCAGGCAGGGTTGTCTTCTGCTTAGGTGCAGGTGAGCTCGTTCCTACTCCCATCTGTCACTGCCTGATCACGGTCTCTTTGGTTGCTCCAAGGAAAAGGGAATTACGTTTGTCCCCTTGCCGTAGCTTGAAACCCTTCATGAAAGATGCTGCGTGGGTCAAAAGTACAAGTTATACAGATAACATTTAAAACATAGGCTTAGTGTGTGCGCATTTATATGCCTGCTTCCAATATCACCTTTGTTTTTGTTACAAAATCCAACTTTCTCTAAACGTCTCTGAGGAAAACCGTTCAAAAGGCTCATGCTTCGCGGGGGTAAGTATGGGCAAACTGTCGGATTTAGGGGTTGTAGAAGCCTCGGGCTCACAATAAAAGAGAGAGAGAAATGGGGCACACACACAGGTTTGGGCTGGGAGTTGATGAGGAAAAGAATGAAAACACTGAATTTAAAGATGAACTAGGCAAGAAAAGAGAATGGGATGTCTATGAGCTTCTGTTTGCTCAAGGTGTGTGAAGTGAGTGCTTTCTCTCTGTTATGGCCCCCTTCCCAGAGCGTAACCCTTAGAGATACTGGGAATATTGGTCTTGCGACCCCATTCCTGTTAGTTGCTCCCGAGAGCCAAGGGAGATGCTACTGGTAGGAGGAGGTGCATGTGCTCCTGAGGGAAGAGCTTTTTCTCAACTCTCTGAGGTAAAGGAGTGCTGAAGTAAATAATCAAAGCTCAGATAGATTTAAATAACCTGTGAAATGGTCCCTGTCTGTCATAATTTGTCATAATTTGCTGCCATGACCTTCCGAGGCAACACATTTGCTAGTTTTCAAGCCTTCCAGGGACTCTTGGAGAGCTCAGCGAACTGCTCGTATGTATTTTCCACAGGCTGATTTTACAAAACTGGTCTAAAATTTTGGTAAAGTTCTTGCCTCAGTTAAAGCAATATACTTTTTATAACCACGATTAGGCCTGCAGCCAAGACTTGGACTGTTCCGTTTGATCTGTTTCTGGATTAATAGTTTTGAGTTGATTGCGAAGGTTTTGAATAGACCTTAATTTTTCACATCCGAAAAAGCAGTAATATTGAAGGAGACATTCCAAAATATTCCAGCCTTCTTTATATCATGTACCAAAATAAACATAGTGAAGCCAAATCATCTCATTTTTCCTTGGAGGTCATTTTGAGGTTCAGCGCAGCCCTTTTTTTGTCCACGATTTGGTTACTTGCAAAAGATTTAAGAAATCTAATCCTGCTGTTAAATTAGCTGAAAATATTGTTGGGAGTTTAACGAGACTGACCGTAAAACTACCTCGAGACATCTCATTTCACCTCCTGGTAACGAAGGCTGGATTTTCCCAGCGCTAATGGCCAAGATGCCTCTCGAGGGGGCACTTTCTGCCCTCGCAGCACATTGCTCGTTGCCCGTAAAGTGGAGCGCAGCCCTGCTGGGGTTACGTAGGTGGTAGCGGTGGAAGGTGAAGGTTTGCAAGCTCTTTCCAAAGAGTTCATTTGAATCCCAGTAATAACCCATTAACCAGGCTGTTTGTGTGCTGCTGGCTCGGGTTTTGTTGGGCTGCACAGCGGGTAGGGGCGGTCTGTGGGCAGATGCTCAGGCCCAGAGGAGTAAAACATCAGTGATAAAGGTAACCGAATGCAAAGGCTGGAAAGCCTCGCACATGGCACTGAGGGTTTTGCAGAAGAAAATCCAAGGGTATGGATTTTGCTGAGCAGTTGGAAGTTCTCTCTCACTCTCTCTCTCTGTATTTAAGTGCCTCCTTTGTTGCAAGCCCACTTGCTCTCAGACTAACCATTGCTTTTCAGCGTGTTTTGCCCTTCCGACTTCTCCTGTTTGCCTGGGGAAAAACTGATTCCTCTCGGTTTTTGCTGTCGTAACATCTGATGTTTTCTTTCCAGTTGCCGGATTCATTATAAGGATATGTACAATTTGTTACGTGTAATTGCTCCACCCCTGGGCTTAGGAAAGAAGTGCCCTCATAGGGTGGCATACAAGGTTTGGAACTTCAGAGACTCCCTCAGCATTTTTGGTTCTGGTTTTGTTTCCTTTTACCCCTTCCCCAAGTGCAAATGCAAAGAGGTCAGAAAAGAAACTGTAACGTAACTAACCCCTTGCCTGAAAAAAAAGGAATGATTGACTGACTGCCTCCTTTTCCCTTGGTGCATCTCTTCCCCGTCTACTCCCACACCCCAGCTGGCTGGAGACAAGGCAGCTTTATGAGACAGTGAACCCTCCAGCTCCCATCCTGCAGGGTCTGGGTGGGAAGTGTTGGGGAAAAAGCGGCACAGCATCTGAGCACTTTCTCTGTAGACACACATACCGGAGAGAAATGTCGTCCCCAGATTTTTAGGGAATAGCAGGTCCATTGTGTTTGGGCTTCATGGCATCGCCCCTCCAGTTGAAGGACCAATGGTCAAACCCTTTCCTGAGCTGAAGAGCCATTTGGTCTGGGCACTGGTTACTGGTCCGCAGAGTGAGGTGGTTACCTCACCTCAGCTGGGGAGAGGTGAAGGGATGAGGTTTTCACAGTGCAGCAGCCAGAGGTTGCCTTGGGAGTGAGATTATGTCTCTGAGATGGTAAGCGATGATGGGCACGCAGTGAAACCTCCTGCCTCATGGCACGGGAAAAGCACGCTGTGCTTGGGAGACGAGGTGGGGAATTAAGGACAGATCGGGCCAAGAAATCAGCACAGGGTGACACTGGACGTCACTGGGTTCCCAGTTACCAGCAGAGTTTTTATTGCAGTGAGTGCGTGGAAAGAAAAAGGTGAAGGAGAGGTGGAAGCAGCTGACATGGAGCTGCTCTTTCACTCCAGCCCAGGTGTTCTCTACACCTGACTGGGGATGAGAAGTTGCAGCAAAGACGTGGTGAGAGCCTCTGCCTCCAGCCAGGGCAGGGGCAGGAGAGAGATACCAGGGGGAAGCCATTGCCTGTAATTACAATTCCTGTCTCTCAGCAGCCTTTAAATTAGCTCTGGGTTATAAAACCTGGGTGATATTTCAACTGCATTAGTTACCAAGGACAGGAATAGATGGTTTTGGCTTGGTAAGTTCTCTTTTCCACCCCCGTGCTGCATCAATGCTTTACATAGGAATTGGGACCCACGTCAGGGCAGTGGGCTGGTGTGCGGGCGCTGCTTCTGTGGCTGTCCTGCTAGAAAAAGGGGTTTGTATGGGTGCTCAGGTCTTGGTTTCCCTCCTAGTATGGTGGACATGATAACACTGTCCTGCTTTTCCATGGGTTAAACATTAATTAATAAGATGCTGCGATTTACTTGCATCTCCTCAGACAGGCAGCACAGATTTGCACAGTACAATGAGCAGGGAAAGCTCAGTGGGAAAACAAAGTGAAATTGTCGTAGTCATGCTCCTAGTTTCAATAGTCAGAAAAAAGAGAAGCACGAGAATTCCTTATTGTTTCTGCATACCTTGCTTACCAGAGTGGGATTTTCTTTATCACTAATGTGTGCTGAAGGTAGATGTCATCAGTAATGGGCTGGTCTAAGGTCCTTTTCTCAAATCTCTGCCGTTCCCAACATGTAGGACAGCCAACTGCCCTTGGTGGTGAAAACAACCGGTTGACATTGGCTTTATGAAAGAGGGGCCCCATGAAGTGTATGGGAGATACAGGTCCCATTTCTGCCACCTTCCTGCAGATTGAGGGCTGGGCTCTGGTTTCGTCCAACCCGAATTCAGGCTGGAGGAGAAATTCAGGCTGAGGCTCTGCAGATTTGCACCCTTGGCTTGGAGCCAGAGCCATCCCCTGAGCAAACACACCAGGACTGGCTTTTTGCTCCTCTCGTAGCCCACGGGCTTAACCTGAAAACCAAACTCTTTATTCACTGAAGGAAAGCTGAATCTTTTCTCTAAGCCCTCTCTCTCCCTGTCCCATAACTCTGCCTACCAGCTCTCCCTGGCATGGTGAATACAGCCTCCTGATTGACTGGTTTGTGGAGCGGGGGGGTGTGAGGAGGGGAAGCATCCCCCCAGCCCGACCCCAGCCCCCCCCACCCCAAGTGGAGCCATCAATCACTCCCCACAGGGACCCTCGCTGCTGCCCACGGGATGTCCCTGCAGCGAGGAGGAGACGTTGGCCGTTGGAACGCAGCAACGGGAGTGGAGAAACCTTCCTATTTACCCACCCCTTAGTTTGCTTTTGTTTTCCTGAGAAATCTCATTAACCGGATCTCTGTTCTCTTGTCTGCTTTCCCTTCTCTCTCCTTTTCATTTGCTCCATTGTGTTGCCTTTCCCCCCCCTCCCCATCCCCTTCTCTTTTTTTTTTGTCTTTCCCACCCGCCCGTTCTGGTTTGATTTCCATGCCCTCTCGCTTTTGCCTCCCTCCCCTTTGACTGCAAGCGGGCGCATCAGTTACACAGACATGTATGAGATGCTGAGACACATGTCCCCACCTCTAGGCCTTGGAAAGAAATGCCCTGCTCGTGTTGCCTATAAGGTAGACCAACCCCCCCAAGAAACTCTTTGCCAACCCACCAGCTTTTTGTGCCTTGGCTGAAGCGGGTGCTGGTTTTCTGTGCCGTTACTGTTGTTCTCTTGGACTTTTCTGGTGCTTTCTCTGCTTTCCAAGCAGAGCAGACTCTAGATCTTCTGCTTTTTTTCTTTTCTTTTTTAATTGTAACCTTTTTTTGGTCTTTGAAACTCTGGCACATCAGTTTGTCTTTTCTAAGTATGTCTCTGCTATCTCTATCAGTGTTTCTATCTCTCCTCTCTCATTCTGCTTCTATTTAGGCTAATTTGGGGAGGGAGGGTGCTAATGAGCAAATCACCCCACCAGTATGATCCCCATTTATCTTCCTATAGCTCTTTGACTATCTGTTCTCACTAGCCTTTCAGTAGTATGTTGTTTTTTCCCCTTTTAATTAGATAGGAGTAATTAGAGTAGGCAGTACTGTAGGAGTTAGCAAGCTATTAAACAGAGGCAACACCAGAAGGCTCCTTAAATACCCTCATGAAAGAAATTATTTTAACAGAAAACATTTAAGATGGGAAGATGAAGAAATCACTCAAACTTATTGTTTATTCTGGAAAAAAAACTGAGCCACAAAAATGCATCACAGTCACAGGGCTGCGAGCTGCTGCTTTTCAGACACTGCCTGGATGAACACAGTGGAAAAACAAATAGACACAGAGCTGAAAGGATGGAGCACACCCAGACCCCACCAGTTAAAGCCCCACTGCTCTCCCAGCAGCTTGCATGGCTGGGTTCGATTGGCCTTACGCGGTCAGACCCGATGATCTTAAAGGTCTTTTCCAATGTGAATGGTTCTATGGCACTCAAAAGTTTGCATTTTCAGGGACGCTTCCTTGGAAGCTTTTAACATTGAGCCTCGTAGTTTTGGGGGGAGAGGCTGGTCATCCGCATCTCGTGTTGGTGCAACTGAGCATCCATCAAACTCAACAAGGTGGTTTGAGGTTTTTTGCTGTTGAGGGCCCTTCAGCCACCAACAAGCCTCATTACTGCCCTCCACTGTGCTTGGTGCCATGGATCCAGATCAGAACAGCCTCTCCATTAGTTCTTGTTTTCTCACTGCAGCCGTATGAAAGCAAGATTTTGCAAAGCGACTCAAGCTAAACCCAAACCTGGACCTGCTTTTATGCAGGGCACTTAGCAGCAAGAAGAGGTTTGGATTCAGCTTCCTACAAAGTCCTTCCTCAGTGTGTTAGGATTTAAAAAGCAAATTAAACATAACCTTAAAGCCAGCCAGTTGGATAGCTTAATTTTTTAATTCCTTTTGGTTTGTTTCTGGCCACTATGGTCACTGCTCTGAAAGAGCATCTCTATCACAAGCAATTCCTGCCCACCAAACCGTAACTAAGCTCCCAGGTCTGGGCTATTTCAGATAGATGAGTAGACAGATAAAGAGCTATACAGAGACACCAATTATACACAGAACCAAATGTTTTAAAAGTAGTCAATGCTTCCTTCTAGCACCTGTGAGCTTCCACTAGTTTAAAATGGGGCCATGTCTTGCTGAACCGCAGGAGCTCTTTGCAGCTGGGCAACCAGATCTGCTCTGTGGTCACACGCGTGTACCAGAAGCACAAAGCCCTCCTCTTTTTTCCTTTTTTTTTTTTTTGTTAACCAAATCTTGTGCAGTTAAAAAAACAAGAAAACAAAGGGGGCTAAAAAGGTTCTCGGTTGAAACAGGCATTTTGAACAAGCCTTCTGGCTGATTTTCTCTGTGCATCTGTGTGACTGTGCTCAGTGTTGCAGCAGCCTTTCCCCAGGCAGAGGCACTGCAGATGTGCCTTCCCTAAGCCTGTCTTTTCCCTGTGAGTTAGCTGGTGTCTCATTTAATTGGGCTTTCTTTACAGAACAGGCCCACAGAACTTAGGTACATATGGATAGTTTCTTTTCAAGATACAGACTCTTGATTTTTTTTAAAGATGTCTTTAATTTTTACCTGTCTTTTAAGAAACCTCTAAAAGGCATCTGTGCCTGACTGAACCGCAAGTAGAGATGGGTTCAAGTCGAACAGCTCAAATCTAGACTGACCATCAGATTTCTCTGTGCTTGGAGGCGGTCAGATTCTTTTTGCACGTTATCCCAAATGCAGAAATATGGACTTAGGACCAGATCCGAATTTTTCCCACGGTGTAAGACTGCAGCTTGGGCTGACCCCACTCCCAGCTATGGCTGCTGATAAAACTAAACCCTATGAGGAGGCAGCACTGGCTTTCCTCCCTCTCCTCCTCCTCCACTTCCACTTGTGGCGTGAAAAGCAGCCCGTACGGCCACGGGGCGGGATGGATGCTGAGCATCTTCCCCCAGATGATGGCTGTGTGTGGGTCACAGCGTCTCCCTGCCCTGCACCTCCCGGGTGCCCCTGCTTGTATCACGCCTGCTGTCCTCCCACAGTTGATGGGGGACTTGGGGAGGACTGGGGAGCCCACCCAGCCACGCACATCTCCACCCAGAGCTGGACAAGGGCCCCCTTGTTCTGCAGCCACAGCTCAGGCAGTGCTGACAGCAGCCAGTGCTTTGTCCTGGCACTATTTTTGCTCTCTCCCTCTGAACCACATGTTTTCTTTTTTTTAAAAAAAAAAAACCCTACTCTTCTGTCTGGCAAAAGCTCTTTTGCCCCACATGCCCACCCTTCTTCTTTCCATATATATTTTTTCCTGGTCCTCTCTGCGAACGTTTTGTGTGTTTTCTCCCCGTCTTTGTCTGTGTTGCCATGCCAGTATCCGTGCACACTGTCGTTTCGTTTGGATTCTTCCCTCTTTGCAGCCTTCTTGGCCGCCGTCCTTCCTTTCTGCTGTTTTCTGGTTCCCCTTTCTCAACTCTTCTCCTTGGTCAGCGTGACCAGCCTCTGCAGTTCCGTGCGCGTGGCTTGCTGCTTGCCCGGAGGTGCATGCGTGCGGGTCCTCCGGCCGCACCGCTCGGGTACCAGGAGAGCTCTATCCCACACTGTGGGGGTGAGAACAGGGTAAAGGAGATGAATTTTAAAATATCTTCTACCTAGTCAGGTGAAAAGAGAAAACCACATTGGCTTTACTCTGGTGCCTTGAGAGTTGACAGCTGGTCCATTTTTGGGTGAGGGTAGCGATGCTTTTTCGCTGTTTAATGTCATGGGTTGAGACTTGGAGGCCTCTTAGACAGAGTCAGGTTGTGCTGAAGTGTCCTGGGGTTTCCTGTGCGATTTGGTGGGAGCGATTGAGGGCAGAGCTGCCCAGAGTCAGTCTGTCCTTAGCACCGCAGAGCTCTGTGTGCACCTTTAGAGAAAATGGGAGGAGGAAATGGCCATGATGGTGCTCGGACGCTACCCTGCCGTCAAGATACCTTGCAGATACCTGCAAGAGCAGGGTTGTAGGATGGTTTTTTGGAGAGCTTGAGGGCTTGATTCTCAGGAATGGTGTGGTGCTAGGAGAGACAATAACCCAGCCTTTCCTCACTGCTCTTCAGAGTTGTATTTTCACCTCCCTCTCCGGGGGCAGGAGAAGGCAGCATCTCCACCAGGCTTGTCTCTACCTCTGTCCAAACTTAGCTGCAGGTGAAGCCGTGCATGGAGTCTGCAGGGCCATGCTGGCAGCTGGAGGGGGCTCTTGGATTGGTTTTGTGGTTCTGTTGATGCTGCCAAGCGCAACTTTGCACACCCTATTTCAGGGGTGATTTATTGTGGGGTTTAGGAGGGCTCTGGCTCTCCTTTTATCACCTCCTGACATGGCCAAAGCTCCTGGATGTGTGATGGGAGGTGATCTCGGAGCTAGGTTGGCTCCTCGTCCACACCAGGGCTGCAACTCGCCTTGCCCGTCATTTCCACGTGGATTTTAAAATCTGGATTAGGTCCCTGAAGGCTAAACAAGAGTTTGAGTGGTCCGTTTGCTACCTGCCCAGCCTTGCTACCTCTTCTGATAGAGCTTGCTTTGGGTATTGCTTTTGCTGGCCAAGGAGCAAAGCTGCACCTGCTGAAGGTAGGATGATCATGCCAGGAGCAGGTCCAGTTGTGTGCCAGAGGCAGAGCCCACGTTTTGGAACACAGACCTGGCTTCTCGGCCATGGGAGGGGGGAAGACCATGACCAGACTCTCTGAAGCTGATGGAAGAGTTAAATGGGAGTGGAGTAATTACAACTAGGTCGGGGTGAATTATTCATAGCAAATAATTTATTCACCAAACTCGACCTCATTTCCCACAAGCAACGCTCCGTTGTCCCAAATTTATTCACGTTTGGGGATTATTCCCAGGGCAATTCTTGTCCCAGAGGCTGTGTGGGAGCTGCTAATGGGGTGCTCTTAATAATTCAAATCCATCGGGGTGTCAGCTAGTTTTCCTGGCGTTCGTAGCTCAGTATGCTCCTCTTCCTGGCAACATTTGGACAAATAAAATTTACAGTGCAGATATTTCTATTCAGTGCTCACTTTCTGGGTCAGGCTGGGAGGCAGCAGGAGCCCTTTTATCCCGGCTTTTGACACCGGGATGATTCTTCTCCCCGTTTCTCTAACAAGTTCCCTGCCTATTCGGACACTGTCCAAGAAGTTTCTAAGCAGAAGTTCTGCAGAAACCAAACGCTGAAAGGGCATAAATTCCATCGGTTGTGCTGGACACAAAGGTTTGGTTTCTCATTAGCGATGCCTTTGTTTATTTGCAATTAACTCGCTCCTAGAAGCTGAGAGGTGTCTGCACCCCTCCTGACCGCACAAATAACCGGAGCAAAAAGCTTTGCCTCCCTAACCCCGGCCGTAATCGGTTACTACCTCGTTATCTGCACAGAGTTAATTAGGAGACCCCCGAGACAATGTTGCAGCTTCTGCTGCTGGGGCCTTTTCCTGCAGAAATACTAACGAGCAACCCTCGCCCTGGCTCCAGGGATGCCTCTGAAACCACCTAATTAAAACCGAGGGTCGGAGGAGGGTTCCCCGAGCGCAGCCGGGAAATCGGAGCGGGGACTCCATCTGCTGCCGGCTGCTTCTGCTCTGGCGCTCCGGGAGGAAATTGGAGGCGAAGGGAGGAAAAAAAGCACCGTGGGGAGCAGGGAAACTCTGCCAGGGATTTTGACTTTTTTTTTTTTTTTTCCTGCTCCCCAAGCAGGAAAATTCACCTGAGCACCCCTTGTTTGTGACTGGCAATTCCCAGGGCATGCCAAGCAAGATCTTTACGGCGTCGGGTCCCTTGCTGTCTGCATCAGCAGGCTCCTCTGTTTTCCTTCAGGGGTCTAGAAAGATGGAAAATTACCCAAATCAGATTTTTGGGTTTTAATCAGGTTTTTGATGGCATTCCAAAGCATGAGAAACTGGTAAGACGTGGCCTTGGAGTGCAACTTCAACCAGGACAAACAGCAGAAATGGGGGGGAGATGTTAAATTTATCATGTACAGGCTGAACTAATTCAGGGTTTGGGTTTTTTTAACCATGTTGTTGCCCATGCTGTGTGAAAAATATAGATGTTTTTGTATCCTGGTTAGGGCTGAAAATCTTAAGTTCTTGATTAATTTTTCCAAAGAGCAATTTTGAGCCAATCAGAATATTTGACTTTGAGAAATGTCACCAATTTCACTTGGATTCCAGTTCCTTTTAAGAGGGGTCCTAGAGAATTAAAATCTAGGGGAAACTCGAAAGTGGCTTTGAAAGGATTTAGATTTCTTGCTCTGCGCATGTCGGAAGGAAATGTTTTTACTCTGAGGTTGTTTTATGATATTGGGGCGGGGCAAACAAAGATTTCTTTTTGTTTGCTGTTTCAGCCTTTCAGTTGCATTTCAGGCACCAGGAAAATGCACCAGGCGACGCAGGGGGAAGGTCGGGGGAAAGGAATCGACTCCTTTCTCCCAACTCCTTCATGTGCAGCAGGAGCTCTCCAGGAGCGTGGCGTATTTGTCTGAGCCGTATATTTTGCTCAAGATCCTGACAGATCTGGCATAGCTTTTCCTTTGGAAAATCTCCCTCTAAATCCTTTGCCCCAGTCAAAATTTAGCAGGAAAGCCCTTCAGACAGCATTGCTGAGTATAGCTGTGATGTGGCCTGTGTTTCTCACCCATTCCCGGTGGGAACTTGTTCTAGAAAGTTAATTGGGGGTACCTGAGATGTCTCAGTCCCAAAAATGGGTTTTGGCACTAGTTTCTGTGAGGCTAGAGCTCTCCTGGGAGGAATTACTTCTCATCTGCTTGTTCTTCCCTTCCATACATCTTCTTTCTCTCTCCATCCCTCACCTCTCGCTCCCCCTGAACTGGGATTCAGTGGGGCTCTGGAAGTGGTAACTGCGGGCTCACGTGGACGTAATAATGTGGTTGTAACTTTTTGTGTGCTGAGGGCAGAAGTCTGAATTAAAATCCTGTTTCATTTGACACAAGCGAACAGAAAAAAATTGTGGCGTTGCCAGCATTTGATACTGTTATTGGATTATAAAGAGGAGGAGAGCCTTGGCTTTGATTTCCCTATCTCTGAGGCTTGCCAGACGCAGAAGATAACCTCTGGGCATGCTTTAAGAAAGCTCTTTGAGATTACAATGGTTTGTCTCAGACTTTAGGAGACGGGGTAGGTTGTTATACGAGTCTCTTGTCCCTGCAGCATGCAATGAGATCTGAAGACGTGTAATAAGATAAATAAGGAGGTCTCGGCTCCTCCAAATGTCAGCTCACTTCAGGAGCAGGCAATTTGCACTGGACCAGTGCCCTGCTTCCTCCGTCAGCCCTGGCACACGTCCCCTGCCCGGGGGGATGTTTTCTCCTTGGCTGGCGGCAGGTACCAGGGCTGGAGTCTGTCCTCTCTCAGAGCACCAAAACGCCTAAGGCAGCTCAGTCCATACCTCTGGGAAACTCTGCAATGGAGATTTCCCCAAGCAGGGAGGCTGACCTGGTGATGGAAAAGGGAGACCAAGCCTTCGTTCACCAGTCTTGGCTTGGCACGAGTCAGGGCTCCCACCGAGCGCTCTGCCCTGCTCTGCCTCTCGCCCTTCACTCCAGGTGGGTCCCTGCTCTCGGCTACACCGTGTTTCCCATCCCCAGCAAAAACCTGCCTATGAGCAGTGATGCTTCTACCGTGCAACACCCCCAGGCCAGCAAGGAGGGTGAGTGGGACGACGTGGGGCACCCCCGAGCTGCTGCAAGAGGCGAATTGCACCAGCTGAGCTGAACCTCTTCAGTTTCTTCAGCTGTTGTTAAACAAGGAGCAGGTTTCTGTACACCGATAGGGATCAAAGTAACAGCCTAAGCGGCTTTCAGACGTGGATGAAATTCCCTCCAAGGGGCCCAGGCCAAGCCAACCCTTGGTTTTAGGTTCTGCTGCGAGGCTCTGTGCAGAGAAACAAACACCCGGCGACTCCCTCGGGTTGCACTTACCCTCGGAGAGCGGAAACGCGGAGCCTTGTCTGATAGGGCTTCAGCCAAGGAAATTTCTAAACACCTTATGAAATCCAAGAAGCTGAGAAATCATTAAGTTGCAGAAGGAGAAGAAATCCATCCTTTAAATGCGTTGCTAAGGTTATCGGCAGGGCTTGCGGAGTGCTTCTCCACCCCTGCATTTACATGCTCTAATACAAGCGGCGTTCAGAGAGCCGCAGGCTTCCAGAGCAATCTCAGGTCCTTCACTGCTTGTAAGAGTAATGACTTTGCTGTATCAGAGGTGGTGAGGAGAAGGGAGTTGTTACCAGGCCTGAAGATCTTGGAAGATACTGATCCTGCGGGATTATTCCATGTTTGGCCTGAAAGAACATAACTGGAGTGAAATTATAGTCCTGCTCATATTAATCCAGTCTCTTCCCTTATTGGTAAGGGAGAGATGGAGCTGTGTAGCTCATTGTCTGGAGTTTCTGCAGGTGTTTAAGGTCCCTGAAGGGGTTTAAGGAGAGGCTGGATGTGGCACTTAGTGCCGTGGTCTGGCTGATGTGATGGTGTTGGGTCATAGGCTGGACTTGATGATTTCAGAGGTCTATTGCAGTGTCAACAATTCTGTGATTCTGTGAAGCAAAGACGACCTTCAGAGCCCCTGGGATGCCCACAGGGGAAGGAGGTAAGAGACAGAACCCAAGTGTGGCCAATAAAAAAAGGATGTTGCCAGTCCCAAACTTCCCCAGAGCACTTGGGCTGCCCCGCTCTGCACAAACCCCACCAGCGCGGGACTGCTCCAGGGCCTGCACACCTCCTGTGCAAAGCACTCGTGCGTCTCCTGCTGTCATTGTCACCCCCCATCCTGCTCACTGGCAAGGCCACCTGCACAACTGGAAGAGGCGCAGTCATTTTAGGAGCCGCATGCTCGGATGGCGGATGCAAATCCACCATCATCTTCCTCATTCAGCAGTGCCAGGTCCCATTGAGTGCTGTTGCTCTTGTTGTAGAACCAGAATGTAGGGAAAGTAGCTGGCAGAGGCAGCCTCGTGGTTTATATCTCCTGAGCATGCGGTTTTGGCAGGGGTGATGGGTACCAGCCACATGTTTGGAGCCCACAGACGTAGCTGGAGGCTGTGAGGAGCAGGGTGTTAAGCTCTGAAATGGGATGAGAGCCTTCAAAGTGACTTTTTTTGAGGGTGGGGAAGAACTCTCTTTGTAGAATTGCAGTACAAATGCTGGCAAATCAGCTGTTTAAGCACGAAAGCCACCGTGACGGCTCAGACCTGCTCCCAAAAAGGAGCTGCCGTCTGTATGGCAAAGATGCATTTTAGCTCAGTGCACAAAAGGTGAACACGTGTTTGGAATCTGCTGATTTTAAGGACTCGCGGGGGAAAAAGGAAGGGGTTGGGGGGGTGGGGGGAGGAATCCTGACCTGTGCTCACAGCCACCGCGTTTCTCTCTCCAGCGCCTGGTGCGGATGAACATGCCCATCTCACCCGAAGATTTAACCGTCCACTTCACGTCCACGCTGATGGCCTTGATCCGCACTGCCCTGGAAATCAAACTCGCCTCAGGTGAGGGGGGGGAGATGTCTGACAGCACGCTTGGGCTCGACCCCCAGCCTCTCTGTGGGCTTGGTGTCCCTCCAAAGCCCTACCCCAGGAGCAAATTCTGTTTTCCTATCGCCTGCCTGTCATCTGCCAGCGCCCAGGGACAAGGGAGCCTCGGGGACAGGCAACAGGGGAGTTCCTGAGCATCACTGCCTTTGGGGCATCCCTGTTGGGGGACCTCTGGCCATCCCAGTTGGGAGTTCTCAGAAAAGAAGCCCTGTGCATGTGCTCGTTGCTGTATAACAGAAGGAGGACTTCCCACAACTCTCTTCTAAATTATTCCAGCATTAAGAATAAAGAGCTCTTCCTCCCCAATTGCTGTCTGCTGACAGCGAAGCAGTGCCGTGATCCCCATTCCACCTTGAGATAATATTTAATTATTTAAGTGTTTAATCAGGCATTTACTTGACTTCCCAATTAAACATTGTAATGTAATAAAATACATTGGCCTTTTCTCTGGGTCGCTGGGCTATTTAATCAGGCTGGCTGGGGTCAGAATCAAGGCATGACCAGTCAAAGCACTTTTATACCTAATTTAAAAAAGAACAGGAGGTAACAATGCTCTTATGAACAAAGGGCAGGGTTAGGGTGTTGTGCTTCTCCTCCTAAGCAGTTTTAGGCCAGCCACTCAACCTGTCCGTATTAGTTACCACCCTCAGATGTTGCTTGAATTTTGCCTTTGATGTTTTGGGTAAGCACTGCTGGGAAAAGACAGAATTTTGTGGTCACTGGGACTTCCCTAGGGAGTGACACTCATTCTGAAGGATGCTTTTAGGGCTGCCTGGGATTTTAGGGGCCAGTGCCTTATTTTAGTGATAACATCTAGGTAAGGGTACTGAGAGTTTGTATTACTTTAGGCTTCTGGTTATCTGTCAGCGATGGTAATTCAAACAGTTTCAGCTGAAAAAGGCTCCCTTGCCTTCTCTTTAGCCACGGGCTAGAAGGGAACCAGAGAAGAGAGCTCAGCTGATAGTGCTGGATTCTTTCTGAGGTTGATATCTGCTGTGGGTTGTGAGTTTTTGACCTGTTTTGTTGTTATGATCATTGTTTGGATAGGTTTCGTGTGCTACATTTAATTGAGTCTTCAGTGGGACTAACAGGCCCTTAATAAACCCTCCCTAATGAGTTTCTGTGTGGGAGTTCAAGCCGCCATGTAGCAGAGCACCCCAAGCCTCCTCCCATTACTTTTCTCTTAGAAAAATAATCTCTGTCATTCAGATGAGCTACTTAATTGCCTGCCGTGCGCTGCGTTCATCTGGGAGCTGGCCTGTTGGCTTCCCTCGACTTTAATCACTTTCCACTTGTGAATTGAGCCCTCCCTTTGTCCATTTGAATAATGCTGCTGGGTTTGGCTCTTTCCGCTTTACCTCGTGGTGTAGCTGCGGTTTGATGCTGCTGCCGTCTGGTCGCCAAGGACTTTGGGAAGAAGTATTGGTGGAGAGGGTTTGTGATCGGTCACGGTGTTGCTCATAACCCAGCACCTCGGGCCAGGTCCCTTGCGGCAGGTGCCACCGCTTTCCGCTGGCGCTGCCCGAACAAGCAGTTAGGTAGGATAAGTCTGGAATTAAGTTTAAGCCCCAAGACACAGCGGAGGGCCGGTGGGTTGAAGTGATGATGGTCCTGCTGAGTTCACACACTCTTGTCGTGGAGGAGGTCACCAATGCCCTTTGTGACAGCCGCTGTGGCCGGCGCTGGCTCAGTGCTCTTCCGAGTGCGGGAAATACCTCCTCCTGGGCTTTCTGCACAACCAGTGGTCTCTGCTGACAGGATGAGGATTTTCTCTATTCTTGACGTGCCTCTTCCTCTCCCCTCTCTTTCTGCAGGGGGTGTTAAACAGCACCAGTGTGATGCTGAGCTGAGGAAGGAGATCTCGCTGGTTTGGCCCAATCTGTCCCAGAAGACTCTGGATCTGCTGGTGCCCCCTCACAAACGTAAGTGCTTCACGAGCAAGCACCCAACCCATCCCAGCCACCTCAGAAGCCCCAAGCAGGTTTCTCTGTCCCTGGCCCCATCTGGCTGCATGGTCAGCTAGAGAATGCAGCAAAGAAACCAAGGGCAGTTCAGCTTCGAGGTGCACCCTCCCCACGTGCTCCACAGCTCACACCTCCTTGCCGTGGTCACATAAGGAGCAGGGAAGCTGAGGTCACGTCTAGGCATGTATTTCATAGAATCGTAGAACCATAAAGGTTGGAACGGACCTTCAAGATCATCAAGTCCAACCTGCAGCCCTACACCACCCTGACACTAAACCATCTCTTGAAGTGACACATCCAACCGTTTTTTAAACTCATCCAGAGATGGTGACTCCACCACCTCCTTTGGCAACCAGTTCCAGTGCTTCGCCACCCTTTCAGTGAGGAAATTTTTCCTAATATCCAATCTGAACTTCCCCGGCACAACTTGAACCCGTTCCCTCTTGTCCTGTCGCTATTCACCAGGGAGAAGAGGCCAACACCCGTCTCACTACAGCTGCCTTTCAAGTCATTGTAGAGAGCAATAAGGTCTCCCCTCAGCCTCCTCTTCTCCAGGCTGAACAGCCCCAGCTCCCTATTTCGTGATGCTGCAGTAGTTTTGCTGTACTTAGGAACAAAAACCACAACACCCAAATGCCAAGAAGGGACCAATACCCTGTGTGGCCTCTTTCAAAGCTTTTTCATAACTTTGTCTGCCTCCAGCCTGTGCCTTATGGGACAGGAGAGTGTTTTTTACTATCTGAGCTCAAGAAAAATCTGGAAAAGAGAAGTTTGCTGAGAACTTACAGAATCAGAAGGAAGGTATTTGGGGAATAAAAGCCTCTGTGTTACTTGATGATGCCCGTAAGAAAATGGAAAGTTTGCCATTATCTTGATTGGCCCAGACAAGACCTCTGGATTCCTGATTAATGAGAAAAAGTGCAGAGCAATAAAGGCGTTGTTATTAATTAAGAAAAAATGAGGGAGCTGAAGACGTGCAAACCAGTGGGCAATGACTGCTTAAGTCTTTTTCTCCCCTCCTCTCTTGATGCCTATATCGCTGCTGATTTAACGCTTTGCTCCACAGTAAGTGCTCCGCTGGGGTGCAGGGAAGGGCTGGTAGAGTAGCCGTGAGGGTGAAAAGAGACATCTGGAAAAATGAAATACTCTTTAAATGTATATTAGCCCATTATGCCCCGGTTGACTGTAATTCAAAGAAATAGGAGTAAGGCTCCTTTGTTGATAAAAAGCTGGCTGTGGGTCTGGTATTAATTTAGCAATTCTTCCGTTGGCAATGCTTATGGTGCCACAGAGTATTATCCCTGCCTGGTTTTTTTTATGCATGGTCTCTGTGAATGTTTGCCACGGAGAGCTAGAGACAGGGGCCACCCTCCTCAGACGTGAACAGCAGCAACAGGCAGAGGTCTGAAGAAGTCTGTTGGAACCTTTTCTTAGTCTTTTTTTTCTTTCTCCCACTTTTCTGTGTCTGTTTTACCTCATTATTCCAATATCGCCTCTTCTTTTTCCCTGCTTTTCGTGCTCGTTTGCTATTTCTTGTGCTCTTTGACTGACTCTTCTCCCGATCCTTTCCCATTCTTCACCTCTGCTGCATTTCACCACCCTCTGACAGCCGACGAGATGACGGTGGGGAAGGTCTATGCAGCGCTGATGATATTTGACTTCTACAAGCAGAACAAGAACAGCAGGGAACAAGTCCACCAGCCGCCCGGGGGCCTGTGCCAGGTACTCAGCCAAAAACATGGTCTTCTTGGTCACGAAAAAAGATTTAATCCTTTTTTCCTCTTGGGCAACCTCTTCTCCAGCATTAGGCAGGTCCCACAAGAGTTACTGGTGTGTTTCATCCAGAAAACCTGGATGCTCCTCCAGGTTTTCTCCTCTCAAAAAATAAAAATAAAAACGTATGTTGGAGTTGCTGTTTCCAGTAGGTCTGGAAAGGTCTTTTCCAAAAAATGTCAACTGAGGTTTGGGCAGTCTAAGTCTTGTTTTCAGAAGTGGCCTAGGGACTGGGGAACACCAAAATGTTTCTTTGGAACCCCAAAGTATTTTTGACAGATGATGGTAATTTGGCTACATAAAGGTCTAAGTTACTTTTGAAAACGGGAATTATTCAAAATCATGTCGGCTTTAATAGATTTGAAGATTTTTTTTTTTAACAATTGCTTGAAAGTACTCCCACACATCTGGCTTGGGATTGAAACCCCAGTGCTTACCAGGAGGACCAGTCAGTACATATGGATTTCAGGATGATCATCCAGCTGTTCTCCAGCATGTCCTGTCTGTCTGTCCGTCTGTCTCGCGGATGGAAGCTGCAGCAGACCCGGGGTCATGACGAGCCACCTGACTTACCCAGCCCTGTGGGTCCCATCAGTCCATGAAATCCCTCCTGAGCTCTGGGCACCGGGAGGATCCTTTTTAGAGGGAAGAGGGACTGCAGCCCAACTCTGCCTTGGGCAAAGCTGAGGTCAACAAGTATCCTTCAGAGCCCCTTGCAGCTGCTGGGGTGATCTCTCAAGATGCCAATTCATGAACCAGTAGAAGCACTCCAGCCCGTCCCCTCCACATACGGCTCTGTCTCTGACAACCTTCCCTTGTGCTTTGCAGCCTGGACCGGTGTCCCTCTTCCACCCGCTGAAGGCCACTCTGGAGCAAACCCAGCCCACGGCGTTCAGCAACGCAAAGGCATTCCTTCGCCAGAAAAGCTCGGCCTCGCTCAACAACGGGGGTGCATTGTGAGTATCCCGTCGCCTCCCCTCCAAAGGTGTAGCACAGAGAAGGTCGGTGTGTGCATCAGCCCCGATCCCTGGTGGTTCACTTGCTCTGGGGGTGGGATGGCACGGCTGGTGACATCAAGACTAGCCATCCCTTCATGCCCTAGCTGGGACAATTTCTCACAGGTGGCTACCAAAATGCCTCCATGTGGCTCTACTACCATGTGGCCATCCACATGGTGGTAGCCTTGGGTTCTCCAGAGTTGCGTGTTTCCTTACGCATCTCCTGGGACTCCTAATTGGAGACTTTTCCATTGTGGCTAGTTGTAAGTCTGAGTTTGCTTGCAGGAATTTGGGATCGTTGTAAACCCACCAAACAAACCCCAACCCACCAACCACTGCCGTGGTGAGTTCTTGGGAGTCAAAAGGTCCTTGGGAACAGAGTTGTCTCTCATGGCACTTGAGATCTTCTTGAGACATTGAGAGCTTCTTGAGACTTTCCAGAACACAACCTGGCTCTTTCTCTTTGGGCAAAACAACACCTCCACAGGGAGCTTACCAAACAATTGTAGCAACAGTGATCCCTAATCAATTCTCCATTTCTTGCTCTTCTTCAGGTGACTTTCCTCTGGGTCACTATGAATTTTTAGTGATGGGCCTCTGAAGATGGAATGTCCCAAACAACCCCAATGGGAAACCCAACATCAGACTCAACAGCAAAACCTAGGGCCACCTGCACCGCTGTGCAGTCAGTGAATGAACTTCAGCTCGGCTGCAGTTGTGTTTGGTTAAGGTCTAACTGCTCTTGCATAAGTAATTTGCCCAAACTCCCAGATTCTTTATTCTTCTGCATCAGAGCTTAAACTGCAGAGGTTATTTTCCTTAGTAACCAAAAAAAAAAATAAATATAAAAAGTGCGATGATTGGTTTGATTTGCTTGTTGCTCGTGGGATCTTCAGCCTGTATAGGAAGTGGCCTTGGTAAAACCCAGGGAACCTTGTTAGCATCACCAGGAGCTGTGCCCATCCTGCAGCCAGTTTCAGAAGTGAAGCCTCGAAGGGTATCCCAGTGGTTTACCCTCATCACAATGAGGTCACCATATTCTCTTTGCAAAAGAGTTAATCTTTATTCATCTTTTCCTTCGGACAGGCCAGCCCCAGAGGGTGGGATCAAAGAGTCCAGTTCCTGGGGGACCCAACGCACCCAGGATGTGTTTTATGAAACCAGGACACCAGCTTTTGAACGAGGCCACTCTGAAGAAATCCCCATTGAACGGGTGAGCAAACAGGATGAAGATGTGGAGACGGGGTGAGATGCAGCAGCTTTTTAGAAACGCGGTGGATTTTTGGAAGTTTTAGAAAACGTTTAGAAAAACCAAGTGAAGACAGGGTGAAACACAGTAGACCTGTTCCTTGGAGACAGCACTGTAGACAGAGCAGCCTGGGCACTCCACAGCTCTTCATTTTCTCTCTTTCCCATACGAGCGTGTCTTCACAAGTAAATCAAACTTAGAAGCCTGCTCAGATGCCGGCTTCAAAGCCGATGTTGATGTCCTTGCTGCTGAAACCATTTCTTCTTTCAATCAGGTGGTAGAAATGAGGGAGATCAGCCCCACACTTGTCAACGGAGAGCACCAACCAGGTCTGGAGAGCCAGGGGCGGGCGGCTTCCATGCCACGCCTGGCTGCCGAAACGCAGGTGAGTGAGGGAGGCTTTGGCGGCGGTGGGAGGCTGAGAGCGGGTCAAGAACTTGGGGTCTTCTCTCTGCTTGCCACGGTGTTGGAAGTCTCTTGTGAATAGTTGTTTTAAAAGGTGGTTGCTGAACCTGGAGACAGGTAGCCAGCCTTTGTGTTTGCATGGCCAGTGTTCCTGTGTAGACACAGCACTGTCCTCAACTTTACTCATCTCTGGTTGCAACAAAAAGTAACCCAGAGAAATCCCTCTAACTGATGACTGCCTACCCGAGAGTGTCTGTTCTGATTAACTGGGGACAATGCTCTTTGCCAGCCTGTTTCCCGTCGATGGTTGCGTGCCATCCAGACAGACAGCCAAGGCACGCTCCCGTGCCCCAGCCATGAGGCAAGCAGGAGATGTGCTCTGGTTCTCTTCGATAAATGTCGTAGGTACAGAAAATACCAGGGAGCCTGTGCCTGGAAAGCTGTGCTGAGACACTAAGCATCCTCCCTGGTACTTTTTTTAACTCGTTCCATGGTATTTAGCATATGCTGTGTTGTCAGTTTGGACAGTAAAATGTTGTTGAGGATTCCCTGTGTTTAACTTCTTGCGAAGAAATCTCATCGCTTGGGTTGGCTTTTGTGGCAACTTGGGGACGCTACATAGTGTGCAGGACATCGCGGTTTTCACAGATTGTTTTGGGGCATTTCACATGTTCATTGCTAGCTTGTTGTCCCGGGTGCTCTCCAGACACTGTCCTGCCTCCTGTTTGTCAAGAACAGCTTACCGCTCATAGTCGTGTCTCTCTCATGTGAAGGGCCTGATTCATACACTCGAGCAGCCCATGAGTGTGGACTCTTTCCACTGCTCTCCGTGGAAAGCAGAATGTGAAAGAGATGCTGCACCCCAAACCTAAAAGTCTGTGTATTGCGCACACACAACAATACCTCCAATAAATGCAATTTTTTTGCTAACACTCTCAGGCTGGCACAATCTCTGCTTCACTGGCTAGCAAATTTCCCAGCCGACTCCAGAAACTCTCTGTGTGAGAGCTGGGATGTCCTGCGCTATCAGGAATGCTGCTCAACACACTCAATGAAAGAAACTGACCCCAAAGCAAACCAACACTCCCTCCCTTCCCCCGAACAAAGTTGTCCTTTATTCTAGACCACGAGCAGCATCTCTCCTCCCAAGGCGGCGCGGTGGCAGCAGCAATGCCAGCAAATGCCAGCCTTGCCCCGGGACGCTGCTCTGCGTTGCGCTCAGGTATCTGCAGAAGCGAGGGTCTCTCGCACCAGCCCGGTCCATGTTCCCCGGGGGGCAGCTGCCCCGCGCAGAAGCCGTCTGGTCTCGTTATGAATCAGGCCCCTAATATCTGAGCGGATCTAACCTCATTGAATAATACGATGTTTTGATGGTTGTAGCTTGGGCTGAATAACTGATGTACTCTCTGTGTGTGTCTTCCCCCTCCACGCCCTCCACCCTCCCTCTCATGTGCTGTTCCCGCTCCCCCCAAACTTTGAGTTCTTTAAAACTCTTATTGCAATGTTTTCTGTTTCTGGATGTCTCCCTTTCTGTTTGCCTGTCATTCCTTTATCTCTTTATGTTCGACTTTTTGGGTTTTTTTTAAATAAATCTTTCTATGCTTTCCATCCCTCCTCCTCCCTCCCTCTTTGCTGTCCCCCCCATCACCTCCCCTCCCTTGTTATCATCGTGTCTGCTGCACATCTGCCGTGATGTCTGACAATGGCTGTACTGTGGGGCTGCTTCAAATAATGTCTCTCATCTTGTCCGAATTGTTTGCAGAGGAGCAAAGCACGGTCACCTGGGAGTTACCTAGCAGTATGTAGTCTGCACTAAGTTGTATCCTATTAAATCCATGTTAAGAAATAATTAACCTTCCTTAACCCTTTACTTTTTTCCCTTCTCATTTGGAGTCCAATGTTGCGCCGAGGCAGCTGCTCTCTCTTTCCACTTTGCTGCGGTCCCCTCGACCCACAATTGCACGCCGCACGCTGTAATAGCAGGGATTTTGTTTGTTTGTTTGTTTTGCTTATTTATTTGTTTTCGTAATGCCTTGTTGCGCAGGAATTGAGGAAGTGAAAGCGATCGGTCTGGTAATGAAGAAGCAATTAGTAATTCTCTGAGGGATTATGCTACAGTCCCCTGAGGCTTGCGGGGAGTCTGTGCATGCCCCGTTAACGTCATTGTCAGGATTTATGGAAAGGGTGTTCGTTGCTTTGCTGCTTCCCATTAGCGTCAGCGGGAGCTTCTATCGCCGGGGTAAGCACAGAATCAGGTCCAAAGTTCCGAGAGAAATGCCCGTTTCTTATCGACTTGGCTAGCTTTTTGTTAGGAAACTTCTATTTTCTTCTTCCTGGCCGCTTCTTTATGCATTTTGGAAATCTCAGTAAGTGGTTTTAGTGGGAAGTGTTTTCACTTTTTTGCTCACCAGACCATCCGGTTTACAGACCTCTCTGCCTTCCCCCACCTTCAGGCTCACCACTAAGCAAGGAGGACAAACGTATCATTTCTTGCCCACGCAGCAAGGGCCACAAGAGGAGACAGAAGCAGCTCGACATGGTCCTGCTACCAGACCTGGTGCAGCCTCCAGCCATGCACCGATGCTGCAGGCGATGCTGGGCTCCCCCACCCTGGCAGTGTCTTTCTGATGCCTCTGACAAACCTTCTAGCTCAGGCAGTCCAGTGGGATGCACCAAAATTTGGGTAACTGCCTGGCAAGAGAGACAGCACCCAACAAAGGGTCGGCGCAGACTGCACTTTTACACACAAGATAATCCACCCCTGACAGCCTGCAGGGTGGGAGAGCGGTTCTTTCGGCTCAGGATAACGAGCAGAGCTGCAAAACAACCGGCTTTGCATTGTGCAAATACCACGGGGCAGCAGAGATCTGGATTCCAGGAGAAGCAAACAAAACCATGTAGACAGTAGAAACAATACGGGGCTCTTTGGAAAGGTTACAGTGAGCAAAGTAAATGTTCTGCGAGAACTGTCGTTGGAGGCAGATATTGGATTGTGGATTCAAATAAGTGTAAGAGCTGTGGGACGGGAGGACATCCTGAGCTCCTTCCCCATCTGGGTGAAACCCCGGGCTCTGAGATCTTTCCTCTGCCACGAGGGTTTGATGCAGTGGTAGACTCAGGGAAGGCTCCAGAGAATGGGTGAAGTCCTGTCTCCACCACGAGCCAGCTGGAGGCCAGTGACAGAGAAGGACCCATGGGAATTGTCCTTGTTTGCTGAGCTTTATCCCTGGCAACTGGGCAGTGGGGAAGGCAAAGGCTGTGAGAACAGCTGGCCCACAGGCCATTTGTCTTGGTTTCTGCGGAACATTTTTTTTAGGTTTTTAACCTGAAGGGAAGGGAGCAGAGTCTGGAGCTGCCACTGGCACAGGGACAGGGTCCAGCAGAGCCCATGAGAGGCTGTGTTGCTGCATTCAGTGTCCAGATGTTTGGCCACAAATGGTGGGAAAATAGCAGTGGCAAACCCAAGGTGTTGGTTTTGGAAATGTCCTGGTGAAATTGCAGGGCGTATGTGCTACCCGGCTTGTCCCAGCCCTAAGGTGGGACGAGAGAGATTTAAGTGTTCAATGGGAATTGTTTTCAGTTGCAGGGAGACAGAAGTAATATCTCAGTGGCTTAGCCTGTACCTTGCCCCTTTATTCCTGATTTTTCTCCTTCTCCATCTGATGCCCAAGCAATGCTTTCATGCTTTCCTCTTTGGAGCTTCTTTGGGATGACCACATGCCCTGAAGCAGCTTTGGGTGAAACTAGTCTTGGAGAATTCTCTTTGTGAGACGCTTGGCTACTGTGCTGCCCTGTGCCCCTGCTAATCAACTGTCGACTCCTGTGGTGCTGTGTTTGGTGTGAAGTGCTGCATTTTGCTCTGCGCCCGCGGTACCTCTGGATTGGCACTCTGCTAAAAGTAAAGCCCATTCCAGCAAGCGGAGATCACATTTGCTCCTCAAATTTAGCCCTCAGTCTTACCATTCCACAAGTCCTTCTGCCCTTGCCAGTTATATACCCAATTAACCATTTTTCTCCTTACCCTCCGTGCCCCTTTCTCTTACTGTACAACCCTCCCCATGCTGGGAACGAAGCGGCTGAGCACGGTGCAGCGCAGACCCTCACCCTGCTCCGTGCCCCCCCTCCCTCTGCCTTGCAGCCCATCCCGGACACGAGCCCCATGAAGCGCTCCGTCTCCACACTGGCCCCCCAGCGCCCTCACGCCATGCACCTCTACGAGTACTCCTTGGAGCGCATGCCGCCGGAGCAAGGGCATCACCACCACCACCACCGCTGCCACCGGCGGAAAGAGAAGAAGCAGAAGTCCTTGGACAGGACCGCCCATCAGCTGGCCGATGGAGAAGCTGGTAAGCGCTTTGCAAACCAGGGTTGGCCCGTTGTCCTCCTCCCTTCAAGGTTACCTGATGTGATTTTGGGCTCCCATCAGCATGGAAGGAGCTCCCTTCTCCATGCTTGGGGGTTTCTGGTGTGTTGACGACCCCCAACCAATGTTATTCTTTCAGTGGCCCAGTCTGGTGAGTCATCTTCCAAGGACAAGAAGCAGGAACGCGGCCGGTCCCAAGAGAGGAAGCAGCACTCTTCCTCCTCCTCCGAAAAGCAGCGCTTCTACTCTTGCGACCGCTACGGCAGCCGCGACCGTTCTCAGCCCAAGTCTACTGACCAGAGCAGACCCACCTCACCCAACGGAGGCCCAGAGCAAGGTCCACACAGACAGGTGAGGAGATGCAGGGTGGGAAAAGAGCCCTAAGGTCTTCCAGGGATGTACGCACCTTTTTCTTGTTTTGTTTAAAGTAAAGGAGATGGTTTAGAGGAGGAACACCAGGCAGTAGGAGATGAAGTCACTGAGGTCCTGCTTGGTCCTTCTCATGTAAAACAGGGATGAGATTGTCACTTGATGGCTCTTTAGTAGCCACCTACAGAGTGAGTGACCCAGGGCATCTCACGTAGACCCCACTGCTGAGGACACCCTGGCTCATGGTTTCAGCCAAGCAGCCTGGGAGACCTGAGAACTGGCTGCTCGTGATGCTGGGGGAGAAAATGTATCTGAGCCAAGGCAGGCTGGCAGTGTGGCGTGGGACCAGGGCAACTGAGCTGAACCGTTCCCTTGCCAGTCATGTCCATCCAGTACCTCACCCCGTGCGTGAACATTTGGTGGTTGCCAAAGCAATCCTGGCGGTACCAGCCAACGTACAACAGTGCAGGGACTCCAGACAGCCAGAGCAGTGATTTCAGCAGGGTTTGCTCATATGAGCAGGATTTTCCCCCTGCTGTTGCGTGGGCTTCAGATCTACCCTGTACTGTGGAGCAGGTTAATTTTCTGAAAAATTGAGGGAAAATTCCCTAGTGTCTAATCAGTCTTTCAAATGTGCTTTCTAGCTGGGAGGAGAAATCACAGTAAGGGAGAGATGGAGGAGAAGGCAGGACCTGGGTGGGAGGGCAGAGAGCTCAGCCCCAGGTCAACATGATCCCTGCAAACACGGCCCTCCGAGTAACGCACCTCTCCCTAAATTTGCAGCTTGTGACTGGGTGTCTCGGGAGGGGCTGAGCGATGCTGTCAGCCCGGAGCCCCCACAGCAACATCAGCTTGGGGGGGGGAGCGGCAGGAAATCATAGAATCATAGAATGGCCTAGGCTGGAAGGGACCTTAGAGATCATTTAATCCAACCTCCCTGTCATGGGCAGGAACGCCTCTAGACTAGATCAGGCAACACATGAGGATCGAACGGGAATCGAACCCTTGACCTTCGACATCCTTCCTTCCACACAGGTTAGAGCCCAGGGGAAGGATTTAAATGAGGAGGCTTCCTCGTGTCCCACTAGCTGCAAAATGAAGCCTTTTTTTTGTCCTCCCACCCTGTCCCATGCCTTTCAGTGTCCCTGCGTGGTCGTTAGCAGCATCCAGGCTGTGGCATCGGGGCTGTGCGCTGCAGGGAGACACTCGGGGCATGAGACAGGCTTTGCACAGTCCTTCTCAGCTGGGAGGAGATACGACACTGATGTAAGGTTTGATGTAAGGTTTGCTGTGGCCAGTCTGTGGCTGGAGCAAGAGAGAGCTGCAGCCTCACAGCTCTTTCCCACTTCTGCTGCCGCAGTCCTCAACTGGCCTTCACCTGATCTTTCACATGAGATTTTCTTTCCATTCCTTCCTTTCTCCCTCTGCTTTGAGAGGCAGGAACGCGGCACTGATTTGCGGCACGATGCCTCTCATTTCTTGCACTCTCAGTTTATCAGAACTTTAAATGTCACCTACATTTTAATTAAAAACACTGAAACCTTCCCATGGTTCGTGGATGTTCAGCATTAGAGCACCAGCTGCCCTTAACAGACTTGTTCCTTGGTTCAGTGTCCACTTATTTTAGTCACTCACATGTTACCTCCTTTGAGCAGAGCTGCTAATATATCCCCTAGTTGCTCTGAAAAAAAAGAAATTTTTTTTAAAAAAAAGCCAAGCCAGCATGTCCCTACTGTCTCAATGAGCTGAAGACCCCTTGTCTTAATGAGGTGTCTGCAAGAAGCTCTCTCAGTCCATTTCCCGCGTTATTTTGGCTCAATAACAAGGTGCTTGTTAACTCTCAAGTATTTTCTTTCTGTCTGTCCCTCTCCTTGGGACGTGCAGCTTTTACCAGCAGCCCTGGCCCAGCACATTTCACGGAGTCCCTGGAGGCGCCTGCATAGACCAAAAAAAGAGACTGGCTTGAGCTTCACCCTACCAGCTCCATTCCAGCTAGAGTCAAGCCAAAAATCAGGAGAGGGTTCATTCAAAGAGAAGTTCCTTGGTGTGTTGTTTTGGTTGTTGTTTTTTTTTTTAAAAAAAGGGAGACAAGAAAACCAAGACACGAACACTTCATTTTGGATCAATTCACACTGCTTTCTTTGACCCATATGGAGGTGTTATGCATCTTCTGTGAATTATTTCACTGTTTCCTTTTCAGTGCAAGTGAATTGTTAAATAGAAATCCCATTTCATGATGGATCTGGGGAAAAAAATGATTTTTTTAAAATGAGCTGAAACTTCTTGGAATTTCAAAATGTTACAGCAGAACTGAACATTTTGAAAAAAGACCTCACTTTTTTTTTTTTTTTAATTACAATCAAGACCATTTCCTTAATTGGTCCTGGGTAAAAGAAGCTTGAAAATCTTGCAACAAAAAACATTTTCAGGTGGCTCAATACTTATCAAAACAATTTAAGTCTGCTTTCTTTTGTGGAGTATTGTCATTTTGAAGTGCTCAGCTTCGGGCCCTTGGAAAAAGCCGGACATCTTCTCCTGGACGTTGGCCATCGTAGGTCACCGGGTGGTGGTCACCATCTCATCCATCACCATGGGGATGCAGCTCAGCCGGGGGACGGGTACCTGGGGTGGGAACACGTGTCTCTAGCAGGGGGTAAAGCTGAAATGTGGGGAAACCAGAGAAGGGTTTTGCCTCTGCTTCTGAGGGACGTGGCACAACTCGTGGCAACTGTGGCCAAAATAAACTCTTCACCCAGCTGCTGGACTGGTAGCCTCCAGCACTGCCGGGCTTGCCCTGGAAACCGCGCTGGCAAAGCCAGAACAAGCGTTGATTGATTGCCCAGCAAGCAATGACCTGATGTCTGTGTAGGAAGGAAAAGCTGCTCTTTAAAAATTAAAAGTCTGGTCTCCAAATGTTAGGTCACGAAAGGCTGAGGGATTTTGAAAGTGCACTTGCGGGGCTATTCACGTGCTGCCCTGGGAGAATGAGAATAGGAATGTCAAAACAAGGGCCTGTTCCTCTCACTCGTGGCATTTTTTTGACTTACTGTAGCTTAGTTCACTCCCACGTGTCGTTATTAGTCAGCCAGGAAGCTGCCAGGCTCCTCTACTGGTGCAAAAATCAAATGTGTGGTAATAAGGAGAAGGCGAATGCATTTTTGTTTAAAGTGCCTGTTAGTTAAAGCCTGTCCAAAAAATCTTGTTGTGGCTCTTTCATCAAAATCAAAATGCATATCGCTCCCAAAACTACAAAAAAAATTGTCTGCCCCAAATCCTGCCATGCCGACGGCAGAAGTGATGCCCGACAGCAGCGTTTGCAACTGTCGGGCGAAGTTCTGCAAAAAACCTGCCCCAAGAGGGCTGTTTTGTAAAATCGTGTTTGAAAAACCAACCAAACAAATAAACCAGCCCAACAAACCGTAGGGTTTTGAGCTGCTCCCGCCTAGTTCAGGTAAGGCGCATGTCGAGCCCGTGTCTGCTGTGGATGCCTTCCCTCAGGACAGTGTTCCCTCCTGTTGGAGCCGTCTGCCCCTGTGCGTCCCACCGATGCTCTGACCGTTTCTGTCCTTATTTACAGCTCGCAGAACTTTACTCTCCAGCTCTTTACATCTCGTATTGACTTAGTTCTCGAGAACCTCCTTCCCCTCTAACTGTGCCTGTCTAAACTCTCTCTTTTTTTTTTGCTTTTCTCTCCTCTTGTGACTTGTCTCTCCCTTGCGTTGTTGCTTCTCCTTCTGTTTTGTACCTGCCTGCTTTTGTGTTCGTCTGGTGTTTCCCTTTTTTATTTTTTGATTTGCTTTGTTCCAATTTTTATGTAGGGCAGTGGTTCAGTTAATGGGAGCCCCTTGCTGTCGACATCTGGTGCTAGTACCCCATGCCGGGGTCGGAGGCAGCTCCCACAGACTCCACTGACCCCCCGTCCCAGCATCACTTACAAGACCGCTAACTCCTCGCCCGTGCACTTCACCAGTTTCCAAACCGGCTTGCCCACTTTCTCGCCGGGACGCCTGAGCCGCGGGCTGTCGGAGCACAACGCGCTGCTGCGCGGCGACCAGCAGCCGCCCGCCCCGGCGGTGGCTCGCACCGGCTCCGACCCCTACCTGGGCCACCGCGACGACGCCGACAGCCCCTGCCGCGCCCCGCCCGAGGACACCCTCACCTTCGAGGAGGCGGTGGCCACCAACTCGGGACGGTCCTCAAGGACTTCTTACGTCTCCTCCTTGACCTCCCAGTCTCACCAAATCCGCCGCGTGCCCAACGGCTACCATTACACGCTGGGGCTCAACGCCGGCCCCGGGACTGGCACCAGAGGACGTAGTTACTACCATGAAGCCGACGAGGACGACTGGTGCTAGCGGCGCGGCGAAACCCTCCGAGGTGCGCGCGTTTAAAATCGATGAGTTTTATCATCTGGAAGGCTGCGCGCTCCCTGGGTCCGGAGACACTCCTGCAGCCCCTCTCCTCTCTTTCGCTTTTTTTTTTCCTTTTTATTTTTTAATTTTTTTTCCCAACTAGACAAATGGAGGAAGAAGGCTCCTTTCCTGAGGGGGAGGGAGTGCATCCCCATCTCTGCCGCCTCCCCGCTGCCTTGTCTAGTTCAAAGACACCCACCGGACGCCAAATCCGCGGAGAAGAGCGGTCCTCACCCTGGGCAGCGGAAAAAAACAGACTGTCGATCCTCTTTGAGGTCGGCGCAGTTTTTGTTGGGCTATTTCTTAATCAGTTTCTGATTAAATTTTTTTTCTCCACACACACACACCTTTCCCCCCATCCCTGGCCAGGGTGGGAGCTGGGAGTCGCTAAAGGGACACCCGCGAGCAGCGATCGCATCCGCGTTTTATCTCGTTCCCCGCCGCGAAGGAAGAGAAGTTGGACCCCAGGAACTGGGAGAGGAGAAACACGGACGAGAACAAAGGACAGTCCTTTGGGACTTGATGTTCAGCCACAGCAATCGTTTTCGGCGGAGGCAGTGCCACCCCCCCACCCCGAGCTGGCCGAGCGCTCCGGCAGCCGGGACTCTGCTCGGACACGATGTCTTTTAATTTACTCACCGGGTCGGGTCCTTCACACTGAACACATGGTAAAGCCACAAGAGAGCTACTTTGTAAGGACTGTTTCCTTGCTGCTGAGACTTTTCTTCCCGTCCCCCTCTCCTGTCGACCGCAACATGTCCCTCACTGTTTTGTCTTGTTTACAATATAAGCTTGATTTAGCAAAAAAAAAAAGAAACCAACTAAAAAAAAATTCTGGAAAAAAAGTAAGAGGAAAAAGCATAGGGGTGAGAAGAAGAAATGTTATTGGTTTTATATCAAGCGATTAGATAGAACTTTAACTTTTCATTGTGTGCATTTTTGTAAATTGTACAGTAAAAAAAAAAAAAGAAAGAAAAAAAGAAAAAAAATACTCTTTATGTAGAGAATTAGTCCAATTGTCATTCCAGGTCCCACTGTTTCTACCGAATGCTCCAGTTGTTCACTACTAAGTGCCTAACCTTTGAAATCTTTCACAGTGACGATGCAACCTCTTGCTTCGATGCATCAAGACCTTGGGCGAGTTGGGGAGGGGCAGGAGGGGAGGGAGGGCAGGAGCCGCTCAGCTTGGCCACCCCGCGGGGCAGCACGTTTGAGCACCAGGTCGGAAGCTTGCAGTGGGGAAGGCAAACATGCTTTGGGGTTGGTTGGGGTTTTTTTTTGCCTTTTTTGTCTTTTTTTTCTTTATTTATAGAGAAATATATACATATGCTGTTATTGGCGGGAGGGTGAGCGATTGAGGCAGACAAAACCGGTGTTTTCTCATTGAGTAGTGTTTAGGTCCGGCGCGGGGAGAGAGGCAGGTGGAAAAGTACAACATCTGCAGGGATGCTTTTGCAGGAGAAGCGTCTCTCACCCTTGCACGTCACGTCGCAGTCGGGCTGCGAGAGCTCTGGCCGTGCTCCACGGCGCGTGATTTGTGTTGAGAACGGTTGGAGAGAGCCTTGGTTTTCATTGCCTGTTAAGAGAAGGTTAATAATAATAATAATAATAATCAAAACCTCTAACTCTGATTCTCAGGGACGAGATTTCTGCGTTCTCGCATTGGACGGTGTCTGTCTTTTGCGCACGCGTGGTTTTCTGCGCGTCGAGCCTGGGCGAGGGGCAGCTGCGACGGAGGGAAGAGGAGTCTGGGCAGGACCCTGCATCTGTGGGTCTGACGGAGCGTTGTAGGGCTCGTTTGGGGCACAGCGTGGCCGGGACACACGTAGAACCAAAGGAGAAAGGAAGAAGGGTGGGACGTGCCAGGCGAGCGCATCGCTGAAAATGCTGATAGGAAAGAGGAGAGGGTTGGACAGATGAGTTTGGGTGAGTTTTTTTGGGAGGATCTACCCAGCCCCAGAACTGTGAAACTTCTCCGAGCGAAGTGGTCGCTTAGGACGGGTGTAGATCCTGCTGGACCCTGGTGACTCAGGGAGTGGGAGGTGACAGATGCTACCAAAACGCTCAGGAGGGCTCTTGTGCTCTCAGCAGAAGTCTTCCAGCCCCGGGCAGGGAGCGATCTGCTGTAGGGCGGGTCTTTGCATCTCCTGTAGCTCTTCTGTTGAGGAAATTCAACTTGGTTTTTTTTGTGTGTGTTCTTTTTTTGTGCTCCCTTCCTAAATAATGATCTCTGGCCAATCTCACCCCTGTATTCTCCTAAAGGCTAACTCCTTGTTTATATCTCTGTATTTATGTGCACTTTGAATAAAGGACGTGCGGTAGCCGCCACTCCGGCGCGGGTGACGGCTGTGATTTGCAAACGGAGGGCTATGCAACAAGATGACACGTTGGGAAACACATCCAACCCACCAACAGTCAGAAAGACCTTCATCCACTCTGTAGCTTTATCTGCTGGATTCCCCTGTTTCAGGCTTCAGCATGATTGTGACCAAATGTTTTATACGTTGGTTTTTTTTTTTTCCTTATACGAAGGCACAAACGTTTTATTTGAAATTTTAAAGACAGCTTTACTATTTTACTCCAGGAAGTAAAGGAGAGGGGGAAACACCATCTCCCTGACAGTGCATGCAAACATTGTACCCCCAATGGCAAGCGAAAGAGGTGTCTTTACTGAATAATTTTGCCTTTTTCCCCCCGGCTCTGCCTTTCCCCTTCCCGTTTTAGACCCCCAAGCACCACCTGGCAGCACACAGCCAAACGATGGCCAAGCCTTAGGCAGGACACGAAGAATTTCAAGTTGGCCAATCCTCCACCCGCCTCGTAGGGGCCGATGACAGTGCCAGACAAGCCTGACCACCATTATAACCCTTTTCCAGCCGTTTTTTTGGGGTTTTTTTAACAGCTTCTCTGCTGTCTCTTCAACGCATACATGATATTTTCAAGAATCCTCATAGTGAGTTGCCAAACTTGAATTGCACCGATCAGTTTTCTGCATCCAGAACCAGTCTCGTAGTGGCTGTACTTTGAATAAGTAATGTTTGCATGTAAAATATATACATATATACATATATATAAAACGTATGTGCATGGAAAATGTTTATCTTCGTACTTTTTTGATACAATGTATTCATCAGTTGTTAATTTTTAATTATATTTGATATAAATTGGGGGTTTGTTGCAGAACTTTATATTTAAAAAAAAAGTGTTAAAAATGATAAAAGCTCCAACCATGCAACACAAGTGGAACTTTACCCAAAAAAAAGAAAAGGGGGCGAACTGAAAAAAAAAATAAGGTTCTGTGATTGCATAGTTTGCTGCCTGAGTCATATTTATCAGCCAAACTTTGAATTCTGCAGTTGTTTCTACAATCACATTTTGTATGAAGCAAAGTCCTTGAATTAAAATAAAAACTTAGCAAAAAAAAAAAAAAGAAAAAAAAAGACAACAAAACCCAAACCTTTACCAATTCCCAGCTGGTGTGTGCAGTGTGCCTAGTGACCGGGAGAGCCGCCCTCCACCAACCTCCCGCCTCGGAGAGCGCAGCGGGAGCCCGCGGTTTTTAGCGGAGGGATGTTTCTTACATCCAATGTATCTATTGTGTTAACCCTTGAACCCGCTCCCAGCAAATGTTCTTGGTGCTACCTCAGCTCGGCATGGGCACGTGGGGTTGGATGGGTGTCAGGAGTCTGCTCCCTCTTCAGCGCGTGCTGTAGCGCTTCTAGAAAGAAAAAGGAAAATAACACTTGCAGAGCCTACCTTGGAGTTCTTACTCCTGCGCTAGGCAGGAGGTAAAGCCAAGTGTGTACGTGAGGAAGGTGCTTTTCATTTCTTTGGGTATCTGGAGATCTGCCCTCATTCCCTACCACGAGGAGAAAGCCACCGCGTGTGTCTTCTTCTTCAGGGTCTGCCGGCGTGACACTTCTGTCAACGCCAAGGACTCTATTGGGGAAAATTCGTAGCCACTGGAGAGCACTGCTGAAGGGAGGGCCGTCACATTTTTGCATTTTTCAGTACTCTTCAGAGCACAAAGTCTCTTTTAGCGTTCAACTCTTCTTCTTCTCGTTCCATCTTTTCTGTGATGAGACCACCCAAGGTCCCACCTGAGATTCAGGCATCGTGCGAGGTGCTGTACATGCAAGGAAAAGCTCTTTTCCCTCCCGATCACCAGTTCAGGCTGTAGCTTGTGAAGAAAATGGTTTTGCTTGAGCTCATACAGCGAGTTATTAGCAGAATTCGGAGCGGAATAACATCTCTTGGCTTGCAGTCTCTGCGGGATTTGGGTTTCTTGGGTGGGACAACAGTGGAGCATAGAGGAGAAGAGTAGGACTTTTATTACATTTCTAAGATAGCCCAAGCAAACTGGAGGCATGCAGATTTTCCAATGTGTCTGAGCAGCGTGCAAGGGAAGTTTTGAAAAACAGCGTAAGATTTTTGAATCAGTCTGCACCCCGACTTCAGTGGAGACGCTCGTGGCGTTCGCTCCACCGCAACCATCCGGGGAGCTGGGATCTGCTGAGAGGACCAGAACAGCAACCTCTCCCCTCCAGATGCATCTTGCTAGCAGAGACCGGTCCTTTTCTCCTCCCTGTATCACGACACACAGCCCTACGAATAAAATCCAGATCAGTATTTCCAAGGACGGCACCCCCACACCTTCTTTTACCATTAGGGGGTAGCATTTTCAGGCTTTTTCTACTTTCTGGGGAAACAAAACCATGGAAAAAAAAGGCTGATTCATCTCCCCTTGCCACTCTCTGAGGGTCATTCCCTGAAATACTAGTCTTAGGATGCAGAAAACTCAGGCTGAGACACTGAACACACCTGAGTCCAAGGTGCTCGGGTAATTTGTCTTTTTCTACTCTCCAGAGCATGAAAACCCAGTGTCACCTGGTTGACTCCCAATTCCAGCCATGTTTCCAAACGGTGCCCATAGCCTCCTACGTGCCCTCTAAGGTGATTAACTACTCATCCCAGTGGAATTCAGCCCTCTTGATCAGCCCTGTAGATCTCCTGATGTTTTCTGGGCTATGGAAAGCCCCTTTTTAGAAAGTGCCTGATCATAATAACGAGGCTCAAGTCAACGGTGTCCCTCAGCACATTCCACAGTATTTTGTGAAAGATGCTGGGTTTGCATCTTCATCTGATTAAACAAAAAGGGAACTGAGGCATCTCAAGGGGACTGAATTGCCCAGGGTCACCCAGCAAGCGAGAGCAGATGCGAGGACAGTGTCTCCTGGGCTCCTGCAGGTTACTCTGCCTCCTTCATCTCTCAGTGTTTTAAATCACTGACGTGTGCATGATTTTTTTTATTTTTTTTTTTACATGCACAAGCTCCCAGTAGGGTGCTACTGAGGTGACAAGTGAGGTGACACCTTTGGCATCTCACCAGCGGACGCGTTGGTTCATTGATTCAAAGCGAAGGAGCAATAACGAAAATGAGGCAAGGTCGGGTCTGATTTACAGGGGTAGCTGTAAGGAGCTCGACACAGTGGTGGAGAAGGGCGGCTCCGATAAGGCTGTGCAAATATTTGTGAGGGTGAAGTCCGGAGGTGGGTGAGTCAGCACAAAGGAGCTGCTGAGGCTGTTTGAGAAGGGAGGTTTGATCAAACCAAGCCCCGAGCGAACGGATGGAGGCAGCAGGGTAGAGCAGAGGAAGGCTGGGACATGCTGGTGGAGCAGGGCTGTGTTAATTCAAAGAAAACAGTATCAATAACTGTAGCTTATTCATTTTATCCTCATCTCCACTTTCTGTCATTGCTCTGAAACAGAATATCCCAACACTGGCTTTGTCTGTGTCTGTTTTTATTATTTCTCTGTTTCTGGCAGCCTTTTCTCTGCCCAGCACGGCACGAACAGAGGAGGAGGAGGAGGAGGCACGGTCCTTGTCCAGCTACCCCTGCACGAAAGTCTGAAATACCCACAGGGGTTTAAGAACCCCATTTTTCTCACAGAAGACTGAGGAGGGGAGTGGATGTGGTTGTGTTACTGCAAAATGATAGCATGTTTAAACAGATGACGCTGAGCTGATGGGACTGTGGCGGAATAAATGCATACCTTTCACAAGGTTTTTTTTTTATCCTCCTCATGGAGTGGAGAGTGTTTAAAAGACCTGGTTCTGCAGGTGATCTGCCTAAAAAAACCTCCTCCCGCAGCGGGACGGTGTAATGTGAAAGGAGCAGAGGGGGTTGCAGGTCCCACAGCGGAGACCAGCTGTGGGACAGAGCCAAGAGATGCGACTGGAGACTTGCTGCTGGGACAGAAGGTCATGGCCGTGGAAGTCAATGGGATTCAGCAACACCTGAGAAAGGAAAACCAAACCCGTGTCACATGTTCTTGACAAATAAAGTCCTCTACACGGCAAAGCAAACGGCTCCTGGAGTGTCTCTGACCTTCATTTCCATGAAAAGCTGAGTCAGCCCAAGGCAGGGCTAAGAAATGAGCAAGGGGGTAGAGGGCAGCACATTTTGCTCCCAGCTGGGCTCATGTCTGCCCGAGATCAAGCAGCAAGTGGGATGTAAAGAGAAGAGCTTACAGAAACCTCATGTCCTACTGCCACAGTGCAGTGTTCATCTGAGCAAAATGACATCTGGGTGACACCATTGGGCACTTGAGCATCTCCTGCTCCGTGGCAGGGACATCCGCCCAGAGACAGCAGGTCTGGCTGCCCCTTGCTGAAGGTTCCCATATTTTTGGGGATCTTTAGGCAATCGCTGCAGAGAAGATGATAGCACGGGCTGGAAGTGAGCCTGTCACCTCCATGGGCCTGAGCCAAAACCCCAAAAGGGCTTCTGTGATCATTCAGGGTTTTGTCACACGGGGTAGAGCAGTCCTGGGAAGCGGTGTGGCCATGATGGAAGGGTCGGTGAGACCAGAGGGCTTGGGGTGCAGCACAGAGTGGGTTCTGCCATGGGGCAGCATTCGTGCAGGGCATTGAGCAGCCGGGGGCTGTCTGGGGGAACTCACCGTTGGAGTATCTGGCTGAAAACACCTTCCACCGCGACGCTGTCGTGGCTCTGGCCCAGCCGCAGTGGTGTGAGGGCTGGGCAGGACATGGGCAAGGTGAGGTGTAACCCGTGTAACGCCAAAAAGGGGGTGAACTGACTCAGACTCGGGGTACCTTAAACCCAGAAGCCCAGAACAGCTGTCACAGGAGAGTTGGGGTCCCTCAGTCACCCCAAAATGCCACAGCAGGAGGCTGCTGTGGGAGTAGGGTCAGGTACTCCCCCCGGGGAAGCCGACAGGCTGGGGTACAGCTTTGGGGGCAAAGCACCCAGAAGAACACTTCCAGCAACAAATATTTGGGGAGAGGGGCTGTGTGTGTGTCTCCTTTAGGTATGGAAACCGAACCAGCACATGGTGGGGGGTCATAACCCCCGGCAGCACCGGTCGGAGGTACAAGTGCGCTGCCCGCCTGCCTGTGCTTGTGCGGCACCGGCTCTGCTCGCGGTGGGTGGGGGACGACTTCCCTCCCCCGCTCCCAAAGGCTGCAGAGCCGGGAGGGGCTTTGGCAGCGGCTTTGGGGGCTGGGACACACACACGCATTAACCCCTCGCGTTAACCCTTGCGGAGGTGCGTGCGGGGAAGGAGGCGGAGGGAAGGGGGTGCGGGGGTCCCGGGGCGGAGCGGGGCGGGCGCGGCGGCGGCGGGGCCAGGCCGGGATGCGGCGTGGCCGGGGCCGGGCGCACGATGCGCGGCGGGGCGCTGGCGCTGGCCTTTCTCTGCTCCCTGCCCCTGTGTCCTCCGGGGCTAGAGCCCCCCGAGACGGGCTCCGGGCTGCAGGCAGGTAGGAGAGCAGCGGGACGGTGGCGGGGGTGAGCTGGGGGCTGCGGCGGGGGGTTAGCGGAGGGGCGTGCGGGCGGCTGGGGATGCTCGGCGCGGCGCTCCCCGCTAGGATGCACTGTTAGCCCAGTGCTGCGCGGCCGGTTGCCCGGCGGAGCGGTCCCCGCCAGCAGTCGGGGTCCTGCCGGGATGCGGTTACCGGGCTCGGAGTTTGAGGGGGAAATTGGGGAAACCCTTCCCCCGCCCCGGTTCCCCGGCGTCCCCGCCGTGGGTCAACCACGCTGGTTTTGAGGGCAGAAAGTTCCCTCCGCCGCCACCTCTCCAGTCGCCCCGCAAATGGTATCTCCGTGGGCTGCTGGGTCCGGGCGGGCGGTGTTGGGGGCTGGCAGGGAAGGTCTCTCTTTGGGGAGGTCTCATTGGGGTGTAGGGGTCCCGGTGGCAGGGCTACCGCTGGAGCAGGGCGCGGTGTCCCTCTCGCTGCAGGAGCAGGGCAGCCGGGCTTGCTGGGGCATTTGTGTGGCTTCTCTGGTGTGTAATAGGACATAATGGGCTTGCGTGTGCCACAGCTGGAGCTAGTCTTGTATCTGGGGCACTGCAGCTCGTCTCCCTGGCGCTCGTCTTTCCCCTCTGCAGCTGGTCGCCTTGTCCTGGAACTTTTCATGAGACTTTTGGGAATGCTGAGTCCTGTCCCTCCCTGTTGGCAGGAGCCCCTGGCCGGCTCCCACCTGGGATGGACAGAGCGGGATCCAGCCCCCTCACCCTATAAACTGGGTGCAGGACTGGTTTACCTCGTGAACACTCCAAGCAAGTTGTTTCCAAATTTTGGTGCACGGGGCTGGGACTTTTCGCTGGGAAGTGATGGGCTGTGCAGGGGATGGCGAGTACTTTATCAAAGCGACTATAAAAAAGAGTGTTTGTTTTGAAGTAAGCAATACTTGCTTCTAAGATATTTATTGCTGCATTTGCTTTGTGGTAACACGTGTGGGTCCCAGTCAGAGGCGGTGACTCCATGCTCCTGTTCACTGTGCAACCCCCTCCCCCGAAAAAAGAGGTTTGAGTATACCGGAGGCTTCAATACAGCCACATCAGTGGGAATGTGTTTCTGAGAGGCAAACCACTGATTTATCTCAGTAGTCCTTAACTCCACTTGAACTTTGGCTCGGAAACAAGGCTGGAGCGATGCAGTTCACAGCCTGGGAAACTGAGCTGGGAATTGCAGTCCAGGGGCTGGAAGTGGAGCAAAATCCAAGTGGGGATAAGGTACAGGGGGATCAGGATGTAACTGAGGAACTTGAGAGGTGATAACTCCAGGGCTGTGGGGGGAGGTAGGAGAGGGTAGAGGGGAGGGTGTGCCTGGGCACAGCTGGGAGAGGAAGAGCTGGAAGGGCCAGCTGGCTGTTACGGCTTTATGCTCTTAAATGCTTTTATTTCTTTTGGGTGTCGGGGTAGCCCTGAGGAGGATTTGACTGAGCATCATCCAGGTATGTGGCCTTACCCTTTGATCACTGCTGCCCAAGCTGGTAAAGGTCAGGAGCTCAGACAAGTTTTCAAGTTTTATGGTAGATCCTGCCAGCGAATGGGGCATGGTCCTCCAGATGTGTGGGTCTCCCAGGGTCTGCAATAAACCGGGCTAGTTCTTTGGGGCTGAAGCTCTTGTTCTTCAGCCAGCCCCTACTGATGGAGCAGTTCTGCTCTGAGGAAGGCCTGTGTAGCACAGCTGCAATAAATACCCTACTCAAGGAGAGGGATGGGGAGTGAGGGGCAGCTGGTTGCAGAGCTTGGCTGGCCTGCCTGACTGGAGCTGGGCTTGGCTTTGGAAGCTGCAGCAGTGACCCGTGGCACTCCTACAGCCGGCTGCTCTGCGCACTGAGCCCGAGTCAAGTGGGGAATAATTGAAGCGAGGAGTGAGTGCTAGAGGAGAAGCAGCTCGTGGATTGAACCAGGAGTTGGTGTTCCAAGGCGGTAGGACCCTGTTGAGGTTTTGTGTTCCCTCCACTCTATGCAGCGGCAGATGAGAGGGCGCGGCGCGTGGCTTATGTGCACGTTAGGGTTGGAAGGAAATTAGGATCCATTTCTTAGATGGATCCATTCAGAAATTAGGTTTTTTACCTTCTTTCCTCAGTAAGGATTAGGTGATTTGGGTTGGGTTGAGGTAGCAAGCAGTTGGTATTTTGGCAGTATCACTGTCACAGGGGTGACACCATCTCCTCCCTTGTGTCTGGTCGGAAGAGTGGTTCGCATGGCTTCTGCCTGGGGAGGGACTTCTAAGTTTGTAAGCCTCAGATGAGGCTTTGAGTTGTAAAAGCAGGAGGTGAATCCATCTGGGAGGGAAACTGGGCTGTTGCCACTGGTTGTGTTTGTAGCTGCTGCCAAAAGGATGCTTGCTGATGATCTCAGGAGAGCTGAGGGTGCCAGAAATGGGTGGGGATTGACTCCAGCATGCTGGGAATGGGGATGCCTGGTGTTCTGTGCTCCATGAGCGCTGCTCCCTTGGAGCACACCCCTGCCCTTTAAGCAGACGGTGTTTGCACTGAACCAAATCTGTCCACACATTCCCAGCAAGTGGGCTGGGAAATGATGGAGAGATTGATTTTCAGGGGAGCATTCTAAGGTGGGGGTGGGAGTTGGTCTCCCCATGATCACTGCTGCTGTAGAAGTGATGTGTGGCACGTTGTGTGGGGTGAGCAAAGCCTCAGGTGCCTCCTTCTCAAGCCTGAATTATTAAACTCACACCTATTTTTCACAGTGTGACCTGTCACCGTTCCTGAGCGATACCCCTCACAGTGCTGTGGGGCTGTGCTGGTGGGGAAAAGGTGGCACTGGCAGCGTTTCCCTGAATTTGGGGTGCTGTGGGGTTGCACGAGCCCCGGCTGCCTCCGAGCATCCCCCAGCCCATGCCTCATGTCCCTGGTACCCAGATGTGGGTACAGTGGGCACAACAAGCTTTCTCCGGGGCTTTGCTGACCTCACCCAGGGAATCCTTTGGTTGAGCAAAAGAGGAAAGTGGGAAACCTTGGCGTAGTGGGACTCCAGTGGCTTCAGGGCTTCTGGGAGCTGTTTTTTTCTCCCATAAAGTGCAATAACCGCGAGCACGACCCAGGCCTGTGAAAAAGAAAACTCCCCAAACCAACCCAGAGAAATCCTGTCTGGGAACGTGACCCAAAAATGAACGCACACGAACAATTTGCCATTAATTAAAGCTTCGAGCCGCCCAATTAAAATCTGCTTAATTAAGGGATGCATCTGAAAATGCAACGCTTGGCTCCTGCAGATGGTATTTCTTGCTCGAGGGCTGGTGAAAGTAGTCTTTCAGTAAATTATCCTCCTGGAGGTCTTCGAAATGTCAGATAGAGTGTTGTGCAGCAAGGCTTCTTAGATCTACTCTCTTATGCTTCTAATTAGGATGTGTTCGTGGACTTTGTAAACTAAACAGTTAACCTAACGTAAACATGCAAAATCGCACATAAATTGCGATGCGTTGGTACTGTTTGTGTCTGTACAGTAGCATATGCTTTACATGACCTAGATCACATCTGCGTGTGTGCACGCGGGTGTACAGAAAGCTTACAAAATGAGGGTAATTTTAACTAGGGACACTGGGGTGTGGGGATGCTGAGGGGGTGTATGTGCAGAGCGGGTACCGCTCCTGGGGCTGCTGGAGCCAGACAGCTGCCGTCATGATGCTTTTTGCTGAGCCGTTGAAATTTGCTGAACTTGAGCTGTTTGCAGGGAGAAGTCTTTCAGTTGCATGGCTGTCTCATGTTGAATTATTCGAAAAATTTCAGCCCAAACTGTGCAGCAGTTCCCTGTCTTCAGCATGTGTAGTCCTGCAAGTTGGAGCTCAGACTTGAAGTTTGGCAGCATCCCCATAAGAAATCCTTCCAGATTATCATAGAATAGCCTAGGCTGGAAGGGACCGTAGAGATCATTTAATCCAACCTCCCTGTCATGGGCAGGGACACCTCTCAACTAGATCAGGCAACACATGGGGACCCAGTGGGGATCGAATCTGTGACCTTGGTGTTATCAGCACCACGCTCTAACCAAGTGAGCTAACCAGCCCCCTAGACCAACTTATAAACTTTTAAACCTTTCCATGAGTGATTTCTTCTCCCTATTGATTTCCTTTGTATCAGTAGGTCTGGATCCTGCCCTGTCCTCACACATGCCACCCTCCAGAGCAAATAAGGACCAAGGTCCTCCTGCCTGCCCGGCAGCCAGGGATGCTAGTGCTGCTTGCACCTCTATTTTTTTGCATGTAGTAGGTGGAAATCTCTGTATTTCAATTCTCTATGTGTGGTTGTTTCAAGGGTGTCTAAGTGTTATTCCTTAGGGGAAGATTTTTCTAGAGGAGAAGCGTAATGGATAACCTGCACACCGCAGGTTTACGATCGTATAAACTCACCAGGGAGTTGAGCTCGATGATACGTGCATCGCGCCCATGGAAAAATAAACAGTTTGAACTGTACCATGTGCTGTTATACTGAAACCAGTGCCTGCCCTTGTCGAAATATTGACAGAAGCCTCGCTGCTCTCCCAGGCAAAACTTGGTGCCATCAAACATTTTCAGCTCCCGGTGCTCAAGCCCGGGCTAAGCTGGGCAGCCTTTTAGATTCACCCCCAGCCAAGTGGAGGGGTTCGGAAGGCAGACGCGGGGTCTAGTGTGCAAAGCAGCTCAGGGTGGCTCGTCCTCTCCCCTTGCCTTGGGCCAGGCTCCCAAAAGCCTCCTAATTTCTTGCAGGGGGAGCTGCCATCTGGTTGTGGTCCCGTCTGCACCGTGTGGGCTGACGTAATGTCGCTCCACCCCCGGCTGGGGAAGCCAGAGCTCTTTGTGTCTGTTCTATATATATACATAACATCAGTCTTCACTCTCACAAGCCTTGCAGTCGTCGTGGGGCTGGTGTTAAGCCCATGCGGGTGGGGGATGCAGGCCGTGGTACCACGAGCAGTAGCTGCCGGTGGTTACGGCTCAGCCTCCAGGGAGAGGAGCTGCTTCTCAGTCCTGGTGGCGCTGGCGCGGGGCTTGGCTCCACAGGGCACAAGGAAGGAGCCCTCCTCTGCCAAGATGCTCTGGCATCTGGGAGGCTCTGCACTGGGGCTGCTCTTGCCCTGTCAACCCCGGCAGCATTTAGGTGGACGAATGGGAGTGCAGAAACCTCATTTCCTTCAGCCAAAAAGCAAGCGGATGACTCTACCATTGCGTAACAAGATTTTTTAAATTTTTGGGGGTGCTTTTCTCCCTGTTTTCAAACCAACCAGGTTGGCAAGACTGGGTCGATTCCCTTCCTTCCCTTCACACGGTGAGGGGCTGAGCATCCTTGGCTCTGCTAGCTGCACCATGCTGCTGCTTTGGGCTCTGCTTCACGGGGGACAGAGGGTGACACTGGCATAGGGAAGTGCTTCCTGATTGCCAGCTGGTGGCAAAGGAATTCCTTGTCCCTGTTCTTCTTTCACTGTGCAAAGGCTTAGTTCAACCTGCAGCCCCTGTGACAGAGCAGTTGGCCTGAAAAGCTTTGCTCTCTTGCAGTCGTCAATTAAGAAGAAAAACCTCTCCAAGAGGCACATTCTTCCCCTGCCTTTCCCACTCCAAGAACTCAAGAGAGCAACCCAGTGCCAAAAATCAGCTTCTGTTTAGGGCACGTCAACCTTGACAGCGCAGCTCTGTCCCACAACCGTGGCAATTAGTGCAGCACTAATTACCCACCTGGAACTTTGCCTAGCTCCCCTATCCCTCCCGGCGGTGTGATTCCCGTGAGGTTAAAGGCCACCTGGGGTCACATCGTGCCAGTCCTGGTGGTGCTGGGGACGAGGGTGCTGGCTGGGTGGATAGGATTTAGGCAGTGGGACGAGGGGCATGCAGCAGCCCCTCATCCAAACAGAAATATTTCATTGGGATCTGCCGCAATGGTTTCACAGACGGGTTGTGGTGGCTCTGCAGGAAGGAGCGCCAGGATTTGCTCTGATCAGATGGATTTGTTGTCCCCGATTTCTTTTCCCTCTCCTCCCTGCCTGTCTGGGAGGAGGGTGGTTTGGTGCAGGGAAGGACATGAAATCTTTCACACCAGCTTGTCTGGGTGGTGTCAATGGGAGAAGCTGGTCCAACACCCCTGCCTTTTTTTTTGGTCTGGTTGCTGGATGCCCTGATGTGGAGAGGAGCTGGCTGGGTAGGAGCTAAGGATGGAGCAGATATCAAGCACCCTTCCCATGCCAGAGCCACTGGTGGAGAGGCTCCATGCCATGGGAGCAATAACTAACTTGATGTTGGGTCATTCCCAGGTACTGAGATGTCTGTGCCCTTTGATGTATGAATGAGAGGCGCTGGGATGGGGTGGCCGTGACACAGAGCAGGGTCTCCCTGATGTTTTAGCTCTGCCGTGGCCCTGCCCTCTCTGCTGTTTCTCTGCCCATGGTTTCCATCTGTAAAGCAGGGCTTGATGCTAGACAGATGCTCAGCTTTGCTTTTCCTCCTTCTGAAGTGGCTCTGAGCTGGGATCTCTTTGCAAGACGAAACACAGCCAGGCAGTAGATTATGTTCCATTAGCTGCTCGCTTTCTCTCTCTCTCTCTTTTTTTTTCTCCTCCAAACCTGCTAGACAAGATGTTTTGGAAGAAGTGCTGTTACTTTGCCAGCTTGCTCTGTTTTATGCTTTATCTGTCCCCTCTCTCTGCGAGTGCCAATGTTGGTGCCACGGCGGTTTCAGCAGAACCGGAGAGCCACGAGGTCGATGAGCTTTGCCTGGAACAGATCCCACCAGAGCTGAGGACGACATGCCTGGTCCCTGAAAGGCGAAAATCAGGAGAGATGTTTGTAGGCATGAAGACCATAGAATCGTAGGGTGAGGAAGAGGGACGAGGAGAATTTATTGGCATATTCTCTGTGTGTACAGGACCAGGCGAGCACCCGGAGCTGATGTGTTCTGGAGCATTTCTGTGCCTCTGTACTACCAGTTAAGTGTGTGATACTTAAGACTCAATGTGAGTACACAATACAGATTAAATATCACTGTTCAGAGTGAAAGAGGTAAATTTTATTATTACTTTTTCTGCTTTCCTGCTGCTGAGCCTTTGTTTCTAAGCCACATTTTCAACGGCAGCTTCCACTGGCAGTGGGGAATGCTTGATTAAAGAGGCAGGTTAAACGAGTTGCCATCCGACGAAGGCATCTGCCGCACAGGAGTGAAACCTTTAGTTTGACAAAGCTGCATTATCAATAGTTTTCTGAAGTCCTTGAATGGATCAGTTAAACAGCTGGGGTTTGCCTCTGGAAATGCTGGTCTTTTGTTTTGGCAGGCGGGGATGTACCAGGGCTGAGCGAGATGTTCTGTAATGAGAGCTATTAAAAGGCCGTTAGCGATGCAGAGAGGTCTTGAAGTTGGATCTCCCTTTCTGGCAGCGAGCTTTGCGTGAGCAGATTTTAAACAACTTTTGTGCGCTTCTTTTCATTATTTTTTTTTTGCTTCCTGGAGCATTTTGCATTCTTTAATTTTGAGGTTGGCAAACTGAAAGATTTGGGTGAGAGAAGCGAGAGGAGACAGAGGACCTCGTCTCCATCGTGCCGCGTGGTCCTTCTTGCCCTGGCCATTGGCAAAAGGACTCGGGGTGCAGAGTTTGTTCAGGGGGAGCTGCAAAGAAAGCAGGAGAAAGAGAGAAAACACACCCTGTACATAGACTTTGAGTGATTTAAAGAATGAATTGTTGGACAGTGGCCTCACTGTCCTATATCATTTGGAAACTCTTGCCTGTGCCTGTGTCCTTCCAGCTCCTCGATGCCTCTCTGATGTTTTCCCCGTGGATTCTCTAGTGGAGGTTTGAACACAGCCAGCACCACGGCACAGAGATCCTTTCTGGTGGGGCTGCCAGAGGCTTTGCAGGAATTCAGGGGATGCAGTCAGGGTCTTTTTTCTTCCAGGTTGCTGTAGGGACCTTCGCTTCCAGCAGCACATGAAAGGGTTTGTTTTCCTTTCACAAAAACCACGTTTCTGCCTTGTGTCCTCAGAGCAAACCTGGGTGAGCAAGCCCCCAGCTCCCTGCCGCAACCTAAATGAAAAAAATTACACAATTTCTTCCTGTTTCATGGCAATAACTGCAAGGTTTTGTGCTCCTTTGGGAGGAGGGAAGGGCCCCGAGTTCCTCACACGGGAGCGTTTGAGCAAGCCTTCAGCCTGGGGCAGATTGCAGGTCCTGTGCTGAGCCCTCCCGTGCTCCAGCGGCAGCAGAAAAAGGCTGGAAGTTCACCCCCAGCCTTCCCGCTGCCGTGCTGCGTTGCAGGGATGGGTGCTCTGCGGGGCAGAAAACAAAGCAGCCCCAGTCCTGGGGCTGGGACAAGAGCAGGAGAATGCTCTTTCCCACTTGCTGGTGGGAAATGCTTGAGAATGAGGGCGTATTTAATCCCCCCAAGCTGTAGTTCACTTCACGGCCAGGTGTTTTCTAGTTTTCCAGCTTGAGGGAGGGGAAAGTCATCCTGCTCAGATGAGGCAGGTCTTGCAAAAGCCACCTCCTGTGCTTTACCGGTGGAGGTCCGGGGTCTTTCCCTCCTTTGCAGGGTAAGCTGCTAAATTTGCTTCGAATGAAAACTTCTTTTGGTGGGTTTTTCTGAAGATGAGATGAGGCACCAGCCCAGGGTACACAGTTTTCTGAATCCTCATTAACGGGTTCATTTTTATAACGCCTCACTCATGGCTTTCCCTCTCCAAATGAGTGGACTTTTGGGAATCTACAGTAAAAGTGCTCTTAACTTTCTTCCACAGCTCTGCTGGTTTTAATTGTAACCTCCCACATCAGCTGTAACAGCCCATATGTTGATTGTATATATTGTTTAATTCACTGCTGGCCTACCTCAAGGTTGGGTTATGGTAGAATTTCAGTTGCTGGGAGGACTTTAAATCAGAGATGAGATGTTTTTCCTAAAAGGAAAGATGTTTATCCAGATTCAGCCACAGCTGTTGGTCTAAAAGTAGGCAATAAGCTGGAGATCTCATTTGGCATATTCCTTGTAGGACACCAGATCGCAGTGGGGATTTCTTTTCTTGCTTGAAAATGCATAAAGAGGAGCAGAGCCCATGCTTAGTGACTAGTCGCGTACCGTTTGATGGATGCTGATTGACTAAAAGTGACACAAAATGAAATTTAAGCCGCAAAAATGCTGTTGCTCACTGTGTGTCTCAGGCACACTCACTTTAGAAAGCAGTACTTAGAAGTCATATCTTTGGTTCTTGTGGTTTAATGATTTAGACTTCATATTTTTCTGTCTTAAATATACATGGCAGTCGTGGTTCTGGGTGGGCCGGCTGTGACGGTGGTGAAGCACTACTGGTGTTACTGGGGGAGTTGCTTGGTGCTCTCTGGAAGAGCTGGGCTGGTGAGGAATCAAGTTTTAGGGCTGTTGCAATACCGTGAGGCTGTTCAACATCACGTGTGATGGCAGGAGTTGTAGAGAAAGTGTATCCCCCAAAGCCAGGAGTGGGAGATCGTCGTAGTTCCAACTTCATGTTGGAAAAGACTTCTTGGGAGTGTGGAGGGCAGCCCCTGCTTGAAGCAGCTCCATCTAGATCCAGGCCATTGACTGGAGATGACCGCTGCGGGGGTGACCCTTTTTCCTGCGGAGGCATTTCCAAAACTGTTCCTTTGTGTCTGGGCTCTTAGTTCTGATATGCGCGGTCTGGTTTAGTTTAATTTGGTCTTGAGCCTTGGAAAGAAGTGTCTGGGGTTACGTCAGAGACTGCAGCTTTCTCCTATCAAGGACAAGGAGCCAACTGATAGTCGAAGGGGCAAGGGGAAAAGGAGACGGGGCTGACACACTCCAGGAGGTCCCAGGCTATGGAGGGGGCTCCAAGTCTTGGCGCTGTGGGAATTGCAACTCCCAATGCAGCATTTCCTTCCCACAGAAATGAGGATAGGAGAAACATCAATAGCTGAAGGCTGATCCTAACCCAGGAGGTTGCAGCTCTCAGTCATTAAAGTGATGCAGGAGGAGTATCCCAGGCTGTCCCGGCACGTTGGGCTGCTCTGCCTCCTCCCCAGCTCTTTTTCAACCGGGGGACTCCCATGTCTTGCAGCTTCCTGCCTTTCCTGAGCCAAACATATGCAGACGTGACCGTGAATCCCACCCTGGATGGTTTTTACACACACAGGCTGGTATTTCCTCCCGGCTCGCTCTCCCCCTGCACGGCCTCTTCGCAAAGACTGAATCAGGCATCGTTTGTGACCTTGACCTCCGAACTTCTCCTCCCCTCCTCCCAAACCGTGGAGCATCTGGCAGGCATGTGCTGCCCGGCTGCTCGGCGGGCTTGGTGGAGCTGCAGCGACATTGCACAGGCTGTGGCTTCCCTCCAGACTCCTTTGCCCCTTTTGGGACGTGTTTGTTCTGCAGCCCCAGAGCGGTGCCTGCTCCTGGTGAGGTGACTGGTTGGTGGGGAGACCCTGCCTCTCAAGAATAGAGATCACCCCAGACAGGGATCACCCCATGCATCCCTTCTCTTTTTACATTATTGTTCAGGAAATGTTTCCTCCGGTGAAAGGGTTTGTGGTGGCTGCGTTGGGACATTATCATGGCTTTGACCATCGCAGGGCAAGGAATGATCCAGAATGACTCCAACCTGGGAAAAGTGAGTCAGTCTCCTCTTGGTTCTGTGTCCTCCTGGCTCCCAGACAGGGAGCTCAACAGGAGCTTTTTTTAGCGGTCACTTTGAAGAGGGGACCAGCTAGTTTTAGTTAATTCCTTCCCAATGCCTCCAGCAACCATGACGTGTGGGCTGAGCTTCTGAGTAACACAAAGATACCCAGATGTCTCATCCCATGTGTCACAGGCAAGTGTCTTAGGTCACCTAAAGAATTTGTAAAAGGGTGACTTAACACAGCTTGATGGCAAGGTTTACCCCATTACTTCTTATGTGCAGAAAACCTACAAGGGAAAATAAAGCGAGAATTGATTTAGAAGGGGTTTATACAGAGCTTGGAGATGCCTCCTTCACACCCTGGCCATGGAGTGGTCCTTCTTTGCCAATGCAGGGGGAAGGAAGAAAGAGTCTCCCCCTCTTCCATGGGTAGTTCTGGGGTGTTGGGGGTGATTCATCCATCCACAGAGCCAGAAGGTCCCCAAGATGCTTCCCATGGACAGGCAAGGCACCCTTGTGCTTTGTAGCATGGCACAAGGGATGCTTTGGGCAGGGAGAGGTTGGATCATGATCTCAGCTATTGCTGGGAGTCGGGGGGTTCTCCCCAGGGCTGTTCCTCCCCCAGAACCACTCTCTGGAGGTGTCTCTGGAGGGTTCATCCAGGTGATGTGTTTCTCTCTAGGACAGTTCACTGCAGACACGAGTTCCCACATCTTGCATCTCTGGATTCAACCTCTTTGCTCCTGTCAGAGGTCTTGGGGCTGGGCAGGAGTGAGCAGAGACCGGCATGGGCACAGCTGCCAGCCCAGCCTGGTCGTAGCATTGAGGGGAGATGGAAGCTTTCATCAGGGCTGGGATGGATCGGTACAGATGGGATGTTGGGAAGAAGTTCTTCCCCATGAGGGTGGGGAGACCCTGGCACAGGTTGCCCGGAGAGGGGCTGGCAGCCCCATCCCTGGGAGTTTTCAAGGCCAGGCTGGATGGGGCTCTGGGCAGCCTGATCTAGTGGGGGATGTCCCTGCCCATGGCAGGGGAGTTGGAACGAGATGATCTTTAAGGTCCCTTCCAACCCTGACAATTCTATGATGTGGTGGATGAACAACAGCTTCCTCCTGGGGGTGGAGGGGGGCTGAATAGTTTGCTGAATGGGATAACAAACTCACGGCTTAAAAAAGAGGATGAAGTTTTAAAAGAATAAATAAAAGTCACCTCTGAACTTTTGCATTCAACTTTTTGTGCTTGAACCATTAGCAGTCAGGTTTTCCAAGCTTTTCTCTATAGCTGTGAGGCTCAGGAAGGTTAATTAAAGAGAGGTTCAGAGCTGTTAATGAGGCCAGCAGCTGGAGCATTAAGTCTTTGTCTGCATCAGCAATCAGTGTGCTCTACCAAAAGCAGATCCGCAGAGCAGCAGGTCCAAGGCCCTTGTGTCACTCTGTATGGGCTCTGTGGTTATCACCTTGGACTGGTCTTGGATTCTCAGTCCACTGGATACTCTCCATGTTGGAGAACATTAAACATCCTCCAGAGCTCTTCTTCCGGCTTAGTGTCTTCAGAAAGGAGTTCGTTTGTACAGCCCGAGGTTGCTCTGCAACATAAGCTAAAGCACAGTAAGTGGGGACGGTTGGGGCATTTGCCCTGAAATGCCTTCTTGATCCTCATTAAAATAATTTGTGCTTTGGATTTCGGGTGGGTTTTTTTTCCTGTGTTTGTCTTCCAGTTTGCAGAAACACCTGAACGCATCCCTGCTGCAGCTCCGTAGAGTACGGGCAAACGTCTCAGGGGAGCATTTTTCAGCCTCCCTCTCTGAAGGAGATGGGAAGCGTGGAGCTCCTCACAGCACACCCATGTCTTGAAATGTGGGCATCAAATATTTTAGGGAGAAGAGCTATTTGTCCCACACTTTAAGGCAGCGTCCTTGTCTCCAGGCTGTGGCAGGGAGGGAATGGCTCCATTGAATTTGTAAGTCTGTGATTTGGCTTTTTGGTTTTTTTTGGATCTCATAGCAAATGAATTCAATTAAGTATTTAAGGCTGAGCTGATTCCTCAAAGTATTTATTTTGCTGCAGGTTTGGTGGGAAAGGTCCAGCAGTTCAAGCCAACTCCACTTTTTACCTTATTTTTTCGTTTGCTTCACTTACAAACTATGTAAAAAAAAGAGAAGGAAAGTCAGTTCTTCAGGTAGTTCTGCCACTGATGGGGCACTGCAGGGTGCTGCAAAGGCTGGAGGCCCTGCTGCAAGCCCAGCGTAAGAGGCTGTGACAGAGAGCTCTAGGACGTTTAATCTGATGACTTGAAAACAAACTCACCCCCATTTGTTTGGAGGAGCCCTGCGAGAGCTGCAGCAGTCTGCACGTCGCTTGCTGAATAAATCTAGCAGGTATTGCTGGGGCTAGACAGGAAAGCAACATTCTCTGCCCTTAGGAAATGCAGGTGTGGAGAGCGAGAGCAACCGTCCCGCGGTGTCTGCAGCACGCCAGCCCTGGAGAAGTGCTTCTTGTACCTTTGTAGAGTTGCTGCTCATTGGGGATATTTTTGGGAGAGCCAAGAGGAGCCGAGCCGTGTTGCAGCAGGGGATTGTCCATGTCTAAGGAGGTCACAAGTGAGATGGGGAGAGGGTTTTTGGAAGTGTAGGAGATTTAGGTATGGCAGGATCTCAATTTCTTAAAGAATGGGCATCTCTTAGCAGCTTGCAAAGATCAGAGCCTTTGGTTGGTCACTTCCAGGAACCATGGCAAACTCTCCAATCTGCAATTTGTTGTGGCTATCTTCCGTACTGGCAGGAAGATGGGGAGCCAGGTGGCAAGGATTGTTTTTCCACAAGCTGGGAAGGTTTTAATGGCTTGGAAAGAGAAATCCTGAAACCTACCACCAGAAGGAGTTCTCCCACTCTGATACCGGATACAGTATATAGCTTAAGAAATAATTCCTGGCACTTCTGAAGTATTATTGTTTTACTTTAGCGAACCCTTCTGCTTCAGTCTGGGTAGTTAGCTCATGGATCTAGCTTTGCTTCTTGTTTTTAACCATTACGCAGAGGTGACAGGGCAGCAGCGTGATGCATCGCTCACTTCAGTGAAGCTGGAGAGATACCAGGGTGGGTTATGGGTGGCACTCGCAGTAGAGAACTGGAGAAGTTGTGGTGTATTCCAGATGTCTATAAAAATGGTAATTTGAGCGGCCTTCTTCACCACTCCAGAGCAGGTTGGGCTAGAGGTGATTTGCAAATGAGGTAGAATAGAGATGCAGCGAAGTATTTGCCACAGAGGTCATCAGACATAGCGCTGGGCACTTAAACAGAAAAACAGAGGAAAACTGTACTTGGGGATGTTCTTCAGGCTGGCTGCTTCCAGGTTAAGGAGCAGTTAAGGAGCAAGTTAAGGAGCTGAGGGAGAGTGAGCCTGGGGATCTGCTGTGATGGACCTTGATGGACTTGGTGGAACCTGAAGCTGAGCTGCTAGTAGAGAGGTGTCCCCCGGTGACGTGGTGCCTGTGATGAGAAAGGGGGTGGCTGGAGAAGGGCTTGGGAAACTGGGTCTCATCAGGTGGATAACTTGAAATGGGGAAGTGGGAGTGAAGTTTGAAACCATTAAAGCAGTTGTTTTTCTTGTGTTTTGCAAAGAACGTTTTTTTTTGCATGGGAGGAAATGTCTTGACATCTCAGGGGTTTAAAAACAAAATTTCATTTTCAGTTTCAAAACAGCTGTCTTTCAGTTAATTAAAGATACCTCGTGCTGAATAAAAGAGAAGAAGAAAGAGGTAACTCATCCACAAAGATGAAACCCTTCATTTCTAGGCTGACTCAAAATGACTCATTTTCCTTCTTTTTTTTTTTTTAAGCTCCAATATTGGGAAAGTTTTCTGTTTGACACCGGTTTCTTTCCAGCAATTTCGTTTAACCCTGAGACTTCCCCCACATGCCAAATCCAGCATTTTCTCAGTGCCGTCTGTTCACTCTCTAACGAATGTGTTTTCCCCCACTCAAAAGCAGCAGGAGGAATGAAGAGCACTTTTTTTTTTTTTTTTTGCAAGGCAGATACATCCCTGCTGTTAAAACAAGACTTGTCAACTTGTCTGGGGCTCTCCCAAGATCTCTTACCTGCGATGGGCTGGGCAGAGGTAGCGTGCAGGGGCAGCGTGTGCAACCTCTGCCCTTTTCAGCTTTACTTGTGATGAAAAATCACCAAGTTTTGGTGGGGAAAGAGAAATTTTCCTCTGGGTTCTTCTGCAGGAGAGACTCTACTTTTCTCCCAGGGAAAGTCTACTTTTTTTCCCTTGGAAATCAGTGGAGAGGAAGGAAAACTTAATGTGAGCTGGGAAGTGATGATTAGTGGGTAGGATGCTCCAATGCAGCCTTAGAAGTAGAAGATACAGGAGTGGGCATGAACCAGCCTTTGGCCAGGGTGATTTTCCAGGGAGCAAGAGGATTTTGAATTTGCAGGAGGCTTCTTCAATCCCAGTAGAACATCCATGTCCATCCTCACCCAAGCATCAAGCAGCTTGCCCTGAAGTTGAAAGGCTTGGAGGCACCCAGAGATACTTTAGGTGTAAAAACATCACTAGAGGGGGAGAGGTGGTAGGGGAGCACCTCTCACAAGGAACTTGGAGGAGCTTTCAGGAGTTGAGTAAAGGTTGAAACCACAACAATTCGATAGTTTGTGCAGGAAATTGGCAGCCGAGAGAGCGGAATGAATCACAAATGTGCACATGTTTTGCCCGAGGTGAAAATCAGAGTGCTTTTTGGCTGTGAAATGTCAGCTTGTTAATCTGGGAAACACATTTTTAACTTTTTTTTTTGGTTATTCTTGTAAGCTGTGTTGAAGGGGGAGTGAGGGGAAGGTTGGGACTGTTGCTTTTGCCCTGCTCTGCCCCAGGCTGTGTTGTTGCTGGTGCATGAAGCTCTTGGGCTCCTTTTCCTCTCTCATTCCTGCTCCGGTTCTGCAGATGGCCCAGGGCAGACAATGTGTGTTAGCTAGGTGCAACCTCCAGGACGTGGTTCCCCGTCAAATGAATTTTAACACCAGGTCAGAGCCTGAGCACTGACCCTTGCAGCAGCAAATCTACAAGCTAAGGAAGCAGGAACAGATCCCTGCAAAGTGCTGTGCGCTCCATCCGCCTGCAGTACAGAACTTTCCCTTTAATTAAATGCTCTGTTACTAATTTTGGCTTGGATATTACTCGGATGCTGAGGAACAGGAGCTGGTAGAGGCACTTGCCAGGCTCGGGGGCAAAGCTCAGCTCAGGCAGGTCCGGCTCGCACAGCTCTGTGGGCTCGCGGGAGCAGCGTCTCTCTGTCCCCTGTCCCTCGGCACGCCACCCTTGCTGCTTTGCAGGCAATGCCAGTATGGCCAAAGTGATTAATTGCAGCATCCACATGTATGTTAGCTAAGGTGAACCGTGTACTGGTCTGTAGCCAGTCTTCAATGGGGAAAATTGGCCTTACTGAATGATGGCATGGCTAAGAAAGAGTTTCCCTGAGTTGGAATGGGCTCAGATGGAGGCAAGAAATTTCCTGGACGTTTGTGCAATAGGGAGTCTCCTGCAATAGACCCCATGCTCTTGAGAAAAGCAGGCAGGAGGTGCTTTTCCCTGCCAGCACTTGGGACCTTGAGTCCCCATCCAGCTCCCATGAAGCGTCCCTGGTCCCATCACTCTCGGGCGGGCAGCAGACCGTGCCCGGGAGCCCAGCCATGTCTGGGGCCGTGGCTCTCTGCCCGCTGCTTGGCACAGCGCAGGAGCCTGTCCCTGGCAGCATTGGGTCTGACCTTGTGTCCCCGGGCTTTTGCCCTCAAGATCCCTTCCCCGAGTGCCAGCTTGTCTCCAAAGCCAGGCCCACGGGATGGAGGCACTGGTGTGCATCCAGCTTCACGGATGGAGCCATCGGGTTTGCCCTGTGCTTTTGAGACGTTGATTACTCAGGGGTGATGTTTTCAAGGTTTCCTGTGCAGACTGGCATGCTGAGAACATAGATTTAAATGTGAAAGCAGATACTAATAGGCATCCTGCCCTCCCGAGGGGTTTCTGGCTGGGGCACAGGATTTACCTTCGCAAGCGCCGGAGCCTTGTGCTCACTGCAGAGAGGTTTGTTGCGAAGTCTCTGCAGTTCTCCAGCTTCTTGTCAGCCCCGAACTTGTGAATTCATGAATCAAAACAGATCTGAGTGTGAGTTTTCCAGCTCTCGGCATGGGTACACATGATGGGGCTGAAGGGCATTAGATGAAGGGCACAGTAAGTTCTGGGTAGGATCTTTGCCCACCCTCTTTCAGGGATGTGATAACAAGGTGTTTCCCAAGACAGAGAGGTGGGAGTGACCTGAGTCAGACCTTTACAGTTACATGATATGATTTCTCCCTGAGTGAAGTCATCAGCTCTTATCAAGCTTGGAAGATTAAGCTGACTCCCTCACCTTCCCCCAGCCAATTAGTCCCTGGGCAAGAAGATTGATAAAAGATATTTGTCACGAATAGGCCAAGACCCAGCAGAAGAAGAGGATTGTGATTGTCAGGGCTTGACGTTAGAGCAGAACAGGCAACTCTGCAAAGGTCCCTCAAGCGCACGAAAGGCGCAGAAAGCTTTGGAAAGATGGTCTCTGGATCTCGCTGGCTCATACAGAGGTTGCCCTTTTGCCAGCGCCTCTCTAGCTCTGCTGAAGACTCCTGCCCCTCGGGTCTGCTGGCAGCAGAGTTTGAGAGGTGAAAGTCAGCCAGGTGAGCGAAAACAGACTCTGTTTTCTTGGCTGCAGTGAAGAAAATAGCAAATAAAAATAGTTTAGTCAGTGCAAGGACGGAGTTGTGGGTTTGTGGGGGTTAAAAGCTGCAGTATGTATTGCTTTAGCTGGAGTGTAAGAGATACCTGCTTGCACACGAGGTATCTCAGAAGCAAGGAGGAGACAGGCAAGAACTTCCAGGGCAAGCTAATTCTCCCATCTTTCCCTTCAGCTATGATATGTACATCTTATTTATCTCAACACAGGTATCCTCACGGTGCCCCCCCAGCATTAGCTCTCCATTTCTGCACCTGTAGAATAGGAAAATCGATTTACCCATGATCATGTGGAAATGGAAACGAGAACCTGGCTAGTGTGAATCCTCAGGGTGAGCCGCTGCAGAGGCGGAGCTGCTTGAGAGGAGCAGGCTGTGCAGCAGCAGCCGTTCGGATGCCTCAGGAAATGTGCTGTGTGTGCTTGTCATTTCTCCCCGGGATCTCGGTCAGCGAGGACGGGTGTATGCAAGTCCTGCTCCTGCATAGCTGGTGTGTGGGTGCTCGTCAGAGCATCCTGCAGGGGTTTTACTTAACCTGAGGCTCCTTTTTGCACCAGCTGGGCAGGTTTGCTGTTGCTCCCTCCGGCAGTGACCACTGCGAGAAGCGAAGCTGCGCTTGCGGGTGCTGCTCTCTGACCCCATGGGGCAGCTCCAGTGTCTGGGTCTGGAAGCACAAAGGACCTTCCACTGCTTTCCTGCTGTGAGTTTCCTGCAGGTTTTTTGACACTTTGATTCTAACTTGGAAATCAGGAGTCGCGGAGACCCTGATCCAACGCGTGCCGCTCTGCGGTGTGACAGGCAGCTACTGGCACCTGCTCAGGCTCTCCCTGGTTGCTGAGGTTTTCAAAATACATCTCATTCTGCCTTAGGAGGGGTTTAAGACGTCACAAAAGCTCAAAAGGTAGAGAATGAAAGTTCTGCGTGCCCAGGGATCTCTTGGGCAGCCCAGCCAGCTGAGCAGAAGCATCTTCCAATGCTCCCCAGGACAGGAGAGACTCGAGCTCCTGCTAGCACGGATGCTACCTTTGGCTCAGCTGCAGGGAGCTGAGAGGAAACAGCAGGAAAGACCCGCTCTGTTCCGGCCCTTTCCCTCCCCTCTCCTGCAAGCATCTGCTCTCGGAGACACGGGGCTGGAGGGACCTCCCTCTGGTCCTGAGCTTGAGGTCCATCAAATCCAGACAAGCCTTGGCCACGGGAGCTCGGGGGGTGGTGTGTGCACATCGACGTTGATGAGCTCTCCATCAGCATGAGAGGATGCTGAAGACCAGGGGTGCAAACTCTGGCTGTGCCGTGGGCTTGGTACTGACCAGCCCACCCCGAGGAGGTTGTCATCATCACCCCCTTATTGCTTCTTTCTGGTGGCTTTGTGCATATTTATGTGTGTGTTTTCCGACCCTATAAACCAAAACAGGACAGAGAGAGGCTCTTGGAAACCTGGTGCTGGAAACAAGCCCCTGGAATGTGGTAGTTTGTGGAATTTGCTATTAATATACTTTGACAATGGAGCAGCAAAGTGAACCTTATTTACTCGTGGCAGTGAGGGCCAGTGTTTTGGGGACTTGATCCCCATGTGTCACTCAAGTTTTACTAGTTTGTTTTTCAGTTGTCTTTGGATTAATCCCTCAGAATCCAGTGTATAGGCAGCGTAGACCAAATCTGGTTTATGCTGATTCACTGTAATTCAGTAATTAAGTTTAATTGCTGTGAGGCGGACTTGAACAGACTGAAGAGTGGCTGTGTGGGGATTGCACAGGTTTAAATGAAATCCATTTAAAAATACCTCTCTAGCTAAACCTATTAAACCCTGAATATAGGTAAAACATCAGTTCCACAGTGTTTGGCTTGAGGAAAGTGAAGTTTTGAGCTCAACTCAAAAGCATTTGCTGTCAGTGGTCCAGGAGGGGACAGCTCATGCATGCACAGAGCAGAGAAAGGAGGAGCCGGAGATGTGGAGACACCCCAGGGTGAATGTGTGGCCTGGGGGTGAGGTGTCTGCAAGGCTGGGGTGAAGTGTAGCACCCCAGAGCATTTTCTAGAGACCAGGAGCTTTGAGTTAATGTTAGTTGACTTGGGGGCTCAGGAAGGAGATGGTTGAGGAGCTCTGCAGGGTCTTTCAGTGCACATCTTAGGGAGAAGTGGCTTCTTTTTTGTTTCCTTATTAAACAAACCCAAACCAACCCAAGTGAAGTCACCAAATCCTCCAGAGCAGCTAGCCATTGGGAGCTTTCCTCCCAGCCCTTCCTTCAAAATGGTCTTTGGACTCTCATTTCTCATCTGGTCAGGATGTTGATTTGCACCATGTTTGCAAAACCTTTCCGCATCCCCGCGAGGGCAGGAGACACACTCTCTCAGTTAATAGGATGAGATTTTCACACCACCTCATGGCTTGGGCAGTCAGGATTTGCAGAGAGAAGACCCAATGAGGGTGGTGATGCTGAAGACTGAAATGCCCCCTGAGCCCCCCTTCCCCGCTCCTGTGGCCGCCGCAGTTTCATTGTCCCCATTAAGGGTTTAGCAACTCTTAGACTGTTTCCCTGCTCCTGCTGCTCTCCTCCCGAAAGCTCTTTCTGAAAGCTTTCTTCTTTTTCTGCCACTTGGCCTATTTTTTCGTGTAGCCAGCGTATCCTTACTGAGGGTCATCCTCGACTTCCAGCAACCCTTCCTCCTCCCCAGGCTTTGTCCCCGAAAGCCCTGTCCCGGCAGAGCCCCCCGTGCTGAGCCCACACAAAGGAGCAGCAGCACACCTGCGGGTCCGCGTAATGAGCTCGAGAAGAAGCCCGTGCTCTGATTTTTCCTGTCGAAACAATGCGTACGGCTAGCTCTTTCTTCTGAAAGGGTTGTGCTTCCCTGAAATTTTCTGTCTGCTCCGTGGGTGGGTGGTTGCATTCACTCTGCCGCTAATAGGTACAACGTTCCCCGTGAGAAATGTACTTTTTCTTCCTGCTTTGGCTCCGTCCCCTTCAACTTGCAGCCACTGGGTCAAAACCAAATTATATCTGCTCTCCGGAGCAGGGAGGTGAAGGTTGAAATCCTGTTGCATAACCCTCTGAATGCGGGTCCATCACTGTGAGCTGCGCACCCTTCGGCTTCAACCTTGTCTCTTGTGGCTTGTGGTGTTGCCCTTAAAAAGAAATTATTAGGTGACAAGGGAGATGGGAACAGCAGGAAACAAAGGTGGCACGGGAGGTGACCTGGATGGCTGCTGTGGACATTATTTATGTTACAAGCAATGCTCAGGGTTGAAAGAGAAGCAGGAGAGGCTGCTGGAGGGTTGATGTCCTGTACACGCAGCACTACCAAGGTGTCCTTGACCTTGTCCACCCAATGTGTGGAGTCATCAGGCAAGCCCAACCAAGTACGAAGATGCCATCTTGGGCCCCCCTTGGTCCAGAAGGTCAGGCACAATCTCCAAACCCAAGAATGTCTTTCAAGAGGCCAAGGGTGGAGGTGTGTGAGCTGTCAAGAGGAGAGTCGAGCAGCATCAGTGTTTTGGGAGGGCTGGCTTGGTTTGAATGCTTGGCTACAGCCCATGCCTGTGCTAATGTGATGGTGTCAGTGGTGTGAGGTGCCAGGAAACCCTTGCCCCAGTAAAAAGTTATCTTTTTCCATCACTTAATGCAAAGAGCCTTTATTATTAAATTTTAGCTGTGATGTACAAGCCTCTCGAATTCAGAGTTTGAAGTGTATGGACTGTGATCCTAAGCGAACTTCTGGCAGGACATCCTCATAAGACACTCGGAAATTAGGGGGAGAAAAGACCTGTTAGATCATATGCTCCATTCCCCAGCCAGCAAGCACCAGGACTGCTCTCTGTGGTGGTCCCCAGGGCTTGTCCAGCCCTGTTATTTTAGATCCCAACCAGTGGTGCTGTGTCCAGGGGAAGTGACTCAGTCTGACAGACCCTGTTATGAGCTCTCCCAGGGCTCCAGTTATGTTTTACGTTGTTTAATACAATTTCCTTTTCCTTCATTTCCCTGCTTTGGTGAAGAACATAAAGCTGAGTATAAGCGTCACACGTGCACACAAGCCAGAGGAAAACCTCAGAGGGTGGCTCTTCTGTATCTGCAACCTGGAGTGCCCCCCAACAAGGAACACCCTCCACCTGAGACACAGGCCCAGGGAGGGAATGGTAAAAGATCACCGCTGAACCTTATCTGGTCCCTGAGAGCACTAATGGGCTTTAATAGCCCTGACCAGCCCCACCTGTGACCCCCACCCACACCCTATTAACAGCACTATTTAAGCTCAGCCCTGTGCTCTCAGCCTTTCCTTGAGCTATGGTGTAGGGTGCTTACCTCTGGCTTTGCCTCCTGGATGAACAACAGACCTACACTGGATGTAGGGGTGTTTTTCCTGGTAAGACTCCTTGTGTGTTTGTCTCCTGTCCCATCTTTGTCTGTGCCTTGGATGGACTTTGCATCTCCACACCGTAGCCTTGTTTCCAGACCAGCTTCTGCCCGTGTCTCCCTTTGCACTTGGCTGTGCTCTGCAGAGACCCTGGACCCGGTTCTTGCTTAGTCCTGCCTGGGGCTGCCTGTGCAGCCTGGGACTAGTGGCTGGCTCTGCATGTTGTGTTTGCCACCCTTGCAACTGTGCCTGTTAGTGAGGCACTGCCTGTATCAGGGTCCCTTAGTCCCTAAGTTGCCGCTGGCCCTTGGTGCTCTGTGTCACCTCCACTGCCCAGGCCAGGCTGGTGGGTGCCAGTGTGCCAGGTGTGTTCCCAGTTGGCCTTACACCCTCTCTGGCTTGGTACCATTTTCGCAAAGTTTCTTCTGCCAAGGGCTGTTTGCATGCTCATGTTGCTGAGTTGAGGGGAGGTGCCTGGGAACCTGTTGATGCTGTGACCGTGTGGGGAGTTGGGGAAATGCTGGCTGAAATCCCAAGTCACCAGCAACAGCTGTGTCTGCTGCAGGACTCTGTTCCCTCACCTCCTTCCCAGCACAGGGCTATTCCCCTTGCAAAATCTCCTGAGGGGATGGTGGCAGGACTGCTATGTAAGCCTCGGAACTGGATTAAAGCAGCTTTCTGCTCCACTGACTCATTATTTTCCAGAGCAGCAGATCTATACGGTGTCTATATCCCCTGTCAGGTTGCAGCATGCCCGAGGCTGTTCATCTGCCCTCAGATAAATCTCACACCTCATCAACAGTGGGAGTTAGAGTCAATGGAGAGGCTGGATGCCTCCCAAGTGATGACAGATGCCAGTGCAGATGGTGCTTGGCAGGATTCCCATTGACAAAGTCATCAGGTGGCATTGTCCAGGCCCTCCCAGTAAAGAGGTTGTGGGTCTGGACCCCTGGGGTGCTGCGCTGGGTCTGTCCCTTTTCTGCATCCCTTGAAGATGTCAGGGTTATTGCCACACTGCCCAGCAGTGTAAAGGGATGACAAGAAATGAGGGATATGGTTCTAGATATCTCTGAAGTGATTTGGTCAGGACGTCCACCTTGGTGAGGGATGCAGTGGCTTCATCCAGCTCTTTGGTCCAATTTTTTTGTTGAAATTGAACAAACTTTAATAAAGAAACTTGTGAAAGGACTGAGCAGGATTTTCTGTACCCAACTAAATGAGGGTTTGTGTTTTAGGATATTTGTGTCCCAGGATTTTCTTTACAGTCCTGAGCATATCCATGGGCATAAAGGTACCACTGCTGGGGTAGTAACGACCTTTCATATCTTTGGGACACTGGCTTGGAAGCATGTGTTCTGTTTCAAAAATATCACCCGGCTGCTTCTGAGGTTATCAGAATGATTGTTTTGGTCTGAATTTACTGAATTTGTGATTAATTTTAATTTTCCTAGAGTGCATTCTCTTCTTTCTGGGTGGTTTGCTTGCTGTCTAATAGGAAGAACAAAGAGAAATGAGTCTGTGCAGTCACTAGGCAATGTATCTCAGCTGCTGAGCATCTCTTTCTTCTCCTCCAATGCAGATGAAGTGAACTTGCTTGACAAAATTACCTCCCATGCGCTGGACCTCAGCAATATTTCCTTTGGCTATGACGAAGACAACTGCAGCGTCCTGGAGATTGGGCAGTACGCTACCCTCAACGTCCCGACCAGGGAGGCGTTTGGGGACAGGTAGGCTGCCTTCAGCAGGGTGGTGCTCAAAATCATCTCATGCATGTTGGTTTGAGGGCTTACTTTAAGATCCCATTCCATAACGACATGAAGGTAACACATCCACTCTGTGCTCTTATGAGCTCAGTGCTTCTTTTTTTCCATCTTCCTTGGTTGTGTGCGGGGAAGACACGTTGGCACAATGCTTGACTGAACGTTTCCAGGAATGTGTTTTGTTGGCGTTCCCATCAGGGAGACCTGTTTGCTCCAGCAGAGAGCAGGAGAGATGGCACAGCCATGTCCATCAGCATTGCTTGATGCCAAAGCCCTGGTCTGGGGGGTCATGGATCAGATTGGACTTTTGCTGTACCTGATACGGGGGCTGCAGCTGTGGATGAGGGCACGGGTCAGGGTGGGAGAAGACACCACTGAAGAGCTGCTTCTAACAGGGCTACCATCCAGTCTCAGCAGTGGGCAAGGCAAAAGTCCTGTGGAAAATCCTGCAGAACCACAGAAGCATGTGCATCCTGAGAGGGATACATTGAGGTTACATGGGAAATGTTAATTTTGGCCTTGTTGCTTCTTTTTGAGTACCTGACCTTACAACCTGAATGGTAGTGTGCTCTTGGTTATTTTTGTTTGTCCACACTGCGTTCATTTGTGCTGTGACTCGAGTTTTTTGCCCCAAGATGACAGTCCATGGTGATAGAGCAGCTGCTGCGGGATGCCATCTGTTGCTTCTTTCTGCTAGGTTTGCGGATGAGCTGAGCGTGCTGATGAAGCTCAGGTACTCACTGAAGGAGGACACCAGCCTAGTGACCATCCTTAGCCGCAGGAGCCACGTGCTCTTCCAGATCAGGATTAATCCATATGCCTTGGTCTTTGTCACCACGAGGAGGAGGCACTATGAGTAAGTTCCAGTTCAGGTGGGTTTTTTTTATGCCTCTTCATGCTTCCTTTTCTACTCCCAAGGCCAGAGTTAAGGTTTCCTGCTATAGGCTTTGAGTGGTGCTGCTCTGACCCCCACCTCAGCTGAATCAAGGTCATGATCCCCCCCGACCTGGGTGAAGGTCCCTTAGACCTGGTGGTGTGACTGCACAGGTTGTCACTGCTGAACTCCGATCTGGAAAACAGAGAACAAAAGGGTTCAAATACCTGAGGATAAATCAAGTGGGGAAACACGAATACCAGTCATTTCCCAACCTCAACTCGTTGTAGATGTGCCCAAATCCATTGGATAGAAATAGCATTCCCATGCTGGAGGAGAAGTGATGGTGCTTACCTGTGACAAAACTGCACAGATGCATTCCCACTAAGGATGGATTCATGGGGGCCTCAGGGAGCTGGTAAGGGTGAAGCCTAGTCCCACATAAGGTGTGGGACCCAAGTTTCATATTATGCCTCTTCCCTTTCCCCTCTGGGGTACACAGGTTCCCAGTTTCCTTTCTCGGCGATGGGCGCTGGCATCAAGTTGCTCTCAGCATCTCCCTGGAGAGGCTGGAGTTGCATGTGGACTGTCGGCTGGTGGACAGAGTGAGCTGGTCCAGTTATTTCGGGATGGGAGTGAACACTGAGGGGCTGATCATCGTCGGAGGCCTGATTGAGTCCTTTGAGATCCCCTTTAAGGTGAGAGCTGGGCAGACCTGGCGGGGCTGTATTTGAGGGCATGGTCTGCTCTAGGTGCATGAAGTGAGGTTGCAGCTCCCTCTGAAGGAATCCATTGCCTTCTCTTCCTAAAACACCATTTATTTTCTTGGCTGAGGAGTGTGAGCTTTGCAAAAGCTTTGAATTGTGCCAAGTGCTTACTTTCTGGTCAAGGCAACAGGAGTCCCAGCACTCAGGTCAGCAGTAGACATCTGAGTTAGACTTACACCCATCCTCTCTTGTTGACCATGACTTGTACCATGTACAGAAGTCACCTGTGCAGTCAGCATGTAAAGTGTTGGTTGGGGAGCTTGTCCCATGCAGGTTTTGAAGGTAAAGTCCATTTGCTGAGGACTTCACAGGCAAAGGATTCCCAGCAGATCAGAGTAGATGGCCTTGTTGAAATGCCTGATAAGTTCAAGGGCTGTCAGGCTGTATGTTGAAACATATCTGATGGTCAAATTCAAACACTGAAAGTGAGGGCATCAAACAGATCTAGCTCTTGCAGAAGTCCAGCTGGCATTTCTGAGACCAGCCCCTGGTCTGTGTCATCAATCTAAAGCTCTTCTCCATTTCTGTGGGGTAGCTCTCTCTGTGTCTCTGGTTTATAGTGGGCTGACCAGCTGCAGCTCCAGCCCGGGCAGGAATATTTCAGGTCATTTAGTGAAGAGGTCAGCTGGCAGCTTGGATGTGCTCATCTCTACTTTTGCTGCTGCTGGAAGGTTGTAGAGGACAATGAGGGTGGAGGGAGACAGCTCAGATGTTCCCTCTGGATAGTCATGTCATGCAGAAAAGCTGCTCAAGCATCAGTGGTGCTGTGTTGTTAACTAATTGTTTGTCACCCTGAGCTTAATGAATGAAATGCAGCCTAGAATGAATGCCTAGAATGAAGGTAGCCTAGCAAGGCAGGGAAGCCCCTTTGGAGTCAATTTTCACAAGTGCAGAACCGTGGGGGCTGACATTTTGCCTTATGCAGACAAACAGGCATCTCTGCACATCTACCTTCCTCCCTCCCTCCCTCCTTTGTCTGCTGCTCTGTGCTGGGAGTCCAACATCACGCTTTGCTCTTTTCTGTGTAAATCCTCTCCTGTACTGACTATTTTCCCTTTGGTCTCCTCTCCTCATGCACCCTTGTTTTCAGCGGGGCTTTGCAGTAGGAGAGCAGCCCCTGGCCGAGCAGCCCTCGCTGCTCTCCAAGAGCTCAACTCCCTGGCTATGCAAGGCACCCCCCCCAAGACCTTCCCCTCTCCTCTGGAGGAAGCACATGGATGATCCATGGTTTCTGGGTCTCTTTCTCCCCAGGGTGCTCTACAGCAACTGACCTTCATGATGGGAGACCCAGCAGCCGCCGGCGAGCACTGCCACCGCTACGACTCCATGTGCACGCGCTCCTTCCACCTCAACCGCCTCAGTTCCCCATGGGAGCTATCACCAACCTGGCCAGAGGTGTGACTGAGGGCAGATGACAAATTTAGGGGGTTGCTGGCCCAAGCTCCTCTTTGGTGTAGCTCGATTCAAATGGAAGGACCAACTCAGGGCATTAATGCAGTCTTGGAAGCACTTGGGTCTCCGGTTCGAGCTGAGATCCAAGGAGGTGATGGTGGCCAGCACATGGGGGTGTTTCTTCTTTCACCATCCAAACCCTCCCTTCAGGTCATAGATGGGCTTGGTGGAAAGAGAGAATGAGTTAAAGGGAGAGCTTCTGAGCCAAAGAAAGCCTGGGTGTGTGTATGACTGCATGTGCTCATGCCTTTAACAGAGGGAAGTTTTGAGTAGCTGTTGAGTAATACTGCAGCTGGAGCTTTGCTTTTGGGAGGAGGAGAAAGCTGTACTCAGGAGCTGTACATCACTTTGAAATTCTTGCTTGCTCCCTGCGAAATTGCTGCATTGCACCCTTTGGTGCATCTTGCTTTTCTCCTCTCTTTTGTCAGCATTGCTGGAAAATGCAAGTTTTGTTGTTTTTCTGCGCCAAAAAGCCCAGATCACATAGCAGATCCCCAAAGACGTGAAGCACCTGGGAGAACTGCTGGGAAAGGGCGGTGTCTGGGGAGGGAACTGGGTGTGGGATGGGGCATCTGCCCTCTCTGGGTCTGCAAAGAAGGAACGGTGACACCTGGCTCAAGCTGCTGGAGCAGCCCTACAGTGATAGCTCCACCCTGCCAGGATGGGCTGCACCGATTTCTGCATTTATTATTTTAAGAGGGGGATTTTAGGAAAAGCTCTGATCATAAAGGATTATCTAGGAGCTGGCTTTGCCAGGGAGTAAATGCAGAGGACGAGGATGTAATGCAGAGCAGGGTAGGCTGGTTGTCTGCCGGCTCTAAGGGAGATCAGGGCACCTGAGTTCCCAGCAAGGGTAACCTGTGGTCATCCCCAGAACAATTCCTGGCATTTCTCATGCTGACAGCTCTTAGGTACTGGCTGGAGCTCTGAGATAAGTTGGACTTGCTCCCTAGAGCTAAGAAGTAAGGACAAATCTTGGATATAAAAGCTATGAGATGTGTCTTCTGAGCTTGCAAGTTGATGAGCTTCTCTTAACATGCTCTTAATATCTGTATTAGCCTGTGCTCTGTAGCTGTGGAGTACTCACCTGAATGGTTTCAGTGGTTTGCCCCCACTGGGAGAAGGTTTTATTTAACCATCAACTAGTTGACTGCAAGTGGGAACCTATGGGATAATTTTACCCCACATCAGTTCCCATCCCTTGCTGGGCCTTCTTGGGACTGATTAGCTTCAAAACCAGAAAGAAATTGCAAAAACCACCCAAAGACTAGAGAGGTTCAATCAAAAGCTATTCCCTCGTGTTGCTACGAATGACTGGATCCATGTGTGCATTCCCTGGATGCTTCCTGTGCTGTCATGTTTTTCAGTCCTGGAGCCAAGAGTAAAGACGTGCTTAAGTCAGTGCAGTTCCTTGGGCAGTGATATTTTTCTTATTTCTCTCTCCAACTGTCTAGGTGCCAAAAGAAACCAATGAAATCCAGGACTCGTCTGCTCAGGTATGACTCCTGCATTGCTGCGGGAGGTATGAGCAGGGAACGCCCCTCCCTGTGTCCTCCCGATATGTCTCATCACCATAATGTCTCCTGCAGAAACCAATTGCTCTAACAAACACAGCCAAAATGCCCAGGCAAGGCTACGAGTTATCATTTTCTTCATTGCAATATCTCTCTTTAATGGTTTGAATGTAACTCAACATGTCTCACAGCTGGTGGAGGCCAAGGTGTCTTTAGGGGACCTTACTGAGCATTTACGTTGACCCCAAGGACGGGTGGCTCAATGAAGGTGCTGATGGGATGGATCAGGCCACTGCATGCACGGAGGTGCTTGTGGACCTGGCTGCAGCCAGGTTTGCCTGGAGGGAAGCAAATGGTGAGGTTAGTAGGGTGACAGGTCTCTGCATGGTACAGTAAAAAGCAGGAACTGGACAACTGCTGCTTCCGCCTATGCGTGGGACATCATGTCTGCCTGGGGAGGACTTGCTGCTGCTCGCCATCGTTGAGGAGGTGGGGAGGGCTGAAGCTCTGCAGTGGGAGGAGCCAGTTGTGATTTTGAAGTATAAAAAGTGTCACGCTTCCTTGGCATGGCTCCCTGGGCAGTCCGGGGGTGGGGGTGGCTCCTCCTGAGTCCCACTGGAGCTCATGGTGGTGGCCTGCGGGGTTGCCTCCTCCTCCTCTCGCCCAGCAGAAGCTTGGAGCATGTCTCCAGCTCCTCTGCGTGCATCGGGGGAGATGAGTGATTGCTCTGAGCGAGGCAGGCAGAGAGTCCTTAACGCTTCTGCTCTATTTAGGATTTCTGGCCAAGGTTTGTTGTTTCAGTTCATGCAAACAGACATCCTGAGGGAGAAACCTGCCAGCAAATGTAAATTGAGATTTTTTTGTGTATGTACAACTGAACATTACGGAGTCCTTTCTATATTCCCCTCACTCTCCCAGGTGTTTCTGTAAACTGTTTGGGGATAGTCTCTGTTCTCATGCCTACACCTTGCCAACTCCTTCATGCAAACTGTGCTTCAGGTATGGCCAAGTGGCCTTTTGCAGCTGGATTTGTACTGTCTGTTCTGGGGCTTAATCACGACGCAAGCATTGCAGCAGCAGGCAGGCTCACAGGAGAGAATGCTGCTGGGCTGCGTTTGTAAGGATCATAACGAACTGAGGTGGTGAAAGCACAGAAGTGTAGACTGATTTGATTTGGAAGAGACAGACCATCTGGTTCCAACCCCCCTGCCATGGGCAGGGACATCTCCCACCGGCCCAGGCTGCTCAAAGCCCCGTCCAACCTGCCCTTGAACACTACCAGGGATGAGGCATTCACAACTTCTCTGGGCAACCTGTTCCAGAGTCTTGCCCCCCTCCCAGAGAAGAATTTCCTCCTAATAACTAACCTAAATCTACCCTCTTTCAGTTCCAAACTGTTACCCCTTGTCCTATCATTACATGCCCTTGTATAAAGCCTCTCCCCAGCTTTCCTCTTGGCCCCTTCAGGCACTGGAAGATGCGATAAGGTCTGGACCTTATAACATCTGTGGGTGTTCTCTACCTCCCTGCAGTTAGTCCTGATGGGCACCATTTAGGATGTGTTCCCCCAGACCGTGCTCCTTTGCCAGGCGCCTTCGCTGGCGGCAGCTCTCCCCATGACTGGCGTGAGTTGGGGAGTTGCTGTAACAAGGAAAAGTGGTGGAATTCATAGGTCTAAAAGAGGAGACTAACAATATTCTGGATTTGGGACAAGTTTATTTTTCAAGCACTTAATCAGGACCAGAGACGCCTTGAGATCTTTGATGTTTAGATTTATTTTTTTAAAAAAAAATTGCCATTAATGCATTGCAGTTTGAAAATAATGAAGAGCAGATCAGCTCTGCTGCAGGGGTGATCTGAAGCTGTACTTTGCCGTTACACTTTCTGTGCCTTTGTTCATTTAGAAGTAAATGAGTATATTGGTGAATTCCTTAATTGCTAATTAGAACAAAATAATTATGGAGGGCTAGGTGATGGTGGAAGTAGATGTAAGTGGATGAAGGCAATAGCTTTGTTACTGGCAGCCCCAATTATATCTGAATTGCAGCCTCTTCCTTTTGTGACTTTTTTTTGAGTGGTAGATTGTAATTTATGAGTAATCTTGGAGACGTGGATAGCATTGAGCCACTTCTACCTGTTGTCTTCTCTTTGTCTACCTCTACTAAGTGTGAGCAAGAGGCCTGAGTTGATTATTAAACCAAACGGCTTTTTCCAAATCAATTTAATCCGTGATCCTAAAGCCATTCAGCCAAAAGTCAAGTCAATCCCACTGATTTCTCAAAGAAACAAAATTTCACAGCTTTAGTTATCTGCATGGTTCAAACTACTTCTGAGACTTCTCGATGTATTTAAAAATGCTGTGCAAGCTGGCTGAAAATGCCTGGTTTGTTCATGACATGTCTGTTCTTTCATGCTTGGATTTGTTATCGAGTGAGATTTGTGTGATGCCAGGTTGGGAGGAGTGTCTGAGCACCCTTCAGGCTGTCGGGAAGGGGAATTGTGGGGTGAGGCTGGTGTTACTGCTCTAGCTTTATGGCTGGTGTAAACCAACAGGCAGGGAGCTCCTTGCGGGTAATTTTTCAGAAATACTTTGAGGAAACGGGAGGGCAAGTGAACCTGAAGAATGTGCGGGGCAAATGCTTGTCTCTGCTCCTGATTTTGCACACGCTTGAGCAGGAGGAGATGCTCCTGCTTTGTGACACGATTCCTCAGCATGTGTTTCTTCTGGATTTTAGGAGGGAGGTCCACCTTAAAGATAATTTGTGAAACAGTAAGTTGAAATTTGCTTACTAATTCCTTGCTAGCAACTTTGGTGGCTTAATGCTGAAGTACAACTAGAGCACCTTTCCTTTAACATATAATTATATCTGACCTGATCTACCATTGAACACAGCCCATAGGATTTCCTGGCAATTATTCTGCCTTTAAATTGGTGCAGCTTGCTTAGCAAGGAGTCCAGCCTCAGTTCTCAACTTTCCCATGACTGAGCCTCTTCCAGGAGCTTGATGCTAGAATGTGCTGGGGAAAAAAATTGTTTAAAACTGTCTTTCTCTGATCTTGATTTTTATAAATCATGTTGTACCTTTGTCTGTCGGATAGGAGAGGCTTCTATTAACAAAAACATGTCTCCTGAGAGAAGACGCTAAGTTTTGAAGTATATCATACCTAGCTGAAACCTAAGGCAGCTCGTTCCACTGGTTGACTGGGCTCCTGTAGACAAATGCACTCCAAGCTGGGTTTTAACCCGTTTGCCATTTAGGAAGCTGGTTGAGTTTCTGGTGTCAAGCCATAGTAACTAAAAAGCCCTACAGAAGCCCAGCATCATTACATCAACACTGTTATCTTTGTCAACAAAACACTTTTAATCTCCTCAGGCAAGATACCAAGTTAGTTACACGGCAACTCTTTTCAAAACCGTGGCATTAATTACGTTATTTGTGGTTTCTTTATTAATGAGCCCCATATCAGTTGCTCTGTTATTTTGCTTGGGTTCGGCTTGAGGGAAGAGGTCTGTAATTACTGAAGACCTCCTGTTTGTGGGTTTTTTTTAATATTTTTAATTTATTTTTTTTTTACATATTGGCACAACATAAAGCCTTTTCCCAGTCCTCTGGCGCTTCCCCAGCTTTCTGAGTCAAACTGAAAAATCAGTGCTCATGTTCAGGAGACCCTACTATTTTAATGTTTGGCTTTAGCTTGAATTATTGGGACAGGATTGAGAAACCCCTCCTCCTTGTCACTTCTGGTATGGAAAGTATTTCGCTGTCATCTGGCTTTTCCCAAATGCTGCTGCTCTAGCTCGATCTTCCCACGTGGCTGCTGGTGGCTCGACCACTTCCATGGGGTGGGGGGCCATGACGGGGACCCCGAGCTGCAGCAAGGGATGGCCAGATCAGAGATTCCTCCTGACTTTATTTTTCTTGGCCAAGGCAATTTTCTATGAGCTGTAGACTCTTTGTTCCTTGTCACATACTGATTGCTTTTTTTCCCCCCCTTGTTTTATCATCCTTACTCTCTGCTTTCAATTTGTGCTTGTTCCTCACTTCCCACGTTTCTGGGCTTTTTAGACCTGCATGCTTTCTGCCTCAGCTCTCCTGCTTTTGGACAACTCCTAAGCCATTCCTGGTTTGTCTTTCTCGGCTGGTTCTTCTCTAAATTTGGCCTATTTAAAGGAGCAAGCATGTACTCTATTGGTTTTGGCTTTTTGCTCTGTTTACACAGAACCAATATAATTTGTGATTACTTGTGCCTAAGAGACCAGTAACTTAGCTTAGGGACAGTTTCCCCCAAGCTCACCAGATGAGAGCTTCCAGTTTAGACCTTTCCCATGCTGGGTGCTGGAAAATGAATTTTAAAATGCTTGTCTGCAATATGAGGGAATTCAGTGCTGTGTTAGTGCAGGCTGCCAGGGCTGGACCTCGGCATCTCCTGACTGATGAAGACCCTTAAGATCATTGCTCAGTTTGGAATGGACCTTTAAGATCAGGTCTAATCATTAACCCAGCACTGCCAGGTCCAGCACTAACCCCTGTCACTAAGCACTGCGTCTACAAGGCTTTTAGATACCTCCAGGGATGGGGACTCCTCCACTTGCCCTGGGCAGCCTGTGTCAGGGCTTGACAACACTTTTGGTGAAGAAATCTTTCCCAATATCCAATCTAATCCCCCTCTGGCACAACTTGAAGCCGTTTCCTCTTGTCTTACTGCTTGTTGCATGGCAGAAGAGACCAATGCTCACCTTGCCACAACCTCCTTTTGGGTAGTTGTAGAGAGTGAGAAGGTCTCCACTCGGTCTCCTCCAGGCTGAACAAGCCCAGGTCCCTCAGCTGCTCCTCATAGCACTTGTTCTCCAGACCCTTCACCAGCTTTGTTGTCCTTCTCTGGAGTCACCCTAACACCTCAATGACTTTCTTGTCTTGAGGGGTCCAAAACTGAATATAAGTGTTCAAGGTGTGGCCTCGCCAGTGCCCAGTACCAGGTGACTTTCCTTTGAAGAGCTGGCTTGGAAATCTTTGGGGCTGCAGAGCTGTTTTCACAAGACAGAGCTTCAAGCCTCTTCTCAAGCCAAGCCTCCCTTTGTCCTCTGCTGTCAAATGCTTTCTGGCTGTTGATGCCCCTGCACTGCCTTGTGGAGCAGAGATGTGCTGATATTCTTCATTAATTTTCCTCTTCAAGAGGTACAGGATGAGGCACCAAGTTCTCTTACAAGTGGCCATAGCTGGAACTTTTCAGTATTGTCCTTTCATTTAGTATTAAATGTGTTTTAAGAAAATTAACGCTTTGGATGAAAACTGGCAGAACTGGTTGGAGGGAGAAATACAGGGGGAAAGCTAAAGTACTTTGATTTTTATTTTTTACTGTTAAAGCTCTATTTCAAGACTGGTTTTAATCAGAAAACCCCCAAAAGCAATAAAAATGTAACATGAAACCCACACTACTTTGTAATTTAAGTTTTGGAAGAAAAAAAATCCTAAATTTTTTATTTCAGCTCATAAAGAAGTGGCTGTGGGTTTTATCTTCTCCAGGGACTGCTGCAGAGAGAACACGTATTCACCTTGCTCCCCTCGAGGGAGCTGCTGTCCTGTGGTGACAGTCACCCAGGAGCTCACGTGTATCTGCTGGTGTTTGTGCCCCTCTTAGGAGCTTGTCTGGGCTCTATAAATGAGGAACAGGGTTGTCAAGGTTTTCTCCAAAGGGGCTCCTCAGACTTTGCAGTAGATGTTGGCAGCAGAGCTTCCCTGCAGTGCCCAGCCCTGGTCACACCACAGCTGGGCAGGGAGGACCGTGGTGATGCTTGTGAGCACCTGCCTGGATGCAGGCTCCAAACCTTGGGCAGAAAAACCTCCTTGCAGCTAAATGAGGCCGGGGTGAGCTGGAGGCCTGGCTTGCAGGATGGCGGGTGCTGTCAGGGCACGTTTGGTTGCATCAGGGACCCCATTTTTTTGTGCTTTCGGGCCAGCTTTTGCAAGCACATGCCAGCATCACTGTGGTGACAGTGAGGGGATATCTGCTACTGGTGGTGTGTGATGGGGTGAAGGGAGAGTGTTCAGAAACCTTCACTAATTTCTGGAGTGATGCCTTGGACAATTTGTTTTAATGTATTTGATGGGACCTTTGCAGCTTCTTTGCCTGAGACTTCAGGCTACATCAAGGCATCAGCTGGCTTCTCTTTTTCTAGCAGTTTAACAGCAGCATTTTTTTTTTTTAAAAAAAAAAAAAAGACTCCTGTGTAACAGGCCATTGATTCTAAGAGCTTTCTTGCTACAGGCATTCACATGTCAGCCTGTGGAAACCTGAGCTCAGTCTCCATGGCAGCAGCCAGTGCTGCAGATGAGAAAATGTCCTGAAAATCCTGCCAGCACGTCCTGGCCGGTGGGTCCTGGGGACCAGGGCAGGTCACTGCTCACCCCAGAGATGCTCCTCCTGCAGTGAACACCTGGACACTGTTGTCTCGGTGCTCGTTTTGGAGATGGGTGCATGCGGCAGGCTCTGCGTGTGACCTTTTCTCTATGTGAGTGGGGAATGTGAAAGCATCCAGCAAGGTTTTTCTCTTGCTGTGGCGGCTCACGGCTTGAACTTGGCCATCCTTGTCCTCTGTGCAACTGGTGAACCCCTGCGGCTGGGAAGCCTTGAGCTCCTCCTGCCCTCTGCACCTTCCCCCAACTCCCTGGGCCAATGTTCACGTTTGGTCTAGTGCCCAAATCCTCCCATTTATGGCTCTGTTGGGTGATTTTATTTCCTTGACTTTCTGTTAATTATTAGCAAAGTCCTTGGCTAGGAGGAAGCTCAAGGGGAGAGCAAATCTCCTGCTACCCCAAGTCTCGGTGGATGCCGGCATGGCTCAGCTGGGAGCTGCATGTCCTGCTTGGGGTGTTGGGTTGGGAGATGGTGGTGATGTGTCTGTGGTCTTCCAAGATGGAATTTGTAAGTGAAAGGCCCCTATTTTCCCCAAGGAAATGTCAGTGCCCAATTAAATTAAAGGAGAAGATGCCTGTCATGGAGTTTACTGCATCTGTGGGTGGCTCAGGTGCTGCAGGTGATGGGAGCCTGCAGCAGACCCTGCTACCCAGGTCACAGCAGCCTTAAGGCAGGGTTTAGCACTGCTTTTTGTTCCATCTCAAGTCAAATAATTTCAATTTCACATTGAAGAGCCCTTTCTTAATGTCTGCAGGTCTGTCCACGAATGCGAGGTTTGGTTATAAAATAGAAAGCCAAGAAATTTTTTGTGGGGGATGGCTGAAGAGTTCCTCTGCACCCTTGTCACAAAATAGGACTAGAAATAGCAAAAACTAAAGCCAACCAGGAACGAGTCAATTTTTAAAACTATTTTAATTAGAATTTATGAAGAGGCCAAGTCCCTGCCCCCACCAGTTCTCTCTTTTTTCTTTTTCTTTCTGGATTTACCATGTGCCAAACCCCAAATTGAGTCATGCAGCTGGGGTTGCAGAGGGTGCCTGGCTGTGGGAAGAGGCTTGTGGAGGAGCATCTAATGCCTGGTCCTCACTCCTGAGCCTCCTTTGTGCCAGGAGGAGGAAAAGGAGGTGAATTAACTCCCCCTGTCTCCTCTCGTGATGAGTTTCCAGCCCCTTTCATGTTTCAGATGCTCTTCTCCAGGCTCCCAGCCCTTGGAACTGGCAGTTTATGAATGATGCTGAATATCTTTGCTGGGCAGATGTTGGAGTGTGTGGCGTGCAGCTGCCACCGGTTTTGCCCGGGTTTACTACCATGTTATGCAGGTTGCGTTGTTCAGGGAGGGCAGGGAGCTAGTGGCTGCTAATTGTAGTGCATTAATAGGAGCAATTAGCGTCTTAGGCTACCCAGAAACTCCTTCTGGACAAGCCACAGGAGCCAGGTGCTGGGAAGCTGGACAGCAGTGACATCTGTGCCTAAGCATGAGCTTTGTGTGTCCATTGAGGGGTTTGTGGGTAGAGCTGAGGGCACCTCAGCTGCAGGTTTGCCGAGTCTCCAGGTGTGCTCCATGTTCCCTTCCCGATGTGGACGTGGGTCTCCTTGCTGGGGTTGGGCAAGGCATCAGCCCCACAGTGTCAGGCTGGGCTGAGGAGGGTCCCTTCTGTTCCCCTTTGGCTCCTCTCGCCTCCTCTGTGGGAAGGTGACCTTGCAGGGAATGTGGTTTCTTGTAATTAAGAGCTGAGCTGTTTTAAAGATGTACAAATGATGGAGTCGAGTTTTTAGCCAGAACGCTTTTTCTGCAGCTCTCTATTTGATTTCTTGCCCAAAAGGACTTTGCAAAGTAAACTAAGGGTTGGCGGGATTTTTAATGGTATTAATTTTTTTTTTTTACAAAAAGTGCTGCTTTAGGGTCTGCGCGTTGCAGCTCTTTACTGACAACCGCCAGCTCGGAGTCGTGCTGCTCAAACAGAAACAGGACCACAAATGAAATTAGTTAAAGGTAATGATGAGGGAGCTCTTAACTGGCTTAGAAATCTGGCTTATATGCTACATCGAAGGAGCCTCTGAAGGGTTTTACCTGCATGTGTAATTGAATCCATTGATTCTATTATGTTTGGTAGAAGTAATTTAATTTAGGGCGCTGACGGTTGCTGTGTTGGCTGGGCGATGGGTAGAGGTGTAGGGGCTAGCCTAGGTGAACAGTGTCTGCCTTTAACACAAATTGCTGTTAATCCCTTTGGGCTCCCTTTCCCCGAGGGTCGATAGTGGCAAGGGAAAAGGCGAGAAATGGCTACGCTGTGTCCGAAGGGGAGAGAGGGAGAAAGCCCGTGGGAGCAAGGGCAGGTTTCTGCCTTTCCTCAGCTCTAGTTTCACAGCCCTGTTCTGCCTTGGACCCAAGTGCAAGGAGAGGAGAGGCACATGCCTGATAACGTGCGTGATGGGAAACCACCAAAGGATCCTGCCTTGTCCTCCCAAGCCCCTGTGCTGCGTTAGGGGACTGCAAACCTCACCTTGCAGTGAGTAAAGCTGATGCCTGGCAGCTCTGTCCTTGCCCTCCCCACACACCACGTGACTTCAGCTCCTGTTCCAGCAACTTTGGGGTTCAAAATAATATGCCCAAGGGGTTGGTGAGCTGATGTCTGTGGCTTCTTGAGATTTGGATCTTACCTTGACGAGGCAGGCTGTCGGGTTTGTGGGTGTGCTGTAGGAGAACGTGCCTGGCAGGGCTGTACTGGTTTGCTCGCTGGGCTCTGTGGATGCTGTTGCAGTGGGGAAGGCTTTTGCCTTAGTCATTTCCTAACATTTGTGAATGGCTTAAGCTAAACCACAGAACCTTCCACTGGAAAGGTGTTATTTTCCAGATGCAGTTTCTGATTAGCTGATGCTTTGTGAAGCGCAGGGTAGGTCGGTGCAGCTCCCTGATCTGCCTGGACATTACTCCAGCACCAAAAATAAGAGGAATTTGCTGCAATTCTGATGTGGTGCAGTGAGATTTGTCCAGCTTGCAAGCACTTCCTCAGCCCCCAGCAGCTTCCCAGGCTCTGTGTCTCCGAGCTAAGGGCACGGGCTGGCCAGGACACCTGGATGAGGGCAGGGACGTGCCGGCTGGTCACACCTGAGAGCCTGCAGCGATGTCCCTGGTCCAGCTGTTCATGCTGTGACTGAGCAGCCCTGGCTGCTTCCCTACTCTCATGATTTGGCGCCTGATTTCCCTCCCCTTCGAAGGCAACAGAACGGCCGTGGTTGAATTTGGAGCACGTTTTAGTTTGTTCCAAACTCTGCGGGCTCGTTTGTTCTACATTAGTGCATCTCTCGATAACAGCTTCGTTGCAGCACGTCCCCTTCAGGTGCTTTGTTAGGATGTTGTGCAGAGTTTTTACCACTTCCCTCAATCTCCTTGAATCCTACCCCCATGCTGGGGGCTGTTTAGGAAACACAGTCTTTATCTTCCTTTGCTCTTCAGGACTGCAATGGTAATGCCTGGAGCTGTGAGCTGTGGGCTGGGCAGTGCCCAGGGGAAAATCTGAGAGCATCTAGTTGCTAGAGCCAGCTAAAGCGACCTGGCTGGGGGTGAATTAGAGTTGTCTTTTCCTTTTCTAAATCACTTCTCCCTCCTCTCCTGTTCTCTGCATTTTACCCTGCATCCAGTGTTCTTTCCAGTCTCCATGACAGGACCATGGGTCCTCGTTACAGGTCTCAGGGGAAACCTGGCTGGTCACCTCTGGTCTTTGTTTTCCCACTCGCCATCTCAGTTTCCTTTGTTTTTTTGTCTCTTCTGACCTTTCTCAGCCCTTCCTCCTTGATGCTAGGTTGCCACTTGCCTACTTGTAACATTCTATGATTCTGCTGTAGATCCTGTTCTTTAAAAATGTGCCTATCATGGAATTGTTTAGGTTGGAAAAGATCTTTAAGGCTGAGTCCAACTGTTAATCTAGCAATTCTTACAAATGCCATTTGGGGCATAAAAATCCTGGTGACAGAGCAAGTCTTGTCCTTTGGCTTGGGACGTGGTGTCGGCTGAGGAGCAGGGTAACACCAACACATTGACGCTGCCTCTCCCCTTGGGAGTCAAGTCTCTGCCTGCGAGTGGGGTGAAGAGCTTGTGTTGAGGGCTGAGGAAGTGGGAATATTCCTGGTTTTCCAGAAACCTCTATACACAGAGGCTGTCTTGGCTCAGAAAAATATTGCCCCTTTGGGTGAAGTGTTATGTCCTCAAGAGGAGTTGAGGTGGTTGGCTGCAAGTCCCTCTAAGGTGTAGCTGCAAGGATTAGAGAGAAATAGGGATCAGACAATGTGAGAGCTGGATGTGACCCAGGGTGGGTCCTTCTCATAGCATCAAGTAGTCTTAGACACATCCCTCGTGTATTTACTTACCCCAACATCAAAGGGACCAATGAAAATGGCTGTGTTGTGGGCCTGACCATCCTCCCTCTGTGGATATGAGGTGGAGATGCTCTGGCCATGTCCAGGGTTTGTGCCTGTGGCTGCTATCAGCAGTAGTTTTAGGCATTGCTAATTTTCTAGGAGGAGGATGATTTGCCCTAATTAGAACCTCTTGTAGGGAAAGAGTCTGGAGTAGATATTGGAAGGGAAAAAAGGCTGTCAACATACTTCATTTTGATGTTTTTTTTTAAAAAAATTAACACTTCTATTTCTGATTTGAGATGGCTTTTAGATTATAAAATCACTTGTGTATGAAAGCTTGAAATCAAAGTAAATTATAACAAAGGCAGGACACCCCCCCCCCCCAAAAAGTTTTCACAATTGAGAGCAAAATATTTCAGATGTATTTAAATGAAACTCTTCAAACTTGAAATCTGAAAACTGAAAATTTTCACTTTTCCTCCTGACTGGCGATGGGAAGAGTTTGGAAATCTCCAGTCTGGTGGCACGGCATCCAGCAGCAGAACAAAGGCTTCAATAGATCCTGCTGCCCTGGGAACTCCTCTGCCTCCCAGTGCCCTCCAGAAGTGGGGCTTGGCTGAAGCTGGCTCACCTGACCCACCAATACCATTGGGTCATTACCTGCAGAATCACCATTTCTGGCAATGAAATTGTTGTTTTTTCTATTTGCTGTTCATGCAAATCCACCTTGGTTCTCCCAAGCAAGCAAGCAGCTTGGATCTGTGGTGCAGAGCAGAATCAGAGCCAGGTAATGGGTTCAACCTACAGAAGACAGGCTGGGAAGAATGACAAGAAGGGTGATCCGTGTCTCCTACCTTTCTGCTGCCCTTCTGCAGCTCCACAAGGCAAGCGTGGGCCTGCATCTCCCTCTAGTGACTTCTTGCAGACTCTCTCTTTGTCGGCTGTGTGGATGGCACCAGCCCCAAAGAGCCACCAGCCAGGCTGATGGTCCCACCCAGCTCTTCTTGGTACCATGAACTAGGTTGTCCATGTCCTTTGGAGCTTGGTGGGAGAGCGGAGCAAGCTCTGAGCGGGGGTTGGGAGTGGGTTTGTGGGGCTGATGGAAATGCTCTTCCAGGAGAGACAAAGGTCCTTCATACCTACCAACCAACCATCCCAACCCTGAGTCTGTGTGCATGTGTGGCTCTGTGTGCAAGTCCAGTCCAGGACACTTAGACTGGTGCTGGATGTAAAACTGCATTTTAAATGCAGGCAACTAAAATTTACACATTCAGGGCTTGTGTCTTGTATGTAAGTATTTCTATCAAAGTCACAGTTTTTCTCCGTTCATGGGTGGTGCTCAGGCTGCTGGTAGTTGTAGGGCTGAAAGAGCTGTTGCCACCCGCACTGCCCTGCAGGGACCATTGAATGTGGCAAGTGAAGACAGATTGCAAGCCACCCCCTTGAATTAATTCGCCGCAGACACTCAGGAGGCTCCACCTGGGCTTGTGTCTGCTTTCCCTTCCCAACTCTCGGAGATTTGTCAGCAGCACCACTGTAGCTGCTCAGTCGGGAAGATGCGTGGTGGGGACCATGAGCTCCTCTCCACCCTGCCCGTACCACTCCCTGAGAGCACAAGGAACCTGAAATATACGGAAGCAGCAAAATCAAGCGCTGAAGGGGCAGACCACCCTGCTGTGTAACTCCATTAATTTGCTTTAGTTGTTTTAGTAATTGCTCTCAAGCTTAGATTTCTGTCATTAGGCATCTTCTCTTAATGACCTTCCAGCATAGACAGTTGGTGGGGGGATCAGGTGAGGTTGGACAGGACTTTAGTCAACCTGGTCTAGTGGGAGATGTCCCTGCCCATGGCAGGGGATTGGCATGAGATGATCTTTAAGGTCCTTTCCAACTCAAACCATTCAATGGTTCTGTGATCATTGCAGTGGGACTCTGAGAAGGAGGCTTGTGTTAGTGTGGCCCATGCCAACAACTGGTTCATATCCCTTCTGGAGGGCGAGTTTTGTTTTGTAGGTGACTGAGCTGACCTGTCCATTGCTGACAAGCTGCCCTGCAGCTCAGCAGCTCCTGCCTGGAGCTCACAAGCCGTGAGCTGCCTCATCCTCCCCAGCAACGTTCGTTCGTGTGGGAAATTAAGTTCGAGTGTATTGAGCAGGGAAAGGTGGCAGGGAAAAAAGTGAAAACTTTGAATTTCATTTTTTTCCTTCTTCTTTCTCAGGACTCCAGATTCCCCAATCCAGATATGACCCTGGGGCCACCTTGGACATGGAGGGATGCCCAGAAGACTCTCAACCTCCAGCCTGATCGGAGCACCCTGGCTTCACTCTCTGCTGACGAGATGCCCTCAGCTGAGGAAGAGGAGGAGGGCAGCCTGTCTATTGAGGATGAAGGCTTCGAGCTGTTGAACGCCACTTATAATAAAATCACTGACCCTGGCAGACCAGGGCTCCGCAGGAGCAGCCCATGGGTGACTGGTCGCTCTGGTGAGTCCACAGCCATGCTTTCCTCCATTTCTTCTACATGCTGACACAATGCCTGGGTACCCGATGGTGCTTTTATCCACCCAGGACCCTCCATTAAAACACACCGAGCAGCCAAGAAGGAGCGTGCCTCCGAGCCCTGGGAGGAGAACGTCACCACGGAGAAGCTGACGGGTGATGCGGGCGCCCGGCGGTGGCTCTCGCCCAGCAAACCCGGTGATGCCATCACTGACCTGGACGTTCCTTCCACCTTCGCCAAGGTCTCCCCATCAACACATCAGGCGGCTGCCCCCAGAGGTCCCCTGGGGATGGGCTCAGCGGTGGGTGTCCTGGAGCATCCTCCGTTAGCAGCCAGTCCTGCTGTCCCAGGGCCCGGGGACAGCACTGCCCGCCCGGGGCATCCTGTCTTGCTGGTGGGACACATGAAACCGGGACCACCAGGGCTGCCAGGACCACCGGGGCTGCCGGTGAGTGGTGGAGGGGAGGCGTGGGCGCTGGGGCATCTTCCCCTCCGGAGTGGGTGATGGGTGATGAGTTCAGCAGCTCACCGTGGGGCAACTGGGCAGGGAAACCAGCACCGGTCTGGCGCTGTGAGAAGGACTTTTTGATGTCCCTGAAGAAACTTCACTGGTAACTGTGGAGAATATGAGTTCCTCAGAGATGGTCTCAAATTATTTAACCATGTTTTTGGATTTTGTTTCATCCTGGTCCTGCTGAGAGGCCCAGTGGGGCCAAGCCATCTTCTCCAGCCCCTGTCCCTGAGCAAACCCCGGGTGTCAGCCCATGGCCGCCTCCCCAGCATCGCTGTCCTTTGCTTCTCGACCACTGCGGCACCCTGAAATTTGCAGGGTTTCAAAGCAGAGCATCGAATTTGCCTTGAAATAATAAAATTTTTCAGATGATTTGTCCAGTGTAGTGGATGAAAAGGGGAAATTTAAAAATAGTAAACTTGGAATAGATAAATCTTTAGTTAGAGAAGCGGGCTGAGAAATGTTTTTTAACATCTTTTCCTGTGTTTATGCCTTCTGCCAAAATGATTTCCTAATTTGGTTAAATTTTAACAATTCCTCCAGAAAATTGCATTTTGTTTGCCTGGTGACAATGGGCACCTTTTCCTCCCTGCTGGGTAGACACCCAAACAAAAGCCCTCAGGGGTGCCCTGAGCTCAGGCTGCCCTGGACACTTGTCTCCACACGTGGCTGTTTTCACAGACCTGGCACTAAATTCACCATGGATGAGCCAGGCTTCATCGGATAATGGTTATATTTAGGACTGTTAGCTTCCCCCCTCAAGCCATCCCCTTGCTGCTGCAGCTATTGCCTGCGAAAAAAATAGAAGAAAATGGCAAAAGGAACAGATGCTGAAAAATCCCAGGAGTGACGGAAATGTCACAGTGTGTGACAGCTCTGCTGTCATCTGGCAGGAGGGGAGACAGCGTGAGGAGGGGACCCAGCCATGAGGGAATTGCTTTTTCCTCCTGTAGAAAGCATTGAGGTGTTTTGTTTGGGGTTGGTTTTTTTGTTTGTTTGGTTTTTAATTGGTCATGAGCATCCTGGGTGGAAACGAGGGTACGAGCAGCTCGAGCTGCTGCCATGCCCCAAGCTCATGGTGATGCCAGTAAAGGTGTGATGGATGTTTCTGGGTGTTTAACCTTGTCTTGTGGAAGGGAAACCAAAGAATTGGTGCCCTTGCCTTGGAAAACTTCACAGAAAGGAATTTAGGGGGTTTCCTTTGGCAATGGGACTTTGCCTGACCTCTGGTTTTGGCGACGTGCTGAGCTTGTGGCTCACCCTCTTACTGCATCACCTTGGGCAGCCTTGCAGCTGGGACCTGGGTGCAAGTCAGGGTGGGTGTCTGAAGGTAACATCTTTCATTATTCTTAGAAGAAAGGTTTGGAAATAATGCAGTTTTAGCCAAGGTTTTAAAATCAGACCAGAATTGCCAGCATCCCTACCGCCGTGTGTGCCGTTTGCCATGAGCACAGGGGAAACTGAGCCCCGTGGGCTTCGGATCCGGGCACTCCAGATGATCAGTGTCCCTTTGGTGAAGCATCCCAGGGTGCCAAAGCTATTTCTGGATGTGCAGCTTAGTCTTATCCATCCCGTCAGCACAAGGCAGCGAGATCGGGGCTGGCAACTGCCTCGGGGTCACAGAGATGCAGCCATGTCTGTGCTGGGGGGGTTGTTAATTCAAGTGGGGGGTCCCAGGCTTGCTGCTGGGCTTGGACAAGGCTATTTGCAAGCTCAGAACAAACCCAGCAGCTGTAGTTGAAGCCCTCGGAGCCGCAGCTCTGCAGCAGAGACACAGGTGGTTGTGCTGCAGCCCGGCGTGTTGTCGGTCTGTGCCAGCATCACTCGGGGAGATTTCTTTTGTCGAGAAAAGCCGGGATGACCCACCTGACTTTATTTCTGTTCAGACGGATGCTTCAGTAAAGACCTAAAGTGGCGTTGTCGCTTGACCAGAACGTCCATTTTTTCTTTTACTGACAATGGGCTAGATCAGATCTTGCACAGGTTAGAAGCCGTGGTCTTTTGCGTCCTCGTCCAAACTGTTTGCGTGTGTGATCGTGGTACGGTTTTTTACAGTTGTGTTGCTTTTTTTTTTCCTAACACACTGCCTTTCCTCACCAGATGTCAGGGAATGTGCTCCTGCTCCCCAACTGTATGGTCTGGGTGTTTCTGTGATGGATCTCGCAGGATTTTGCTGCTCAACTGTTCTCTGATGCTAGAGCAGGAGAGTGGGAAGGGAGCGGCATAAAATAGGGTCCCCTTTCTGCCCTACTGGTCTTTGGTGTGTTTCTTTTAGACTTGGTGCTCTTGCTTTGCTCTAAATCAACTGGTTAAGTTCCTGCTTCCCTGGGGCCGGGATGGCCCTGGCCATGGCACTGGTCACTCAAGCCACTGTAGGATCTTCCCTGGTTGCAGGGCTGCCCCTTTGGGGTGACACAGCTCTCCTGCTTTGCCTTTCAGGGCTGTCCTGGGAGACGTGGGCTGGTGGGACCCAAAGGAGACAAAGTGAGTATCCAGAAAAACACAGGAAGGTTTGGGATGGGGTGTGGTGGCAGAGCAAGGAGATGAAACAGCTTTAGCTCAGGTCATGTGGAGGAGGGATGCTGGCGTGTCCGCAAGTCCACCCACATGCTGGAGCTCATCTTGGAGGGGTGTTTGTCCTCCTGCCAGACCCACAGCTGCCCTTCCCGCTCCAGGCACCCAGCATTGCCCAGTGCTCTGACAAATGCTTGGAAATGCTGTAGAATAAAGGTGGTGGCCTCAGTTTCCCTGTCAGTAAAACGACAAGAGGGCCTCTAACCACCCTTGCACAGCAGTTTCCACCTTTGCCAAGCTGTACAGGGCCAGATTAATTGGCCCGCAAATTATGTCACCTTTGTGTGTGTTGGCTTCAATACATGGGGCATTTAGATGGGTCTGGGCACAGGCATGTGTGTACAAACCTCATTCCTTTGGCTTTTCCTGCTGTCAGGGTTATTTAGAACTGAAGAGCTGGTTTGAACCCATGAAGGTGCCTAGACCCGGACTCTGCTCTTGAGTCAGAGCCTGTGTCCAGGTTGCATTGACTGTTAACCCCCCCGGCTGGTTTTAAGGAGCTGCCCTTGTCTTCCTAGGGATACCCTGGAGCTATGGGGCGGACGGGCCCCCCGGGTGACCCGGGCCCTGTGGGCATCCCTGGTGTCCCCACCATCGTCCTCTGGAGGAACTCCCGGGAGGACTGGCAGACATTCACGGTGAGTTGCCTCCTGACAGCGCACCGACAGCTATGATGGAGCTTCATTTCAAACTCGAGCCTTGCTGAACCAGGCAGAGCCATAGCTGAAGGCTCAGGGCTCTAACTGCCTTAGGCACTTTGTGCACCTGGGGCTGGAGCTCCCTGGAGCAGGGATGCTCTCTCCATGGTGCATCCCTCATGTCCCTCTGATGGGAAACGCTTGTACAAGTAATATCTGCTGCTCAAAGTAGATGCTGACCGCAGTGGCTTGCAAGGCAAGTTGGTGCCAGAGGCAGTGCCAGGCTCAGTGCTGCAGCTCTCTGAAAGCTTTAATGACTTCGGGCAGGACATTTGACTTGTCTTCAACTCAGTGATTTGTGAAGAGGGGTAATGACAAATGCTTTTGGTTCTGGCAAGAGAATACAGTGAGGAGGACCTCTGCTCTGCCAGCACAGCACACCCCAAGGAAGGGATGAGGCTGGCTGGAGGTACAAGGTGGAGAGTGGCCCTGTGCTGCTCTGAGCTTGCATTGACCCACCAGAAGTCCTTGGGCCAGACTGCCGCTTGCAGTTTTGTGTTGAATTGGATTAAAGCTGCTGCAGAAGATAAATACCTGCCTTAGGAGAGATGAGATTCCTCCACGAAAGCATAGGAGAGCTGATCATTGAGAAATGTCTTGATTGACCTGAAGGACCTGCGTGTTCTCCTGTCCTGCTGCTGCTCTAGAGTAAGTGCTGTGCCGTTATCAACGCTCACAAGACCCACTGCAGGCACGCAGTGTGGGACCAGGGTAAAGAGGGATAGAGACAGCGAGCTGAAAGTGTTGGCTGGAAGAAGCCAGTTGTGCCAGGGCATCTCCGTACCAGAGAACATCTCCAGCACAATCACCTTCCTTCCAGGGTGTTTGGGGCAGACATCTGCAGAGCCGGTTCAGGGCAGGGCTGGAGCACTTTGCAGGGCTGCTGATGCTCTTTGCACACTCTGTCAGACTTGCTCCTTTTTTTCCTCCTGCCTGCATTTAGAGAGGGACATCAGGCTTTGTTTTTTCTGCAGGCGGGAACTCTCATGCCTCCGGATGTTGCCGTAGACCGTGATCTCTCTGGTGTTCCACCACTTCCAGTGCTCAGACGCTGGGAATGCTGGAGGGAGCAGACGCGTTTGGGGAGCTGGAGGGCTGCCGGGGGGGCGGGGGGATTGCGTGCTGGCGCTGGGCCCAGCGCTTTTGGCAAAGCGCCGATCTCGAGGGGAAGGCAGTGTCTGGCGAGGATGACGTGGGGCACCCGAAGGCCTCGCCGGGCTATTGTGTCTGTGGCCGTGTGACCCCAGCGGCGGCGTTTTGCTCGGCAGCAGGAAGCGGGAGTGCAAAGCCGCGGGTTGGGCTTTGCTAATCCTTGTTGAGATAGCGCGGGGGGTGACGAGCCGAGCGCTGGGGCTGTCTGCTTCTGCAGCCCCCCGCGACTCTCTGCGGGGCTGGAGAGGTGCCGTGGCGTGGGACCGTGCCGCTCCTGTGAACCGAGCGGTTGTGATCCGGGGACTGCAGGGGTTTGGTGCTGGCTCAGCCTTTGGAAATGCAAGTCAGAGGAGCCACCTCTCTGGCTGGGGGACTTAATGCAGCACAGCATACCAGGAAAGCAAGGGACATCTGTGACTGTCCCGGAGCAGTTAGGGCTGTTGGGATGCTCAAGAGCCTCTCCTGCTCCTTCCCGGTGAAACAAGCCTTGGCTGTTCACGGAACTGAGCAAAACCAGCTTAAGGCCACTGTGATTCTACTTCAAATCCCTGTCCTGTGTTTCTGTTCACAGCATTGACAGACATTGCGTTTGCCAAGAAGTTGTCTCAGTGTAACTGGAGGGGCAGGAACTTTCCTGACTTGTCCTGGCACTGTCAACTTCAGTAGCAGTGGGGTCCCAGGAGCTGGGGAAAGGGAAAGGAGAGCTGGAGCTCCCGCAGTTATTAGGGAGCTTAACCTGCAGCACTGGAATCCTTTCTTTTTACCTCTCCCCGTACCTTTAAAAGCAAGAGGTTGGTCTGGAAAATGAGGGCTGGTAACCTTAGAGCGAAAGAAAACGTTTCATGAGAAAAGGAGTCAACTTTTCAGGATTTCCTGCTGCCCAAAGGTCGGCAGCAAACGCAGCTCCGGGACTGCGTGGCTGTACGGCCGGGGGGTACTGGGGAGGGTGGTCAAGCCCATTCTCCAGGGCGTGATGGGCTCCCTGCAGAGCTGTTGGAAGGGTTTTCCCAGCCCTGCTTCTCAGGCTGGGGTTTTGCAGGAGGCCAGATCCCTACGTGACCACTCACATCCTCCATCCTCTCCGTTCACTCTGATCCCCAGGCCCATCGAGCCGCTCCCCCACTGGCCAGAGCTGCAGTGAGCAAAGCGCTGACTGTTTCCTGCTGAAATTGCAGAAGGCAATTAATTTCTCTCCCCTCTCCTTGGCATCTGGTGCTCTGAAATATGAGTTCCTATCTCCTGTGGGATTCTACCCTCCCCATCCCCTTTTTAAAAGGTTCAATTTTATTTTTTTTTTTAATTTAGTGACATAATATCCTGTCCTGAGTGAATCTGAGTTCTCTGATTCCTGAGACAAGGCAAAAGCATTGGCCATGTTCCAGCCACCCCCCAAAAAAAGGTTTTTTGTGAGCAGCTTTTGAGGGAAATAAGAACTGTCTGGAGAAGAGGACCATGCCCTGGCAGGCTGCACCCGTTCAGTCCCAGTAATCAATTCAGGATCAGCTTGAAAGGAACCAAGATGCCTGGTGCCGTGTTAGAGCTAGTTAAATCATTCCATCCATCATCTGCCCCCCGGAGCCCTGCTCATTGTTAGAAATATTTCCATATGTTGAAAGGTCTGTGTTTATTTCTGCGATTGAGTTCTTTGGCTTGTCCCCCTCTTTTTCCTCTGGTATTAGAGGCTGGATCTTTGGGGAGGGGAGGACAGGAGGAGGATTCCCTGCACCCCTGAGGCTGAAGCTGGGGAGCATGTGGGAATCCTGCCCCTCCAGCTGCTTGGGTTTGGGTTCAGGGGCAAGTGATGGCTTTTCTTAGCCTTCAGTGTGAGCCAGGATTTGGAGGAGCTGCCTGGACCATACGTCTGTGCTCACCATGGGGAGGAGGAGGAGGAAAGGTGGAGTTTGACTCCTGAGTGTCTGTGTTTGTGCTGCTGGGAGGGCAGGAGGGTGGGTGGTAGCTGGAGATAGACATTGTTTTGTTTCCTGGGTATCTCCCAAAATTTGAAAAAACCTGGCTTGGAGGTGTGTGGAGAGGAGACTGCACAGTCGGTTTTTAGGACGTTTATGCTGCCTTTGAGATACAGCGGGACTGAATGTGGCTACAATGGGATTAGCCCACCCTGTGGCTTTCAGGTGTGGGTTTGGGTTTTTTCCCTCTTTGTGGTCATTGAGTCTTCTAAACAAATGGAGATACATGAAAGATCTGGCTGCTAGGAGCAGTGAGGATAAAGCCTGCCAGCTGTGACTGCTGCTGCATCATATCTGGGGCTTCCGATGGTGCTGGTCGGGATGAGGTGTCCCACCTGGGGCAAACTGCAGTGTCAAAACAGCTGGTTTTAGTCCAACCTGGGCTAAATATGAATGGTACCAGTGCTCACCAACAACATGTTCCCGAGTTCTCCACATGCAAAATATTTCTGACATCCCAAGGCTGCGAGGGCATCCATGGGGGAGCTGAATTTTGGCAAACTTCACAGGCAGGCTCTCCATCTTCATTTACTAATGAGACCAGCAGTTCCTTATCCCCTACACATTGTACTCAGATTAAGCCTTGTCCTGTGACTTGCATACACATAGTATTAAAAAAAAAAAAAATTAGAGGACTGTTTCATTGCTGTATCTTCCCAAGCAACAGGAAAATGACTGAAGGCAGCAAGAACAGTTTTAGGTGTTTCTAACATTTTGCTTTTCCCCTCTATTCCCCTTTCAGCAGTCATCATTTTACCAGCTTCTACAGGCAGGCTGGCCGGTGAGTATCACTGTTAAGCAGCTTCCCGTGGTTTGGTTTTCCCTTGGCATGGTCGGCTGGCTTTTCCTCTCTCCGAGCGCTTCATCGGTGAGATTTGTTTTCCTAATGGTTCTCTTCTGAATCCAGAGAAAACCCGGAGCACCCGGGCCCCCAGGACATCCAGGGAAGACAGGAGCCCCTGTAAGTAAGAGGAGCCCGGGTGTCCCCTTGGTGGGTGGGCGCCATCCCAGAGTCGATGTCCCTGTTGGTTCTCAGCTGCCCAAAAAGTATCTGCTGCCCAGTGCACCTTCTACTTAAGGGCCTTGAGACTGGGTTTCAAAGAAGCCTGATGGTCTACTTGTCTGCTTCCCACTGAAACTTGGGTGATGTTTGATCTCTGACTCTCAGGGTTTGGTCAGCAGGTGCAGCCCCTGCCCCTTTACTCCTCCCCCCAGAGTATCAGGGTTCCTGCCCTGAGTTTGGATAAGCCACCACATGGATCCCTCCCGGAGGCACAAAACTGAGCCAAAGTATGGCCAAAGCAGTACTTGTGCGGGGCCAGCCCCCTGCCAGCAGGTCTTCAGCCCCTGCCCAGGCAGCCCCCAGGTTTGCTGGGTGATGCTTTCCCCCTGCTGCTGCCCTCCGTGGACAGGACAGTGCCGTGAGGCAAAAGAAATGAAGGCACAACTCCCCATCCTGACCTCCCATAGGCCACTGAGAGGGTGGTGAGACACTGGAACAGGGTGCCCAGAGAAATTGTGGCAACCCCCTCCCTGGAAGCGTTGAAGGGCAGGTTGGACGGGGCTTTGAGCAACCTGGGCTGGTGGGAGTTGTCCCTACCCAGGACAGGGGGTTGGAATGAGATGAGCTTTAAGGTCCGTTCTGACCCAAACCATTCCACGATTCTTTGATGTTCCCACCCCCAGACCTGCCCTGGCCGCAGATCCCGCAGAGGTGGGCAGGGTGTCAGGAGTGCCCAGGGGTGCGAATCCTGCCCTGCCCTTCCTGAGGCTGCTGCTGCATTGCTCGGAGTCCTCCCCGTGAGAGCCTCCACAGACGTGGGCTGCTCAGCGAAGAGGGACAAGTTGTGACTCTGTTCCGTTTGTGTGCAGGGACCCTGCGGAGAGCCGGGGCAGCCGGGCGAGAAAGGCCGGCGGGGGTACACGGTGAGCATCTGCTGGGGATGCTCAGCTTGGAGGGGGGCTTGGCTTTGAGGAGAGCCCAGTTTGGAGAGGTTGTCCTGGGGTCACTTTCTTGCAAAATTACACATAACAATAAATATTCTCCAGAGCTGGGACTAGAAGTGGAATGGGTCAAAAATGCTGGCTGTTGAGCTGGGTGTGCTAAGACTTATGTGGCCACTAATGAGCATGGGGGGTGTGCGTGGCTGGCTGTGCGATGCTGAAGCCCTTGAGGGGGTGAGATGGAAAAGCAAACCTGCCTAAAACCAGATTTTCTGTTTTCATAACCAGATTCTTCACTTGAGAAGTAACTGGGGCAGCTGCGTCTTTCTGCCCTTTCTTCAGACTCTGATTTTCACGAACTCAAAATCTGGTTTTTTGGACTTGACCAAATGTTTCAAAACTTCTGAGAAATCCAAACAATCCAAGTGATTTGAAGGGAAATGTCTTCTCTTTGTTCCAGACTCTTTATCACACCTTAATTCAGAATTGTCAGTGAGCTAAGGGCTAAAAAAAAATAAATCTACCCCTTAGCTTTAGCTGATGGCCCAGCCCAGAGGATCTGCTCAGGCTCTTGCATGTGGGGAAGCATCAGAAATGGCTTTGAGCCAAGGGGTGGATGCAGGCGGTTTTTGCTTGACCTTCTCATAACACGTTGCTCCTTACTTGCCGTCCGCTTTGTTTCTTGCTGTGCTGTCACTGGTTGCGACTCTCCCATGGGTTGCGGTCGGAGAACCCGGGCAGATCCAGCATTTAATTTATTAGTTTTTGTAACAATGTGGGGTGTTTTTTTAGTTTTCCATGCTTGCCTTTTTTATTCTTTTTTTTCCTCCCAGGGTGAACCCGGACTCCGGGGCTTGCCGGGACGTGCAGGTTACCCTGGCTCGAATGGTTTCCCTGGTCTGGATGGCAAACCTGGGCTGTGGGGGCTGCCGGGAGAGCAGGTGAGCCGTGGGCAAGCGGGGCCATGGCATGGCCAGCGTCAGGCTGGGAAGCTGCAGCCCCAAGCGCCAGGCAGGAGACAAGGGGAGCTCCTAATGCTGCTGCTCTTTAGGTTCACCTTAACGAAAATATTCCCTCTAAGCCTACAATCCCAGGCAGTCCTGGATTGGTGCCTCCAGTTTCATGTTTCTCTCCCCAAAAAGGGCTGTAGAATAGCATAGTAGGGCTGTAGAATAGAATAGTGTTGAGGTTCAAGTGGAGTTCAAGAACTTGAGTGCTGCAGATCCTGCTTTCTGGTGGGCTTGAGCATGAGGGCTGGGCTGCTCTTCTGCATCTGCACCTCCTTGTTGCTTCTACAGGAGAAAATAACCGGGAGGGGGGGAAGAAAGAAATGAGAGCAATTATGGACTGCACCATTGTCCAGACCCCTGGCAGCAGTCCCTGGGGAATATGGGCTTTGAAGCTTTCTCAGGAGGTTTTTGGAGGATGGTGACAGGGACTGGACCATGCTGAGGGGTTTGGGGCTCTCAGCATCCCCCCAGGAGCCTGCACTGGGGTGGCTGGGGACAGGAGGCAGCGGCTGCTGGGGTGGCGGGCTGGAGCCAGACACAGGTGGGAGGTGTGGGCAGCCCCTCAGCACCCACTCTGCCCCTTCCTCCCTCTCCCCAGGGACTGCAGGGCTTCCAAGGTGACCGGGGGCTGGCTGGTGAGAAGGGAGAAGAGGTAAGCTGGCTCTGCTTGCTCTGCCGCCAGCGTCATTCGGTGCCAACCCCAGTCCCAGCACGTTCACACTGAGCAGCAAGAGTTTCTCATCCTTGGTTTCGCTGGTACTACACCAGCACGCCTGGTACCCACGTCCTCCCCAGCTTGCAGGCACACGTGTGCCAGCCTGATATTTTGTTGTGGGGTGGGATGCCCTCTCGGCACCCCCTTCGCCGCTGTGCCCGCTCAGCCTCCGGACCTGCCGTGCTCTGAGCTGCCTCAGCCCTGGGGCTGCCACCCAGTGTCCCAGCAGATCCTCTCTAGGTTGTTCCAGGGGTTTGTCAGCCAGGATTTAAAAGATCCATGTAAAAGCGGTTTGTCACCCTCCTTTTTTTTTTCCCCCCCCCTTTTCTTCCTATCCAGTCTTTAAGGCAGGAGTTAGTGAAAATTTTTAGAGCTGCCTGGGAGATTTTGGGCTTCTTGAGGTCTGATCACACCAAGGTGTTTGAAACCCAATTTCTTCCTTTTGAAACAGCAATACCACGTGGTTTATTATATAATTTTTCTGCTCCATACCTTATACCCTCTTACCAGTAAGAATCATCCCAGCATCTACCAGAGAACCTCTTGCCCTTGGGCTCAACCTCTCTGCACTTGAGCATTCAGCAGCTGCAGACACATGAAGCTTTGCACCACTTGCCTGAGTCCATGAAGTTTTTTTGTTCCTCGCTGGCACTGTGTGCAGCTCAGGGCACTGTGGTGTCCTGCAGGGGCACAGGTGGTGACCATGGCCCTGCCACCTGCTGTGGCAGTGCCAACAGTCCTTTGGGGCACAGCAGCCACATTTTACCTCCTGGTGGGGCTCAGCCTTCCTTGTTTCTCCCGTTTCAGGGTTTTTTGGGTGACCCTGGACCAGTTGGGGAGAAAGGAGAGAAGGGAGAAAAGGTGAGGATGCCTGTGCTTGCTCATCGCAGCCCTGCCTGGGTCGGGCAGGGGGTTGCTCCTGCCCTGGCACAGCCCCCCCAGCCCCAGGTCACACTCTCCTCCATTGCTCAGGCTGCTTTTGGCTTTTTCAGGGGGTGAAGGGAGAAAATGGCCTGCCAGGTCCTGCTGGGCTTCACGTGAGTTAATGGGGAAGCCAAGGGGGCGTCACACCTTGCCATGCGGGGACTGCTCCTTCCCTCTGTCCCCTTTCCTGAGCTGACCCATTTGCTTCTCTGCAATGGCCCCGAGCTCCAGCCTGACCCTCCTGTAAGGGATGGGACAAAGGCAGCTGCCACCTCAAGGTGGGCGCCTTGGGTTGAGCACCTGGCTGACACCCTGCTCCCGGCTTCTCTCCCAGGGAATGTCAGGTCTGAAGGGTGTGATGGGCTTCCAAGGCCCCATGGGGCCAAAGGTAGGTGGTTTTGCTTTCTCTGCATCACAATCCCTCCCTGAAGAGATACAGGAGTTCGCTGCTCCCCACGGGAAAGATAGGTCTGAGGTGGGAGGACTTTGCAGGTCACTGGCACCCCTCTGTGGTTTGCTCTTAGAAAATCCTTGTTTATTTTCTCTTTTTCCCGTAGCTGGACCTAAACTATATCTGTAGCTTTGTGCTGGAGGTGGCTCTGATTAATGGGGATACTACCCCAGAGCAACCAGGCACATTGTCCCTCTGCAAGTTGGGGGCAGGAGCTTTCGCTCACCTCCACCATCTCCCATGTAGAATTGTTTAGGTTGGAAAAGACCTTTAAGATCACCAATTGCTAACCTAGCAATGCCAAGTCCATCATTAGACCATATCTCTAAGTACCCAGCTCATTCTCCTGGCCAGCAATGAAGAAAAATGAGCCTTTGCAGAGCACAAGGCATCATGATGTATTTTAGGTGACCACCTGCAGCTGAGATTAATCCCAGGCTGACACCACCTGGCATTTTCCATGCCACTCTCAGCTGAACTGCTGCTGCATCTCTGGGAGGCAGCCCAGCCAGGGAAGGGTTTGCAGAGGGCTGAAAAGGAAAATGGAAGTGATTTGGAGGGGATGGTGAATGGAAGCACCTTCCAGCATGAAGGGAGTGGGGGAGCCAAGGGGCAGGTGCTTTGAAGGGACATGGAGTGGCTGGTGCATGATGTGAAGACTAAAAGGAGAGAATTAGAGCAGAATAGCCCAGAAAAATGACATCTTGACATCTCTTTTTCTCCTCCTCCAGGGAGAGGGTGGCTCAGTGGGTCCCCCAGGCCCTGCTGGCCCCATGGTAAGTCACAGCTTTTTGGTTCAAACCAACTCTGAAAGGCAATCTGGGCGGGGGGAGCTGCTGCTCTCTGGCTCATAGCAAGAGCAGGGCAAGGACCACTGTGAGCAGGCTGGGACATTCCACGATGTCCTGCCCTGTTTCATCCTTTGTGCTGATTCACACGTGAAAAACGATGCAGCTGCTTAAAATGCAGCCTCCTGGAGCTGGTGGGGAAAAGAATTGCAAAAGTACAAACAGTGCTAAAACTCATACATGTCAATAAAGCCCCGCCAGCATCTGCACTAGCCCAGGGCTGCCTCTGCTGCTGTGGGAGACGTCTCCTCCTGCTCGATGCTTGTGGCCATGGAGCTCAGCATTCTCTCACATTGCAGGGCCAGCCAGGCCAGCCGGGATCCATCGGACACCGAGGCGTCAATGGATCTCAGGTGGGTCTGCCCTGGTTCCCCTCCTTTGCTGTTTGAGTTTTTCCAAGCACTGCACTCACCCCGTCCCTTTCCTGCTCTCTCCCCAGGGAGAAATGGGTCCTTTTGGCTTGCCTGGCCCCCGGGGCCCCAAGGTATGTGGGTATGCACCAAGGGATGAGCAAACCTCGTGGTGATGGGGTGTCCTGGGGCAGCTGATGGGGTGGGTGCTGGGATGGAAGGGTGTCCCAAGGTTCACCCAGCTGAGAGGAGTGCCCTCCAACCAGGCTGTGGTGTCAACCCACCCTGAAAGCTGCACAGAGGCTGAGATGGGAATGGGAATCTCTGGAGCTCCTCAGCAGCGCAGTGTTTCCCAGGAGAGATTTGACAGTGCAGGCTTTGCACGATGCCTACAGGGATTTGACTCCTAACAGCAGCTCCTTGATCCCCGCTGCTTTACAGGGACCACAGGGCTTGCAGGGGACACGCGGGCCCCCCCGGCCCCGGGGGCATGCAGGTAAGTGGGTGCTGTCCTGGCTCAGAGCACACCATGTCTCCACGGCTTCAGTCCCGCCCCCCACAAATGCATTTACTGAGCAAGGAAGAAGCTGCTGGGATTTGTCCCCCATGTCCTTTACAAACGAGTGCAAAGTCCTTGACCCGGCAGGTCTTTATGGCTGCTGGGGAGCGGGTGGGTAGGAAGCAGCCCCTGCTCTGGGCAGGACGTGCAGATGCTGCAGGGTGGGTGAGGGGAAAGGTGAGGTGATGGGGATGTGGTCCCAGGGGTGTGACAGGCAGCTCCTGGGGGGCTGGGCAGGGGGCCTGTGGGCTAGGGTCTCACACACAGTGAGCAACACCCCTCTTCTCCCGAACCCCCCACCGGGTTTGCTTTTCTCCAGGGTCCAGCTGGGACAGAGGGATCCGCCGGTCCCAAAGGAGACACCGTAAGAGCTTCTGACTGGGTTGCTTTGACCTTGGTGGGGATGGAGCCTGGGTCTGAGAACCCTGAGAGGGATGTGAAATGTTCCTGCCCCTCCTTTCAGAGGGGAGAGGGGGAGCAGCGCTTTCAGCAGCCCTGGTAGATGAAGCCTGGATGTCCCTGGCAGCTCCTGGGGAGGGGACGCGGTGGGACTGGGTGCTCTCTGCCCACCACAGACAAGCTGATTCCAGCACTCCTCTTGCAGGGCATGGACGGTGTCCCTGGGCTGAGGGGAGAGCTGGGACAGGAGGGCCCTGGGGTAAGTCCGTGGGAGCAGGTAGCTGGGTGTACGGGGCTTTCATCCTCCCCTTTGCAGCCCCCCAAAGACCTGTAGGGGAATGCCCTGCTCCCTCCCACCCTGAGCTTCCCACATTGTTCGCAGCACAGGGGCTGGTGGGAATGACAGCCACATCCCTACAACCATGCTCCTCATCCCCAAACTCCAAAGCTCCTCTGCTTCTGCTGCTTACAGGGACCTTGATTTTTGTTTTCCTGTGGATTTATCAGCAGAGATACCCCAGCCCTCCCCATCCATTCCCTGGTGCACAGTTAAGTGCCCCTCTTCCCAAGGGGTTTGGGTACTGAGCTGCCTTTTCCAAAGGGTGAGGAGGCTGGGGCAGCCTGCCCTCCCTCCTGCCTGACCCACGGTGTCCCAGCTGAGCAGGACTCTTGCCACGTTTGTTTTCTGCCTGCTGAAACCCTCATGCGCAAAGAGAAAAACTGGTGCAAAAGGGCTGAGGGATGCAGGGTGGGATGGGGGCGATGAGGTTTGGAGACTGACCAGGACCTCGTCCTCGTGCTGGAGGTTGCTGTGTGTGTTATGGCAGCCTTGGGAGGGCTCACACATCCCCTGGTCCTTGTCAGGGAACAAATCCTACCGTGGCATCAGCAGCAGCAACTGTGCAGAGCTAAACTGGTGTCTGCAGTCCATCAGTATCTTCCCATCTGTGCAGTGTGGGAGAGCTGTCAGCCTCCATGGGTGAATGAGGTGTTTTCTTTCCGTTTTCTTTTTTTAAACTTACACTTTTGTCTCTCTCTGAAGGGGTTTATTGGCCTGCCAGGTTCAAAAGGTATCCGAGGAGAGCGGGTGAGTGATGACACCCATGCCATCCCTGCTTGGGGTGCAGGAGAGCCGCGTTAGAGCAGCCCAAAGCACCAGCTTAATGTTCTTTGCCTGTGTTTGGACTCGACATTTGAATAGGTGGCAACTGCCATTGTTAGGAAAGGCAGAGCAGCACTTGGGCTCACCTTGCTGTAGTAAGAGGAGCTTTCACATATGACAGCGTGTCCTAAAATATCGTCTGCTTTGGGGAGGCACAAGGGAAGTGGGAGCACTTTACCCCGTGCTAAAGGACACAGTAATGAGGACAGGCACTTGACGAGGCTGGTATTGGGACAGTGTAGCTGAGATGCCACCACTGGCTGCTGGAGGTGTCCTACCTGCCAGGGAGCTGGGGCTGGGACTGGCCCGGGGTGCTCGAGCCACTAAAAGTTTGGTTGTGGATGAATCCAGAAGCTCTGGAGCTTCCTCGCCATGAGGAGCAGATGCGGTGCAGACCTGCTTACAGCTTCAAAAGGCCCATGGGTAGGAAAGTCCCCATCTACATTGGGTCAAGCTACCTGCCAAACCAGATGACGGCATGCTTTGCTTGCAATGTGTGGCATAACGGGGTTTTCTGAGTGTACCTTCCCCCTCTGCTGCTCTTACAGGGCTGTCGAGGTCCGAGTGGAGCCAAGGGAGACCTGGGAGCCAAAGGAAACAAGGTACTGCATACTCAGGCTTGCAGGGGGATGCCTCAGGCTGCTTCCTCTGTTGTTTCACTGTGCATGGGTTGGTGTGGATGTCCAGGGACATTTGCTTTTGGGAGCTGTGAAAGCCGGGCAGCTCAGGCTGCGCTGATCACACCACGCCGCTGCCCCTGATCCATCCTTCCATCTCTCTTTGACTGTTTAAAAAAATGTTACTTTGGCCCATTGCCGGTGCCTCAGGGATGCTCTCGGAGGAGAGTCATGGAGTGTTCACCCCGAGTGGCCCCGTGCCAAAGGCTGGCTGTGCAGACAGCCGGGGCAGCAAGCCATGGGCTCTCCATGGGGGGTTCCTGCCTGGGGGTGGGGGAGCCCCAGACACTGACCATCCCTCCTGTTTGCAAGCCCTGCTGCAACATGCTATGTCTTATTCTTCCAAGGGTCCCCATGGAGCACAGGGAATGAAAGGGTCCCCAGGGATTCGGGGCCAGCTTGGCTTTCAGGGCTTTCCTGGCCTCCGAGGAGCAGCGGGACCCCGGGGACCGGGAGTAAGTACAGCGGCTGGTCTGGGGTGTCACAAGGTGGGATACATGTACGCCTGGTGTTATGCCATCAGGTGGGTGAGGTGGGGACAGCCCCGAGGGATGCAGGCAGCATGGGCAGTGCTGCCATGCCCCAACCCTGTGCTGAGTGCTCCTGCCCACTCCTCAGCCTGAACCATGGGTGGCTGTGCCTTCATGCCTGCTCAAGAGCCACATGTTGCAATGCTGCTGGGACAGGCACTGAAAGTTTACAGAATCCCTCTCTCCCCCTTCCTAATCCCAGCTCCCCTCCTCCAGCACCCCAGGCATCTCTGCCACCCTGCACTGTCACTCCCTCCTCCTACGGGCTGAAGGTGCTGGGCTGCCCCCAGCCAGCAGCCCACCTGGCAGCAGTACTAGTATTTCCATCCTTATTGGGGTAGTGGGAGCTGGTGTGGGCTAAGAAAACCCTCTAATAGCATCGCTCTTGAAGCTGCTTGGGCACTGCTGACCCCTGCTCAGCTGTGGGGAGCTTTGCTTGAAGGTCTCATCATCTTCGGGGTTGCAGGTGCCCCCAGCACCGCAGCACTTGCCACCAGCTTTGACCCAGCTGCTCCAGAGCCCTCCGGCTGTGCCCCCATCACCCGAAATTAGCTGGTGGGTTCGGTGAGGAGAGGGCAGGTTTAGGCAGGGGATTTCCATCAGGTCCGAGGGCAGCTCTGCCCAAGCATCTTTGCAGGGTTCCCACTGAGTCCCTGCTGCAGGCCAGCACCCATCGCAGGGATTTGGGGAGCACAGGGCTCACAGATGGCTCTGCTGAACTGATGTTCGTCTGCCAGGCTCTCTGCCTGTCCTGGCAGCTCTGGAGGGCTGCCATTGCTTCTCACCAGCTGTACTGCTTGGCCTCGACCCTCACCACCTCCCAAGAACCAAGCACAGAAGCACTCAAGGAGCCACAGAAACAAGGCACAGTTTTTAGAGTGCTTTTCCCTGCAGTGTGTGCTCCGAGTGAGCTTTCAGGATGCACAAACCCAGATCAATGGAGCTGAAGCCAGGCTGGCTGCTTACCTCTAGAGCTTTCCAGCTTCTCAGGAGAAGGAAAAAGGGGGATTATATTTCCCACCCGCCATTCTGATCTGCAGCCTCTGCCTGTGTGTGATGCCCTCCCCCGTGGAGGGCTGTCGGGAAGCCTGCCTGGATCTTCTCTCACGTTCGCCCTTCGGGATGAGAACTGAATCCTCCCACCTCTCCGAGAGATGGAGACGCAGCACGACTCATCTCACTGCCAGGCGCTGCCTTTGCCACCCAGCCCAGCAGCGCTGCCGTCAACACGGCATCGCTCTGACGCCAGTGTCGGGGCTCTGCCTGCCCTGCCAGGGCTGTACCCGAGCAGGCAGAAGCATCGGCACATCAGTCCTTTGAATTGCTATTAATTTAATCGGCAGGAAACAAAAATATTCAACTGAGCTCTTTTGCACCAACACCAGACATGCTGAGCATTTGTTCAGGTTTTTTTTCTGGCCAGATTTATAATCTTTGAGCACAGGGCAGTCCCCATCCCCACCCCGAAGCTCAACTGGTGCTCCAGGTCACACCACAGTTTAATTACTGTCCCCTCCAGCCGTGCGGGGGGGCAGTGGCTGCCACAGCTGGGGGTGCAGGCAGAGGGTCCGAGGCTGCTTTTGCCCTTCCCGACTCCTCTCCTCTCTCCTGGCAGGGGGAAGAAGGCCAGATCGGCCCTGCAGGGCTGAACAGCAGCGAGGGACCCAAGGTCAGCACTGACTGCGTCCCCTCACTCCCCATGGGCTGCCCTTGTTCCAGCACGGAGGGCAGGGATGTGACCACTCAGCACCCGGGGGACAGCATCACGATGCTCCCCACCTCAGGGGGAGTTCCCAGCCTCTTGACCCCCCTACCCCATGCACATGACATCCCTGCACCCACTATGTCCTGCGCTGCCAGCGCAGCAGAGGCTGAACAAGCCCTCTTGGTGCCCACAGAGGGTGGGGGGGGAGAGCCCTGTAGCATTGCCAAAAACTACTTGTGTTTCTCTTTGCATGAATTCTAGGGAAGTCGAGGACCTGATGGCCTGAAGGGAACCCCAGGACTGCGGGGAGCCCGGGTAACTACCGGGGTGCTGGTACTTGTAGCTGAATCTTGGAGCATCTTTGGCTGCGGGAGATTGAAACAAGCCTGGAGATGCCTCACTGGGTGGCTTGGGATGTGCTGGGGCTGAGCCACGGCATCTTGGGGAACCAGCTTTGCCTCCCAATCTGCAGCTTTACTGCTGGCAGAAGGATGTTTTTCTTAACGTTTGCTGTTTTCCAGGGCCGTGTGGGTCAGCGTGGGCTGGTCGGAGTCCCTGGGATGCCCGTAAGTAGCAGGTGACCCGCGGTCCTGTGCTGGTGCGTGGTGTTGTCGATACTGGGACGGAGAAGCCAGCTCTCGGGGAGAAGTCGGATCGGAGGGTCAGGCTGTGCTTGGGAATTTTCACAAGATAAGTCAGGAACAAGCAGCTCAGTGTTTGCACATTGCATGAAGTGTTGTGACAAACCACCTGCCCGACACCACAACTTCCCTCATAACTCTGAAAATTCAGGAAATAACATCTCTCTTAGGAAAAAACCCAACTCTGCTATTCAGAGTCATGCTTGGTGAAGGAGCTGGGAATAAATAGCTTGGGCAAGAGGGGAGGCAAAAACATGGTCGAGGCATTCACGGTGGGAACGGGTTTCCTCCCACGCTCGTGTTATTTCCCAGCGATCACATCCAAAGGTGGGATGGAGCAGGGAGGAGCTGCAGGAGCTGTGTGGGGATGAACTGGGTGATAACAAACCCATGGCTCAGCACAGTCCTTTGGCACTGTGCCACTGCTGATTTGTCACCTTTTATTACTGGAGGGAGGCTCTGGAGCTGGATGAGCCCTTGATGGGGGCACCCTGCCACCAGGCTCTGCTTTCCTGAGACGAAACTCTCCTTCCAGGGCTTGCGGGGCATCGCAGGAGCAGAAGGTGCAGAAGGAAAGCCTGGTACACAGGTTCCCATCCCATGCTCTGTACTTGACTGTGGGTGAGGGCTGGGGCGGTGGGTTGTATCGAGGTGGGGAGATGTGCCCAGTGCGGGGTGGGGGCTTCCCAACCCCACCGTTTCCGTGGCCCTGTGGGTCAAGACCTTGATGCTGTCTTGTGCCTTGCCATTATGTCCATCAGTTGGCTCTGGGCTAGCATGGTGGGACTGGGAGAGGCTGCCTCTGCCTCCTCATCACCATCATCACCTGCCTTGTCCTGCAGGGTCTCCCAGGGACCACAGGCAGCCCAGGCAGGAGGGGACCACCGGTGAGTAGAGCTATGTGGCTGATTTCTGTCCCTCATCCTCTCTGGTTGGCCTTCTCCCCTTGGAGATGTCCCTCAAAAGCGTGTCCATGGCATGGGGCAGGGGTTGTGGGTGGGCCTGACAGAGCAAGGACAGACGGAGGGTGCTCCTCTGGGTGCAGCTGCAGGCAGGGACCTGCTGAGAATTGTGCTGAGGGGTGAAGGAGAGAGGGAACGGGGCTCTGCACTTTGAACCACCTATTGCGAAATGATTTCTCATCCCCGGTGCTGATATCCAAAACAGGTACGTCAGCGAGACGTGGGCTGGAAGCAAGGTTTCCCTTCTGCCGGTTTTCTAACATTTGTTCTTTTTTGCTCTGAAATGCAAAAGAAAAGCAAATCTGGCACTTCCCTCAAAAGCAAGTGCGAAAAATGTTCTGCTCTGGGTCGAAGAGAGGCACCTCTGAAATTGCTGTTAGTGTTGTGCAGCGCTGTCTAGACGCACACATGGGTGTTGGGTGCTTGTACCCTCGCAACTGCTGTGCTCCAACCATGAGAAACCAAAGGGCTGGTTTGAGGTGGAAAGCACCAGCGCTGCCTTCGACAGGCTGAGCCCTTGGCTTGCACCTGTCTCCGGACCCTGAGCTCTGTGTTGGTCTTGGAGAGCCTCTCCATCCTTCCTCCTTCTGCCTTCCCTCCATTGCTTGTCTTCTGCCCTTCCCTCCAGGGTTTTGCTGGCTTGCAGGGGACCCGCGGGCACACAGGATTTCCTGGATCAACAGTAAGGGAACAAAACATTCCTTCAGCATTTCCTAAGGTGGGAAGTTGGGAGCTGGTGCCACTGGTGGGGGATATGGGACTTTCCCACCTTGGGAACCATCAGGGGATCAGAGTATTTATAGGACCTTATCTTAACTTCTTGTTAAAAGACATAAAGAAAGCCTTAGGGGCAGAACTAACTGGAACTGGAAAAGAGCAGAATAATTCCCTGGAGAATCAGCCTGAGGGACTTTGTAGCTTCCCCAAGCCTAGTAGGGTCTCCGTGGGAGGTGGCAGCCCTTGGAAATCCCTTCCTCTTTGCTGAGCATAGAGGCAGCAGCGGTGGCTTGGTGGGACTTGTCTCCTCTCAGCCTTTTGACTGACGCTTCCTTCCCAAATATTTCTAAAGGGGTCTTTGGGAAAGCCTGGACCTGACGGAGACCCAGGGTCCTTGGGCCCAAAGGTGAGAGCTGGGGCCTGGGGGGGGCCATGAGCCTGCCAAGGGGCACTGGTTGGAGCAGTGGTGATGGTGAACAGCCCTGAGAGGCTCTTGGCTGCCATGGAGAGTCTTATGGGGAATCCCGTGGGTTTGGATGAGGACACCAAGGATGGGAAGATTCCTGCCTACATCCCGGGAGCAGAGGTTTCCTTAATACCGTCATCTTGCCTGGCAGGGGCTCCCTGGGAAGCCAGGCTTGGAGGGGCTGCAAGGACCTGTTGGCACATATGTAAGTGATAGACCTGCCTGCAGAGGGGGGTACGGCACTGCTTGCAGGGCAGGGGGGCTCACTGGGACAGCACTGCCTCCAGCCAGGGACCCACCGTCCTGCCAGGGACCCACAGTCCTGCCAGGGCTCCTGCCCTTCCCCATGCAAGAGCTCAGCCTCAGCAGCTGCCTTCTTCCAAAACCCTGGAGATGTTGGATGGCCCCAGCTTCCTCCTAACACTGTGCTCTCTTTAGGGCTACTCGGGACCTGCTGGTGACCGTGGGAGGCCAGGGCGAAGGGGAGACAAGGTAGGTCTGGGGAACCAGCACAGCGGTGAGGGGATGCTCTGGGCTGTGAGTCCAGGCTTTTGGGTTGGACTCTTGAACCCAACGGATGGGTTCAGGTGGTGTTCATGAACGGTTTCCATCAGCTGTGCCAGGGAGGTTGCAGGAGAATGGCTGGCTCCAACATTGGGCAAAGCCAGTTCTTCTCCAGCACTTCATCTGCCCAAGCTCTCATGGTTTGTTATAAGATGCCAAGCAGCTGGTTTCTATCTGCTTAAGATGTTACTGCATTAAAACATACAGGGGAAAGGGAATTTTTCTTGTCTCCTAACAGGGAGAAAAGGGAGCCCAGGGGCCACCAGGATTTCCAGGGAAAGCTGGTCCCAAGGTGAGAGCTGCTTCCTGGGGCTGGGTGTGGGAAAAACCTTTCCAGCCAGCATCAAGAGGCTGAATGGGGAGAGGGGAGCAGCCAGGGCTGCAGAGCGGGGCTCTGATGACCTTCTCTCCCCAGGCCCTGCCAGGTCCCCCTGGTCCTCGAGGTGCTCCCGGTTCCCAGGTAGGGCTCGCTGTGCTCTGGCTTGCTCCGCTCCTCTGTGGGTGGGCAATACTCTGCAATATATTTACCATGTGCTACCTGTAGCATTAGCAGTGTGGATCCCAGACACCTTTGCAGGAGCCGGCAGGACCCTGGTCCTGCTTGTTGCTGGCTGGGTTTTGTCCTGATGCTGCAGACGCCACTGAGGTGGCCTGGGCACATGGGAATTGTCTGAGTGAAGCCTCACCCAGCTCAGGGTCCCCTGTGCCTCCTTGCCATGACCACCCTGCTGAGCATCCTTCTTGTTTCAGGGCAGAACGGGAGACCCAGGTCCTCGAGGGCTTCCAGGGCTGCCTGTAAGTGGCAGGGCTGTAGCTCTGTACGCTGAAGTTGGGTGATGTCTGGTGGGATGGATGCCTGCTCTGGTGGCAGCTTCATCCCCGGGCTGACCATGGGGCAGTGAGTAGCTGGGTGGTGACAATTTGGGTGTGAGGCCAGCAGTGTCCTCCTGCACTCGCAGTGATGAGGCACTGGTACCCACCAGGTGCAGGTGGTACCTTGCAGACTCCATGGTGTCCCAACTGCTTCAGGCATGGGGTTCCCTCTGGCATTGGCCTCCCTGGTGCTGTGTTTTGGGGTGCCTAACTGTCCTTTTGGCCTTGCAGGGCGTTCCTGGTGTGCGGGGACCTAACGGCATCCCTGGAAAGCCCGGCTTGGCAGGAGAAATAGGGGCTCCTGGAGCAGCTGGTGCTGCTGGCCTGCCTGGGTACCCGGTGAGTGCAGATCCATCAATGCCCAGCACAACCTTCTGCCTCAGCTGGTAGAACAGGGTGCAAGAGTTTTGCTGGTGCAACGCTTTGGGGGAGCTCCCTAAAGCACCTGCAGGAAGGGAAGGAAAAGGGAAGCTGGTGCCAGGGGCTTGAGAAGGTGATGCGTGACTTCTCTGCCTGTGGGTTGTTGTGTGCTGGGGCATCCCAGACCCCTTCTCGGGAGCGGTGAAGGTCTCCTGAGTTAGGGCAAAGCCTTGCTGTTATTTATTTCCAGGGACGGGAAGGCCCAAATGGTCCTGAAGGGCCTTCGGGGATGAGAGGAGAGAAGGTAAGGACAAAGAAAGTGATTTGGTTCCCCTTTCCCTGCCCCACGAGTTAGGAGCTGTCCAAGCAGGCTCACTCTGCTTGCCCAGAGCTGGGATTCCCTCCCCCGGGGCTGTAGGGGCAAGCACTCCTCCAAGTCTGACCACCAGCTTTGCCTGGGGGGTGGCTATTTATACGTCTGGTGTGAGGTGGGAGAAGAGTCTTGCAAGCTCTCCTGCGGGGGCCGGGGCAGCGGGGTGTGGAGACAACCTGTCTGAAGGACCACCACAATAATCTGTCCTAATGTCTGCGTGTCCTGTGGCAGGGGGATGTGGGAGATCCTGGGCAGGCTGGTGTCAGCGGGCTGGATGGCGAGCAGGTACGTTGGCCGGGGAACCCTGCCCTTCCTTCAGATGCAGCTGCTCCAGCCTCTCGCTGCGTCCCTTCACCAGGGACGGGGACTGAAGGGAATGGGTTGCTCATCCTCAATCAAACCAGGAGGTTTAAGCCACGTCCAGGCTAGCTGAGCCAAAGGTTTTGTGCAGCATGGGCTGAACAAGCTGTGCTGGGGCCGTGCTCTGTGTTTCCTCCCCAGGGACTACCAGGACCACCGGGAACAGAGGGTCAGCCGGGGCTCAAAGGCGAGCAGGTCAGTTCCCAGTGGTTGCTGGGGGCTGACACCATTGGTGGTGCTGGGCTCGCCTGGCCCCACTGCATCAGAGGCTGGCAGGCACCTAAATCCATGTAGGGGTGTTTGAAATCCACTCCAGCACGCTTGTGCCCAGGGATTTATGTTGCTGGGCATGGTATGGAGGTCCAGGGTCCCCTCAAAGCTTGGGTACCTGGTGAAAGGAAAATTGGAGGGGGGTGGCTGTGTGATGTGAGAAATGACGGAGGGCAGAGCCAGGGTCAGCTGGAAGAGGCAGCCAAGGATAATCCTGGTTGTCTTCATCCTGTCCAGGGAGAGGCAGGAGCCTGTGGAGCTCTGGGTGCTGGAGGGGACCCCGGGGAACCAGGGGACGATGGGCCAGAGGGGCTGCCGGGGAGACCCGGGGAGCGAGGAAAAGAGGTACGTGTGCTGGCTGACGCTGCTTTTAACCCTCCCTGGGCTGGGGCTGGGGATAAGGCACTGCATCTGATGCCGATATTTGCCCTCTGTGCAGGGTGACGCTGGTGATGCTGGAGACCCAGGCGAGCCAGGACCACAGGGACAGAAGGTGAGGAGTGTCTCTGACTTTGTACCTCCTTGCAGCCCTTCGAGAACATGCTCAGCCTCCACTGCTCCACTTGCCATGGTGGGGGCAGAAGCAGGACAAGGGATGTCCCCATGTCTGAGGACCACTGGAGATGCAGGGCTTGGACCTGCCACAAGCACCTGTCCTGAGCACCCTGTGCTGAACTTCTGCCCGCGGCACCCAGGGAGAGGGTGAAACACGTCATCTCCCTGCAGAAGCTCACTTAATTGCTGTTCCTTTTTATTGTTTGTGGTGACACCTCTGTCTCTATCCCTGAGCAGGGTGATGCTGGCCCCAGGGGCCTTCCTGGAGTACCTGGCCCAGGAGCTGCTACGGGGGAAATTGGAGAAAAAGGCCATAAAGGAGAGAAGGGCCAAGAAGGTTTGCTGGCAAGTACAGAGGGAGGCTGCCTCAGCCCTGGTGGTCGGGTTCTGGGTGCTGAGGAGGGGGACCTCCCCCTAGCAGGGAACCTAGGGCTCCGGGAGCAGCAGAAAACAGAACTGGCAAATCTCAACAATTAAGGAGTTTTGTGTCTCATGGGCATTACTCCAAAAGTGGGACTTGTTGGCACAACAGGACATTTTAGGCTTGCAGGGCATTCCAGGTTAACGCTGCCTTCGCCCAGAGCCCAGCCTCCTGCCCCGTGGCTGGGCTGGGACCCTGCTGAGCACTTCTCCTCTGTGACTCAGGGCCAGGTTGGTGTCACTGGAGCTGCGGGACCTACCGGAGCCAGAGGACGGTTTGTAAGTCAGATCATGTCCCTCCTCCCTTTTTGGCTGATCGTGGACCTAGCAGGAGGATGTGTGTGTGTGACCGGGAGCACTGGTCAGGATTGAATCAATGGGGCTCCTCTGCTTGTGCCCTCAACAGGGTGGGACGGGTCTCCGAGGTCGTCCTGGGCTTGACGGCCCTGAGGGAGTGAAGGTATGGCTCCAACCCTTCATCTCTGGGTGAAATGCCCTTGTCTGGTCTTTTCCCAAGCTCTGCTTTCTGCCTCTGGCTGATGCAGGACGCGATGGGGCTGAGTCGCACCTGGGGACCTGCCATGGGGCACTCCCTGCCTTGTTGTCCGTGATACGAAAGTCAACAAGGCAAGGCAGGGGGTTTTCTGGGGACAGAGCTGTTTCCCCTTCTTCCCCAGGGAGATCCAGGGCTACAAGGCATGGATGGACCTGCTGGTGCTGCAGGATCAGAGGTACTGATGCCTGGGATCTTATAGAGCCAGGAGCTGCCGAGAGCTCGCTCCGTGCTTCAACATTTCCAATACAAACCAAAGCCAAAGGATTTACTGCCCTTTAACTGTCTAGGCCAGGGGACTCAGTGCCTCACATCTTGGCACTGACTCCCCCGCTCCAAAAATCAGACCATTTCAGTCTGGCACCCAGGGATGCTTTGTGGAAGACCCATTCCTGTTATCAAACCGTGTTCACGCCCAAGCAGTGCCTGGGTGCTGCCTGGGCATGTGCCTTGGTCAGCTGAATGAGGGAGAAGATGCTTCAAATCCCTGAACACGAAGCATGTGGTGACAGCGGACTTATTCTAAATCCCTAACATCCCTGCAGGGACTGTCCGGAGATGACGGAGTCAAGGGAGATGGTGGCAAGCCCGGTCCGGCGGTGAGTGCAAGCTCTGCCCCTGCAAAACGTGCCTGGAAAAGAGGTTTGGTGGCATATTGTGACGGAGCAGCAGAGCCCAGGGCTGGGGCTGGGTCTTACCCCGGGGAGGGGGATGGCTACAAAGCGAGCTCTGCCCACCCGAGTGCCCGGCTGTGTCTCTCATGTCCTGCCCTGCGATGGCTTTGTAGCTGAGTCATCGTTTCCTTGGTTTCCCTAGAGCCAAAGCTTCTTAAACGCCTTTTAATAGAGCTATTAAAAACCCTGCAAAAGCGCTGCAGCCCTTGTGGAATTAACGCTCGGCTCCTGGAGCCTGCCTGAGGCAGATCTGAGGCATTTGAGTTCCTCCTCCTCTGCTTTCGCAGAGCGAATCCTTGGGTGTCCGTAAGGTCAGAGGACTCCAGGAACTGCCCTGGGCTCAGAACCACAAGATGCATTTTACGGTTGTGATCCTGACGTGCACAGAGCCACAGATGTGTTATCGACATCCTACGCTCGACTGCAGGATAAATCCCATTTGCATCACAGTTTTCCCACATCGTAGTGCCTGGGCAAGACACGTCCTTAACCGGGGCTGTTGCCTTTGCTGGGAGAGGTTGGGATGTGGAAAGGACTCTGGGCAGTGCAGACAGTGAGAGCTGTCACTTGGTGTAGTTGAAGCTCTGTGATGGGTGGCTCCTCAGCCCCTGCCCCAGGTGGGCTTGAGCTGGGGGTGATGGGTGACCCTGTGTGTGTGCACCGCAGGGCGCAGTGGGGGACCGGGGACCAGCAGGTGTCCCTGGGCTCCGGGGCTACGCCGGGCACGAAGGAGTCAGAGGAGTGATGGGTGCCAAGGGACAGCCGGGCCGGCAGGTAAATCCTCTCTCCACCACAGGCACAGGCAGGGGACATCCCCGTGTGGTGGCTCTCCCCGACACGGCTCTGGCCCCAGAGGTCCCATGGGGGAACAACCCCTGTCCAGACCCTGGGACAAGGCAGCCGGCTCCGTACTCACCTTCCTGCCTTCACCCAAATAACCCAGAGCTGACACCAGCCTTCTGTTGTGTCCCCAAATGAACGCAGGGTCTTCTTGGGCCACCGGGCGAAGCTGGAGTTGCAGGGCTGAGCGGCACTGAGGTGAGCGGGCTCCTCTGCTGCCCCAGTTCACTGCCTCCAGCTTTTCTCATGGCCTAGGTCTGTGCCTTTGGGTGAATAACCCTGGAGCTTCAGGGTTGGGTTGATTTTTACTTTCCTTCCTAGGGCCTGGCAGGTGCAAAAGGGGAGCCAGGGAAGCTGGGAAAACCGGGGCAAACGGTGAGGAGTGGGATGGAGCCGTACTGGTGCTGCTAGGCACAGGCAGTGGGGTGCTGGGATCTCCCGGCTGCTGTGAGCTCCCACGTGAGCATCACCTCCTGCTCCTGCTGAAACACCCCCATGGCCCTGCTCTGCCCCAAAAATTTTTGGGCAAAAATCCCAAACGGAGACTTCAACCTTGAGCATCCTCCTAAAGCGGGGAGAGAGGCTGGGAGGGGACGTCCCAGGCATGGCATCCTTACAGAGGGGTTTCCTTCTCCTTTGGATTTTTAGGGGTCTCCAGGACAAGCTGGTCCTAAAGGGCAGAAGGGTCGCAAAGGAGAAAAGGTACCTCCAAAATCCTCCTCTGCAGGTGGCACCTGAGGGGGATTGGCCACTGGACAGGGGCTGGCTGAGCCTGAGCTGATTGACGCGGTTGTGCTCTGTGGAGGGAAATCAGGGGGGATCACCCCGGGGGGTGCCGTATTCTCTCCACTATAAAGACAACCACGTCAGTGCATGGCACAGAGCCCTTAGATGCCTTTGGGCTGCCATGGCTGCTTTTTGGGTGAGGGGCTGGCAGCTCTCCCCAGCTCGTCCCCCCCAGCCCCATGGGGCTACCTTCATTCTAGCTCAGGTGCCCTTGGGGGGGTCAGGGGACTTCCCTTTAATTAGTCAGTTCTGCACCGTGGCCTTGGTGTCCATCCCCAGGGTCCCACAGCACCTCGTGAGCTCTGTCCCCATCTCCAAGCAGGCAGTAGCCCCTTTTCCCCAGTCCTGGTCTGGGGTGTGGCCAAGCTCCTGGCAACCCACATCTCCCATCTCTTCTTCCCCCAGGGCGATGTGGGAAATGAAGGTGAAGAAGGGGTCCAAGGAGAAGCTGGCAGACGGGTAAATGACACCGTTGTCCCCATGGAGGGTGGCGGGAGACACAGAGCTGATGCTTGGAGCCCATGGAGGTCTTGCAGAGGGACCCCAGTTGGCTGAGGCCTCAGCATCCCTCAGGGGGAGGCAACAAAAGGGATGGGGAGCAGCTGATTTAGTGCATTTAACAGGCCTAAATTGCTCTTGAGTCTTTAATCTGTTGTTCCCAGGGCAAGCAAGGCAAGGCAGGCCACCGACCCCCAAGAGGTCCCCGGGGACCCAAGGTAGGGTGGATTTACCCCACCAGGACGAGGACTGCTTTGGCACCCTGAGCTGGGGGATGCTCCCAGCTGCCCAAGCCCCTGGCTTGGAAGAGGATATGCCAATACAGGGGCATCGTGTAGCTGGAGGGCTTTGTGGCCCCAGTCTCTTTCAGCTCAAAGACGGGGATTCTCCTGTGCCCCCAGCCTGCACCACTGGGGACATCAGCCAGGGCCTCTCACTTTTGCGTTTCAGGGCTACCCAGGTGCCGAGGGGCTGGAAGGACCTAAGGGCCCCCAAGGACCCTATGTGAGTATTATTAGTTTGGAAGTTTTGGGGTGCTGGCTGCTTACTGCTTGGCTCCTGTGGGTACTGCTCTGCAACACAGCTCTGCAGACAACCGAAGCAGAGACTCGTTTAAAATGAGCGAAGTCTCTAGGTGTTTCATCCATCTCAGCTTGCCTTCTCCTCCCAGATTAGCATCCCAGCAGTGTGTGTGCAGCCAGGAGAATCATGTAATTTCTGAGGTGTTGTTCCAGACACCAAATACTTCCCTTTCAGTTAAGCGTCTGACGCTTGGCAGTGCTGAGCGCTTGTAGAGAACTGTGCCCACGTTCCCTGAGAGCTGCCGTGGCTGGAGGGACTGGCTGCTCTGTAGCTGCCAGCTTTGGCCAAGAAAACCTACTCAAATATTTGTTTTAATTACTGGATTTTTATTTTTTTTCCATTTGAAACAAAAATCCCAGCTTTGGAAACTTCACAAAAGTAAATCAGGGTTTTCTACAACCAGCCAAGGGACTTGAACTGCGTTTTTAATGGGGTTTGCTGGGAGATCCTCCTGAAAGCAAAACCCAAAGATATGAGAAAATACCTCAAAATTTCTAAAATTCTCCCTGAAATTCTCAGAATCCTGGCAGCAGCCTCATTTGTGGTGAGGTCCTCCCTTGCCAGGGAGCTGCCGGGAGCAGCTCAGCCCTGGGGTGATGCAGTACCGCGTCGTTTCTCTCTTAGGGCATCCCAGGGCTGAAGGGCATGAAAGGTGACCCTGGGCCAAAAGGACACAAGGTAGGTGACACGCCTGGGGAACAGCGGAGACTCTGAGTACAGGCTAGCCTTTAATTTGCTGGATGCCATCACTTATTCCCCTCTTCTTGAACCCTGCACCCTTCTTTGGGGGTTGGCCACTGTGTCCCCAGGTGCTGGGAGGTGGCACCTTTAGACTCTTTCCAAAACGAGGTCGTTTTCCAGCCTCTCCATCCTCCTGGAGTTTCAGGCAGCAGCACACAGACCTTTAATCCCCTGCTCTCAGCCTTGATGCTGACGCAGCACGAGCACGTACCATTACCGATGAGCTGGTGGATCCGACCTTGGCCCGAGAAGCCAAGGCACAGCCTCGCGGTCCCATCCGTCAGCCACAAGGCTGTAAATAAGAGCGACAGGCAGTCCCTGGAGGTGGGTGGCTGCTCACAGCCTTCAGGAAAGTGAGACCCTGGTAATAAATAAAGCTTTAAATTCATCGCGAGCTAAATGAGCAATGGCAGAAGCTGAAGCCCAGGGCATTCAGCAAGGCCAGAGCTTGGGAGAGCAGGCGGTGAGGCAGCTGCTGTGCTGGGGTTTGTTCCCCTGCTCCACCAGATTTCAGCATGCAAGAAATTTTTCTCACGGTGTTTCCTGGGAGAGCTTCTGAGGGGTTTTTTTTGAGTGATTATTTTAATCTGGGATAAAATACGTCTCAGTTTTGCCTTTACAGCTGAGCAGGGGAGGCAGACGCTCCATCACGCCTCTTCCCTCCCCAGCAATACGGGTACAGTCAGTTCTACCCAATTCAAAAGGATGGGTTGTTTTTTCTCAGAAATTTTGCAGCCAGCCGTAACAGGGAATTCCCCATTTCCAGCTGCTTGCTGGAGGCCAGGAGGTGTTTGGCCTTGGGAAATTTCTCCAGGCAGGTATCTCTCGCCAGGGTCAGGCAGCAAACAAAACCTCCACTGCTGATCTGATGAAATACCACGTATGGAGGAACTAGAGCAGGGCTCCCACCACCCACCCTCTGGGACAGAGCCCCCTGCCCAGGCTGGTGTCCCAGGGTGTTTCTATGCTCCTCTTTGCCACCAAAGCTCTCTCTGACTCTCTCCTAGGGTGAGAAGGGCAGCATGGGCGACCTCGGCCAGCAAGGGGACGAGGGCTTCAAGGTGCGTGAAGGGATTTTCTCTTTTCCTCCCTCCCCTTGGTCCTTTGTTTCGCAGTGTGACACCCTGCCACGTCTCCTAGGGCAAGCTGGGACCCCATGGCATCCCCGGGAGACCGGGACCCAAGGGACAGCAGGTAAGGGTAGGATGGAAGAGGATGCCAGCAACAGAGATGAGTCTTTGGGGCAAATTCCTCATTTTTCCTGTGCAAAATCCACCTGTGGATGGGGCTAGGTTTGTAGAAAGACATAGGGCTGGGAGATGCCCCATGCAGACGCCTCCTCTGGTGTCTTTGCAGGGTGACACTGGACCCCCTGGCCCACGGGGACACCCTGGCATTCCTGGGACACGGGTGAGTCCTTCACTCTCCTGGTGAGGTTGGGGTTCGTTCCTGGCCCTGTGGGGCTTACACCGGGGGATGGGGCTGCGATCCTGCCTGCCTCCCTCTTAGCTGGCTCTTGTCCTTCTCTCCCAGGGTTTGTCTGGACCCAAAGTAAGTAGCAGGGAGTGTCTGGAGCCGAGCTCAGCCCTGCCGTGGGGCACCCTCCCCTCCTACCCTCTCCCCAGGGTGCAGGGTGACCCCATGGACACCCTGGGGTGCGGCTCAGCACAGCAGCGTGTCATCACCTTGCTTTTCTTCCCTCCTTTGCCTCGTCCTTTGGCAGGGGCTGAAAGGCTTCCCGGGGCTGCCGGGACCCAGGGGTACTCCAGGCTTGCCGGTAAGCGGAGCCACTAAGGTCTCTCTTGCCAAAATTTGGGTCCCTTGTTCCCCCAAATTTGGCAGTGAGGTCCTGCTGTGCTGTGCCTTGGGGGCAGCCAGCTACTGGTGCCATCAGAGGAGCTGCAAGCGTGGTGGGGGGGCTTATGGGCATCAGCCAGCATCACTGGCCTTGTCATTGTCCCCCAGGGTCTCGCCGGCCCCCCTGGTCCCAGCGGTCCTGCGCTGATCTTGTCCAGGGAGGAGCTGCGGGTGAGTGCGTGGGGACGAGAGTTTCCCGTCCTTGATTTAGTGAGTGTCACCCGGGGAAGAAAGGGGCTCACGGTGGTGCTGTCCCATGTCCTGCTGCTTCTGAGGTCCTCTTGCACAAGGACTAAAGTCCTTGCACAAAGGACAAGCAGATACAGTTCATTCCTCTCCCACCACACTTGTCCTTGTCCCCTGCATGTCATGTTCCCTCCCTGATCGCCTGATGATGCTCCTGACTAAAACAAGAGGGGCTAACATCACCTTGGTTATATCCCCTTCTTTTTTTATTTTTTAGCACCTGATTTATCCCTCCAACCACCTGAATTACACCGCAGTCCGAGCTCTGCTGAGCACCCTGAGTCAGGAGCTGCAAGCCCTGGTTGAGCATCCCAACGGCACCAAAACCAACCCGGCAGCCACTTGCAAGGAGCTGCTGCTGGCTCAGCCCAGCCTGCCCGACGGTACTGGGGTGCACATGGGGTCCCCCCACATTGGTCCTGGGCCTGGCCAGCCCTCCCCAGCAGCTGACGTGGAGGATGGCAGCTCATTGCAATTAAGAGGGAATGAGGATCTGGGGGATGAGCTCAGCTGGGGTGTTTGTGGGCATCCCTGGAGAAAGGGGATGGCAGCCAGGCTGCATCCCGGGAGGATGGATGTTGCAGCCAGGGATGTGCCGTGAGCTGAGGTGGGATGGCACCATGTGACATCCTCCCCGTGCCAAAAACTGCATGCCAGGAGCTCCCCTCTGCTTCCCTCCAGGGCAATACTACATTGACCCCAACCAGGGCAGCCCCCAGGACGCACTGGTGGCCTTCTGCAACTTCACAGCGGGGGGGCGAGACCTGCATAGCCCCCATCCACAACCAGGTATGGGGTGGCTTTCATGGGGCGGCCACATATTACCCCTTGGAGCAGGTCAAGAAAGGGGTTGGTGGGGCTGGAGATGGACAATGTCACACGTCTCTTGCCATGGTGACCACTGCCATCTCAGGGAGCTGTTGGAGCAGTTTGGGGTGAAGATTCTGGTCAACAGCTGTGCCAGTGGCACTGCTAGGACAAGGAGCCACCTCCACCAACCCATGTGTGTGACCAATGACATGGTCCTCGCTTCCCCCAGGTCCCCATCAAGGCTTGGCTGAGCACCTACACAACTGAGGACACCTTTGAGTGGTTCAGCACCCTGCCTGGGGGCTTCCTGGTGAGTGCCCAGCCAAGGGGACGTGATGCCCATCTCATGGAGACGGAGGTCTCCTAGTGCCTGCCGTGCTGTGGTGGAGCAGCACCCAGGCACAGGGTCCCACTGGCTGCGCACAGCAGGATGTGACACCTTCTGCAAGACAATCCAAACCAGTGCTTTAGCAGATGGCTGAATCCTGCCCAGTTTTCCGCTGGTGGGGGGAGCACAGACCCCTCCAAGCAGCTCCCACTACCCGGTGTTCTCTCTCGCTGCCCCTGCAGCTGGAATACGTGGGGGCCAGCCCGGTGCAGCTCCGCTTCCTCCGCCTGCACAGCAGCCTGGCCACCCAGAAGGTCTCCTACTCCTGCAGACCCGTCCCCGAGCAGGGCCAGCTCCAGCCGGAGAAGGAAATCCTCTTCCTGACCGACTCCCGGGAGCAGAGCTATGTAGCCAGCCTCCAAGGCTGTGTGGTAAGCCTGCCCAGGGCTGGATATTTCTATGCCTGGAAGAGCTCCCCCCTCCCTGGTATTTGCAGAGCACGTTGGCACGTGTTTTCACACCCAGGGTTTGGGATAGACTTAGTGGATGAAGTGAGTTGGGGATGGAGAGCGTCTTCTCCTTGGGTCCAAGGAGCTGCCCCGGTCTCGGGGAGCAGGCGATGGGTGGGGTGGGTGGTGTGGGCGGTGTGGGCTTCGATGGAGGCCACCTCTGTGGAGAAGCCATGAAGGGCTGGAGATGGAGACCCGGCCATGACCATGGGGCCTGTTGGGTACATCAAAGGGCAGTGACGGGGACAGTGGGTGCTCCACGAGGGTTCTTCAGGCCCACTGGCCGAGGGGTTTGGTGCTCTTCAGCTGCCCCCATGGTGCTTGTTTCAGCTGGACAACGAGTCCTCCATCACCGACACCATCTTCCAGTTCAGCACAGAGGAGCTCTCCCGGCTGCCTCTGCGGGATCTGGCCGTCTTTCACAACGGTGACTCCTCACACCAGTTTGGTTTCACAGTTGGACCAGTTTGCTTCAGCTGAAACCGGTGACGCCCAAACCGAGCCAGCCGGTTCCCGCTCCACCCAAGGACTGTCCCCCTGGGGACATGTGTGGAGGCTGGAGGTGGCGCAGGCTCCTACACACTCCCGGGAGCTGCCAGTCCTCTTTTTGAGATATGTGTTTGTAGCTGTGTTATGGCATGGACTACACTTCCCTCTGGAGTAGAAGAATATTGTTTACAAAATTAATTTCTCTATAAATTATATATATTATGTATATGTATGAGAAGGTGATAATTGAATGGCTGACTGGGGAAGGTTCGTGTAATTTTAACCACTGGGAACTGCCTGCTAAAGAAAGAAACACGGAAAAATACTTCTAACTTCACAGAAGGGGAAGGAAAGGGGCCGTTCTTTGCCTTGGTCCACTGCACAGAGTTTTATTCCCCTAGAAGTGGGCTAAGGAAGAGCTCGAGCAGGTCCGTGCCTGCTCTCTACATGGTACAGCCAGTTGGGGACTGAAAAGGGGTGAAGAATACAAATCCCTACCCCTCAAGTCCTGGCTCAAGTTTGGTGCTGCAGCTCATGGCGGAGGTCAGAGCACCCACCCTCTGGCTCCTGTGCTGCGACTCTGTTACTATTGCTTTGTTTTTATGGTTCCCAATAGCATTTAACTGTCTTATTTAGCCCCAGGCGGGTACAGGGTGAGCCCTGAGAGCAGAGGACTTTACACGTGGCCCCTGAGCCATACCCATATTACCAGCACCCCCATTTCTCTGCAAACCCCAGACCTCAGCTGGCTTTGTGCTGCACCCCTGGTTTTCTCAGCTCCCACCATGGAGCTCACCCACACTGCGTGTGACCAGCTGAGGTTGAGCATCGATGTCCACAGGCCCAGGGTCAAAAACAGCAGCAGGTGAAGCTTTCTGGGGGGGGCACAGTCCCTGGGGAGCAGTTTCAGCAATGCCAAATGGTTGTGAAAGCTGTAGCATGGGCAGGGGGGGACAGGCAGTACCGAGGGTCCAGCACATCCTGTGGGTGCTGGTGGGAGAGACGCTATGCAGCAAAATGCAAGGGGAAAATTAAATTTCAATCTAATTGGAATTAGGTCCCAAGGAGAGAACCAGAGTGGACTTTTTGCAAAAACTACTAATTTGAGCGACGTTATCCACTGTGGTTTTGCAGAGGAGGAAAGCAGCACGTGCAGTCCACACCTCGCCTCACCCGCTGGCCATGCTGGCCACAATCCAGAGGAGCTTCAGCTGCCAAAAAAATTGTCTGTCCATTTTTGATCGAAGCTTTCGAGGAAAGATTTTAAAGAGAGGTAGCACGTTGGTGGGTTTATCCAATTTTATTTATTTTTTTTTTTAAATTTATCCAAGCGGCAGATGCACCCTGAATAACTCCACCCTGAATAATTCCATCTCTCTGGCTATAAAGAAAATAGGCTCACTACTATGAGTGGGGCTTTGCCTGCACCCCCTTATTTCCTTCTCTGGTGAGGGGTTATACAGAAACCCGCGGGCAGCGCCTTGTGGGCGCCAGCACCCCTTTGCACTTGGGGAAACTGAGGCAGGAGCAGCTCCGGCGCTCCTAGGTGTGATGGAGAAACGCAGCCAGTCCTGTCTGCTGCAGCTGGGAAGCGAAGTTCCCCTTCGGTCTGTCCTTCCCCTTATGGGCGGGGGAAAAAAAAGAATAAATAAATCTGCATTTTGCAGCTGTGGGTGCAAACACCCGGTGATTCCCGGCTCTGCTGCTGCCGGGGGAGTAGAAATCCAACAGAACCGCTGGGAAACGCTTTGAGGGACGGGGAGGGAGCCCGGGGACGGAGCGACGGGAAAGGGAAGCCGCCCGGGAGGGGGTGAGGAGTGGTCAGGACCTCTCTTTTCCCGGGGATGCTGAACCCCCTCCCGCCGCGGCTCCGGGGCTGAGCCGGGGAGATGGTGCGGGGGGGGGGGGGAAGCGAACACAAGGACGGCCCCGCCCCACGCGTGTCGCACTACAACTCCCGGGGAGCCCCGCGACAGCGTCACCCGCCCGCGACGGGACGGCACAAACCGAGCCGAGCCGAGTTGAGCTGAGCTGCCCCGGGCCGTGCTGCCCACCGCCGCCATGCAGGTGAGCCCGGCCGGGGGGGTCCCAAGCGTGGCGGGGGAGCGGCCCGGGCACGGCCGCGCAGCTTCTCCGCCGTGGGGCTGGCGACGAGGCGACTGCTGCCGGGAGTCGTTCCCGAAACCCCAGAGTTTCGCTCCGGTTCTCGCCCTTGTTCCTCCTTTCTCTGTGCAAGGGGTGGGCTGTCTGTCCGTCTGTCAGGCTGTCTGGCTGTCCGTCTGTCAGGCTGTCTGGCTGTCCGTCCGTCTGTCTGTCCGTCCGTCTGGCTGTCCGTCCGCTCCTCGCCCCGCTGTGCCACCGCGCCGCCCGCGGGTGCGGGCACACACCAGCCGAAGCTCAAGGGCTGTTTTGCTTCGTGCTCTGAGCTCAGACACGATGTTGACGCTACCGGTGTTGAGTCCCCTGTGTCACCCCCCTCCTCCATTTGCTGGCAGCAGCCCCCCCCGCAGCAGGAGCAACCCTGCGAGGACCCAGAGGGTAGCTCGCACCAACTCTAAGGAGCATCCCGGTGCGGGGACACCTCCCCGGGCCATTGTCCCCCCCAGCGTGGGGCAGCCTGCGACGGTGTCCTGCTCATCAAGCTCTTTTGCAAAGCAGGGGTCGGTGCGCTGCAGGAAGGCAGGTTCATCCCGACGTGCAGGGCTGGGTATCCCAGTCAGACCGGAGCGGCAGGTCGGGATGCTGGTTTTTCACTTAATGGCAAAGAGTAACCCTAAAACTTCAGTGGATTAAGCCACCGAATGCACAAGTTGTGTGTATGAGCAGAGGCAGCGCAGGATATTTTTCAGCAATTTGTGTGTGCAAATACCTGCGAGGTGCGGAGGAGGAGCTGGGCGCAGCCTTACCCGGGCGCCTGCTGAATCACGGCTGCGTGGGCGATGGTGGGTGATGACAGGACCGTGTCCCTCCGACCCGTGTCCCTGGGCCTGTCTCATTGTCCTGGTAGCCTAGTTCCCCTCTTGCAAAGACTTCAGGGTTTTTTCAGACTTTCTCTCTTGACTTTCGCACATCACATCTCGCCCAGCAAGATGCTGTCTCCGGAGAAATTGCGCTGTAACATCGCTATAGGAAAGGAGCCAGGGGCCGCTGGCCCATCATTTTGGTCTCAAAGACACGTGGCTTCACCCCAGACTGGGAAACCTGGTGCAAGCGAGGGAATCTTCTGCCTGTTACGTCTGTTCCCCTGTCCCTAAAATTGTTGCCGCCTCTTTACACCGTGCCGCACACTTGTGGGTGAAGCCTGCAAAGGAAAAATAGCTTCATTTAAAGGCTAATTGTCGTTAATCTGTTGCTAAAGGAAGCTTAAAAGCGTGAGCCAATTACATGTGCTAATGGGCTTTGGGTAGCGAGCGGCCGAAGGGTGTAATTAGAGCTGCGGTGTGGACACGAGGGCTTGGATGGTATTTCTGGCCGAGGCTGGTCCCTTCGGCCGCATCTGCTGGTGTCGGTAACACCAGGCACCGCCAGAGCCAGGTCATGTGACAGAGAAGAGGAAGATTCACCAGAGCGGGGAGAAGAAAAACAACTCTAAAATGCCATCTTTTTGTGCTTAAATGAGCAAGGTTTGGCAGCTGTGGTATAGGCTCTGTAGGTGGGTTCATTACACAAGAGCAATACTTGCCCCCTCTGTTTCGGTGTGATAAAGAAGAGGGGGTGATGCCTTTGCAGGTCCTGGCAGCCCCAGGTCAGACAGACAGACAGACAGCTCTCGGACTGATGCCCCTCTGCCAGGGCAGCCGCCCGGGCACTGAGACAGGTCGAGGGACGAGTTAAGCCCAGTCAGCATGACAGTGATTTTCAGCACAAGTTCCTCTTCCTCTTTCAGGAACTGAGCAAAAGAAATTACTCCATTTTGTAGAACCCTGGCTGAGCATCAGCCCTTTGGGGTGGGGGGTGTGTGGACTCGCTGAAGATGTGGGTGTCCAGCCCCTCTCTGCCCCATCACCCCAAGCCAGTTCTGAGTGCTGTCCCTCCCTTGGCCTCTCTTCCAGATGTCCTTCTACTTCTCGGACACGGCGGTGCTGCTCTTTGACTTCTGGAGCGTCCACACCCCCACAGGTAGGCTCCCAGCCCCGAGACACCCGTCTGTCCATCTGTCTGTCCGCAGCCCACTGTGCTCTCTGCCCGGACATCGAGCAGAGAAACGAAGAGCAGCTTTGCTTTTCTGGCAGGAGTCACGTTAGTGGGAGGGGGGAGAGCATCGCTCTGGAGCTTGGAGGGCACTGCCTGGTTTAGGCTGACCCTCTCCTGCCCTGGTGAGCAGGACCATGCCCTGGTGATGCCCCGGGGAGGGGGCATCCTCCCAGGCTGAGAGCAGCAGGCAGAAGCATCCCCCTCCAGGCTTGCCAGCACCCCCAGGATACTCAGTGATCTTATACACTTTTTTTTTTTTTAAAAATAAAAATAACAAATATTAGTCCAGCATCACATTTTAAACCCCCACATTTTTGTGAAGTCAGCATGAAGATGCTCTTTTTTTTTTTTTTTTTTTAGAGCACACCCCTCCAAAAAAAAATGGTCCCCAGGAATTTAGAGGGGAGATGGGGCTAAATACTTCACAAACCTGCTGCCTCTTGCCCCAAACCCAGGATCCCTCCGTTCCCACACTCTACCCCATGGATATACCTGAACACTTCGTGCTGGGACCCACCGCCCCCCTCCTCTCACCCCCCATCTCCCCCCGTGGTGTTTCTCCTGCAGGGATGGCGCTCTCCGTGCTGGTGATCCTGCTGCTGTCGATGCTTTACGAAGCTGTCAAGATGGGCAAGGCGGTGCTGCTGCGGCGGGCGCTGCTGGCTCTGCCCCGCAGCCTCAGCCGGGAGAGCCTGGCCCCGGAGGAGGGGGACACTGGCCCCACACAGGGCACACAGGGCAGGTACCACGGGGACCTTCTAGCACTCCTGGGGGGGGGCTTGAAGATGGAGGGGGTCTGGGGCCAGCATAGGATGGGGAGAAAGGCTGTGAAGAGGACGACTGTGGAGTAACGGGCTCCTAAAGGGGGTTGTGGACAAGGTGGCCCCCGGGGGCATCCCCTCCAGGTATTTTGGGAGATGTCCAGGGCGGTCTTAAACATTCACATTCCCCCAGGAGCCACCGTGGGTGCAGGAGGGTGCTCATGGTTTGGGGATGGGAACAAGCAGCAGCTCAGGCACCCCAGCACGGCTGGCCTGGGCGTTTCCTTCCCGGCACAAACCGTTGGAACCAAGCCCTGGGTTATTCCTCTTGTTTTTAGTTCCAGACCATGCCTGAGGCTACTCTCACTGCCAGCCTCTTAATAAAAACATCCCCTTCCCTTTGGAGCAAGATTTTTCCCCTGAACTGCTGTTTCCTCCATCTCTCTCCCTGTTCCCCAAACCCATCACTGATGGCTCCAGGGCAGCAGAGGGAGATGCCAGCTGCCCCGGCCCCTTGCTGATGGGTTTTCCCATATTCTTCCCCAGGTGGTTCCAGTACCACGTCGGCCAGACGCTGTTCCACGTGGTGCAGGTGGTGCTGGGCTACATGGTGATGCTGGCCGTCATGTCCTACAACGCCTGGATCTTCCTCGGGGCCATCGCGGGCTCTACGCTGGGCTATTTCGTGGTGTACCCCCTGCTCGGCCGGGGCTAGGCATCCCCCCTGGATGGTGGTGACGTGCTCCACACCTCCTGCTACTTTTGTCCAGAATAGCTGCTGTCACTTCTGCTGGGTCTGTCCCTATGCTGTGCGGGACGCAGCACCCGAGGGGACTTGCTGTGGGGACCCTCACTGGTGGGGAAGAGGAGCCCCGTGGCCAGCACCCTGCTGCCACCGCCCTCAGCTGGTGGCTTCCCCCCCTCTGCTGCCTCTCAGGGAGCTTTGGCCAGGTGATGACAGCGGGATGGCGTCGGGCATTCCCTTCCCACCCTGCTTTTCAGGGGAGGGTTCATCCTGGCTGGAATGGGAATGGGCCAGTGACTCGCTGGGGACAGGCACCCCTGCCCAGAGCTGCCCTGCACCAAGCCCCTATTCACACAGTGCCTTCTGGGGGTAACGAGGGGTCCTGCCCCACCCCCCCCCCCCCCCCCCCGCAGAGCTTTCTGCACAGAGCTTCAGGGATGGGGTCCACACAGCCCCCCCATGCTGGTGTGGCCGTGCCGAGGGGAAGCTGCTGCTGCGGGTGCCTCTTGCTGCTTCCTTGGGACACCTCTTTTAATAAAGTCATCTCGGTCATTTGATTCCTGGCTCATGTTGGTGCTGGGTGGGCTCAGGATGTGACCACCCCTGCCCCACCAGTCACAGCCCAGCCTGTCCAGCACAGCCCCATGGGGATGGTTCAGGAATAAGGACAGTTTCCTCTGGCTTTAAATAAAGCTTTTCCATTTTATTAATTATTATAAGCATATTTTTTTAAAACATTTGTATAACTTTCTTAATAAAATATCCTGGAAGAGACAGGTTTTAAGTTCCCAAAGCAAGGCACTTTGGGGGGCCTCCCCGAGTGGGTTAGGCTGGGCACCCCCCTTCAGAGGCAGAAACAGCGGCACCTAAAACAGAGGCGAGGGTGGGGGTGCTACTCCCTGCTCCGTGCATGCACATGGAATTTCATACCGATGAATCCTGCAACCCCCCCCACCAGCTCAGGGGCTTTCACTATCACTTCGTGGGGGGCTGCTCCAGTCCTGTCCCCTTCCCCATGGCAGCCAGGGTTGCTGGGGTGGGGAGGGACAGCAAACTGCTGCTATGGCACTAGCTCTTTGCTCGACTGCTGCAGCAGGGACCAAAACCTGCAAAGCCTGAGAGCTGGAGAAATCATCCATGTGTGGTGCCGGTAGGGAGGGGGGCTCTGGAGGGTAAGGGCTGGGATCCCTCCCGAGCCCGGAGGCTGCCCAGTGCTGCAAGTCAAAGCTGGAGCCATTGTGAGAGTCACCTTCGCCTCTAAGATTTTAACTCTGAACTTAAATAACTGCTAGAAGACCAGGCAGAGAGAGTGGCTGGGGGTGGGTGCTGTGAGCCCAGCTTGGGGGCCAGGAGCTGCCCCAGCTCTCACCCCACCAGCAGCAGTTCAGCCCCCCCCCCCATGCTGATGGAACTCTGCCATGCCCCCCCTCTCCCCACTAGCACTGGCGCTCCCTGAGCTGGCTGGGTGGGGTGGTGGTGAGCAGGCTCCCAGGGTGTTGGGTTAGGGGATGCCACCCCTTCACACTCACCCACAGTGGGGTTGGTGCCACCCTCCCCCTTCCCCAGCAGCCCTAAGCATGGGGTAGGCACAGATAAAGCATCTCTTCAGTAGAAGAAAAAAAAGAAAACAAGGCAGAAGCACAGAGCAGAGTGCAGGGGGTGCCCTGTGCCAGGTCAGGGGTCACCTGCAGTTTGTCCCAGTAAGACCACTTGGCTCTGGCCAGCCCCACACAGCAGCTGGGACCCCCCCACCCCGGCTAGGCATTAAGGTCTTGGTGTTCCCCATCCCCACAGCGAGTCCTATTCCCCCTACCCCAACCCCCGGTGTCACCAGGGCCAGTCCACGGTGGTGGGGGGTGGCTGGGGCTAGAACTCAGTCTGCACCCCCTCACCACTCTCTGTCGTGCCCGTGGGCTGCAGGGGGCTGCACTCGCCGCCCAGGGGGGCCACTTCTTCTCCCGTCTCCTTGTCACTGGGCTGGTGGCAAACGATCTCGGCGGACGGTGATGGGGGCTCGGCTCTGGGTGTGGGTGATGCTGGTGTGACATGGGGCACTGTGGCTTCTGCTGGGACATCATCTGCAGGTTTAGGGGATGCTGGTGTGCCATGTTGCACGCTGGCCTCTGACAAAACGTCAGCTCTGGGCACAGGTGATGGCAGCACGGGTGATGCTGGCACAGCACATTGCACCCCAGCCCCGGATGGGATTTCAGCTCCAGGCGATGCCGGCGTAGCACTGTGCGCCCTGTCCCCCTCGCTGGATGGACCTTGGGGGGTGACATCACCCGGGACAGACCCCACCACCTCTTCAGTGGCACCGGTCTCCTGCGTGGCGTCGGTACCGTTCATCAGCCGCTTCTCCTCCACTTCCTCAACACCATCCCCGAGGCTCTCCTGTGCCAGCGCCTCCCGGATCTCCTTCACCCCGACCGGGGAGCTTGGTGGCACCCCAGGGTCCGGCTGCTCTGGCTCTGGGGACCCAGGCTGCAGCAGCGCCTCGGCGCCCACCTCGTAGGGCAAGACCCCCTCGTCATCTTGGATCACTGACACCACTTGCTTGGCCCTGCGGCGCTTGTCGGCGTCCGGCTCGGCCTCAGGCTGCCCGCTGTACTCCTCACCCCAGTCGATGGGGATGCCTTCGCCCAGGAGGTGCAGGTTGGGATCGCTGTTGTGCAGCACCATGCTGTCACGGTACAGGTTGTGTTTCCTCTGCACGGCTGCCTCCTTCACAGCTGGGGACACCGGGAGAGATGTCAGGCAGGCTGCAGGCACGGGGCAGCGCCTGCTGGGCTCAGGCACCTCTCCCAGTCCTCCCTGTGCGTGTAGAGTGCAGGGAGAGGTGGCTGGAGCCAGGCAGTAGGTTCAGCATCCCATCCCATCCCATCCCATCCCATCCCATCCCATCCCATCCCATCCCATCCCATCCCATCCCCTGACCCAGAAGGCCAGGTAGGGAAAACTGCTCCTGGAACTGCCCCCAGCACCCTGCTTGGGGTCGTGTCTCCTCATACAGCCCCCAGCAGCCTGTGTAGGATCACCCCCTCCTCAAAGAGCCCCCAGCACTCTGCTCAGGATCAGTCCCTCTTCCTGTGGTCCCCAGCACCCATCATAGGCCCTCCAGGTGCTGCTGAACCCAGGTTTGGCTTACACTGACTCCACTCAGCACCCACCCCGGCGTGCTGGAGGCCTCCCCACCCCAGAGCTATCCTGAGCAGGTCCAGGCTCCTTTTCACCACGGGACCCTACCTTGCATGATGTCTTTCATCACTGACTGCAGCACGACCTCCTCGTAAGTGTTCTCCACCAGGATGAAGCTGGCGAAGTCCTCGAAGATCAGCTCCTGAAACTTGGCTAATTCCTGCCGAGGGGAAGAGAGCTCTCAGCCGGAGGGAGAATGGGAAGTAGCGATGCACAGGGTGGTCTTTCACCTCCCCAGACTTTACTCTCTTACCGCCTTGCAGGTCGGTGCCAGCTTTTTCAGCAGGAAGGGGATGGTGATCTGCAGCAGGGCCTCCCTGAAGAACTTCTTCCGCACAGTGCTGCTGTCGTAGTCGAATTTCTGCAGGGGGAGAGGATGAGTGGCCCCGGCACAATGAGGGCTGGCAGCTCCCCTGTCCACCAGCACTGAAGTTTTCCCCCATAAGCCCATTTGCACAGGCATGAGCAGGTTCCTCTGCCCCTCACATCCTTCTCTCAGCTGGTCCCCGAGGATCCAAGCCTGGGTAAGAGCCAGCTCCTCCACCGCAGAAGAGGATTTGGGCCAGTTTGAACCCTGGGTGACTTTTAGACCATGCATATGGTCAGAGGGGACCTGGCTCCTCCAGGTGGTTTCCACTCGCCTGCCTCACACCCCAGCAAAATGCATGAAAATTCTCAATATAGAGACACATTTCCCTAGAAGACTTGTATTAAAATGGGAAAGGTCCCTCCTTTCTTCTCCAAGCCCCTGACCTACCGCCCCTCACCTTGAGCACCCTCTCGAGGATGCGCTGGATGGACTTGCACAAGTCGTCTTTGCCCTGCAGCTTCCCCAGCTCCTGATGGAGCAGCGTCTCAAACGTGTACACGGCGTCGTCCATTTGCTGCGAGCAGAGGCGGATGGTCAGGGGGACCCAAAGGGACCCACCACGGCGTGGGCAGGGGGCTCTTTTGGGGCCACGAAGGTCCCTGAGACAGGACACAGATCCCAGCTGAATCCCTGGCTGGGTTGGATCAGCCTGGGCTCTCCACTCTGCCTCCCCTGCCCAGCCCGGGGGGACACAGGAGAGGACCCCGGTCCCTGTCCCACCTGTCTCATGTGGATCTGGGCCCTCTGCTTGAAGACAGATGTGCTGGACACATCGAACCGCTGCTGAAGGCCCTCCAGCTTCAGCTGGTCCATCTTGTCATAGCACGACTGCATCTTGACGGGGTGGAAGGCCAGGTGGGAGAGCTTCTCCATGTACTGGGGACAAAGTCAAGCTCAGCAGGGCAGGACAGCCTCTCTGCACACTTGGGGCTGGGACATGCCACCCCATGTATTTTCTCAGCTTGAGGGCCCCCAGCGCTGACCGCACCGGCGATGGCAGCAGGACTGGCCCTGTCACCCCCAAGCCCAGCCAGCCAGCAAGGAGCAGTACCAGGTCTCACCTCCACCAGCTTCTCCAGGCCACCTTCGTTGACGATGTTCATGTTCATGTCCGTCACCTCCTTGAAGAACACCTCCCGCACCTCAGCAAAGCCCTGGCTCGTGGGGGTCATCAAGGCCTCCAGGATGGAGGAGATATAGGGCTGGACGTGGTTACGAACACAGACCTCCGCTTTGGGGAGCACGAATGCTGGGCAGAGAGCAAGAAGAAGCACGGTGAGATTTTTCTTCCGCCCTTCCAGTTCTTCAAATCAAGTCCTAAACACACCCTAGGGAGGGGGACCTGCCCCTCTCCCCAGGCGCCTCCAGGAGAAGGCTCCCAGACTTGCAGGACAAGGCAAGGGGTTCTTCCAGAGCCTACTGCTGCCCCACCGCCTTGCTTGGGGTGAGGGGGAGTGTGTCACTGCCCACTTTGTCCCCCAGCTCCTGGGACAATGCCAGTGAGGATGTGGACCCTTGGACGCTGTGGCTGCTGGCATGTCCCCAAGTGTTCTGGGCCACGCTGCACTCCACGAACACCTTGGTGAAGCCGGTCATGGACACAGGAGCCGGTGATGGACACAGCTACACACCCCCAGGTCCATGCAGCTCCCCGCAGGGCTGTACCTCGGATCTTGCTGGCCAAGTGCTCCTTCGACGTGATGATCTGGTCCATGTCCGTGCGGATGGTGCTCTCCATCTGGGGCCGCTCCAGTTCGCACTTGGCCATCACTGCATCGTACTGGTCCTTGGTCTGATCATAGACCATCCTGTAGACGGCATCTGAGATCTGGCAAGAGACAGAGATGGGGTGCTCAGCTGCCCCACACACATGTCCTGCTGCCCCCACCAGCCAGATGCCTGCAGGACCTGCTGATCCTGCACCCACATCTTCACCAGTCCCCTCCTCCCGGCCTGGCAGGTGGTTTTGCACAACCAGGGACTCCCCAGCTGGGTGAGATGAAGGTCCCACAGTGCAGAAGATGCTTCAAAGTGATGCTTAAAGTGTTACAGAGCTGAACACTGCCTCCATCAGCCAGCCTGCCCCAGGCAGGTCCAGGGATGCTGCATGTCTGGGGATGCTGGAAGTCCAGGGATGCTGCAGGTCTGGGGATGCTGGTGGTCTGGACGGGAGACCCCCGACCTATCTGAAAGCTGTGCCCTGTCCCTCCCAGTTTGCCTGGAGTCTCAGGAGCCGACCTTATGAGTGGGATAGAGCAGCTCACTGAGGCTTCAGCCAAACGCAGCGATTTTGGGGCTGGTGGGAGGCAGAGCTGCCCCCGCCGCTCCTTCCCTGAAGCATCCCAGCTTTACAGCTCAGACCACAGCTACTGAAAAAAGCAGCGTTTGTGTGTTTTTAGGCTGCTCCAGTGGCACACGATGAGCCTGGTGGTAATTACCTACTGGCTTTTAAGGTTTTAACACATAGTTTTGGAGAGTCCTCGGTCTTTCGCAAGGGTTAGGGCTGGATTTAGCCTGTGCTGCTTTAAAAATGGCAAAGCTAAATATAGCTAGGACAGGCTTCGCTCTGAGGCTGGGCTTCCTCCTGTTTGCTTCCCTCGCCCCAGGGAGAAGGAGGTGGAGTGGGCAGGAGCACAACGAGGAGCTTCACAAAGGGAGAATAAGGATGGCTTCTGCAGCAGGGGGCCGGGTGAGGGGGTGACAGGCGGGAACACCGGCAGGCACGGAGCCCAGCGAGGAAGGGAGGCCACGGCGTGTCCCCCAAAAGGGAGGCAGTGCAGGCAGGGGGAGGGCAGGAGACAACGACCCCACCCCAGCAGCCCCAGCCCCACACCTGGATCCAGGTCCGCTGGCGCTCCTGAGCCTTGCCCTTCAGCCGGGGGCCGATGGTGGTCCTCAGCTCCGGGAGCAGCTCCTCCATCACCAGGTTGCTCAGGACCTGTGGAGGTAGGAGGCTTTGGGGACCCTGCTCAGCCTGCACATCCTTCCCCCCACCCCCCGGCCTGCGGAGGGGGAGGGCAGGTCCCCACCTGGGTTTCGTTGCCACAGAGCATGTCCCAGGTGCCGTACTGCTCCTTCGACTGGCGGTACATGCGGATGGCGTCTGTGAAGGCTGGAGCCTCCACTTTGGAGTCCTCAGAGATCCCTGGGGAGGGGATGAAGAGGTACAACTGAGCAGCCTGGCACAGGGAGTGAGGGGCAACATCCTCAGCCCACCTTTGCAGGGGCTCCCCTGTGCCCCCCCCCTCCCCTTTGACCCACACCAGGAGCCCAGGACTGTCACTGGGACTGGGACATCCCATCTCAAGCCACTGCCTCCGACCAGGTGGGGGGTGAGCAGCAGCCTCCCAGACACCCCAGTGGCTGAGGGGGCTCCCACAGACTGATCCCCTCCAGAGGCAGATCAAGGGCAGGGAGACACAGAGGAGCAGGGGTTCAGCAGGATGAGGGGGGGGTCAGTGACCCCTGATGGCACATGGGGGCCTGGGGGGACCCAGTGAGACCCGACAGGATGGCAGCAGCAGGGGCTCAGCAATTTGGGGGGCGTTCAGTGACCCCTGACACTGCATGAGGTCCGGTGAGGCCACCAGTACCGCAGGAAGGGGCAGCCTTGGTGGAGGGGGAAGAGGCTGGAAGAAGGCGGGGGGGCAAACACCTCCCCCAGCATCCTGACTCCCCTCTCCATGCCTGGCAGGAAGGAGCAGGATGAGACCCAAGCCCAGGGTCTCACAGCAGAGGGCCTCGCAGCAGAGCCACCCTGCTCAAAGGCTCCTCAAGAGCATCCCCGCAGCGATGACAGCAAAGGAGCTGCTGTGCTGGGGGGATGCAGCCAGGGTGGTTCCTCCCTTCCCAGGAGGGACAACCCAGGGTAGTGAGCGGCTCTTTTCCAACGCATGCAGATTTTTCTAAGATGATTACGTTTAACTCCAAGCCTAAGCAGCTTTTCTTAAGGGGTAGCTTAACATACAGGGGAAAAAAAAAAACCCACCACAAACCAAAACACTGAGAAAGTCAAGGCTGACCCTTTCTCAGTGCTCGGTGGGAGCCAGAGCAGGGCTGAGCTGTCTGGAGCTTCTCCATCTCCAGCTCAACATCACCTCCTGGGTGGGACAGCCTGGTACGGGCTTCAGTTCCCTGCCAGAGCCACTGCAGCCAAACCTCACCCTCCAAACCACGCAGAGAGCGGGGCAGGATTTGCCCCCTTTGAGAAAAGCCACAAGGATCTGCCCCACCAGGGTCACAGGCCCCTGCCCCAGGAGGGGGGCTGTTGGCTTCGGCTGAGGGAACCCATCCCCAGGCCTGCGTCCTACCCAGGGACAGGCAGGCAGGGCTGGTTGCAAGAAGGGCAAAATTTGATGTTGGCTTCATTAATATGCACCTAATTAAGCACTGATCTGAGCTTGCCTTGGTCAAACCCAGGCCCTATCCTGGAAAGGCTCCCGGGGTGATGGTGCGCTGTGGGACAGGAGTACCTGTCACCAGAGGGGGATGCTACACCTCGACTTTTACTAAGTCCACCCCGCTCACAGCACAGGATAGTCTCTCGCTGGGTGACCAGTGCCAAAGAAGAAATGTGGGTTTGAATCCATTTTTTGCCCAAAATACAGAGCAAAAGCTACTGAGGTGGGTGCTGCTCCAGCCCAAAACGAACAGAACAAGGGGCATTCTCGGAGCAGCCAAGGGTACCCAGGCTCCGGGGAAACCAGGCTGGACACCTCCTGCGTGAGGAACGATGCTGCGTGTCCTTACAGAAGAGCTGCTGTTAGACAAATCCAGTCTTAAAATGGGAGGTGAAAATTCCCATATTAATCACAGTCAGAGGCAGAAAGAGAGCCTCTAAGTTAGAAAAAAAAGAAAAAAAAAATCACTTGACAACAACAAAAGAGCTTTCATGGCATTTGAAACAGTATCTTAGACCTCGCAGGAGCAGTGAGGGGCAGAAATGGTGTTTGGGAGGGAAGAACCATCTCCCAGAGAAATCCCAGCTGTAGAAATGAAGCCCCCCAGCAGTGCCAGCCTTCCCTGCGCCACTGCCTGCCCCTAGAAGGGTCTTTCACCACACACTGAGGAGGACGAGGAGAGGATTTAATGGTCTGACCCTGGCTGGCAGCGGGGCTGGCAGAGGGGCTCACATCTCTCCCCCCTCCCGCAGCAGCACCCAGCAGCTGGGGCTGGGGAAAACAAAAAAAGTGGATTTTTGTTAGTAAAAGAGTTTGACTCCTCTTTTTTCAGGAGCTGGCTTTGCTTGCAGGTTTTTTTTCCCTGGTTTTGTGGGTGCAGCCAGCAAGCACAGGGAGTCCTAAGGTGCTGAGCTGCATGCAGCAACGATGCTGAGGCAGCATCCTGGGGGAACGAGCAGATGGAGGGGTCGCTGCCCCCAGCCCCCTCACAAAGGAGCCCCAGCTGCAGGGACATGCTCAGGCCCAGGAGCTCTGACCCTCCTGGCTCATTGACAGTGCATGGATGTGTTTCATAGCGAGGAGCATCAGAAAGGGAAAGAGCAAAGCTTTCTGATGATTTAATTTAACACAGGAGGATGGAAACCCCCACTGAAACCCAGGCTCTGGACCCAACCCCATTAGTCTGCTCCCTAAACAGCAGCTCTGGCAAAACTGGAGCTACACAGAGCTCCTAGGAGAGAAAGAACTGCTTAAAAACTAGGCAGCATCACTCTTTGCCCACTTAAAAGATCCACTTTTGAGCTGGTTTCAGTGCTGGCAACTCCTTCCCCAGGCAATGTCTCACCATCCAAGGCACTGCCGGGACCTGTGTCTCAGCCCAGGAGCTCACACAGGCCACGGTCGAGCAGGAAAATCATGTTTTCGTGCCAGAGTATCGCTGACGTGAGAGGCAGGTCCTGCCCCCGCCCCGGCCCCTCGCTGCCCTGCAATCCATCTGCCCACAGCCCTGGCTGCCCTCGCTCGCCAGAGCCCAGGGGCTGGGAGCAGGGCGGTGGGGCTTGGAGCCCTGATGACTTTAATTGGCAAATATTTTCTACCTCAGGGTAGAAAACAGGTATCAGGTTGTCTCTTGAGCCACGATCCGTGCTGCCTTGTGCATGTTGCATCCCTCCTTACGGGCACAGCGATGCCCTGGGAGGTTGGATCCCTCCCGCTCCCGCCCGCACGGATCAGAGAGAGGATGAGATGCTCAATGCTGCTCAGCCACTTCCTCCTCTTGACCTCCAGATGGTCCCCTTGGACTCAAAACCCAACTCAATCACCGCAGAGTTCCCCAACTCCCTCTCTGGAGCAGGACCATGATGCTCTCCCCACCCTGGAGCCCCCCCCGCTGTCTGTCTCCCTCTCCCAGCACCACTCACCGTTGTTGCAGTGCCGCACGCAGTCCTGGAAAACCGCCCGCCACTTCTCCTGCTCCTTGCCCGTCATCACGCAGAAGTAGTAGTGCCGGGCGTAGGGGTGCCAGAGGATGAGGGGGAAATCCGTGGGGCACTTCAGGATGGGGGAGTGCCCCGACTTGGGTGTCACGCCTGCAGCGGAGGGGGAAGGATGCTTTGAGGAGGAGACGGGGCAGGACAGGGACGCTGCAGGGTTGGGGGTGTTCATCTCTCCCAGAATTTGGGGCTGAGGGTGGAGCAGGCACCCCTCAAGCTCCTTCCCAGCACCTTTGCTGTGATCTCTACCAAAAAACAGGGGGCAAAAAAAAAGCGCAGAGAACCTCGTTCTTCCAAAAAGAAAGTCAGAAGTGGAAAAAAAAATAAAATCATTATTTCTAGCATGAAACACTCCTCAAAGCTGCTGGCCTGATCCTGCTGCTGTCGGGCACATGCCCTGAACCAGTAAAAGTGCTGCCTGCCCAGCACAAGCAGCTCCTGCCCTGCTCCCCAGAGCAGAAGGACTGTGAGAGGGGTGGTGGCTGGTCCTCCTGGAGCTCTGGATGGAGGAGCAGGAGCTGCTGCCTCCTCCCAGTGCTCCTGGGAAAGGGAGGGGGCCGCAGCTTGGGGCAGCTCTTAAGGAGCTGCAGACTCATTTTCCTTCCTCCCCTGGCTGTGGCAGGACAAAAGCAGCAGAAACCCCACACTGCACCCTGCACCCTATGAAGGGAATGCAGCTGTTCTCCTCTACAGCCCCACACCCCAAAAACACACCCCTCCTGAAGGTCCCCAGGGATGCTACACCCCAAAACCTCCCTTTCCCAAAGGTCCCCAAGGGATGCCCAGCAGGACTGGGTTGCAGGGGACCTCGAGCATCCCTCCTCACCCCACAGGACCCCTCACCGGGCAGGCTGTTGTTCACTAGCTCCAGGTACTGGTCCACAGAAGTGAGGATCTTGTAGCCAGCACTGTTGACCAGCACGCGGGGTGACAGTTCCCGCTCATAGGCCTGAGCAGAAAAAGATGGTCATGGATGATGGGGAGCATGGCCACACCACCACAGCGATGGGGTGTGTCCCCGCTTTGGAGCTGTGCACGCCAAAGATGGGACAAAAATTGGGTGATTGCCCCTCACCAGTTTGTTCTCATAGAGGACCAAGCCGTAGTTGTGCGGGACCACGCAGAAGCGGTTCCTCCACTTCTTGTTCTCCTCGATGTACTGGAAGAGGTTGCCCGAGTAGATGACATGGTCATCCAGGGGGACCTGCAGGGAGAAGACATGTGATGGGAGGCCGGGGTGGGGAGCAGGGAGGGGGGCAGCTGGATACCCCTCCATCCCTGGCTCGGGGAGCTCAGCAAGGTCCATTCATGGTGCTTTGGGTGAGGGTTTCTGCACTACAGCTATGCTGAGTGTCTCCAGGTTCATCACTGCATTATCTCCTATAGCATTGCAAATTTTAGGGCAACAACTCTGAGGGGCACCACATGCACAGCCCTGGAAAACCTCAGAGGGGCTGCTCATACAGCAGCGAAGCTGCACATGGTGCTGTTCACCATGGTGGTGGTGACACCTCTGTTCCTGGCATCTCATTCCTGAGAGATACACCAAGCTCAGCTGAGCGACATGAGCAGAGGGTTGGAGCAGAGCCCTCCAGCAGCTCTTTCTAACCCAAACTACCATGATTTCCCTGGCTTGGGGCAGGTGGGATACACATGGTACTGCTCAGTAGTGGCCATCAACCAGAAGGACCTGTCAGAGGCAAGCTGCAGATGGCAGGAGCGAAGCCCTGCACAGGTGTGGTCTCCAGATGGGACATGAAAAATGAAAAGCAAGAAGCCACAGCACAGAGCCCAGCACCAGACGATGCTTAAATGTTCTGGACTCCATGGAGGACCAGGGACAGGAACAGGCTGAGGCACATCCTGTACCCCCGAGTACCCCCAGGGCTGAGCAGCCCCTCACCAGCCATCCAACGCCTTTCAGCCCACACGCCGGCAGCATTTACGCCATCCCAAACACAGGCTGGCTGAGCGAGCCAAGAATTTGTCTCAAAGAATTTTTATGATCCCAGGAACATAAACAAGAGCCGAGAGCTCTCGTGAGGGCGGGAGCGTGCGGCAGCCGCCTCTCCTGCCGTGGCCACCCACCATCCGCCGCGGTGGCCGTCAGGTGGGACCAGCCAGGGCTTGGGTCCCATCACACAAGGTCTTGAGAGCAGCTTGGCTCAGCAGATGGGCTGACGGCACCTCGCTGCTCCTCACCGCTTCCCAAAGGTCTTGGAAGGGGGAGAAGAAAGCACAAAGTGAACCCTACAGGGCTGGGGGACAGCAAGAGGAAGGAGAGCCAGAGGCCACCAGCAAGGATGGGGACAGAAACTTGGTCCAGCCCCCATCAGCATCTCACCAAGGTGGTTCACTCAAGGAGAATCAGTCCTTATGAATTAGCTTTAAACCCGCTGCCCAAGGCAGGCGAAGCCGTACAGCCCAGCTGTGAATAAAATAAAATCCAGGCTGAGCTCTGACATGGGGACCCTCAGCCAGGGAAAGGCCACCAGCTTCCCAGCAGCTGCCACGTATCTCCTCACTCATGGGAATCACCGAGCTGGCACCACCCAACCCTAGCAAATATTTGGGACAGGCAGGTATGTGCCAAATTGCTGGGCTGGGCAGGGATGGGGCTGGGGAGTGCGCGGGTGGGGGGACCTACATCGCCTCCATCCCTGCTGCAGGGATGGGGAGCCATAGGGGCCGAGACCTGGTTTTGGATACATCGGCTTTGGGGCTCGACCAGAGGAGACAGGAGGGGCTGCTGGAGAGACCAAAGGCAAAAAAAAAAATTATTCCCTGTTCTTATCACCATTGCTTCTAGCCAGCATGTCAGGTGACTGATCTGACCCCAGCCCAGGAGGCCCATCAGCCCCTGGTATCACTGCAGGAGCTGCCTCTGAGCACCACACCCCAACAGAGATGGTAAAAAAATAAGGTAAAAAATAAATAAAATAAAAAACCCAAATGGCACATCCCAGCTGGACCTGCTCAAGGACAGGGAGGGTCCTATCCTGCATCTTCTTGAGTTTTTGGGCGTATTTGGGGAGCACAAAGCCCAGCTGAAGGAGATGTTCTCCACAGCTCCTTATGGAGCCACGCCACAGACACGCAGGTCCCCGCAGTGTTTGGAGCCCCAGGACCACCCTGGCAGAGGAAAGGCAGCAGACAGGACATCGCGCAAGAGGAATGTCCTATTTATACGCTGGTGTTTCGACAGACGTGCATGGCGTCCCTGACCTCCCCGCCTCGCCGTCCTTCCTCAGACATTCCTGGGCTGCTTGCTGGAGGTTTTTAATGAAGCAACCAGCCTCAGGACGGAGGTACCCCCGGGGGAGCTGAAGGGCTCTGTCTAATTGTGAACAACCCAAGGGACGCTTGCTGAGGACTCTGGGTGCCCGGCTCCCACCCAGAAACCTCCACACCTTTGTTTTACTCAACACACCCAGCACTGGGTAGCTTTCAGAGGAGATGGAGCACGTCCAGGTGCCTGGGCAAGGTGTCACCTTTGTGGGTGGGCCAAGGAGACAAGACAACCACTGTGAGTACCCAGGGAATGAGTCTGATCTCATGGATGCAATTTCTCAATTTCTTAAAAAAACCAAACACTGTAATAATCCCTGGACAAAAGCAGAAGCCTGTCCCCACACAATCACATCTCCTCCTGCTTTCAAGGAGCACCCGCAGGACAGTGGCTCCACTGACTCTGGCCAGGGACAAGCACCAAACCCTGTCTGCTGGCCAGAAGCCCCAACTCATGCGCGTCTGCCTTTGGAGGCAGGCAGGGAGGGCAGGATCCACCCCAGGGTGCCGGAGCCACAGGCAGCACAGGGAGATGCTTGGAGATCTTTTCCCAGGCAGGAGACATGTGGCTGCTGGAGATCAGACTTGGAGCCACCTCCTTTTCCCCCATGGGGCCAGGGACACATGCCAGGGGTTTCCTACCCCTCCCTGAGCATTTGCCTGGGCTGGAGCATTGCTTGCATGCGAAAGCAGGAGGGTGACAGCCTTGCTTGGGGCTTCCCTGGGTTCCAGGAGCTCCTGCCAGCCCTGGCACCAAGCACAGACATCCACGGGGCTGTCGCCAAAAGCCAGCCTCGCCCCGGCTTGCTGAGTGTGCTCGTTGCACACGATGGGATAGAAAACCTTTCAAGGAGCCCCACATGCTGCACGGACGGTGCATGATGCCACGGGGATGGGCTGGAGCAGTGGCATGGGTGTCACATCCCACCTCAGCAGGGTGGAACGGAGAGAGGGGACGTGCCCAGGCTCAGGGGAGGACACCAGTCTGTGCTGGCTGGGTACGGGGATGGAGCTCCCCCCAGCTCCGGGCTCTTACCTTGCGGTGGAGCAGCTGAGCCTGCGGCCCTCCGTTGCCTTCGATCTCATAGCGGACGCTGTTGAAGAGGGCTACGCCGTACTGCTCTTTATAGCACCGGCAAAACTCCCCCAGCACCTTCCCCGTCTTCTCTGCAAGGGCAGAACAGACACACGTTAGCAGGGGCTGGGTTTGGGGGTCTCCTTGCTGCAGCACCACCCCCTCTCCCAGCACCTTCCCCTGCCCTCCCCACCCACCCCACACCTCCCGTCACCCTCCTGCCCCCGGGAGCAGGATTTGGTGTGAATCCACAGCCCAGCCCGCTGCCCTCTGCCCTCCCTGGGGACTCGTTCGGGGTCAGGATGATCTCTTTTTTTGGCCTTTCACGTTAATGCCATGGATTCCTCTCCCCGGCAGGAAATTCCTGACATTAAGCCGATTCCGGCGACAGCGAGGGCTTCCCGTGCCTCCCGCTGCTCCCCAGCCCTGCTCCAACCGCATCGGCCAGCTGAGACAGGGGGGCAAATCCCCCGACTCAGCCTCAAGTATCACCCCCTCCCCGTGCAAAGGCCACCCCCACCAGGACCCCCTGCTTCCAGAGCAGGGTGAGCCCGAGGTGCTGGGAGAGCTTGAGCTGCCAGGTACACCCCCTGCACCCCACAGGGGACCCCCAACATCCCACAGGCAGCTCCCTGTCCCAGCAGCCCCCACCCCTCAATGCACAGGGCAGGGGACACTTTGCAAACCCACCCCCCCAGTGGCAGGGACGGGGCTTTTCCCAGCCACAAGGACCCCTTGTTCCTCCTCGAGCATCAGCCACAGCGAGGGAGTGGGGTTGTCCCCAAAAACTTTGCCAGCACTCCCACCCCATGTGCATCCTGAGCCACATACACCCCTCCCCATGCACACCCTGCCAAGGGGCTCCTACACCCAAAAAACTAACAAAAAGCATTACAGGTCTGGGGAGACAACTTCTACTTTGAATTTCGCTCTCAACTTTGCCCCAGAGCCTGTGAAAAGGAAAGAATTTGAGTCGCCTCCAACTATTTCTGACAGCTCAGCCTCTGGCAGAGCGATGGGCGCGGGGAGGGATGACGCTGGCTACGCATCCCCAGCGCAGGAGCCAGCACGATGCTGGGGGCACGAACCCAGACAAAACAGACCCTCGCACAGCTCAACGGGAGCCAAAAATCTCCAGTAGAAGCCGCCCCGGAGCCACGCTCTCAGCCAAGCTGGGACGAAGGAGCAGCTTGCTCCAGGGTGCTGCAAATCCCCGTGAGACAAGCAGCTCTGGAGGAAAATCCTGCCCAAGGACATTGGCTGGGGGCAAATAAACCCACCCTGAGGAGATGCCGGCGCTGCGACAGGAGCAAACTCTGCAGGCCGGTGTCTCGCCATGCCGGGGCTGAACATCCATTTAATTTTAGGCAATCTTTTTTTTTTTTTTTTCCCAGCAAAGAGCGAGATGTCTGCTCGTCCCAGCAGAGGAATTCCTCACCCCTGATTTTGGCATTTTTGCCTGGAAAAGCAAGAGCTTGCAGCCACGCTGCGCTTGCCTCTGCTCAGCACCTCTGTTGCAGCTCCCAGCTACACAACTGTGTGATTTTGGCCGGGGCTCTGGGCAGTGATTCCGACAGCTGAGATTTAAAAGGACATTCTGAGGTTTTGTTTCCTTTCAGTTCATGGGAAAAAAAGAGCCCTCGGTCCCTGGGCAGGCGAGACGGCTTAGTCACTCATTCTTCCCTGATTAACGACGGGGCAATTAGGAGGTCTTAAGCAAATGGGAAAAGCAAAAGTCGGTTACTTGCAGACCTTGAAACAAAAGGTCCGCAGTCAAACAGCCAAGGTGACTAAATCAGTTCCCTCAGCTCAGCAAACCCCTCCAGGGTGCAGCGTTATACTGGGAGACCACCGATGCTCCTTCCCCTCACCGCCTCAGCAAGGAAGCAAGAAGCGCAGGGACCCGCAGAGGGGTCCGGAGGAGGCGGCCAGTGATGTGGCAAGTAGGTGGCACAAGGTGACAATGATTTGGCAAGATGTGGGCTGCCAGCCGTGGTGTGGCTGGGCTTTGCTGGTGAGCAGAGGATGGGAAGCCCACACTGATGATGCCAGTGGGTGCCCTGAACCCCCACCACGCCTGTAGCACTCTGCGTGGAGCCCACATGCTCCACATGGGACCCAGCTAAGCCACCCAGTGGCTCCTTCACCAGGAGAACAAAACATCCCAGCAAAGCAGGGACCTCAGAGGGCTGGGTATCCCCTCCTGTCACCCTCCTGCTGCTCTTGGTGCCACCACCGCAGTTCCCTGTCAAACCGAGCCCCGTGCAGAGGCACCAGTCCCTGAGCAAAGAGGGTTACAGGGCTGGCGCAGGCTCCAGCATGTCCCGCGGGCTCCTGGCAAAGGGAAGGGGAATCAGCCAGCTTCATGGTTGCAGAGGGGTGCCCACGGCACCCACCAACACCCGGTTCAGCAGGAGCCCCAGCACCTCTGATCAGACTTCATGTGTTCCTCCGGGTTCCCCTCCTTCCCTCCCCAGTCATCCCCATGACTAAGCCACACGTGGCGGCTGCAGGAGGAGATAAAGGGGCTCTGCAGCCACCGGCTTTGCACCGGGAAGGCAGAAAAAGGGCTGTGGGTACCCCCACTGCTGGGCAAACCATGCAAGGCCAGGCTGGACACAGGGCTGGGAGGGATGCAGGGAGCAAGAAGTAGGGTCTGGTGATGCCACATCAGCTCCACAGCTCCAGCCACACTCCAGCGCTCCGTGCCCAGTCCCCAGCGATCCAGGGACCCTCCCCAGTGCCCACCCAGCCAGCACAGCCACCAGGGGCACAGCACAGCAAGCAGCTCCGGTGAGGACAGGGGACATGAAACAGGCAGCACAGGTTTGCCCTTGTCCCGGGATCACACCCGAGGACTTCAAGAGCCTTGAGGCTCGTCTGGGTGAAACTGGCTCCTGCTCCCGGCCACCTCCCCGACCGGTCGTGCCACCGCAGCCATCACCGAGCCCGAAGCAGTGCCAGCCCCATGGCATGGGCTGGCCAGGAAGGCAGCACCCCAGAGCATCAGTGATGAGGACTATACTCCCAAAGGCATGTGCAGCCCTCGCGCCTTGAGAGGTCACAGCGCGGCCAGAGCAGCTCTGGTCCAGTTTTAATCCCTTTGAACCAGGGCAGGAGGTGAATTTCACCCTCAGAAGGACTCCAAAAGCAGCAACAAGCTACCCAAGCTGGTTGAGCAGCCCGGACTGGCTGCGTCCTGCCCTTGGAAGCATCTCCAGCACCACCAGCAGCCCCACACATGCACAGACCAAGGCAGAAGCCTTCTCTAATCCTGATCTCCCATATGAGCAGGGCCAGCCCCAGCTCCAGCACCTCTTAGAGCAATGCCCAGGGCAGAAAAACGAGCCATGAGCTCCAGGTCTAGCCCAGAGTCCTTATTGACCGGAGAACAGCATAGACAGCGCGACTGTATCCCTCCCTCCAGCTGCCCACGGTTCGATTCAACCACGGGGCTCCAGAAACACCATCCTGGCAGCCCCTGGCTCGCAGAGAGCCCTGCCAGCACGAGTGTGTGGCCAGAGCTTGTTTTCCTCATTACCCTCGAAATCATGTGAAAATGAGAGTGATGCTTTAAATAGCCCAGGCCGTGGCCAGCAGAGTCAGCAGCTCCGGCAGCAGGGGGTAGGGATGGGGGGGAGCAGATCCTGCACAGGTTTTGCTGCACAGTTTGCTTGGCCCCCACCCAACAGCAGTGCCCATCTTGCTCCCCAAAGACTGAGGAGGAGAGGCTGCATTCGTGACCTCTGGAGGTATCTGCAGGCTCAGGGCTGCTGCAGCATGTCGTGGGAGGCAAAGAGCTTGACAGGTGTCTCCCAGGGGCTGGGGACACAGGTCGGCCTCCCCTAGCACTAGGCTGAGCTGCATGCCACTGGGGATGTTTGGCAAAGCTGATCTTTGGTGAGCATCTCCCCTCCACATCCCTTCAAAGACAGCCAGTAAGCTGAGCTCGGAGATGGCTTTTTCCCCTTTCCTGATGTGTCAGGGTCATCGGTGGGTTAGAGGACAAAAGGTAGGTGAGGGTGCACTGCTCCCTTGCACCCAAAACAGCCTGTACCCCAGCAGTAGCCAGGCGAAGGACCTTGCAACTGTGCCTTTGGGGCGGCAGACATGCTGTGTGCTTGCCCTGGGCTGGCCCCTGGGCCACGGCCACATGCTCATGACCCCCAGACGAACAGGGAGCGGGTCCCCGAGCCCTGAGCAGGATGGCATCACCACAAGCATCCACAGATGGGGAACGGGGCTCTCCCAAACTCACTCCGTGGGGACAGTGGGCACAGGGTGCTCTGTGGCCAAGCTGCTCGTGCCCAAAGCAGCACACGGGTCCATGCACACCCATGCAAAAACGTGCACACCCACGCACCCCCCCCCCATGCACACACATGCACAAATATGCACACACCCATGCGTACCTGTACCCGCCCCGTGCACAGCACGCACACACACCTGTGCTTGCACACACCCCCACCGTGCACACACACGCACACTCACACACATGCACCCCCCATGCCCACACATATCCATGCACACACGCACACCCCCCACCCCGCCCCGGGAGGGGCTAGGGGCCAGCGTCTGACAAATCCAAGCAGGAACAGTCATCTGCCACCTCCCTTCAGCCCACATCCCGTTTTGCAAACCCAAAGCCCCACGTCCCAGAGACCGTGTCATCCCTCTATTGCTATTTCAATATATTCGCGGGGGGGGGGGGGGGGGTGAAGGCGGACGAGGGTGCCTTTGAAACCCCAACATTCCCCAGGAGCCCCCACTCCCAGCTGAGATGAGTGGGAGCAGCAGCTGGGAGCAGGGTACCTGAGCCCTTGTGGGATGCCGCAGGGATGCCTCACCGGCGGCCGGGAATTTCCCCCCCCCTCAGTTCAGAGAAAAACAAGGTGGGGGGGGGAAAAGGACAAAAAAGCTCATTGAAGCAGAGCCCCCGCGCTCGTGACAAAACCTCTCCCGGCTCCTCTCGGCGGCCCCCGCGGGACAGCCTGACTCAGCGGGGCCGCAGGAAAGCCCCAGCTCCCTCCCGCCCGCACCCAGCTGTCCCGTGTCCCCTCGCTGCCAGCTCAGCAAGGGGCAATGGCACAGGGATGTGTTTGCAGACCAACAGAGAAGCGGACACACAGGGAACCACGCCATCATGGCCCTTTGGTGGATGCCCCTACCCTGATGAAAGCCCCTCTGTGCCACAGCGGTGACAGCCATGCTTGGTGGCAATGGCTCGTAGGACATCCCACTGGCAGGGGACCTGTGAGCAGAGCGGGGTCTGGCCCAGCCAAGCTTGCTGAGGCAGACAGGAAAGGAGTTAATAGCTAATTTAGCCAGTAAATGATTAGCAAGAGGGGACGGGTTGCTGAGGGAAACAGAAGCTTCCACCAGCCCCAGAACGGGTGGCACTGACAGGGACATCCACCAGCTGGCACTGCCAGCCCAGCCACCTCACTTCTGGAGGTAAGAATGGACAGAAGCTGATTTCCACCCAGATAAAGACAGCAAAACAAAAAGATCCCTCCTCCCTCATTCACCAGCTCCTGGGTGCAGGCAGGGGCACTGCTCACTGGGACAGCCCCGTGGCATCCCTGGAGGTCACCAGCGTGCGATGGGACAGCAGAGCTGCCAGGGCAGCACTAAGGTGCACAGGTTGTCTGGAAAGTCATCCAAATGCCACCTTTCCCACATGGACCCCCGTTTTCCCCCTCCCCCTCACATCCCGTTCTTGGGCTACTCCAGTTCTTCCCAGTGGTCCAAGAGGACAATGAAGGTGGCTTTTCCACCAAGGGAAAATGAGGACAAGGCCATTGCAGGGAGGCTGAGGTCACTGGTTGGGTGTGGGTGCCCAGGTAGTCCCTTGCAGCGGGGCTGCTCCAGCAATCCCACACCGCTGTCTGGTCTAAACCCATCCAGGGGGTGTTCTCACTGCCCCTGCAGCCTGGCTCAGCACAGGCTGGTCCCTGAAAGGTTTTAGGAAAGGCAGAGTGAGAGGACACGATGGCTTTGGGCAGGCTGGGTGACACCCAGCAGGAGAGACAGTGGAAGAGGTCGACCGGGCACCGAGCAGAACCAAGAGGAGCTGCATCTCCCTGCAGGGAGCCGGGCACGCGTCCCGCAGCACCGAAGGGTGCAGCCAAATGGTTAAGCCCCAGCCACAGTTTAGGGGTTTGGGAATTTGATTCTGAGCTCATTTCTACACAGAAACACAAATTGCTTCCTACGGGCCTGACTCAGCCCAGCTGAGCATCCCTCCCAGGGCGATGCTGGGGTGAGGAGGGGGTCAGGCAGCAGCTCCCCCCCTGTGGGGACGTGGCAGGAGAAAAGGGGCTGAAGGCACGTTCATACCTGACAACAGCAAAAACCCGGGTCTGATCCGTTAGTGCTTCATATTTTCGCCTCTCATGTACACCAGAGAGACTGAAACAAGGAAGAACATACGGGGAGGGGGGGAGAGCAAAGATCAAGGACAGTTCCTCCCCTTCCATCTCTGCGCTCAAATGCATCATTTGCACAAACCCACCCAAAACCAGCCTGGGGTGTTTCTGCTCTGATTCAGCCTGAGCTTATCTGGAACAAACAGGGGACGGAGGCTGCACCCAGGGCACAGCTCAGCACCACGGAACCCAGTAGGACAGGCATTGCTGCCCAGCTCCAGCACTATTCCAAAATCCATCTGGAATATTTTCAGCTACAAATCAGCTCAGAGGCACAGTCTGAGTGGAAAGGGAATGCACGATGAGCCCAGCAGCCGGCTGCCCTCTGAGTCACGCTGTTGCAGGGAAGGGGTGGGCAGGATGGGGGCTGAGCAGCAGGAAGGGATGAGGCAGCGGAGCCTCAGAGGAGAAACCAGATGGGCCCAGGCCTGAACCGGTTCATCCTCTCTCGCCCTGCCTTTGCCGCGCGCGGCTCTGCCCCCAGATGAGTCAGAACCCGCGGTGCCAGCTCGGGGCTGGGGCACCCGTTGGGGACACGGCTCTCGGCTTCGCCACCTGCAAGGTGCACCCTTCGCCAGCACCCTGCGGAGTCCCCCAGCCCCATGGCCGGCAGCACCTGGTGTCCCTGGGGATGTCCCCAGGGACGCTCCCGCTGGGGTCTGTCCCCACCGTGGCAGCACCCACCCCTTCTCCGAGCGCCGCGCCCAGCCGCAGCGGTTGCACAACACCGCTCCCCTCCCGGCCCAGAGCAAACAAACCTGCCGGAGCCCAGACCACGAAATCCACAGGGTCAAAAACTAGAGCGGCGCGCACGCGGCAGCGGCTCCTCAACTTTAGGAGCGGCCGAAAAATCCGACCACGCTTTGGACACCCTTCACCTGCTGCTCCTGCTCCCCAATCCTAACCACGAAGCCGTGCTTGGCCCTTTACATCAGCCCCGCTCGGGGCCGCATCCAGCCCGTCGGACGAGGGATTAGCGTCCGGCTACGTGTCGGCGTGTGTTTTCCCGCGGCGTGGATGCCGATCTCCTGCTGCTCCCCGGGAACAAGGCTGCTGCGTGCAAGGAATGTGCATGTGAATAACAAACAGCGTTCGGGGCCTTTGAATGTGTCCAGAGAAGCTGGTCGGGGCTGGACTGAGCCCAGCGCGAGATGTCTGCCCTGAACCTCCCCGCTCCGACAGCCGCTGAGGGATGGGGGCAGGAGGAGATCCCCTCCTGCCCACCCAGCCCTGCCTGATCCAGGCAAGTCCCTCCTGCTTCATCCTTTCCCCTTTGAGCAGCCTTGCCTCCGTGGGCGATGCTCCAAAGCGATGGGGTGCAGGTGCCCCCCCAGGCAGCCCAGCTGGGCTAAACCCAGCCCAGCCCAAAGTGTCACCTGCCCAGTGGGCACAAGGACCAGGTTCAAGCCCACCAGAAGCAGCAACTGCACTCGCAGGGCAGTCAGGATACGTGCCACAGGCACGGGGAGGTGAAACATTGCTGTGAAGCGGCTCAGCTCAAAGCTGGGTACCAAGCCCCCCAAACCCTGTGCTGGACCAGGACCCGCTGCCCTCATCCCGCCTGCAGTCACATCACCCCACATGTCCCTTGTTCCTCAGGGTCCCACCAGCACCCAACCAGGCAGGAATAGATCTGCCAACCCCTCGGTTTGCGATCCCTTGGGTGCTGGCCCGCAGCAGGGTGAGACCAAGCATCACCGCTCCCCAGATAAGGTCCCGTTCATCCACTAGCACCAGCCCAGCAGCATTGCATCGGCTCTGGTGTGGCGCAACCCCTCACCGCGGCCGAGTCAATGCCGGGGGGGTGGTGGGACCAGAGGGGTCCCTGAGGCAAAGGGGTCAGATCAAATCTGGGCATCTCTCATGCTCTGGGTGCCAGGGGCAGCAGGGAGCAGGTGGTCCTGGCTCCGGGATGTCCCAGTAAATGCTTCTGTGCTTGGCAGAGGATGAGGAGCCAGTCCCTTTGTGCCCCCCCCGCCATGCCCAGCCCTGAGGAGAAGAGCTGAACTTGGCACATTCTCTCTCTGCTGAGCTGGCTGGTGCCAGGAGGAAACCCAATCCAGCATCACAGGAGAAGACCAAACAAAGACTTTTATGTACATCAAAAAAAATCCGAAAACCATCCAAGAGGTATTTGAACAAAACAGCCCTGATCCTGTTCTGGGCTCTGTCGCAGCCCCTGCTGCTGAGGGGGTATCCTGTGCCTGGCTCCTCTGCAGGGGCAGGGCAGGGGGTCTCCACCTGCCCCACAGTGCCCATCCCACATCATGCCCCTCACCTCTACTCCCTCCTTCCCACAGAGAGTGATGCCCCAGCCTCAGTGTCTCCCATGGCTGAGGATGCTCTGGAAGCACCGCAGTGACCCACAGACACCCCAGACTGGTGGGCACCTGCTCTGTGGGACTGGCAGACAGTGTCCAGCAGCACAGAGGATCACCGGCACATCCTCACTGCGGGAAGGTGGGCAGCAGCTGGCAGAGCAGAGAGGCTCCTAGGTAGAGACAAGGCAGGGATGTTCCCAATGTGGAGACATTCCCAAGGCAAGGCTTTGTTCTAGTCTTAGGTGATGCTCTGTCTCTGCTGGGAGCAGAGGAAGGGGCTCAGGATGCTTCCCGTGGCTGAGCCACCACTGTTTCGGGTGCCTGGGAGCTGGCAGCCCTGCTCTCCTGCCCCATGCAGCAGCACTGAGGTCACCCCCAGCTTTGAGGCACGTCCCTTCATGCAGGGAAAAACCCACAAGGGACATCATGCCTAGCGCTGAGCAGAGCTGGCACAGGGAAGGAGCCAGAACAAAAAATCCCAGGAGCCACCAGTGTAGCAGGAGGGAAGGTTCTGTCCAGGACCTCTGCTAGCTTCAGGGCAGAGCATCCCATCCACCCCTGGCAGCATGGGCACACCCCATCCCGGGGACTCCCATAGTGGAGGAGTCTGAGTCCCCCAGAGTGGACCTGGGAGCCCAGCTACAGGCAGGGACAGATCCCTGCACTGAACACAGCTGCCCCTTCCCTTTGAAAGGGGGGAAAAGGTGGAGCTTTAGTCCTTCCTCCTTCTCCGGTCCAGGAGGCTGGGAGGAAGGAGGAAGTCTGCTTGCAATGGAGCAGCTCTGTCCCTTCCTCCCCTCCTGGCCCCCCGGGACCTGTCTCTCCATAGAGCTGGTGTGGGCACATCCAGGCACAAGGCAAGGCTCAGGGGCCAGCCAGGGGCTGGGGAGGGGGCCTGGCTGCTGCTCGGGGAACCTCACGGCTGGGCACCAGTGAGGTGCTGTGAGCTGCAGCCCAAGGATGCGGTGACACTTTCTGCAAATTGGGTGGTGGGACCAGACCTGGGTTTTGCAGAAGCAAAGTGGGTGCTCAGGCTCGTGCTGGAGAGCTGGTGCTCACCTGCCTTCAAATCTCACCCCAGCAAACTCCCACGGATAAGCATCCCTGGATCCCTTCAGCTTGTCAAAAAGCTCCAATTCACAGAGCCCAGGGTCCTGGCAGTGTGGTAGGCAAAAGCCCCATCCTGCAAGCAGACAGCTTTCCAGCTTCCCCCCATCTCCTTTCTCATTGGGATCATGGGCAGGGCAGCTGCTGGCTGGGCTATGAAATAAAGCCTGGTCGCAGGATGCTGTAATAGGGATAGAAATGGGACGGGTGTGTGCAATAATGCTCCTTCCCCATGGGCTGGGACCAGGGTCCTGCTCATGAGGTCATGGGACCCACCACCCATTGGATCCCCATGAGACCAGGGCTATCTGCATACCTAACCCTGGGCTCTTTCAGTGGCTGTTTTGGTGACTGTCCCCATGCTCACATGGCACCTTTGCTGTTCCCAGCATGGGGTTGGATGGCAGAGCCAGGGGTGGGAGCCAGTGGCTTGTTGCAACCTGCTGTGGCACTCAGGCAGAGGGACAGGAGCCCCAGGAGGATGGGACAGAGCTGACGGGGTGTGCCGAGAGGCACTGAGCCTCCCTGGGCTCAGAGCCAGCTCTGCAGCTCTTTGGGGGCAGGAAGGAAGGCAAAGGCTTGGGAAATCCCAGCTCTTGGCTGCGCTTGCCTCGCTGGGTCCCTGCAATGGCAACAGGGGTGTCTGACACTGCAGCCTCTGGGGGTCCTGCTCTACGGGGTGCTTTTCTCTCCCTGAGCTGAGCCGAAGAGAGCTGCCAGTTGTGACAGCAGCTCTGCTCCTCCTATCCCCAGCCCTCATGCTGTCAGAGCAGGGATGCCCTCCCTGCGTGCCCCAGCTTGCTTAAGGCAAGGCCTTTGGCTAAGCCCTTGATGGGGGAGGCAGGGAAAGCCCTGCCTGAAGGGAAGGCAGGCTCAGCCCCGGGGCTGAGCACAGGGCCTCCTGCCCACGTGGGAAAGCCACTGGCACAAGTGGCTCTCACAGCCAGAGATGTCCCCTGCTCCAACACGCTGTCTCCGAGCAAGCCCCATGCCCCGACATGACGGCTGCAGGTAAGCCCTGGCTTGCCAGAACCAGCCCTTCCCACTGGCAGGGAGCCCTGACATGCCAGGGGAGTTATTTATTTCACGATGAAAGAAGACACACACTTTGTTACGAGAAACCTCTCCACAGCTCCAGCACACCACAGCGCTGGTCCCTTGGAGCCTCCCTGCATCGCTCTCCCCCAGGGCAGGGCGAGGGTTTCAGCCTCAAGACCAACCCCTGAGCCCATCACCAGCAGCCACCACCTCCCACGCTGGCTGGAGCCGAGCTGCGGCCAAGGCTAGGAAATGAGTGTCACGCTTAAGGAAGCCACAGTAAACCTCCTTCCCACTGCTGGCAACCTCCCCCAGGTGCCTTTCGATGTTTGCCGGGCACCTCCAGACCCAACCCTGCAGCCTGGCTGAAGGAGCAACACTGGGAACACACCCGTGGCCGACACAGCTCATTGGAGAGGACAGGCCCAGCATCAGGAGTGTCCCCTCTGTTGCTGTTGTGTGGGCTGGTGTCTGTAGGAAGTCCCACCCCAAATTAACAGCTGGTTTATTCAGCAATTAATGGGCTGGTGACTCCCTGGAGATACCAGAACAAGGTGTGACCTCACAGGGACCCTCCCTGCGCTGCCGCCCACCTCCTCACCCCTCTGCAGAGGCACCTGGCAGCTCCCACTGATTCCCAGGCTCTCCAACCTGCCTGATGCCCGGGACTACCAGTCCCATGGGGCAGAATCACCTAGCTCCTGCCAGCCACGCTCTCCCTCAGCCCCTTGAAGAAGAGGTCTGTGGAGCTGGGATGCAGTAGGGAAGGAGTTATTCCAGCAAAAAGGAAGAGTTTCATCCAGCTGAGGGGACCTGTTGTCCTTGACAGGAGGTGACACTGTGCAAACACCCAAGGCACCCATTGACATCTTGGCTTTCCCAGGAGCCCTGGCAGGTCACCACATGCCTGTCTCCACCGTGTCCCCTGGCAATGGTGCCTGTGCTGCACATCCTTACACAAGGAAGGGAAAGCCAGTCCCTGCTCCAGCACATCAGGAGAAATTCCAACCCACATTTGGGAGGAAGAGGATGAGGAAAGCAGCTGAAGGGTGTTGACAAACAAGCTGGGTGACTCAGGCCAGAACAATGTCCAAAGCAGGGTGGCAGAAGGAAGCAATCACCAATCTTGGAGACCCTGGAGAAAGGGATGCAGGAGCCACAGGTAGCATCGCCTGAAAACTATCCGGGTGGAGATCCCACCCCCTGGGCCACCCTGTCAGGCCTGGCTCAGTGAAGCATCCCCAGCACTGGAGGGATGCTGCCTGCCCAGGTGGAAGGAGAGGGGTCCAGCATCACCAGCGCGAGGAAAGACCCTGGTCCTGGCCGCCAATGCACCTCACACACCTGTGGCCTGTGATGCTCAGAGCTCCGCTCCCAGCAGGGGGAGAGGATCTGACCCAGGCTCTCATCATCTCCCCACAGCACCAGGGCTTGCAGCGTGTCCAGCCAGCACAGTCCTGCTGGTGTAAGGGGACTGCAGCCCTGGGGTGTGTTGCTAAGACTAGAGAGCTCCTGTCCCTGCTGCAGTTAGGGGTCCCATCGGCCGGGGAAGCTCCTCCAAACCCCCCAAAGTCAGGAGGACAACTGGGAAAAGTTGCCTGGAGACGGGACAGGTCCCTCCCCAGGCACCAGCAGCAGAGAACAGGCCGAGCTAGGCAGGAAAACCCAGAGTTTTCCCCACCGCGTTGCTTTGCATGCCTGACAGCAAGTCGTGCCTTGCCTGTTGGGTTACGGCCCCTCCCAGCTCTGGGGGCTTTTCATCCAGCGAAGAGCCCGGGTGGAAAGCGGCAAGGTGCTCAGTGAACCCAGTGGGCTCCAGTGTCTCCCCAGAAGGTCTCCCAGTACAAGTGCGGGTCCCACCTGCTCACCCCACTTAGAGCTGCGGCGTGGCACAGGGCATGTACCAGCCCAATCTCCATAGTCCTATTTCATTGGAATCCTGCTTACTCCATAAAAACTTCTCTGCAGCCCCCAGCCCCACCAAGCACTGGCTGGAACCCCCCCGGTGTAAGCTGCCAGGGTGCAACCATCCAGCCTCACCTTGCAAACACCTAATTTCTGGTCCAGTAGAGACATATTTCTGCACAATAAACCCCGATGGGTTTTTCATTATTATTCTTCAGGATTAAAATCACAGGGCTTGGACAGGAAGCTATCTCTGTATAGAAAACCCATAAGTTAAAGGGAGATTTGGGACACTGCAAACCTGAGCCGGTGCAGCCTCCCGGATGAGCCGCAACGCGAAAAACCCCACAGCACATTACAAGCTCTCTCCTTCAAAGCTTGCAAACCTGCTGGCGTCCTGCTGAGCCGCATACCACGTAAGCATTCCTGCCAGCCGGCCCAGGGGCCTGGCAAGGTGGACAGGCTCCCCCATACACCACGAGACATCGAGCCCGTGTGCGGGTACCGCAGCAGTTGCACCACGCTGCTTCCATCACGCACTGGACCTGCAGCAGCTTTTTCCCCAAAGCCCTTGGGGGGAAAAAAAAAAGACTTCAGAGCCACTCCCGTGGCTTTATGGTAGAGGAAAGATACGGTAGAATCACCTTCCCGAACTCTTGAGCTCTCCCCAAGCCCTTGAGCTCTCCCCAAGGCGCACAAGGTCCAGCACGAAGCCACGCTTAGGTGCGGCTTTGCGGCGGGGTGCGGGGGGGGGGGGGTTGCTTAACCCGGCACAGAGGAAAATTTTTCAGCCTGGGAAGCCGAAACTGAAGCCCGAGCGTGAAAGGGCTCAGAGGTCAAGTCTTGCTCGGGAGCCTCGGCGAGCCAAGCGCCCACATCACAAGCGACACAAGCGGCTCGAGGGGGGCACAGCACCCCGACGGGGGGGTGACCCCACTTATGGGGGTCAAGCGAGTCACCGGAGGCACCAATTAGCAGTGCTGTGCACTCGCCGCTGCCTCGCACAAACCCCTGCCTGTGGAGAAGCCTAACCTCATGTTCGGCGATTCCCAGGGGTTATCGAGCAGACACCCTGAGGGGACGGCCGGACTCTCAATAACCACATTGTCACCCTTCCCCATCCCACAGCGGCGGCGAAGGGACTGCTGGGGGTCAGGGCAGGCCTGGGGCATTCCCGGGGTACCCCAGGGGGGGCAGCCTGTCCTTCCCCCACCCCAAAGCCTTAGGCGGGGAGCTTTCCTACGCATCCCTCAGCGCTGCTAAGAGGGAGAAAGTTCATCTGCCGGCCCAGCCCCAGCAAACCCCGTGTTGACAGCGGTTTCCCAGCACAGGACCCGGCTTGCCAGCATCGCTCCGGAGCCCAGCTCCCACCCCCCCGCCTTCCCTCCCCACAGCCCGGGGAAGCTCAGCGCATGAACACGCTCCCCGGTCCCCGGAGCCAACACAAACACCCCCGGCACAACCCAGCCTTTCATTTGGGAGGCAGACAGGCACCTCGGGTGCTCCCCCGCGCCTCGCCACCGCCCCCCTCCACGGGCTGTGCAGGCGAAACGCAGGGAAACTGCAACGTGGTGGAAAGCACAAAAAAAAAAAAAAAAAAAAAAAAGAGAGAAAAAAAAGTTTAAAGCTCAGGAGAGAGGAGACGAGCAGGCGGGGGAGTCCCGGGAGCGTAGAGGTGGGAGGGGGCATGTCTCCCCCCACCCGGAGTGAAGAGAAGGGACGGGGAGAGCCCGGCGGGGGTAAGGGCAGAGCTCACCCGCGATGTGCTGGCGGCGACTCTCGTCCAGGTGCGTGGAGACCACATCTCCCATGGCGAGCGGAGCTGGGCCGGGGCGGGCGGCGGCTGCAGGAGGAGCGGCAGCAGCAGGAGGGAGGAGGAGGAGGGAGGAGAAGGGAGGCAGCCCGGGGCGGTCGGGCAGCGCGGCGCCCCACGGCAGCCCCGGCCCCACCGGCCTCCACCGGCCACTCCCTCCGCCCCGCACCGCCCAGCTGGGCTGGGTCTGTGTGTGCGCCCCCCCCGCCTTGTAATTAGCTGCTCTAATTTGCTCGCTGCGGGATGAGGGAGGCTCGAGGAGAGCGGTCGTGCCGCCCCCCGGGGTGCGCCGGGTGTTAATCTCGGCACCGCTGTGCGCAACCCCCCCGAACCCGCCCCGCACGCACCACGGGGACCCCCCCCGCCAGCTCCCGCGGCCGCTGGCGCCGGGAAAACCGGCTCCGTCTTGGCACCGGCCTCCGCCGCTCCTGACGTTGCTTCACGGGGCGATTGCAACACCCGCTCCGCCCTTCCCTGCCCGCGCCCTCACGCCCGGGTCCTCCTCAGCCTCCACCTTGAGCTGCTCCTCTCCAGCCTAGGTTGGAGGGTGGGAGCGGGAGGCAGGTGAGGGGCCCCTCTCCTTCCCCAGCCTCCGGGCAGCTCCTCATCCTGCTCTAAAATGGGATAGGAAAACTCAAGTTGCCTTAAAACACTCTCCAGCCATGGAATTTTGGACCAGGAGCTGTCTGGCCTCACTTTGTTGGGGTGGGGGTAAGCCAGGACGGGGCTGGCATCTCCCAGATCAACCAGCATCACTGGGGTGCCAGAGGACATGCTCGTAGTGGGGTACTGGAACCAGTGACCTCCACCAATCCAGCCAAATCCCCTCGTGTGCACACATCGACCGGGTTGGAAATTGCCTGCCCAGATCCATGGGGTGGTGCTGGGGCTGGGCGAACCCCCAGGCTCGGGGCTGCTCGACCAGGGAGGGAAGCAGCCGGGGCTGGGGCGCTGGAGGAAGTGGTGGAAAAAGCTCCTCCTTCCTCTGCTGTTGCTGGAACTCCTCTCCCGAGAGCAACAGGCGGAAACAGCCCTGGCAGGATCCAGCCGGAGGAAAGGCCTTGCCTCCATCGTTCCCAGAGCCTTGGGCACAGCGAGCGGCTGGGGTGTGACCAAGGGAGGAAGAGGAGGAGGAGGAGGAAAGGGGAGGACGTGGCCAGAAAGTTCAGGCTGTTCCCAGGGTGGCTCCAGGGAGTCGCTGCCGAGGTGGATCCATGCCTTGGAATCGCTCCGGTCCCCGGATGCTTCCAGGCTTCTGGGAGCCTGGGCTGGGCTTGGCAAAGCTCAGCTCAACCACAGCCAGGTTGCTTGGCTAGGCCCAAGTCAGCCGGCGTGGAAACGACTCCAGGGTTGTGAGTCTTTTTCCTGGGCTGGATTGTTTACCCGCTGGTGGGAGGGAGGACTGGAGGTGGCCAGCCCTGGAGCGAGGCATCCTGTTTATCCTGCCTGAAATAGCCCTTCTCGGCTGGCCACAGGCTGAGGGGATGGGAAGAGGGACAGGAGGCTCCTTACACCTCCCCGTGCCTGCTGCCACCAGCCCTGCTCTGAAATGATGCCTGGCATCCCCAGGGCAGGGGGACCAGGGGGTCCTTGCCCCATAACTTCATGCCAGGATGCCAAGCATTCTCATGAGCCGGGGAGGGATGTGGGTGCTCTCATGCCAGGCCAGGCTCTGCTAAAGCCAAACACTCAGCACAGGGCCAGAGAACATCAGGATGAGGAGTGGTGTCCAGGTGCCATCCTGCACCTGCTCCAGCACCTGGGGGGGGGCTAGGGGGCTGCTGGGGCTGGGGTATCTCCCAGGCTGAGCTCACCCTCCCGAGGATGCTCAGCACATGTCAGCCCTTTCCATCTTAACACGGTTCTTACACCTGCAAGTCATTTCAAAGGCAAAAATCTTTACAAAGCTGAAATATTTACCTTTTCCTCTATGCAATGCCCTGTAAGAAGGCTGTGCCCTTAGCAGCGGCCTTGTTTGCAGTTTGTTTGTCGGGCCAAAATGCTGTTGAAATAAAGGGATCCTCACGGGAAATTTAGCTATAGCGAAATCTCATTTCCAACAGAAAATTGTTCCACTGGAGGCTTTTAAACACTTTTCCCAGAGCTGATCCCCGAGGAGTCTGGCTCTGAATTCATCTGAAACTCTGCCTTAGTGGGGTGATGGTATTTGAAAGGTGGGGAAAATGCATCCACCTCCCTCAAATAGGGGAAAAAAAAAAAGTGAATATCTATTCACAGTAATAAGTTCGTTATTAGAAACCAAGCTTCATTCCTTTAAAAGATGCAATGTATGGAATATGATTTAGGCAGTGCACACACAGTCCTGCTAAGTAGACCAAGGGGTATAAAACCCTTCTTTTTAAAAACCAATCCACGTAAGCATTGGAGCACTACACACTGAGCCATTACCTGTCTCTTTTGCCCAGTGATGTATTTCTTAAATAAGAAAACCCCCAATCCCTAATTAAAATGTAAAAAAAAAAAAAAATAGAGGGCATTGATATTGTTGATTTGCAAACAGGAAGGTTATATTTGTGGCAGGCAGAAATAGCATGTCAACAGAGACTGGAGGCCGCAATGCAGACACGGGGGCCTTTTCTGGGGCTTGAAAAACCACCTGAAGATGAATATGACATCCCGGCACGCTCAGCCAGTGCCGAGCTGGTGGCAGAGGGCAGCTTGGGAGGGGGAAAATCCACCCTGCAAAGGCACCTCTGTGCCAGGGGAACTGAGTTCTGCTGGGTTCAGGAGCCCTCGGCAGCCCTGGGCAAAGGGAAACCAAACGCAGCAGCTCTGGCACCACAGATGATGCTCCAACAGGTTTATGAAGCCCGGTCCCGTGGCTGCCCCACGTGTCAGGGCTGTGAGCAGACCCAACACAGACGTCCCTCCCGTTAGAGATGGAGTTTTTAAAAATTACACTGTGGTAAAGCCTAATCATCCCAGCTAATTATATTTCACTAAACAGATGGAAATAATGCTTATCTGCCTGGAGCTGCCTTGAATTATCCCAGCTTCAAAATGAAGGATTTCCCTCTGAATACAGCCTAGGAGAATAAACACTCTCACAGTTCCAGGCAGCTGCCCGGGACCATGGTGGTGGCAGCAGTGATTTGAGATAGTCCCTGAATCAGCAAAGCCCTCAAAGCACGTGTGAAGCCTGAGGCTGGTGCAGAAGTCCACCACAATGAGCAAAATACTCCAGACCTCTCCTTCACCCTCCCAGCACAGCGCTGGATGATGCTGATGCCCCAATCCATGTCTGCAAGGAAGCATTTTTTTTAAAAAAATAGTCGATTGTTTGGGATATTTTTATTCTTGTAGCAGTCAAATCCCACCTGCCAGGGGCTGTGTGCACAGCTCCTGGCCCTTTTTGCCCCTTCAGCTGATTCCCCTGGCTTTGGTACCCGCGGGGAAGATCACTCCTGCCTTGCTCCCCTCGGATTTTCCATGTAGTCATTACCACAGTGTAAAATCTGACCTCTCGGCAGCAAAGGTGATTGATGCACCTGCAGAGCTCCCAGAACAGGCTGTGCCTCATCACTTACCGCCTCCAGGACCTGCTGAAATCCTGCAGCCACTCAACAAGGGAGTACGTCACAGGATAAAGCTTTCAGCCTGGTAAATATTTATTTCCCTTCCTCTGACATAAGGAGCAATCAGTGGAGTTTTCCTTTCACTCTCGTTGACCCTGAGATGAGGATCTGTTTCCACCTTAGCCAGATCACTGGGAAACCTGATCGCTTTGGGGACAGAGCCTGGGAGTGCTTGTGGGCAGGAGGGGCAGCTCGGGCGTTTCGTGGTGTCCCTGCATGTATTTCCTCAGGCTGCATGCAAACCCACCTGAGGTCACCTCTGAGGCCTCAGAGCTGAATAAGACACGTCCTTGCTAAGGGCCAAGGTCTGAGCAAGCCAAGCTTGGGCAGGAGGGAAAAGCACCCGGCAAATGAGGGTGTAAACACGTCCTCCTGCTCATGCGCTGGGGGGGGCTGCTCGCCTTCTCAGGAAATGATCTCGGTGCAATTAGCGGCTGTATAATTGCAGCAGTAAAACTTTCTTCTGCTGACAAAGCCGCGGGAAGCTCTGCTCGGCCCCGTGGAGCGGCGTTGCCGTGCCCGGGGGCTGCTCCACCCACAGCCCCCTGACTCCAGCGGGATTTGCTGCGCCGGAGCAGCGCTCCGAGATAACGAGGTGATAAAACAGCACTCAGTCAGGCCTGCCGTGATCCCGGCTTTTTGCTGAATCAGGGCCAGAGCTGGGATCCACAGCCTCCAGCCCCAGCCGGGCACCGGAGCCTCCGCGCAGAGGGATGGAGAGAACCAGCTCCGAGCCCGCCCCTGGCTGGGGGATAACTCGGGACTGGGTAAAAACCCCATAAACCAGTCCCACGGGGCTGCGGTGTGCCCAGGAGGGTTAACCCCACCCGCAGCCCTCCATGGGTGAGCACCCAGCCCGCCTGCGAGCTCCCCGCCGCGGGGAGGGGGAGACCAGCAGGGCCGTGGGACCGCAGCCCCCGCCTCGGGGTTTGCAGAGGGCACGGGTGGAGGAAGGTGGTTCATGTAGATCACCACTCCCCTCTGCTGGTCGGGACTGGGATAACTGGTCGCCTCCAGCCAGGCCGTGGCAGGGTGGGGGGAGCGGCACGGTGCAGCCGGCGGGGGCGGCAGCCTGGCTGCCCCGGAACCGGCGTGGGCACCGGGCACGGGCACGGGCACCGGTATCGTCACTAAGATGAGGACAGGGCACGGGCGTGGCATGGGACATGAGAACAGACACAAGCAATGCCTCCCCAGCCCTTCCAGCTTCTTTCGAGCTTCTTTGGGGAACCAGGAGGGGCTGGGGGCTCTGCCAGCATCCCAAGCTTTCCCCAAGAGCCCCTGCTGACAGGCACTGGACACCAATGAACACAGGATTGATGGTCTCAGCCCCTTTGGCTCGAGTGGCTATTCCTGGCCTGGGTCAGGTCAGGATGCGGCCCCGGCTCTGCCCCTTGCTGGGGGATGCTGTGAAGAGTGATCGCATCATGCAAGGCCTGGTGCTGGGTCACTGCAGCCACCCCTCTTGCATTTGCACTGGTGAAACGAAGAAAACCGAACAAACACACGCTTGAGCAGTGATGAACAGCTGGAAACAGTGAGAAAAACCAAAGCACAAAGCTTGGGCCCTGCTTGCACCCAGAACAAGCAGCTCTGCTCGGCCATCACCAGTCCCTGCCTACAGCGCAAACACCCAACACCTGGAGATCATTAACCCTGAGCAACTTTGCCCCGGGCAGCGCAAAAGCAAAAGCAACTGGTGACACTGTGCCCTCCCTGTCACTGCAGTCACCTTCCCTTGGGACACATTCCCAGCCCCAGGGTGAGTCACTTGGCTTTATTGTCACCAGAGCCTGCACCGAGGGTGGAAGCCACCGCCCTGTTTTACACCCCCTGACGATGGATGCATCCTCCAGCCAGACGAAGCCTGGAGGACTCCCTGGGACAGCCCCAGGACTCACACAGTCTTGCAGACACAGCCTTCGAGCCAGCAGCACCAGGGGAATCAGAGAGGGCTTGGGGATACACTCGCACTCCCTCCCCGCTGCCCTGTGGGTGCCTCTGAGCTCCCAAATGCACCCAGAGGGTGCCTGGTCCACAGGGAAGGTGGGCAGGATGTTGGCAGGAGCTGACCCACCCCCAGGACCTGGGGTTGCAGGACATCACCATTTATCCTCCGTTTCCAGTATCTTGACAGTTTTCAAGTGAATTTTCGAATTGAAAAACCTCTCCCAGCTCAGATGCCTTAGTAGAGAACCAGCAAGGAGAGATCAGGATGCGGCCCCAAGGCTGCTCGGGAAAGCATCTCACATCAGCTTCCCCTTGGTGCCACAGACATCCTTAAACTTGTTTTTCAGGAAAACCAACTTCAGCCAGCTCCCTCCAATTACCTGACCCTGAGATCAGTCCCTTTTCTTGCTCCCCAACCTCCCTCCGTTACTTAGGCAGGGTTAAATCCCATGCTGACACACACTATGTCCACGCTCTGGAGGTCCTAGCTGCCAGACCTGGTCACCCCAATTCACATCACTTGGACCAAAACAGCACAGGAGGGAGCAAAGGGAGAAGCCACCACTTCTCTCCATCCACCCTGATGTTCCTACTCAGCACTACAGTGGAAAGAGAAAAGTAAAAAATGCTGCTCCCCATCCTTTACCTGGGCTTGGCTGGATCTGCGCTGGCTGTGGCTGTACTGGCGCAGTCCAGGTTGTGTGACACCAGCTCCTCACCCAGAGCCCCTTGAAGAGGAGGGAAAGGATGGTGGCGATCTCCAAGGGTCTAAGGTGGCCAACAGCCCACAGTTCCTGCTTGAAGGACCCATCACCTTGAGGTATTTTGCACCCCAACAAATACTTTTGAGCAGAAACCAGCCTCCAGCCCTGACACCCACGGGAACATCAGGATGTCGGCTCCCTGTATTTGATGGGGCTGAGCCAGTGCAGTCAGGAAGGCAATGCCAAAGCAGTCACCCCACCAGGCACAGGATGTTTCTGTCCTCAAGTGCTCCACCCCCAGCCTGGCACCTTGCCTTTGCCTGTGCAGCCTGTGGATCAGGATGGTTGAGATTTGGGTGCTCATTTTTCGAATGAAGCAAGCATCACTCTTCTTTATTTCTTTTCTTTCTTTTTTTCCCCCCCTTTTTTCTTTCTTTCTTTTTTTTTTCTTTCTTTTTTTTTTTTTTCTGCCAGATGTGATGGGTGCAAGATGTTGCCAGGTAGCTGAGTGTCCCTGAGGGCAGAGAGGGGGGACACAGCTGGGACCCCCAGCAGATGGGTCCTGGCTCACCTGCAGCCCCATGCTGTATTTTTCCTGACAGACAAGCGATGCTCGGCCTCACCAAGAAGATCGACAGGGAGATGGGAAAGCAATATAAATACCTCACTCTTAAATAGCCCCGGCTGATATTTATAGCCTGCGGTTGGCAAAGAGTCCGGCGGCTCTGACAAACTCAGCTCCAGCTTATTTTTAAGGAAGTGTCGAAGAAGAACAGGTTTTAAAGCAAAGGATCGAGACACACGTCTGTCTGACCTAGGGCTGCTGGAAAGCCACGCGACCGGGCCTCATCACCCCGACATCCCTCCGGACCTTCCTTCACTGTCCCGTGTCCCCAGGCACTCCCTGTTCTGCCTCATCTCTAAGCGATGGGGTGGACATTTATATGCCCGTATATATATACACACATGGATATATATATATGCACACATATGTGTGTATATATATATATGAATATAAATACACACACGTATATATATACTCATATCTTCACACCTGGGGGAACAGCCCGTCTCAGGCACTCTGCTGGTTCTTCAGGCTTGCTTCTCCTTCCCTGTTTTTCCCTCTATCACCCCATCACATCCCTCCCAGGGTTTGGAAGGGGGGGCACAGAAACGCTCAAATCTCCTCCAGCTGGCCTGGGAAAGTTGTCCTTCCCCTCAGCAGTGTCCAGGTGTGAGGAGCTGAGGGGTGCCTTCGCCCCGAGACTTACAGCCCTGGCCGTGGCCACCGCATGGAAGGTGTCTGCACTTTCTGCAAGGGGGGTGCAGGGGGGGTTATTTTGCTATAAAATAAGCCTGAGACACCCAAAGGACCCCTCTCTGCTGTTCCGGGTGAGGCCTCCCTAGGTGCAGTGCTGGAGGGCGGAGGTTTCCCACAGCCCCATGGAGGGGGACCACAGGCAGTGCTTTGCTTCAGTGTTGGCAAAATAAACCTGGAAATGCAGAGCCCTGGGGGGCGCGGGGTGCTGGGTGCAGGGTGGGGGGGGGAGGCATACTGGGTGCAGGGGTATTGCTGGGTACCGGGTGGGGGATATGCTGGGTGGGGAGGGTGTTGGGTGAGGGGAGGGTACAGGTTGTGGGAGGTGCTGGGGGGTGCAGAATGCAGGGGGCTGGTGGGTGAGGGGGAGATGCAAGGTGCAGGGGGGGTGCAGGGTGTACAGGTTGTGGGAGGTGCTTGGGGGTGCAGGATGCGGGCTAGTGGTGGGTGAGGAGCAGATGCGGGGTGCAGGGGGGGGTGCAGGGTGCGGGAGTGTGTGGCAGGATGCAGGGGAGCGCAGAGTGCGGGGAGGGCGCAGGGTGCTGCGGGTGCAGGGTGCAAGAGGGGAGCGCAGGATGCAGGGAGGTGAAGGGGGTGCAGGTGGGGCTGCCGGGGCGCTCCGTCTGGCGGCGGGCGGGCAGGCGGGCGCAGCGCTGCGGCGCGGGGCGGTGCGGGGGCGGTGCGGGGGCGGCGCTCAGTGACGCGCGTCCCGCCCCCCCCCGGCGGCCCTTCCCTTCCGCGCAGTCAGCTGAGCCCCGCCGCGGCCCTCCGAGCCCGCCGCCTCCCCCCACCCGCCGCGCTCCCGCCAGCCCCGGCCCGCCCGGTTCTTCCCCCCCCCCGCCCCTTCCCTCCCTCCGCATCCTTGCGCCGCCCGGCGCTGCGCCCGCAGCCTCTCCCGACTGGGTCTGCGTGAGTGCTTCCCCCTCCCCATATCCTTCCCTCTCCGCTGCGGGCCCCCCCCTCACCTCCCCCGGCACGGAGACATGGCCCCCATCGGACTGAAAGCTGTGGTGGGAGAAAGTAAGATCCGCGTCCGGCCGCGCTACTTGCGCACACCGCGATGGGGGGGGGTGTGTGTTTTTAGGGGTGTGGGGGGGGTGTTAAACGGAGCGGGGTCCAGCTCCCCTTTTCCGTGGGTGCGGGGGATGCTGCGGATGCGCAATCGGACCCTCGGGGCGGCATCGGCGCCCGGTGGGGGGGGGGGGGAGCAGCGACAGACGGGACCCCCCCCGTGGGGCAGCCGGCAGGACGTGGGGACAAGCCAGCCCCGGGGAGTCGGGGCTTGTTGTCTTCCTATATTTTTTCTTTTATTTTTTTTTTTTTGGGGGGGGATGCTGAGGCTGTTGGGATTTTTCTGCAGTGCTGACAGAAGGGGAGGAGAAGGGGGGGGCGGTAGGAAAAGGAGTGGGGGGGCAACAGGGAAGCCAGAAGCGCTCGAGTGTTCCCTCCCTGCCCCGCCTCTGGCTCCTAAAGGGCCGAGGGGCGATCGTCCCCCACCGTCGGGGAGGGCGGCTGAGCCCAAGGCTGTGCAGAAATCTCCCCCCCCCCGCGCCAGGCCTGGCGCCTCTCGGCTTTGTCTGCAGCAGATCCCGCTTTAATGGTGATTTTTTATTTAGATTATTTTTTTAAATGTATTTATTATTATTTTCCCGGACGTGTCTTCTCTTCCCTGATCCCCGGGGGCCGCCGTTGTCGTGTATGTGCCCCCCCCCCGCCGGACATTTCTGCACCCTTTGGGCTCGGATCCGCCGGGCTATTTCTGGCGGCCGAGCCGCGGGGGAAGGAGGGGGGGAAGGGAGCACCCCGGGTTCGCTTCCTCCTTCCCCGGCTGTTGCAAGCTGATATTTTCAACGTCTGCATGGAGCGGGCTGGGAGGATTCTCCAAAACGCCCCAGGCTGGAGGTGTAGGGGAGGGGGGCGGCTCTTTTCCCCGTAGCAAAATAAAAGCCAAAACCTCCGCATTAAAAAAAAATAAAATAAAAATAAAAACTAAACCAAGAACAGGAACCGCTGGGAACTTCCCCCGCGCTCCCCGCAGCCATGAAAAGCCTTTTCTCCTCCCTCCCCGCTCCTCTCGCACGATTTATTTCCGTGGCATCGTGACGAGCCGGGTTTATTTTTTAATTTTTTTTTTGCTTTTTTTTTTTTGGAGGGGGGGCTGTTGATGTGTAATCTCGGCGGGGGGGATGTCTGTGGGTGACGGGGCGGGGGAGGTTGTGCAGCGCAGCCCTCCCGCACAGGCTGCGGATGGTGCGGCCGGGGCTGGTGGTGTGATGGGGTGGGTGGTGATGGGAGAAAGGGGCGGGGGGGGGGGAGAAGAGGAGGGATATCCCCCCTGGATTGATGTCCCTGCTTTGTTCCCAGTGTCACCTGCGCTTTCCCTCTGACACCCCCCCCCACCCCGGGTGCTGCATTGGGGGTTAGAGCCCAACCGACTGCAAAATGAAAGGAAACAAAAAGCCAGGGAAATGCCCCGTTGTTCCTCTGCTGCAGGATCAGCTTTGGGAAGGGGGGGTGGGCTGGCTTTTGTGCTTTGCTGGGTTTTCTTTTGCGGGGGGGTCCCCTTGCCTCTAGGGTGGCAGTCTAACAAGGAGGGGGAAAGGTGGTCCAGCCACCCACAGACCCCCTGGGCAGTGCCCTCTCCAGCCCTCCTAAAGAGGGGACAGAGCCCAGCGCCGCTGCATGTCCCTTATTTTCATTCATTGTCTCTGCACTGAAATAGGCTGGGAGAGAGCAGACACACCGAGGTTCGAGGCAGCGTCACAGAAATGTAGCTCAGTCCTTCCCTTCAGGGTTTAGTAAAAAACTGCTCCATTCTTCCCTGAAAAAAAACATGATTCCGGGCTGAAAACGGTCACCGGTAGCCAGGCATCGGCGCTGTCGGGGGGAGCGTGGGTGTCTGGAAGGAGCAAGCAGGGTTTGTGCAGGCAAAATGCTGCAGAGGAGTGAGGGACGGGGCCCTTGGAGGAGCAGCCGACGGGCTCCCACCCTGCCTTGCCACCGGTGCCTGAGGTGGCCACGGGAGAGCTCCCGGTCTCAGTGGGTCGGTTCCTGCGTTGGGGTGATGTTTTCAGCAGAGTTCGTACCCGGGTGCCCTTCCCTGGACACCGATGCAGCTGGCACGAGATTTTCCCCAGCTCGCCCTCGCTGCGCCAGCCTGCTCTCGGGCAGGGATTCCCTGAAGGTTCACCTGCAGGAGAAGGTGCTCGCTCAATAAGGAGCGAGAGGTCCAAGCCTGGGGCTGACTCCTGGGACAGGGCATCTCTGCTGGGCTCTTTCCCGAGGAGGAGGGAAGGATGCTGCTGTGTTGCCATGGCTCGCTCCGCCCCCCCCCCCCCCCCCTACCCCCCTCCCCCAGAGCTGCATTCTGCCCTGGCTTCCCTCCAGACCCGGATTATTCTTCTGACCAGCTGGTCCTGTAACAAGATGGGTTTTGGAGGCCCTGGGAAGAGGTGGGTGGGGAAATGGAGGTGGGTGAGTGGTGCAGGAGATGTCAGAACTGGACTGTCACCCCCCAGAGCTGTGGCGTGCGTGGTGGGGGGGGGTGTCCCTGAACCTCCCTGCAGCATCCAGCAGCCATGGCTGCAGCCGTCCAGGACTTGCTTTCTGCTGACCAGGGTTGGAGGGCCCTGGAGATGATGCCCAAAGACCAGGTCCCTCTGTGGCCACCTGCCAGGGAACCCCACTGGAGAACTGGTCGCTTTGCTCTGGTGCTGGTTAGAAAAATCTCACCCAAGTGTGGGAGCTGGTCCCACTCCTGAGGACACCCATCTGCAAATCTTCATCTAACCTCTCACCACATGGACGTACCTCCCATCCTCTCTTGTCCCAGGGCCTCCTTGGATGTTCTGGGGGGAGCTTGCCCTGAGCTTCCCCTGCCCAGCCCGGTCCTGCTCTCCTGCAGCACCCTGCAGTGGAGAGGAGAAGGAGGAGGAGGCTGCATTTACTTCATTGACCCATCACCAGCGAGGCAAGATGGGCTGTGCTGCAGGGGTGACACCTGAGCAGTGCCTGCCACCACAGTGGACTGGTGCAAGACACGTAGCTGGAGCATATGGTGGTGGTACCAGTGCTGGATCTGAAAATCCCTGGACCCTTCACCTGCAAAAGAAGAGAAACATCCCCCAGGGCTTCCTTTCGCTCACGTGGCTGTCACGGTGTCGCGGGTTAGGGCTGGGCCGGCCACTAACGTGGACAGACGCTCTCTAACCCCCTCTTCTCCACCTGGATGGAAGATCTTCCACCATCTCTTCCACAGATGGAAGAAGCGGAGCAGCCCCAGGATTAAGGGATCACCCTGCTCGGAAGCACCTTTCCTGCAGGACAGCAGCTGCTCCTCCCACAGAGCATCCTTGCCTCTACAGCCTTCCTCAGAGCTGACCTGTGCCCGGGTGCCAGAACCCCAGACGAGGACCCCCAGACCCTCCACACCCACGTGCAGCACTCGCTGCCCTACTGTGTCACTCAGTGTCCCCGCCTGTACCTCGTGAAGGTCCACCCGGGATGCGATGACTCAGGGAGCCGATGCTGAGCCGCACATGCTGTGCTGCACCTGGGGACAGGGAGGAGGCAGGGGCAGGGCTGCCGGCTCGCTGCCAGCCTCGGGGTGCAGCCGGGGCCCCAGGGACCTGCTGCTGCCGGGTGGCTGGTGCCTGACTCGCCTGTGATGCTCGGGGCACCTCCCCGCTCCCACCCCCCCTCAGCCGAGGGCACAGGGAGGGTCAAATGCTTTGAGGATGCTCCGAGCCCATCTTGGGGTACAAGGCTTGTGTGGCTGCCCCAGAGCAGGGCCTGGCAAGGTCTGTGCCAAGCAGAGGAAGAGGAGGCAGCGAAGGGCGCAGGGCTGGCTCATCCTGGTGGGACTGTTGCAGGGGGCCAGAGCCTCCAGCCCTGCTTCAATCTCAGGGTGGTGAAGTGGATGGGTGAGGAGGAGAGGGACTCGGTGCCCTGTCCCCTAGGGGTGGCAGCAGGTCCTGAAGGTGGTGGCTTCTTGAGCAGCCCACCGTCCCGATCCCCAGCTCCGGGGAGTCCTGGGACAGCAACGGGTGCTTGGCAAAGCCTCTGCTGGGCCTTTAGCGTTTGCCCACCTCTTGGGATCCTGTCGCTGGGATCTCTCTTGCCTCCAGCATCGGCTCAAAGTTGGAAAAGCTTGAAAAAGAAAAAAAGTAAAATTCAGGGCTCACCTTGAGAGCAATTTTAGTCTCCAAATCATGGTCTACACCAGGGGCTGAGAAATACTTGCCCATACATGACCATGGAAGGTTACCAGTGACAAATCTCACTTTGGCAGGTCTGCATCCACCCAGCTATATCTGCGTGTGCAACAAGGTTGAAAAAGCCACCAACATAGAGGACTTAGACTCTTTCCCTCTTAAAAACCAAGAAAAGTAAGGTCTGGGTCTAAGCCCCCTGCACTTGTTGGGAAAAATGTCCCAGGAGAGATTCCCTCTCCCTTCTCACAAAATCAACACATTAAAAAGAATCATCGTCACATGGCTTTTACTTGCATGCTGAGAAGCAGATGCTGCATCCACCAACTCATGGTGCGGGAGGGAACTTGGCTCTTGTGTTTTGGCGAGCGCAAAAATAGATCAAGCTGAAGGTGCATTAGTTCATGGGCTTCCACATTGCCCATGGACACGCTCAGACATGTGAACGTGTACACACACACGTTGACATGTGTGCTGTAGGGTCATTTATGGAGCCCGTTTGATGGTTTGGTGTTGTGAGGAAGCAGCAAAGACTCCTCGGAGGTGGACCAGCTCCTCTTGGCACCGAGGCAACACCAGCATTGGCTTCACCAACAGCACCTACAGCCACCGACAGTTGGGTGCAGCATCACTGGCCATGGAAATGCGGTGGAAGAGTACAAGCGTTAATAGGGGCTGGTGCCTTCAAAAGAGACACCTGACGTGGCCTGCAGCCCGTTGATTCTACCCCGATGAGGAAGCTCTGCTCAGCTCCCAGATCCTTGTGCAGACCTCAGGAAACTGTGCCTGGTGCAATCCCATGGTGGAAATCCCTGTGGGTTTTACCCCCTTTTCCAGTGAGGTCAATGAGAGTGATTTGTGGGTGTGATCATGTGTTTCTCATCTTTTATTTCCTTCTGGGTGTGTTATAAAATTTCTCAGGAGCTCAAGATCTCCGGGTCTCTGTCCTCCTCCTCTCTAGGCTGGGCAGGTTTCCTGGGGTTTTGGCCGGTGGTGTACAAATACGTCCATCCTTTGTGAGAGCAGTGCAAATAGGAAAAGGAGGAATTAATCACAGGTTACTACGATTACCGTGACTAATCCTTGAAGCCAGAGCCCCAGCAGCAGTGCGAGGCTGCCGGGCTCCCCAGAGCAGCACAAATACTGCTTGGCGTGGCTTCGACACGTGGCGTGTTTCACCCGCGGGCGTGAGGGAGCCCGGCAGCACGCTGCTCTGGTTGTGAAAATATCAAGGTTCACCTCTTCCAGAGGTGGGGAGGAAAGGAGGAAGCTGAGCCTGGGCAATTCTACCCATGCAGGACTTAACTGCAGCTGGATGGCACCAGGGCTGCATCACCAGCAGGTTCCTGTGTGAGGAATGTGTCCTCCAGAAAGGCTAAGGTCTTCCAAGTGGGCACCAGAAATAATCCAGTGAGAAAAATAGGTGTTTGGGACATCAACTGCTGGAGGGGAGAGGTTTGAGACTTGCTTGTTTTGTTGACACAGTGGTCTCCAGACTTAGATCATCCCTGAGATGGCCCTTGGCCGCACTGAAGGACATCAGCTGTGCTTTGCTTCCAGTAATCGAACTTATTCTCTATGTCCTGAATGGGGCTGCTGGCCTTCCTGCCATCCTCTGGTGCTATTTTATCAGGGGCTCCTTGAGGATGGTGCCCTGGCACCTTGAGATCCCTGTCTGAGGATGTTCAGAGGTGGCTATGTGTTCCACTACGTTCAAACGTGGTTGTATCTATGTAGCATTCACACTGTCTTAAGCAATTAGTTAATGAACCAGCAAAAAAGCAGTTGCCAAGCCAACCCAAAGCTAAACATGTTCGTCTTGGAGATGCATCGTGACAGCTTTTTAAGAGAAGTGGGTCTCGAGCAAACTTCACGGTGGATTTCCGTGATCTGGCTCTCCAGAGCTTCTCTGGGATTTGGGATCACAAAAGAGAGGACACGTGAGGAGAGGGAAAGGACTAAGCCGTGCCTGCGACAAGGAAAAGCCCATGGTTAGGACCACCTCTTGTAGGACCTTGGGCAATTCCTACAGCCCGCTGCCTGTCCGTAAAGCACCTCTGTCTTCCCTCGCCATGTCAGGTCAAGGTTTGCAGCCCCTGAGGTCCTGGGGTATGGCAGCAAAAGGAGCATTTCTGAGCAGCAGGAATGTGGCCTCCTGCCTTGCTCCAGCCCTGGCTGCAGCATCCCTCACCCGTCCCGGTGCTCCAGGCTGGGGTGGTGGCCAGGGCGTGATTTTACTGCTTCCACCCACTGGTGGAGGTCAGGGCTGCTCATTAGGTTTCAGGCTCTTTCTGAATCAGGATAACGGGCTCAGGGCATCCCAAAATGAGCTTGTCTCAGCACAGGCTGTGCTTGGTCACAGCTTTCTTGGTGCGGGCACAAGCAGGGTTGGTCCCTCTTCCTCCAGGACCCATTGGAGACACGGGGCAGGTTGCTGTTGCCATGAGCAAGTGAGGGCAAGGCAGGCTTGGAGAAAGGCTGCCTGGCCAGCTCGGTGTAAATAACATGGGCTAAGCCTCTTGGAGCGATGTACGGGCTCGAGTCCTACTAGGCCACCGTGTCACCAGCTTCTGGCCCTGCTTGAGAACGATGCAGTGGGTCATTTTCGTGCCACGCGTCACCCCCCGAGAAGGAGCCTGCCTGTGGGTGGTGGACTGGAGGGGTTGGTTGCTCTCAAACATGTCGTCTGCATGGTTGGACTTTTATGTCCGTATTACTCAAGGGCACTGGAGGTCCTCTTCTTTGTGGTTGAGATGTGCTTCCATGTCCGTAGGCTCTGATGTTGTCTCTACATTGGAGGATGAGAGCTGTTTGTAGTGTCTGTTCTTGGTAGAAATTGTAATTAAAATTCTTCCAGCCTGAAGGAAACAGATGATGCAGCATGGTGGGGCCAGACAAACCAAGTGTTGCAGGCACTGGATGAGATATGCATATGCGTTTTTCCCTCTGAAACCTGCTTTATCTCCGAGACGAAAAACTTGTCTGCAGGTGTCACCGACTGATGTTAGAGCCCAAAAGCTCTGTCTGGCCAGACCATTTGGGGACACAGGTGGCAACATCTGACCTGCTAATGCAGGGACCTGAGAGTACCTCTTCCTGCGAAGTGTTCGGGCTTGACTTGTGGACCTTGGGGAATGGAGGAGCTGCTGTTTCCTCTGGGAATCTCTTGCTGATCCCGTGACTGAGTGCAGGGTTGGCTCAAGGCTGCTTTCCCTGGCATTGCTCATCCTGGATAGCTCATATGTGCTGGCATCGCTTCTCCTGGTTAGATATGCCATGGCCAGAGAGGCTGCCTAGAAATTTCCCTGCTCTGAAGACTGGTCCTGGTGTCTTCTCATCTCTAGCTTTGGCCAAGCCTTCAGTCCTGCAGCCCCAGCCCCATCGCTAGCAGCCACGTTAGCCAGAGCAGCCCCAGGGAGCAGCTGTACCCTGTTGGACTGTACCTTTTGACCTCAAAATTCCTGCATCTTCCCCCTTGCTGTGCCAGACCTGGTCACCTCCAGCATTTAGTGTTGTCCTCTTGGTCCACTCAAGTGCTACCAGAGTCCTCTTCCCTAACCTGGGCATTTAATGATTGCTGCAAGGACACCTGGGGGTGCCTGTCATGGCCACGTCTCCTCCAAATGTCACACTGTAATCTCAGGTTTTTCCTTGAGCTTGGGTCTCGTGCCCTCCCGGGCTTTGCCAGGGTCCTGGAACCTCTTTGGAGGATGCTCTGGGGATCTGCCTCTTTCTCCACCCTGCCCGGGCTCTGAGCTCGTTCTGGCAGCTGGTAGAAGAGACGACCTTGGAGCCAGATTTGACCCATGGTCAAGGCAGGAGAGGACATCGGTTTTGGCACAGGGCAGCTCTGCAGTGGGCTGGCCCCTGGTGCCGGTGGGGGATAGCCAGGGGTAGGATGCCCTAAAACCACAAAGCTGCGAGCAATCACTGGCAAAACTGCCCAGTGTCTGCTCTGGGAAGCCCAGCTCGGTGCCAGGATCAGGCTGGGGGATGTTGATGGCACTTTGGGACGTGCACAGCTGGACAGATGCTCCCTCCCTCACATCCATCCAGCTCCCCTCATTGCATCCCTCCAGCTCAGCCCACACCCATGCGGGACAGAAGGTCCCCACAAAGCCAGGCTCTGAGGACAAAATGTCCCCTTATGAGGAGCAAGTCAGGGCTGGCTGAGGCAGCTCTTCAGGGACCCTTTTTCAGGCTCCCTTCTTCTGGGTCCCCATCCCCCCCACTACCACAGCAAACAGAGGGTGCTGGGACCCCCGCGCCAGCCGCGGGAACCTCTGCCCCAACCACCGTCCCCTGGGCCCCAGGACGCTCGTTCCCAGCCTCCTTCCTTCCTTCCCCTCCCGGTCCCGGAGCCAAGAGATATTTTCATCACAGGGACAGGATTTCTCTGGGGCTGCTCGCAGCCCCTTCCGTCCTGGCACGTGGTTTCATCGCCGCGGCCCTGCCGCGCTTTACCCCCATCGCTGGTGTGGGCTGGAGTCGTGCGCGCGTGCCGCCTTGTCAACAGCGTGGTTATCCCTGGCTCCTTGCTCTGGGGAAGGAACGAAAGCAGGAGGAGGGATGCACCAGCATCCCACTTTCCCTGCCCTGTTCCTGCACCAGCGAAGGATGGGAGAGCAGGACCTGGGGATGCTGCCCGTGGTGGAGGATGATTCCCAGTTCCCTTTTTTCACCGTGACCTGGATTCAGACGGGCAGCACACGTGGGTGCAGGCAGCAGCTTTTCGCACCAGCTCGGGTCCTCACGGGGTACAGACATGACCCCAACTGTACGCAGCCACCCTCCATCCTGGCCCAGAGTTGCCCTGCACCCCTGTTTACTGGTGGAGAGGGCAGGCAGGACCCCAAGTTCATGGCCAGCATCCTTCCCCGAGGCAGATATCGCTGGGCAGGAGCTGGATGTGCAGCTGTACAAATGGCTGCCTTCAAGTTTTAGGGCAGGACAGACAGTCTGGTGATGCTCACAGGCTCCTGGTTTATCTCTGCTGACAGATTTGGGCCCCAAACTGCCCTGTATAAACCCAAGTCGAGCTTTACCCAGGGGATCAGCACCTTTGGGGTCACTCCCAGTGAGGAAGGGTCCCAAAGCCAGGGTAGGGGGGTGATGCTCTCACTGTCTCCCCACACCCCTGGATGTTTTGTTTTAGAGTAACGTCTTAATTGGGTTTTCATTGGGCGTTTCCATCCCTGTCCCTGGAACTGATGCGTTGAAGCAAAACCCCCCCAGGAGGGAGAGCAGGGGGGGACATAGTGTGGCTGCTCGCAGACACAGACCCTTTCCCCTGGGCTCGGCCGGGCAGTTCCCCAGCGTGTCCCTGCTCTGTGAGGGGTGATGGTTCATGCACCAGGACAAAAAGAGGACTCTCAGGATTCTGGGGACACCTCACATCCCTCAACACCGATGTTTAGGCAACACATGTGTCTGGCAAGAGGGCAAGTACCTGTTTTGTTGAGGCTTCAAACCCTCCTACAACTCAGCCCTGAAAGGTGACATCCCCATCCTGCTGCCAGGGACGATTCCTTGCGTGGCTGTAACCTGCACCCCGTGGGGAGCAGCCCTGCAGGCTGGCCCCAGGCAGAAGTGGGGTGGTCCAAGCCCGGAGGGGTCCTTGGGATGCTGGGGGACCCCTGGTTGCTGCCGTCCTGGCCGGTTGCGTAAGCCCTGCAGCTGCGGGAGGTGAAATGGGATTGCAGGGGATTACAAGGAACAGGCTCAGGCCGCTTGATTCTTGTTTCTAAAAGGAGCTCTTAAGCCGCTGTTGTTCTCCCAGAGCTTCGGATTAGAGCTGAGACATGTGGGGTGGCCCCAGGCTCCCCTGAGGGTCCCCCCAACCCTCCACCAGCCCATGGCTCCCCACCAGCCTGGGCTCCATCTGTTAGTCTCCAAAATGAGAGAAAAATGGGCTGGGGGGTGCCCACCCCTCCCTGGGTACCCCAGAACACCCCCCAGTCTCCTCGCCATGTCCACAGGAAAGGCAGTGGGGCAGTGGGGCTGGCCGTGGCCCCACTCATGGGGGCTGCTGCCAACGGGTGCTTCGGGGGGAGACTTGGGGTGCTCACCCCCCTGCCACGCTCCCTCTCTTGCAGAGATTATGCACGATGTGATCCGGAAAGTGAAGAAGAAGGGTGAATGGAAGGTGAGCACGAAACCCTGGGTGATGGGGCCTGGAGTGGAGGAGGAGGGTGGGGAGGAGGAAGCAGGGAAGGGGGCAGTGGCGGGCGGAGAGCCCCCAAGGGTGGGGAAGGGCAGCTCCCTGCCTGCTCACGGCCCATCTCTTCAGGTGCTCGTGGTGGACCAGCTCAGCATGCGCATGCTCTCCTCCTGCTGCAAGATGACCGACATCATGACAGAGGGCATAACCAGTGAGTACCAGCTCCCAGCCCTCGTTCCTGCAAACCCCATCGTAGAAAGGGCAAAACCTCCCTCTGGCCAAGGGACCTGCAAAGGCATCTCCAGGCTGGCAAGAGCCAGTCGAGGCAGCAGCACAGGCCCCACCCAGCCCACTCGGGATGGAAACACGCTGCCTCTCATCACTCGTGGACGATGGTCTGGGTGCCAGGGTGATGTTTAAGGGCCTCCTTCCTTGGCTGCTGGGGCTGGAGCAGCCTGAACACCTTGTCTGCTGGCAGCATCTCAGTCCAAGGAGCAAGTCAGGTGTTATTTTATGTCAGCACTCAGAAAGGAGAAGGAGACCCCAGGCTGTGTATCAGGCAATGTTCAGAGCTGTGGGGATATACCCCAGCCTGGGTACCACCAGAGCATCACTCGTGGTGGTCCCTTGCCACAGAGGGGTGCGAGAATAAACCGAGGCAACAGCCGCAGAGGAGCACACAGCCAAACCCATCGACTGCCCCTGGGACGCTGCCAGGCACCCACGCACGCAGCCGCCCCGGCGGGGCACCATGGGGTGGGACTGGGTGGGCACAGCCCCTGCCCAGGTCCCAGGGGCGCAAGGGGGAGGGGCTGGGGGTGTTTTGGACACGAAAGGGTTTGCAGGGCTGGTTTTGTGCTGCCGTGGGATTATCCAACAGCCTCATGTAGCCGAGTGCCCCTGCCCATACCCATCCCTGCCATGGCCCCTGTTTTCCCCCCAGTTGTGGAAGACATCAACAAGCGCCGGGAGCCGCTGCCCAGCCTGGAGGCCGTGTATCTCATCACCCCCTCTGAGAAGGTGAGTTCACAGTGTGGGGCTTGGGGGCATGGCCTTTGGCAAGGGGGGGAGGCAGGAGGAATGCCCACGTTGGGATGGCATTTGAGCTCCAGGGAAGTCAATGATGTCACTGGGGTGGTGGCCCAGAGGTGCAGAGTTTCCCCTGTGCCAGGAGGGAGGACCCTGGCTGACCCTGCTGAGATGTTCGTGGTCCCTTGTCTCTTGCAGTCCATCCACTCCCTCATCAATGACTTCAAGGATCCCCCCACCTCCAAGTACAGAGCTGCTCACGTCTTCTTCACCGACTGTGAGTACCGGGAGGGCAGGGAAAGTCCTTGTCACTAAAACACAGGGATGGAGGGATGCTGGGATGCTGAGCGCTATCCTCCTCCTCCTTCCTTTGCAGCCTGCCCTGACGCCCTCTTCAACGAGCTGGTGAAGTCCCGTGCTGCCAAGGTCATCAAAACCCTGACAGAGATCAACATTGCCTTCCTCCCCTCCGAGTCCCAGGTGAGACTGAGGACTGTCCACACTAGGGGATGGGGACAGCCAGAGGATGCTCCGGGCCCTTCTCCAACCCATCAGGGTTTGTGTCCTCTCCCCGGCTGGCTTCTCGCCGCCTCGGCTCTTCCTCCCTGTCTCCTTCGATTACTACTTGGGGCTGATCCGCCGCGGGGGATTTAGCGGGTGCCGCGCCTTGGCCCCGTGCCGGCAGCCACGTCGGCCAGCTGTGCCCGCCCCCAGCACAGTGCCCAGCCGAGGGCACCGACTTTGTGCCATCTGCCCCTGCTGGGGACGTGGGGATGAGGGGGACAAGGAGGAACGGATGGTGCTGTCACCACTTGGGACCATTAACCTTTCGAGCCTCCACATTTCTGTGGGGACAGACAGGCAGGAGGTGACCTCTTGGCATCCCCACACGCAGCCAAATCGGTTTCTGGTGTTTACCAGGAGCAGCGTGTCCCCACTTGTCCCTGGGTTACTGGTTCCCTGCCAGGGAGCAGGTGATTGCTGTGGGCAGAGGGTCTCCTGCCTCTTCTGCTCACCCTGAGTGGCTACATGTGGGTAAGGGAGCCACGGAGCCAGAGATGGGGAAGGCATTGGAGTCCAGAGCTGGCAGCTGAAATCCCAAGGGATGCTCCGAGCATCCCTGAGCTCCGGCTGCTCAGTCGCAGGCTCAGCTGGGGACCTGTGCCTGGGCTTGAATCTGGTTTCCAAACCCATCGGGATGCCCTCCGGGACCGCTCTCCTCTGGACATCCCCCGCGGCACATCCCCTCTAACCTCCCTCCTGCTCCACCTCCCAGGTTTACTCCCTGGATTCAGCCGACTCCTTCCAAAGCTTTTACAGCCCGCACAAGGCCCAGATGAAGAACCCGATCCTGGAGCGCCTGGCCGAGCAGATCGCCACGCTGTGCGCCACGCTGAAGGAGTACCCGGCCGTGCGGTACCGGGGGTAAGGGCAGCGCGGTCGCAGCCCCCCAGGACCTGCCTTGCCCCCCAGCAGTGTGGCATGGCTGGGGCTGTGCTGTGTCTGGTGCTGGTGAGGATGTGGGGATGGACAGACACTCATGCTTGGTGTGAAAAAAGGCTCTGACCTGCTCTGGAGAGCATGGGGAAGGGTTGGTACCCTAAGTAAGTGGCACTGAGGCCAAGTGGAGCACACCAAGTAGAGGTTGCAATGGGCAGTGAAACCTTCTCGGGTCACTCCTCTCCCACGAGCCAAGGATGTTGCACAGGGAACCCAGCAGCTCCTCCCCATCCCATGCTGGTGAGCTGACCTCTCCTCCCGTGCCCTCCAGGGACTACAAGGACAACGCCATGCTGGCCCAGCTCATCCAGGACAAGCTGGACGCCTACAAGGCTGATGACCCCACCATGGGCGAGGTGAGCAGGGACGGTGCTGGCAGCCCCGTGGGAGGATGCCTGGGTGATGCTTCACTCCTAAAGTCCCGCTTGAGCTCTGCCACGTGGCAGTCGCAGACACTGAAACAGCCCCAGTTTCCCCCAACTGCCTGGGGGTCTGGAGGAGCCCCTCAGCCCCGCGGCTGATGGCTCCCCCCGGCTCCACAGGGTCCAGACAAGGCTCGCTCCCAGCTCCTCATCCTGGATCGTGGCTTCGACCCTGCTTCCCCGGTGCTGCACGAGCTGACCTTCCAGGCAATGAGCTACGACCTGCTGCCCATCGAGAACGACGTCTACAAGTGAGCGCGGTGCTGCTGTCCTCGCAAACCCCACGGCCCCCGTGGGTCCAGCCCTCGAGCGGGAGCTGGAAGCTCAGTCATGAAGTCTGAGCCTCAGCATCCCTCCACCCATCACAAGGCATCGGCTGGGAGAAATCCCTGCTGCCCACAGCCCGGCAGGCACAATGGGCAGAACTGATGCAAAAGGGGCTTTTTTACCCTTCAGCCTTTGGCCCCTTCCCACCATTTAGGTGGTTGAAGGGGTGTAAGAAGGCAAGATGTGAAACTGAGTTGAAATAACTTACTCTGCTGCTGGCAGAGCCAAGAAGAGCCCACATGTCCCCCCACCTCCCTAGAGCCCAGGCAGTGAGGGCACCGTGTCCTCCCCCAGCCCCGTCCCCACTGTGACGCTCCCTCCCCTCTTCCCAGGTACGAGACGAGTGGCATCGGAGAAGCTCGGATTAAGGAGGTTCTCCTGGATGAGGATGACGACCTGTGGGTCACTTTACGCCACAAACACATCGCTGAGGTGTCCCAGTGAGTGTGCCCAAGGGCGGTTTGCCAGCCGGGGTGGGATGTCAGTGTTGTCACCCATCCTGCTGCTTGGGTCCCCTCCCCACTGACGGCTCTGCCTTCCTTCTCTCCCCAGGGAGGTGACCCGGTCCCTGAAGGAGTTTTCTTCAAGCAAGAGGATGAATACAGGCGATAAGGTGACCCAGCTGGGGGGCACGGACAGCTGGGGGGCTCATCCACAGGCTGGCACGTGATGGAACCTCCTGGGGACAGCCAGGGGGGACTTCTGCAAAGGGCCAAGGGTGCTGAGATCCCTGATGGGGGGAGGTGGCTCTGTGGGGTGCTGCCCTACACCTGGGGCTGGGGAAATGAGGTGCCTTGGGACAGCACCACGTCACAAGGGTCAGTTTGTCCCCAGCATGGGGTCCCTGCCTGTCCCTCAGTGGCTGCCTGCCTCTGTCCCTGAGGATTCCTTTCTGAGACCCTGAGCTGGTGGCAGTGAGGGGACACTGGTGGAAATAGGATGTGGCCAGAAGCTGAGAACACCATTTCAGCCTCAGCCAAGCACAGGCCATCCAGGGGGAGATTTCTGTCCCCAGTATTCCAGTTGGAAGAGCTGCAGACTCTCTCCCTGCCACTCAGCCACAGCAGATGAGACCTGGCAGTGCCACAGCAGGTGTCACCACACCCTGCAAGGGGCTAGCATGGGGACAGAAGTCCTTGGCAGGGCCACTTCCTCTCTGCTCGTGGTCCCTGAGTCCCTGAGGGTGAATGACCACATCTCCTTCCCTCGCAGACCACCATGAGAGACCTGTCCCAGATGCTGAAGAAGATGCCGCAGTACCAGAAGGAGCTCAGCAAGGTACAGGGAGCTGGAGGGAGGATGTCTGTGCCGATTCCTGCAGGGGAGGGGCCCACGGCAGCTCTCTCCAGAGGGTCCCTGGCAGCGGGCGGGGGCTGAGGCTGGAGTGGTGGCACAGGACCTTCTGCCAGCACTGCAAGGGTGACGGCACCGCTCATGTCTCCCCAGTACTCGACCCACCTGCACCTGGCTGAGGACTGCATGAAGCACTACCAGGGCACAGTGGACAAGCTCTGCCGAGTGGAACAGGTACCACCTCCCCCAGCCCCACATCCCCGTGGGGACAACAGCTCCTTCCCCAGACCTCAGCACTGAGCCATGGGTTGAGGGGTGATGAGCGTGTGTGTTCTCTGCAGGACCTGGCCATGGGCACCGATGCTGAAGGTGAGAAGATCAAGGATCCCATGAGGGCCATTGTCCCCATCCTGCTGGATGGGAACGTCAGCACCTATGACAAGATCCGCATCATCTTGCTCTACATCTTCCTGAAGAACGGTGAGGAGGACCCCTGGCCAAGGGTGGGCGAGATGTGCGGGCAGCTCTGGGTGGCAGACACCTCAGGGTTTGGCCAAGATAAGCCAGGTGGAAAGGCCACCACCACCAATCTGGATGTCCTAAGGTGGCAACAGAGTGGTCGTGTCCCCATGGGGAGGCGTTTCCCAGGAGGACACCCTCTCCCCGTTGCATTTCCAGGTATCACCGAGGAGAACCTGAACAAGCTGATCCAGCATGCTCAGATCCCAGCAGAGGACAGCGAGATCATCACCAACATGGCCCACCTCGGGGTGCCCATCATCACAGATGTGAGTGTCCACCTCCCCTCCCCATGGCCCTCCTTGCCCCTCAGAAGGATCGTGGCACCCACGTTCCCCCCAGGGATGCCCCCAGAGCCCCTCTGCGGTGGCCCTGGTCCCACTGTCGGAGTCTCCAGGTCTCAGGGTGTCCCCATGTTCTTTGTGCCCAGTCCACCCTGCGCCGCCGGAGCAAGCCGGAGCGGAAGGAGCGGATCAGCGAGCAGACCTACCAGCTCTCCCGATGGACCCCGGTCATTAAGGACATCATGGAGGTGAGCCAGCGAGGACAGTGACGGGTTGGAGCAGGGACCTCGGAACCACCCAGGAAGAGACCTGTGGAGAGCTGGCTGCGTCCAGCCCAAACCCTGACAGCCTGCCCCGCTGCCTGCCCTCCAGGCTGCTCGCTGCCTGCAGTTGCAACAAGGTTGGGGTATTTTGGGAAGAGGGGTTCCTGGCCCCAGGTGTCCCAGGAGTACAAAATGCAGTGACAAACCATTTGCTCCTTGTGTTAGTCCATGTGCCACGATGGTCATGGCTTTGTCACAGCATTGCCTGTGTCCCAGCTGAGCCGCGGGACGGACACGGTGCTGTTCATCCCTGCCCACAGGCACAGCCTTGCCTGGGCTTGCAGGAGCTACACCACGAGCTCTGTGCTCGGGTAGCACCGGACAGAATCAAAAAGTGATTTTTTTCCAGGCACTGTCCGACTCACTCCCTCGCAACCACTCCTCAAATTGGAGCAACCTCTTTGGGGTTTGCCCAAAGCCAGGGGATCCCAGGCACCAAATTGGCCCCCAACACAGATATTTCCCACCTGGTCAGATGGACAGACAGATCCTGGAGCCACATCCTAGGGAGGGGGATTTGGTGCAGTTTGGTGCCACCTCTACTCCATGACACCGATGACAAGCAGAGCCCCAGCTCCCCTGATTTCCAAAAGCCCTTGCCTTCCTCTACCACTGCCTGTGCAAGCCCTCCCAGGATGGCTTTAGGCACCCCGAAACTACATCCCCAGGACTGGAGGGGAGTGCACACGGCAGCAACATCTCTCAGATGCCTTTAACCCGCCTCCAGCAATGAAAGCAGGAGCAGGTCCCATACCTCAGGGCTGGATCCCAAGCATGAAGCCTCCAGCTCAGCTCATGCCTCTGAGCTTCCCAGAAGAGGACCCAACCTTGCCCCCACCCCTTACCCCACCTCCACAAACACCCCCAAGCTCAGGGTGAGCTTCACCCCTTGCCCCCCTGCCCCACAGCAGCCAAGCACCACAACCCTCCCCCGCTAAGCACACCCTATTATGGCAACACAACCAAATTGTTCCAAAATGTCGTAGAATCATAGAATCATTAAGATTGGGGAAGACCTCTAAGATACCTGGTCCAACTGTCTACCCAACACTACCACGACCACTGAGCCATGTCCTGAAATGCCCCATCTACATCTTTTTGAACACCTCCAGGGATGGTGACTCCAGCACTGCCCTGAGCAGCCTGTTCCAATGCCTCACCACTCTTCCAGTGAAGAAATTTTTCCTAATATCTAATCTAAACCTCCCCTGGTGCAACTTGAGGCTGTTTCCTCTTGTCCTGTTATTAGTAAGTCAGGAGAATGGACCAACACCCACCTCACTACAACCTCCTTTCAGGTAGTTGTAGAGAGCGATGAGGTCTCCTCCTCCAGACTAAACAATCCCAGCTCCCTCAATAAGACATGCTATGCAAATATATGCAAATGAATCCTGATGCAATTGGGCCAGTCCTCCTGGGCACAGCCCTACGGAGGGGCTCTGGGGCCAGGGGCTGTGCCCTGCTCCTCACTGACCCCTGGCCCTGGTCTCTGTCCCCGCAGGACGCCATCGATGACAAGCTGGACACCAAGCACTACCCGTACATCTCCACGCGCTCCTCCGCCTCCTTCAGCACCACTGCCGTCAGGTGGGTCCCTGTGCCCCCCACATCTCACCACCAGCGTCCGTTCCTCCCCTGCCCGCGAGGGGCCGTGTCCATCAGTAGGTCTGGGAACTGCTCTGCCGTGCCTCAGTTTCCCTAACGGCGAGCGGCAGTCGTGGCTGAGAAGCTGGACTTCACCCACTCTAGTGGCAACTTGGGAGCTAATTAATGTGTGATTTAGTTAAGATCAGAGCATCATAAATCATAGGATGTGTTGGGCTGGAAGGGGCCTTTCAAGGTCATCTGGCCCAATGCCCCTGCAGGGAGCAGGGACAACTTTAACCAGATCAGGTTGCTCAGAGCCCTGTCCAGCCTGACCTTGGATGTCTCCAGGGATGGAGCCTCCACCACCTGTGGGCAACTTGCTCCAGTCTTTCACCACCCTCATTGTAAAGAACTTTTTTCTAACATCCAATCTAAATCTACCCTGCTCTAGTTTAAAACCATCACCCCTTGTCCTGTCGCTCCGTGCCTTTGTGAACAGCCCCTCCCCAGCTTCCCTGTAGCCCCTTCAGGCACTGGGAGGCCACTAGAAGGTCTCCCTGGAGCCTTCTCCTCTCCAGGCTGAACAGCCCTGACTCCCTCAGGCTGTCATAGAATTGTGGAATCATGGAATCATGGAATCATAGAATCATGGAATGGCCCGGGTTGGAAGGGACCTTAGAGATCGTCTAATCCAACCTCCCTGCCATGGATGGGGACTCCTCTCAACCAGACCAAGTTGCTCAAGGTCTCACCCAACCTGGCCTTGAACACCTCCAGCTAGGGGGCAGCCACAACCTCTCTGGGCAATTTTCCAGAGTCTTGTCATCCTTGGACTGAAGAATTTCTTCCTGAGATCCACTCTAAACCTATTCTCCTTTAACTTAAATCCATTTCCCCTTGTCCTGTCACTGGACACTCTTGTACAAAGTCCCTCCCCAGCCCCCCTGTAGGTCCCTTCAGGCGCGGCAGGCAGGGATAAGGTGCCCCCAGAGTCTTCTCTTCTGCAGCTGAACAATCCCAGCTCCCGCAGCCTGTCCTCGTAGCAGAGGTACCCCAGCCCCTGGATCATCTTTGTGGCCTCCCCTGAACTCGTTCCAGCAGATCTATGTCCACTTTGCAGTGGGGACACCAAAACTGAACACAGTATTCAAGGTGGGGTCCTTGCAGGCGAGACGCTCCAGCCCTTAAGATGGGAACTTAACGCATGGTTCCTTGCTGAGCCCATCCTTCATCCCCTTCCTCTTCCTCTCTCTAGTGCCCGCTACGGCCACTGGCACAAGAACAAGGCCCCCGGCGAGTACCGAAGCGGCCCCCGCCTCATCATCTTCATCCTGGGCGGCGTCAGCATGAACGAGATGCGCTGCGCCTACGAGGTGACGCAAGCCAGCGGCAAGTGGGAAGTGCTAATAGGTGAGCGGGACCCCCGGGGCTGGACCCCCCCCTGCGCCCCGTCGTGCTGGCTGCTCATCCCACGCTCCCTCCTCCATCCCCGCAAAAGTTTCCCCATTGACTGCAGGGAGCTGGAAAAATCTCCTTCCTCCACCCGTCACCAGTTCTTTTTTTTATTTTTTTCCTTTCCCTGGCTGGTTTTGTTCAAGCTGGGGGAAAGGGAAAAGGAGTTTTTGTGGCTTGAGTTGATTTTCCTGTTGCACACACGCTGCGCGTCCTGTTGCACACGCGGATGCGTGTGCAACAGGACACGCAGCGTGTGTGCAACCTATGAGGAACTGTGTGTGCAACCCCTGAGGAACCGTAGAAGCCCCGCCAGATGTCAGCAAGGAGTTTTTAGATTAAAATTCCCCCCCAGAGAAGCACAGCTGGATGCACACCCTTTGTAGGGCAGGGGCAGGAGCTCTTCCCCATCTCATCTGGTCCCTGGATTCTCTCCTGGGGTGCTTGGTAGAGTCTCTTGTCAGCATCTTGTCTTCTCCTCCTATCACAGAGTCACAGAATCACAGAATGTTAGGGGTTGGAAGGGACCTCAAAAGATCATCTAGTCCGGCCAGCCTGCGTCCAGACAGATTTTGAAAGTCTCCAAAGAAGGAGACTCCACAACTGCCCTGGGCAGCCTGTGTCAGGTCTCTGTTACCCTCACAGTAAAGAAGTTTTTTCTAATATTTTTGTGGAACCTCCTATGTTCCAGCTTGTGCCCATTGCCCCTTGTCCTGCCATTGGACGTCACTGAGAAGAGCCTGGCTCCGTTCTCCTGACACTCCCCCTTGACATATTTATAAACATTCATGAGGTCACCCCTCAGCCTCCTCTTCTCCAAGCTAAAGAGACCCAGCTCCTTCAGCCTTTCCTCACCAGGCAGATGTTCCACTCCATCATCTCTGTGGCACTGCGCTGGACTCTCTCCAGCAGTTCCCTGTCTCTCTTGAGCTGAGGGGCCCAGAACTGGACACAATATTCCAGATGTGGTCTCACCAGGGCAGAATAGAGGGGCAAGAGGACCTCTCTTGACCTACCGGCTACTCCCCTTCTAACACACCCCAGGATGCCCTTGGCCTTCTTGCCCACGAGGGCACACTGCTGGCTCATGGCCATCCTGCTGCCCACCAGCACCCCCAGGTCCCTTTCCCCGGCGCTGCTCTCCAGCAGGGCAGTCCTCGAGGAGGGGCTGCATCTTCTCCATCACATCCTGCAGCCCCCAGGAGTGTGTGTCCCCCCCCATCAAGACACCGGACCCGCCGCCATCCTGCCTCTCGCCCATCTCATCCCGCATCTCTCCGGGGATCATCCCCTGCATGCGCCTACGATGCTCCGGGTGCCAACTGTGTCCTTCCTCGCCCCAAAAAACGGGGGTGTGGGGAGTGTGGGAAGGGGAGGGGGGGCGGGGGGTCTTGACGCAGCCGTCAGCCCCGCTCTGTTCTCCTGCAGGTTCTACTCACATTCTCACCCCCACCAAATTTCTCATGGACCTGAGGCACCCCGACTTCAGGGACTCTACTAGGGTATCATTTGAGGATCAGGCTCCAGCAATGGAGTGAGCCAAAGAAACCAAGTAAAGGCAGCTTACTGACGAAAAAAGAAACTCTTCCTCCCCGAAGGGTTTTCTTTGATTCTTCCGTTTCGCCTTCCTTTAATTATTATTTTGGGTTTCGTTTCTGTTGGGTTCTCCGATAAGAAAATGCTTGCAGTTCCTCCTTCTAGGTGGAAAAGCATCCAGCGCTGCTTCCATCATCTCTCTGCCATGTCTCTTGGCCGGACCTGACCGGCTCCTTCATGTCATGAGCCCCCCCTTACCGGGGCTTGGAGGGGCTGGGAGCAGCGGGTCGGGGTCCTCAGAGCACTCAGAGAATTGGTTCAGTGCCTGGGGGAGAGCGGCACATGGGACCCACCCCAGTGCCTGTCCCGGCTCCAGCCCCACGGTGCTACCGTGACCCCCCTCCAGCTCCGGGATGCGATGGGGCTGAAATCCCGAGTCGATGGGGAAGCTCAGGTTTGCTCTTGCGGTGCTTGGTGCCCCTCATGACGTTGCAGCTCCCCCCGAACCCCGTGCCTGGGGTTTAGCTGCTGGTGGTATCATGGATGAGACCCTTGGTGGCATCCCCCGGAGCCAGCACTGCTCCTCACTGAGCCGGGGTGGGGCTGGAAGGGCGACGTAGGGGCTGGAAAGGTGACGTGGGGGCTGGAAAGGTGACGTGGGGGCTGCCGAGCGAGGGGCAGTGCAAGGTGAGAGCTCTTTCTGCCCCCCGACCCCGCTGATCCAGCGATGCTCCGAGCAGGCAGGGGAAGAGCCTGGGGACCCGTAGAAGGTCCCCCCATCCCCACACCCCCTGCCTGGTGGCCTTTTGGGTCCGTGCATCTCCAAAGGGTCCAGATGTCATCCCCCAACCCGGGCCATGTCCCCGCTGCACGGACCCCTCATCCCAACCAGCTCCATCCATCTCCTCCATCTCTCCTCCATTCTTTTCCCGTTCTCCGTACCTCCCCCCACAAAGATGGACATTTTCTTGCAAGCATTTCCAGCGGGGCCGGCGGCCGGGATGCAGGGGGGCGGCGTGGGTTGGGAGGGGGAATCCCTGAAGCCGTCACTGACGCCTCCGCTTCCCCCTTTTTTCCTTTGGCTCCACTCCTCCGTAGGGTCCACGCACATCCTCACCCCACAGAAACTGCTGGACACGCTGAAGAAACTCAATAAAACAGAGGAAGAGAGCAGCAGTTAAAAGGAAACGCCGCCGCCACTGACTCGATGCCGAATTCACCGTCCCCGCCGGGCGCCCGGCCCGGGGTGCGATCCTGCCCCCAGCCCCGGCCCCGCACCGGCCAAGCTTTATCTCTTGTTCTTGTGTTGAATCCCCTCCTTGTCCCCTCCTGCTGCCTTTTCCCCCCTGCACCCCATCTCATTTTATCCGCAGGGAGGAGACAACAGCCAAAAAAAAAAAAAAACTAAGAAAACCAATGCATTGTGTTTAAAAAAGGAAAAAAAAAAATCTATATATTTGTAGCTGCAGCTCTCCGAAGCACCCAGGAGTTCATTGCTGAGTAACCCATCTGCCCATTGCTAGTGAATGATGGCGACAAAAAAAAAAAACAACTGAAAAAACCCACCCTTTTTCCAAAAGTTTCGCTCCTCATTGGGGTCCCGGGTGGAAGGACGGACGGACGGACACCCCACCATCACTCCCGCCGCCGGCTGGGCTCAGCTCTCATGCCCGGGGGGTCCCCACCGCCTGTCCCTTGTGCTTTTGGGCTGGTGGGTGCTCCCGCCAGATGTGCGCACCCGCATCTGGATGGGGATGGGGGCAGGGCGAGGGGCCTGCACCCTGGATGCTTCCCGCTGTGGAAATTCCCATGTGAAAAGGGACCAAAACGGTCAAAACCTGGAGACGGGGGCTTGTTTGCTTGCACGGCTGCTCCTCTGCCCTGCTGCAGTCCAGCCCCACCCCCCCCCTTCTCTGGGTATTCCTTAAAACTGCATAAATATATATATATAATAAAAAAATCTAATTTATATATATATATCTCTTTCTCTCCATCCATCCCTACGAAGCTCGGCGTCCCCGCGCCCGGCTCCGCTCGTGTCGTCCCGTGGTGAAGCGTTTCTGAGCGTGCTGTCGCCCCCAGGCCCCCCCCTGCCCCCCAACTCCCCCCTGGACTCTGTGTATATTAATGACTGTGTCTTGTGACGTTCTTACAAGCTTGGTGTATAGTGATTTAACCAAAACCTCTTGATTTTAGTTGTGGGGTTTTTTTTTTTTGGTTTGGTTTATTTTTTTTTTTAATTTTACGCCCAAGGATTGCCCCCGCCCTCCCCTGCCGTTAGATGCACTGTAATATCTTGGGGTCCATCGTTTTGTTCTCCCCCCCTTGAAAGCTGTGACCCCCTTTTCCTTCCCCAAAAGCTCTCTTTCTTGCCTCGTTGGTGGTTAGCCCCCCCTCCTCCTTCCTTCCCCGTCTGTTCCTTGCCCATAAAGTTAAATATATATTTTTAGGGCAAAAGCTGTATCATTGCACTGATATTTGTTGGTTCCTCCTTGGTCCTCCCCACCCTGTTTGAGTTCCTTCTCGGTTTAGCAATGCAAATGCTTCAGGATCTTGTATGTTGGACATTATTATTATTTTTTTTTTTCTGTTAACAGTTATTTATATAAAAAATAATTTATCAAAAAGGAAAATTAAAAAAAAAATAATCTAGTCTGTCTTGGAACTTGTTTACCTTGAAATTACTGGAATCTAAATGTTTGAAAGTGTTGAAGCACAAACATGTATCATCTCTGTATATCTGTTCTTCTGTACTAAAGCACTCGAGTGACTAAATAAAAGCGATCTCCATCCCTAGTGCAACCGGGGCTGTGCCGTGCCGCTTGCTCGGGGCCCAGGCAGGTGAGGAAAAGGTTGGGAAAAATATTATCCCCAACCCCCCCCCCCCGATGCCTCCCAGGGAGAGATCTTGGTGGGGCGATGCCGACCGCCCTCCCCGGCTTTGAAAAAGGGAGAAAAACCCACAAGCCAACCAACCGCGTTTATTTCCTTCAAAAATAGGCGATTCTCTTAGTACAAAATAGCATCCGAATGGCTCTGCTGGTCATTACAAAATAGGAGAGATGGGGGAAAAAAACCAAAACAACAACAAACATGATCTTTGCTCCTGGCTATTGCATTAGGGATAAAAAGGGCTGCGCGCTCCCCGGCCGGGCTAGGGGGGGTCACAGCGACCCAGCTCGTGTGGGACTCGGGTACAAGCAGATGCAACCAGAGATGCATAAATCCTCTTTAAATCCCCCTTAATGCACCCCTCTCCCCCACCAAGGGCAGCGCTGGGGGCAGCACCCCGGGCTGGGAGGGGGATTTGCAAGAGCTCGACCTGGGTCACTCACTGGGGGCATTAGTGGTACTTCTCCCCCCTCCCCTCCAAATGTGAGTCTTTGTACAATTTTTTTTAAAAAAAAAAAAAGGCAAAAATAAATAAATTTGACACGGGCACTTTAGGTGGGTCCTACAGAAAAACACAGCCAAGGGTGAGATGCTCAGGGATGGAGCTGGGGGTGGGGGTTGGTCTGGATGACACCGTGGGTACCCACATCCAGAGATGGCCCCCCCCAAAAAAAAACCCCCACAAATGCCCTGAAGATTATGCTAGAAATTAAAACCAGAACATATATATGTATGTATCTATGTATAGACACATATATATCTCTATACATACATGTATAATATATATGTATAATACTTATATGTATCTATGTATAGATACATACATTATATATCATCAATCAACTCTTAAAGAGTGATTTAGCTGCACACTAGCTACTTTGGAGATTAAAAAAATTTTTAAAAAATCACATTAAAAAAAAACCACAAAAAAAAGAGATTTCCCAGGGAGGACTGAGCTGGGTTCAAGTCCAAGGGCCAGGCAGGGGGTGGAGGAGGGCACTGACCCCCCCGGGTGTGCCCAAAGGCTGGGAAAGGGCTGAAATAGGGACTCGTGGGTATTGCTGCCCACGCAGGCACCGAGGTGAAACACAGCTGCCAAGAGGGGCTCGACCTGTGTTGCGGTAGGACCTACGCAAAGCCGGGGCATCCCCAGAAGTGCTCGGGGTGGCGCCTGCCTTGGGGGACACAGAGGGGCCCCGTTGGTCCCAGGGGATGATGCTCTGCTCCGCTGGGGCGCTGCAGGTTGGTGCAAGTTTTGGGAGACCTCTGCCCAAACCTTGCCCCTCCTCCCCACCCCCTCCTGCGGCCGGGGTGGTCCTGAAAACGGATGGACGGACGGACAGACAAGCTCTGCGGGAGGTCTAGGGGTGAGCAGGCTGGAGATGGGAGCTGAACTTCACGGAGATGCCTCCAGCCCCGCTGCCCCCGGATCTGGCAGGGAGCACCCAGTGCGGGGATACTGATGGAGGGGACCCATCTTCCTCCTCCTCCTGCCCGCTCCGAGGGCGGGGAGGGGTCGGCAGGTGCCGGCGGGACCCTCAGAAGAGGCAGGAGCCCCGCGGGCCCCGCGCCAGGCTCAGCTCGGCGGCCAGTGCCCGGCTCATGCGGGTGGTGGTGACCCTCACGCCCTGGGCAGCCTGTGCCGCCCGGCTCAGCGATCGGTTCAGCTCCTCCAGCTCCTCCAGGTCCAGGCTGAGGCAGCGCCGGGGGGGCAGCAGTGGGGGGCCGGGGGGGATGCTCCGCCTGCTGGTGCCCCGCGGCGGGATGGAGGGGGACCCCGGTCAGGGCTGGGGCTGAGGTAGGTACTGCAGGGGACCAGTAGCTGGGAAGAAGGGGACATGGGCTCGGTCAGGGCTTCCCTGGACTCTGTGCCTCCACTCTGACTTCTTCTTCACCCCTTGCCCTCACCTCATCCACCCCCAGCACCTCAGATCCCCCCTCCACCCACCCAAAGGTGCTCGGGGGGGTTCTCAGCCGGCTGCTGCCCAGGTTCTGTGGGCGAACCAGGGGGTCCCTGGGGTGGCTCAGGCCCCCTGAGTTCACCCTCCAACCCCCAGGAGATGCTGACCAACCCCCCCGGACCCCACCCGCCACCGCCGAGCATCCTTACAGCACGGAGGGCACATAAGGCACGAGGGGGATGGGCGCCAGGCAGCTGATGGCCGTGGGGGCACCGGGCCCGGTGGCCAAGTACCAAAGTCCAGGTTCTGGCTTCTCGGCTCGAGGACCAAGGTGGGAGCCTGGGGGGGGCTGTGCCACCAGGGACAGGCTCTGCTGCAGGGAGGAAGGTGGTTAGATGTTCCCGGGGTGTTAGATGTCCCCGGAAGGGGTGCAGCAAGCATCACCCCAGGGTGAGCCCCCACTGCTGGGTGGGAACATCTGCAGGGAGTGGATGGCAGCACTGCTGGCCATCCCTTCTGTCCCCAAGCAGTGTGCTGGGGCTCCAAGGGTTGTTCCCTGTCCCCCGCCTCGGTGCCCACGCAGGTCACCCACCGTGTGTGGCTCTGTCCCTGTCGCCGGGCGCAGGGGCACCCATAGGTGCCCGGCAAGCGGGGCAGCGCGTCCGCCTTGGGGTGCTGTGCCGGGGTTGTCTCGCCGCATCGTCTGCCCAGAAGCTTGCTGCAGGTAATGAATTAAAAGCCATCAGCAGCAACTCGTTAGGGAAGGCCAGAAGGGGCCAGGGGCTGCTCCTGGTGCCACTCACCCGATGGCGCTGTGCACCCGTGGCACCGGGGGCACCCCGGGGTGCCTGGCTTCTCTCGGGGTGCCGTGGCGGTGCGCGGTGTCCCTGCTCGGTACCGTGTCCCTGTCAAAACCTGGCGTGAGTGCAGCCGGCGACCCCAACGTGGGGGTGGCACCGACTGGCACTAGCACCCACCTGTGTACTGTCCCTGGAACGTCACCATGCCCGGGGGGCTCCCAGGGCTCTTCTGTGGGGAGGGGGTGGCCCGGGGCCCTGCAGGCGAGGGGTCCGACTCGGAGGAGAGGGAAGGGGGGTGGGATCCCGGGTGAGCTGCAGAATCGGCCTGGGGCTGAGCGCTGCTGGGCTCCACGAGGTCAGCAGGACCCGCCTGGTCCCCGCAGTCCCACCGGCACCCTGCTCCATTTGGGGAAGATGAGGGGAGGAGCGTGTCCCCGCTGTCCCCAACTCCACCCCAACCCCCCGACACCCACTCACCGAGGTCCAGCTCCGGTCTGTCCCGCGGCAGCGATGCTGACCTTCCCCTCCTCGTTGGGGCCACACCAGGGGCTGCCCTGCCCCGCAGCGGGGGTCTCGGCTCCCTGCAGAGGGGACAGAGCTGCTGTCATCACCCAGACGCCCTCCAGGCACCCCCCAAGCCCAACCTCTCCTTGGTCACAGCCAAAGCAGGACACGCTGGGGCTCGAGGTGCCCTGTACCCACAGGACATGGTGCTGCCCCAACCAAGGGTGGCTGCTGCCACCCCCACCCCTCCCCAGGTCCGTCCTGTCACCTACCCTGAGGGAGCCGTGTCCTTGGGGGATGATGCTGTGCCAGCCACCGGCTGCCTCCTGCCCGGGGGGGCACGTAGGGGGGCTTTTCCCTGGGGGTAGCTGCGGGAGCGGCGCAGGCTCTCCTCCAGCCTCCGACGCAGCCGCCACACCTCGTCCTGCAGCGCCCGGATGGCCCGGCTGCCGAGGGACAGATGCCACGGTGAGGGACACCGGCAGCCAGCAAGGCTCCCAGCGGTGCTGTGGCTGCCATGGAGGGGGGACAACCACCTCATCCTCCCTGGACCCTGTGCCCGCCCCCTTCCCCACCAGCCAGGATCCAGTTGCTCATGGTGTGATGCTCCCCAAAACCAAGCCTGGGGCTTTGTCTGGGCTGGGGTCCGACTTGAGCCAGCCCACACGTGTCATGAGTTTCCAGGGCTCAGCCTCAGCTAGGTCCTGGCTCCCCAAGAGGGGAAAACTTGCTGCTGCCCAGCAGAAGATGCTGGTACATTTGGGACTTTGCTTGGGGTGGTCCCTCAATCACCCGTGGGGGAAGTTTTGCCCGGTTTAGGGGGTACAGAGACACTCACTCGCGCTCCAGACGGGAGCCCAGCAGGTCGCAGTGAGCTGCGTCGAGGGATGGCAGGTCAGGGGACATCGGGGAGGGGGATGTTGTTTCGGGGGATGGTGGGGGGCTGGCTGGGCCCCTGGCCGTGGCGGGGGGGGTGGCTGCCAGTGCTGGGGCAACTCCTGCCTTCTGCCTCCGAGTCCGTGTGAGCTGGGGAGGAGCAGAGGGGGCAGAGTGAGCCAAAGATTGGCAGTGTGGGACGTGGGGGGGATGTGTGTGTCCCAGGATAGACCCAGGAGAGCAGAGTCAGCAGGGGGAGACACCCCCACGCCACCACCTGGGGCAGCTGCAGAGCCAGGACCTCCCCCCAAATCTCCCTCCTTGGGGACCCGTCCCCTCCCCGAAACGCTGCTGCCTACTCACCATCGGGTTCCGCCTCGCTGCCTGCGCTCTCGGCCCAGCGAGGGGGGGAGCTGCTCTGTGACAGGGTGCTGGGGGGCAGGCGGGGCCCCGCTGCATCCCCCTGCCCACCCGCGGGGTAGATGCCCACCGGCGCTGTCCTGGAGGGAAGCTGGGTCACCTCTCTCTTCCGCAGAGGACGGAGGGTCGCAGGAATGGGGACGGAGGGTCCCAGGGAGCTGGGGGTCCTGGGGAAGGGATGGAACATGTGGGCAGCCCACACAGCTCATGCATGGCCATGGACCACCCTGCACATCTCCACTCCCCGCCCCCAGCACCCTGACCCGGCTGCCCACACCCTCATCACCTCACCCCCCATCCCTGCTCCCCTTCAATGCCCCAAATCCCCCTGGACAGAGCCCATGTCCCACATCCCCACCCCGGGGCAAGGACAGGGACCCTGAGCCGTACCTGGTGCCGGGGGGCTGGTGCTCAGGGGTGTGCGTAGGGGGTGACACCCTGCTGGCCTCGGAGCCCACGAAGCCGCTGTCTGTCTCTGGGGACACGATCCGCTGCCCCTGCAGATGCATTGGGGAGAGCAGGAGTGGTGCTGACCATCCCTAGGACCCCTCCCAGCAGGGTCTGGGGGGTGGTGGCCAGTGGGGACCTGCAGTCCCAGGGGACTCACCTTGCGGGGTCGGTGCTGGGCGATGGTGCTGCTGTGGTGGGACAGGGGTGCCCGCGGTGGCTCAGGGAGCTCCAGGGAGGACTCAGCTGTGGCTGGTGGCTCCTCTGCAGTGGCAGGAGACAGGCAGCCCCGTGCCTCCTGTGGCCATAGAGGGTCCCCAGGGGGCAACGCCATGGCTCTCCTCTTTGTGGGGTGCCTGCAGGGAAGGAAGGAGCATGATCAATGGGGCAGAGCAACCCCGAATATAGGGAAATGCTCTGGTGCAGCCAGCTCCACCATGCAGGCTGTTAACTCTGAAGCCTATCGATGCCAACCTGAGACATGACATCAAACCTCCCACTCCCCCTGTCTGGATTACTTATCTTCCCACAACACTTACAATGGGGAGGTCGCAAGGTTGGTCCCTTCTTCTTGTGACCGCGTCCTGCAGGGGACCTCGCTGGCACCTCCATCCCCTTCTCCTGGTCCATCCACCTCCTCTTGGGACCTGCTCTCTGCCAGGCTCAGCTGCTCCAGGCTCAGTGACTCTGGCAAGGACTTGAAGTGCTTGTACCTGGAGGGGACCCCGCAGACAGCAAGTCAGTGTTTCTGGGGAGCCGCTTCCTGTCCGTATCCTCCCTACCCCGGCTGTGAAGGGCACTCACTGCTCCAGCAAGTCGCTGAAATCCTCCTCCACTTGGAGCTGCTTGTGCCAGAGGGGCCGGGGCAACCCCTCCGTCACTGCTTCACTGTCTCTCGTGGTTCCCCGGGGACCCTCCATCAGCACAGGGCTCTGCAGGGCACAGCAAAAGGGGGTCACAAAAGCATGACCCCACCCCAGCACCTTTGCACCCCCTCTCCACAGCCCGCTGCAGCCTCCCCCAGCTCACCTCGGGGCGTGGGGACCGAGTGGCCGGCGGCGAGGAGGGGGCTGGTGGGGAGCAGGGCTGGGCTGTGGGCTGTGGAGGGGGCTGTCGCCTGGCCCCGGGCTCCAACTGCTCCTTCAGTTCATCCAGGCGCAGCCCCAGGTGGAAAATCTCCCCTTCCACCGCGCTGCAAGACAGGGACCCTCAGTGCCGGGGAGACACCGGACCCCGCAGCGCGTGGACTGGCAGTACCAGGGTCCGGGGCTTGATGGTGAGGAGGGCCCAGCACTTACCGGTCGGGATCAAACTCCCCCGAGCTCCCCGGGTGCTGCTGCCGGGCTTGCAGGTACGCCCGCTCCAGAGCATCCTGCGCATCCTTCAGCTTCTTCAACCTCTGCGGCACAACCACAGCAAGGTCCAGTCCTGCTCCCTGCCATCCCCCCGCCCAGCCCCGGCGCAGGGGGCCAGGAAGGGGATCACTTACCTGGAACTGCTCCTGGGCCACGGGGCTCCCCGCTTGGAGCCAGCCTTCGAAGGACTCCACCTGGATGGGGGAGAAAGGGCTGAGCCTCCCCACTGCAGCCCCTCCCTGCAGCCCCCACCCCACATTCCCCCCCACCCCCAGGGCTTGCCTGTGCCTGCAGCTTGTGGGTCTGTCCCCGCAGGGTCTGCATCAGCTGGGTCCCCGAGCAGCAGCACGGCCCCGGGCACGTGGCGCAGACCCCCTCGGGTGGAGGGGGGCAAGGAGGCTGGGGTGATCCCCCCCGGTTTGATGATCCCGGTGCTGGAGCTGCTAGAAAACAGGAGGACGAGGCAATGATTGGACCCTCGTCCTGCAGCACTGGGCTCCTCCAAGCGCGGTGCTGAATGACCCCCAAATGCAAGCAGGAGGGTGATGAGATGGCTGGGAGAGCACGGCTGGACCCACCTCCACCCGGCGTGGCCGAGCTGAGCGCTGCCGTCGCAGCCCGCGGGATGTCGAGGGTCATCACACGGCAGCCAGTGCCCCCCATGGTGCCCACGGCCAGGCTGCGGCTTGGCTGCGGTAGGTCGGCGTAGAGGCTCACCTGCGGGCAGAGAGAGGGGATTCGGGCACCCACCCCGCACCCTGACCCGGCCCTGTCCCCATGGGAGCAGCGGGCAGGTGGGGGCACCAGCCTTGCCTCAGTTTCCCCACCTGCGCAGCGGTGCAGGGTGGGAAGGGTGACACAGGGACACTTTTGTCCCCCATCCTGCCACCTCAGCGACATGCCCCACGGCCACCCCCTACATTTGGGGGCTAATTCTGCCCAGCCTCCTCCCCCCAGCACAGAGGGGAGCCCGCCGGGCTTAGGAGGGGCACAGCAGCTCCCGGTTTTCTTGTCAGCTCTGTGGTGGCCGCAACCCTCCCTCCCTGGGTTTGCTCAGCCACAGCTCCCCAGGGAAGAGGAAGAGGAAGGAAGACACCCCGAATAACCCTGGGGAGGGGGACCCCCCACCCCGGAGCCATCCTGGCCCTGGTCCCCACCCTGGCACCCAGGCGCAGCTGGTCGATGGTGTTCTCGGCCTCAGCGTACTTGGTCAGCAGCTTGTGGTAGTCGTCCTGCAGGGAGGGGACACACCATGGGGTGACAGCACCCGGGGGTGACGGCACCCGGGGTGGGGATGCCCAGGGCAGGGGATGTGGCACGGAGGGAGGTGTCCCTGTGTGGGAATGATGGGGATGGGGTGGGGGTGTCCCATGGGTGGGGGACAGTCTGGGGTACAGAAACCACCCCCCCCAAGCACCCAGCCTATCTGGTGCAGAGGTGACCCCCGTTTTCTCTGTGTGTGGGAGAGCTTCCCTTTCCTCCCAGGGGGCAGGAGGACATCCCAGGGGACAAGAATCCTGGGGGGGGGACACGAGCACTCCTACCCCCACCCTTGAGAGCTGCCCACAACCCTGCCTGCTCCCTCCCTCCTCACCAGCCGCCCGCCAGGACCAGAAAGAGGTGACCAGCACCAAACCTCCCCCGCGGTGACACCTCCACTTCCCTTGCACCCGCTGGTCCCCCCCCCCCACCCTTCCCAGTAAGGCCTCTCGGGTTGAACTGGGCATTACCTGGAGCTGCTGCACCAGCTGGGTGGCTTGCCTGGGGGACCTGAACTCCTGCGGCAGTGCCGTGGCAGTGGGGGGCTGCGGGGGGACCCCCTCCCCGCTGCTCAGCAGCACCTCCCGCACGATCTCGGCCGGGGACTTGAAGCCGATGGGGCCGCGGGGGACCCCAGGGCGGACGGGCAGGGCTCGGCCCCGCGGCGGTCGGTAGCTCTGGTTGAACTTGACCCTCGCCTCCACCTTGGAGAGGTCGGGCAGGGGGTGGTTGAGCTGCCCGCGGCCGTACCGGGTGCCTGTCCCCGAGGGGTCTCTGGCCTCCTTGCTCCCCGTGCGCCGCTGCTGGGGGCTCAGGGATGGTGACTGCCGGCCAGGCTTGGGGGGCAGCACGGTGGGTGATGCTTTCTTGGGCACCTGGGACCTGTTGTGCAGCTGGGGTGCGGGGAGGGGTTCCCCACTGGGTGCTGAGCCAGTGGTCCCAGCTGGCTGGGGCTTGGGCCTGGGCTCCACGCTGGCAGCGTCACGGAGTTTGTTGGTGGAGAGGTGCAGAGGGATGCTCCGGCTCGGGGTCCAGCCTTGACCATGCCCCTCGCTAGCATCCCTGGCTGTGCCCCAGCCCCGGTGCCGGCGGGATGGGGTGACAGGGCCAGGGCTGGCATCTGAGGTGTCACCACCATCCGTGCTGCAGCCGCGGGGCTGGCAGAGATCCCGGCCATCCCGCAGTGTCTCAGGGCTGCTGCTGGACCCTGAGCCCCACCGGCCCTCAGAGGAGAGCTCGGGGTAGGGATCCCCGTCACTCTCCACCCCCCAGGGCCCCTCGTCTGCCCCGGAGCTGCCCTGCTCCTCCTCCTCCTCCAGGTCCTGCCGCGGGTGCCAGTGACCCTCCTCCGCTGGGGACCCCTCCTCTAGGTCCTCGCCATTGCCTGCAAAACACCAGCGCCGTGGCACTGCTGCCAACCAGCCCGTGCCCCCCGGCCCCCCCGCAGCCCCCTTCGGCCCCAGCAGCCTCTGAGACACCTGGGACCCCCCACGAGGATCTTTGGGCAGCAGGAGGGGACGACTCACCCCATGGTGGGTTCCCGGCAAACTCCCCCAGGCCAATGACCCCATCTTCGTCCATCCGCCTCTCAAAGTCGTCGTCTTCCTCCTCCTCCTCCTCTCCCGCCCAGCGCGTCAGCTCTGTTTGTGTCCAGCGCAGCCATGGTGCCGGGCTGGCCATGGCCCGCGGGGACGGCGTCCCCGTCACTTGCGCCGCTTCATGGCCCGGCGGCGGTGGCGGCGGGCTGGGGACCTCCTCGCCATGAATGTAGGTCACATCATCGGCGCCGCGTCCTGGGGGGGGCTGAGGGAGAGGGAGGGATGCTCAGTGGGACACAGTGGGCTCTGTTTGAGGTGTCCACCCCCCGCTGCCAGTGCTTCTCCCGTCTCCTAGACCCTGGGGACAAAGGCAACCCCCATGATAGGGAGGGGGTGTCACCCTCAGGCCACCCCCCATCACCTTCCTGCATCCCACCAGGAAGCCAGACCTGCCACATCTCCCACAGCTATGATGGTGCCCAGAGGTCCCTGCGGGGAAGGGGAGCCCCCCCGAGCCCCCCCCAAGGGCTTTTTCCCCTCCAGAGTCACCCCAAAAAGCTTTCTCCCGCCCAGGACAGGCACCGGGGCACACCCAGCCTGATGTCAGCATCCTCTGGATGTAAGCCCAGCATGGCAGCCACAACTTAGGGACGGTCATCGGTGCCATCATGGCACAGGACAGGAGCACCCCAAGGAACCTCCAGCTCTGGGGGGGGGGCTGACAGAGAGAGAAATCACAGCAGGGGCCCAGGACGCTCGCTCCACCAAAAAACTCAAAGCAGGAGCTCGCCCTTGCCCTGCTCCTCGGTGCGCCAGGGCTCCCAGAGAGATGCTGGATGCCGAAAATCCAACCTCAGGGCAGGCAGCAAGAAAGCTCGCAAAGATTTTTTTCTCCCCGACACGCCCTTGGTTAGATTCAAGGCCCCCACAACCCGTTTTTGGCCACGGGGTGCTGGAGGCTGGTCCCCATCAGCCACCCTAACCCAATTCCAAAGCAAGGGGGTACACTCACCCTGTACCAGCATCCCTAGGACATCAATGTCCCCGCCATGGGGGTGTCCCCACAGCAGCACCCCTCCGAGCACCTCAAAACCTCCCCTGCGCGCCCGGGCGGGTTTTTGCAGAAGTAGGAAACGATGCTCGGGTGCTTCCTGCAAGTTTGCAGGCAGCCGCAACGGTTTTCAACCCCGTCAGGCCCTGCGCGGCGGAGGTTGGGGGGGAGGCAAACCCTCCTTCTCACGTCGCTTTTCGTCAAAGCCTTTATTTTATTTTTTAAATTCTTTATTATTTAAACCCTGGGACCATCAGCAGCTGCAGCCTTCAAAAGACATCAGGATGGGGAGCTTCCAGGAGGGCGAACACCCCCAAAATTAAGCCATACAGCCCCAAAATTCAGCTATATAGTCGCTAAATTCAGTCATACAGCCCCAAAATTCAGCCAGGTGGACCCCTCCTTGGAAATCCGGGATATGGGCTTTGCCCATATCCCGGATTTCCAAGGAGGGGTCCACCTGACCCACACCCCGAGATGTTGCTGGAGTTCCCAGGGACACCGTGGCCGTAACCAGGCACCCTGACGCGTCCTGGCGTGTCTGCAGGCAGGGAATTAATCCAGCTCGTTACTGTGTAATTAGTGGCACGCGGAGGAGAGCTTGAGCAAGCTCCCGGCTGCTAACGAAACCGCAGCGCAGTCTCTGGGGTGGCTGCGTTTAGCTGGAGGGTGCCGCGGTGATTTCAGGGTGCTGCCGGCTCGGGGTTGGGGGTGATGAGCAGCAAACCTACATACTCCAGTTGAAGTCCTTCAATGTGTTCCGAAGTCTCAGATCTGCCAATTTCCTGACTTAAATCCTGCTGTTAGTGGGGTTTTGGGGGTTATTTTCTGGCATCGATGTCCTTGGGCATCGTTTTTGCACTGGAGGCAGCTCCTGCCTGCATCCTTGGGGCTTTCAGAGCGAGGAACAAACCCGGAGCAAACCTTGAACATCCCTTAGGGTCTTGCAAATCTCCTAGGGAGTTTGCAGGAGGTTTTGTTTTCCCTGCATTCTGCCTGGGCAACTCCACTTTCAGCATCTGGAGATGCTCCAGCGCTTCTCCTGCCTCTGGGGTGCTGTCACCAGGGACCATGAGGTTGCCCATGGGATGCTTCAGGTTCTGCAGCTGCTCAACACAGCTAAAGAGCGATTTTGGCTTTAGCCCTTCTCCAAGGTGGGATGTTTCCAGCCCCACAGCCTTGCCCAGATCCTGGCCCACAGAAGAGACACACCAAATCCCCCCTGACCCACCTCGAGCCCCGCAGCATCCCTGAGAGATGAGAAGCCCCCAACACCAGCCCTGGGGGCTCCTACCAGGGGCCGAAAGGAGCCAGTGGTTCCTTGTGTCGCAGGGCAAACAGGGTTACAACGTTCCCCACCCAGTTTTGGCAGGCTAGTGCCCACATCGTGTCTGACCCAGACACCATCAGCCGTCACCCCGACTCCGAGCAGGGGCCCCCCGGGCCGCGCTGCCCACAGCAGCCACAGTCTGCAGGATCTCCTTGCAAATCCAGCCACATTTATCGCTTTCCCAGACAGTCTCTTTGCTGACGGTTATGGTGGTAGGAGAGAAAATTGGATTTTTATTCCCCCCTGCTTTGAGTTGCTCGCTATTATGGTAGCACAGAAAAGCTTGAAAAATGATGTGGCTATGTACTCAGGAACAACAAAAGAAATGCAAACAATTCCAAGTATATTTATATATATATATATATATATATACACACACAGAGCCCTGTGGGCTGAGACTGCCCAACTCACGTCATGCATGAAACGAGTAGCACAGCCACGACCAACGTGAAGCAGCCCCTATCACCGCTCCCGGGTTGATCTGTGCTGACAGTGGAAGAGATGTCACATCCCCAGCCCCAGGGCTCACTCGGTGACATGGAGGTGGTGGCGACAGGGAGGGGAAGGGGGATGGGACAGGGTGGCTGCGACTCTGCCTTCGCTGCCTTGTCAACCCCTTGGCAGAGCAGGAGGGCTGGGGGAGGCTCTAAATCCCCCTCCCACCTCCATGCTGCAAATGAATATAGTCATCCCTTGCCTGGGAGGGGGGTTAAAGCCCCCTCTGCGGGCCGCAGGGGGGGCTTTAACCCCCCTCCCAGGCAAAGAATGTCTGTTTTATTTCCCTAAACCACCAAACTCAACTCCAGAGGTCCCAGCCACCCACATCACCTCAGGACATCTACACCCCAGCACCCCAAGAGGACAAGCAGAAGGTGCCAGGACCTCCGTTTTTTGGGGTTTTCAACTAAAAGCAGCTTTGCATTTTCAACTAAAAGCAGCTCTGCAACCCAGGGCTTTGAGGTGGGGGGTACACTTGGGGGAAGGTTGGAGGAGGCCAGAACCGCCTCAGGCTGCAACTTGGCAAGGGGGCTGCACTCCAGGAGGGAGGAATTCGTGGTTTACAAACCCTTTTTTAAATTATTTAAGCCTACAAAGTCCTGTTTTATGAGCATGAAAGAGGGCAGAGAAGCGGAAACGTCGCTTTTTTAGTTTGCGCTATTTCCCATTAAAAGAAGGGAGAAACCATCATAGCGAGGAAGAGCCTGGCAAACCCTCCTCATCCTCTGAAAGTACACACGCCTTTCAATGTACTGTCACTCTAAAATCCACGTGTCCCTCTCAGTTCCTTCTGCCTGGAGGGGCCCTGTAACCACCAGACTCCCCCCTAGACCGACATACCCCCACCAAGAAGTACTGAAACCCTGTGGAAACAGCACCTTCTCCAGCCTCTGCACTGAATTGAAGCCCCACGGCGGGTCAGTGACCCTCTCCCACAGTCATTTTCCTTCCTGGGACACGAACTCCCCTGTCCTCGGCACAGGGCTCCATCCTCCCCGGGGACAGCATTGTCCCCAAGGCTTGTACACCCTGGGGTTGAACCCCAGCATACCTGCAGGAGCTGCCGACGGCCGTAATGCCCGCGAAGAGCAGCTTTAATCCCCGTCTGGAGAGAGTTGGAGAGACCTTCTTAGCACAGGGCAGGGGGAGGGCAGCCGGTCCCAAGCAACCGGCAGTGTATCGTGGCTGGATTTGGGTAACCAAGTGCATCCCCTGCTATTGGGGAGTCCTTAAAACATCCCTGCTCGCATCGTTTCGGGTGATTTTTGTTAAAGGGTGCTGCAAAGCGAGGGAAAGCCACGACGCCCATCTGGCACCCACAACCTGACATTAAGGCACCGAATGCATTCACGGCTGCCCTTTAAATAAAACAAGGAACCGAAGCCGCGGGCAGCCCTTGCGACTTCCTCGGAGGAGGCAGTGGCTCGGCCTCGAGTCCCGCAAACCCCCGGGCTTGGCTTCGCGCCGCCCTTCGGCCTGATGAAACCCTCCCGAAATCTTCCGGCCGCAGATTCGGCCCCGGGCGGGGTTGGAAGCGCCGGAATAAGAAAAGTTACGACAAGTTTCCTCAGAGCCAGGCGCGGGCAGGACACGGGGGGTGGCGAGAAGCGGAGCGTCCCGCATCTCTCCGCGCGTCCGCGGAGATGCGCGGAGAGATGCGGGACGTATCGCTTTTCACCCCGCGCCGCTCCTCCCAGGGACCCCAGCCGGCTCCAGCCGCGCTCAGCGGAGCTGGGGGGAAGCTGGATGCGGCCCCCGCGATGAGGCCAGCCCCGCGGGCCCCCAGCTGTGCCTCCAGCTGTGCCCCCGGGGGCGTTCTCCTTCCCCCCAGCTGCACAAGGCGGCTCGCAGGGAGCAGCCGCGATGGTCCCACGCCCCGAACCATCCCCGCTCGCCGCCTCCCGGGGCACAGCTGGGGACACGCACATCTGGCTGGGGGGCACCCCCTGCCCCGCGCATGCAACAGCTGCCCCGCGGCTGCTCACCTGCAGCAAGGGCACGGCCGGCCCCTCCTCGTCCGGCGCTGGGCGGCTCCGCACGGCGGGCCCGGGCCCGGACACAATCCCAGCCCCGGCTCCGGCCCAGCCCACCCCGGCCCCAGCCGCCGCCACCGCCTCCTCCCGGCCCGGCCCCGCCGGACAATAGCGCGGCCCGCCAGCGGCGGAGGGCGGGGCCCGCGCCCTCATTTGCATATCCGCCGCTCGCCGCCAATCAGCGCGCACCGCCCCGTGGGGAACGGGGAGGTCGTTAGCCTAAACCCCGCCCTCTCCCGCTACCCTTATCTGCATAGCCCGCGGCGGGCGGCCAATGAGGCGCAGCGGGACTCTCACTCATTATCATAATTTGTGCAGCGCGGGCACCCTCCGGCGGGGCGGGGCCGGGCCGGGCGGAACCTCCGCGGCGGGGGGGGCCGGGGCCGGAGCATCCCCGGTTTTGCCCAGCCGGGATAACCGTCGTCACCGCACTGCCACCTGCCCTGCCCGGGTGCCCCGTAGCCGTCCCTGCCCCGAAGAAACTCCCACCAACTCAGCCTTTTTCTAACCTGATAGATTTATTGAAAAATTAAAAGCACAAGCTCTCTCTATATAAATACGACGACGTTGCCAGCGATTTACAAGGCCTCCGGTTGCTCTCTCTTGCATCCCCACCCGTGGCCTGTTCTGCCCGCCTGGCCACGGGGCTGAACACCCAAAAGGGCAGGGACCACTCAAAAACCCCTCCAGCCTGAGCCACGGGCCCACCTTGCTCTGCATGTGGCACTCAAATGACAGTGGGGACACCCAGTCCTCTGCCGTCCTCCTGCCCCGCTCCCCAGCCTGGCCAAGGGGGAGAGTGTTGCTGCAGGGCAGCACCCTCGCCCCGGAGAGGACACAGATGGAGACTTTAAGGGATGTTGCACTGATTTCTGCCCGTTCTCAGCGTGCCCTACCCAGGCAGTGACAGTCTGTGATGGGCGAGAGGATGGCTGGGGAGAAGCTGGGGGTGCCTGCAGGTGCCGGGCAGGGGTGGGATGCTGCTTTCACACCTTGGCGCTGCCCTTCATCCCACTTCGGGCGCTCCCCGACCCAAACCACAGTCCCCAAACCCACACGGGTTCCTAAAGGGCGACGTTGAATTCTGTGACCAAGAAATCAATGTAGTCCTTTTCCTTCAGCTTAAAGGCTTCAGCGATGATACGGGCGGCTTCCCGATGCTCTTTTCCCCGTAGTCCCGTGCCGTTCACCTCCAAAATGACGTGGCCCACCTTCAGCTTCCCGCAGTTGTGCGCCGAGCCCCCACGCTGCAGGAGAGAGGTGGTCAAGCTCATGCTCCCACTGCCCCCCCTCACTAAAGCCAAGGATGAAATACAGGCCCTTTTGGGAAAATGTGAAATGTTCCATTTCCATCATGTTCACCCTGACCCGGCGAATGCGAGGTCAGGGTGAACATGATGGAAATTAAAACACTTCACATTTCAGAAAGAGGGGATGAATTTGGCTTTCCTCCTGCTTGATCCTGGAGCACAGCACCAGCTGGGATGGCCAAGAATAACCAAGGCGCAGTCAGCTTGGCTTTTCTTTTGCTGTAAATAACTTGAATTTTGCCCCAAGTAAACAGAGGAAGCAGTGCAGGGAGACAGCTCCCGACGGCTATCACTCACCATTCCCATCCCAAACGCTTTATCTGAACAGGAAAAGGGAGTTTCCAGACATCTGGAGACACCAGCCAAGCTTTTGGGACTGCCCAGACCCCCCCCCGAAACATCTGCAGCAAATCCCTAGCTCCCAGGACGTGCTTTACAGTATGGGATCACCCACAGGACACGACTGCAATCCTCAGCAACTCCCCCCTGCCCCGCAGAATGGTGCCTCTGATGCCTGGGGAGACACAGGGCTACAGGAGGAGGAAAGCATCCCTCCAAAATCTCCTCTGGCAGGCCAGTCAGCCACTCCGCTCCGGTAGCAGCTGAAGGGCTTTCCTAAGTCTGTCCAGGGAGGAGTGTGATGGGACATGCATCTAGTTCTTTCTGTTCTCAGCCTGCCCTACCTGGATGGTGACGATGCGGGGCAGCGGCTGCCGCGTGTTTGCTCCGCCCTCGATGGCGATCCCCAAGGTCGGCGCGCTCTTGGACACTCGGATCAGACACGATGTGGGCTCCAGGAGCCCGGGCTGCGGGGAGGGATGGCAGTGCTGCCGAGCGAAGCCAGGCACCGTCTGCCTGCCATCCTTCCTCCACCAGGGCCCCGCGACAGGCAGGTTCACCCCCGGCAGGGTCCCACAGGAAAGAGAGAGACGTGCTGCCTGCAGGAGCTCTGTGATCCCCAATATCCAAGATCCCAAGTGTGGGCAGGTCTGGAAGGGCCTGGGGAGCTGTGGAGCAGCTCTCCACCTGCCTGCCTATGTCCCTCAATCTTGCCCCCATCAGAAACCTTCCAACTTACTTCTGGTCCCACCTTCCCTTCTGGGTAACAGGTGACTTCACTCATGGGTCACTATGCCCTACGGGTGTCCCCACAGAGCCAGGAACTCTGCCAGGCCCTAAGCAGCTGCTTGCTGGCCCTGGATTTACCCAGGATGGAGTGCACCAGCCCCTCTCAGCCATTACTGGCTCCATTCCCCACGGCTCAGCCCACAGGCGAGCTGACTCAGCCCATCAAGCAAAAGGACAAATAACCCCTCAAGGTACAGAAGACGGGTTGCTACAGCCAGCCAGACAGGCAGCGAGGAGCAGAACTGCCCCTCGGCAGCCCTGGGTGCCCACCTCCCACGAACAGCAGCACCCCGAGGCCCCTGGGCACCCAGCCTCACCGGCTTGGAGGCCCCTTCTGCCACCCCCTCGCTCCTCGTGGCCTCCTTGAGGCTTCGGCTTTTCCCAGGGACCGGCTGCCGGCTCTTGTCCTTGCCGCTCATCTCGACCTCCCCGATGTCCACCCCGCTGTCCTCGCTGAGGGTCTGCCCGCTGTCCGACAGCTGGGAGAGCGTGGAGGCTGGGGAGAGACCAGGGCTGTTAGAGGTCGGGCAGCACGGCTCTGCGGCCAGCCGAGCACCCGCGGGGCCACGTACCGGAGGGAGGACATCTTGCCTGCTCCCAGGGCTGGGCAGCTTCCCTGGGATTTAGACCTGAACTTCAGAGCAGGGTTCCCAAGTGGAGCCCTCCTGAAGAGTGGAGCTGTGCAGAAGGAGCATCAAGGAAGAAGTGGGCTCAAATCCAGGTCCAGGATCCAACCCAGATCCCAAACCAGGATGGAGAGAGGGTGATGAACTCAGGGATGCTGCTAGAGCCAGCCCATGCTCAGCACCACGATCCGGAAGGAGATGAGGACAGACCTGAGCAAAGAGAAGCAGCCGGGCAGGAGCTCTCTCCCTTTTGGGGATGAAGAATCTGGGTGCAGATCAAGATTCTGCCTCTGGAGATTCACTCCGCAGGTGTGATGGCACCTGCAGGGAGGGCTGCGGGTCCGGGAGATCGGCTCTAGGACTTAAAGGAATTGTGGGGGGTCACACTGCTGACACCCCTCGGGCCCGAGGCACCGCTCCAGCCCCGCACCCATCCCCTGAAATGAATGAACTAATTGCAGTGGGAGGACGGAGCCGCGGGAGGGCGGTAACGCCTCTCGCATCGGGTCCCACGGAGCGCGGACGGGAACCGAGCGGGGCTCCCGGGCACCGGGGGATGTTGTGGGGGCTTCCAGCCCCAAAGCCCCTCAGCCGCAAGCAGAGCCCACCCTCCCGGGCACCCTCAGGGCTCCAGGACAACCCTTCCCAACAGCCGTCGGACCAGAGCCGTTTGCCGAGGGACCTGTGGAGCCCAGCACGCTCCTCCCTCACTTCCACTTCTTTTTCCTCAGTCAGGATCAATCTGACCCCCAAACACAGTGTAGGAACCATTAGAATTTTTTTTTTCCCTAAAATCCGGAGCTAATGAGAAAAACCCCAAACTGTTGGCGTTTTGTTTTTTTTTTTTTCCTTCTAAAACTCCACTGGAAGCAGATTTTAACACCGAGCACAGCAAAGCCCACGCAAGCGAGAAGTTGCCATCAGCTGCCCAGCAGAGCTCAGTCTTTAAGCAAAAGGCAGCGTGTCCCGCGCTGGGAACCTGGGGTGGTTTTGAATGTGAGGAGAGCTGGCTGCCCTGCCCCTCACAGGTTTTCCAGTATTGCCAAAACCCAGGGCTGAGAGCTTTGTCTCAGAGATTAACTCCACCACTGCGATCACGCTGTGGAGGGCTTTATGCGTTTCTTGGATTTTCACTTTTTTTTTGGCTGTAATGCTGTCAGGCTGTTTTCCGCAACTGAAAATTCATCCTGGGGGGAGGAACAAAAGCAATCCAACACAGAGCTACCAAACAGCAGCGCATTGCTGCACTGATCTGGGCCCTGTGGCTTTTATCCCATCCTACTGACCTACTCTGAACCAAAATGGCAATGTTTTTCCCTGTGACTCCTCACCGGAACCACTGGGAAGGGGGCAGGAAGCTCGTAACCAAGTTTTGCAGCCTGATGCAGGTCTCACTCTTCCAACCCGTCCCCCTAGTTCCTGCCCGTGAGGTCCATCTCTTCTCCCATTTCTCTCTGGAGGAACACTCCAGAGAGGGTTTTTTCACTCTGTGGCTGATGATATGACACCCACCTCTGGCCTGCGGCAAGGGTCTCACTTCATTGACGTCGGGCTCGCTGTTGGGTTGGTGCACCTCCACCATGATGAAATGCTGGTTGGCCACGCTCTGCGGGCTGCCCTTGTCTGGTGGAGGGGGTGCTGGGTGGGGTGGGGGAGGAGGAGGGGACGGGGAAGGGGGGTTCTGAAGCCCACCGGCTGCAGAGCCATCTGGGGGTGGGCTCTTCAACCTCGTTGGGGACCGGACCCTGGGGAAGGGCCCGATGGGGTGTTGGCTGACCAAGGAGAGCTGAGCATCCATTTGCCTCCTGGAGCTGTGCAGGGCCGGGGAAATGGTAGCATAGATAGCGCTTGGGGCAGACTCTTCGGTGGATGTGGTAGCAGTGGAGGTCACGCTGACTGTGTCCTTCTCAGGGTGGCTGGGAGGGGGTGTGGGGTTTCGAGGTGCCACAAAGAAGAGGCCTGACTGAGAGGACTCGGAGGAAGGGCGCTTGGGCTTGTCTTTCCCCTGGTTCCTGTGCTGGGCAGCAGAGGGGTCCAGCATCTGAGGGGCTGAAGGAGGAGGTGGAGGCTTGAAGTTGGGTGGTTCATCTGGGAAGGAGGAGAGATCATCCTGCCAGACCAAGAACAGAAGCCTTTAGGACACCATGCTCAGCCGTGAGACCTTTCCCAGCTCACAGTCACCTCTATCTGCCTTCTCACTGTGACCACGGCAAAATGAACTGATTTTCATGGAAATGCCTTTCCGAGCTTAACGGCAAAGAGAATACGACTCACAAATGAGGACAATTAGAGGACAAACTACTCGACTTTTGCTCTGGTTCACTACTCTTATTCAGACAGCCAGAATATTTCTTCCTAACCAGTCCGATTAACTCACTTCACTGACTGCAGTGACATCCATGTGATGTAGCAAAGACTACAGAAGCTGAGACAGAACTCGATTTGCCTCCAGCTCCCACCCAAGGCGCAGCGTCTTACCAGGGAGATGTCCGGCAGGGTGTTGATGCCACTTTGGTGGCTGTCTCCACCTCCCTCCAATTCTGACGTGTTCTGATAGGACAAGGAAGGAAGATAAAACCAGGTCACAGCAGCAAGGAGCAACCACCACAGCGCCAGCACAACAGGGAACATGCAGAGCGATGCAGGGCATCACCCAAACCCCCGGCGCAGGGCTGGTCTTTCACCCACAAGTTCTGGTTTCCTGGGAGGTTCCCTAAAGACTTGCACATACAAGCAAAGTGACTTGCTTGGGAAAAGCACCCTCCCAAGCCAAGCAGCATGCTCAAAGTCTGCTGTGAGCCTGACCCACCAGGGGAATTTCTTCTGTAGTGGAGGAGCATGCTGCTCTTAAATCTCAGCTCCTAGTATTTAATTTGGAAGATGGGGAGGAACCAGCTCTGAGGGCTGCAGGCTGGGAGAAGGCCAAGAGAAAAGTTTTAAATTTCCCTCTCTTGCAAGCCAGAGCAGTTGGTCTCAGGTGTTAATAGGAGTCACTGCCATCACCTTCCCTTTATGAGTCAAAATGTCACCAGGAAATGTCACAACATCCCCCTGAACACATCACAGCTCCAGAAGTCAAGAAGGGCTTTGGGAACCTGTCGGTCTGCCTGCAGTCTGCACAGGGGCAGCTGTCAGTCAGGATGGGTCCAAGGAGAGGATGTAGATACAGTGATGCAGAGCAAAGAGGCACCCTGGCTAATTAACAGCAGCGACGGCAGCACTGGGGACGGGCAGGCTGGTGAGCAGCTCTGCTCTGGATGAGGCTGAACCCAGCTGCTCCTGAGCCGAGCCCAGAGCCACGGCTCTGTCTCTGGCTTTGCCCCAGGTACTCTCCCAGTGGATGCTCTCCCAGGGTGCACAGCACCAGCTCTGCCCAGTTCCCCTGAAGAACAAACCCAGACCCAGCAGCCTCCTCTCACAGGAACTCCTGATCTGGAAAGCACTGCTGATGCTCAGGAAGGGTGTGCTTCGTGTCCCTCATGTTCACAGAGATGTTTGTGTGTTTCTGCTGGGGTGGGCAGTGTACAGCTTGTGTTTAACTGTGTGTTATTTATTGCAGGGCAAACAACTGATTAGTTGAAATGCTGGTGCATCTGCATTTCCCCCATCTGCTGGAGGCTGCTGCTGTGTCTGTAAGATGTTAGCATCCCAAAATAGACACGGGAGACAATTAAGAGCATTAAAGAAGCAGTGAAAACATTGATGGAAAGTGCTTTTATCTCTGTGGCTTCAGAAGGAACCCTGGAGAATGAGAACGAAAAGAAACGGCTTGCTCAGAGAGGGACAGGGAAAGTATTAGCTTTCCACTCCTTCCTCTGTTGAGGGTTGATTTCATCATTAATCCAGTGCAAAGGCAGGTGGCTTTCAAATGAGGAACAACCCATACACCTTCCTGGGTTACTGACCATGTGGACAAACCAGAGCAGAAGACAGATTTGGCTGAAACAGAAAGATCAGGCTTCAGCCAGACCTGACATGCCACAGGACCGTGAAAATCCAAGCGCTGGCATGAATGATGGGGTGATACCATATGTCTGAGGCAGGCAGGGCTATTTCAGAAGTGACCTGCCTTCGTATTAAAATGTTCACGAGCTTCTGGGCCGCGCACACACTAGTGACAGATCTTCAGATTTGACTGAAGTGCCAATGAGTTTAAAAAAAGCTCAAGTGCCATCATGTCCCTGCCTGACACCAAGAATGCTCAGCTGGGGGAAACTGCACCAAACTGCACCAGCGCGCTCGTTGCAGATCTTCCTCCTTTTGCCGTCATTTCCTCTAATGAGAAAGTTGTTCTGCAGAAAGCTGCCCAAATATCACCCTCCCCCTGCACCAGCCCACCTCCAGATGCTGCTCAGAGCCTTTAATCCAGCCAAATGGCTGTGTGCACAAGGAATGGAGCCAAGGCAGAGATGGTGGCATTTCAGCACCAGCCTGGCCGTATTTGGGAGGATCTCAAAACTCTTCCCTCACCAGCCTTGCCTCTGCCAGCCTCAACCTGCCTCCAAGAGTTCACTAAGTTCTTGGCAAATGCACAAGGACTGGACACCTGCGACGTGACACTCATAGAGAAGAATCTGCTTGATGCCCCCCCCCACCCATCACAGAGCTATGCCTGTCACTACGACATCAGGCCCATCCCAGAGCGCTTCACAACGCTGTGTCCCAGTCACAGCCTCATAGCTGGGACCAGTCTGCACCGGGATTTGGATCCTCCTGGCAAAGGGAGGGTGGGAAGAGCTGGCGAGCCAGCTCCAACCCCCTGACCTGGCTCTGCTCTCCCTGAACCACAGCCGGTGACACTGACACCCCTTGTCTTCTTCAGGGCACGTTTTTAATGTTGACGTGTGCAAGCAGGAGATTTTCTTTTCCCCAAGCTTTAGTACTTTGGGGGCAAAAGCAATTAAACAGAAATTGCTCTGGGCTATAAAATGTAATGGCTTTTAAGCTGAGCACATTTGCTTTCAGGAATTGGCTATTTTAAGACTGTGCCTTCCTGGATTTCCCTTGAAAGACCCATCAAAGCCACGTGCCGCTGTTCTGAAAAATGAGTATTTATTGAGAAGGCTGCTCCCTCCTACTGACTCTCTGCTCCTTTACCTCATTTATTTTCTAGTTACTTATAGAAACTGGAGGCCAGGGAAGGCCCTTCCAGCCCCTTGGTGGGGTGCACCTGGAAAACTTTTGTCCTTCTTATCTTGCACAGAGTCCACGGCAGGAGCAATGGAGCTGGTGAGCATCTTTCAGACAAGCAGTCAATTTCCATTCTCAGATTAAGTGGTAGAGAAACTGCCACCTCCCTGGGGAATACAACCCAACCTTTAATTAACCTCCCAGCTCCAAATGACTCCCTTATTTTCCAGTTACTGCTAACGAGAGCTTTGCAGAGCTGCTCAGCCTGACTCCCACAGGGCTTAGATTTTGAACAACTGTGCCAGTCTGAGAACAAACTCAGCTTTCCTCTTCTGTCCCTCTCCTTCCCTCTCCCACCCCAGAATGAGGGCCACAGGTGAGAAAGATGTCCTCCATCTCTCTACTCTCATTCTGCTCTCCCTCTGGGACACAAAGATTATCTGCCAGCTGTCAAAGAGGATGTGAGGCTTGAGATTCACTTTCCAGAGAGAGGAACAGCTCAGTGCCATCCTCTGCTTACTTATACTTCTTGTGAAACAGAGATCAAAGACTCACAGGTGGTAGCAACTCAATAGGGTTGTCCCACTGGGCCCAATCCTGCAGCTTCAGGGAGCTGGGAACAAGTCAGCACTTGTGGAATCAGGCCCTGGGAGAAGGTACCTTTGGATGGCAGTGCCCTTGCTAGGAGCCAGTAGAGAAGAAAAAAATCAACAAGGGATTTCAATTCCTTAATCCTAGTAACGAGCGCTGGAGCAGGAGGAAATGCCAGACTGCCTGGCTTGTAAGCAATTAGAAAGTCATACCACTCCGATCAGACAAGTTGCATCTGATTATTGCAGTCTACAATTAACCTTTGCTTCACAGGACTCATCTTGAGATTCAAGACTTAAAAGAGGTGATGCTGACAGTGAGGCAGACACACACCACCTGTGGGTGGCACCACCAAACACGGCTTCGTCTCATCTCATAACAGAAGCAGTTTTTGCACGGCAGGTCCTGATCACACTGGTTATTTTTGGTGTAAGTTCACCCACTGACCCATGGGGAGCTGATGGGACGATGGGCCTGGTCTAGCGTTACTGCCTTTGGTCATGAAGCCAAAGAAATCCGTGTCTCATGGTTCAGAGTGCCTGTGACAGATTCAGTCTGGGAATACTACAGCTATCCTCTCCTAGAGAAGTGCTGATCCCTGAGGGATGTAGCTTTTGGGCCAGGTTCACAGCTGCCAGAGGTCCTCTCCCCCAAAGCAGTACTGGCAGCTCTCAGCTCCACCACTCGCTGTGTACGCTCAACCTGCTGACCCCTGCGATTTCCTCCCAGACAAGGAGGAGGAGATGCACTCCACACCTTGGAGCTGCGCTGCAGGGCACGAGCCTGCAGCTCTTCTCAGCTTCCTCCCAACCAAGGGCTCTGCTACGAGACAGAGGGATTTCTGAGGCTCTCCCTACATCCATGCCTAGCCTCTCTAAAGTCTGTGTGAGGATTTCTGCAAGGCTGAACACACACAGTCTGACTACACCGACTGCCTCTTGCACCAGAGCACCCATTTTTGCAGACCCAAGGCTTGTAAGGAAAAATTTTCTCCCATCCCAGAGGATGCCTGATGGGATGTGACCAGCCTACTGGTATTTAGCCAGGGTGCCCCATACAGCGACAGAGCACAGCAGCAGGTAGAGCAGGCAAAAAGGCAGGAAGGGCAGCCTGGGGTCCATTAGGCATTAATGCTTCTGGTCCTTCTAAAGTGCAGCCCTGAGCTGTCGGTGGCACAGAGGGGTTTAGTTCAAGCAGGACAGAGGTAGCAGCTGGGTTTGGTTCAAGGCTGAGTCTTGGCTGCCCTGCAGCAGCAAGGCCTGCAGCCGTGTGAGGGAAAGACTCTGGAACGGCTCAGCAGAGCCACAGGAAGAAAAGGCAGAGATGGGTGAAACGAGGCGGCTGTTCACGTGGCCGAGTCGCATGCGGCCCCTGGACAGCCTGCATCCCGCCCCCTGCCCGACACACGCTCGCAGCCTGTCTGCTATGGCAACCACAGCACTCGAGCTCCCGTCTCGCTGACAGCCCCTACCTCCATCAGGTCTATTAGCCACAAGAGCCGCTCCTGGGGACGTGCGAGGGGAAAAGCAGATTGAAATAAGCATAAAAGCGAAAACATAATGTCAGGGAGGATGCAGAACAAACAAGCAAGACAAGCAAATCCCAGCACAATGCAGCCCTCCTCCCGCAGAACCCACCCTGCAGAACCCACAGCCAGCTGCTCCCAGAGCTGAACGTGAAGGCTGAAACGAGCCCCTCCGGCAAGCAGGGCTGGGGAGGGCAAGAGCAGCAGGGGCTTAGGGCAGAGGAAATAGTTTGGGGAGCTCTGCCCCTCCTCTGTCTCTATCCTGCTAGCTGAGATAACCACCATGAGCCAGTGCTCTTTGCTCGGCACTTGTTTTAGCGAGCGGTGGTGACAACCATCTCAAGTGTGAGTGGTCCCACCACCTGAGGCAGAGCTCAGAGAGGTGCACGTTCTCACACGCATGGAAAGAGGTGTCACACCGCCAGGGAGGACCCGCACTGCGACACAGGGACACATGTTCTTGAAGGAAGCCCTTACAACACCTGTGCCCATTCTCTTCTCTGCGCCCAAACTGCACACCGGCCTTCCCCTTGACCTCTGGGCTCCTGTGCCAGGTGGGGCTGAGCCATTGCTTGCACATCAGGCCAGGCAGCCACACCTGGCATGTGGTGTCACAGAGCAGGAGAGAGACCATGGCAGGCCCAAAGTAGGTGCTACAGCCCAAGGCACAGGGATTGCATGAGAATCGGGTGTCATGCTCAGCACACAAGTCCTGGCAGACCTGCGTTAGCCCTCTGACACTTGGGGAAGATTTTCCCAGGCAGCCTTTGGAGAGCAGCACAAGACTCACTTTGTTTATCCTGATCCAGAAAGGATCTTGCTGTAATCCATCCTGAACAGAGCAGATGGCTTTCCTATGGGTATTTGTGAAGTCAATGGGACAAAAACACAGCTCTGATGCTTTAAAACTCTCTGAGGCCTCTTGGGAGGCTGGACCAAACCAAGTTGGCAGGCACAGCCCCAGGGAACCCCTGCCTGTCCCCCATGAGGGCTGGACCCTCCACACCACAATCCCACTCGCCTTGGCTGTGGGCTGGTTTTCTTGCTCTCAAACTAGCAGAAAGCCCATTGTCATCCATTCTCTTCACAAAGGTTTTAATTTCCAAGGTTGCTAATGCATTTAGCATGAAAGGCATTTCATGGCTAGGAAATTAATTTCGGGGCTGTGTGCCTGCACACTCTGAGGTGATTACGATAACTTAATTAGACGGTGCGTGCAATGAAGGCCTGGCAGAGAGACGTGGGAGTGCTGCTGCTTAACGCTGGTGAGTGGGCAGGGGCTGGGACAGGACGCAGTTGGCCTGAGCACTGTGGCCCCTGCTGGGACGGGGAGTAGGCAGACAGCGTCTTGAAGGAGGCGATTTAAAAGCAACAGCCCAAGCTGGTGATTAGCGGCTGGCGTGGCAGCGACATGTCACTGAGATTTCTGTGTGGATGGAGTTCACATTGAACAGTGGGAGGCCTGGAAGGGAGGCAGATTTCCTCCCTCGCTGGGGACAAAGGGACATTTAGCACCAGGCGCAGCCCCCATGCAGTGGACGGTGGTGTCTCAGTCTCAGTGGCACAGAGGTACCAAGCACATGTCTCAGCATCACCTTATGACACCTACAAATGGCACTGCTGCACCCAGCCCACAACGAAAAGAGAAAGCTTTGAGGGAAACCATGGGGGAAGGAGACTGAACAGGGTTTCCTGTGACGTGAAATGCCTTTATATCACCCCCAGGAAGCAGGCATTGAAAGAAAAAGGAACAGCGAGGAACTCACTCGGGCTGAGCTGACAGTTGTGGCAGTGAAGTGGCTGCTGGAGGAAGAGACGGTGTCACTGTAGGACATCATGGAGTAGGAGTCGGTGCCAATGCCGGGCCCCGAGGGCTGCCGAGCCTTCATGGACTCGATCTCTCTCTTCAGCACCAAGTTGTCGAAGCGGTCGAGGTCTTGTGGGCAGATCACACCCCGCACCTCTGAAAGCAGTGAGAACTGGGCCAGGCAAACAGACAACCAAAGAGAGGTTGGAACATGACCATATTCCTGGGTAGGTGAAGACCCATCCTCCCACGCTGTTCTACAGTGGTAATGAGATGCACTAGCAGGGGGCACACGAGGAGGTTTGGGACTAAACTTCACCAGAAGCTCCTCTGCCACTGAATGCCAGCCTGTATCCTCCACAATGTCCTACCTCTGGATTTTGCTTTCATACCCTCACCCTTGACCCTGAGCAGATAACCTCAGAGGCACTGAGCCACACTGTTGACAGCGGCCCTGCTCAGTCCCCCAGGTACCAGAAACTGTCTCTGTCCTCGATGTGGGCCTCACCTTAGCATGTGTGTTGAGTAGCTCAAAGAGTGCCATCACCAGAGCATCCACGGAGATGTTGCCTTCCTTATACTCATCAAGGTAGTAGCCCATGGTTGCCCGTTCCTGTTCATTCAGCAGGTGCCGTGCCTGTTCCTCCAGCATGACTCGCGTCTGGTTTACGATGCTGCTCAGTGTCACCTGGGAGCCGGCCAGGCCCCGGTAGAACAGAGGCTGCAGAAGACAGGAGATAGGCTTTGGCCTGGGCTGCCAAGGAATCAGTTGCCCATCGGCCCAGGCTGCCTATGTTTCAGACTGCCACTGTCACCCAGCTAGCTACCTGTGGTGAAACTGGAAAGCGGGGCTGGAAGGCGGATACCGAGAATGACTGGAGGCGGGTACCCCCGAGGATTCATCGGTACAGCTGCTCACTTAGCGCCACTGCTTGTCTGGGTAACTCCAGAGCCATGAGTTTATGCAACACCAGTTGAATAAACAAAACAGCTTCCCAGTTTTGTTCTGCAAGTGTGGATGCTGTCCCTTGGCCAGCTATTATAGCAGGATGCACTCCTTCATGGTAGAACTGAAGGAATTGGGGCCACGAGAGGCAAGTTTTGCATTTTGTGTAAAAGGCACATTTGCCCCCACCGCAAGCTCGAAGCAGACCCTGCTGAACAAAGGGCCGCTGGAAACCAAAGGAGTCCCAGGAAGAGACATGTCTGGCTGCAGATGAAAGGCTTTTTTCCTCGAGAAGGATTATTTCTAAGAGGAGGTCCTTGCTGTTCCTGTCCCAGGCAGTGTTGGCACAGTCAGCATAGGGATGAACCCAGACAAAGCCCTGACTATCCTGGAGGCAGAGAGGAGCTGAGGCTGGGGGGCATGTTTTGCCAGCAAACAGCATAAAGCCATTATCAGTGAGAGCCACCTGTGAAACCTCGCTGCTTCATTTCTGTTTAAAAGAAGCACGCTTTGCAAAAAGGTGTTCGGAGAAGACAAGCTGGCACTGAGCTGCTGGTACTGAGCAAGCCTGGCTGGTGTGCTGGAGAGGGCTGGCTTAGCTCTGCTTTGGGGTGGGAATGGTCCCAGGAGCTGTCAGGGTGCAGAGACAGCGACCATGTGGAAGGTAACACCGTCATCTCTGAAGGGAGGGGGGCCCCATGGTCCTTGCCTGTGTGTGACCATTGCCTCGTGCCCATTAATGTGATCGTTGCCAGGCTAGGAGGTACCAGATGTGCTGCAGAACTGACCCACTGGTGGCACAGGAGACAGGGCACCCATTATGTCACACACAAACACAGCTGGCAACAGGAGGTGGGAAGGAGAAAGGCTAGAGACAGTTAAAACCCACTGATCCTCATCAAAGTCGCATCCCTTTTATAATCAGGGGCACAAAGCTCGCTCTCCCATAGAAAATAAGAGACGATAACGGTGATTTTTTTGACAAGGCATCAGGAAAGCCCAATATCTCTTACCCTGGCTGTCGCCTCTGCAGCATGGTCACCCACTGCCCTGCGAGGAGGGAGAAGATCAGTCAGCACCGAGTACCATGTGGCTGTCACTCACCAACCGACACCTGGCACGAGATCTGTTCCTTACTCTCCTCTCTGTGGCTGTAAACTAAAACCTTCTGGCCTGGGAGAACAGGGAAAGGGCAGCACTGTGTTGTCCAGACCCACTCTGCCTTACAGGCCAGAGACACTGTCTTCCAAGCACCAGATATAGGGGCTACATGCCTGAGCACCAGGGGTGCTCCCATGGACACCTGTCACATGCTGGGGCTCCACACCCACCCGGGGTGACCCCACAGCAGCTCTGAGCTGACAGAGCTACACAGCAAGCTCGCGCAGGGTGGACACCAAGCACGTACCCTGCTGAGCTGACGAGGGTCTCTCCGATCTGGGAGCTTGCTATCCACCTGGTCTCGTCCACGGTGGTCCGGGCGTGGGGCAGCCTCCCGATGTCCTTCACCGTCATGATGAGGTGGCGGGAAGACTTGAGCAGCTTCACAGCCTCGTCGTGGGGGATGCTGAGGAAGCTCCTGCCGTTCACCTCCAGGATCTGGTCTCCGACCTGAGAAGTCAGGATGGGGTGAGACTGGGAGACCCTGGGGGCGTTCCTGCTAGGAATATGCCTTTTCTCCCACCAGGGAGGAGCTGCTCAGCCTAACCCACTGCCAAACTATGGATACAGCAATTGGAGGGACCAAGAAAAATGAGGGAAAGGGACCAAGTGTTCGTGGCTCGAGACCAGGCACTCAAGCTTACAGACAGTGAAGGACCAGGCTGTGAAGCCTGGAAGAGCCTGTGTAGGATCCAAAGCCAGACCAATCTGTCCATTTTCCTCCATTAACTACATCTGCAGACCAGCCTAGTTACAACAGCCCCCAAAGAATACCAAGACCTCCAGCCCTGGTTCCTCCTGCTGATGTGGCAGGCCAAGAACCATTTGTGGAAGCCCCAAACCTCAGATCTCTGTGTGCAGCACCGAGGGTTCAAGTCGGGTGTCTCACCACAGTCTCCAACACTCTTTAGTAGGATCTGAGACAGCTGGATTTCATCTCTCCTCCTATTTCCTCCACAGCTGCTCCCAAGAGGTTTTATTTTGTGGCCAGAATCTTTGCTGTCATCAGGACCTTCCCTGGCAGCCTGGCCATGTTGAAGACACAGCACTCATCTGGCATTTTCCCCTTCATCCCAGGTCCTCTTTGCTTCCAGGGCATTTACTGCCTCGTTACCACATCACAATTCACCCTGTTTTTGATATGACAACTCTTTGAAATTGCTCTTTATATCTTTGCTTAACTATAGGATTCTGTTCAGCTCTGTCAAAACACACTCTTATTTTCTTTATGCTGCAATGCAAGCAGAATGAGACATTCCTTTAAATAACTCACCTCCATCTTAGAGGAGAAAAGAGGGACTAGGGAGAATTTCTAAGTCTAAGATACTCCTCATACATGGAGAGTCAACGTCATCTTCTCAGTTCGGTCCCGGGTAAAGGAAGCCTCAGAGAACTGGCATTAATTCTCCAGACTCTTACTCCACTGAGGAGCCATGATTAACCACTGCCAAGTCTATGCGGTGGGCTGTGACTCTGCTGTCACATAAGCTTCTCCCAGTGCTATCCAGAACTTTGCTGGGGTGAAAGTGGACACAGGGAATACCACCAGAAAAGCTCAGCTCAGCATGAGAGATCCATTGGCCGTCCCATCAAGGAAGGGAAGCCAGTTGCTGGCCTGAGGAGGCAGCAACTGACCCAGAAACCAGAATACAGCTCCTGCACTGGGACATCGTCTCTGTTTTCTGCCATAGCTGTGCTGAAGCTCACAAGAGCATGGGGCCAGGGCTTGCATCAGCTGCAATCCAGGCACAGCGTTGCCAGCCAAGATGGAAGGTGGCTGGGTGCTGTGGCAGCAGGACTGACACCCCTACGGACAACTTGCACACTTTTGCACACACTCCCACTGGAATTCTGTGAGCCTGTGCTGCTATGCCTGTGGTATCCAGATGGTCGATCCAACAACCATCAAGGCTTCCAGGCTAACAGGATTCCTGTCAAGGCACCCACTGCTCTCACTTTATCTTCCTGAGACAGCATTTTCCTTCCACTAGTGCATCAGTGAAAGGTTGACAGAAACCGACGCACAGTGGTCACGCTGTGGCGTCACATGCAGAGCTGATAAAACCTGACCATGGCTTCTCCAGGCATCCCCATGAGGACCATCCTTGGCAGAGAGAGCACAAGAACGGGGAAGAAAAGACTAAGAGAGAAATCCTGCTGCTTGGGCCAGAAGAGACCCCTGGATCACAGGCCTGGCTGTCTCAAGGTCCGTGGCGTGACAGGCACCGTTCACATCATCCAAGGTGATCGCTACGAGAAATCAAGTAGAGAGAAGGAGAGGAGCGAGCTGGCACAGAGTCCCTGAGTGGGAAAAGTGAGCATGACTTAGCAGGGCTCTGTCAGAGGTGACAGGGGCAGGTACAGGTGTTTAACAACCAGGCAGTCCTTGGCCACTGGCTGAGATACAACTGATGCCTCTTGAATGACCAGAGAGCACATCAGCAAAAGACTGTATAACCAATAGCTTATGGGCCACCTGGTTCAGGGTGCAGCTCTAAGGCAAACCTGCAACAAAAGCACACAATGGGAAATTGTGGTAGGAAACACATCAAGAATAGCTCTAAAACTAGTGTAATGGCAATATCCAAGTGAATGCATAATCTTGGGGTGAGAGCATTCCCTGGTTATATCTCTGCGTGCCCAGCAAGGAGATGCAGAGAGAAACGTTCTAGAGAAGGGAAACAGAAATGATTAGTGGCAGATGAAGGTGTCTGTGAAAGGACAGATCGAAAAGATTAGGCTTGTTAAATTTAGAGAAGAGATAATGTGTGAGGAGCTTGATGGAGCTATACAAAATAATGCTGCCAATAATGAGAAGCCAGAGAAGGGCTCTCGTTTATCCTTCCTTCTCATGAAAGGACAGAGGATGCTCAGTGAGGCTGGAAGGACACTCTGAGTGGCATCAGTAGGAGAAAAGGACATGGAGCAAGAGCACCACACAATCATAGAACTGTTTAGGTTGGATCATAGAGTCCAGCTGAAGCAGAGCTCAGTTCTGCGTTCAGCTCTGTCCAGTGACCTCACCTCATTTTTCTGGGGACAGGTCCTTCCTCTGTGACACACAGAGAGGCTGGTGGGTAGCAAGAGCTGTGGCAGCACAGGAGAGCCCAGTCCCTACCAACACCACTGCCAAGAGCCCCTGCGTTTGTCCTCACATGGGTCAGCCGATGTCCTGTGCTTGCTGTCTTCATGACTGCTGTTAACAGGGAAGCAGCACAGCTAGTAACGCAAAAGAGATGATAATAAAGAAGGGAGCCAATACCTTCAAGCTGGGCTGATGCAAGCCTGCAGCTCGAAGGGAAGAGGGAGTGTGCAACAGATGCGTTGCAACAGTCACTGCAAGGCCCTGGGGTTGGCACAGGCCAGGTCCTGCTGCATCTTCTTCTTTGGCTCCAGCAAGATGCTCAAAACAGTGGGTCCTGCAAACAGAGCTGCCTGCTGCTGCCTGGCCTTCCCCATCTGATTTTCCCTGTGGAAAGACAAGATACAGCACTGGGCCTGTGTTCGACTTGGCAGGTGACCAGGGGACGGTGGCCGTTCACAGCAGCTGGCCGGAGAGAAGAGAGCACAGAGCAGAGCCATGCCAGGGTGGGATACTCACACCCTCCCCAGTAGACTGCAGAGCACAGATCAGTCGCCAAAATCATATGCCAGGGATGTAAAACTTCCCTGGTTTGAAAGAAAGACAGTCTGGAGCCAACCCCACCTCTGTGAACCATCTGCAGAAAGAGCCAGAGGCTCTACCTGAGCTGAGCCACAGAAGAGACCAAGAAACGGGAAGGGAGGGAGCTCAAGGGAAGACAAAATGACACAAATGACCACATTCCAAACCATCAGACTCCACAAATGTCTCAGGTTCCCTTTGAGCTCTGTCAGCTTGGAACCAACAATCGGAAAATTGCTGACCACCAACCAAACAGGGAGGGGAAATTACACAAACGTCTGAACTGCCAAGAGAAACACACATTCAGGTGTAACAAGTATCATCTCTCAGGTGTTTCTAATTCATTGGGCAATCTGCTGGAGTGGATTTCGCTGCTAAAATAAGGAGCACTGAGCTCACTGCAGCACCAAAACAACGAAAATCCAAATTCGATTAGATAGTTTTATGGTAATTATGAATCTTTAGTAGTTTTCCATATGAGGGATTAAGCTTGCATCATTTTTTTTGTTCAAGACAAGTTATACAGATTTAACAACCTTTCTTTAGTTTCTCCTTTCCAGAGTGGATCAAAACAAACCTGGCAAGCTCTCACCATATCAGGGACACCAGAGGGGCCCTGGACAAGCTACTTCATCTGTCTGTGTCTGTCCTTCATTGCTACCTCAACATTTATTCCAAATCCTTCATGTTAGTATAGTGCCCAGCACAAGACCACCTCTATCTGGTGCTGCCAGAATACTAACATGGGTGAGAACAGCCAGCTACAAAATGAGCACCTCGTGCAGGGGGTGCAAAACAAAAGACCTTGCAAAAATAATTGCTGGTGAAGGACAGATAAGGGAATCATTGGATGGTCCAAATGCCTGCAAACCAGCCTATCTTGATGACAGACTCCTATTAGAGCTGGAAAAGATTTTTTGCTAATTAATATAGATAATAATAATTCTTTTCCCCAAAGTCAAGGACAACCGGGAAGGTAACAAAAGACTGCAGAGATGCAAAAGAACCATCTATTAAAATAAACGTTGACCCTGGCAAATTATTTGCTGTGTGCACAGCTCCAAACCACCATGGAATAAAGGAAGTAATAATAAGACACACAAAAATTGTAACAAAGCACAGAAAGAATATTGCCCTGGGTATTTCAGGAACAAGTTTTCAGTTGTGCTCAGCTAATGGTGGGTGGACACAATAGGACCTGCTGAGCGCTTGACCACTTGTGAAAATGGAATTATTCCCATTTCCTAGGGAAATATCTATCGTGAAACACAAGGGCTGAACATGCAAAACATGACAGACCACAGACAAGAAAAATCACATGTCGATGACAGGCTTGGTTCCTTCTCTTTCTAGAGACAGAGAGAATAACATGGAATAGGGAGGCGCAGTCAAGAGAAACTTAATGGGCTTAAGACATGGGTTCTGAGCACCTAAAGTCTCTTAAAAATAATCAAAATTGGCTCTGGGAGAAATTCAGTCTCACGGACAGAAAAACAGGTGAGAGATTTTAAACATGAGTTAATGTTAAATGACACCAAATTGAGTTGGGACTAACAGGGCTAATAGGATGCCAAAGGGTTTGGCACTAGCACCAGTCTTATTTAAAGCCATCAATGTGCTAGAAGAGAGGTTAAATTACACTTGCAGATACCACTAAAGTAGAAGAAGTCTCTCTTTAGCACAAATAATTACCAAAGCAGACCTCAAGAAATTAAAAATACGGACAGGAAAAAGAAAGAATTGATTTGGAAATGACCAAATTAAGACTCGCAGGAAAATAAGGAGATATTCAGCTTCCCCAGAAGGGAAAAGGGGCAGCAGGGCAGATGATCCATGTCCAGTGATGCCAACCCAGCCTGTTGTGGAAGGATGAGAAACAGATTTCGGAGCAAGGCAAGCAATCAGCGAGTGCCAAGTGCTGTCTCAAACCATGTTCTTTTCCCCAAACACCTTGCAACACAAAGCAGATACAGACCAGGAATGAAAGCATACAAGGAGAGAAGATGGTCTCTTGGGGCAGGCAGTGCTGCGAGGAGGCTTCTGGTAGCCTCCCAGAAGAGGAAAAATTTAATCAACGTCTGTCCCCATCAAGGTGACACGATTGGACGGACCACTCCACACTGCCTCCAGCAGAAAGGTTACATCTCGCGTATCACAACCACGCACCTCCCTCATTGAATTTCTCACTCTACAGCTTATTCCCCAGACTCCAAGGCAGCCTCAGAGGCTCTTTTATCTTCTCTTTTTCAGTGTATTTATTCACGTGCAGATCTCAAAATACAAGCCAGTAAGATCCTTCACCTCTTTCTATTTAGTCTCTCTTTTGCATCCTCCTGCTCTTGTACATGCTCAGAGCCACAGGGATGATGGAGGGAGTGGAACATCTCCCTCATGAGGAAAGGCTGAAGGAGCTGGGGCTCTTCAGCTTGGAGAAGAGGAGGTTGAGGGGTGACCTCATTAATGTTTATAAATGTGTAAAGCGTGAGTGTCAGGAGACAGAGCCAGGCTCTTCTCGGGGATGCCCAGGGACAGGACAAGAGGAAACAGGTGCAAGCTGGGGCATAGGAGGTTCCGCGAAAACATCAGGGAAAACTTTTTCACTGTGAGGGTACCGGAGCCCTGGCACAGGCTGCCCAGCGAGGTTGTGGAGTCTCCTTCTCTGGAGACTTTCAGAACTCACCTGGACACATTCCTGTGTGACCTACTCTGGGTGATTCTGCCCTGGCAGGGAAATTGGACTAGATGATCTCCAGAGGTACCTTCCAACTCCAAGCACTCTGTGATATACATGGATCATGGGCAGCCTCTTTCTACCCCAGCCTTTGTGCTGGGAAGTCAATATTAAGTTGTTTGTTCAAAGAAAACTACCTGAAATCTGCTATTTCTGAAGTAAAGGTCAAGGGGAGAGGAAAAAAAATGCTTAAAAAAAATCCTGACAAAACACACCATCAGAAAAAATGAATGAGGAAGAAATTGGGATGAGCAGAGCCACAAATACCAGCAGAACAAGCTCAGCTCCTGTGCAGCGTCACTGCGAATGTCACAAAGGAGGCAGGAAGGACAGAAGCTGAAAGCAAACAAGACTGGCTCATGTTCCTCCTTTGCAGTCCTCTGCCAACTCACACTTTTTCAGCCTGAGAACTTACACCGAGGCAGCACACTTTACAAGAGGCCCAAAGAATGCATTGTCAGAAGTTTCATGAATGAATAAACATAAAGGAGGCCAAGGCCAAGAGTATGAATATTTAATTATTGACTGACTGCATCAATTCAGCCTGTTTTCTGCCAGCACCTGCAGAGCTCTCTGCCTCGTGGCCACAGAGCGACGGTACCCAAACTGGCACTGGCAGGGCTACATCTCCTCTGGGATCCACTCCGCAGGACCACGGCCCTTGTTTCTTTAGCAGACAAAAGCCAGCTTAGCTTTTGGGCCTAGGAGAAACCTCCTGGGTTTTGACTGGCTTTCAATACCATGTTGTTCACCCTTTAACCAAAATGTAAGAGAAATGTAAAACATGTTATTAAAAATGCTCAAAAAATCCTGATTTGGTGCCATAGATGCAAGCAGGTTTTCCCTAAAATGAAAAATCTGCTATAGAATCATAGAACAGTTTTGGTTCAAGATCATCGAGTCCAACCTTTGTCCCAGCCCTATCAACACCACTAAACCATGTCCCTCAGTAAAACATCCACCCGTAGAATCAACTCAAACAATTCTGGTAATAAATTCAGTGAAAGCAGCAAAACCCACACTGCCTGGAATGTCAGCAGGAACCTTCCTATCAACCCAGCAAGGTTGGGTTGATACCCAAATTGAACAAACCCACAAGTTTTCTATTTGAGAGAGCAATGAATTATCTGGAAATCACATTTACCCATCAGTTCTTCCCTCCTCATGGTATCACATCCCTTCCACCAGCACCAGCAGCAATGCAGGGAGCTGTGGATGCAGTCTACACCCAACCATGTCTAACAGCAGAACATAAAAGGCCTTTCTCTATCTACAAATCTCCAAGCAGTTCTAAATTTAGGGCCTGCAGCATACACAAATCATAGTGGGAAGTGTCTGCGTGTATCTGAAATTGCACAAAGCCTGACATTCGGAGAAGCACTGCCCTGCTGGCACGCACAAATCAGTTACTAGAAAACAGAACAGCAAGGAAAGAGAGAAAAAGAATCAATAAGCAGAGGTTCTGGCGTGCAAACATTTGCCATGGTGCAGGGACCCTGCCTGGCAGGGATGGAGGGGTGTAGAACGCGCTGTTCCATGTTCTTCGACTATGGCGTGCCTGTGATTATCTTCTTGCTTTCCTAGCAGGCATGAAATGAGAGGTGGGGGAATAAAGCCACATGTTATAGAATCATAGAATGTTAGGGATTGGAAGGGACCTCGAAAGATCATCAAGTCCAATCCCCCTGCCAGAGCAGGAATGCCTAGACTATGCTACACAGGAACGTGTCCAGGCAGGTCTTGAATGCCTCCAGAGAAGGAGACTCCACAGCCTCTCCCTGTGTGTGCGTGTTTGCAGTGTGGCATTAGCTGTCAGCAGGCAGACTGAACCAAGGAAAGCAGCAATTTTCCCTGTGCGTTAGCGAAGAATTTGGAGCAGCATGGAAGCACTAAACATGAAACAAACAGAAAGAACCTTAGGAAAACAATGCAACTTCTTTTTCTTTTCCTGCCTTTAATCTTTCAGGCTTATGGTGGTTATGAGATGGAGTCTGACATGCTGGCACAGGGTCGGCAGGCGCTGGGGACAAACACGCTTGCTTCAGATGGCAGGTCCTCTGACTCAGCAATGTCACCCTTGTGACGCTTGGGGCAGCTCGAGCCAGTTCCTCTCTGTCCACCTCTATTAGGCAGAAAAAAACACGTCCTGCGCCTCTTATCATCTCTGTCTTGAAACCCTCGTGCCCCAGAGCACTGTCCCTGCTGCCTCTCACCACGACCTTGTGTTAATGAACACGCACACGCTGAGATCCCGGCTGCGCACGCTGGCCGGGTGTGCAGGCAGAGCGGCTGCGAGGTGACCAGTCCAGAGGAGAAACTTAGCTGTGGGAGAGAAGGTTGGTCTGCAGGGAGTTGTCAGCAGCAGCTTTCACTTCTTGCTGCCCTGAGAAACACACTCAGCCATCTCCCTAGGATGCTCCTACAGCTCCTCATCCCTAGAGCCCAAGTGAGCCTCTCCTGTGTGAGGGTCCCAAACTCCATTTCCCTGCTAAAGACCTGAGGGGGACATTAAAGGCTCCGATTGATCCAAACCTCCAAGGATGTCATTTTCATTTTGTCTCAAAATGAGTCAGCAGAGAGGAACAGGACCCTGCAGCAGACAACTAAGTTCAGAAGTGGCTGCATTATCCCTGCATATGTCTCCCTCTTCCTCCTTTGTCTATAAAGGGAGCCCTGGTGACCCCAGTGCTCAGCTAGATGGGCCCCAGGGTTTTATGCCAAAGCAACTTGAGGGAGAGGACAGCATCTGTCCCAGCCCAAATCCAAATCAGAGCCCTCTCCACCAGCCTTGATAGATTTAAATGACCACTGGAGCAAAGCTGAAGGCTTAGCCCTCAACTCTCCAGGGCTGAACAAGGGAGAAATGTATCACTTGACAATACAGAAAGGGGATCAGAGCAGATTACCCCTCGATCCTCAGCAGTCCAGCACCACTTCAAGGGCCTGAGAGAACATTAGGCAGTTCAACATCCATTGAGTCTTGATTGACGCAAGGATCAGGAAAAAAACCTCTGAGCTCACAGGCTGGACTAGAGGAAGTAAAAAGGTCACAATGTGATTGCAGAGTTGGCTGATTTAGAGGGAACAAACACGCCAGAAAAGAAACCCTGAGGGATGAAGTAAAATGCTACAAGCTGAGGCGTTTGAATTCCAAACGTGCCCCATTAATGAGCAGCACAGAAAAACACCGTACATCCAACAGCTCCTTTTTCAACTTATGTTACCAGTGAACACCCGAGAACATTTAAAACTTCAATGTCAAATTCCCCTTCCACGAACACCTGAAGTCCTGGGACTTTTCACCTTGTTCAAGTGGGAAGGTCGGAGGAGTTTGGAGGCAATGTGTGAGCGTGTGTACGTGATGGGATGAAAGAGATGTAGGATCTCGCATTACAAAAGGTCCGCAGCAAAACTGAAGCCAACTCTGGACCAGCGCAGCCTCAGAAGGGTCCAGGCAAACCACAGAGCATCCTTTAGAAACCTCTTTGACTATGGAGGGAGTCTGATGTAGCTGGAAGTCACACCAAGTTAGGCTGCTGATAGATCAGCTCTGCTCTCTCCCTGAGGGTGATCTGGCTGTTTCTGCTCTTTAAGACCTGATCCTTGTGAATGGCAGTGATGCAGCAGGAAACTAGCACACACGTGCTCTCGCCACAGAAAGCCTGGCAGCTAAATCTTATCGCGGCAGCTAAACACATTCCCTGCAGACAGGCCAAGAGCATCTAGTGCAAAACTCTAGCTCCAAGTGTGATGGGTTTGGATGTGAGATGCAGAAAGAGGTCACAGAACCAGGATCTTTAATAGAAAACTCTTCCCTGTCAGCTTAAGGAAGTGAGAGTGACTTTCTTCACCTGACAGGTCCAGGCTACACTCTTAGATATCTACAGGAAAACATCCCCAGCCTACCTCAAGGGGAAGAAATCAGGTGTGGGGATGTGCTAAGGCAGAAGGCAAGTACAACCTACTCCAGCAGCTGTAAGGCTCCATCTTTCTCTGCATGACCACCTTGCTCCCTCTAGCCTTAGTATCCAAAATGTCCAAAGTCTGCTGTGAAAAGCCATCCCCAGAAACGCAACACTCACCTCTCCATCAAGAGCCCTGCTTGGCCAGGGGCAGAGGGGTAGGAACAGCAGCAGTTCTGCACCGACACAGCCTTGCAGCCACAGTGCCTGAAGCTCTGCCTCTCACTGCAGCCGACTCCAGGGTCCCTCTTACCTTTAAGCCAGTGCTCTCTGCTTCAGAGCCTTTATCTACGCCGGTGATGTAGATGCCCAGGGAATATTCTGCCCCTCCTCGGATCATGAGGCCAAGGGATTTCCCTTCATTCAGGACCAGATTCACCTGCAGAGGAACACAAACAGTCGCTTACATGGTGTCTGAGCACTGCACAAAAGCGATGTCAGCTCCACACTCCTGACAACAGCCACGTCTCCCTTGCTGGCACCAGCTCTTGCACCAATTCCCCACTGAGGGGCAGAGCCCACCCTGGGACAGAGCCCCTTCTGCAGATGCCTCCAGACGACCACTGCTCCATGACAGAGAGGGGACAATTAGCAATATCCCCTCCCTGCTGCAGCCAGCTCCTGTAGCAATGCAGAGGAGAGGGGAGAGCATGTTTGGCTGCTCCTGTGGCTCCCTAGGCTTGTCCATCTGCCCGTGCCTGGACAAACAGTTGGGGTTGGCTGTGGATCAAAAGATGCTTTAGAGGTACAGAATGGCCAGTGCACCCCCAGCCACAGGGAGACGGGGCAATTCTTCCAAGGGGGAAATTTTCCAATGAAGCACAGAGAACACGCAACATCCATGATTTGGGTTTGTTTTGTCTTTTCCTGTTTTTCAATAATTCAGAGGCTCGAGTGGAGCGAGAGGGCAGATCATGCTGCAAAGATGCAGAAATCTGGCTCTACCAAAGGAAAACTTGGAAGAATAAAGATAGAATGACATCCAGGCGACAAATCCAGAAGTAATGCACTGGCACAAAAGGAAATTAATGCCTTAAGTGGAGCAAGTAACATTATTCCAGGAGGAATCTGGGCACTCAGGACTCTTCTGCACAGGCATGTGCCTTATTATTGCTAATTAATAATGCCAGGACAGATTTTCCATCTGTCCTGCCCAGAACAGGCAGCATATACTGCAACAGATGTTTAGTGTTTTCTGCAAACCTCTGACAGGCTGAAGCACTGCACAGCACCTGGACAGCTGTTTTCTCCCCCCAAATGCTGACCGCAGGGCTGATTCTGCAAGGTACACCAAAGCTATTAGCCAGCTTCCCATCTGCCTTCTTCCAGGCTCTCCTACTCGGAGGGCTTGATGACATATGAAAGTTCGGGTGAGAATTCAGAGTGAATGAGCAAGCCTGTGTTTAGCTCCCTTGAGGACTCTCAATTTAAAATGGCCTTTGTTCACTCACTGCACGACATTTTCCAAATGAATAGCTCCAGGGCTGGTTTCTTTTTTTTTTTGCTTTTGTCCCAACTTTTAAGTAAATTCTAGAAAAAAACAGACAGCAGGAATAAAAACAAATGAGAAAAGCCAAAATGTGTTTCACACTGATAGAAACAACCAGAAACAGACTGTTTGTGAATGGCTTTTATATTTAAAACTCTTCACTGCGGTCAAATAAAAAGCTTGCCGAGTTACCTGGGTGGAAAAATCATTTCCAGCTTCAAGTCACTAATTAACCTGCCTTTCTAGAGGACACAGCATCATGCAGGGAATTCAGCCCAGCCTTAGAGAGGCTGGTATTGAAAATGCGTTTTCTATCTTGGTGGTGGTGCAGCAGAAAGACGGAAATCAACAGCAGGACCTAAATCTACTTAAAGAAAACAGATTGCAAAATTTTGTGCTTTAAGTAATGGATGCCAAAACGGCTCCTACTTTCCTACACCAGTATCACAGCTGGCTGGCAACTGCATTAATGTCTCATCAGCTCCATGTGTTTTATGGATCTGTGAGCTAAAGCTGGGGTGGTCCCGCAGGCTCTCAGCATCGCTGTCCTCCACTCCCTGTGCTCCAGAAACGTGGAAAACTGGAGAGAGAACTCTAAGACATAAACTACCTCTACGCCAAGGGTCCTTGTCTAGGGCTGCACAAAACTGACATTCCCTGGGTTCGTCCCTCCCCTGCTTTCAAGAGCACAAAGTGCGGGAAACAACTCTAGGATTGAAGGATTATAAAGGAACCATAAAGACACCTTCGTGCTTCAGGTTGGAGAGGAGAGTGGGCATTGTCCCCACCCAACAGAGCGCGTGCCTGCCAAAATCAAGGGCAGTTTAACTTCCTTGTTACATGAAAACATTCCTCCGGACATAGAATGATTACTTTACAGAACATTTTACTGGGTTTTACTAAAACCAGAAAAATATTAAACCTTTCCAAAATCTTTCTCTTTTCTTCCCATTCATCTAATGACATTCAGTGTTTCCCTTCTACTTTAAGTTCTTCACATCGTGGCCATACCTTTCAAAAATTCCCCCATGTCAGGAAAAATACGAGTAGCAGAAATGCTGCAAAGTGCACAAAATCACAGATCAGGGTCAAAAGAGACTGGTAATGGCAGCACTCCCTCTTTACCAGTCTCTGGACTTCAAACACCCATGCCAGCACTCCCCTGGAGTTAGCCACAGGAGGGGCAGCTCCGTGTCAAGACATTCCCATTTTCCTGACGGGCTGGTAAGCTGAGAAGCCGCTCTCCCCACTCCGATGTCAACAGATCGAGTAAGAGGTACTCCCTCTCCCTGTTAACCTGACGTGCTGCTGTGTGGGTTCATTTATTTATGCACGCACCAGGCAAACCTAGTCTTCAAAGCAGCAGAAGGCAACGAATACAGCCCCGAGGAATCAAGGTCTGACAGACCTTCATGCAAACCCAAGCTGCGTGAAAAAAACCTAAGCACTGCTTAAAAAATATGTTGCTGCTGGCAATCCCAGAAAGTGGGGTTGTTGAGGACTTAATTGCATTTCTTAATCAACTAATACCTACGCCTCTCTGAATACACCCTGCGGAAACAGCAACAGAAACCCAGGCTGCTGGGAGAAGCGTGGCAGCACCAGCAGGGGCCGGAGAAATAACCATTCTTGGAGCATTCGGCTTATTGACAAACTGTAGGTTTAGGGAACAGCTGAGAAATAAAGCAAGTGCTCGCAGGCAGGGACTCAGTGCCACCAGATTGGAGAGTGACGAGGGAGGCAAGCGGGAGGAGCGGAGAGAAAGAGTTCAGGAGCCAAAGGGAGAGATAAGCTGCTTGCCAGGATGAAGCAAAGGCTGAGTCACTCCATGTTAAGGGCTTAGGGATAAGAGGGGGGAACTATTTTGCACACTATTTCCCAAAGGCCTCCTGCCTCCCAGAGGCTGTCTCCAATGACGCGCACTCCGCAGAGATGGTGTTAGACGAGGCTGGCACAGTCCGCACCCGATGCCGGGTACTGGGGGTACCTCCCCCGTGCAATAACGTCACGTCGCAGGCATGGCCGTGGGGTGGGAAGGAGACTGCGGGAGGACAGCAAAGCACAAGCTGAGCTGTGCTGTCTAAGGGGGGAGCTAAATACACCCACTGTGACCAGGCTGTTGCTTCCAGTGGTTCCCACTGATGCAACTTGCTCCTGCCATGATGGGAACTGACTCCCAACACGCTGTCTCCTGGACAGTGCTCGGGCTTTTCCACTCAGGTGAGCAGGTTTGTACATGTACGATTAACACTGCTGTGCAAGTCTTGTCCCAGAAAAGGGCATTTTGGTTATGTTTCCACTTTATGTTTCCTCCCTCCTCAGTTCTCCCTTTGTTTTGCTGCCAGGCTAGGCTGAAGCTCTGAGTGAGAGGCTGTAATGAACCTCGGGGGCTAATATCAGCAAGAGCTGGGATCACTCCAAGCTGCTAAATGCAGAGCTGTCCGAACACCATCCTAAAACAGAGGCAGCAAGCAAGGCTGTGCAGAAAGGCAGCTCTTCTGTGGGGGGAAACTGAGGACATCCAAGCAAGGTAACCCCTCTGTGCCTTGATGAGAAGGGACAAGTATCGTCAGGCTCACAGATGCCGCGCAGTCCCCACCTCCTCCCATTTGTCATACCAAGGTTGTGTCCAGCCCCAGGCTACTCCTGCACATACAACACAGAAGCACTTGGAAGATCAAGGTCACAACTTTAACTTCAATTTCAATGCTGGAACATCTGCCGCCTCCTGTAGCGGGAAATGAAGGGAAAAAATGCCATCATCAGGAGGGAATTTGCTCTGAGTTGATCCTTGCATAAGATTTCCTTTCTCTGGGTTTATGAAATTACCTGTTGACAGATTCAATTTTATCATTAGAAAAAGCACTCCCAGACAAGAATTACTCCGCATCAGTACAATTCAGCACACAGTCACGTGAGTGGCTGAGAAGGTTTCGCCAATGCCAACAGCTATTTCCATGCCATTACTGGTGCCGTACAACAAAAAGGCCACTTGAGGAGCCTCACAGGGCTCATCCTCCTCCTGCTTACCAAGGAAACCCCATTGGCTTATGGTGAAACATCCTGCGAAACCTGCGAGTGCAGCTCACAGGAACACAGAGCCAGCTCCCAACCCATTAACTGAGACACTGGGACCAGCAGAGTCACAGCTGTCAGGGGTGCCAAAGCCACGAGAGCTGCCCCAGCATCAGCCTCCCTTCCAGGGGGAGGTTTGCTCGGCCACACTGGGGATTTTGCTGGCACAAATGCGCTGGCAGCCACCTCCAAGCCTCTGCCGGGCAGGGCTCGACTCACGCAGCACAGTGATCACCTTTTTTTTTTTTTTTCCTGCTTTAAGTGCCTGAAATAACCAAGAGATGGCTCTGCTGCCCGCCAGCATGGGGTGAGGCAAGCTGAGGTTTTGACCCAAGGGACATTTTGGGGCAAGTCAGCTGTGATAGTGCTACAGAGCAGGCAAGGCACGAGGATACCTTTAAGCCTCTGGCTCAGGCCAGTTACCACAGGGAACTAACTACATACCCCGAGTAGCCTGGATATGCTTCTAGCTGTAAACCAAGGCAAACCTCAGCAAGGTCAGAGCAAGCAAACAGTAGGAGACGTGGGGAGCTGTATCATTTCATACCGAAAATGTCATTACAATCTAATAGAAAGAAATCCTTCCTTATCTCTCTTGCATCTCTTATTCTTCATGCTCCATTGAGTCACCATTAGTGTCTCAAACATTCAAGCCAGGCAATGTTATCACAGATATATTTTTTCTTTTTTTCGTTTTTTTTTTTTGGTAATAATTACAGCTACTTTTGGATACAGAACTGCCTGAAGGCAAGGGGACATTTGCACTCTCTTCTTTACGTATATTTTCTTTCTTCTGTTGCACCAAAAGCTTAAAGGAATAAGCAGCTCCCCTGGCAATAAGCACATTAAAGAAATGATTCAGCTGATGAAACGGCATTTCTCAGAGAATTAGCAGTCTGACAGTTGCAGAGTATTTTGCACAGTTCATCTTCCCCCCAAGTCAGCAGCACCTATGAGTTTTTACTGGCTGATGGTTTCCAAAGTGCTTCTAATGAAATAAGCTGTTGATCCCAGAAGCACATCAATGACAATTCACAGCACAAATGGGCCTTGCTGTGGTGAAAAATCCGGAGGACCGAAGCCTGGACAGATCATAAAAATCAAACTGCTCTGAAGCACAGGGTGACCACTGGGAGCAGGTCCCATTTTTCCATCAGGCAGCCTACATCCTCTGTTGGGATGGTGCTGGGGGACTGTGACCTGCTGCTGTGTCTGTCCTGGAGACACGTGGCTCCAACAACGTTTCACCAGAGCTTTGCACTAGTGCAAGCCCTTTGTTTCACTGGCTACTTCACCTATGGAAAAGGTGGGCACAGGCCTCTGATGAACCATGGAATCCCCCGATTACGGCTGCAGGGAAGGCTGCTCTTACTGCAGGAAACTAGTAATAGCAAAACTTGGGGAAAACAATAATTTCTTCAACCTGCCACAGACAACAGAAGTGGAAAGTGTAAAGAAGTGCAATAAGAATTGCACAAGCACAGACACATCCATGTCAGCACCTCCTTCATCTCTTTGTTCCCTTTAATTCTTGCAGCCCTTCTTGTGTCCCTTTCACAAGATAACGTTCATATTAGGTCAGATCTACACTGAGTAACTGGTCCAGATCTTAGCAGTAACCTCCTGCTCATCCACACAGAACAGTGTTGGACCCAAACTTGGTGCAAGCTAGATTTTGGCCCAGAACCGCCGACTAGAACAGAATTGTGAAAGCAAAGCCAGTGGACAGCTGACAATCCACCAGGAACTACTCAAAGCCCAGTAATAGCTTCTTCTGCAGCTGACAGTGAAGAAATCCCATCGTGAACACAAAAATACAACGGAAACCCAAGCACAAGGAATATGCCAGCCCCAGATCAGCTACAGGAAAGGTACCCAAGCAGCTGAAAGCCCAACCACGCCGGCTGCACACCAGCCTATCTGCTCCACACCTCCATCCCACCGCCCGGGTGCCCACCCCGGGAAAGGACGCAGCCGTGCACCAGATCCCTCCTCTGCCAGACGATCGGTTACACTATCGCACACCCGCCAACAGCAGCGGTTTCCATTTCAAGGCTTTTGATAATGAATGCTTCTGCCTACAGATAAGCAAACTTGCTAAACTATGCTACAAAAACCATGCTTTCAGGCATACAGAACAGATGCACTGGAGTGAAAGGTAGCCAGACACGGATATCTTTATTGCCTGATGAATGTAGGATGCCTCAACCAACCTTGAATTTAACCTTGCAAAAGCTGGAAATATCACCTTAACTACAGTAGCACTGCAGGCTTCCTGAGCTGTAGCCATGCATTAACAAACTCAGTGGTTTACATCACCCTGCTGTAGGGCTGAAGTCTGATCTCTGCTGTACTTTCCCAAACGGTGCCTGTTCAAAAGCTTTTGCATATGTATTGCAGGACATTCAGATCGATTAGAAATAGGGCAGATGGGGAAAAAATTAACCAACTACTCCCCAGCCCTTCCCTCCCAATGTAAAACCATTCAGAGATCAAATAGCCCTCGGGAGTACCTGTCAATTACAGTTGATTGAGCTGAATTAACCAGGGACATGTTGCATTTATTTGCATGGTATTTGTGAACAGAACAGCCCCCCTTTCAATAGTTTATATATATATATATTTACACATACAAATAAAAAAGAGAAAAAAATCCAGGCCAGCTGTTCCCATACTCTGGGACATGTTTTCATCTCTCGATAGTGCACAGTAAGTCAGGACAAAGCAACTCAGCTAATTCATGCCCTGAAGCACGTGTTCAGACACCGGCAGTCACACCAAATAACCCCTCAAAATCCACCAGCCAGGTCAGGCTCTTCCCACTACAGCAGCCAGCCTTTGACCACGGTGGAGTTTTCTTTCACCATCAGCCAGCAAAGCAAGGCATCTCTAGACACAGAAGTGTTTGGGTAGTTTAAAAGTTTCAGCATCCATTAAGTTTCTTTCGCAGGTCTCACAGATGGGAATTCAGGAGCGAAGGTGATCACAAAACGCATACCAAGCCCTGCACACTGACACCAGTGAGCAGAACACCAATAGGCACCAACACCAAGGTCAGCCACTTCCGTGAGCCAAGGTCCTGCAGCCCAGCTCAGCTAGAACAGTACCACAGCAGGTGACCTCGACCTGGGCCCCCCTCACACCTTGGGACTGAGCACGTCCAACAGCAGCCAAGCCCAGCATGGATACTCTTCAAAGTTTAGCGTGGCCTTCATTCAGCATGGCTTCCTCTGCTTCCAAAGCAGATTAAGCTATGCTAATTAAAGCTCTTCTAACCTGCAAAGTTCAGGTGGTTCATTTTACTGCGCACCCCTTGGGAGCCAGCCCTGAGGAGCTGAGGCCCAGAAGCAGCAAAGCAGAGCAGAGGGTGCTTTGGTCTGATGACCAGTGCATGCAGCTGCCAAGCTGCCCAGAGGCAGCGAGGGCACCTGTAACCACATCTCCTGGGGACGGACAGGAAGGGGCTGTCTGGGGCCACGTGAGGCTCAGGCACTGGGCAGGGCTGCGTACAGCCGCAGGCTTCTCAGTATTTCATGTCATTACACAGCATGGAGCAAAGGAACAACGTGCAGAGAAACATCCCCTATCTACAGCTTCAAAGACTGGATGCCTGCTCTATCAAGGTGACACTGAGGAGTAGGGGGTGGGGGACACCAGCGAGCCAGCAGCAGCTGCTTTTCTCTTCTCCTTAAAGTAAAAATAATAGGCCCTTCTCCCTTGTGACCCACATGAATATTTCATCAGCAAACTGCCTCATCCTGTACTAGATTTTTTTTTTCCCCTTCTCTGGCTGACATGGGAGGCTCCAGCTTACAGATCCCTCCACAGCCTTTCCAGGCAGAGCTGAGGACATCTTGAGCTACAATCAGAGTGCTGGGGACAGCCAGAGCAATCTCAAGGGAAAAGGATAGAAATATACCAAGGTTCCAAGCAACTGTGTGCCCCTGAGGAGCAAGTGTCCTGCTCACTCATATGACACTTTTGTATTCCATGAACACCACTGAAGCAACACTATGTCCCGCTTGGTACAGGATGAACAAGTTCCCTATCCATCACCACCTAGCAAGCGAGCAGAGTCTGCCCCTCCAGCCTATGCCTCACCACAAGGACATCTGAGCAGTGTCCCTCTGCACCTGCAAGTCTCTAGGTCTGTCTGGGCATGGGAAGCACGAGGGACAAGAAACAGTAAATACTTGAGATTAGATACTGCAGTTTGAGCACATCCTTTGCTGGCTTCACTTGGAATAAGGCCTATTTCAAAGGGGAGCAAGCTCACAGTAAGAGAAGAGGACTGGGAGTCAGATGTGCTGATCTGCTTTCCTTTCTGTCAAAGGACCAAGACCCAGGCCCTGCCGGAGTGGCCAGCACTGGCCAGACACCACCAGCTCCCCCAGGCACCATTCCTTTTCCACAGACACTGCTCAGGCCCTTTCTGGTTCAACCTGCCCCTCCCCAAACAGAAAATGAAAATAATCTTATTTTATAGCATTTTTGGAAGAGAAAAACTGGTGCTTTTTAAAAAAAATTCGACAAAACTGCCAAGAGACCCAAGAAAGCCTCATGAAAACACATGAGGAAAGATCTGAAAAGCAGGAAGAAGGGCAGTAATGCACTCTAAGATCTAGCTCTCCAAACCCACAAGCCCTCCTGAGCATAACATCTATGTCAGCCTCTCGATGACCCTACTGGCAGTGAGACTCCAGCCAAAACAACAACCTGCTCAGGAAAGCTTTAAAAGCAACTTCAGTTTTGATTGTTGCTCCCAGCTCAACTCTCACTGCCAGACAAGTCTGCACATGGACAACGCCTCGTCTCCAGCTCAGGCTCTACTTGTGTCAAATGGGGCCAGAGCCAATTCCATCTGTCCTACGGGACTCCTTGAGGGAGATGGAGGGAAAGCTACAGACCAAGGGAGAAAATTAAGATCCAGTGTATCCTCAGAAGAGACAGGCTATCCCAGTGGAGGCTAGAATCACGTGATGAAGAGCATGAGGGGAACGAGGAAGGTTGGCAGCTCCATGGTAACAGGCAACTGCAGACAGGCCCCCAGGGCTGTGCCTGATCCCCCTTGCTCACCTTCTTCTCATCCCCCTCTTGCAGGAGCTGGAGGTGGCTCCTCTTCTCGCTGTCCTTGCGGAGGGAGCTGTTCTGGTGGTGTGGCAGGCCCATCGGTGGGGACACGCTCCGGCCCTGCGGGTCCACCCAGGTGTAGATGTGGTTGGTGACATAACCCCCTGGGATGCGTCCCACTGAATGCACAGACAGGTTCAGCTTCTTGCAGCCTTTCAGTACCTGAAAGACACGGGGAAGAGGGAGTTAATGCCTACGAAGGGGGGAGGACAATCCGTCTTAGGACCCTAAGGTGACACAGCTTTGCTCTTCCTTGAGGTTGAAAGATCTCAAGCTACTCTGCAACCACTAAGTGAATCACTGAGCTACCTAAAAAGCTAGTGAAAAAGTTGAGATTTTTCTATTCTCCCCTGAACTGCAACTGTTAAGACAAAGCTGCTGCTGCTGCTGACAGAGCAAATACACCCTCCTCATCAGCCAGAAAAAGAGCAGAGTGAAGCAGAGTATGGGAGGCAAGGTGGGTAGTGTCATGCCAGGAGGAACCCCGGTATGGGCTAAACCTGAACAGTTTCTGCAGCTTTGGAGAGGAGTCGGAGCAGGTCAGGGATCAATGCTGAAGGAGAACAGCACCTCTGGTCCCCACAGCTCAACCCCAAACTCTGCCACTGGAAAAGCTCCTGATGCCTTCCTTGACAACGCTCCCAGAAATTCAGCTTCTGTTGCCATTTCATTACCAGCTGCCTCACCCAGCAGAAGCAGTCAATTAATGAGTACAATAATTACTACATATATACATATATTTAAAACAGCATGCACAGAGATGACTTTGGGACCCGGATAAGGTGATTTGCAATTGCTCCTCTGCTCCTCCAGCTTCCCCTGTGAGAAGCTGACATAGGCTTTAGAGTGAACTTCAATAAACGTATAGAAGTTCTCCCTGGGGACAGCTGTGAGTGCTGATTCCTTCTGAGGCCTCTGGAACATTAACACTCTGGATCTCCTCTCAGAAAGGTGTTTTGAGGTGTTGAGGTTTTTTTTTTCCCTCATATATACATCGTTCTGATGAGCTGCTCCTGCAAGGTCTCTCCTCCCCACTGAGCAGAGAAGTTGCCGAGCAAAGCTCATGACCAGGAAAAATTAATACCAGCAGCATTTTGGTGAAGAGTAATATCGTCAGTAATACTGGACTGGCTGGATCCCAGCTCTGACCTGGCAACACTCCTGTTCTTCCCTGCCAGAGCTAGAGAGAACCCAGCTCGCCAATTCCAAGTTCAGCATCTCCATCACATATAGCAATTTGGCTGCAAATTTGTCACACGCTCCCAAGGTCATCACGTGCCTGGAGAGCTTAAACAAGAACTGCAAAACCAACAGCCCCACCAGAACAACCGCAGAGTGCTTCAACACCCTGGGCTGCTCCCCAACCCCTGCCCCTTTCCTTTCGCTTCCTCAGGCCCTCAAACACACCACCTGCCACCACCTCTTCTCTCCCTGCGGGCACACAAAGCCCAGCCTGACTGGTGGACTGGCAGAGGTGCTTGCCACACTCCAGTCTTGCTGGCATCAGCCCAAGCCTCACTGAGACGATGGAGCTCTTTCTGAGGCTGCTGTCCACCCTGGGGCACTGCTTTCAGATGGGCACCATGGTATAAGGGCCCATGTGCACTTCAGGGCACAATTCAGCTTCCTGACTCAAAGGCCCTTTGGAAGCTGCCAGGCGTCAGGTTCAGGATGATCTGAACTCCAGGGCAACGAGCTCGGGCTGGCAGGGAGGCTTCTCACCTACCCTAGAGCTACCAGTGCAAAGTGACCCCCATGAGACTGGGTACGGTCCCCCATAGAAAGATTCTCCATTCATTCAAACTAGAGCCATCTCTATGGAAGCTTCTTTTAAGGCTGTGTAATGTCACTTACTTACCTAGGTACTGAGGCAACAAACATAGACAGACCCATGAGCAACATCTCATCTCTGAATGATGCTGCAACTCCTCATCAAGCACAGGCAAATGATGAGGATAATCAGTGATTTGTTCAACTGTTCAGGGTTATAGTCCTCCCTCTGCCACAGAAATGCCACGTGATCCTATCTGATGCTTGCACTCCCACCCCTTTTCCCCTCTAAGGAGCAGGCTCTCTGTTTGCACTGATCCTGGGCATTCTTTACCTGTCTACATTCATACAATGGCTCAAGGCCAGCTGCTGAATATCCCTGTAATTTAAGGATGGAGCAAAGACAAAACTCAGAGCTGAGGCCACATTAGGAGCATATACAGGGTCCTCTGTGAGCTGCTCTCTCTCCTTTGTCCCCACATTCACTGCCACCCTGCTCCCATGCAGGCCTCTTCAGGTCTGGCACAGGGATCCCCTTTTCCCACTTCCTTAGAGCATCCACCCCGGCAGGGACCGAAGAGAACCTTCTGGGGTTTCTACCACACGGAAGGGACACCTGTAACAGCAGAAGTGACCACGCACAGGCAAGGCTCCTGGTTCTGTGCCAGTCTTGGGGCAATGTCCACAGCCTGCCTTGAGGACAGGGCAGTGGTCGCTGCTGAAGGCTGGCGGCAGGCAGAGCTGGCTGCTCCCATCCTACCTCGGCTAAATGTCACCCCCAGAAGAGCAGGAACAGCAGCAGAGCTGCTCTCTGGAGGCACAGTGAAGTTTCCGGGGATGAGAGGTCAGAGATTTACAAGGGACTTTTTATGTCCCCCTGCAGCTCCCTTGACAAGGCCACCCAGAGATGTGATCTCAGTCAATGGGGAGATGTTTTATGCATGAAGGTGACAGCAGAGAGCCGGGAGGGGAGAAGAGCAGCCGCCCGGCTGGAGGCAGCAGCCTGGGTTCAAGAGGAGAGAGGAGAAGAGGGAGCAAACAGAAGCTGGCGGTGCCCATCAGGACGCTGCTGGTGACAATCTCTCCCGGCAGAAGGCAGAGCTAAGGTGGGCAGGCTGGTGATGCCGTGTAGTCCGTCATGGGCTTACTAAGGGCTCTCAAGTACTTGGTGAGTGAAGCAGTTTCCTGCCCAGCACAGTGGGTCTCCCCCAGCACAGCTCCATCGCTAACGCCTGAAGAGCTAGTGCAGGACTCTAATAGCACCATATCAGGGCCTTCTCTACACTTCTGAGCTCTTTAGGACACACCTCTGCTGGCCTTGTAGCCATCTCTACTGGCAGGTGACCTGCACCTTTTGGGTGGACACTGACACCCATGCAGCTCAGTGATGGTAAAGCCACCGACACCGACCTCAGCAGCCGGGGATTCCCGCTACCTGCCCTTGTGCTAGGTGCTAAACATGCTCAAAGGGATGGTGCTTGCCTCAGGAAATGCAAGTGAGAAAGAGCAAGCAGAAAGGGGAGAGGCAAGGCAGGAATTATCTCATCCAAGGTGACCCCGAAACACCTCAAGAAACTTGGTGGGAGCCACTCTCTCATGGTGTGGCATCACATCTACGCGGTGACGCTGTCCCTGCGTGTGGCTGAGCCTCCATGCCTCCCACCACAACCCCAACCTGATTTTTTTCCCTGGAAGTCTCCCACAGCCCTGATTCAACATGGCTCTCAGGCATGCACTTAAATGAGCGAGCATTCAAGCCTCTGCCTAGAACATGCTTAGGCACGGGTCTGAAATTCAGCCACTGAAGCCCGTTTGTAAGCTGAATCCATCTGCAATTTATAAGAATAGATTTTTGACTCATGAGCTTGCATCAGTCTGAATGGATTCTTCATTTTTACCAACTTTAGGATAAGCCCAGGTTCGTATCAGCTGAGGGGATAAATTCTTCTTCAATCATGAGCCCAAATAGCCTGAGGAATCCTTGCTTTTAACCTCCCCTAGAAGCACATCAGCTCCAGCAAGCCAGAGCACAGCCCCTGTCCAAGTAAGAGGCCTATTATGGGAGCTGGAGGTCACAAGAGACACAGGTACCCTCAGCTGCTCCTCCCCTGGCCCACCCCATTTCATCCCTTCAGCTTTGCTAACAGACATTTCCATCAGGCTCTTGGCAGCTTTCAGAGTCGAGAGGAAACAAGGTTGATTTGATATCCCAAAGAAATTCACAACCAATTTTCTCATCCACTGAGCATGATTATCCAGCACCTTTGGAAAATTAGCAACGCAGGATAATGACTTTCTCCTGCCAGCTGCTCTTCAGGTTATGCAGTGCTTTGGGAGAAGCCTCCCGCTGAAGGATGCTCTAGCCTCAACACCGGTTCCTATGAGGAATCCAAGCAACCACCACAGTGGAGCATTCACCACAGATTTCTTAATACCATCTTGGTCCTAGCAAGTTTATTCTCTCCTTTGCTTCATTTCAATCCAATTTCTATGGGCTGGTAAGAAGGGGCTAACAGACAATCTGGGGATCAGAGGTGCTAATCACTGACAGACCAGTGACCATGGAGGCAGCTTCTTCAGCGCATCCTTCCCTGCCATTGCACAGGCATTTTGGCCGAAAGGGACTGTATCTACAGCAAGGAGTAGGACACATTTTCCAGCCAACCTCTCTGAACATCAAGCCACCAGCAGGAATAATTTTCCAGTCCTATCCCATTGGCTTCTTCCACACCATGCATCCACCCTGGCCTTCTGGAATGTGTTTATAGAGGGTCTCAACACTCATCTGAGCACACAGGTGGAAGTGTAGGGGCTTTATGACACGTTTCCACCACTCCTCCCTTGTAAACCTCCAGCAAACTGGCGCAAGTCCACTGACCTTGATTTTGCTGTCGGTCCCACTTACAAAGGAACAACAGCAAGCGAGAGGACCAGCACCCGCCCACACAAAGGATACATCTCCCATGAAGCAAGTCACCCCAACTCCCTGGGACAAAAGGAAAAAAGCTTTTCAGGCCAGTTTTCATTCAACACCGAAAGCGTGGGACCCACGGAGAGAAAAGATAGGCTCTGGATGGGAATGGTATAAGGGAGAAATTCTTCCTCACAGGCACACAAGTTGTCTTGTGTTCCCTGACTGCAGAGATACCTCCACGAAAGCAGCAGCATAATTCATCCCACAAGCTCTTCGGGAAAGCACGTTACTTGACAGGTATGCAGAACCTAAACCATTTGCAGTAGACCATTAAATACAATAATTCCACCTCCTTTAATCCCCTCTGCAGAATCCGACAGCGTAGACTGCATCTCCCTTTCCCTTCTCAAGCCATTTCAGGGACTTGCTACGTGTTTTTCACCGCTGCTGTGTCTCACTCCAGACTCAGATAAAATTTGGCTTTGCCCCATCTACAATGTGCTTGAAGACCACAGAATGAAAGGTTTAACACTGACATCACAGTGTGCAAGCACACCCGCTAGAAGACAAGCTTAAGGAAATAATTTAGTTGAATCTAGGGATCAGTGCCAAAACATTTAGCAGGGAAACAGTCACCAATTGCCTAGAAATGCTATTAGAAGCAGCAAGTGCCAGAGAAAAGGGCAGACTGATTCCATAATGCCGCTGATCCCCTGACAACACTATTTAATTACCAAGTCTTTCGAGAGTGAAGTAGATTGCTTAAAACAGTAGAAAAAATAAAGATAAATCTCACACATTTTTATTACCTTTTTTTTTTTTTTTTTACAAAAAAAGAGCTAAGTTATTACTTTTAAAAAACCAAAAGCAACACACAAAGCAGCATGTTCCTAAGATCCAGAGTGACAGCCGCCACCTTTCCTGGCACCCACCTGTGCCAGGCCGTTCTTGCCCAGCACGTCTCCTGTTACTGAAGGCTTTCCTTTCCCACCTTCAGAATTTTCTCTGTGTTCTTTCCATTCCTCGAGGGTGCTGAAAGGTTGAAGGCCATGTAAAAGTATCTTCTGGGCCTTCAAAAATTCTCCCAGGAGGAAGAAAGATGTCATAAATCAATGGCAATTAATCACCAGTATTCTTCTGGCAGCCTGAATAAAATATGCGTCTCGTACGGATACAGCCCACTCGCTCACCGTCGCCGCTAATGAAATGAGCAATCTATTCCAATTCATTCTGTTAGCGGGTAGATCACAGTTTGATACAAGAAGCATTAACTATGAGCCATCCTCCCCCTTGCTACACACGCAAGCTGCTTTCTTCCAGCAGTAACAGCCTCATGGAGCTGTTTGGCTTGTGCTGCTCTAATATTGGGCATCCAAGCACTTGTTCCACTTGCAAGCTGCAAAGGTCAGTGCAGAGGTTATCAGGCACTGAAGTACCACGCAGTTTTGCACCAAGTCCCCAAAAGAGTAAAGCACAGACTCGGAGAAAAACAAACAAACAAACAAACCAAACCAAACTGCGAGAGGAAAGAATTGCAGAGATACCACAGGAGGGAGCTTTTACAGCATGCTCCAGCACCATGGAGGCAACAATTCGCAGAAGTTTGTCTAACCACTATTCCCTGTGCTATTCTGGGGTGTTCCTGCTGCATCCAGGTAGTTTGAAGCTTGTGGGCTCAGACAGACACAGGAAAACCCTCTCGGTGTCACTGGCAACGATGAGGCTGCCCATGCCTGCTACGGAGGGGAGGGGGCTGCAGGGGCAGGACTGCAAGATCTCTTACAGGGAGACTGATGAAGTCCTTGCAGCTAATCCTCTGCCAGCAGGAAGGACAGAGTAGAAGAGAGCAGACAGGGGCACCACCTGCCTGCCCACCGCCAGAAGCTTGCTCCAGGGATCCGCTGCAGGCAGGACAAGCATAAGGCTGTTAGAGCTGCAACCACACGCTTTGGTTAAGGCCAAGTTTGCGAGAGGACATTGTCCCCTGCTCCAGACTGCAGTCTGTAGCCATAAATAAGATGTTTTGGATCAAGTGCACCCCCTCTCCATCTTGCCTGACCAGGGAACTGCTTCTGTGCAAAGGAACCAGGAGACTGGTCTGCACCAATGCGTGCAAACAGCTCGTCCCTGTGCAGGGAGGACGCACGGCTGGGGTGGGCAGGAACAACGAAAACTGGTACAAGAGAAAGATGACACGGAGGCAGGTGGAGAGAGGAACAGAAGGAGGGATGAAGGGAAGAGGAGGCACTCCAGATGGCGTGCTGGGTGAGAGGAACTGGAGAGGAAAGCAGTGGGTAACACAGCACAGGGGATGGAGGGTGTGAAACGGCCTCCCTGTCAGGAAGACAAATGGGAATTGCAGGAGGCAGAGTCCAACCTCTTCCCCTCTCCCAAGGCAAAGGTGACAGCAGTTTGGCTTTCAAGTAGTTGCACTTATGCAAATATATGCAAATTAATGCATAATTATGGTGATTGCACACATTTAGCCCCAAGGCATCAGGAAACCCATGTCACTTTCACCTGGAAAGGTCAAGCAAAAATCTTAGCTCCAGGGCTTTCTCCCGAAACCCTCCAAGGATTGACACCCCCTATCCCTGGTTCAGGACAACAGCTTCCTTACCTCCCACCCCCTCATCGCTCAGTGCATCCCTCAGGCAAGTCCAGGACAATTTTAACAAGAGCAGAAAATTCCACATAGCTTTATTTCAATGTTTAGGTGCTTTCTGGGGTGGGAGGGTCCTAGAGGGGAATCTATATCAAAGCACTCCCCTCCTGCTTCCTCTTATTTTCTCTTTCCACTCCACACCACACGCAGTGCTGAAAAATATAATGAGAAGCATCAACAAACCCATATTGCCTAGGCATGGTTAGAGGAAAAGCTACCTTAGAAAGAATCAATGGGGGGAAGGAGCAAGCCACTTGTCTAAGCACCAAGGGCCACTCAGTCAGTGCCCACACCAAGGAGAGGCCCTTCCAGTCTTCTCCAGCTGCACATCTCACCCAGAGAGGCTCAGGTGCAGTTTCCGAGTCCAGCAGCAAGAAGCTGGCAGGCACAGAGTTCCTCTGGGCTGCCCAGGTCCCTGCTTCAGCTGTATTTACTAAACACTTGGTGTTCTATGACAGGGAGAATTCACAGAGCATCCAGTCAAAAGAAACTAAGCCAAATCATTTTAGCAGATGCATTGTCGGTTCAGGCAAGGGGATTTAGAGCCGAATAATTCTCTGAGCAGACGCGGCATTGAGGAAGGTGTCAAGAAAATCCATTGTCTTCCCTGAGGACAGAGACACCGAGTAAAAGATATTTTAGTGTGCTATGCTGCATAGTAACGCTTTTGTTTTCTTCTAATATACACTGGAAGGAAAGATAGGCTTTTATCCTTGGCGTTATCTTCATTTCTCTACCGAGGCAAAACTGTTTATTTACAAGGAGCCACTAAACATTTATGCTCCAAGAACTCAAGGATGCCCTAACAATACTAACCCTGATGAACAAGCCGATACCGATGCCAAGTACTATCATGCCTGCATTATGAGAAGACGAGAGATTAAGGACCTCATTCTAATCTTTCACATCAGTATAATGTCATTTGATTTCATTAGGGCTGATTGTGATTTGCTGGTGTAATGAAGGGAAACAGATGACTAAGTAACTTGCCCACTGAGGGAAATCAGTGGCAGAGCAGCAAACTCCTAACTCCAGTGTAACAGCTAAACCCACATTCCCCACTGACTCTCCGTACGTGCAAGTTCACCCTGCTCCAAGGTACACGTGGTATTAATTTGATCAGCTCAGATTAGCTCAGAGCAACAACAGAGAATCGCCTCAGCCTCGCCATCGGGCCCTCAGCGAGGTCCAGAGCTCGAGCCTGCTCCGCTGTGTCATCAGATGCGCCTGTGAAACCAGGAACATCAGTTGCCACATCTACACTGTCGCTGCCATGAACCCTTCCCTTTAAGAAGCATTAAAACAAATTTAAAATGTAGATGCCTCCAAGTTCAAGACTGATCTTCTTTCCCCCCTGCTTCTTCCTAGAGGGAGATCCTGGTGACTTCACATTTTCTGCCCTTTTCCTCTGAGCTCAGCTGGCTACAGGAGTGAGGATGGAAACTGTTTACAGGACAGAAATGCAGAGCAGAAGCCTGAGGCATTGCACAGCACCTGTGTTTTGAGATGCAGGTGCTTTTTTTGTGTGCAGTTCTTGAGATTCTTTGGTTTCTAAGCAGATCGAGAGACCAAGGAATAGGGTACTGCTCTAATTATCTGGGTAGATGCTAGTCACATCTTTCTTTTCCATGCTCCAGCTACCCAAGGTCCCTTGGGAAGGGGAGAGGTTTTGAGCCTCTGGATCAGTCAGTGACAGAGACACAGAGATAAGCAAGCAGGCATTTCAATGAACAAGCCTCGTATCTTCACAGAATCAGGGGATTGATGTATTGCTTTCATTCCTTGTTCATCTCAACCATGACTGCCTGTGATGGTCGAAACAAGTACTTGGAAGGGTTAAAAAACCAGACAGAGAAACCAAGCTGCATTCATTCTCACTAGCTGTTACAATCCCTGTACATACAGGGGTAATTACTGACTACAGCAAATAAGCAGTCTCAGGTAATGATGATCAATTAATAGGGCATCACAAGAAACAACCAAGTTAAATTCGCTTTCTTGTGAGCTGCCTGGAAGGTAAAATTGCGCTAAATATGCTTCCAAGGCGCAGGGCTGCACGTCTGTCCTGTCATTTCTTAGCAGTCTTTTAGCAGTACCACAGGCACCCCGAGCACAAGCAGCCGGAGCCCTTTCTACCTCATATGAAATATTACCATCTCTGAAGAGATCACCTTGTTCGCCATTGTGAACGCCCAAGTGAATAGAGCATACAACCAATTTTAATCTCATAATTATTTTTAAATGCCCACTTGACACGATCGGAGCAGGAGACAGAAAGGCTCGTTTGAAAGGAGTGGCAACCCCTGCCCAAGCAGAGAGCTTGTGGCCCTGCCACCCACCTCCCAGGACAGCACCTGGAGAATGTGATGTGCTCTGGAGACCTTTGCCTCGTCAGCCAGAGACCTGCCTCCTCCTCACCAGCCTTCCCTCAGCCTCACCACATCTGCAGCAAAACCCACAGCTTCTCTCAAAGCCACTCTCAAGAACCCAAGGACAGTGGACTTGAACCATCCCAGTCTCTTCAGAATATATTTGATATGAGCCCACTGACTTTGTCAAAGTTACCACAGATTTACACCAAGCCAAAAGAAGCACACTCCCGAAGACCAATGCAGGCAAATTAGTCTTGTTTTGGTGATTTTCATCAAGCCCAGCAGTCAGCATGAACAGAGAAACACAGTAGGGCAAACGGTGGAATTGGTGCAGCTCTTTTGAGGCTGGTGTAGTTCACTAAGCCACATTAATTCCCCGCTCAGGAATGAGCCACTAGAGTCATGATACTTTATACTTTCTCTTGTCCCCTTCCTCCCTAAATGATTTAAAGGACATGTAAACCTACTGCAAAGCAACAAAAGTAAGGGGTGGGGGAGAAGGGAAGTGAGAGTTTAAAGCAAATCTCAGAGCAGAGGAGAAATACCACCTTGTGTAACACTTTGATGGTCAATTTTAAACACTCTGGGCAAAACACTGCAGCTTATCGATATGAAGTTTCCACACAACTGCTCCAGTATCATTTGTGTACTATAGAGCAGGGCTGATGAAAGCCAAGCCAGCTCTAAAAATATGACAGACAGTACAGACTTCTTCACTTACATTGTAATTCAAATTGCAGTGATCTTTTGCTAAACCGCACTCTTGAGTGCTGGAACGATAGAGCTGTAATTGTAATGGAGTAATTTAATTTTGATTTGGACGAAACAGCAAGCATGAAGTAGACAAGGCATAAAACTCTGTCACTCACATAAAGGTTAAAACGCCGGTCATTAAGTGAATTGATTTCAAGTGCTTAGGTAATCTTGTCACTTAAGTCAGAATTCCACTTTTTATGTAATTTACAACGAAACATCTACAAACCCTATCACACTGGTCACAGGCTACCAGGCAGTCTGCAGCTAGGACAGCCTGCAGCTCGTTCCTTTTATCTTTGCCCAGTGTTGTGGCAGTTTTCATTTGGCATCATAATTCTGCTTTTGATACATCAAGGCAGAAGACAGAAATCACTTCTACCCCACAGTCAGCGCCTCTCTTCTCCCAGAGAGGAAACCTGGAAACAGCTAGGGTACTCCTGCACGGTGAGACTTGCACCCAGACAACCAAGCTATCACAAGTTATAAAATTAATGCAATAACTACTGTGCAAATGCTCTTACAAGACTGCACAAGTAAGTTAGGGCTACACATTTATCCACTGCTCTGTCTGAATAGCTGCCTCGCCGCCTGTGTTCACAGCTGGGCATTTCCAAGCACCCTGACAGACAGAAAGTTGATTTCTGGTTCAGTAAGCAAGTTTGTCATGCTCACCCCAGAGAGAGCAATGTGCCTGGGAGCAGGTCGGGTCAGCAGTGGAAGAGCTTTCCTGATCTCTGCTATCATCTTACGCCCTGAAGAACAAGCTTTGACAACTTCTCTCACAACAACACGTTCTGCATATTATGAATAACAACACTGTCCTGGGCAGACAGTTTCTTGCTGCAGGACAGTCAGGATGGAAGCGCAGCAAGGGAACGCGCTGCTTCCCGGGCAGATGGAGAGCCAGAGCAGCACTCCACACCGAAACGGGAGCTGTGCTTTAATCAGACAGCTTCCGACAGAGTTCACCACATCTACTCATTTAAAGCATGCAGACAGCGTGGGAGACCGAGCTACGGAGCTGTGGTTTTGTATCAGAACAGCCTTTCTCTGCTCACCTTTTTCCCCCCTCTGTATTTGATCCCAAGTACAGCGTATGCACAAATTCCAGGACCAAACCCAGCTTTGGTACAAGGCTGTTTATCCAACATTTCTCTCTCCACCGATCCACTACAGAACAGACCACCAGATACCTGTGAGGACGTTAGGACACGTTGAAGTTTGCTCTGCTAAAAGAGACCAGACCACAGCCACAAGACTTGGTCTAGTTGCTAACACTTGCATCAAGGCTGAGCCCCAGATCCCAGGTTTCAAGGGGAAGCAGAAAACAGAGGGTCAACCCATCACCACCTCTTGTCCCTGCAGCTCTGACACCCAGCATCATGTCCAAAACATTAGGATGAGGTGTTTCTATCTTAATCCCCGGGAAATCTGCTGAAGACTGCCCTTTAGAATTACTGGCAGTGATCTGGTCCTCATCCCCCCCCTGCTAAATGCAGCATGCAAGGACAAATAACCATTTGCTTAATTTTAAACTCTCCAAATGAACTACTACAGCTGTACTGTAATTCACTCTGTGACTCTTCCCAAGGAAGGTGTTTCTACCACCACTATGTCGGTCATAAACCCTTCCCAGTTATAACACAAGTGCAGGAGCCCTAGAAGATGCCAGCACAACTGGGTGCATGATGAAACCGTTGTTTAAAGAAGTTCAGCTCAGAAGCAGAAAATTTCTAAGCTTCTCATTCCTATCAGGATCACATTAACAAAATACAGCTCTTGTCACAGAACACCCCCTCGGCAAACTGCATCCTACAGGAATTATTCCTGTGCAGGAAGCACTTAGTTTCACTCAATATTAATAGTGTCTAAAAGACATCACGTACATTGTATTAGAGAACAAACAGAAAGTGATGTGAATTACCCAGCAGAGTGGGTTGAATTAGAGATGAAGTCATTTAACAGACTAGCGCATTCCTGATATCTTGTTTCTACCCATCCCAAAGCTATAGCAAAAATAAGATTTTTGAGTCATCAGGGCACAAAATTGCAAACTAACTTCGAAAAGCTTACACCATTGTTGTCCTATCATTATAGGAACAACAAAAAACAGAATTCCAACATGTCATTTCTCTGGTCTCAGGTTTACCAGAGACTCATTTTCAGCCTGGAAATCATGCCCTTGCCTGGGGTGCAGATTTCAAGATAGGTCAGGGAGCATGCAGGTTGTCTGTGAAGACACTGTTCAAAGCTGTGCAAGATTAATGCACAAAGCAGGCTGTGAACAAGGAATGTTTTAGCTTATTATGGAAGAATTAAAGCAGAAAACAGCTGCAAAACAGTGCTGTCAGCCCAGATCTCAGCTCTGCATGGGCTAGCTACAAGCTGCTGCTCTAAAAGTCGATCCTCCAGCTCAATAGGTTTGTGCCTGGCACAGGGACACGGTGTGCTGAGCCCACCCGCCACAAGATCATCTCTTTGAATGGTCTGTGTCACTCAGACATGGACTTTGCCTCAAAACACTGAGCCTGAGGTGAAAATCCCACAGTTTACAGAACTCCCCCATCCAGCCTTACGTGAAAGCTTTTATTGATAGCATCCCTGCTGTTATGTACTAAAACAGGTCTCTGGGGCGCGTGGAAGCATGTTGTGCTGCGGGAAGAGCCGGGGGCACTTCAGTTGTGTAACTGTTCTTCTCTCTCAACACAGAAGGGATCTGGGATCTGCTCCTGCTTTGGGCACTATGCAGCCCTGGGAGTGGGGGGGGCACTCCTCACACAGGTGGAGAAACTGAGGCACGGAGGAGAAAACGCGGTCTAGCGTCTAGAAAACACGGCTCAAGCAGATTCCTAACTTCCACGAGCCTCTCTGACTCAAAGGAAGGCACAAGCAGCATCGCTACGTTTCACAGACGTTGTATTTGGGGGAAAAAAGAAAAGAAAAAAAGTATCGCTTGGTGCCGAGAGGGCGAACCTTCCGTGTCCAGAGCTGCAGCGGATGCCAGGCTGACGCCGGCAGCAAGTTACTGCCCGTGCTGTCTGCAGGCATCGTTGTTTTTCACCGTAAACTTTCCAGCACGGCTTCCCGCACCGCCGGCGGGACGAGTCCGCTCTCTCCCGGCACACCGCAAGCCCGGAGCGGCTCCGCGAAAGGGCTGGAGGTTTCGACCGCCCAGGAGAGGGGAACCCGGCAGCTCTCGTCCCACCGGCTGCAGCGGGACGGAGCGGCGGCCACCGCCTGAGGGGGCGAAGCTGGACGGGGCGCATCGGGGGAAGGAAGCGAGGGAGGGAGCGGAGGACACCCACGGCCACCTGGTCCGGAGTGGCAACGCAGGACGGGGCGCACGGTGGCCGAACCCCGGCGCGGGGACGAAGCGAAGCCCGGGACGGAGCTGGACGGGACGGAGCGGGGGGGGCACCACAGCCGGAGCCCGCTTACCTTGACAGCCTCGGCGTGCGTCACCCTGTCTAGGGACTTGCCGTTGACCCCCAGGATTTGGTCGCCGACGCGCAGCCCCTCCCGCTCAGCCAAGGAGCCCGGTTCCACCAGGGACACGTAGATGCCGACGCCGTGCTCGGCCCCGCCGCGGATGCTGAAGCCCAGACCCTCGTGGGCTTTGCTCCGCCGCAGCGTCACCTGCCGCAGCTCGCCGGGGACCACGGGCGGCGGGGCGGGGGCCGGCGGGGGCCGGCCGTGGGGCGCCGGGGTGAGGTAGGGCCCCTCGGCGGTGTACTGGTCGAAGAGGAGCTGGTCGGAGCGGGGCAGGACGAGGCGGAGCAGCGGCAGGAGCTGCCGGCGGCGGGGCCCGTCGAGGAGGGCGCGGAGGGAGCGCACCAGGTCGCAGACGTTGCGGCGGCCGTGGTAGGCGTTGAGGCAGAGGATGAAGCGCTCCCGCTCCGCCTCGCTCAGCAGCGCCGTGAGCGCCTGGTGCAGCCGCCGCACGTTGGCCGAGAGCGGCCGCGGCGCCGGCCCCGCCGCCGAGCCCAGCGAGCCCGACGACGAGGAGGAGGAGTGAACCGACACGCCGTCCAGCTCCGCGCTCATCGCGCCGGGACGGGACGGCCCCGGTCGGGCCGAACCGAGTCAGCCTCGGCCCGGCCGGATCGAACCGGACCGGACCCCGCCGCCGTCCCGTCCGGCGCCGCACGCGCCACTTCAGCACCTGGCCGGCGCCTCGCGGCGGCTCCCCAGGAAGTGACGTGCCCGCCGTTGCCGGGAGACGGGTTATACAGAGCGGGCCCGGGCGGTGGGGAGCCGGCCCCGCCCCTCCGCGGAGCCCCGCCCCCGGGAACGCGCCTCGCCGCCGGGGGGCGGGGCCTGACGGGGCCGGGGGCGGGCTGAGGCCTGCGCGCAGCTCATCGCAGGGGTGAGCCGGCCCAGAGCGGCTGGACCGGCCACACGAGGCTGTCGCGCTGAGCCTCAGGCCTGGCCCCCCAGCCGTGCAACGGGCAAACGGCTCTTCCCAGCCCGCAGGAGGGCTCCTGCGCCCACCCGGGGCCCCGCCGACACCACCCCCCGCAGGAAGGCCACAGGAGGAACCGATTTACACCGAAGAACAGCGCGACCCAGGCATACAGCGTTTGTCACTGGACTCGTGTGGGTGCTTTTCCGTTGCCCAGCGCGCCAGAGGGAGGATTGTCGTGAAGTTATAGCACTGGTGGTCTCAGCCGGTAAATTACAGTACCAGTACTTCATCCATTCAACAGAGAACTTTGGCACAGGCTTCATTTTAATCACGAGTCAACGGGATTTCAGCGTGTGCATTCCTGACAGGGTGCTGAAGCCGTTTATGATGTGGGGCTTGGAGGCAAACCCCAGCTCACTGCAGTTAACCCCCCTTCGTTTAGCACGTACAGCTGCCCCAGCAAAGCCTTCCCTATCCTGGTGATCTAGATCCAGTGATTGAGAAGCTGGCAGGGCCACGAGCAGCCAGAATTGTGAACCTCAGCAAGGATCAGTGGCATTCAGGGGAGCCCGCTCTTGCCACACGCTCAGCCACCCTCTTCTTGGCTTCCACACCCCCAGCTTGTGACTTCAGATCCAAAAGTGAAGCACCAGGATTACAAGTCAGTCCAGGAATCCAGGGATTTCCAGTTGCTGGATGAATTATTTCTTACTACGTGAGGTTGAGGTTACTTTTACATTTCCATCTCAGTCATTTGAAATCTTCCTGTCTTCGCTGAAGTGCTTTCTATCTGCTGCAGTAAAGGGGATTAAACCTAATTTATCAGATGCAGCTTGATAGCAACAGAATTCATTTTGTTCATGGATATGATGGAAGAGCTTTAACAGCTGCATTACAAGTAGCTTTATGTATTAAAGCTTTGCTGAAGCTTTCGATGCCTTGTTTAAAACAAAACTAAACAAAGCAGATTGCTAATTGAAATTCAGGTTCTAACTGGGTGATAAATAAGCAGATGGAATAGTCAACATTATTGGAAAAAAGGGACAATATAGGACAGAAAAGTGAGTAAAAACAAAAATACGCCTACATCAGCCAAACAAAATAAGAGAAGGGCAAACAAGATATTGCACGTCTTTGAATTGCACTCACACATAATTTTAATGCTTAGTACCTCACTCAAAGACTCCTCTATTTAAAGTACTACTATTCCCATAAGCACTATCCTATGAGAAGACACCAAGTATGTTCACACAAGGAGATGCAAAGAGCTGCCCCTGTGCTGCGCTACCTCCAGGCTGGAGCAGCAAATCCAGCTCTCCCCTCTTCAGCAGAGCATGGCCGTGCCCAAACCACAGCCCCAATGGGCATTCAATGACCCGCAGTGGCATCTGGTCCCCCAAGACTTTGACCACCACTCTGGAAACTACCAGTCTCCCAAAGCTAAGACAAGTTCAATCCAATGCTACCCAACAGAAACATGCACAACATCCACACAAGTAGCTGCGTTTGGAAATAATTCCGTTTTCTTGCAGCTGTTACAGCCCTGCCAGCAGAGACTGTTCATCCTTGGGATGCCCCATCCAGCTGCTACTTGCCATAGGACAACTCCAAGGCATCTTTTCGGAGCAAGGCTGGATGTGATTCCTGTTCTAGTTTCTGCTCACAGAACTCATACAAAGTTTTAACCCCCAGACGTTTTGCAGATTCAGATTGTTCACGCATTATGCAGGTTGGACCTTCATCGTGTATGGTCCAGCCAGGGACCCTCGCTACTTTTCCTTTGGAAAGGAAAGGGATTGAGATCTCACAGAACCTCAGCTTTGAAGTGAAGCTGATTAATTTCTAGGGGCTTTATCCTTTCCACTGCCTTAAGCACTTAAGCCATGCAGTTGAGAGTGAGCAGCACATGGCCTTGGGCCAGAGGAGGCTCATCCAGCTCTTGGGCACAGGAGCATTCCCACACCTGAGTAAAACATCTCAAAGCTTTCTCTGCACAAATAACACCACTGAACAAATGCTTCACTGCAGCTTGCCATACCTGTGTAGGGCTGCACAGCTCAAGGGGCCAGATTCTCACCACTGTAAATCAAAACAGTCCTTTCAGAAAGGGAACTCAGGATGGAAAGTCACTACCAGGTGCAAACAGCAGTACTCCGAAAACATCTAGGTAAGTGGTCCTTTGGAGTTGAGATTAGTGAATGCTGAGAGTCCACCTTCAGTCCTGGGGCAACTCCTGACTGAACTGGACCTTTTTTAGCCAGAGTGGCTGCACAGATGCTGGCAATGAAGTTCCAGCACCCTCACACACAGCTGAGAGCTGGAGGAGCAGCTGGATACTACGTAGGCTCAACTCTCAAACAGTATCTCAGATCCAACACCTAGCTTGCACAGCAGAATGTCTTAAGGCTAGCAAGAGCTGAGAAAGGTGTTATTTGTTTTCCTTTTTAAATCATCCTTGCAGCACAAAATAATCCGATGCATTTGCTAAGTGCCAGATGAATAAATTGCCTAACCTTTCTGCTTTAATCCATTGTAATCACTTCCCAGAGCACTCTTTGAAAAGCGAGCTCCATGTTTCCAGAGCAGCTGCTCTCCTAATTAAAAGGCACTGTAGCAAGAAGACAACTAAACGTAATTCTGGTAGGAAATACCTTGCTGCAGAGTTGGAGGACTGAACTGCGAGGAGGGAAGAAGCAGCAGCTGCCTGTGTTGCTAGGCTCCTTAAGAGAGTATTAGGAGATGGCTGGCACTCCGGGCTGCCTCTTGGCTAAATCCCTGTTTAGCAGATTGGCTCCCAATCCTCTGTCCCTGGCCGGCTGGACTGGTTTGTGCAGCTTGAACATGTGCTTCCCTCAGCATGGGCGAGAATGAGCTGAGTGTGGTGGTTAAGCGGTCTACAGAAATAGCCAGTGCAGAGGAAAAAGCATCATGAGGGGTTTTGAACAGAAGTCCTGGGTGCCGTGGGTTCCACCTTACCATTTGCATTGTGGTAGAGCTGACTTCAGCACAATTCAGGCTGTGCTGGGAGCTGCACAAGCAGCGGAAGCTCACACTCCATCTCTTCAGCTCCAGGTATAACAAGCAGAAGTCGGATTTAAAGAAAAACCCTAGGAGCAGTGAGAAATCATCATTTCAAGGGGGATTTTCTAAGCTCCGGGTTATGAACATAAATGTAATCCACTCGCATCAGGGATGTTTCCAATTTATGAGTGCTGCCATGCTTAATCAGACCAAGTTCAATGTGACATGTCCCAGCCAACAGCTGGGAGTAGGTGCCTAAGAGCATGGCTCAGGCAAGCAGAGGAGGCACCTCTTAAATCCTTCTCTATCTGCCTATCTACAAACCTTTATGCTCATTTTGCTCAGTGCCATGCTGAGACTGTTACTGAAAAAAGCCAGTCTGAAACGGGTTCAACTGGGTGGGAATTTATTATTTGCATTGTGCAAGAGAAGGTCAAAGATGAGAATTTTAGTTCCAAGCCACTGAGATGTGCTGTTTCCAGAGAGTGGACACCACAGGATTACAGTTTATCAGCCATTTAGTTGCTGCCTGGATTAAAAAGTTAATCAAATCAGAGAGAAAGTTTCACCTGTATTACCAGAAATATTTTGCTTTAATGCCATTGGAATGCTTTGCCACTTGTTAAAATCTAAAGTCAAAGCATTTCAAATTAAAATAAAACCACGTTTTAAGAAAGCGTTTGCTTTAGATAGAGCTATGTTGTCTGGTGAAAAAAAACCTTCCAACTAAATGAAGTTTCACCCAGATTTGCCTGCAGTGATCTCTCCACTGTGCCAACACCACTGAGTGTAACACTGCATCACAGTGCCAGGCGATTTAAAAGCTGCAATCCTCCTCCCCTTTCCAGCAATTTCTTGTACTTATGCTCTCTCTAGTCCTTTTTGAAATGCCTGAAAGAAAAAGCCACTTGCGTCACTGGCTTTTTTTTTTTTTTTTTTTTAATGCCCAGCACAAATCATCTGTAAGTCACAACGTGGGCCTGGATATTACAGACAGGGAAAGCAGAGACTTGCTGAGGATCAGTCTTTGTCATTGCCTGGTCTCCTGTTTGGGCACCTTGGCTGTTAAACTTCTCAGTGTTTGAAGGACACGGAGCCTGTTCACAAGGGTGGACTCTCTTTAGGTGTGAGAGGTGAAGTCTCCAGAGCGGTAGCAATACATGCAGAAGTAGCCAGGCTTAGGGATGCAGGTAACTTGCTCCACAGGACTGGGTTTATCTTAACTGTGGAAATTGTTAAGCAAGCCCAATATTCTCGCCTAGGTGGGCTGGGTGGCAGAGGACTAGCTGGATTTGCATGTGAAGTTGCAGGATGCTTTGTCAGAGGGTTAGAGCACAGGATCTTTAACCTCAGTGTTGCCCTTATGTACAATCAGGGGTCTACCTTGCACGTGAAGGTGCCATGGGATAAATTTATGCTTCCAACCCAAAATTCTCTTCCTGTTGGTTACATCATTGCCTCAGCCCAGTTCCCTTCAGGCAAAGGCTGCCTCGTATGGGGTGTCTGCACACCACAGCCTTGACTTCTCTACGAGCTACAGTCGAAGCACCGAAGCCAGTGCAGCACATCGCCCATGAGCTGTGACGCTTGCTTACAGCAGTTGCTGTGGCTGGAGAGTATGGAATGAATTTGAGGGAAGTACAGTCACATTCTGAAAAGCTCTCTTAATGTATCCAACAATTTCAGAACAGGCTCGAGCATTGCAGAGCTCATTTGAACAAGTTCAGCCTCCCAGCAGGTGGGAAATTCAGGGGCTTCATTCACACTGAGAATTGACAAACTCACACAGGGCTAATCTAATTTCAAGATATTTATCTAATTTGAAGACATTTATCTAATTCAGATTTATCTAAGTCTGCTCCTTGTGGACGCCTGTCAGTGTAGCAGAATTTATGGGCTGACCTCCTGACCACATTCTCTGCTGTGGTGAAAATCCAGATGACTGATGCAGTGGTACACACTGTCCTCGCAGGTTCCCCTCATAAGCACAGCTCAGCAAGCAGGATAACGCAGCTTCAAGGTCTGATTGCACAGATGTGGGGAACAAGCACACCTGGGGAGACTTTTTCTGTGCATTTGTCATACCAGAGACTGTCCCATGTTCGAGGGGCAAAGGCAACACAAAAACACATCACAGGGGAACAGCTCACTCTTGCTGCAACATCCCTGAAACACTACCAGAATATTTCAGTGTTATACTGCCTGGCAGTTCTCTCTTCCTCAGACATATTCACCACACCAGAGGTTTTGTGCTGCTGAGAGTTTTGCTCCCTATTCAATTACTGCCACAGAGTTATGGGGTCGAGATGTTTGCCAGCTCATGTCATGGGAGTCTGGAGGTGAGCAAACCTTCCCATAAGCGTCTCTCTCCTGGTTGGGATGATTTACACCATGTTTTGTCCACTTACTTGGAGAAGTAATAAGGTTGCAGGGCCACACTCCTCATCAAAAGCATCAGCACTCATGTTCTCCAGCCTGCAAACCCATCTCTGCCAGGCTGATGAGGGATGCTCAGTGCTCTGTTATTACAACCCTTCAAGAAGACAATCAAAAGAAAAGAAAAGGTTAATGAGGTACTAATCACTATTGATCCGTAGCATATACAATGCAATAAATATCTGCTGCCATCGATTAAATGTAGCAGGGCAAAGGCATCTAATCAATCACATCAGCCGTTTGATTTTCTTTTTCAAAATTAATTTCGTACCATCAGGGAAATGGCTGCGAGATGCCAGAGGACCCATCTTTAGCCTGAGGAGCACGGCTGGCTGAGCAGGTACAGCCTCAATTCGCTCCCAGTAGCCACCGTGCAAAACCTTGCTGATGGGGTTCCCTGAGGTTTCACTGAAAAGGTCACAGTGAGCAATTGGGAGCACAGAGGGGTAGAAAGGGAAGCCAGAACAAGCTTGAACCCTGGATCCTTCCTCTGCAGGCTTTTACTTGTTTGCCTTCAGCCCCAAACCCCACTTTCTTGGAGAAGTTATACATTTTGGAGAACAAATATTGATTTCAGCACAAAAGCTGTTCCGAATGCTGTGAGGTCTCCTAAAGCGAGAAATAGCCAATAGAAAATAGATCAAAAAAGTGGCTCAGAGTTGTCTTTGCATTTCTGAAACTCCCCAGAAGAGAGGAAAAAATGCTCTGATTTCTCTTAGGGAGACAAAGATGAGAGAAACTCCCCAAAACCAGGCACAGGCACTGGCCTCCAGCCGTGATGGACTGCAGCACGGTGTTGTACCGAAGCCTCTGAAATCCAGAGCGTCAGAGGCCGTTTCTGACCACTCTGGACAGGCAAGTGGCTTGGCTGCCAATAGAAGATGAGACTAATTAAGGCTGTGATCCCCTGACTCACACGCACTAATGCCCACGGATAGATCTCTAATGCTCTTTATTCGTGCTCATTAGCACAGGCAGCACAGACAACTGTGTTATGTCATCATCTAAATACTGTCACATTTCCCCAATGACTCTAATTTCATTTTAAATGTTTATTCTCCTCCCCTGTGGCAGGGCTGGCTTGCTCTGGAAGCTCTCCAGCCAGCAGATCTGCTCCAAGCAAAGCTCCCACACATGGCAGCGATAAACTGATCCCCAGCCCTCCCCTTCCCAGGGTCCCTGGGAAAGTAGAATTCTCCTGGTGCAAGCTTTCAAGGCATCAGCTCATCCTTTTCTTTTTTTCAACATGACTTTAAATCTCAGACTGGAATATTTTCTAGTCTCTTTTACATGAGGAGGGAGAACTGCACTGGCGGACATGTGAGCACATGGCTGCGCATTTCGGTGCACGAACAGCCACACTCCAGTCAAATAAGAATAAAACACTTCTGCAGGAACAAGAAGCCAATTTTTCTTGTAAGCCAACTAGCAGGAGTGACAAGAATAAATATTTATGGGCACGTCCTTCACTAATCAGGTACCAGCCCTATTTATAACAGCCCTCCTTGTTTCCAGAGGGTTGTTTCAGCCGTCTGCCCTCCTTGCCCAGTGACCTGTTGGTGATGGGGTAGTTGGAACCATTCTAACTCCCCAGATACCCTGGCCAGCAAGGACCCAGCACCAACCCAGCAGCAGCATCCTCTGAGATGGAAAGAGGGGTAGGGAGGGATATGAAATAAGCCTCCATGCTTTGAAACCCCGGGACAGAACGCTACCTTACAGTCACAAGCACGCGTGCTCCTATCCAAGGGGAGGGAATGTCCCCCACTGAGGTCCACACAGGCTGGATCGGGCCCGTTCACTCTTTCTAGGAGCCAGCTGTTCCCACAATCATTTTGCATAAGCTACAGAGGGAAGTGACCTGGCCAGGACAGCCTAGAGCACCCTCGGTAGCTCACAGCCACAGATTCAATCCCAGGGCACGTCCATCCCATCCCACCCCTGCTTTGTTTCCCCAGCTGGGCTCTAGAATAGATGGTCTGAGACCTCTGCAGTCCTGCTGTCCTCCCTTTAGCACTGCAGGCAGTACCAGCAGGCACTTGGTGAGGTTTTTACTGCAGGATCTCCCAGGGGAAGGGCTGAATTGCTTTTGCTACAGCAGTTGTGGATTTTAGATCTTGCATATCAAAGCAGGGAAAGGAGGAAATAACAGAAACCTGAATGGAGTCACATCTGCATTACGAGAATGAGTTTACACTAGATGGCACCTGATCTCATAATTTTTAGATGCGAAGAGTAAAGCCACCAGGATCGTTATACAAAATGATATTATTGTTTTGCTGGGAGCTGGCTTTGTGGCCTTCCCCAAGCTCCCAGCAGCAGTAATGCACGAAGTGCAGCAAACCCAGCAGCTGGCACGCTGCTGTGAATGTTAAACACCCTTTGCATAACCCCAGTCTGAATCTCTTTGGAGATGCTGGAGTACCCGGGTTTGCTCAGCCCACGCCACTTTCAAAGGGTAAAGCCTGCCCAGTCTTTTTACTGCAACTTGCCAGCCAGGCTTCTCTCAACCTGAAGAACAGCCTCTCTCTCTGTGGAAGAAAAGGGAGTTAGTAGAGCTCCGTCCCTTATCGATTTAACTTGGTGTTAACAGACCAAAACACTGTCATACTGTGGTTAATCCAGCAGTTACAAAACACTTGCCCCAAACACAGCAGTACCACAGCAGCCACTCGGGCAAGCAAGGACACGCCAGCTCTGCTGCAGACCCTACAAGATGGCACAGATATGCGAAACCCAAATGTGAGCTCAAGCCCCTTAACATAGCTGCTTCCCACAAGGAGATGGACAGTCCCTGCAATGCCAGCTGAAGACACAAAAAAGGGGCTGTGGTCTTCACAGTACTGCTGGACAAGCAGCCTAAAGACCTGCCCAAGGAGGCACATGTGGATGGAGAGCTTGCAGGAATCACTGCTCCACATTGGACAGTTCACAGTGCCCTGCTCTGAGAGATGAGGGAAATGCTGCCATCTGGGAAGGGGAAGAGAGGAGGCTCAGCCTCAGGCTTGCTCCTAACGCGGCATCCTCTCTACCATCAAGAGCTTCCAGTGAAGGTGGAAGCTGGTCTCAGGTCACAGCTAGTGACCATTTCCTGAATGACTAGCCCAAACCTGGGCTGGAGCTGCCCACCCCATCCAGTTCCTGCCCCTAAATGCTATTCCATCTGGGGAGGAAATTTCTGCTCCCGGTAGCTACACAGCACCTCTGCAACAAGTCTCAGAGTAAAGTCCCTGTCACGCTGCTCTGAAGACATTCGTAGCGAAATTATTCTGTCTTCCCCAAGCACAAATAGTCATTTCTTCAGCAGGAGGCAGCAACCATATTCCATGAGATAATTTAGTAGCTGACATTAAAAACATCTCATTTAGCCTGGAATAAAAATATCTTCATTCAGCCTAAGCTATATTAAGATAACTGAATTCATAATAAGTTTGGAATAGCTGCTCACCTGGGCAGTTGAACAAACATTTCTCCTGTCATCGTGTCCTTGCTGGAAATCAAGGAATGACAGCAGGGACTACTGGAGTAAATGTATTCTCATGTGGTCTAAATCTTCCTCTTTGGTACAACAAATTTAATTTTCCAGCTTTCGTATATGAACTGCTTTTTACCTCCTGCCAGTGTGGGCCCACAGCCTCCTGCTAATAGAAAGCAGAGATGAATTTTGCTGCATCTCAAGCAGTTGTTGCTCTGTTTTGACTTAATGCTGTGCTGTAAGCAGAGCTACAACTCAAGTGATTGAGTTAATGGTATCCTGAATGAGACAAGCAACAGGGAGAAGAGATGTAATGGGATGGAGTGAGGAGGAATATTTTAAACACTGGTTTATCTGACAAATTCTGCAGTTATACATTCTGTGCTCCACTTTCCACTGCAGCCCATCAGCAAGCAGATGAAAACAATTTTTACATGGCATAAGCGAGAGACAAGCAATCAAATCCTTGCTCTCAGTGCAAGACTCAGCTGCAGAGGTGCAGTTTCTGTAACCTTTGTAGATTTCCATAATAAATGAATTACAAAAAAAATGAAGATAAAATCCTTGTCCAACACCAATTTGGGGGCAACAGCTGCTCTGAGGTGTTAGGACTACATTTAGGCGCCAACACAGGAGAATCTCCTCGCAGGCAAAGCAGCTGAAAGGGTCCTGGCTTTCAGCAGCAGAACCCAGAGCACACTGGTGTCATGACCTCTACTCCCCACACTGAAAAGCACCACTGCAAGGCCTAGAGCCGTACGTGGCTTTATTTTGTGATTCCCCATCCCAGTGCCTTTTTTTTTCCTCTCCCACACCTGGAGCTAAAGAACAAGAATTTGCAAATTCCCCCATCGTGGAGGCTGCTACCAGTTCAAGATGCTTTAATTCTCCATAACTGCTCGGCTAGAGAGAAATCCCTTGGAGGTGGCGCATGTGCTGCCCTGGCTCTCATCACGCTGTCAGCACAGCAGCTCTTTTGGAGATGGAATCAAAGAGCCTGATCTGAAAAAAGACCCTGCTCTGGATCCCAGCTCTGAGCTGAAGCCCACACAGAAGCAGGAGTTTGAACACAAAGAGCAGTCTCTGTTTAAAGTTTTAGCATCTCTAAGCCAAAGCCCCCTAGCACCCTGATTCTTTTGATCCCTTCCAGAGGTGCCTTGGTCTCTTTAGACCATGTAGATCAGTTCATGGTTACTGTTCTTTGATTATTAACCATCTCTGAACATATCTCTTAGTTCTCTTTCACAGGTATTTGCTCTGAGGTGATGCTTTATGGGTCAGATACTCCTAGAGGTAACGGACAGACAGACTTCCAGTAGCAAGGAAGTTTAGGGCAATCTCACCTGGTATAAATCACAACAGCACCTTTGGCTGCAACTGACGCTGCCTGGTTTACACCAGCTGATGACCTGGCCTGAGGAACAGACCTCAAAGGATTGCAACAGTGCAACTCCAAAAGCCTGATGAAAACAAGCTCTGCGTGTCCATGGCCTGCAAGAAATGCTGATGTACCAGAGGGGACATAACTGTCCTTTTGGATTTGCTCTCTGGAGCTCTGTAAGAAAAGTCAGAGGAGATTTGGCATGTGTAGTTGGATATTAAACTTACAATGTCTGGGCTCGTTTCCCAACTTTGAGACTGACAGTTTGAAAACTCAGTCACTTCACCTTCCTTTCCAGACCTGATTTCTCCCCACGCTGCACCTTACAGAATCATTTTGTACCTGTACAAAGAGTTAACCCAACCAGAACATTTTGCTCACTTGCACGGCTGTCACATTTTAACATCAGCTGAGGAGTACTTTCAGCATCAGTTAATGAGGCTTTTCTACTATGCATAAAAATTTGGCAATAGAACTCACAAGGATGATAAAGGAGAAGAGCTGCCAAATGATGGGCAGGGAGAGAGACAGTGCTTGACACCCTCCTTCCCTTGGACACAAGCAGGAGGGCTGCAAATGCAATCGTGCTGCTGCATCAAGACTCCAGCAGCCCTTGTGATCTGGATTTTTGTCCCCTTAAGCTTCCCATAGTGCAAGGTCTGTGTTAACACTTGGTTCCTGCTCTTTCCAGGCTCCCTTTGGCATGCCTGCCCCAAGTCCCAGTTCCTCTCCTCAGGCTCTGTAGTCACTTTTCCCCAGCTCCACACCTTGTGCACAACCCAGTAGGCAGGAGAATAGCAAAGCTAAGAATAAACAGCGTATTTTATAGAATCATTTAGGCTGGAAAAGACTCTTAAGAACATCAGTCAAACCATTAACCCAGCACTACCAAATCGACCACTAAACCACAACCCTGAGCACCACATCTACACACCTTTTAAATATCTCCAGGACAACATTTCCCTGGGCATCCTGTCCAAATGCAACAAACCTCCCAGTAAAGAGCTTATTGAAACAGTATCACTCTCAGATTGTAACTCCCTACAAAACTCTACGGCTTCTAGCCAAGAAAACTCAAGGTAGACTGCAGCCACTGCTCTCCTAGGTGAGCTCAGCCAAGAGCAGCTGCCTACTGCCCTCCCCTCTTATAACCTCCAGCCTGTCCTTCCCAGGTGCTCTTCTTCTACCAATAAACACTCAGCAGGATTTGAAGTCTTCCACCACCTGAGCTCCTTCTTGCTTTCCCTCATAGGAGTTCTGCAATTCTGCAGTTTCCGACCACAAGTGCCTCCCTCGGCTCTGATCCTCCCTGTTTGGTTTAGTTTGTTAGCTTGTTTTTTGCTTTTTTGTCTTTTGTGGGAGAAGACACTGTATCTTGAGGGCCATTGACCCGTTGGACAAAATATTCCATGTAAACAAGCCATCAGTGCACCTGGGTGAACTAATTTTCTCAGTAACTCCTTAATTGTTCTGCAAAAAGTGTAGGGCTGTGCAGATGAGGTATCCTCCCTCCCTTCCATGCTCTTCCTCTCCATGCTCCACCTGATGCTGATGGCCCTGAGCAGCCACAGCTGGAGTCTCCACTCACTGGCTTCCACTGCTTGGCTCTGGAGAAGTATTTAAGCTCAGCTCTTCAGTGAGGTTGTGTTGTATATGTGGTGTGAGGGGGTTTGTGCCTTGGTTTCCTGATTCTTTGGTGATGGATTTGCCTGGCAATCAGTGGATTGTTTGCTAAGGTGGAGCTCTTCTCTTCCTGCACAGGTACTGTAGCACTGCACCCTCCTTAGAGAGAAGTCTTTCCTCCCTGTTCCCTTTCCTTTACACAACAGTTCTCTTTTGCTGTTCTCTGGTAGTTGTGACTAAAGCTATAGGAGCGACCTTGTGCTCTGAGGAGCTGCTGATGCTGTGGTTGGTTTCTATGGTCATATGTGCAGTGTGATATGGCAGGAAAGATAATGAGTAATTATAATAAACTGTGTTGTTGTGGTGAGCACTCCAGAGGCTGGACAGGCTACCAGCAGTAGTTACTAGGCAAGAAGAGACAAGCTAAAAAAAAGTGCATTAAAAAAAGGTGTTGCTCCATGAACTTCCTTCTTACCTGGATGCTGAATGTATAGCTCCCTTAAGTGAAGTCTTTGTCCTCAGTGTTTGCCTGCAGCCAGATTCAATTTTGAAGAAGAAAATCTGGGCCTGTGTATTGGATGAAATCCCACCCAGCAACCTGTTAGCCAAGACTCTTGCTTTGCTCTGTGTCTCTCCAGCTATCAGAAGACAGTTGCTGTCTCCAGTCTTTCTTCTAGGCAGGGAATTTGGTTTTGCTGACCTCCTGTGTTCCCAGAAGAGGTCAGAAGCAAGCTCTGTCCAGTGGCTGAGGCCCGGAGCAGCACGTGGAGTCTCCATCACCTTGGTTTGTAGTCATGGGGTGGTGACAAAGTCCTTCCCCATCAGTGCTTGCAATGCTTGGCAGTATTGGATGCTCCTTTTGAATAGCCAATGTGTGATGAATAACCTTGTGTTTTCACATGTGATTACAGCGTACCTTGTCTCAATCAATAAGTACACCGAGTTTGAACAGTCCAGTGCTGCAAGTTCTTTAAAATCATATCCTCTATTAGAGACAACAATCGATAGTACTTATTCCAGTTTAACAGTGATTATATGCTACTTACTGCAGAAAGTCACTGCAATTCACAAGGGGGGAATGTTATTTTCTTTTGGTGTATAGCACATCTGCCTTGCTCTATAAATATTAGTTTTTAATTGAAGTGGATAAAATGCTTTAGAAAATGCTATGTACTGGTTTGAATATTGGTCATCATTCATGGGAAAGGGATTTAAATGGGAAAGTCTGAGCACTTTTTAATGAAATATGTAGCTGACTGCATCTGCTGAATCTCACTTAGTTAGATGCAATTCATTCAGAGTGCCAGCCCTAAATTTCACGCGCTTTCTAAATTAGAGGGAGAGGAGGAAAGGAATGTATGTGTGTACATATATATACACACTCTGTAAACATAGGAAACACTTGGGATTGATAACAAACATAGTGGCAATTTTTTTTATTAAAAATGGTGGAAAACACACAGAAAAACACAGTCGGGAGCCAACCCCTTTTCTACACCAGCACATGGTCCTCATTTCAGGTGGAGGCTATCGGGGAGTTTAAGTTGTCTGTTATTAAACAAAATTTCCCATGTGGATGTAGCAGACTGTATACCCGTTACTTTAAATCTTACCTGTTGGAGCATTCTTTCTGAGCAAAACGCCAAGATTTCAGCCTCTTACAGCAACAAACTTGGGCCAGAACTGAAGGGGTGGTTTTATCCATCACAAATGTATTTTTCAATACCAATAACAGCAGCAAGAGCAGGTTTCCAAGAGCTATGGACAGGATGTCTGTGATAGGAACAAGCAAAACTTTCATCTAATCCCCCTTGCTGGGCTGGCTGAAATGGAGCTGGAATGTGGAATCTGCCTGAGTTCTACCCAGGAGTGGAGTGAGAATGCAGAGAAAAACTTCTCTTTTTTTTTGTTTTCCTTCTTATTGAAAATTCACTTTATTGTATCTTATATCAGGCAGAACAACTGACCTACCAAGTAGCGCAGCAGGAGCTGTGCTGCTGGTGCTGGGTAGGTTTGATGTATCTTGCTCCAGAGGGGCTACTGTAGGTTACATCAAGAGGTGGGTCATGAAATCAATGTGAATTGGATATAAAAAGGCAGACTGTACAGCAGAGGATATTGATGGGCTCTGCCTCTGTTTATCAGTGGGAGGGAATTCAAGGCTTGTTTGGACCTCGGTCTGGGGTTTGGCTCTGCACTGAAGAACTGGCAGAGTGGAGCTAATTTACTGCCCAGGCTGAGCTGTTGAATTACAAATTGTGTGACCTGAGAAAGCAGGGGTTTGTCCACTCTTACCTAAAGTCTGCGGCTCCCAGGGAATGGGAAGGTGGTGAGGACTGAAGGATGGCAGCTGTGCAGGTCAGCTGAATGCTCTGCGCATTGTGGGAATTGGAAGCAGCACGCACAGCTTGCACAGGGTTAGGCCTAGAAGGATGTCAATTCTGTCAGTGCTGGATGCTAATGAACACTTCCTTACTACGCAAAAAAATGGATCCATCGAAGTCATATGAGAATTAATATGTAAAAGTTGCAGCTAAGTACCACAAATGAATAGCTTTGCCTGTTAAAAATGCAGCAACACCCAAAGATCCTAGTGGGGATCAGTCCTCGTCTAATGCTTCATCTATGCAATGAAGATGTGAGCAATCTGGGAAGAACTTTTAGTTTTATGTATGTTTGACCTCCACTTGATTGTGCAGTTTTGCTAGATAAATCAACCAGAAGCTTCCACTAAACCAGATGTGGGTAACTGAACCATCCACCCTTGCCTAATAATACAAGTATAAGTGCAGTCTTGCCATGCTGAGACTTCTGTCTTGTCACATGGGTGACTCACCAATATTGTGTCTGGGCCTTAAGGTTACAAAACACAGAAGTGGAAGGCTGTAAAGACTGATTTTTTGGCAAAATGTAGGTGTTTCAGACTTTGCTTGTACATGGATGTCACTCAGACCATGGATTAACATGTGTCAAACTAAGCTGTCATTTCAAAATGCTGCAGATATGTGGGCAGGTGTAGTGCAAGTCTAAAAATGATAGATCTTCACACCAGGGGTGGCAAATTTATCCCTGGATGAATCAACTGGACTTTTTTTTTTTTCTAACGCCTGCCTCTGGATGCCCAGACACAATCTCCTCGTTCGTAGGCAGCTGTGGGGATGCACAGTGCTCCAGTTCTGCACTATGGGACTTATTTCATGTGTCCATCACCTGAGGATTGTCCTGATTGTCTGTTTAGCGATGCTGATGTAAGATACCATTCTAGATGCCTCCACTGTTAGAGATTCCCTTCTCTGCTGCAGTAGGTAGAGGGGAATGAGCAGTCTCAGCTGTATTTGTACTAATGAGAAAGCGTTGATTTAGGCATGGTTAAATCTGTGTGGTTCTCATGTATAGACAAGGCCCATGGGGTTTAGCCTCCTGCTTCTTTCTGTGTGATAGGAGTTAGGAACTTTATTCTGAGAGCCCCAGAAGTGGAATTTTCACTAAGTGGAACTTAAAGCCATTTGTGCACCTCCAGATGATACTAAAAGCCCAGTCTTGCATTGTCTGAGTATTTCAGCATCTATTTGTGAAGATAACGTGGGATTATTAGAGGCGTCTAATACTGCTGAATCCCTTTGGTTAAGTAGGACCCCCTCTTAAAGACATGGAACTCCCCCTCATGCAAAGCCTCACAGTCTGTTCATTCACAAGTGGAGGTAGGTACAAACTGAGCAGCACTGCTCTGGCACTGCCATCGGAGCTAGCCACTGAACTCCATAATTATCTTCTTTCTAAGCCTAGACATATTGATTGCAAAAGGAGTTAAAAGATCAATCCAACAGAAGAGCATTACGTGGAGAAAGAGTGAGCTCGTTCATACTGGCAGAACCCAAGTGGTGCTTTTAAATCCGTAAATAAACAAAGAATTCTTTATAGGAGCATTGCTCTGCCTTGGGCACTAGGATTGCCATGAAACCGCTCTGAAATCAATAGGTTTTGTTGATCCAGGCTGTCAGGGCTTGGATCAGGTTGAGGGTGAATACAGAGCTACGTCGTGGCTACAGTGATTCTGCTTGTTGTGCCAATGGCCCAGTGTTGCTCTAACAGATTGCATCCTTCTCTAAGTAATTGCCCATGTTCATATATGATGTTGTTGTCTGCAGGATGAATTTGTAAAGTCTCTCTGAGGATCCTGTGTCTCATCACTGGCACACTAAAATAACTCCTTCCTCCACCTCCATCCTCAGCTCTTGGCAGCAAAGTGAGGCTGCAGGGAGCCCCATCTGTTGGGAAGGGCTGAGGAAATGGGACACAAGGCCATGGCCTTTACATCATAGGTGTCCAAGAAGCAGCAAGACATTTTGTTCATTTAACCTGCAAGTTCCTTGGTGGGACAAGAATGCTGCAGTGACTCAGTGGCTCTGGGGATGATGGCAGAACTGAATCATTAAGGAATGGGAAGCTCTTCTGCTAGAAGATGCTATGGGAAGGAGTGATGGGTCCTTCTTCCAGAGGTGAGCCTCGCCTCCCTGGGAGCATTGCTGCCACGGCTGCAAGAAGACAAGTTCTCCCACCTACCAGCTGTGTCCTTCCACGTCCTGACTCCACCACCACTGCAATGTGGAGCAGGTTTTGAGATGCCCATCTCGCACCTTTTTCTAGATTCCTTCTGCCCCAAAATTCTCTCTGTAAAGGTATGCTGGGAAGGATGAAGTCGTGAATGGGGTGCAGGGGAGCCTTGCTGCAGTTTCCAGTGGGTCTCAAGCTCAGTTGGGTCACAGACTGTCCTTCCTTTTATGCCAATATTAATACAGGTCAACAGACAGCTTGGTACCAACCTAGTTCAATCCCTGGGTGTTTTAGTGATCTTCTTGGCTTGAATCTATTTTCTTTGTCACTGACTGTAAATCATTCTCAAATCAAAGCAGTGAGCTGTGGCCCAGCAATTTGAATTGGATGGTCGGACTTGCTTTGACTTATTAACAGCGGCAGTTGGCACTTCTTGCCCCATCTGTCTACATGAAGACTCCTGCTTGACTCTTAGCCTCGGTACAAGGAGCACGGAGCAGCTGTGTAACTCCTTATGTGCCAGAGAGCCTGTCAGGGCACAAGAGGTACAGAAGGGTCTGTTATCTGCTGCTCCCAGTGCTGGCCAGAGTTGGAAGGGACATGGACAGGGGCTGCTGAGCTACAGCGATACCTGAGCACCCTCCTACAGGTGTGCTACTGTTGAAGTACACTTGAGAGCCTGAAGTACATAGGAGATATCTGGAAGTGAAATAAGCCCTGGTCTGTCCTGAGGCTGGTGTAGTGGAAGCCCTACTCATGCCTCCTGCATACTGATGGTGACTGGATGTAGCAGAGGACTCTGGCTGCTAACCCCAAGCCAAATGGCTATTACTCTGCTGCTGTTTCTGTGCCTGTGGATAGCATTTGCAAATTACCACCTGAAATGTTTCTTGATGTAATAAATAGCCTGTATCAGAGGCTGAGGCACATACCTGTTCCCTCTTTGCCATGCTCTTCTCCAGCTCCTTGGACGTGGATCTGTGCACTGCGGTGCAGCAGCAGATGGTTAATGAACCTCTCTGGGCAAAAGATGCAGTCAGCACAGCAAGACAATAACTCATTCTCCCTTTCTTGGGGCTCGCTCAGTATTTCCTTTCTGGATCAGGAGATGTGAGCAGATGACTTGTATTCCATGTGCAGGAGTTATTCACTTGTACCCCAAAGGGAATGAGAGTTCAGTTTCCAGCTTATGTTCAGTGAGGTTTGGGTAAGTGCAGTGAGCCTTGTTGGACTCCACTGCTGGTGGGAAGGCAACTAGATCCAGCTGGGTAGAGCCTTTAGCCATGGCCCAAAGTCTGCATTTGAAGGGCTATGCATGGAAAATGGCACGAGCAAATCCAGGGAGATTGGAGGGGCCCAACCCATCATTCAGCAGCTCAGGGCATCCTACAGGCCCTGGATTGCTTGATGCTGGAGTGGCCGCACTCCTGCCCATGTCCGTCATGCCCAGAGAAGCCACATCTTGTCCTGGTTCAAGGCCCTATAAAGGTAGTCTCAAAGTCTTCTGAACAGGACTGGCCAGGAGATGAAAAAACCAACAGCCTTCTATTATCTTCTGCATTTCCAAAATAGTTTAATCAAGTGCTGTTTGGGCTTTTCCTTAGTATTGCTTTGTGCTGGAGGTTGTTATGGTCCTGCAGACAGACTCATGGCTTTCTAATGCAAAAAAAAAACCCCATGAAACACCCCAGACTACCTGTATCTGTAAGAAGATGATTTATTTACTTGATAATCAATTTGTTACTGTGATTGTTTCAGGTTAATCACAATATTAATGTCCTGAAAGTTACTGAACTGCAGTTTCATTACACTGAGCCCTAACTCTGCTCCCATGCCCCTGCCCATAACACAATTTAGCAGGTGACTGCAGCCTCTGCACAGGCAGCTCTATAACACAGCAAACCCAATGGCCCTGGGCTGGTTCGGTGGCAGTCAGCTGCTGGAGAACCCATCTTGGCAAACAGATGGCTTGATGCTGGCCAAAGCATGAAGCTGATGGGTGAGGTAGTGGAAAAAGAGATTGATTTTATTTTTTCCCTCCAGCTAAGAGCTGTCTGGGAAATCGCAATGGAAACAAGTCGGATGGAGTAGAGTTTTGATCCGGGGAGGGAAGAGCTGTAAGGGAACAAGGGGGTAATTCAGGTAAACTGGGTACTCTTGATTCTGCAATGAACTGTGCCTTTGATAATTAAGAGTCAAAAATAGATGTACAGCATCGCTGAAGTGGACCAGCAGCGCTTGGCTCTTGTTTGTCAGAAACATCAGGGCCATGGGAAGGTTGTGCTGGCAGTCAGTTTATTTTTAGCTTTTTCTCATAGCCCTGCATGAATGGATGGGGTCAATAAACACAGGGATATAGAGCTCAGGTTTTCAAAGGCATTTAGACTAAATATAGAAATTGGTTATTAAGATTTTTCCATGAATGTTGTAAACAAATTAGTTCCACTAGGTAGCTATCTGCATGCATAGGTGCTTATGTAGCTCTGAAAAACCTTACTTGGGGAGCTGTTTGTTGTCTGACTTCAGGCTCCAAATGCTGTTGAGCTGGGAGCGAGGAAAGTTTCCCTTCTTGGGGCAATTTGGAGCATTTGGTTTAACTTCCGTAGCGAAGGGTCTATCGCTTCACTGACTCTTCGTGGAAGAAATCTGCTTCATTTAGCAGACAGGAGTCCTGTAGCTGACTGGTGTGAGCAGTCCTGTGAGGAACCTGCACATCAGCAAGTCTTGTTATACATCTCATCAAGCCCTAGAGGCGAGGAGGATATTTGCTAGAGCCCCAGACGCTGTCACTTGGAATCTTTCCAGCATCACTTTTGTTTGAACAAGTGTTTGAGAAGGATCCCCCAGCACCCACATCTTCTTCCCTCATGGCCTGAAAATCCCCCAGCTCTCCACTGCTGCTTGAAGCTGCTCAGCGTCACTGCTGCAGCGTTTTGTGATTGTCACATTTTTCCATTCCTCTAGAGCCTATGATAAGTATCCAAATTAAATTGAGGGCTCAGGCATTTTTGATATTTCTGAGCAATATTGATAATGAGTCTTATACTGTGGTGTGTCATTTATCTAAACATCTCTCAAACCACCAAACAATCTACATATGCAGGGATTATTTCATCCATCACTGAAATTCAGCCACCTGAAAGCAGTACCTGTACCATGGTACACAATGATATTACTCAGTGGGTTTGGGCAGAGAAAGCTGAACCGAAAAGCTGTGAGATCTCTTATGGTAGGGAAAACAATATTGGACTGTGTGTTTCTCACCAGGGGAGCAGAAGTAATGCTCTTGGTCTTGCAGAAGCTGGTAGAGAACTGGTAGTTGCCTTCAGCAGTCAAAGCTTTGGTGATACCTATTACAGGAGAAGCCACTTAGTAGTGTGTAACAGGATCTGCTTTGTTTCGCTGTCATATCTAAAAATCCTGGCCCAGACAGCCTGTATGATGTCTCAATGTGACCAAGTCCATGACAGCCAGTGCAGCAGTGGTCTGCAGTGCAGGGATCCCCAAAAACTTTGCAGATGTTGGACACACCAGCAGCTGGTACCTCAGCCCCACGGGGAGCGTTCGGTCACTCCTCAACTAAGGGGTTAACCTCTCCCATCACATCTCTTGCAGAGGATACTTGACCTCTGATTAAGAGTGGATGCCGATAAATGTCAAGGAAATAGAAGTGGAGATTTCTTTTGGTGCACAAGGAATTAATAAAGTCTATTGACATTTCATCCCAGCAGAAGAATACGTAAAGAGAGTTGCCAGTTTTTCTGACTCTTCTGAAAAGAGCCTGATTTATATCAAACCGAGACCTCGGTTTGTTGCTAGAGGCTGCGTTTGTGATGGGTACCAGGGATGGGGCCCTGCAGGAGAAAGGACCTTGCAGCAGGGCTGTGCTACAGCCCTGGGGCACTGCTGTGACCTGGTCCTTGGTACGATGCTCCAAAATCAGCCCATAAGTGCTATGGGGACACGTTCATCAGTGGGGTCAGCATGTGGAAGCCCGGCAGAAGGGGCTGCAGCACGCTTGGTGCAGGGAGGATGTGACTGTGGGAGAGAACCCGGGGGGTGTCCTGCCTGTGGGGGTACCCTGCTCGCTGGGTGCAGCTCGGGGAGCCCCCAGACTGCCCAGCAAACCATGCAACCTCCTTACAGCACTTTTTCCCAGAGGAAGATAAGAGCTGACACCAGAAGTACGGCTTCTTGAAGTGCTTTTAAAGAAATCAATCCTTACAAGATAAACTTAAGTCCATTCTTCTCTAATTCCATCACTACAAGCAGGTTACTCCAGGCTTTAAACTGCCCTGGATCATAAAGAAACTCCAAATGAAAGTGTCTTTCTCATTTTGGGATATTTGGGCCAGATTCTTGGTGTGGGTCAGGTACGGTCAAGCGGTACCGACATGTGTGGTTGAAGGTTTTGATTTTACTGATATGTTGTACTTAGATTTCTAACATTCTGTTTACAGATTTAAAATATCCCTCCAAACTATGAATTCTAATTAACAGTTATTCATTGGTAGTCTTTTAAAGAGCAACCAATGATCATTTATCACCAGCCAACAGCTGCATCATTTCAATGCCTTGAAGTGATTTGTATTAATGAATTAAACCTCAAAAGAGAGAAACCAGGTCAATTCCCAGGCGTTCAACACAAAACCTTTTAAAAAGAGTAGACAATTACACAGAATAACAGTTTAAGTTGGAGAATGCAGGATAATAAGGTATCCAATTGAAAGTGCAAGGGAATTTAGGGAGGAAAAAATGTAATTACCTGATCTGGAAAGAAGCCAGAGACTACATTTAAAACCTCATCCTTAGGAAATGTCTCTTGAAATCCTTAATGACTGCAGGATCAGAAGACATGGCACATGTTTTCTGTGCTTGGAAACTAAAAGAAAAACAAAAATAAAGGAAATTTTTTTTTCCTTCCTGTTTCTAGAAACATTCTCTGATATTTCAGAAACCAGCATAACACATACATGGGGTGGTGTTGTAGAACCAAAACAGAAAGATGGACACTGCTCCAAAATGAAAATAAGTCTCCAACAAACAAAAAAAGACTTTTGGAAAAGGAAAATTCTTTAAAAAATGTGTCTAATTTCACTTTCACTAATGTGATCTGTGGAAACGGACAAAGAAAATGGTTTTGTTTCCTCCAGGCTCTGCAGGATGGTCCTTTCCTTTCTGGTGAGAGCCATCCCCCCAGGTCAGCTCCTCTGCATTGGGGCATTTCAGATCCTGACAGACTCCAGACATGGAGATGTTGTTTCTAAAATACTAAACTTTTCACGTGGTTTAAGTCTCTTAGTGTATGTCTGGCCTCAGAGGCTGGGTCTCGGCGTGGCAGGGCGAGGGGGAAGGCAGAGAGCGGCAGGATTCGCGTGCGTTGCGTTACCCTCCTGCCGGGGCAGAGCAGCACAGGGGCGGTGGCTTTGTGCCAGAAATTTGTTTTCCCATGCTAGAGAGCAAGACTAGCCTTAGCCTTCTAATGATGTTCTTCCTACAGGCTTTGTTGAATGTGAGGCGCAGGAAATTTATGGTTAGTCAAGTTTGCAGCATTGAGAAATCAACAAATAAGTGGATGCTAGTATCAGTTTTAGCAACTGTGTAACAGTGACAAGCTGACCTGCCCTGAATCTGGGGGAATAAAAGCCAAATTCAGAACCATTTGTGATGCTAATTAATTATAAATCCATTGCCGATAGAGTTAAAGTTGTAAAAGCAACTCTCTCATTCATGCAAATGCAAGTTTGAGAGCTGGAAACGCATTTTTTTTCACAATAAGTGAGAAGCCGTTCTTCAAAATTTTGTGGGAACTGGGAAGTAGATCAAACAGGTTTCAGATTCACATGTGTTTCATGTGACACAAACCATGAGATTTCAATTAGCCTTTGAGGGATCTTAAATTCAAAAGCAGTGCAACCAGACCAAAAGGCTGTTTAAAATATGAATTTTTATTGCCTTATTTCTTAACCGTCAAAATGAAATCACCAAAAACTCATCAAATGTTTTTGGTCAACCTAGTCCTGTGCTTTGGGAGCAATTTTTGTCTGAAAACTGTGTGTGATCATAGCCAGGATGTTTCTGTGGGCAGAAAAGGGCATCGTTATCTTCCAGACAGAAGCAATGAGTGTGAAAATTGCAGGAGATGGATAACTCCCACCCTCCCTGGGGACCGCTGTTGCTTCAGGGGAGAGTTGGGTCCATTTTGGCCCCTTTGCTGTAAACCCGGCTTGGTGTGTTAGGTGGCCTTCAGAGCACCTCTGTGGGGATAAGTTGTGGGTTCAGCTCAAGTGCTTTAATTCGCAGCAGATGAACATCCCTGGAAAAATAGCAGCAGCTAATGAGGGTGGTGAGTTTCTAGACAGGAACAGGATGGAGGTGCATCACCTGAGGGCTGCAGGAGTCAGTGGGAGAGTTTAATTAATTTGATGGCTTTTGCAGAGGTCTAAGGTGGTAGAAGGGCAGGGGGCCATTGGATTTTGAGCTAGGTGAGATAACTTCCATTTTTGGGGCCATTTCTCTTGTAAAACAGCTTGGACCAGGCCCAGCTGAACCCCACTGCCTCTCAAGTAGCTGTAGCACATTTTGAATTAAACCCGCATTTTCGGTCCTGTCCTTTTTGCCCAGACCAATAATCAGGGCCTGAGAATTGTCCCCTCAACCAAACCTGCCCCAGTTGTGACAGATGACCGAGAACCAGATTCGCTGCGTTTTCCCACTGCCAGCACGGTCCCTGCTCATCCTTCTGCACCCAGGGTCTGCTGATGGCACAGGTCCCATCCTTGCTGCAAAACCCAGAGCTCTTATCCCCATCTTTTCTTTTCTCTTTCTTTTACTGAAGCAAATATAACACTCGATGGACAGGCTGACTGAGCCCATTTAGTTAGTCACTGGGCCCAGATGAAGGTCACCCTGCCAAACACTCATAATTCCTCTCTGGCACTATAAATATGCATTTGATTCATCACGGGGAATGGAATAGGTGTACCAGCAGCCCCCCATTCCTCCCTGCAGTGATGTGAGTCACCGTCATGGCTCTGACGCTTCATCAGAGCAATATTATTTGGCAATAATTGTAATTTATGCTCTGAAAGTGTTGGGGAAGCTGTGTTAAGGCTTCAAATCATCCCTGGGGTGTGATGGCCAAGGGTTGGGGTGAGTGAAGGGATTGAGAGCAGCCCCAAGGAGAGGTGCTGGGGGTGCTGGTGGATGAAAAGCTGGACATGAGCCAGCAATGTGTTCGCAGCACAGAAAGCCAACGGTGTCCTGGGGTGCATAAAGAGAAGTGCGGCCAACAGATTAGATGTAAGAAAGTTCTTCACTGTGAGGGTGTTGTGACACTGTCACAGGTTGCCCAGAAAGGTGGCGGAAGCCCCATCCCTGAAAACATTCAAGGTCAGGTTGGGCAGGGCTCCGAGCAACTTAATCCATTTAGAGTTGTCCCTGCTCACTGCAGGGGACTTGGCCTAGATGACCTCTAAAGGTCCCTTCCAAGCCAAACTCTTCTATGATCCAGGATGATCACGAATTCCCACGTGCATCGGTGGCTCTGTGCTCGGGGGCAAGACCCCCACGTCCCCTGCGGGTGGGAGGAGGTGTCACCCCCTGCAGAGGGGACCAGAACTTCCCTCAGTGGGTCTGATGGCAATGGCAACGTGCATTTGGGATTTGCTGCAAGTCCAGTGATTAAAAGAACACGAAATAAAAATTGTAGCAAAACAAAAGGAAAAACAAAATCTCCCTGAAGGGTTTTAAGAGAGGTTCCCTTCATAAAAATTTTTTAAAAAAAAGAAAAAAAAAACGAAAACAAGAAAACCCAGAAAAACTCTTCCTAGAGGCCTTTAAGGGAGGCTCCCTTCAGATTCTCCCCCTTAGAGACTTGTCTGGGAAGGGGGTTGCACCCCCGGCTTCTCCGGCGGCCAGGTAAACCCCGCTGGGGCGGGGCCTGTGTGGTGAGGCGGGGCCAGGGGCGGGGCCTGCCCGCTGAAGGCCGGGCCAGGGGCGGGCTGACGCAGCGGTTGCGGGCGGCGGGCAGGAGCGGGCGGGCGCCATGGCGAGCCAGTCGCAGGGCATCCAGCAGCTGCTGCAGGCCGAGAAGCGCGCCGCCGAGAAGGTGGCCGAGGCCCGCAAGCGTGAGTACGGCCCTGCCCGGCCCCTCCGCGGGGCCTCGGCCGGGAGAGGGGGCGCCCGGCCTGGTCCGGCGCGGCCCGGCCGCCTCGGGGCCTCTGGGGCCCGGCCGGGGAGGGCGGCCTGGGCTGGGCCCAAGGGCCGCTCGGGGGGCCCAGGGGTCTGGGGGTCTGGACCTCGCGGGCCTGTGTCCTGCGCGGAGGTGCGGAGAGCGGCCGGATGGGCGGCACTGGGTGCCGGGAGCTGGAGAGGCCTCGCGGGCCTCGGAGGGGGCCGGTGGGGCAGCTCCCCGGGAGGGACCCTGGCAGCGGGGCCCGCAGCTGGGGAAGGCGAGTGCCCATCGGTGTCCTTCCTACTTCTCTTTTTGTCTTTTATTCTTCACGAAAAGCGTATTTCCGTGTAGGTGATCAGACATGTTGTAGAGCTGAGGGAGCTACTGCTTGAGGAGCCAAGTTAGGTTTTCCTGTAGTGTGAGAGAAATCCTGGTTACAAAGAGCTGCACTTTTACAAAGCACTTGTTTTTTTTTTTTTACTGAAATGAAGCTGTGCTGTGTTGTGGTTCTACCCCCTGACAGTTCTGTGAGAAGTCGGGTGTTGTCGCTCGCTCTGGTGATGGTGACCGCAGAGGGGAGGATGTGGTGGAAAGTCCAAGAGGAGAAGTCGGTGCAGGAGTCAGTTTTTCTCTGAATTGTGCAATTTCTATTGCACAATAGGCCCGAGGCAAAGCTGAGCCTTAGTGTTCATTCTGCTGGGCTCCTTGGGATCACTTGGGGAGATTGCCCGCTCACGTGAACAAGGCCAGACCCACCAGTTGCCTGATGCATCAGAGAACCTCTCTGGTTCTCACTGGTGGAAGCTCGTGGCCCAGTGAGCTTGGCGATGGTCCGGTGGCCCGTGGGTGACCTCGTGCTCCTGAGGTCAGCCAACACCGCACAGCTGGAGGGGCTGCGAGGGGGTGGGTGCCTGCTGAGGCCTCCTGCAGAAGGAGGCAATAGCAAATACTGTAGTGATAGGTGTGTGTCGGGCAGCTGGAGAGGTGGGGAAATATGTTGTCAATACTTTCTCTAATTTATGTTCTCTGGAAACAGGGAAGAATCGCCGGCTGAAGCAGGCAAAAGAAGAAGCCCAGGCAGAGATTGAGCAGTACCGCCTGCAGAGGGAGAAGGAATTCAAAGCCAAGGAAGCTGCGGTTTGTTTTCTAGATCATTGACTGTTGCCTACCCACCCCCTTAGCCTTGCCTTTGGAGTTACCTGCCCTGAGAGCAGCCCTGGGCGTGGAACATGTTGGTGGGGCAGTACTTCCCCAACTGCCTTCCTCTGATGCACAGCCACATGCCATGGAAAATAATGATGGAAGTGAATCAGAATGTGGTGTATCTTAACAGCCAGAACTATTGACTGGCAGTGAATTAGCTTAATAAGCTCATGTATTGGCTGATGCCCTCACGGGTGGCAGCCTCCCAAAACCTGTTCTACGTCGCGTTGTCAGAAAAGACCAAACTCATTCCTTCAGTGAGAAGCTCATTTTTACAGTGCTAACATGGTAGAGGCTGCTTGCCTTGTAGATGCTGCTCTGTTGCTGAAGCAGGTGTAAGGCTTGTATTTCACTTAGCAGTGTTGCCCAAGGGGTGTGTTTTTCTTCTGAGCGAGTGGAGGTGTTGCCAGCAGGCGCAGATCTGAGGCCCTTGCCCAACTGAAGTTGTTCCCACTGCCTGTGTGCAGTTCTGAAATCTTCAGAAAATGACCTGGCAACCTTCCCCTCTGTCCACCTTCTGGTTAGGACAATGCCACATCCTCTCTTCTCCTACATAGTAGCCTCCATGTCAGTAGGCCAAGATTAACTTTTTACAGTCACTTGTTAGCTTGGCTCTCCAGGCACGTGATATCAGGCAGTTGCAGGCTAATAAAGTAGACTCCACCGCCTGTCAACTGGTTTTGGTTTATTTATCCTTCCCCAGAGACAGAAGCTCTTTGAAGTTGAGTCCCAGAGTGCCAGTCTATTTCAGCATAATTTTTGTGCTTTTTTTCCTCCCACATACAGTGAGAATTTGCTCTTTCTAGCCTTGCTTATGGGTCAAGAAGGGCATTGTAAGCTGCGAGAGACTCCTTGTGGTACATACCACGTGGCCCATGGCCCTGTTGGAAAGTCATATTTTTATAAAGATTCTCCAAGAGTGGAAGCAATGGGATGTGAAGACTGTGGTTAACCTAAATCCTGGGTCTTACTTTTTCTTAACACTACCTAGTACAGCAGTGCCCAGGGGTTCCCAGTTTCAGTTACTAGTACAGCAGCATCTTTACTGCAGACATTCTTCAGAGTTTCGTGCTCTACACTGATACATAGTGAATAAAAGCGGATGGGTTTTGGATAAAATGCAAACTTGGGCAAGAGCAGTGGGAAATCTGAGCCTAGAATTGAAGAGTACTTTTATTTAAGTGCAGTTCTTCCCTCAGCAAAGGTTAATGGTTGACATGCACTGAGGCAGTCTGGAATAACAAAAGACAGAGCGAGGCACAGTGCTTTCTTTATCAAACTACTTGCACGTGAGCTTTCTCTTTCCTTTGCTCTATTGTAGGCGCTTGGATCCCACGGCAGCTGCACCACTGAAGTTGAGAAAGAGACCCAGGAAAAGATGAGTGTGATCCAGCAGAACTTCCAGAAGAACCGTGAGGTGGTCCTCTCCCAGCTCTTGTCGCTAGTGTGCGACATCAAACCTGAAATCCACGTGAACTACCGCATCAATGGGTAGTAGTGGAAGAAGGTATAAAGCGTACTGGAAATGCTGATAGTAACGTCTGAGCTTCAGGTGGAATGTACAGCTCTTAGCCATACCTTAACTGTTCTTTCCTGTAAATGTGTTAAATTATTTCTGTGAGTTGTAGGTCATCAGTATCTCATTGGAGTTCCTTAAGTTACTCTCTCCACACGGATTCAGAGCTTATGCCAACATTAAATGGCCATGTCTTAAATCCATGCTAAGTTATTAAATATGTATTCAAGCTGGCACGTAAATGCTCCCTTTTTATCTGGGTAGTATTTGGTGAGAGAGCTTTTTCCTCTGTGAAGTAGAAAGGGGAGAGAGATGCTGGCCAGGTTTAAAAGGAGAGCCTGAATCAGTAATTTAGACCTGTGTAACTGTGTTCTTGTTGAACAAAATGCATTTTTTGGTGTGTTGTTAACCTTTGTCCAGGGGTTAAACCCTGTAAGAAGAATTCTCTGGCTGTACAGCACTGGCTGATAATTTTCAGGTTCTTGAGGTTCTTTGTATTGAATATTGTCTGTATATTCTGCCGTTAGCTTGAGTTACAAGTCTGGCACTATGACACTTGAAAGTAAAATCACGTATTTAACTCCGAAGTCTCTAGTCACTCTTGTTCCTGCTAACTTGTGAGAGGGCTGGTGGGTCTTACTGTGTTGCGTGGGAGTCTGGACTCTGAAGGATGACCATCGAGTATTGATAAAGAGGTGCAGCAAATGTCTGAAGGTCACAGCAGGTAAGTTAAAAACTCATTACAGAGCTCCTCCTCTTGGCTCCAGTCTGATGCTTTACCTGCCAGATCATTCTGAAAAACCTTCAGGAACAAATGTTCTTGTGACCATTAGGGGAAATAAAGTGTTGCCAGTTCACTAGAATAGTTTGATAGCCAGGCACTGTGCAGTAATTATCTTTCCTTTAGTCAGGTACTGGGCACTCCTCTTTTTATGCCAAGGTCATGCTGTAGCCTGCAGCATCCTGCTGTACCCAGGAACAGTGTGAAACAAGTGCGTCGGGGTTGTCTGCGCCTCGCTTTCTAGCTCTTTAATCAAAACTACACATAAATACAGCAAGAGGTTTCATGTTTCAGCAGTTTCTTCCTCTCCCTCTCACCAGCACAACATGAAATGTAGCTTTGCTTCTTGAATTCACTCTAAGGCTTTTTGCAGAAAAGAGACGTCGGTCGGCATGTGCTTGATCAGACCCACGAGTCCTGCGATCGGGGATCTAAGCAAGAAACCTTATTGATGCTGTTACTCGGTCAGAGTGTCCTCTATTTCCACACACCCTCGGCGAAGCGTTGAAAAGCCTCTTGGGCCTCTGGAGTTTGATTGTGACTGGGAAGGAGGAAAGCAAGGTGCTTGAAAGTCATAACAGGGGAACAAATGTCTGCCTGCAGTCGTACAGGACACTGAAAGAGTGGACTGCTATGGTGTCTCCTGTTGTAATATTTTATGGTAGTGTTCTGTAGTTCTGAGAGGGTCTCTTTAGGAATTTGAGCTATTAAATGGATTGTAAAATCGAAGCAAAAGCCTCCTGTAAAGTCAAATGTGCCAGACTGGGGGAAAAGCCAGGTTGGTACAAGGGGAAAAAAAGATCAAAGCAGTTTTAATCAATCTGGTCTAATGACTGGAGAGGTGCTATGGCCTCATAAAAGGTTGTGGCCATGCTGATTCAAGTCTGTCCTTTGGAGATGAAACATTTCTTCCTGTTGAGAGCAGGTGCTCGGGCTCCAGCGTGATACTGCTCAGAAAAGTCCTTCTAGCTCCAGGCTGTAATTAGCAATTTCATCCTGCTTGCTTATCAGTAAAGGACACCTACTCTGTCCAGGAAAAATAGAGTGTGTGTCCCACTTTCTGATGTTGGCTTATAACTTTCTCGTTGTTAATGAGGACTTTCTACCCTTGTTCTCTGGGGTGGTAAGAGGAAGGAGAAAAGGAAGAACTCTTCCTTGATTATTTCCTCTTGGCAAAAGGTGGTGTGAAGGCACTCCCTTTAGAACATCATGCTGCAAAATACTGATTTGCTGTAATATTTCCCTGAGACTTAACTGCTTAGAATTACCAGGCTGTAACTTTGCAGAGAAGCGAGTATTTCCAATCGCTGCTCTTCAGGAAGGCTGGTTTTGTTTGCAGTCGATATTTTATTCTAAATTAAGATTCTCTCATCTTACATTGTGATGATTTGGGAAAGACCTCCTGCTGCTGTTGTGCCAGAAAATAAATCTGTGGGGAATAGTCCTTTACTGACAGAGGTATGGAGTTGGAAATGCAGCTTCTTGCCCCTGAAATCTGATTTCTAGTCTTTCTGCAGCAAGCTTAATTAGCAAAACTAAGACGTACCCCGGCTGCTGGTACGAATCTGTCTCCAAATTGTCCCTGCTGCTGATCTGCCTCTATAACCCCTCGCAGATGGGGCCCCACGTGTACAAGCCACAGCTTGTCCTTGTACTGCAGAAAGGGCCAGAAGCTGCTCTGGGCATCCCCTGTCAGATTCCCTTAATTTGAGCTCTTGTCCCTGGCAGTACCAGCCGACTGCCGGGGTGGTCAGAGTCCTGGCGCCGTGCGGAGGCAAGAAGGGATCAGCGCTCAAATCTGATTTTGTTGATGCGATGTCGAATGAGCGGCTACAGCTGTTGGTTTCTGCCAGTTAAACCCACTGGCAAACAAGCACTTCCCTGGGATCAGCCCAGGCACATTGGGATTCGCGTGGCAGAGCTTGGCTCCAGTCAAGTCCACGTTCGTCAACAACCATTTGGAGTTGATTTTTGTGGAATTCCTTTTCAGACATTGTCTGTCTATTTTTAGGGCCGATAGTTTTCGCTTCTGAAGTACCGTTGAGAAGGGATGTCATCTGCAAAGCACCAGATGGACAAATGGCTTATTAACACCAGAATGTGTCATCTGGACAGCTTAATGTGCGCTATGAGGTACGATTAGGACACGAGTTTGTGCTGCTTGAAGCCATAGTTCAATTTTTAGGGCACATCTGTGTCGACAGAGCTTGTTCCTCACTCAGCTTGTGCTGTTCCGTCTGAAGGTCAGTGTCTCCTCTCTGTTCCCTATTTAATCAAGGAGTTAAAGAGTACTGGAAGAGCTGAACACCTGAGAGGAAACCAGAGCTCCTGATCCTGCTCAGGTTTACCACCTCTGCTCTGTCTAGTGATGCTTGATCGTTTTTTGGTCACTTTGGAGCCAGTACAGGTTTGATCCCCTGTGCATTTGTTGCAGTTAAACCCAAAACATGAGAGAAAGGTGTGGTGATGGCAGGGAGGTCCCTCCCCAGCCCCTCGCAGCCTGGATGAGCTCTCGGGGAGGGCTGCAGAAAGCAGGCAAAGGGCAAGGCAGTGCCACTGCCTTTGGTTCATGGTGCTTCTTGTGACATAGGATCATTTTGTGTGACGTTTAACTTGTAATTTTTTATATTTGTTGCAGAGGAAGTCATTTTCCCCTTTAAAGATCCCCCTGCCCTTTTCCCTTCCAAGGTCCAAACAGATATAAAGGAGGGAAATCACCCATGACCCCATGTCTGGAGTCCAAGAGTTTGAAAGCTTTCATTAAGAGGGGAGCAATTTTGACTGGCAGTGCTTTATCAGAAACTGCCCCGGCAGCTTGATTTGGACACTTGCAGCACCATGAGAGAGGACCCTGAATTTTCCCCGTGCTGTGGCTACTGTTGAAGGGCAACGAGCTGTTCCTTGTTCTGCCCTGTGGTGACAGGCTGGCCAACGGATGGTGACGTAAATGAATCCCTCAAGGTATTCTGGAGCCTAAGTCCAACTCTGGCAACCTCAAATTCCTCCTTTCCTCATTTGTGAGGTCTCTACACAATTCCTGATGATCTTTAATAAAGCTGAGCTCCTGCTGTTTCCTCCTGACCTGGTGTCTGCCTTACCCTGGAGCAAGTCAAATTAACTGGAAATAAGTAACCTTGCAGAAAATCCAGTGGTTGCTGGCCTGGGAGATGCAGACAGTAACCTACCCATTTTTCCTCTTTGCCTCTATTTTTCTCATCTGGAATCTCTGTCCCTTTTTTATCTGACATCACTAGTTCTTGCATTAATGCATGAGAAAGACAAGCCTAGAACCCACTGATCCCAGCTGAGGTTTTGGCTTCAAAGTGTTAAAAGACTCTCAAGAACCATCAAGATCAATGTTTTGTTGAAAAAGTTCCCCAAACTAATCCAAGAAAGGAGCATAATGTAATCTGTCTTTGAGGTTGAAAGGATAAAGTACTAATTTCATGCAGAAAATATTATATCTTGGACTGGCATAGGAATAGAAAATAAATAGGTATTAAATTACATTTGGCTGTCTCAAAATAATCTAATAAAGCATCTTCTGGATCAATAGCTGAATCATTATCCAAGGCACATAGCAAGCTTCCCCTCTTTTAATTTGAGATGCAAGAAAGAGGTTTTCTTGCATTACCATAATAAAAAGAATAATACTTTTGTCTTCATAGGAAAAAGGCAGAAGTAGGGAAAAAAACCCAAGAACCACGATTTATGCCTTAAGCAAGTGTCATTTTTCATTTGAAACATGTAATGTAGCGATATTGTGAAATAAAGTTTTTATATTTAATGACTGTCAATCTGTCAGCTTCGCTGAGCTGTTTGACAAAAAAAAAAAGCCTGGTCCAGAGCCTGTGAAAGAAGACTGTGTACAGAAAGAGAAGGGAAGGGCAAGACAAGGCTTTCAACAACTTTGTTCTCCTAATTAAGGCTCGCTGGAGGAAAAAAAAATGATAAAAAGATGTAATAGCTATCCACTGAAAATGCAGTTTCATCAAAAGAAAATGAGATCTGCCCGTGTTGGCTGCCAGTCACCACTGCAGCGTGCGCAGCCACAAACAGGACTTATGTAAGGAGAAGCTGCCACCACGTGTGGACTGTGGCAAGTAAAGCAGGAGCAACAGTGATGTGATATCAGCCTTTCACAGACTACAAAAAAAAATTGAGTTTAACAAGCCCTGTAGTCAATATAGAGAGAATAGGTCTTAGGAGTCAGAATAGGAAAAGAGAGACTGAGGAGTGTGTGTGTCAATATTTAAAGCGGTGGGACTTGAAGTAGTGAAGAGCCATCTCAGAGACAATACTAAGAATATGACAGAGGATGAGGTTATTGCCAAGGACAGGAGGTATCGGTGGTTGCTGTCAGGCTGGGCAGGCACTGCAAATAGTACTATTTTCCCTGGAATCAGATTCCCTGTAATATATTCATTAATGCAGCGTGATGGAATAGGGAGTACAGTTCTATGTCTGGGGTACCAAGCTGGGAAGAGATACAAACAGTGCAGAGGACTGAATTGCAATTCGAAATGATCTTGATAAATGGGAGAAATGATCTGAAACCAATAGCATGAGACTCCCTGAAGAGAAACGTAGCGCTGAACTAAGAAAGGTGAAATTGAATACGCAAAGCCAAAGGAATCAATTACCTGCTGTACAGCGCTGCTGAAATGGTGAAAATGAGGGTGAACACCCCCAGACTCGGGAAATGGTTTGTTTTCAAATGAAGTCGCTGCTGTACAGCATGTTGATACAAATGTCCCGTGCCAGAGGGAGCTGAGAGAGTTGACACGCGGTTGAATGCGGTGAGGTCTCCATGTCTTGCTCGGATGCTGAGCTTCGAAGGAGACGAGAACAAATTACCCTTTGACTAGAACATCCGATGGCCCGGGGAGGTTTGGTGGACGTGGCTCAGAGCGATGATGATGGGGAGGGAAGGGATCATTTAGTCGAGAGACTCCGTGGCAATGGAGGACTCTGGAAATAAATTACAGGCTGTTTCAAAGGGGACAGACGTTTAATTTTTCACCAGATTCACTGAGGCTAGGAGAAGTTTTCACCTTCGTTTGAGATGGGAAAGATTTAGTTTAGAAGTGCATTTTGCCAGGAAGGATGGCTGCGGAGGCTCCAGCATCGCCACCGCTGGGTCCTGCTGTCCCCGTGTCCTGCAGGGAGGTTTGGTCTCCTTGCAACTCTTGGCCCTGGCCGCTGGCTTCATCGCTGGAAGGGAGTGAGGCCTCGTTTGGCGATGGGGTGAAAGTGTCCCATTGTGAGAAGGCTCCAGTGGGAGCTCATCACTTGAGTATCAGAGAGGTAAGATCAGGAAGCAGAAAACAGACAAAGTGAAGTGAGAGAGGGAGACTTTACAAACAGCTCTGCCGTGGGTTTATATTAAGTCAGGACTTGCTTCTTCCTAGATACCAGGGAGTGAAGCTCAAGACAAACCTCGAGCTGCTTTGACTCTGGTTTGTATAAAACAAATCCCCACATGCCCCGTCAGCCAGCACAAGCCGAATGTACAGCTGACACGATGCTTCCTGGAGCGGAGACGTCTGCATTTTCATTCACTTTCAATTCGTTCATCCTCATTTCAATTTTTGAAAGACCTTCATTTTTAAATAGAGCCAGTTTCAGAGGGTGTCAGCTGGGCTCTGCAAAACAGAAGCATCTCCAGTCTGTGCTGGGATCCTGCCAGTGTCCTCTTTCTGCTTTACAGGCAAATAATTCTCTATTTCTCGTGAGCCTCTGCCTCTCTCCAAATGTCTTTCTAGCTTACTTGATTGACTTTGTACTTGCTGTTAATTATAATTCTCCCTTTTGGCTTTAAGGCAGTTAAATTTCTAATGCTCAAGTTTTGGCAGCGCCATTGATAGGTGGGGTAGGAATGTTGCAGACACATCTTTGCATTTCAGAAGCCCAGATAGAAGTGCATTATGTGCAAACACAACCGAAGTTTATTGTCCAGCTAGAATCTAAAATGCGTTGTTTATTGGAATATATTAATTACTGAATATTTTATAGACTATTTTGTGGGACTTGTGGCTACATATACCCGATGGATTGAGAAGAGAGCTGGTAGGATCTCACTTGCCTAACAAAATCATCAACATTATGCCCTGAATAAGATGATCAGAAAACTAACACCTGCCAACGGTTTCAGAGCACGTGGTTTGATGATTGCTTTTGAAGTTGGGCTAGGAGACCTTGACTCCTTACAGCCCCATCTGCAGATCCATCATCTCCTTTGGGCCAGAGCTGCAAGTTCAGGGAGTGGTTGAGTGGAAAGCTATTTCAGAAAAAAATGACTAGATAACCTTGCCTTTGATTTTGACTAGTTTAAGCTGCTGTGGAGCTTCCTCCTTGATTCCTTAGACAAGTGTGAAACGATGCTTTTGAAAACCTTCGGAGGGAAAACCTGGCAGCCTGAGATCCTAAAAGATTTAATGGTGTGTGAACTTTATGCTGCTTCAGAGCAGCAAAACTGGAACTGCTTTAAACTTGGAACTTCCCTTTTTTGAGGGGGAGCTGTGATATTTGGTTTTTTATTTTTATTTTTCTTTCAACACCCCTTCCAAATGAGCAGGATTTTTCTGCTTGTGCTGATGGGATGAGGTACTGATGCCAAGATCAGCCTGTACACACATGTCTTGCTAAATAAGGTGTATGTGCTGCAGGTAATTATCAGCGTTGCTTTCAAGCTTGTTGCCCCTGTGGAATTTTGCCTGGGGCACTTACCTGCAGTGAGCTGACAGTGTTCTTTCTAAGCACTTTGGCCATCATATTCTCCCTCCGTCAGGATCTCTGCATGGGTGAAAACTGGAGGCGACGAAGCCAAAGCTTTTGATGAGGTGCATTTGCAAAAGAACCTAAAGCTCTGCATGGCCCTATCCTGAGTGGGGATTTGAGCTGGGCTAGTGACAAGAGCAAGAAGACTTATCTGATTTTTTTCAATACCTGGATGAGGTTACTGTGTGAGTTGCCAGTTTCCAGTGTAACAAGTTCCCACGTGGGTGAGCGGCTTTGGAGTCAGTTCTGTTGCCCGTGCAGCCACGTGATGCAATGAACTCATTGTTGAGCAATGTCTGGAGCGAGCAGGGCTGCGGAAATTCATCCCTCCAAGAGAAGATCAGCGTTTTCTACATGAAGTTTACGCAGGCACTGCAATGAAGCTGCTGCTTTTTTTAAAAAAACACATTCCTGAAGACTGACAGTCACTAAAACACTTGATTTATGCTATCCCTACCTCCATGGATCCTCTAGATTTTGGTGAGCCAGGAAACAGCAATTCCCAGGCTAACAAGTCGGCTTTCCTGTGGTGTCTCTCAGTGTTATCTCTTTTTGCATGGAAGTGAATGACTTCTCCAGCATGTGAAGCTGTTCTGGGCGTTCCTTCTGACGGGGTGTCCAAGCCGACTGCTTTTCTTCGGAACGCAGCAGCTGGAGAGGAAACTCGCACCCACCATATCAGCTCAGCGTCCTGTTTTGAGGACGTGGCTTAACGTGACCTTTGCTAAACACACAGTGACCAGTTCTCAGCCTTTAGATCTTCGTCCACCTCTTCTGATTTCCCCAGTCCTGTCGTCGATTCTTGGCTTTGATGAATATATTCAACCGATCTGACACAGCTGTGGGATTTGTATTGTGTGAGTCCTGCCCAGCTGATCAAGGAGGAGAAGGAGAACAGCCTTCTGTCTGTGCCACTCCGCAGCTCTTCACGAGCTTTGGGGTCCAGCTCCAGCTCTGGACCCCCACTCTGCTAAAGGTGAGAACGACTCCTGTGGTGGGATCCCATCCCGTGGCCGTGCCTTTGGCAGGGAAGCGCTTTTGAGGAACTTCAGAAGGTTAAAACCGCATTTCTGAAACCAGCCTAGGGGAAAAGTCACATGCACAAGGGAGATTTTGCAAGTTGGTGCTTGCAGCTCAGGGTAATGAGAGGGAGGGCGGGGGTACAGGTTTCTTGCCTTGGTTGAGCTGTGCCTGGTTAGTTCGTGGTCCCTGAGAGACGCAAGGAAGAGAGTGACCTTCTCCACGTGGGTTGGGTCTGTGGGTCAGGAGAGCTCACTGCTTGGCGGTGGGACTGCACGGCACCTGGGCAACGTGGAGCAGGATGATGGCAGATAAAGGACAGCGAGGAGGAGGAGGGAGCTGAGCTGTCTCCCCGCAACCAGGAGGTGAGCTGAGCCAGGTAAGTCAGCCACTCTGGAAATGAAGCAGAAGGACTTGCTGAGTGTTTCTCTGCTGTTTAGCTAGTGCTTGGAGCCATCCTTAAAAAGAAAGTTCATAGCCTGAAGGAGGCAAAGTGACCAGAGAGATGTTGGCACTGCATAAAGAATAAGATGAGACGTAGAGAGACAGAACCTGACGAGTGCAGGAGATGAGAGGAAGCCCCTCACGTTAGCCCAGGAGGTGACAGAGAAAGGTTTGAGGGGAACCCATCTCCAAAACCAAGCATTTGTTCTGCAGTAAGAGGCAGTGGAGCCCAACAAGGTCTATGCTGCATGAAGAGGTAAAAGCAAAGCTGCTTTTGCCTACAGGCTGTCCTGGCTGGGGAAGGCAGAGCTGCCCTTGCGCTGCTGCACCCTTCGCTGTGGTCTCCTGGGGACTGTCCTGCAGAGACTCGAAATTCTCTAAAGCTCAGAGAGCTTTAATTAATTTCTAACTTATCGTGATAACAGCAACAACAGGATGATAGGTTTTAAATAGCGTTTCCTCTGTTTTTTTTTTTCATTCTTTGCTTTGCCGCTGTTTCGTGTGGGCTGTTCTGTCTTGCTCTTCGTTTTCCCTTCTGTTTGGTGCTGACCCGAAGGGACTGGAGGCAAAAGAGGGAAAGGAGTGAGAAAATCCAGGGTCTGAATCCACGTTTTGGTGCTGGGAGATGTGCTCAGTGGCATGAGCCTGCCCACGCTCAGCAAAGAAATGGCACCAGAGAACACAGAGCAGAACTACTCCTCACCCGTGCTGGTGACGAGCGGTTGCTGTGCCCATCCCAGTGCTCACACACACGCTGCTCATCTCTTGTGCAACATGTACCGTGGCTATAAGTGTGAGTTTCCAGCCTAATGCAATTTTTTTTTTTTTCCCTCTCTGCAATCGGAAGAACTTTTTTGTGTTGGTTCTCTTGGCTCAATTTCCTTTTGGGTGACGATCCTGGCTTTGTGCAAGGGGGTAATTGCAGCAACAACCATCAGTCAAAAACAAAGCAACCCTCCTTGGAAGGAGAGCGGATGAGCTCCTTGAGGACCCTGACACCGAGAGACAGCAACAGGCTCCTGGTGCAAAAGTGAGACCGGAGTGGAGGTCAAAAAGTAAATGACAGTTTTGGAGAACCCTGAGCCGTGTGAGTGGAAGACAATCGAAAAGTAAACTTCAGAGTCTTCCAAGTATTTGCTTTAATAACCACCCACAGGTCCTGGCACTAGGTTGGACACCTACGTCAGCAGCATTTGCCTGGAAAACCCGTGGGCACAGTGCCTGCTGTGGGGACGTGCCCTGTTGCCTTCTGGCACTGCCAGCGGTGGGGAGGAGAGGGGAAAGGAGAGCAGAGACCCTTAAAGGCTTCGCTGCTTCTGGGTGAGAGCTCCTGCTTACCTCTGCCTTCAGTGGATGCATTTTTCTTCCTGACCTGCATTTTTCTTCCTCCGTGTAGTGGGGCAGTACCCACCGTGTCCATGAGCAGGGCACATCGCCTGCAGGGAGCGGCTCTGACCCCGGCTCCACTTTCTTCTGGAATTGCCCGCTGAACGCAGCCGCAGGGAGCCTGTTTGCTTTGCAAGGAGAAATCCTGCTGGCTCCTTGACTAAATTACTGACAAAATGTGGATATTTAAGGATATCTGGATAGTTGGAGGAATATTTAAGGATCATTTTCCCACCTGTTAACAACAACAACAAAAAGGTAGCTGCAGCAAAAGGTGAGCCTGTGCGTACTGCATCCGTGGCTGGATAATGCCCGTGGGGAGTGGGGTCCAAAGAGCAAAGCACACCCAAGTGGTTTGTGCTGTTACTCTTTATTTGCTGTCTCTGCAAGGCATGGGATTTTCTTTTCCTCTTTTCAGGGCTGGAAAGTGCTTCCTTACCTCATGGGAAGCAGGATCTTGAGGAAGTCATCAGTGGGAGTGTGAACGAGGATTTCACAATCTGCTCCCCAACGAGAAGAGCAAGCCGGCTGCCTTGAGACTGAATTGGTGCTTCTTAGCAGTGAAAGATGGGGCAGATGTACAAAGTGCTGAATTTCTGACAGTACAAAATAAAGTCCCTCAAGGAGAGGCACCTGCAGCATGGCCCATAAAAGCCAAGCTGGTGGAACTGAGAAAAATGGGTCGCTTTCCTCCATGCTCTACTGTAAGAGTGATTCAAAGGAAGGATCGCTGCAGTGGGTGAAAGGTAAGTGAGCAACTCCAGGGGGACCTTATGGTGCCCCTTCTCTGCAGCGCTACTTCAAAAGCCACCTGAGGTGCTGTGCAGAGATAGAGGGCAGTGCTGTAAATGGCTCTTCTCACCAAACCCCCCATGAACCTTCCAGCAGGGCACCCTTTTTGATTGCTCAGTTCATAGCACCTCCTCAGTGCTCAGTTTTGGCAGGGGTGAAGCAGCTCTTTCCACTCCATCAGAGGTCAAGGAGTTGAGCTCTTCCAAAAATCTCAGGTATCTCAGCTTGGCACCCAACTTGCTAGACTTTGTGCCAAGTGACTTGACCAAAGCCGTGAAGAACAGGTGAGCTGAGCACAAGGCTCAGCTGTTGGTTTTTATTCTTGCTTTATACTCACTGGCTCCACTGCTCTGTGTCAGGAGGAAATTAAACCCCAGCAAACAAACAGGAACTTATTATCCTGGAGGCTTCAGATGCATCTACTCCTCCCTTTTGACTTGATGAAGTCACGCCCTATTGTTAATGTAATTGCCTCGTTTCACTTGGCATCTCCTGTTCCTGAGCAGCACGGAGGTGATGAGAATGGAGGACTGGAGTGGAAGAGAAGGGAAAGGTGGGTGCAGTCTGCATTTCAGCCAGCCCAGGAGTATGGGAGAGCACAGAGCAGCAGGAGAAACCTTAGAGGACACTGGGCTGCCCCTGGATCTCCAAAGGGGAAGGAAGGCTGGGTGAAATGTTTCCAGGAAACAAGAGCTCACCTTAACAAGCCACTTCCTTAGACACAATCTCTTCCTCTTGACATAGCACAGCTTGTGTAAACTCTAGATGAGTGCCAGATGGGATGCCTGGAGATCACAGCTCTCCTACGCTGCTTCACGGCTGCTCTGCCTCAACTCTGAGCAGAACTTGTATTTGCTCCTCAAATCTAGGACAGGCTGTCCTTATGCTTTCCAGGCTTCTGATTGCAACCCAGGTTTCTAAATTACATCTCTAATCCTAGTCCTAGCTGAAACTGGGAAGCTGAGAGCCTTGAGCCGTACTGCCCGGGAGCATTGCTGGAGTGGGGAACTGGAGGCTGGAGGACCGACGGGGCTCATGCTCCAGGGCAGCCCTACCAATTCCCAGACAGTGGGACTGTTGGGAAGCACTTTGATTGCTCAAGCTTTTTCCTGTGGTGGGCGGGGTGGTTAGGCAATGGGGCATCTCTCGAAGAGGTAGGTAGCCTTGGCAAAACCAAGCAGCTTGAGCCTGTTGTCCTATCAGTTAGGGATCTGTGACGCAAGACATTATCCTGCTGAAGATCAAAGCACCATGTTATCTCTGACTGCTCACTCCTGGAATGCATTCTCCCTTTTTGTAAGTTGTTTACTTACAGGCGACATCAGGCTGCTTCTAGAGCTGCTTGTGATGTTCTTAGAAATGTCCAAGGGAGGATTCTGGATCCAACTCAAACATGTCAGGCTGGTCTGCATTCCTCAGCTTTCCCTTTGCCACATGTTCTGTCACTGCTGGCAATAAAAACCCACGTCAGAGTTGTGCTCATGACTTGTTTGGCCTCTTGCAGAACCCCTCAATGGCCAGGTGCTCATGATGCTCAGCATGGACAACAACTGCTCAGCCACCTCCTTCGACATGGAGCTTTGTGCAGAGAGACTGAAGTCCCTTGGGGTCCAGGTAAGTTCCTCGTGTGTTATCTCCCCCGGGGACCCTGTGGGAATGCATGTCAGCTGGATTAGCACCATTTGCATTTGCACCCACATCACAGAGAGCTTTGCTATTCCCCACAGACTGCAAGCCAACTGCAATAATCTTGGCTTAAACCTCCATGAAGAAACTCTTTCAACATATGTTCTAGTCAATTGTTTGAAAGTCACTCCAATAGGATGGAGCATCCCTGGGTCTTGTCCTTTGTCATAAAAAGGTGTCATAAAAAGGTGTTTATCTCTCATGACTTTCCCTGCACTTTCCAGGGAGATATTACTCAGTGCAAATGAGGCAAACCCGCAAGTTTTTGGTCAGTGACAGCTGTATGGATGAGCTGTATGGATGAGATACTCTGTGGGAGGGTGCTCTGAGACACAGCTTTCAGTTGCAATGCCTGCCTGGCCCCACGATGATGAGTGCCCCCGTTGGTTCTGATGGCACTAGGAGCCCAAAAGTGTAGAGGTGGTTCTAGATTTCTGTTTGCTTGCTGAGCAGGTGGCAGCAGATCAGTGGAGAAAGTTAATCCAGGATGCTGTCCTGAAGCCTGAAGTGAGGCGCTACATGTTCTACAACTCCAGGGCGTTCCAGATAGCCATCGCCGTGGTAAGGACCGTGGGGTCTCTCGCAGGCTTGCTATAGGAGTGCATTGCTCGAGATGCTTCACGACTTTTGCCTGGGGTTCTTGTGCCCAGGGAGAGAGAGGGGGTTGGATGGGTGGGTGATACTGGTTTTCACGTATCTTAGTGGGGTCCTTTGGAAATCCCAGTTTACAGAGTTTCTGTAGATGGAGAGCAAGGTACTCTCTCCAGCCCCTTGCTGGCAGTCCCACAAAAGAGGGCTGTCAGTGCTTGAATAACCAGTATACACTGAGGTAGCAGTGCCTATATCAGACTTTTTTTTTAATAGGATTTTTTTTGAATTTGATTTTAAAAATCTGTAGATATTCTGGCCCAGATACTAATTTGTCTAATGGGCCAGTCAGCTTTGGTTACTGAGGTGATTGTCTAGTCTTGTTTGTCTTCTTTTGGTGAGAGAAGCTCCCCCAGAGACCTCTGTTAGTATCTACTGTAAAGCTGATACTTTGCAGCGAGCTGAGGGTGTGATAAAATCCTTCATAAACTCCTTCATCTTAGTTGCATATATTTTTTTGGATAACCATTATACGTCTTCTCCTTCTTTTGCTAATACTGTAGAAATCGTTGCTCAGTGTCTTGCGGGTTTTGGTGCCTTTTAGTGCAAATGAGTCATATTTTTGCAAGGCGATGCTGCGGCACGCGGTGCTGCACGCATCACACCTGCTTCCCGGCAGCCTCCTGCCCAAATGCACGCTCGCTGAAGTAAAGGCCAAACGAGTTCAGTTTTACCTGTCTTTATGCAGAAGTCGAGTTTGTCAGTCCTTAACACAGTCCTTGAGCCCAGTGTCAGTGTCCACCATTTAAACATTATTGTAATTGAGTAGTCTCTACACCACCTTGAGTGCTTTGATATAGGAACTTTCTAAATACAGGAACTGTTAGAAGTATTATCAATATGCCTCAGTGAGTGCATTTCTTATCTAAATGGAAGAACTCTCTTGAAATCCTTCGTAAGTATGAATCATCATTAATAATTCACTCTCTGTCTTTGATGAACAGTAATTTTTTTTATAATAAACTAGAGCTCACTCAGTCCTTCTAGTCCTTTCTTTCCCGTATTTATTATTGGAAAGAACTTCTGTCCCTTCTCACCTTGTGTGGCTTAATTTATGGTAAGGTTTACCCTGGGAGAAGCGACTGGTAGTTTTCCTCTTCCTATGTCTTTTCTCACTTCCATAACTTTGTGAGCGTGATCAGTCTCTCTGGGTTTTTACAGGTTTTCTACCTGTCTCTCTGGACAAACATTTACTCCACAGTCCAGCTGTGTTCCTTCGGGCGTTACTGGGAGGCCAGCGTGCTGGTGACACTGGCTGCCGTAGCAGTCACCGCCCTTGTGATCCTGGTTATCGACTGTCGCCAGAGGAAGGTCAGAGGAGGCTGTGTGTGGGTGGGCACACAGCACGTGGGGAGCAAGATTCCCTCCCACCAAAGTGCTGAGTCCCAGGTCCCCCCCTGGATGCAGATGAACAACACAATTAACTGGGGAGAAAGGACTTTTTACAGCAGATTCAGAGATCAGGTGCAGGCAAGGGATGTTTTACAGCCAAGTTAGGTGTCCTGATGCCTTAATCGTAGGTGTATCTTGTCTGCCACGGGAGATAAAGTAACCCTTGCAGAGAGATTCGTGCTCCCACAGCTGGTGGGAAGCCATGGGGGCTCGCCAGAAGAGCCGGCTCCATCCCTGCTTCTGATGATGGTCCTCACAGTCTCGCCTGTGTGCAGCCATTCGTACCATCATTTACTTGAATCACTGCGGTGCTCTGGACCTTGCAACAGGTTCACAACAAACAGGCAGTTCCTAACCCACAGAAGATGCAATAAAATTGTAAAATCGAGGTGATCTGGGCAGTAGAAGGAAGCAGGGAGGTGACATTAACATGAGAGGCAACCTCACTGCGGCAGCCACTGCTTGGTTGTTGTTAATTTTTGTTTGTAGGCATCACAGGGGTATGGAAATTTCTAAAGGGTGATCTGAAGAATAACATTGGGAGGGCTTGATTCAAAATCCAGAGGGGTCTTTGCACTGTTTTTAATGGGGTTTGGAGCAAACCTCTAATGATAGCAGTGCAATGATCCTTCCAAAGGGAAACCTGGCAAACGCGCAAGTGCACAGAGGTCCAGGAAAGGAGTCCTTTCACTCAGGGACTGCTGGGAAAGGAAGAGAGAACATGATACTGGGAGTTGATTCCACCGTAAGAGAAATAATCGTTAGTGAGATTTCTGTCTACACAGACGTCTGCTGGCGGTGACTCGGCCGATGCCTGGTGACAATCCTGCCCGACTGCAGACTGCTCTGGTCACTGCTTTCCCTTTTAGAGGTGCCGTGTCTGGGATTATCCAGCTGCAGTTTGTAGCTGTAGGCTGGCCCAGCTTCTGCAGCAGAGTTTGTTAATTTTCCCTGCGTTCTTTCACAGATAAATATGAATACGGATGTGAGGCTGGCGGCTGTCAATGAGATCTTTATCAAACATGATTTAATACTGGGGATTACAGATGCCCTGAATGGGTCACACAACATCCTACAAGTATCCTTTCTGTAGGGAATCCTTTCTACCCCTTCTGGGTAGCTAATGATGCGGAGGTATTTATTGATGTTATGATCCGTGGGGATTCCCAGTGGGTGGGAATTCTAGGCTTTGCTTTTTCTTCTATTGCGTGACATGAAGGATTGGGTATTTTTTCGTGTTCTGTAAGTGGGGATTAAGAAATGCCCAAAGGCAACTGGAAATAATGAGCCTAAAGACAGAAGTGGGATTAATCCTTTGGGCAGGCAATTATTTTGGAAAATGTGTTATACTTACATGGCAGTGATTATTCTTATGATGAGCCAAGTGACAGCAATGTGCCTATGGGACAAAAACCAACCCAAAACCACAGAGAAAAACGGAGTCCCCATTCTTGAGAGCTCGTGTTCTACCTTGCAGAAACAAACTAAGCCAAGAGCACCCAAGTGCCTCTGTTCCCTGGGTGATTTGTAGCCCTGGACTCTCTCCTTCATGCACAGCAGAGAACTGGACCTATGGACACGTGCCTCGAAGCCGAGTCTGTAGGTGCCAAACACTTCTCACCTTCGTGGCCTTGTAGACATGCAGGTTGAAGAAAACAGGCAGGGAGAGGCTCATTTGCTGCTTTTCAGAGTTACCTTTTCCGGACTAGGCAAGGATTTAGGGGAAACAGAAGAGTTTTAAGATAGCATGAAATTTTAAAGGAAGGTGAAAGAGATGGTCTCCCAGATTTGTTGGTGAACCTCACCCCACTCTCCCACCACCCCATGCAGAGAAGCATGAAATACAAAGGGAGAAGGAACCAAGGCTGAAACACGGGCAGAAAAGGGGCAGGGAATGCCACAGGGGGGCTGGCGTGAGGAAGACTTAAGAATCCATATTACGCATTTCTTCAGACTAGCATAGTTTTGCACCATGGTGAGGACAAATCCGAGGAGCTTTCACCTTTACCTACGTGTCCCAGAATTGCCTGAGAGCAGAAAATAACCCTAGGATTTACGATTTCTCATTCTGCTCTGTTGTCAGATCTGTTTTAACCCTCTAGCTGGATCCCCTTGATGGTGGCAGCTTGAGTAAATACAAGGACAGAGCTTTGGCTGCCTTCGGGGAGGCTGCTGCTCTCCAAGCTGGCGGGACTCACAACCCCAACACGTTGCTCTTGGTAGACTCCTCACAAACAGTGCCTCTGTCCTGCAGATGAGCACCGAGTACAGCAAATTTTCTAAAAAATAAATGGATTGAGTCCCTGGAAACAAAGGAGAGAAAGCATGAAGGGGTTTAGGTGAGCCAAATCGTGGTGGCCTGCTGGTTTATTTAGATTTAAGGCCATTGAGATGAGTGATGGGCAACAGCCCTGGATTATCCCAGTCTTCACCCCCAGGGCGCAGCGCGTGTGTGAGGGAGACTGGCTGCCCTCTGGGGCAATGTCCCCCTAACCTGAAACCCCTCTTCTCTTCCCCTTTATCTTGCGGTTCTGCCTTAGTCCAGACCCTCTTGCCTTAAAATTATTCCCTTGATGTGCTATTTGGTTCCTGACTGGGTCCCGAGCATCCCAAGGGCACCACCTGCCTTGGCTCCTCTTCCTGGGAGGTCCGTGCCACGATCTGCACGGAGGCCAAGGGGAAAGTGTGGAAAGACTCCTTCCTTAACCCTGCCCCCCTCAGCTGTGGTTCGTGCATTTCAACCTGGATCGCTGCCTCCAGTCCCTGTCAGCCCACATCACGGACCTGCGCAGGACACAAGGGGTAAGTGACACTGGGCACAGCCCACCTGCAGGGCCACCCCTGCGCCCTGGCTTTGGTGAGGTGGAGGTGGGCAAGGAGAACCGAGTGTTTGAGTGTCCTTCTGGACATGTCCTGCTAGGAGCTGGGCAGACTGGGAGGTGGATTAACTGGATCTGTCGGTGCCCAGTTCAGCAGGAATTTCTTTAGGCCCTGTGGTGCATGCATGCTTGGATAATTAACTATACAACTTTAATAATGGAAAGTCATCAAGAGTCAAGGGCTAATTTTGAAAGCACGTGTCACAACTTGAAATAGCTGGTACCTTGAGCTGTCCTCCTGAAAGAAATGGGATAGCCTTAGAAATAAGTAAACATTGTGCTTGAGTTAACTGTATTAAAATTTTGTCCTCTTGACCTTCAGAAAATGCTTTCCTCTGTGTGGATGTACAAATATAAAACCACCACACCCTCCTGCACTGAACTGCCCTTGCTGACCACAGCCATGAGTTCAGGAGTAGGTACAACCCTCCAAAAATCTCAAGGCTGCTCACGTCCCTGGATGAACTGACAGATGCAGACTGGGGGATGGACAGTAACACACCAGTTCACAGCTTGGCTGATATAACTCCTATAGTTTTTTAAGACAAAATTCTCCATGCCAGGCTGTGACCATCATGATGGGAGCAGCCACCAGCACAAGAGGCAGCTGATGGCAGCAGGGCTGTGGGGTGAAGACACTCGGTTCCATGTGCCAGGCATGGCTCTTGGCCAGTGTTGTTTTTTGCTCTTGGGATGATAATTCCCAGCAGTAAAATATGTGCAGGAGGAAATCTCTGCTTTTAAAGGTGTCACTGCTGCTGCCTGCCCTTGGAGACCCCCAAAACCTCTTTCTCTTCCAGTCGGGTTTACGGCACAGCCTGGACCGACTCTGTGTGGTTACGGAGGCGGTGGTTCGGCCAGACCCGGGGACAGAGGAGGAGGCTTCGCGTGAAGAGTCCCCTCTTTTATCCAGTGAAGTGAACCTAAATAAAGAGCCTGTGACATGCAACGAGCTGCTCTGCCTCGTTCCTGAGGGCCCATCTGAGGTAATGAGAAATATCCCTCCCTGATGGACAGAGGTGCCAAATCACTTCCACAGGCACCTCGACTCCAAAGCTCATCCCAGCAGCCACCAGCTGTGAGCACACCTTTTCCACCAGCGGCAGCACCTGGAAATCCATACACACCTTCTCTGGTTAATGCTTACTAAGCAGCTAGTGCCTATTCCTTGAAGAATTGGGCTTTTCCTTGCTGGTGGCCACAGGTCCCCATGTGGAAGAGAATCTCTCCCAGGGTCTGTACAGGGACCCAGCGCCTGTGTCTGGGTTGGGGATGAGGCATGGCCATGCTCAGCCTTTGTCTCCTTCCTGGAGCGTTCCTTCAAAGACTTGTGCCGTGCTGAGCAACAAATGTGTCCTCATTCCTGCTCAGCAAGTAGCTTCGAAAGGGATGCTTTTAGTTTATTTTCTAGTTTTCTGCTTGCTGTTGCTAAGTGAATTCAGTGCAGGTGACATCCCTGCAGACTGGGGCTCTCTAGGTGTCTACAGGCAAAAACAAGCACTGGGAGGCAGTGACAGAGCAAGCAGGTCCCCAAGCAGCCTGAGTCCCTGGCCACTGACCACTGAGAGGTCATCCCGTGTCACTTCCCTGTGGGGACAGTCTGCCAGCACTGCTGACCAGAAGCTGATCTGGGACGGTTATATATGTCACTGACTCCTGTCCTGTTTCTTTCAGACAAGGACAGTCCTTGAATTGAGGGAGCAAATAGTATTTAACATATTTTCCAGCAGATGCTCTGCTCTGACACCTCTTGTGGTCCTTCCAGGTGATGGCCCAGCAGCTCCTGGTGATCTTCAGCGGATGCTACGTCCGGCTCCTGGTCACCAGCCTACTCCCTCGGGCTGTGGCGGGGGGGGCACATGGAGCACAGCGACGTACCCTGTCTCTGCCAGTTCATTGAGACCACCGCGCTCAACACACGCCAGAGCTGGCTCACGGGCAGGTGACTGGAGGAGGGTAGAAAAATAAAAGTTGTCCATACACAGCAGCGTGAAGAAGCCGTGGGGCAGAGGAGAGGGCTGTAATCACACATCCTGGACTTATCTGGGTGAATGTGTGGGAGTATGGCTCTAATAAAATGTGCAAGACGCTCACCAGAAAGCTGCTTACCTTTGAGACCTTCTGTTTGGGGGCATTTTTTTCTTGAGACAAAGGCTGATTTCATTTGTTTTTTTCCATTCCTCCTGTTGCCCCGCTGTGCTTGCACACAGTGTGCTGGAGGAGCCAGTGGGGAGCAGGAGACTTCAGCATTTGTATAGAGTCCACGAGGAAATGGGCAAAGTGCTGCAAGCCTACAAGAGATTGTGTGCTCAGGTGATGCCCGTGAATGGAGAACTGCTGTATGGCCCAGGAACTGCTGGTGTCCTCCTCTGCCCCCAGAGCCAGGCATTTCCATGACATTCAGGTGTCTGCATGCACAGATGTTTGCCTGACCACCTAACCACACGGTTCGGAGTGATAGCTTTTCTAGGGTGCAGCAATGGTCAGGATAAAGACTCCTAAGAACTGTGTTTTCCAGCATTGCTCTGACTGAGCATGCATGGGAGATTTGGGTTCTTTCCTCACCTCCTGTCCTGCCCACCCTCCCTGTCCATCTCCCGCAGAGCCTCGCAGCCCCTCAGGCAGGGCTTGTGCCTCTCCTACCTTAACAAAGCTCAGCACAGGATGCTGGTCCTGCACAAACCAAGAGGGTTTTAAAATTAAAGTCACTACTTTGTGCACTTCCCATCATTGTGAATGTGCATCCTGCCAATAAGCATCTCCCCTTCATGCAATACTGACCCAGAAGGGTTTTGGTACTAAAGGCCAAACTGTTGCTCAGGGTGGCAGCAAGAGGCTGAGTCCTGGAGACCCAGGAGCTGACAGCCAGCTCTCCCGGGGGCATGGGGCGATTCTGCTCCCTCCTCTGTTGCTTCTGTCACAAGCAATGTGAGACAAGACCCATCTCTTCCACCTCGGGCACTAAGAAAAGCCTCAGCAATGAGCCCCAGTGCTGCCGATGCACGACCGAAAGCATCGGTCTGTTCAGACACCAACAGCAAACCCCTTCCAGGAGAAAAGCAACCACACTCCTAAGTAGTCTCTTTCCATCCGTCTTTATTTCTGGTTCAGCTTGGGCTGTCACAGGAAGGGATCGGGCAGGTTCCTCTCCACACGTGCGGAGTTTGCGGCTCTGCTGTCATTGGTCTCTGTGACACTGCGGGGTTTGCTGGGGGTGGGATCCATCTGCTGTCCCTGCAGCCCCTCTGCTCTGTGGGTGGGTGCTGAGCATCACACCAGGGTGCTGGCTGCCCAGTGAGGAGAGCTCCACCAGCTTGCTGGGCGTGGGGAAGGGGATTGTAAAGAACATTGTGGGATTTCCACAGACCTAAGCTCTAAGACTTCTTACTCTGGCTCAGGAGCTGATCTTACACTCATGAAAATTGTTTGAATGGATACCAATACCATTGGGAGCACAATTTGGCTTCACGGTGTAACAATCCAATTTGCTGCTAGGATGCAACAGCTCACGCTCTTCCTCTGATGCTCCATGGCCCAGAATTTCCAGGAGCACCCAATACACGTTGGCAATCTAGTTTTTCTTCTGTCAACTAGAAAATTCTAATAATGAGAGACCAATTAGGACATTTTCTATCATTGTGCTTCTGTGTTGAAAGCAGATGCAGGGGGGATTTGCTGATGTCTTTCAATCCCTGGGCTGCAGGATTTCCAGCAAATGGATTCCATGAAGAAACTGGTAGGAAGAAAGCTTGTGGCCTTTGGGAGAGGACCACAAGGGCTTTTACCCTCAGGACCTGCTGGGCTGGTCGTGGATGGTGTCACTGGTCCTGGGAAGGGAGGCTCTTGCTTGGGGGGCTGTTGATACCTCTGCCTTTACATCTGCAAATGCACAAACATCAGAGAAAAGAGGGGGATTCAGAATTAGACAAGAGGAAAGGTTATTGCTGAAGGGATAAGGCTGGGGTGTGAACACTCAAGGTGCTCAAAGGCCTCCTGATGGGAACCATGAGCAACGTCAGGTTGAGTGCGAGAGTCAGGGCAGGTTTCTGACAGAGAGCTCTCCAGCAGAGCCCACCTTGCTGCAAGGAGCGGGTGAAGCTCCGCGATTTCCAAACTGTGATCTGGACACCACCGGTGCCCCCAGTCCATCCACATTTCCCAACCAGATCTGTCCTCTGCTTGGCTGTCTGCTCCTCGCGCCTTGTCCAGGCTGGTCGCAGCTGTGGGGTGCGCTGTGCTGGGCAGAGGTGCAGACACCTCCGCACCCCCAGGGCTGGCCTGTCAGAAAAACACGGGGCTGGACCCTCTGCTGGTGCCAACTTGGCAGCTCCCCTGGTCACAATTAAACACCCTGCAACTCACTGAGGAGAAGGAGCTTAACTTCTTTGCTCAAAGGAGGTTGATGCCTCTTGCTAATGCACCCAGGTGCCTGCCCTGGTCTTCCTGTTTGGGGCCTCTGCAAAGTCCTGGTTCCCACTGCAGGTCAGATGACTAATGCTTTGCTTTTACTTCACATGCAGTTAATTAAGGCATTAGCAAAGGGAGGCACCCACCTTCCCTCACCTCATCTCCCCATTAATGATTCAGCTGTTATTTTAGGGGAAAGGTGATATTCTGGAGGTTTTATAGGACCCCCTAGGCAGTGAGTTTCCCTTCCTCCCCTTGCACACAGCAGCTGGGAGCAGCAGGAAGGGAGCAGCTCAACACTCCGTCTTCCCTATAGGTCTTCTATGACAGCCCTGAGCTCCTGGCACAGGTAGGAGATCACGGGGCACGACCTGATTGCGGTGGGAACGCGCTCATGCCTGGGTGCAGCTCTGGATGTGTTTGCACAAGAGCAACCAGGAGGGACTCAGCCGAACCAGTGAAACTGGTATTGCTGGAGCAGGTCTTTTCCATGCTGAGATTTCTCTGTCTGCTCTTTGGAAACGTTTTCGCTTTGACAGGGAGCATTAATGCCCGAGTGGTGTGGCCAGGTGATGTGGGAGCTGCTCCCTGGTGAGTCCTCCTCGCCAGGAGGGCCCTTGCTGGACCCTCGGTGCCAAATCAGGGGTGGTCAGGAGAAGCAGCTGCTCTCTGGGACATTGAGTGAGTGATCGGCAAAGTCATAGTGATTCGTGTGTTTTAAATGGGCCAGGAAGGGGCTGGGAAAGATTGGCAGCAAGGACAGAAATGTCTTGCTGCCAGCTGGCCTGCGTGGTGATGCGGTTTTGATATTTAGCAGGGTGCCTGGAATAACAAAGATTGCCCCAGGGAGATGTAGCTCTGAGGAGGTGGCTCTTTAGCTGGTTACATCCGCTCTCCCCTCTGATTACCCCGTGTAAGTTTGTCCTCCCTTCCAGAGGCTGCTATGTGCTCATCCTCTCTGTCAGGGGCTGGGATGCAGCCATGGCATTTAAGGGAAAAACCCAGCGAAGGGAGGGTAAAGCTGGAAAAACATAAACTTTTACAACTTTTACCTGTTACGATTTTTCCTTGGACAAAGCGCCCAGCTCCAAGGAAGATTGTGATGACTGAAGCAGAGGCAGGGAGGGATGGGGACCCAGCTTGTCCCCGCTCTGAGCAGGGCAGCAGCTTGTGGCAGCACAGGAGGTGCCCACCCCCTCCCAGCCAGTGACCCAGGCCAGCCCATTCCCCTCCGTCCCCAGGGTGGTCGGGTGGATGCCCCTGTGCCCAGCGAGCTGTGGACTTACTGTGGCGGTGGCTGCAGGGGGTTGCAGGTGCCGGGCAGGGGGGTGGTTCCTGGTGCTCCCGGCTGCACAGGGTCCCCATCTTCCCGGCCACATAGCGACAGGCTGGTGGGAAAGGAGAGACTTGTCGGCTTGCTGCAGCAATGCAAAACACCAGCTACCCTGAAAAATCCTCCCTGGAGAGCCCAGAGCGGGACCTTTTCCTGAGCTGGGGATCCTGGCAGGGGAGGATCGGCTGGGGGTTGTGCTGGACCCGTGGAAGGTTAGGGCAAAAGTAACAGACGAAAGGAATGGGATTGGATTTAACAAGCTAGAAGGGAATTGCTGTGTCTGGCATCCTGGCTGTGCTTCAAACCACTCCAGAAACAGCTTTTCTTCCCCCACAAGCTAAGGCCATAAAACATGCAGAACATTTACCGTGCAGAAATCCCTTTAAGCTCTCCTGCCTCGAACAAGAGGTTTCCTTACCATTGATAATTACTCAAACCATTTTATCCCGGATTCAGCAAAGCCGTCTTTTCCAGCCAGCCTCCTCTTCCTCTCCCTTCTCTTGCAGTCGGCTCTGGCGTTGGTTTTATTTCTTTACAGCCCGGCTTCCTCCTCCCTTCCCTCCCGCGGGGACGTTTCTGCAGTGAGCCCTGGTCATGCGCGAGGAGGCAGGATCAGCCCGGGCTGCCTCCGGGCAGGGCTGTGCCGTGTCGGGCTTGGGATCCTGTATCTCCTGGAGAGGAGAAAGGGCTCTGAGCATCGGCCATGTGTACCTGCAGCCAGGTTTGAGCTGACCATGTTGGAAAGGTGGCTTGGCCTTGGCTGGAGGAGGTGCTGGTGGTGCTTTACAGCTGATGGAGGACCTGGCTTGAATTGTGAACCTTGTGCCCTGATCTCTAGGCTGAGCTGCAAAGGGTTGCCACAGCGTGCATTTGGCTTGTGTGGAGCAGAAGTGAAGAAAGGGATGTTTCCTCTCCTTTCCTGCTGCTGTCTGAACACTTCAGGGATGAGAATGTTGTTCTCTCCCCCACCCAGGCCTTCAAACCCTCTTACACCACATCCTGCTGCATGCAGGGGAAGGTAAGGGTGATATCCATAGCAGACCAGATGCAGGCAGTAGCATTGGCCTTGGATGCTTCATGGATTTCCGCCCCCACCACCACCTCCAGAGTGCTGCTTGATTTTTGTCCTTGAGGTCACTGCAGCCAGTTACTAAAGAAATGCAGGTTTTGTGCATCCTTTGTGTAACCTTGCTGTTGTTTGTGCTTGGTATGCAATCCTTAATCTCGAGGCCAGGTGAATTCTGAAAGCTTGTTTTGCCTGTTGACTAATGTGCTTCCTGTCTCCAAACTGAGCACTCACTGTTTCAGCCAGGTTGGACTTTGGTTTTGGTGGCCTTGCCTTGGGATTACGTAAGGCTGGCCAGGGCCGTGCTTGATGGAGTGCATGTATTGCATCTCACGGCACTGCCTGCGCTGCTGCAAGGGAAAGTGCAAGATCAGCGTGTGGGATGGAGAGGAGCTACTGTCACTCCACCCTGCCCCTTGTCTCGTGGTGTTCCATGCCAGGAGATTTGAATAAGCTCTGATGCTCTGGGTGGAAAATTGTGAAAAGCAGAGTAGTAACCTCTTTAGTTCAGCCGGTGTCCTGTCACGCTGCTGTGTGGTGTTAGTGAACGGCAAAGGTTTGAATGGACTTGGGGAACAACTTCTGCTCTAAACCATACAGGACTCCCCATCACAGCATCAGCTGTCATTGAAGCCTGCAGGTGTATGTGAGGCAAAATCTGTAGGTGTTTGATTTTGTTAAAAAAAGTTTAAGAAAAACATCCCAAACCTTGAGGGTCCCTATCCAAACCTGCTGCCCTTAAAACCCCCAACCTCTGACCCTCTCTGGAGGACCCATCACAGAAGTGCTCATCAGGACCACAGCCTTGTGCTTTAACAAATAGGGAAGGTGGCTGAAGCAGTAAACTGCTTTTTTGAGGCTTTGCTTTCAATGTTTGATTTTTTTTTTTCCCGCCGTCTGCAAGCCCAGTGTGTTTCAGACAGGTGTTCTCTGCCAAATGAGCAGAGCTGATGCCTTGGGTTTGCAGATGCATCCCTCTAGATGGTGCTAAGCTAAAGAGAAAAGGTGGGTGGCGAGAGGCCTTGGAGGGGAGGTTGTCCTGTCCTGCACATCTGGTGCTGCCAGAGGTCTCCTGGGCTGGGAGAACATCTCTGCTTGCTCCCAGCGAGGTGCCCATGCCTTTGTGCAGGTGCTCTTCTGAGGTGCAAACACTTCTCAGGCTCTCTTCTTCCCCTTCTTGTTTCCCTTGCTGATGTGAGTGACTCCACTGATTTTGATCAGCGCATCTGCTCCTATCCATGCACTAAATCAGACAAGCTGATTTTTAATGTCAAAAATCCATCGCAGATATTTTTTCCACTTCAACCGGTTTTGCTGAGCCGCACAACTAAGATTACCTCAGACGAGTCCTTTTCTATCTCATGCATCATTAGCCAGAATCTTAACCAGATCCAAGCATAGATAATGCATTATTTATTGATGTGGGCAATCAAGACAGAATTCAGTCTGGCTGCTGGAGAACAGCAAGGACCACTGAGGATTAGGTGGGAAGGGGAAGACTTTTTGATCAATAACTGAGCAGGTTTTACTTTGGAGTCACAAATGGGCAGTGAACAAGCTGTTGGAAGAGACCTATTAGAAGATACATCTTAAAAAGAACAGTCACATTCAGGTCTGGTTTTCTTCCCTCTAAGTATAAATAGGCTGAGGAGCAACTCGGTTCACCTCAGAACTGTACTGCTGCTGGGAGAGGAGAACCGAGCTCCTCTCCTGTTGCCAGGTCCTGCAAAGGGAAAATGTTTTCATACCCATGGATAGTGCCCAGACCTAACCTGCTGTTTTCCTTAGGGCTGCAGAAGACAGCTCTTTGGCACAAGCAGGCTTAGCTCGACTGGAGCTGAGCAGCCTTCCGTTCCCACCCAGGTGTGTGACCCAGAGAGCAACCCAAGAAGTGAGTTTTGGTGTCGGTCCTGTTCCTCTGCAATTGGCTCTGGCTGCTGCCCTGGTATCACTGCTTCCCACAATCACCAAGAGACAGCGTTACAGGTTTTAATTACTCCTTGATCTAGATTTGCTGGCCTGAGCTTTGAATGTAGTTTCTACTGGTACAGCAGAGGGAAGACTGCTTTTGCCAAGTTTTCCTTCCAAGAATGGCTCAGCTCCATTCATGATGAGCCCACAAACTGGATTAAGAGCTCAGGGACAGATTTTCTAGTATTTGAAACCCATGATCTGGGCTGGGCTTTTAGAACTGTTCAGTTTCCTTGTAAGCAGCAAATTATGGTCATAAGTGCTCAGCACTTTGTAGTTTATACCAGGCTACTTGAGTCCATGTTTTCTGTAAAGTACACTGTGGCACTCCAGGATCTCGGGAAAAGCAGGGCAATTTTCTGAGTGCTGATGTGAGACCTGAACTTTTCTGAAGATGAGACTTCTCAGCCTCTTGATTCTCCTTATAGGGAAGTGCAAACAGCTGTGAAAACTTAGTCATCCGATCAAACCACGGGCTGCAGGCAGCCCATCATCCAAGAAAACCTCAGATATTGCCCCTGACCACAGAATATCACCTTGTGAAGTTAATGAGGGACCTCATCTCCAGCCATCGGTCTGACTCACTTTCAGAGCCACCTCCAGGACCTGTGTAGATAGACATGAAGATACCCTTAGTGTGAATGAAGCTGGAGCTCTTGCAAGGAATGACATGGCCACAGCTAAATGCCCACTGTTGTCCCAGTTTTGCTGGTGGATTTTACTCTCAGCCTTGCTAAACCTCCCATTCTCCCAGTACTTCAGCTTAGCTTCATTCCTTTCTCTGAACACCTATTTTGTAGAGGAGAAAATAAGCTGGGTGAGATGTCTTTAGGGATCTTATCCAGTCCAGAAGAAAGGAAAGGTGACATCTAGCACCCAGGGTGCTGCGTCACTGCAGACTGGCTGAGCATCACGGCTGCAGCTCCAGAGCAGCTCAAGGGGCTGCAGGGCGGCAGGGAGGCAAAATGTGCTTCTGTAAACACGATGCTGCTGCTGTTTGCTTACGTGCTGGAAAACAGCCACAGGCAGGCCGAGGCACTGTGTCAGGAAACTTCACTGGCGTCAGGAGGAGTTGGGGCGTAAGCAAATGTCACCAACTCCAAACAAGGCTTTGCTCCAGAGGTCCAGCGCTGCAGGGTCGGAGGGGTCGTTGTGCGCAGGAGCTGGTGAGACTCTTGCGATGGCAGTTATTTGTCACTATGGATAACAAGATAGGGAAAAGCTATATTTTGGAGCTAAAATTGGCTTCATGTTTTTCCGCGTGCTTTGTTCTTGGCATCGATGGTGGGGAATTCCTGTTGAATCAAACATTCCTCAGGTGGGGCTGGCTCTTGTCACCTTGGTGACCTCTTTGCTGTGACATGAGACTCATTTCTGCTGGTGGACCCGTGCTGCTGGCCCAGCCCAGCGATTCCTCGCCATCCTGGATGCAGTCACTGCAAAAAGCATATTTCTGGGTAATTGATCCTAATGTTTTGAGGTCTGAGGAGACATGAAGGTGACTGCAAGCCTTTCACGGAAAAACATCCTCAGTATTTTTCTACCTGTGCTGTTCCCAGCCCTTGGCAAGGTGATGCCTTTGAGAGGGAAAAGAGACTCTGATGCCAGCCAGAAATTGATAGCCATGACGTGGAAATGCCCAGCCATTGTGGGGAGGGTTTCAGGAGGGTGGTGGGACTTTTAAGAGCCCCAGAGAGAAATGGTGAATTGGGTTATACCCCTTGGAGCAAGCGCAGGTGGTTGGCAGCAGAGCAGCTTGGCTCAGCTCGTCCCCAGACACTCCCAGCAAATACCAGCAGCAGAGACGACAGAGGAGAGATCCCTCTGGGTGTGTTTCATCTCCTGCTGTTTGCTAATCATTCTAATGGCATGAGAATCCACAGCCCAGTCTTGCCTTCCTGCCATTATCTTTCTCAGGTGGGCATTTCCAGCAACTACCGGCAACTCCGAAGGAACACTGTTTAGAGATAATCTGCCCAGAGCACAGGACAAAGATCCCTGGCACCTGTCCTGGATGAGCATAAATGAGTGAACGTGCAAGTCAGAGTTGCAAGGACTTGTGTGCATTTCCTGTGGCAGCCTCAAAAGCCTGCCTGAATAAGGCAAACATGTCCCACAGCGCTCCAAGCCCTGCTGAACCTGGAGACACCTGCTTCCTCCTTGCCCGCACAGCGGGTGCCTGTCGGAAGGGCCGTCGAGTGACCCCGATTGCTCTTCAGAAACACCATTCAGTTGTCTCTTGCCATTGTGGCGTCCTCGGAGGGCTCGCTCGTGTAGGGGCTGATCAGCCCTTTGACATTGCTTTACTTTGCCCTTCTGGGCTACCGGTTAGTCTCTCCCCTTCCTCTGCCCCATGGATGGCCACTGCCTTCAAGGAGATTTTGGGATGGCTGTGAGCAATTCAGAGCCTTCTATCCATCAAATATCAGAACATTCCATATTATCAAATATCTGATGCATTTCTTTTTCAACATATACAGTATCTTGTGCTGTATTCCCACCTCACTCCTGGGCAGCCAGTGAGAATTAAGCTTGGTTTTGTTTTTTGGTTTTTGTTTTTTTTTTTCTCAGAAGACTGAAACAATAAGGGCATCAAATGTTGTAGCTTTCCCTGTGCCTCTCAGTGTCTCCTTTTCTTCTCCTCTTACTTCTGCTGAATACAGAACCCCTCCCTTTTTTTTTATTATCTACACCTATCTAGACCTCAGTTTGTATCTCAGCCTTTGAGTTTACTATTAAATACTTGTGCCATTTTTGCATGATATTTACCCATATATCCTCGTTTCTAGGTATTGTATTGCTCATTCTGATTTTTTCTGAAAGACTTCTTGTTGCAGCTATTCTGGTTCTTCACAAAGCTTTCTATTTTTCTGCATGGGAAAGGTTTGCTATTGTGCCTTTATTTTTTGAGGGGAATCTGCCTACTCTTCTGCTTCTTTTGATTACTGTCCAGTTTCATATTTTCAGTCAGTTCACGTAACTAAAACTATTCACATGATCCGAAACAATTTAGAAGGGTAAATCTGCCTTCTTTCTAAAAGCTGTGGTTGTGTTTTTCGCTCAACATGTGCATCACTGCAACGTATGCACCAGTCTGGATTTAGCGGGACATGGGAGAGCGATGGAGGTGTCTGTCCCCCCATCAGGTGGGTGGGCAGGCACTGTCTGGAGCACACCATGGCAGAGGATGATGCAGATGCTTTTCCTCCCTTCCTGCCAGCATCTGGGCTCATCTGTCACCAGGAGTGAGAGCTCCTGACTTCCAGAGGTGTGCTATTTTTTGCTGAAGCCAAAAGTAATATTGGAATCCTTAAATATTCCACCAGAAACTATTTATCCACAATCCTTGGTTATTACTGTTATGTTAGGAACAGGTTTCATGTGATGCATTTTTTTTTTTTTATTGTGAAAGAATCACATCTATGGTTCAACCTTGCTGCAGTGCTGTAGGGTGGTCAAATGAGCAAGGGGCATTTGGCTCATGACTGAATATTCTGACTTTTGTGGGGTTTTTTTCTGTGACCTCAGGTTCATTTCTAATGATAAACCATGGGTCATAATATGGAGTGGATCTTCCGCTAATAAAAGATAGAACAGCAGCTGAATGGACAGGGAAGAGTCTTACCTAACAATACTGTGGGTTGTTTTGTGGCTAGATCACATAATTTATTTATTTATAGCTATTTATTTATTACTTTTCCACGTTGAAACAATGAGAAAGCCACATCAGGAGCCTTCAGTGATGGCAGTAAGCAAAAGCTGCGCTCTTCCTTGGAGCATTTGAACTTATTGTGGTTTTTTCCTCCCACGGCTCTGTGGTTTGGGCACAGGGCAGCGAAACGGGAGATGAGCTGCAAATTGGAAATGCCGGGCTGTTCTTGAAGAGGCAAGAAATTCCCTCTGGGTTGGGCTGTTACGTTTAAATAACTAGTTATTATTTACATGAAATGGCACTTAATTCCTCCTCCTCACCTGAGTGAAATAATTTGCTTTGGGTATTAGTCAGGTTTGGGACACGGTTAGTCAGGGACTGGGGAAAGTTGAAGTGACGCGGAGGGAGCTGTGCCTTGCTGAGCCCTGCTTCGTGTCACAAGATGCTGCAGAGAAACCGGTGCCAAAGGCTTTATTAGATACAGGATGGGCCAGGGCTGTGCTCGGCTGATGGCTCAGCTGCTGCTTTTAACACAGGAAAAAACCCCAATCAAGCAACCATTCTCTCCCTATCAATAAGCTGCATCGTCTGGAGAATGTTGCCCCACATCCATCCTGTGCTGGCATGATGCAAGGACCGATGAATCACCTTCAGGGTGTGCTTTACTTAAAACCTGTTCTCGTGGTGGGAGAATACTAGAAAGCCTCAAATGTCATTTCTTGAAGGAGAAAATAACCCACTGGAATTCATACTCATGGGGAATTTTCCACTAGGTGAAATTTAGATGGAAAATTGTATTGAGAAGTCAGAGTACTGGTGGTTTCCAATCAGATTTTGTCCAGTACCCTGAAAGGGAATGGCGCAAAAACTTGGTCCTTAGCCAGGATGCTAACTATACCCCTGCTAGTGACAGCAATAAATGTGATTGACTTCCAGTGAAGTACATCAGCTTCCGACCGCGGATGGTGTGGCCTGTCAGCTTTGGGAGCAAATTAAATAAGAGCCGTTGCCACTAACTTAGACAGGGGTGAGGTTTTTAGAGCAGGCCAGGGATTTAGCTGTTAATATTGATGGAACATTTATAGAGAAATTTCTCTGGGCTGCTTTACAATCCAGGCAGGGTGGCCGTAGGCCAGGCCATTGGCTGCATAGACCTGATGTGACTTTCACTCGTCATAGTTTTTAAGTCTCCAGCGTCAGCTCCCTCGACTTTAATGTGGTTAGCCTGGATTTACAGCGCTGTAAGTGGAGCCAAATTCAAGTTTTCTGTGTCTACCAGAGGGTGAAATTGGTGTCTTTGCAAAGAGCCCAGCCAGCCAAAGCTTCTGCAATACTGAAATCTCAGAGAGTAGGATTTTCAGAGCCAGTGGGACTTATGTTGTGGGTTGTGAAGCTTTGTAAATCCCAAAGGCCTGACTAACCCCTCGAAGGCAAGCTGCTTTCAAGTGTCTCATTAGTCTTAGCACAGGGAGGTTAAGTCGATTAAGCCACTTTCTAAATTAGGTTGGTTAAATCAGCATCACTTTTTGCACAGGGATGTGGCAATAGGAGGTGGGTCCCTGAGCAAAGTTTTGGGGCAGAAGCTGCTCCTACCCGAGGGCGCGTTCAGCCTGTGGCACTGCAGAGGGGACCTGGGCACAGCAGCACCCTCAGCCCCACAAGTCCCCATCAGTGGGGATCCTGCAGTGCCTGAAACCCAAAGGCTGACTGCAGGAAAGCTGCTTCTCACCACATGTTCCACCTGACCGGAATTGGGAAGTTGCTGCAAATACACGAAAAAAAGTCACAACTTGGAGATTTTGAGGAGATTTGGGGTAGCATCATTGCTGCTTATCTGAGTGTGACCATGGAGATGAGACCCAACACTTACCTGCTCCGTGCTGCCCCTCGCCTCCTTGCCCGTGGCGGTGCCGATGGGTCTTGCAAAAGGGGTGGTTGGAATGGCTCGTGATGCCTGTCTCAGCTGAAGCTTTGTGGTGTGAGAAAACAAGACCTCTCGTTGCTGTGTGGGAGAAGCTGGGCTGCACAAGAGTAGTGTTTTTCTTATCTGAGCTGGGGCAGGAAATGGGGATTAAGTGAAACCCCAAGGCACGGATCAGTCATCCTGGATTGGGATTAGAGGGAGCAAAGATCTGGATCACTGAGGAGCCGCTGCTGAGTCAAAGCTGCTGGGGCACGGGCCAGCTTCAGTCTGTTCTCAGTCTCCTTGTTGATGGAAAAGCAGTTGATGGTGCCTGTCCCATCCCTGTGGCTTTTTCTGGGCTGGGCTGATAAAGCCAGGACTTTCTGTTTCATCCTGAAATTTACCCCCAGTGTCCCCAAGTAAAATGTTCCTAGGAAAAGTGGATTATTAACTATTGAAGAGTAATGAGAAGAAATCAAGTGGAGATTCCCAGGCTGCACAGGAGATGCTGCCTCCTTAGTTCTAATGCAGCGAATAGTCCAACAGACACAGTCGAAATCTCCCCCCTAGCGTTAGTCGTGGTGAGACAAGTGAGAAAACTGAGATCTGTGTTGTGAGATGTGCCTGTCCTCTTTGAGGTTGTGCTATCCCAGGTCTTTATCACCACGGGATAGCTCTTCTTGCTGCCTGCACGTTCAGCCTCCCAAGCAAAGTTTTTCATCCAGCCTCTCCTCCCCACTATCTGATGTCTGTGTCATAGATAACTCCTCCAGAACTAGTTTCCCCGGATAGGAGTGAGGGAATTGGGGGATAAAAGATCTTCAGGAGCCACCCCTATAACGGACAGATGATGTGTCTTGGGGTATCAAAAGGCCTCTGCCCCCAGCATGGTCTGACGATGCACAGAGGACCAGGGCTCTGCAGGTAACCTGAGGCTGTCCTGCCACCCGTGCTCAGCTCTTCTGCGTGGACCCACACAGAACCCCTGCAGAACCGACCCTCCTTCTTCATCCTCTCCCTCCTCCTTCGCCACGAGACAAGCCAGACATGGAGGACAGGTGGTGTGGGAGGTTTCCTAAATCGTTGGGTGCCCGGGGTAGGGGAGGAAATACCAGCTCTGCTCCTGGCTCTGCTCTTGCTGCGCTCTCACAAAAGCAGCATCATTTCCCCATTTCCTTCATGTCTGATTAGCCAAGGTGTTTTTCCAGGCAGGGATCGCACTTTATTTCGTTTGGGCAAAGCAGCCCATGTGCAAGAGGCTGGAGGAAGCTGATGGGATGAAAAAAACAACCCCGCAGCACGTTGCAGCTCTGGCGTGGGGCAGTTGTGCAAGAGGCAGCTCGCTCCCGGGGCGCGTGGCCACGTGCTGCCCCGTGGCACGGACCCTGCTGTGAGTCTTCCTCTGTACCTGGGTGGGATCAGAAGCACCTGGGGTGCTGCTGGGTCCTGCCCAGGTCCTGGGTGTCAGTAGGACAGGACTCGGATGGGAGAGGGGAAGAGGACACAGTTGGCTGGTGTTGCTTGAGCTGTTAAGAGGTTTTGTCAAAAGAGAGGTCTCAAAAAATGATTAATTTCTTTTTTATTTTTAACAAACTGGTAAAGATGCATCGATTCCAGGAAAATGTTATTTCCTCCTTGGTATAAATCTTAATAAATAATTCCCTACAAAGGCAATTAATCATCTTCTTCTAGACTTTCGGAGTATTAAATATGTACCTATTAAAAATTATGGTCTCATCTGCTTTCATTGTATGTTCAAGCCCATTACTATAGTCATTCATAGAAATAACCTCAGCCAAATCGTGTTTTCCCTTGGACACCTTACATTATTGTTGTTCTTATTTTTCTTTTGTAAGAACCCAATCAAAAAAAAAAAACCAAACAGAAATGCGATAAGAAAATGACAAAGTACCAAGGAGATTAAATGTTCTTCTGATGAATTTTGCCAATGCTGTAGTTTCCTGGAGGATTCTTTAGAATTCATTTCCTATGATAGGCTGCTACATAGAGGGTTTTTATAAATCTGCATTCATCCATATTTCTCTTGATAAAAACCTCTGTATCTAATCCATTCCAGGACCTCTGCTGTCTTGCGTCCATTGGCACTAGAGACAGGGTTGCATTGACTCCCAGATAGTATTGAAAATCTGTGTTATAGATTACTGTGGCCAGAAGCTACTGTGACAGACTTGAAAGGCAGAGAAAACTCCTTGGTCTGGTTTCTCTCCGCTGATGTCAGGGAGGGCAGAGTCCCGTGGCTGTGGGGTTTTGGGTGACCTGGTCTCCATCCAGGCTTTCTCCGTGACCGGGACCCAGTTGTTCTCAAAACCCTCCCAGTGTTTTGGGGCTGTGTGGGAGCTGGGAAGATTTGGTGTTTTTCCCATGGGGATTGCAGAGGGATGCCTGCATTTTGTTTGTCTCCATTTGCTGTTTCTGGAATGGGAGCATGCCACTTCTGCCCCTGCTTTCTGCCTGCAAAGGAGTGAAGGCAGCGAAACCCTTTTTTGTCGACTTCTCTGTGCAACCTCTCTGCCAAAAAGCTGGGGCTGGGAGATGCCGGTTCAAAGAAGGGACAGGGAGAGGCTGGTCCTTGGGAAGCACAAATAATCCATTACAGGAGTAGAGCCATACCAGTGGCAGACATATTGTGCTTTCTGTGTCAGCGCAGCTTTTGTTCCCCAGACCTCTGAAGCCTGGCATAGTGGGAGGGGGTGACCCAGTAGCTCCTGACTGCTGCTGATACAAACCCACCCAAAAGCCCCTTGGTGGGGCAGGTGGGAGCTCTGGGGAAGGGCAGGCGAGCACTGATGCAGATGTCTTTGGCAACTGCCCATGAGACGTGCCCAGAGCTTGCATGGCGTGGTGGTTTCCCATGACGTGCTGCAGAAAACAACTCTTTTGGAGGATACTGCTGGATGGATGTATCCCCGTGGAGGCTTTTCCCTCATTGCCAGCTGGCAACATCCTTGTTTACTCTGATTTTGGAAAAGGGAAACAAAACCTCGGAGCAGCCACTCTAGCTGAAAGCAGGACATTTTAGGAAGCTGATGAATCTTGGTGATTCTCTTTCAGCTGTTGGCCTCACATTCATTTTCTTCACCGTCTTTGGAATTAGCTTTTGGATTATATTTCCTCCACCGTTGTTTTTTTTCTTTTTTTTTTCTGTGTATCCCTGGCCTGGGGGAGGCAGGGAGCTTTAGCACCCAGAGGATTCCCAGCCCTCTCATTGTGATATTGAGAAATCATCATTAGGATATTGGGAAACCAAAAAAGCTTGCAGCAGATATGGAGTAGGCTTTGGAGTAAACACAGGCGTTTTCTTCCCAAAGAGGGTGCCAAGTTATGCGGGGAATGAGTTTCCAAGGCTTTTTTTGGTCTGAGTAAAACATTTTTTCCTTATAAACAGGTGACCTTGTCACAGCCGGTTTGCTTATGGTGAACAAAGCCAAGTAGCAGAGCGGATGACGGGGTTACCCGTGACGTTTGGGTCCTTCCTCCTGACTGGCTGCTTGTCCAGGTGCCAAGAGCCAGGGCTGTAGGCAGATAGCTGGAACCAGACATCTTAAATGGGTTTATTTTTGCAGCCCGTTAGACTCATTTCTATTTATATCCTGGATCCAGCACTGAGTTCTTGGGCTAGTGTGGAAATTTCGCTGTATTAAATAAAACAGAGACTTAAAAATATCCTGGGATACCGGATCTCGCCACTCAGAATAAGTTATTCAAGAGATTTACATTTCAGATAAGCACCATATTAATCGAAGAGTGGCTTCCACTTGGCTAACCCAAACAGCAATCTGGGAAATGAGGTTAATTTACTAAGTCGAAAAGCAAGCAAGCTGGGTTTGCTATAGCTCTTGTGCTTTAGTGGGAATGCCAGGTTAACAACACAGCCAGAGGAGAGGGCTGAAGGCAAGATAAGTGTGGTGGGAGCAGAGCTCTGCTCCACATCCGCTCATGTCAGCGTGCTGCGTGCCCTGCCTCAAAGATGAGTTGCCAATCTTTCAGCATGCCAAGGGCAAAGCCATCCTTTTTAACACTTATATTTTTTTCTGGTCTTGACCCTGAGGGATGATTGGAAAAGACTTGTGCTTTCAGAGATTGGTGATGCTTCACTGGGCGTAACGCTCAGGGATGCTCTCAGCGACTCCTGCAGAGGCTTTCAAAAGAATAAAAGTTGCCAGCAGCTGTGTGGGGTCACTCCTCAATCAGAGCGTGGTGGGTGATGCACTTCCAGTGTACACCAGGTTTATCTGCCTTTAAGGTCCTTATCTGTAGGAAATGGGTGATAAACACATCCTTGTATGTTTAGCCCACAAGACATCTGAGTCCTACCACTAGTGCACTGGGCCCTGCCCTTCTCTGCACAGATCTGTAGTGCTCGTCCAGAGGATCTGAGTGTGTAGGAAATCAGCTTCTTTAGGAAAAGTTGAGAGGAAGGGGGGATTCAGGGAGGTGGTGCAGGGGGAGAATGGCACGCCAGCTCTGTGCAAAGGTGTCACAAAAATATGTCACGGGTATGGGCTGCCAAGGGATCCCATCAAACCTTTCCAAGTCACCTTAGGAATGCTGCTGAAAAAACACTCTTAGCAAGGCGGCCAGATGTGCAAGGGTACAGTTAAGAGCAGAGATTTTCCTCTGTCCCAGAGGGTTATCTTTGAATTTTAGCACAGGGGCTGCCTGCAGGTGTTTTGTGACTGAGAGCAGGGGGTGAAGAGAGAGACCAGCACTTCCAAAAATACTGTTTGACACCTTTAAAATCTAAAAGGAGGATGTGCAGATTCTTCTTTTCATTATGTAGAGCTGCTGGAAGGTACTCCAAGCACAGAAAATCTTTGTACTGCGGGGAACTGCCATGTCTCCAGCACTTCTGGGAGGATCCAGTGCCCCTGACAGGGATCCTGGTCCTGCTGCTTGGGGCACTGTGGGTACCACATCTCCCATGAGCTGTTTTGGTGATATTGACTCCAGCTAAAACTCAGCCTGCCTTCTCCTCAGTGCTGTGTGCTCACAAGACGATCAACTTCAGTTAGCAACCCTGTGGCATTAATGGGCTTTTTCCTTTGTCTTGACTGATTGCCTTCCCATTTCCTGAGCTCTTGGCACTAACAGGGATGTTGAAGGCAGGACCATAGCCCTCCTGGGGTGCCAGGCAAAGCGAGGGGTGAGTTGGGTCCTCTGAAACCCACTTACCTGCTGGAGATTGCGAGACTCAGAATCATAGAATGGTTTGGTTTGGAAAGGACATTAAAGATCATCTCATTCCAATCCCCTGCTGTGAGCAGGGACACCTCTCATGAGACCAGGTTGCTCAAAGCCCCATCCAACCTGGCCTTGAACACTTCCAGGGAGGGGGCTGCCACAATTTCTCTGGGCAACAAGTTCCAGTGTCTCACCACCCTTAAAGTGAAGAACTTTTTCCTAATAACTAATCTAAATCTGCCCTCCTTCATTTGAAACCATTACCCCTTGTCCTGTCACTACACTCCCTGATGAAGTGTCCCTCCCCAGCTTTCCTGTGGGACCCCTTTAAGAACTGGAAGGCCACTATAAGGTCTACCTGGAGACTTCTCCAGGCTGAATAAGCCCTGCTCTCTCAGCTTGTCCTAACTGTTCCATGTCTCTGATCATTTCTGTGGCCTCTTCTGGACCTGCTCCAATAGGTCCATGCTTTAAGGACCCCAAAGTTGGACACAGAACTGCAGGTGGGGTCTCACCAGAGCAGAGTAGAGGAGAGAAGAGTCTCCCTTGACCTGCTGGCCACATGAGTCCCTTAGACACGGGAGGGAGCACGGGCAACCGTGCTCCCCATGGCAGGCTCGTAGGTCTCAGGCTGGGCTGGATGAGCCTGCAGTGTCCCGTCAGCAAGCACAGCTACCTGCCCCAAGAGGATTTGTCAAGTGTGAATCACCAGATAGAGGAAAATACATCATCTCCTTCTCAGAGCTGTGTGTGTAAAGTGAAGTGTACCAAGAATGAGCAGACAGCTTATGTTCAGGGAGGAAACTGGTGATGGAAACAGGAGTTTAGTCCTGGTCCTCGGTGAGATGTAGTATTTTAGTCCAACTGTGCTTTTCGAACAACAGGTTTCTTGGGGTCTTAATGCAGGTCCTGCATGATATGGTGGTATATGGTGATGGACCAAAATGGGCAGGAAAGGAAGGGCAGTCATAAAGTTTCTCAAAACTTACCACAGATGTGGAACAATAAAGGCAAACTGACAAAAAAGCATTTCTTAGATGGAATTACCAGGGTATTATGAATGAATTTTGCCAGCTGAAGTTAAAAAATCAGGTTTAAGAACTCCACCCAAGTTCACACCAGATGAAAGGTCTTGCACATTAGCGTGTTAGACAAGGCACAGTCATGCTAATATCTAATTATAATAAACAGGAAAGTTATTTATGAGCATAATCAGCATAACTGATCTGCTGATGAATAGAGTTGCCACTATATCAAATAACAAAGCACACAGGAGTGATTTATATCTCGCAGTTGAGATTAGTAATTGTTGGTGTGCCAGCCTTTCGGGTGTCTCATGTGCAAACATTCAGACACCTCTGGCTCGTGTTAAAGCAGGTGGTTGATTAGAGAACCCGAGCCAGCACTGAGAGCCAAACAAAGAAGTATATCAGCCTCCTTGAGGTGGTTCCAAATCTCAGCAAAATTAGGAAAATCTTGTGGCTGATGAGGTAAACTAACTAGATCATCCTGACCGGCCCTTTCTACTTGCAAAACTGTGTTACTGTAAAAGAGGAAGGAGAGCACAAGGTTTCTGTGGCTGCTGCTGAGCTCAGATGGGCAGATTTTATGCAGGTCCCTCCCTGCAGCCTTGGCTGTGAGGGATGCTTGAGTAAAGTCAAGGTTCAAGGTAGATTTAATCTGTTTGGCGCGAGCCGATAGGTTTTTACGTGATATTAGTGCCAACATGGTGATAACATAGACCAGGAATGGAGATGAAACACCTATTGGGAAGCTAATATTTCCCCAACATGGCGGGCTGAGCTCTCCTCCCTGTCAAGATGTGGGGCAGGAGGCTCCTCTAGGCAGTCTTGGAGGCAGGTGAGTGGGGAGGGGTCTGCAGAGCTCCTCAAGGGGTGAGTTCCCCCAGGGATGCTGTTTTGGGAGACAGGACAGCTCAGTGCTGGATCAGACAATTCGCTTAAGAGCTTGAAAGTTGAGTGAGGGGGAAATTGAGGGCTGCAGGACTCTCACTGCAGTGCTGGCTCAAGGGCAGCATAAATTAATTACAGGTTTGTACGTAATGTTGCCAAGAAGTTACGGCGGGTCACTTGTGGGAACACAACTTTTTGGATACGTCTTCAAAAATGCTTTTCAACCTTTTTGAAACCTTCCCAGCGTGAGGCAGAGTAGTGACAGGAGGGAAAACAAGAACCCAAAGAAAATGTTCATGCTTGCTGTTTGTGAAGGGATAAGAATTTTTTAATGAAGCCACCACTGCTGCCTGATTTGAAACTATTCCTCCCTTTCCTGCAACAAAGGTGTCTGCTGGAAGTGTCCCTGGGCTGAATGGCAGCCATGTGACAGCGGGGTGTCAGGACAGGGGGGGAGGGTTCTAGGGATGGGCCAGCAGAGCCCTGAATGTCACAGAGGAAAGGATGACACTGGGTGCTCCCACAGTGAAGCACCTGGGTGGCAGGAGGCTTCTTTCTCCTGTCAGGCAGGAGATGCCCATGCCCTGAAGCTCTGGGGTTCCCAGTGGTGTGAGAGCAACATCTGTGTCAAAATCCAGACGTGCACAACAGCTGCAACCTCACTTCAGGCTGCAGCAGGGGAGCTTCTCTGCAGGTCCCAGGTGAGAGCCAAGAAGCAGCTTTGGTCAATACCAAGGATGGACTGGGTGGGACATCTGGTAAAAGGCTCGTTTCTGCTCTTTGACCCCACTTCCTTGACACTGAACCCTGGTCTTCCTTTTCTATGTCTGAGAGATTCACACTTTACGCAGGTGTAGAAAAAACAAATTTATTAGTAATTACTGCAAGGCCTGTGGGTGTTTCTCTGATTTCTGGGAAAGGACGGATGGTAAGAGTTGCTAAGGATAGCCAGGCAAATGAAGCATCTTTACAGAAAACCCCCGTACGAGCAAACACAGACCGGGATGCACAAAACTGTCCTACGGAGTCCTGGGCTTCATCTTTTCTGTACACAAGTGACTAAGACACCCTTTGAGCAGAGAGGAGCATGATGGTGATGGAGATATGTCAGGTCCTGACCCAGAGGTGCCTTCCAGTATCACGCTGCCGAGAGAATGAGAAAGCAAAGAAACCAGAACGAGCGACAAAGTGAGTAATTTGGCCAGGAGTAAGCAGAGCCAGTCATTTCAGGATTCAGAGTGCTGAAAAGCCCTTTCTCGTGTGGTTATCTTGAAGGTCACAATGGCACGATGTGCTGGGAAGCAGTCCCAAGGCTCGGCGATGAACCTAACCTCAGAACAATCATGCATTCTTTGTTGAATTTCCCTTCTACCTAATTTTTTATTTTCTGATTAAGCTTTGACCCCTGTACCTGATCTCTGTGAACTTGCAACCGAGAGAGACGAAGATGGGATGGGGGACTTTTACCGGGACCGCAAAGGTACAAGTGACATTTTAACTCACGGCGGTTTGCTTTCTTTCTTCAGCCAAAAATATGTTTATATATGTTTATCTCACTGAAGGGAAAGATGAGGTGGAATTTTTTTGTTGCTTAATATTTCCAGGCGTTTTCTGAAATGATTTAATGGGTGGCGGTTGAAGTCACTTGCGGTAAACAAGTAGCGTCAGACCCGGAAACTATCCAATTATGTGACTCTCCCAAGGTCCCAACACTATCATTTCGGGTGCAAAAAATAAGTGTCCTCACACTGACACCCTCAGTGTCACCCACAAAGCCTTGTCCAGTGAATGTGCCCAAAGCCATGTGCTGGGAAATGGGTACAAGAACAAAGGCAAGAAATTCTGGGCCTGGCACAACCTCTCTACTCTCGGTGTCAGCGAGTCTCAAAGCAGCAGCGGTGGCACTGTCACCAAAAGCAGCCTCTGTGCAGGATGGGGACCTCGCCCCTGCCGCCGGCAGAGGTGCTTCCCAAAGGGCTGCAAAACCCTCCCGGCAGCAGGATGCTCTCGGTAAAGCCTAGGCAGGAGCCTGGTTTGAGCTGCTTTGATTTTGGAAGCTTTCCAGCCCATTGTTTCAAATGATTGATATTTGTTTTTAATTGATGGGGTTTTTTATTTCCCCATCTCGGAAATCGTTTAAAAAAATACATAAAAGTTAGAGAAATTTCAGCGTCTGCATGTCATTCTAACCTTACTCGATATTTTCTTTACCGGTGACCAGGAATGCGCAGCCCAATGTTCACCCTGTCAGGGACACCATAAAATACTGGAGAATCTTTTCTCTTCATCTGAGGTGTGAAATATAATTACTGCTGCTAAACATTCAAGGGTTTAAATTTAACAATTCTCTGCAGCGGCAGCTGAGCCTTTTCTCCTTCCAGTGTGCTGACAACACAGCCCATGTAGACTTGTTCCCGTTTACGTGTTAGGAATTGGCTTGTCACTTAATTGACTCAGTTCTCACTCTCCTGTCTCATGTTGCACAGCAATAACCTCTCAGTAAAATGCTCATTAGAGAGCGAAAGTCCAATCCTGCTTAGGCGCATCTCACTTGTTTGGTCTAAACTTAGAGCAGAAAGTCCACACCCAAAATAGAAACTAGAGTATGGTGGGGATACTCTTATTTCTGAACTCACTGGCAGTTTTGGGACCAGGCAAATCATTAAACCTCTTGTCTGAAGCTCTGAGCCCCAATACCAGAATGTTGGGGGCTTCACCTTATTTTAACAGCAGAGGGAAGGTAGGTGCCTCCACCAAGCCTAGTAAGATTTAAGCTGCAGTTACTAAAGGTTTACAGCAATAGGTTGCCACTGGGTGAGAAACCCTGAATAGCTGATTTCTTTAGCTGGACCAAGCCATGTCAGACCTCAGCCTGGCAAAGGCTCAGTGTGCAGCCTCCAGGAACACAGCGAGGTCCAGAAGGGACTGCCTGGGCCCCACCAGCTGGCTCTGGGCAGAGCTGAGCTGATGTGGAGCAGCTGGAAAAGGGAGACCCAAGCCCTGTCCACTTGGCTGAACCCGTCCCTTACCTGGCAGCGTGTGGAGAGGATTGTCTTCCAAACAGGCTGAAGGGGTACAACGCTGGTAGAATTTTCTCTTTTAAGTGGTTGGAGGCATTTCTGCAAGCATGGCGGTGGTGTGGAGGTGTGCTGTGGACTGGACCGGCTTCCCCATGGGAGCATCTTCTAGTCCGTGCAGCAAGAGCGTGAGGGCTCCCAAAGGTCTGTTTGGAAGTATAACTAAGATTTTGTGTGCATGAATGTATGTGAGTGTAGATCTCTGACATCCCTTCGATGTATGGATACGACCTGGAAGGATGGTGATGCAGTGTGGGAGTAGGAAGGAGGTCACAGGATATGCAAAACGAAGAGCCATATCCTGGCTTATGGCCCTACACAAGCTGTTCGTCAAAAGTATTTGACTCACTGGTTTCTAAAACTCCCAAGCTGGGACCTCTTCCCTTCTCCCCTTGTGCCAGTGCCGCAGTCAGCTCTCAGTGCAACAGAAACTCTCTCAGGAGGTGCTAAAGGACCTTTTGTGGCTTCTGTAATGTACCCTGCTGCCACATGGGACAGCCAGCCTTTCCTGGACTGCTTGTGTGTTGTTCCTGGCAGAAGGCAGGGCTACTAGAGTTTAGAGTTAAGGTCTCCTACCTATCACGATCTGTGGGAGCTGCTGTAGCAAAGGAGCCCCGTGCTCCAGGCTTTGCCTTTTCCCCTGAGCTCTGCCGAGGGAAGCCACTAGGATGGGTATCCCCGATACAAAAATACCACTGTGGTTATCATTGCATTGGAATGAGGAAATATCTTGGAAAAAGAGCTTCCAGCCAGAAGATGTGTATCTTGGCTGGTATCTACTGTGCCTAACTCCTGGCACTACAGTCATGAGGGTCAGGAGTACCATGAGCAGCACTAGCTCTGTCCCACCTACAGCTTCTTCCCCGTTGCAGCACACACTGTGCGGGGCTTCCAGGAGAAGTGAATCATCTCCAAGCAAACAAAACCGAACTAATATGCCAATTTTGTAGAATTCAAGGAAGGGCAAGGCTGTAGGACAGAGCCCTGCGAAATGAAGACAGGTTCAAACCTCTTTAAGCTGCATCCAGCCCCTGCCTAAACACAAAGCCAGGACCTTATGGGAGTGGGACTGGACTGGGGCTTGCCTCAAGTCTTTCAACACACATTGCTAATAGCTGCCTTGAGACACCTTGGTTTTAGTGCTGAGTGGGAGGAGATGGGATGAGCTTTGGGGACACGGAGGAGTGGGACCAGGGCCAGCTCGTTCACCACTGGTTTCCATTTCCCTGTTCTGGCTGTGACTGGAAGTTGCGCTGCTGAAAAGCAACATGGTAAAGGCCCATGCTCGCGTCAGGCGAGTGGGGTTGCAGCAGAAATGAGCCTGGCACAAGGTTTTATTTTATTTTTAGCTTGACTGGAAGTAGAAAGCAACAGAAATTTTGTAATTGAGCAATTTCTGGATTTGTTTTGCAAACTCTAGAAGACTGCAGCTCAGGTAAACAGGAAAATGCCTAAAACTTTGTACGTCTTCATCATTTCCCATCACCTCTGTCTACCTTTAGCGAATAGAGATGAAAGGCTAATGGCAGTCATTTGGGATTTAGGTGACTGGTGTGGAAAATAACTAATTTACCACAGTCTGGGCAAAGGCCTGAACTTGAGTCCCCACATTCCTCCATCTGTTGGCTCCATCCCTGATGGAGGGTGCAGGAACACCCTCAAATTGAGAAGTCTCAGGTACCCTGGGAGTGGCAGCTGTGTAAATGCCAGCTATAAGTAACTGTCATGCTTATGGCATAAGCAAGACAAGTCTGAGCCTCCACGGTGAGCATGTGGCTGTGGCTTGACAGTAAAGCTGACATATTGAGAAATAATTCTCCCAGTTACGTCAGAGCCAGGAAACTCTCTCAGTTAGAGAAATACCCTTTCCATTACAAGATGCACCCACCGTTCACTTGACTCAGAACTCTCTTAATCCGAGGGGCCATGCCCCACTTCGCAAAAATCTGCTCAGGGAAGTTTAATTTAGAGCTGAGATGCCCAGAGGCTGCGGGCAGTGAAACGTCGGTTGCGATGCACTTTGTAGGCAGCATCAAGGCTGCTTTGCTCTTCTGCTGACTTTGAATGTTTCTGTTGTTTGGGTTTTTTCTTTTTTTTTTTTTGTTTTAAATGTCTACCAAGATTCAGAACTGCTCTTGCCCCATTGACCTGCCCCTAATTTAAACCAACAGAAGCTGAAGCCAACACGTAGTTCTCTTGGTTTCTTTCCCCAACCTGCTCCTTCAGTTACATTACAAGAGCAACATCTTCTTCCACCCTCTGTGCTAGACTGCCCTGGGGACACCCTTCTCCATGTGCTGGTGGATCTGCCTGAGGGCCAGATGCTGCTTTCTTGCTCCTCAGCTCCAAAGTTAGCAGTTATATTCCTGTGTTACCTCCGTGGTGTCCATCTGAAAGGGAACTGGGACCGTGGTAGGACAGAGCTCCCAGCCCAACATTCAGCTTCGTTACTCTGAACTCTGGCTAAACTTTTTCTGACTGTTCCCCTTCTCACCCCAGCCCTCAGCTGGGAGCTCAGCGTTGCTTGCTTCACCCACCCAGCATTTTCTTCCCATATTTTAGCCCTTTCTGCTTCCCCCTCTTCTGTAAGCCCTGCTGTTTGCAGATCTCTGCAGTCTTAGCAGAAGGCACTGAGGCCAGAGACTCTCCCAAGGAGAACCAGGCCAAGGTTGTTGCTGGTGTCACCCTTGGTCACGCGGTGGTGGGACCAGTCCGTCCTGGTGAGAGCCGTGCCGTGCTGGTGCTGCTCTCTCTGCTGGGTTTGCCTTGGCCTCCCACACAATAACTTCTCTCTGAGTTTGTTCCCAGTGAAACTGATTTGTTTTTTCTTTTCTTTGTAAAAACAACTTCAAAGCAGCTCTAAAAGGCACCGTTGGTGGCAACCTCTCTGCAGTCCCAGCAACCGAAGCAAAGCTGCTGGCTCTGTGCAGGCAGTTGTCATGCACATGGAGGGTGGTAGCTCCAAAAAAGCCGATGTGGATACCCCTGCCCAAGTTTTCCCTGCCTGTCTCAGGATGCTTCTGGTGATGTTCCATGTAAAGGATTTGTCATCCTACCTTTGATCCTTTGCCTACGTTGATCCTTCTTGCCAGTTGGCACGTGGGAAGCTGTTGAGGTTGAACCCCAACAGATGCAAGTGTCTCAGGTGGGCAAAGGGCATCTTAGGTATTGGGTGGAACCAGGCGCTTGGAAATGCAATTTTTGGCAAAACTCTAGGCTGCACCTTCCAGCTTTCAGAAGATTCCCTGTTCTTACTGTTTCATTTACTGGAATATACTTAAATACCTCCAAGGAGAGACATCTGTCTCTGTTTCCACTTACTGGGTGCTCTGTCTCTCTAGAATATATAGAAATATACATTCCAATTCTGAAGGAAAAGGATAAGGCAACCCCTTCAATTAGCTACAGCAAAGAGCTCACACTTTGTGAAGCTCAAGCTGTAGAACAGGTGGGTGGAGGGAAAGTTTGCTAATGTCTTCCCCTGAAATACACTTTTTTTGCACAGAATAACATGAAGTTTATTTTTGGGGTCCCACGCCAGTCTTCTTTCCATGCTTAGAAAGAACAGGCAGTAGCCTTGAACTGCACAAACTCTACCTGCCTTCTCAGAAATGGAAATACAGGTTTCCTGTGAAAGGAAATTCAGATTCCTGCAGTGGAGCTGTGTGCTCCTGCAGGTTGACAGTGCTTTACAAATATTAGCAGAGGTAAGTGTTCTCTTATCTATCTCAGAGCAGCTTTCTTACACGGTTCAAATCATCTATTCAGGGAGCAGAAAGATCTATTCACACATCCATCCGCACCACACAAACAGCAGGTCCCTGTTGGGAACAGGTTAGCCCAGACCTAGACAGATTTGGAGGTGACTTATTGATCCCAAGGTGACAATTAAGCCTGATTCAGGGCTTTGCCCATCTGCTGTGGGTGGGAAGCTCTTATTCGGTGCTGTTTCACACTTGTTTTGCACAGATGCATTCCTTCCAGTGGGAATGCAGCACTGCAAAACCAGCCCCAGCCCTTGACCATAAAAAAATCTAGCCAGCCCTACTCCTCTAAACCCCATTAGTTAAATGAGAACAGAAATACCACCGCAGTCTTTTCACACAGTTTCCCCTGGTGCTGTGCAGACAGGATGAAGGTCTTCAGGACTGGATCTCTCTTTCTGTAATCAACCCTTCAGAATTTGCCTTCCCTTCTGAAGATGTTTCTTCAGAAATTATCTCTTCTTCTCCCTTCAGGCTGGTAAATGAGCAGAGCTGTCTTCTCGCAGAGTGTCCCACCACCCTCTTGCTCCACCAGTGATGAACAAGGCGATGGCAGGAAACCCAGCGAGGGTCCCAGCCGGGCTTGGGAGATCTTTGCACGGAGGTTTCTTGCTCGGAGGTGAGGACGGGTGCGGACGTGGAGCCCATTCACACGGCAGCAGGTGCTGGAGCTGCCAAGGCCGCTGCGTGGTGGGTGCAGTTAACTGCTTTGTTTTCCTTTCTCGCCCACAAAAAGCAAGTGCGAGCGCTGATTCTTTCACTTTCAAGCTCAGCGTCTGGGTTTGTCATCTTGAACAAGAAGAAGGTGAGAAGCAGATTTTCTCATGTTCTCAGCATTTCAGGTGCTCGGTATCTGCGGGCTGGACTTTGCACCCCAAATTCTGGCTTCCTTTGACATTTTTACTGTTTAAAAAAGGGTTGTGAGCCAGACTGTTTTGGTAATTTAGGCAGAAGCGGAAAGGGTTTTCTTCCGCCGGGGAACTGGACAGCTGAACAAATAATGGATTTAGGTTTTTTTTAGAAGACTTTAAAAGGTGACCTTGTGAGCGGTGTCTGCCCACCTCACTGCCATACTGGAAAGCTGATGTTAGTGCTAGGGCTGTCGTGGTTTAACCTTGGCTGGCAATTAGGCAACACGCAGCTGCTTATTCTCTCCCCACTGATGGGATAAGGAGGAGAATCTGGAAAAAAAAAAAAAAAAAAGTAAAACTGTTGGGTTTAGATAAGAACAGTTTAAAAACTGGAAAATAAATAGTATAATAATAATAATGATTGATGCCCAGCAGTGGTCCTCACCTCCTGGCCAGCTCCCCCCAGTTTATATACTGGGACTGACGTTCTGTGGTATGGAATATCCCTCTGGCTAGCTGGGGTCAGCTCTCCTGGCCATGTTCCCTCCCAGCTTCTTGTGCTCCTTCTTACTGGCATAGCATGTGAAATTGAAAAGTCCTTGACTTAGGTCAAACACTACTTAGCAACAACTAAAACATCCTAAATCCAAAACACAGCACTGATCCAGCTACTGCTGGGGTTGTTCAGCCTGGAGAAGAAAAGACTCCAAGGACATCTCATTGCAGCTTTTCAGCACTTAAAGGAAACGTCTAAGAAAGATGAAAGTGATCTTTTTATCAAGGCCTGTTGTGATAGGACAAGGGTCAATGGTTTTAAACTGAAAGAGGGTAGATTTAAACTGAATATAAGGAGGGAATATTTTACAATGAGGGTGGTGAAACACTGCCACGGGTTGCCCAGAGAGATGTTGGAAGCCCCATACCTGGAGACATTCAAGGTCTGAGCAACCTAATCTGGTTAAAGCTGTCCCTGCTCACTGCAGGGGAGTTGGACTAGATGACTTCTAAGGGTCCCTTCCAACCCAACGCATGCTATGAGTCTGTTCTCTGATGCCACTAGGAAGAAAATTAACATTGTCCCTGCCAAAACCAGGAGAGACTTTCAAACCTAGAGAGATACCACTGCTAGCAACAATATAGAATTTTTAATTATCAAGGAAAAGGATTCATTCTCACACAATCAGGTGGCTGTTAGCCGAGGTTTTATTCTCCTCCTTTATGCCATGCCACCTATTTAATTTATATTATCAATAGTATAAAATCTAAAACTAAGTTCCCCATAAGGTCGTTCAGGGAAACACTTAGAAATAATCACACTGAATGGTTTGTGAGTGGCTGGCAAGGAGCATCGGGGGTTTCCTTCGCATGGTACATGGCGCTGTGCGAGAACACGCCGAGCCTCACCGCTGCCACTGGTGTGTTCGCAGAGAGTAAACCCGAAGTAAATTCAGGCATATTTCACCCGAACGCATTCCTCATGTCTGCACACATCTCCTTGACGGTCTGCAGTGCGGGTGGGAGGGGTTCATGCATTTTCTGGCATTTGAGGAATGAGCCTCAGTGTTTTAAGGGCTGTGTTCGATTCACCTCCTTCCCTGGAGGAAATCCGAGCTGGTTCCCTGCCAGCTGTTCCCAGATGTGCTGGCGTTAAGTATCAGTCTTTGATCTAAGATCATCCGCTGAGCAGGTGCAAAGTTTGGAGGGCTCCTGTTGCTGTCTGGTCTTGAGTAACTGCAGAAGAGTTTGGCAATGGCTTAGGAGAAACACAGAGGGACTTTTGGGGTTGGCACAGGTCTGATCTAAATAACTTCATCCTCGCGTAAACCAGGAGCAAGCACCAGATACACCAGTGCAAAGTACTGTGGGAAATAATAGCCCCATGTAACTACCACAGTGTATCTGTGTCCAGATGAATTAGAGAGAGAATGGAAACTGGAGAACTGGAGCATCTCCTCCTTGACCCTTGAGACAATCTTGTGGTTGCCCTGCCTGTCTGGTATGGTATTTCTCTCAGGAGCTGGTACTGCTGCCTTATGATACCCCACTCAACATGTGCCTCTTGAACTTGCATTTGTTTTCTTTAGACGAGGTTGTTAAGCATCCCCTACAACCACCTTTGCAGGTGCTCTGAATGTTTCCCCAGCCATCTGAAACTCCCGGCTGCTTCAGTGGAGTCTGTTCCCCCCTCCTGCTCCAATCTAGCACATGGTTTGCTTGGAGTTGATTAATTTAGCTGAGATTTAATTAAGTTTACTTAAACTACAGCAACATAAGGCTGATTAAATTCAAACAGCGCACATCCACGCTAGCTGTCGTGTCTCTTCTTCAGCTGACAACCAGCACCAAAGGGAGGGCAGCGCCACTCTTGCTGCCTCGGCGAGCCCGGAGGACCTGCGGCCAGGGGCTTGTCTTCAGCCCTCCTGCGGTAAAACCTGTGGTACCCAGGCAGGCACCCACGGGTCCATCATTTTTGGAACCCCAGTGCAGACACCTCACCTCAGCAGGTACCCTGGATCTGCAGCGTGGCCGGTTCCCCCAAGCCAGCTGTGATCCTTCCACTCGCACCATCTGCTGTCAGATCTGCACGGGACTGCACGTGCTCTTGCTTGTGCACTTGTGCACATGCTGCGCTTTTCCTTTCAGTTTCTGACTGATCATTGGTGGTTTTCTGATTCCATCTGCACTTCTAAGGGTGTTGAAAAACCAACACAAGACAGAGCCTGGCAACTTATGCCCTTTCTTGCTTTTTTATCAGGTCTGAAAGGACTTTTAAAGATTACATTGCCCTTGGCTGCTGTAGCAGCCTTCTCATTTACTCTGGGAATGCAAAAAACTGATGGAGAATTAAGAAAACTATGACATCTTGGCAAGGAGATTTCTGTCAGACTGTTTAAAATTGTTTGTCTTTGCAATTCACTTTTGCGTTTTGTTCAAAGCTCAAGACTGCAATTGTTTCACCTGACTGATGGTAACACTTAATGGTCATTAGAACTGGGCGAGATATGCTCGTGAATGGCTTATCCATTGAAATTAGGTCAAAAAATCCTATCTGTCAAACTCTGCATTTTTTTTTTGAAGGCAAAGTGCTACCTTTCAAACATTTCTCAGTGTAAAATATTTCAATGTTACATTCCAAAATTCTCAGTAACAAACATGCCTTCAATCCGGCTTCAAACAAAACTCTCCCACATTTTCCTGCAGTCTCCTGCTACTTTTTTCAATTTTTTCCTGCACTTTGATGCTGTGAAGTCACTGTTTATCTGCACTATATTTGCAGAAAGCACCATGCACTGTACTTTTCAAAACCTAGTTCAACTAAAATTTTTGATGGTGTTCATCCCACTGCCAACAGACCTGAGAAAACCCAACCAGCTCTGCAGGCTGATGCAGCAGAACCAGGAGGAACTTGGAAAGGAGGTGAGTGTCCATTAGCAGCTGTGCAGAAATAATTTAGGGCAGAGACTCAAGGTTGTTTCCAGTATAGGTCATCTTCAAGAGCTAACTCGCACTGGTCGAGGTCCTTCAGAAAGAAGCTGTCTCTCTCCCAGTCAGCCACAGGATTTGAATGTACCGTGCAAAGGGCTGCAGAGCATCAAACCACACTGTCCTCAGCCGTTCTGCTCTTCTGGCAAGAAGGAGCAGGGCTGCTAGATACCTCCAGCTGTATTCTACTGGCAGGGTTTTCCTGGAGAAGCCAGTGGTAAGATGTTTATGCGAAAATATTTCGTCCTTCCCCATTATGTCCCTGCTGTCTCTGGGCTGGTTTTGGAGGCTGCCTAGGGAGGGGAGAGCTGTGAGAACTTCTCTGAAGGAGAAAGCAAAAAGACTTGCACTAGAGCAAACCTGAGTGGGGGAACCCTACCCCGACCTCTTCCTCTAGCAAAGGTAAGAGACAAGACAGTGTCTACCTGGACTCAGGTGCTCAGAAACAGTCCTTAGTGATCAGAGAATCACAGAAAATTGATTTGGAAGTGCAGCTATCCCTTCTTCAGGAAGATTCAGTAAATCAACATATTCCTGAAAGGAAATCTGTAAATCTTCAAAGCCTGGCTGGAGGAGACTCCACCTTGCACAAACAGTCAGTACCAGCACGTCTCTGTTCTTACCATTAGGACATTTTCTAATGCCCAGCTCATATCTTTTGCTTATTACAGTTTAACCCTGTTAGTCTCTGGCATGTCCTGAGAAGATAGGATGAGCAAAGACTGGGTGTCATGGGACAGGTTTTCACTTGGTATTGATTGGAAACACTCCCAGCAGAAAGAGTAAAAAACATCCAGTGAGGAACCAGACCAGGGGAATCACACCGTAAGAGCAATGGTCTGACATGCCAGAGGAATTAGATCTGAAGTCATCTCCTCTGCTCGCTGTTGTGAGTTGCATGAGGTTAGGAGTGAACCGATACGGCACATCTGGGCTCTATTTGCTGCCTTTCCCGAAGGGCAGGAACATCTCTGAACCTGGGTTCCAGCTGAGCTGGCAGTTTCCTGGTCCTGGAGACTTCAGTGAAAGACCTAGCCTTTGCACACCAGTTACTGACTCAAAGAAGTGCTGATTTTCAAGCCTGACAGCTGCTCTTCATTAACTCAGTCCATTTTCAGGTGCCTCATGGAGGGCAGATCCCCAGAGGAGTGCCCCACCAAACGCTTCCCTTCCTCCCTTCTTTCTCTTTCTTTTGATTTCTTCTACAGACCTATGGAGCTTCTCTTCGAGCCTCTCCACATTCTGTCCTTCCTTGCTCTGAATACACTTTCCCTTGCATGGGTCTGGTAGTTGAATTTCTATCGGTATTAATGGCCTTGGGCTCCTTTTTCTCAGGCCTGGAACTTTGCTTTTATCAACAAAATTTATCTTCATCAGAAATATTGACAGCTCAGGAGATTCATCCAGGCATCTCTTATAATTGCTTTTTCCTTTTTGCTCAGTGTCAGGCGGTAGTTTTTTTGCTCAGCAAAATACTACCGAGATCAATGGCAAAGCTATATTTTAATTTTTTATAAGAAAAATATTGTTGCAGCCAATTTATGAGCTGAGATGAGCAGGAGTAGAGGAAAGAGTTGCAGCAGACCCCTGCTTCTCTTTGGCCACCTGAGTTTTCTCAAAGGTACATAGAGAAAAAAAACAGTGAAGAAATGAAATAAAATATTACACCGGCTGAGAGGGATGTGCCCGACGCTGAGCTGTGAAGTTGACTGGAGCATCACAAATGACTGAAGAGGGAAGGACAGATAAAGGGCTTCAGGATTTGTATGTTTGAGGGGATTTCAGGGCAGCGCTCCCTGCAGCGTTTCACTGGAAAGTGTGGGCACGTTCCTGAAGCTGGATGGTGCTGGGACCAGGGGAAAGGAAAGTGATGGTGGGCACCGCTCTGGCAGGTAGGGTGATGCATGTCCTCCTCTGCTGTCTGGCCAGCTCCCTTCTTGTAAAAGGTGTTTGTCAAAATATGAATTTTTTTGAGCCTACGAGGAGCCTAAGAAGGCTCTCCTTGCCTCCCTGCTTCCAGCCTCCTCCATCCCTCAAACTCCTTCTCTCTGCCAGGGCCACACTGTCAGTGCTGCTCCAGCTGCTCTGCTTGGCCCCTCGCTCCTCTGACTTTTTGTAGTCCTCCGAGCTGCGAGGGTCTCCCCCTGCTTTGTTCTGGGGGATGTGTCAGGCACGGGGAGAGCTGCTGCTGCTCAATTCCTTTATGCCATAAAGAAGCTCTGAAGGAAAAGGCTGCAATGCGATTTGAGAGAAAAGTGACTCAATAGAGTATAATTTGATCCCGAAGAAACAACCACAACATTAACTTCTGCTCTTTTCCTTCCCACAGGAGGCATCTGTTTGTCTAGAGGGTCCTGCGTGGACACTTGAGTGAAGACCAAGTTTTTTGTAACTTTATCCCCATACATAACGTTTTTCTGCCCAGAAATTGTCAGGCAACTGTCAAAAACCAACAGGGTTTCCATTGCTGGTTACTACAAAGCTTGTTTTTCTATTTTCTTTTAACCTGAGCAGAGAAAGTGTCTGTTTGCTTTTCCCTTAGGATGAGCCCTGGGCAGGAGAGCCTGTGTGCTCGGTCACCTGCCTGCAGGCAAGTTGCACTGGCTGCCTGTGACAAATCGGAAGGGCATTGAGCAACACCCTTGCCATTAACATTTCAAACACTCCATGGCTCAGCTGGAAAGCCACTGCCTTAAAACGCCTGACCTGCGGTTTAGCCTTTTCCTTGCAGTTTCCTTTTGCTAGCAGCTCCTCCTGGTTCAGAACAAAACTGCTGCAATGTCCAGCCTGTCCTGTGGGGCTGAGGAAGTCATTTCACGAATAACAGCACGACTTAATTTAATTTTCCTTAGTCTGCAGAGCATCTGACTCTATTAGCTTTACCTCCTGCCATACCTCTCCCTCTGTAAGGACTCATGTCCCTGTGCTGTGGGTAACTGTGAGGGCACCTTTTTTCCCCACCTTTTAATTGCATGTTGGACCAGTTCAGTAAAAATCAGACCAATCCTGGCCAGATTAACCCCCTACTTGACTGCAAATACTTTCAGGTTACGCTATTCTTCCTCACCCAAGCCTCTGGCAGCATGGAGACAATTACAATAAGGATGGCTGTGGCTCGTCTTCACCTCTCTCCACTCTTTGCAGCGTTTGTGAGTTTGCCAGGTCTCTGCTGTGCAGCCAAGTTCCCCTTTCCATGCTGATGGCATGGCAGATGCATTTGGGAAGTGGGCAGTTCTACTTCGGATATTTTGCAACTCTGACTCCTTGCAGCTGCTCCTTACAACCTTTGCAGTTACTTCTCCTGTTTCTTTCCTGCAGACTGGAACAAGGTACAGTTGTTGTGAGAGCACGGGCCAAAAGCGTGGCTGGTACCCATCCTTGTCTGTAAGCTTTTATTCACATTATAGATCTCGTCCACAAATCAATCCTGGTCCCAGACCAAAAGAAATCTCCTTGGCAGGATGTACGAGGGACAAGAAATGGGTTACATGAAATTGTAGGCATTGCTAAAAGGTTTCCAGCCTTATGCTGATACAAACATTCAGCAAAGTCAAAGCAAAGTCCTGAATTTGGAGCTGCTGCATTTTCAGTGTCATGGAACAGGAGCTTGGAGCAAGATCCACTCTGCCCACTCTGAATCCCAACGCCAGTTAACCAGACTCCAGTCTTTCTCCTACAACTGTTCCAGAGCTGAAGACCCAAGAATCTGTACTTAGAACTCTATGAGCCATGTCATTCATTTGTGACAACAGGTACTAATAGCTACCATGCCACCCCAGGCTGCCATCCCGAGCATTCTGCTCAGCTCCCAACATCTTGTCCCACATCTTTTTCCAGCCACCACTCACCAACGGCTCCTCCTGTGACGCTCCTGCTGTTACTGCAGGAGAAACATGGTGTGAAGATGTGACTCGTGCCTCAGCTCTCCGTGAGATCCCCAGCTCACCTGCGCATGGAGCGTGGACCTGCTTGGGGGGACGGCATGTTCCCCAGGAGTGGTCCTATTCACTGGGAGCAGACTGGTGCAGCAAAGGGTGAGTTGGAAACTCTACTTGGGATTTTCAAGGGAAACTGAAAGGAAATAAGCATCTAGGTTCCCCAAGCACTTTTAAGATGTTATTCTGAAAACACCATATTTTTGTATTCTTTAGTCACCTGCAGCATGTTGGAGTCCTGACCTTACAATGTCAGGGCCTTTCTTCAGCTTTTTGCGATGGGAGCTCTCTCTCTGTCTTCAGCACCGGAAAAGCAGAAAACATTACGTGCTACTTGTGTTGAGTTTGTTTTGATCTGGAAGATGTTGCAATTGGCTAAGCAGGGAATATTTTTTTCCAGCAGTCATGGCTTAACATTCTGCAACTTCCTCAAAATTCCAAAGACATTTGTGACCAGGTGGTGGGAAAATTCAGTGCTTTGGAGGGCTGAGAGCAGTGGAAATCTCAGAGGTGATGTTGACATCTCAGGGACAACTATGTAAACATGGCTGTGTAGTGTCCTGTGAGGTCCAGACCAAAGTTAACTGGTTGAAATTCAGAAGGGGAACAGAGGACCTTTTGCGAATGGTGAAAGGGGCCTGAGCCCTTCCGTGTGTGTGTCCTGCCACTGCCTCTCAGAGATGCCAGTGACAAGGTTGGTGCTGCTGTCACATTGTTCCCCCTGAGCCTGGATGGTGACAGAGCACCTCCTCGCTTGTGTGTTGTCCATCATGCCTGAGGAAATTCATCCACTTGTCAGCTGGTGGACCAGGTCCAGTATCAGTTATTTTACAAGCCCTGGTCTTAAAACACACTCAAGTTTTCCCAGGCTTGGACAACTTGCTAACACAGCTGTGGCTGCCTGATTTTGCCATGTATGCAAAAACAACACCTGGAAACTTCAGGATACTTCTGAATCTTTTGATCTGACACTTCAAGGCAAGGTGGTGTCTCCATTCTGGGAATGAATCACACCAACGGTTGGGGACCTTTCTGGTCACCTCATGTTTCCATCCCCATGAAGGAGAAGGTGACAGCTGCTGGCCGCTGGCAAGCCTGGCTTGCGTCAGGCAGCAGCAATTCAGCTGTGAGCTGGATGCCAGCCTGGGAACCCTCGTGCCAAGGAAGAACTGACTGTGGCCAGCCCTGCATCTTCTGGCACGGCTCTTCCCAGATATCAGAGCCTTAACACAAACCCAGAACACGCACGGCTGCAGGCAGACATCATGATCTGTTTTCCTCCAGCTAGGACTAAATGTTAAGAACCAGATGGGTGGTTTTGTAATCTTGTTACAGTAATGACCCTATTACTAGAATTATCACTTCTGTTGTACTGTACTTCCTACTTTGCTAAGATTCTTCAGGAAAACCTCTGTTGTGTCTAAATGCTCTGTCTGTGACATGTAAAATTACAGCTTTTATTACTCAGAGATATTGCAGCAACTGGATGCCTGTTAAAATCTTCCTACCTCAGCTCCAAAACCAGCCCATGGCTAGAAGGATTACCAGGAAAGCAGATAAGGTCAGGCCATGTCTTAGATCTGTGTGTATGACTGATTTCCAGCTCTCCAGCTCTGCTTTGTTCTCTGGCCAGCATGGACAAATGACCTTCCTGGTGAGGAGCACAGCTGTATCTCCCCGGATAGTGTTTCCCTCAGTATTGCTTCCTGAGGCATGTGACCAATAGTTCGCACATAAATTCTTCTACTAATTGTTCATTCGAAAGGTCAGAGGCCACAGTGAAAGGGGAAAGAAAACTGGTGATTTTTGTTGGGAAGTGTTGGTTCATTGTCTGTTTACTGGAAGATCTTTCGTGGCCTTTCTTTCAAGGATGACATGACACTTTTTTCACTGATCTGGTAGATGGCTCAGGACTTTGCTAGCTGTAGAGGGCACATTTGATATTTTGGTGAACATCCTTGAGGAAGGACTGCCTGGGGACCCTAGACTGTAGGGCATGGTGCCTGCAAACTCTGGCTTCCCGGGCTCTGCACAGCAGTGGATGCTCAACCATATGAGTGATGCAAGCTGTTGTCACGTATCCAACATCAGCTCAGGCGTCAGTACCCAGAGGGATATTTTTCTGAGGATTAAGATCTGAAAAGCTTGGTGAGTGAACTGCACAAGTCACTTGGGGTCTCACAGTGTTAGAGATGTCCTTGATCTCCCGTATTTTTTTCCTCTGGTATATTCATCTTTTGCATCGAAAGCGTGCTGCTTGTTCCATGGAGATGCTTTTGCAATTAGGACAAAGTGAGAAACTGGCTGTGGCTGAGCCAGGTCTTCCACATTCCACACAGAAATCTGGGGTCCTTGGCTCCAAAGGGTGGAAAGAGGTTATTCCAGAGAGAGGGACTGTGGCTCTGACCAAGCACCACACTATCTGTAATCATTGTGGTTTGGAAGACATTGATTTGGTATCCTCCCAGTGCTTTGGCATCTCTGCGCCACCTTCGATAATGGACCCCAATTCCACATGGCAACAAGCAGAGACTTAGACCTTGACAAATACAGTCTCTCTGTGGCAGAAAGAACAAAACATACATTTTTCTGACTTATCATATAATTTCAGAGAATATTGCTTCAGTGCCTTATATATCACATGAAAATAATTGAAATGATACACTAGAAAGCCTCCTCATTTTAAATGTATCATTTTCCTTCAGATTTTTCCTGTTTCTTTCTGTTTGAGAAGCTCCAAATACTCTCCTCTGCACATTCTCTTCATCACTCATTGCTTTGGGCATGCTTATCTCGTTCCCACCCTTCTTCCCTAAACAGGTCTGTTTTTTTACTTATGGGCAAGAACGTAAATTTGTAAATTTTTCCATGAGTTTTCTCCTGCAAACTCAACCCTGGGGATGTAACTCACTGCTTGCTTTGAAAAGAACATGGAAATTATGCCATGGGCTATGGATGTCCCTGGGGAAAGGTAAGGGGTAAGGTAAGGGGCAAGGAAGCTTTTTGATTATGTCCCTCTGTGGAAAACCTTTCTGGGAAGGTGGGCCTGGCTTCCTCTCAGCCCAAGGGCACATGTCCCTTCTTCTTTCCTACATCTCCTCTCTGCTGGGGAAGAGCCACTGGGCTTCATCTCATACGGGGATTTCTGGCACTGCTGATGTCACATCTGAAAATCCTCCCAGAAGTTGTTTACAAAGGGGATCCCAAAGACAGATCTGTAAAGTTTTTTCGCTGGTGTCTCTTGGCATTTGTAAAGCATTTAGAGAACAATAACTGAGTAGAGCTTGGCTTCCTTTTTACTACAAGACTGAAAGAGGAACAGCTGTCTTAATGACCAAAGAACTGATACAAGACACATACTTGGTGCTTCTGTGCACTTAATTGTGGAAATGTTCCCTAAAAGAGTATGAGAAATGTAATTTTTCACTTTTATGGAGAGCAGAGCTGAGTTTGAACCCATAACCAGCCCAGGGAGGAAGAGCCACAGAGCAGTGCCCCAAGGAATCAAGTTCATGAACCAGTGGTCCTCTGCCTGCTCCATCCTGGGGTGGGTGTTAAGAGTCCTCTTGAGTGAATTTCAGTTACTACATCCAGAATTTTCCTAGTTTCTTTTAAAGAAAACCCACCAGCTACATGCAACTTTCTGCACAGGAAAAGCTGGTTTCTTTGAAATTCTTCAGTAGGACGGAATTAATGGTTGCAAGATTTAAAAGTAACAAATGTTGAAAAAAACCCACCACAACCCAATTTAAACCAACACTTAATCCATTGGGTTTTCAAGGCCCAATAACTTTTTAAGAGAGTATAAAATTGTTTCAATTCTTCCATCTATCATTGGAAATCTTTACCCTTTTAAAAGCACAGTGCAGGTCTTTAATAATGTTGGAACAATTAAGGCTGTAATGTACAAGGCCGTGCATTTTAGTCACTCATTTGTTGTACTCCACCGTTCTATCATTGTAGTACATTTTAAATCTATGCAATTGCAATAAATATCTTTAGGAAAAGAAAATATGCCTTTGTCACTGAAGTTAAACTGAAATGTTTGCCACAGGGTATCTAATGTTAGACCCAAAGGCGCATATATAGGGTAGAAATCCTCTGCTCCCATGAACTGACATCCTGTTTTGGTTACTGTGTGTGTGAAAACGTCTTGTTGTTGGTGATATAGTTAACATTAAAGAAACAACAAAACCTGGGTGCTTGGGATTAGAAAACTGTGTGTATTCATCTTCTGAGACATCCTCACCCTGGAAGGTGTCAGGCTCAAGCAGTGCTGCAGAGGTCTGCTACCGTTGTGGAGTCAAGCAAATGATGGGACCTCATGCAGGCAAGAATATATAGAAATCCTGATGAGATGATACGTGCTGCTGAACTGTAGACTTGTGGTCTAAGAGTCTAGTACTTCAGAATGGTAAACTGGATTCACTATGTTCTGGAGTAGGACACAAGCACTTTTCCACACCGAGTAGAAACATAGTCAAGGGGATCAGAAATTTCTTCTACCCATCTCTCTTATTTCTCCAAGTTTCAGTAAAGAACTTTAAGTCACTACAGGTATAATAAAAACTATATCCTTTGCTTCAGTGCTGGTAGAAATGTTGTTATACACAGCATTCTGTAATTTCTTCTGGAAGTGGTTCAAGCTGTTGCCTCATGCGTAATAGCACTAATGCACGAGCCAGACCAAGACAAAGGAAATCACTTACCTACTGTGAGGTGAACACTGGCCCTGAGTAGACACAAACTTGTTTCCAGAGATTCTTGCCTGTACAATGTAGTTTTTAAAATTACCACCTCTCTTGGATATTAAGAACGGCACCAGCGAGAGCTTTCTTTATGACAGATCCTGGCTTAGGTTACGGATGTGAGCAGAGCTTGTCTTTGGACTCCTGACCTGAATCCCTCTTCCTGGTCTTTGTGCCTTTGACTCCCTTTCATAGGTGAATCGTTGATAGAGCTTCACTGAGAACAATGTTCTTTATATTCTCACCTCAACTTCATGTTTATAGATGCTCTGGGTCTAATTTCATGTGTATATTTGCTTTTACTTGACCCTGATGGAAAAGTCCCACATGTTTTGTTTTAGCTCATTTGATCTTCAGGACAGGAGGAAACAGCCTCAGACTGACACAGAGGAGGATTAGATTGGATATTGCGAAACATTTCTTCACCAAAAGGGTTTCCAAGCCCTGGCAGAGGCTGCCCAGGGAAGTGGTGGAGTCCCCATCCCTGGAGGGATTTAAAAGCTGTGTAGATGTGGTGCTCAGGGACGTGGTTTAGTGGTGGGCCTGGCAATTCTGGGTTAACGGTTGGATTCAATGATCCTAAACATCTTTTTCAACCTCAAAAATTGCATGCTCTGGAAATTGTAAGGGTGCTTAGCTTGCTGCAAGAGGCTTTTAGGAATATCTGACAGTATCTTGTGTAAGGCTGGGGTTTAAGTTACTGAGCAAAGGTATGTTCATCTGCCCATCCATCCTTTTTTTTTTTGGAAAATTAATTCTAGATTTCAGTTTCTGGCCTGATTCTGCTCAGATGAGTGTTTTAGGCAATTAGGCATTTAACTGCCAAAATGTTGTTTCATTTTCTTACTCCTTTTCTTTCAACTGGCGTTTCCTCTCTTTTGCGTAAAGCCAAATCTTGCTAGGATGCAAGTAAAACATAAGTTTACAAAGGAGGGGAGAAAAAAAAAAAAGGGGGGTGAAGTTATGCTCTTTTCGTTGTAAAAGTGCTATTTTAAAAATAATTTTCGGTGTGACCTGTCTTGTATCTGAGAAGCATGGAGTGCAGCTCCTGGTCAGCACCGGGACAGTGCTGTTCTGTCACTGCCCTCCTTCTAAGCACATATCCAAAGTGGACAGACAGGGCGGAAAATTACTTTATTTAATCGGTGGATTCTCAGAAAGGAGATTTTGTGCTACGGAATAAATATCAGTTCAACTAGTGATCTGATTTTGCTGTTTATTCTAGTTCTGATTTCAATATTCTTCCTCTTAAACGCTGAATAATACTGCTAAATTCCACAGGATATGAAAACAGGAAAAAATTTCTATTAAAACAAATCAAGGCAAATCCATTTGTTTTGCTGTGCCCTGATCAGCTGTTTTGATGGGAGTTGGGTGAGGCTTGTGCTGAATGGCAGCCAGCTGTTTCCCTCCTCTGCAGGCTGCTTGCTTTGGCCGAAACTGGAGAGGTCAAAGCCACGTTATCTGAAAATCAGAAATCTGCTCACATGGAAGCCGATGCGCATAGGCTTGGAAAGAGCTGCTAGGAAGATGACTCAAGCTCCGTCAAGAGTCCCTGGTTTTTTATGAGATGGGAGAGGGGCCAATAACTCTGCCATTGGTTGTGCTATTTCTGAGGAATGATTAATCCCTCTGTGCAATGCTGTTTGCAACAGGAAGGGAGAGGCTACGCGGTCCATTGACTGCAAACATCGTACAGTTGAATAAGGAATGTTTCATTTTAAGAATTCTGAGCGTAACTTGCCTGAAATAGTTTATACTGTTGAGGAAACAGGATGGCCCACAGGGCAAGGTGTGCTTGCTGCTGCCTGTACAGCACTATTTATAGCGGGGTCATTTAAATAAGCAATGCATAAATTATCAGGTTTTTTCCTTATTTCTGAAGCAGGTAAGTGTGTCTCTGAAATCACATATGTTAGTTCTGTGGAAGAATACTCAGCAACTGGCAATGCAAGCTGGTTATTTTGCACAGAGGTGAGGCCTTCAAATCAAGAGAGAAAGTGCATATCGCCTCCCTGGAAGCATCCAAGGGCAGGTTGGATGGGACTTTGAGCAACCTGGTCTAGTGGGAGGTGTCCCTGCTCGTGGCAGTGAAGGTAGGACTATACGATCTTTTAGGTCTCTTTCAACCCAAACCATTCTATGACTTTAAGACTTTCCTGGCATTTAAGTTGGAAATTGCAGTAGGTTTCTTAGCAATTAGAGCATTGGGCCACCTACTCCCATCCAGTTTTAACAGAACACTGGAGGCAAAACCAGTCTTTTGTGGAACTGATGGAAGAAAGCTGGATATCATCCATCACTCTTGCCTCTGACCAAAGGTAAGAACAACCGTTGCTGAGCAAATGCAAGCTGAGCCTGCCCCGTGCCCCCACGTTCCTGTGCTGGAGCCCAATGAGGGGTGCGCCAGGGAGAGTTGGGGGGTACATGTCCTCAGGAGGACTCAGATCATGTACCGAGTGCCTTAGTCTTTGCTTTCACTAAAACAGAGGAGAAAAAAAATAATAATAAAAAACCTAAACAACTTCATGTCTTGTCTCTGGTTAACATTATGAGCCACTTGTGCAATCTTGTAAAATTTTTTTTTTAAGGACTCCTCTATTTAAAGAAGCAGTCTGTGGTGACTCTGTTCTCTGTCTACTGACCGTGAGGTCAGTACTTCCACTCAGCACTTCCAGGGCGTCGCGCTGGGCTGACGTCCCGCCTGTGGCTGGCTGGGACATCCCACTTCTCCATTTCTGTAGGTGGCCCCAAATTCAGCTCCTACGCACGCAGGACTTCCCTGGCATGCTGTGACGTGGTGCGACACCCATCAGGGGCTGGAGGACTCTGCTAGGCAAACCCGCTGATGAGCACCACCCAAGAGATGTTTTCTTACCTACACACACTACAAATAGGCCACCCTGCTCCGTTTCATTCATCAGGTGAGACAAGGAGAAGAGCCAATAGCAAAAAAACCCAAACTTCCCAGATTTCCCCCAAGGTCCCTTTTCCTACAGCTGTGTTTCCACAGAAACATCTCGCAGCAGCACAGTAAGCAAAAAAAAAAACTCAGCCAAGAATAATGAAATGAGTGTCACGTCCTTCGCAAGCCAAAGGCAATTAGGTTTGGTAAAAGTGACATGAGACAAGGGAATTATTTATGGTTGCGTAGAGGCTTCAGTCCGGGGAGTAGCTCTGTCTTCCAGGCTTCAAACGAACACAGGAAAAGAAAGGAGATAATTTTGGCTGTGACACTTGGTGGTCCCTGAAGGTTGGCAGGCTGATGCAGATGTTATTTGTTAAAGGTCAAAGCGGACATTAATGTGGATATTCAAAAAGCAGGAGGAGGGGGAACACTCCCAAATTTACGGTCAATGTCAATAATTTGCTGAGGTTGGAAGGGGTCCAAGTGTCAGTTTTTCGTGGCTTGGCTATGCTTGTTTGCTTTAATGTTTTAACCAAAATTTCAGCCTCTGGTAGATTTACAGCTGTGAGTTGATATGTTGCTTAATGCAAAACAGGGAGAAAAAGAAAACAGGTGACTTGGGGAGGCTTTTCCTTCTGCCCACTCACTTTTGTCTTTCCAAAGGTTTCTCCATTTTTTTTCATCCTTTTTGATGACCTAAAAGATATTCTGTGGAAAACTACCTTGTAAAATTCAACAGTTTTTGTGGGGTTTTTAATTGTTTTTATTTAGTTTGTTTGTTTGCTGATACGTTTCTCAATTCTTTCTCATTTTCTCGTTTCATTTTTCGCCTGTTCAGGGCTCTTAGTTGTAAGCTTCTGCCTCTGACAAAAAACGTGAGTCATTTTCTGGCATTTTGTCATTGGCAAAACTATGCCTAAAGCTAACAAATACCTCCTCCACCATGTAATACCTTTTCCTTCGAGGTTTGCAATGTTTGTTCTTTGTGATTTCGGTGTAAACTGGGTGGTGTGGTATCAAAATAGAGACATGTTTCAAGGGTAGTAAATCCATTGTAATTATATTTTATTTCTCTGTGGTGTGTTAGGTGCTTCTGTGCAGTGGTTTGAAAATGTTTCTTAAAATAAAGTCATTAACTAGGGTGCAGGATCTAATGTTGAACTCTAGGCTGAATAAAAGCTTTTCATCTAGAATAATAATCCTAATGAGACATTGTGATACACTGAATTGGGTATTTTTCATGGGAATATCACGTTTTAGAGTAAAACTTTTGTTATTAAGATAAGGAAACGAGCGAGGCATTTTGAAAGAAACAGCAACATTGGAAAGGAAATATATTTGTTCAGAAATTGCAGAAGTTTTTGTTTCACGTTTTTCAAATAAAAAATTCTTGAGTGTCTTTATTCAGTGAATTTCTGTATTTCTAGGCTTCATCCCACTTTAAAGCAGAAAAAACAAATGTCAGAAATTGCCCTGTGGTGTAAGTTCTGTTTTCAAATGTGGTAAACCAGTACTTTAAGGCCACAAATTTCCCAGTGTTCCCATCATTAAAATCACTTAGAAAAACCCCTTATTTTGTAAGAATTCCACCTGTCATTCTCTCCTTGCTCGAATAGTCTTGCATGTGTGAAGACTAAACTTTTTTAACGCAGTGAGGACTTTTGCCTGAGAAGCAAATACAGGAAGAAATATATATTTTAGAGCTTTTTCCCCTGTATTTTTCAAAGTTGTGCTTGAAAAGGGACAAGCAAGCTCAGTAAGTTGCAAATGGAGATTGTATAGTACTTCTATGGAATCACAGAATGGCTGGGGTTGGAGGAGACCTCTGGAGATCATCTAGTCCAACCCTCTGGCCAGAGCAGGTTGCACAGGAGGGCGTCCGGGAGGGTTCTGAATGACTCCATCACGTCTCTGTGCAGCCTGTGCCAGTGCTCTGCCACCCTCAAAGTAAAGAAGTTCTTCCTCAGGTTTAGATAGAACTTCCTACGCTCACATTTGTGCCTGTTGCCTCTTGTCCTGTCACTGGGCATGGCTGAAAATAGACTGACCTCATCCTCCTGACACCCACCCTGTAAGTGGTTATAAGCATTGCTGAGATTCCCCCATCAGTCTTCTCCAGACAAGAAAGCCCCATGTGCCTCAGCCTTTCTTCACAAGAGAGATGTTCTGGTCCCCCAGACATCTTCGTAGCCCTTTTCTGTGCCCTCTCCAGCAGTTCTTGAACCGAGGAACCCAGAACTGGAGCCAGTACTCCAGGTGTGGCTTCACCAGGGCAGAGTAGAGGGGGCTGATGACCTCCCTGGAGCTGCTCACCACACTCTTCTTGATGTACCCCAGGATGCCATTGGCCTTTTTGGCCACAGGAGCACATTTTTGGCTCATGGTCATCCTGCTGTCCACCAGGACTCTCAGGTCTTTTTCCTCAGAGCTGCTCTCCAGCAGGTCAACCTGCACTGGTAGCTCTCTAGGTGCAGTACCCTACATTTGACCTTGCTGAATTTCATAAGGTTACTCTTTGCCCAGCTCTCTAGAGGTGGGGAAAGGATGCAGGATTTCTGAACAGCCTCACAGGGAAGTTTTCAGTATGTCTTCACAAACACCACATTTTCCTAAGCCTCAAACAAATGCCAGTTTTGAACTAAACCAACACAGAACCAGCCCTGAGCATGTCAGAGAGATTCAGAGGTACCTTCCTGGGAGAAAAAAAATAGCTATTCAGTTACTCCTGCTACAGAATTCACGAGCATCCAGCTGTTTCTGCTACCAGACATGGGGAAACCAGGATTCGACTGCAGCTGCCCAGCAAGTCCCTGCCTGGTGCAAGTGATGAGAGGTTTGTAGGCAAGTCCTGCTCTCTGTTGCTCTTCTCTTTCCAGCACCCTGCTCAAACGAGGAAGTGATCACATCCATGATGCCACACACGTTTCCAGAGCCTCTTGCTTTTGGCTGATGAGAAATAGTAGGATTTGGGTTTTCCATCTGTTCTGCAATTCAGTTACACGAGGAGAGGTGTCGCAGGCATCAGGCTGCGTTTTGAAAGTCTGCTGCAATTGCTCACCTCTTGGTTTTTGGCCGAATGAAGTCGCCTGTCTCAAGGAACCAAAAGAAAAACCCCAGCAAACACTTCAAAATAAAAATCACGGTTTGTTCAGGGACACTGGTTTTGAAGGAGAAGCATGAACTCAGATTCAACTCATGGTTCTGCTTTGTATTTATTTTGTTGAGTGGAAGCAGCTTTAATCTCTGTGCTTCAGCTCCCACATCCTGCTCACCAGATGCCCCATTCCTTTTCTCCCACCCGTTTTCCACTTGCGTTTTCATGCTGTGCTTAACTTAATCTCTCCTCCTTCTTTGTCGTGGTCAGCATATCCCTTTGCACGGTTGTCTTGAGTCCAACTTTAGCAAACAAGTTGTAAATTTTGCTTAAGACAATTTAGGGAAAGGTGTTTGAAAGGATGCACTGGGGTCCTGGATGAGAGGCCCTGCTGTTGTTTACAGAGCTCGGTCTTTGGTGTGACTGCAGGGAGTCTGTCTGTCTGTGCAGAAGAGATGGACAAACAGGGCCCCAAAGGTTTCATGTCCTTGCGGTTTGGGGTTTTCTCAGCATGTTTTGTTTATTTAGTGCCTCTGAGTCAACCCCCAGACATACTACGGATGCATGCCTTAAAATATTTTATCCTTTAAAAAACCCCACACATATTAGGACAAAATTGAGAGCAAGGAGTTGCTCAAGGAGAGATCTTATGTAAGAACCTCTCTACGTGAACACTTGGACAGTTTACACTAAAACCAGACAGAAAATGGAAATCCTTTCCACATCGAGTACTGTGTGCAGTTCTGGGCTCCACAGTACAGGAAGGACATCGAGGTGCTGGAGAAGGTACAGAGAAGGGCAACCAGAATGTTTAGGGGACTAGAGGGTAAGTCTTATGAAGAGAGGCTGAGGGAGCTGGGGCTGTTCAGCCTGGAGAAGAGGAGACTGAGGGGTGACCTTATTGCTCTCTACAATTGAAAGGCAGCTGTAGTGATACGGGTGTTGGCCTCTTCTCCCTGGTGAATAGCGACAGGACAAGAGGGAATGGGTTCAAGTTGTGCCAGGGGAAGTTTAGATTGGATATTAGGAAAAAATTCTTCACTGAGAGGGTGGTGAAGCACTGGAATGGGTTGCCAAAGGAGGTGGTGGAGTCACCATCCCTGGATGTGTTTAAAAAACGGTTGGATGTGTCACTTCAAGAGATGGTTTAGTGTCAGGGTGGTGTAGGGCTGCAGGTTGGACTTGATGATCTTGAAGGTCCTTTCCAACCTTTATGATTCTACGATTCTATGATTCCTCAAGTGTCTGACAGCAGGATCAGTGCTCTGCTGAGCCTGCCCATTGCCTGCCACATTTACTCTCGAGGCTCAGCAATATCCTCCTCAGAGGAGTGTTCAGTGGACAGCCCTTCTCTGTCTGTCCTTTTTGCATTTCCCCAGGCACCAGTGGTGCAGGGGTCAGGGCAGATGCTGAAGTGCAAGTGGCTTTTTCCATGGTCCAAGGCCACCAGTCATCCAGCCAGACCTCCAGCAGCCACTCAGGCTTTACTCACTGCATTAGACAGTCTGCTCTGACACAAGTCTTGCCAAAAATAGAGCTTCAGTCCCATATCTGAAACTCCCAAAATAATAACGACCTTAGTAATGCATGCAGGATTTATGGCTCTGTCAGACATTGTTCAAGGTGATTTCTATTTTAAGGGAGATTGGGCAAATAAAAGAAGATCACCAAGGGAAAAAATACCTCAGGCACTTAATCTTGAAGCTTCCTATAAAAAAAAATTACTTGCAAAATTCAGAGCACGGTCTGCATAAAGCTCACAAGGGATGGGAGGTGAATCTGTCCTGCCACAGGCCCCAGCCCTGAAGTCAGGCTCCTCTGTAATGATTTTCCTTCTCTCTCTGATGGTGCTCCAGGAAGCCAGAATTGTGGCAAACCCACAAATTCTGGCTATGGCGTGTCAGGAGGAGAGCTGTTGCAGAAGCTCCTGTTGCAGGGGGCTGCTCTCCTGGGAGCAAGAGCAGGCTATTTATGACCAAGCACAGTTAGACACACAAGTTTCGGTTTGGTTTGGCAGACTGCAGAAGCTGGGGTGCTAATTCAGCTCTTTCCCCAGATCTCTTGAGTGTGGAAGTTGCCAAGTTTTCCCTCCCCCCAAAATATTTGCAAGAGTGAGCTTTTGCTACATGACAGCATTTCTTAGCCTATAAGCTGTGATTAATGGAAGCATGCAAGGGTGTAACCCAGTCATTCCTTGACATCATAATCAAGTGAAGTCTAGCTAGGAACAAATGCTGTCTCAAACCCACAGTGGCTCCCTCGGGAGGGGGTGTCTGGATGCTCAGGACAGACAGCAGCAACAGCTGGAGTTTGCATTTCCCACTGAACCGTGTGAGGGGAGCTACGTGCTGACACGCAGTCGCCCACACCAGTCTGAAAACCTCTTCTGACACCAGTGCGATTGCGTGAGGTCCGGGAGAGGATTGAGGCTTCTCTCTGCACGACGGCCACGTGTTCACGGGCTCCAGCAGCCTGTCCCCTCTGAGTAAGGGTGGGTGACGCGCAGGCACTCATAGTACTCACGGGAACGTCATTTAGGGGACTTCACATGGCTTTCTTGAACAACCCTTGGTAATTATTCAGTGGCACACATCTCACCTATTTGTTGCAACAGCTGTTGAAGGTGGTTCATGCCAGTAGTTTTCGGCCAGGGCACGGCGACGTGGTCTGATGTCTCTTTGGCTCTGTGCTGCTCCCAGCTCAGCCCTGGGAACCAGCAACGGGTAATCAGGAGGAAATGTGGGTTACTAAAAGTAAATCAAGCCCACTTTGCTAGGTTATAAATGCTTCTCAAAAGCTCACTCTCATTACAACAAATCTCAAAGCTGGGACACATATTTACTAACTTAAGAGACTACAAGCGGGCTTCATTGCTGCCCCTGTGATTCAAGTGGTTTTATGGGAGCCTGGTGGAAATGTCAGGGAAGCCCTGACCTCTGAAAAGCTCGGCTTCGGGTTTGGGTGGCTGCTTGGCAAAATGTGCCCCCGCCTGAAGGGTCCCCAGTGGTGCTGCTCCCCGTCGACTCGAGCTGGACCTGGGATGTTCCAGCCAGCTGACAGGCTGATGGCTTCCTTGCTGGTGACTCTCTGGAATAAGACCGAAAATTGCAGTCCCTAATTAGAGACTTTTGCCCTGCATGGATGAGAAGTCCAAGAACAAAGACGGGTGACAGTAATCAAGAACTGGATCAATAACTTTAATCCTATAGCAGAGACAGCCCATATCATTTCAAAGCAAAACTCTCCACATTGAGAATTTAGTGGCTAGAAAAATTGGTTTTGAAAACTAATTTGTTTTCTTTTTTTCCTTTGTTTTTGTTTTTTTTTTTTCTCTAATGCAACGTTTCTGGGAGGGGATGGATTCCTTCCCCCAGACAGGAGCATTGCCAACACTGTCTCCAGTTTCCCTGTGCAGACAGCCAACAAACCAGGCAGGGGTGCAGGGAGATGCAGGACAGCTTTCCTGGGTGCAGCACGTTCCCCCCAGCAGAGAGGTTTCTGCAGTCCCAGGGGTATTTGTTGTGAGGCTCTGCTTGCTCTGCAGCTGGTCCCAGCCCCATCCCAGGACCTGGGAGCTGGGCTGCAGTATTTCCCCCTTGGTATTTGCAAAGGTATTTCCACAGCTGAAAACAGACTGTCTGGGAGCCAAAAGGAAGGTCCAGGCTCTTCTGTGGCCCCAGAGGAGGCTGGGCTTGGTTTTCCTGGGCTCCTTCATCCACCTGCCCCTGCTTTTCACTCAAGCTATGCTTTTCGGTGGCTGGACGTGGGTGGATGTGCAGCCCCTGCTGCAGTGCAGGAGGACAGCAGTGTCCACCTCTGACAGCCTGTGCAGGAGGGGCAATTAAACAATCCCCCCCTATACCAGGTGCTGAGGGACAGGGAGGAGGTTAGGGGACAAGTGGGGGAACCTTGGAAGACCTATCTGATTTTCTTTTCTTTCTCCGTTGCAGATTTCCTGTGTGACTCCCAATGAGTCACTTAGTGTCTCCATGGTTCCTCATTTCCAAAAACAGACTTTCCCTGTCTCACAGGAATGATACAAGGATAAATACACTAACAAGGCTCAGAGACTCTTGATGCAGACCGACTGAGTCCAATCAAATCAGTACCTTCTCTGAGTAAACAGCCAGAAAAAGGTCCTAATTTTCTGGGAATGCATCAGTTATTCCTAAGAAAACAAGTAATATTTTGAGTGACTGTATCAGAGCACTGGGTGCTGTTTGGAAGTGGTTCTTGGTAATTAATTCCATTTGTCACTTATAGGACATTGTGGTCTGGCTAGTTTACAAGGTGCTGCTTTAAGTTCTTGAATGCATAAAGGATAGGTTGTTAGGACAGAGAAAATTAAGAGTAAATTACAAGTAATATGTTCTCTGATGTAAGCAGTAAATATTCTTGTTGAGAAGAAGGGAGAGACTTCTGATATCTGTGGAGAGGGATCAGGGCATCATTTGCATGGAGGGTGCAGAAGTCCAATTGCAGGTTCTTTTTCACCACATCCAGATCAGAGCAAACACAGAGGCAGAAAAGTGGTTAGAGGAATGGCAACCTGCCTGTGGCTTGGAGGCTGGGCTCCTGCATCCTAGACATCTCAGAGGACTATGGAAAGCACTAAGGCAGAGCTCAAGCATTTTAATGTGGTTTTGTCTGCCGTTGCGTTTTCCTGAAGAGGAGGGTTCAGTACAGAGAGACTGAGACAGTGCCTGGGCTGGGTTGGGGAATTCCTCCCAGGGCCGTGACACTTGCAGATGGGCTGATAGAATGGATAACACCTGCTTTGGTTAACGAGAGCTAATTGGCTCCATTAGCCTCCACCTCGCCCTGCTGCTCCTGCAGGTGTGTGCGTTGGAGAGATAGATGAAAAGGGGAAGGGAAGGTGCTGATATAAGTTTGGGGTGGGTTGCTGCAGGTCAGGGGAGGGGACTGCAGTGGGTGTTTTGTGGGGCTCAGGCACCTGGATGTGCTGAAGGTACGGAGGGAAACTGAGGCACAGTGTATTGTTTTGGATTGTTGTAAGGGAAGCTGAGGGAACCTGACTGCTTATGGTCATGTTTATTCATTTATTTATTGTAGTTGCTTAGTTCTGACTCCTTTAAGCACCCGAGTGAAAAGCACTGAACTAGTGCAATGGTTCAGGCTCATGCTCGTCAGAGGTTTCCTGTTGTGTGTGACTCACAGTTGAGTTGGTGCTTTGTTTCTCCTGCCAGAGGCTTTTTCTGGTCTCTATCCACACGCTATCAATTGCGCTGGCTACAGGGCAAGTGAGGAGATGTTGTTCTGCTGTCTGGACCCGCTGGCGTGATTCCTGGGCTTCCCTGTAAACCCCTGCTGTGCAGGAAGGCTCTGCCAGGGCAGAGCAGCATTCCACTGTGCTTCTCTAATGCTTGGAGCATGGCTCTTGAAGAGCTCCAGGGTGGGCTCCCAGCTCTCCCTGACTCTGTGACTGCCTGTCCCGGGGTGAATGGAGGGGGTGAAAAAGGGAGAGAAGATATGAAATGTTTGGGTTTCTTAGAGAGCCGTATAGGAAAGTCCATAAAAGGGGAATGGTGACAAGCCAGGAATGTCTATTTTCTCTCTGTCTCACAGATCGGAGGTTAATGACATATAGGAGTTGCGGGGGTGAGAGAATAAAAAGTAATATCACTTGCTCCGGGGGATTTTTTTGTTGGAATCTGATGTCCTAGCAGCCCCTTTGGTACAGGGTCCTGGTAGGGAGCCCTGCTCACTGGAGGGTAGTCTCATACATCACAGTAAGCCAGCAAGTCTGTGGATTATCATCCGTGCTACTTTCTGTGGCTCCAGGATGAGTCTGGTAGCCAAGGCGGCACACAGGTTGGCCGCTATATCCATATGGGAGGTAGAGAGGGTGTGATTGTGGCTTCTGATGAGGTTTCTTTCATGTGGTACAGGTTGCTGAATGATAAACAACTGGAAACACGAATGCTGACACACAACTGTCATGTTCCAAAGCTTTGGCCAAGAAGAACCTGCCCCAGACTTGAGCGATCTCATGTCTCCTGTGCTCCAGGTGAGTGCCACAGCCCCAGGCTCGAGGGCTGTTCCTTCCTTCAGGTTGAAGAGGGTAAAAGTGCTCTTACGCAGCAGGAAAAGAATTTAAGGAATCTGCCACAGGAAACTGAAGGAACAAATAATAGAGAATCACTTAGAAAGTCATTAGTCTGTTTGTGGACCTGTTACTCATGAGTTTAATTCTAAAGGGCATAGGCATGGATGTACCCTCTGAAAACATTGACGTGGTCGTAGGAGCATGGGTGTAACATGGATGTACCCTTGGCATCTGCTTCCCTCCCCTGGAGACCAAGGGAGAGGTCAGGTGGGGCTGCAAATGGTTCCTCCCCAGGTCTCACTCTGAAGTGTGTGCTTTCTGGTGCTTATCGTTGTCTGTAGATGTACCACTGCTCTTGGCTCCTGCAGTTCCTGTCATGTAGAAAGCTCTAGCTTAGAAGAATTGCTTTCCTTTGGAGGAAGGGTCTGGGGCTCTGAGAACCTCTCTGGAGTGTGCTTAGGTCTTTTGAGAAGGCACCTTTGTGATAAAAGAACCAGGACTCTGAGGTCTCTGGCTGTCCCCAGGGCTGTTGGAAACGCATCTCATTTTTGAGTGCAGAACGCTTTTCCAAGACCTTCCATTGAATACAGTATCTCCTCACACAAACCCCTCATTTTGCCGCAGTGGTGGTTGTGGAGATGAGCCCTGAGATGTATGAAGTGCACTGCATGCTGCCAGTACTGGTAATTCAGATTAAAGTATTGTTGTCTTTTTTTTTTTTTTTTTCTTGGAGAGGCAGAGTACTGCTTAGACGCCACCTGGGGAAAGCCACTAAGGGTGGGATATTCCCAGATGCTGGGTTAGTGATTCCAGAGTCAAATAAAGGGCATCGGAGCCTTTCAGAAAGGACTAGGGGAGTGTTTAGTGAAGCATGAGCTGAAGTCACTAGTCTTCTGCTGCTTTCTAAGCTGTGCGAATGTGAACCTAAAGGAACGAGCCTTGGCTTGGTTGCATCAGATCTGACATTAGACAGACCTTAATGTACCATGAAGGTAAAAATCCTGTGCTGCAGGAGCTGTGTGGGAGCACAGAGAACGTGGGAACCTTTGGAATTGGGGCATGGAGTTTCTTCTGAAGGCATAGCAGAGGAGGTGGAGAGCAGAGACTATCTTGAGGTGCCACAACTCCAGCATAGGAAGTTGTCAGTTAGATCTCAGCCCACCAGAAGACAGCCATAAACCTGCTAATTGTGAAATTGAGACGGCTTTAGCTCTTGAAGCTTTGTGTGGGTGGAAAAATAATGTAGCTCAGAACCACCAGGCTTGGGGTGGCCCAGGGACTTGCCCAGTGGCCTCCCCTTTCCCCTGCTCTGGGTGTGTGGTGGCCCCACTTGTGTTCCAGGAAGGCAGAGTACAGTGGGAGCAGTCCTTGCTGCCTGCCTGGGCTGTGTCAGTGACATTGCTGTCACAGCCAACTCTAGCCACAGCCATGCTCATAGCACACATGCGTTCCTCTAGGATTTTCCATGCTGGTGTAGCATGGCAGTTTGTGTGACAACTTAGGAGATGCACCCTGTTACACAGTAAGGCTTTTCTGGGAAGCAATGACATGAAAATTCCTTGTGGCAACTGTGGCAGTATTCTTCTTTACCCAATACAGTTGCTCTACAAATCTTGAGGCTTTCCTCAACTACCTCTTGGGAACCTTCCGCAAGAATAAATAAAGTAAAACCTCTTTAAAGAACTGTGTTGTCATCGCTACAATGACAACCTGAAAGCATAACCCCATGGTGCCTCACTGAGGCAAGAAAATACTCCTACTGCAAGCTCTGCTTGCCAAAAAAAAAAGATTTGTGATTACACACTTGATTTTGGATGGGTGTATGAATAGCTTCTTGGAATTGGGATTGTAATTTAGAAGCTGGGGTGAGGATTAGCAGACTTGTTCAACAGAACGTGCCTAATGAGTAAACATCGAGGTCTAATTTGTGACTGTAGAGGGTCAGTGTGATGTGCAGATCAGTCCTGTGCTTTTAGCCTGCGTGAGAATTAGCTGCAGCTGATGGCTGAAGAAAAGGTCTTCGATCCTCCTTACCTCACCTCCTCTACTGAAGAAGACTAAAGGTATGACCTCTGAAGGTAAAATAATGAGAAGCCACCATGCATAAGGCAGTGGGAGCAGAGCCCTAGGGACTGTCTAGTTTCGGTGGACCTAGAGACTTGTACAGAGAAGACACTGGAGTTTTCCATATGCTGTAATATCCTTCCTACCTTCTCACCGGATAATTCAGTAGCAAAGGGGAACAGCCCCACCACTACAGCAAAAAGCTACTTCCTATCTCCTTGGTTTTTTTTTCGTTCAAGAGATTCCCCTGATTTACATACAGATGTCCCACTTCCTTTTCTCCAAAAAGTGAAGTCATCTTGCTAAAGGGCTAGAGCACGGGCAGTGCTTGCTGCTAGCCATGTCTTTGAAAGGATGTCATTTTTCATCCTTTGCTTTCGGGCACTGATGAGAGAAGGGGAACGTGGTAAGCAAGTGTCTCTCTGGTGTGATTTCCCAGATAACCATGCCCTGGCAGCTGTTCGCTTGATGATATCTTAGCAGATCTCTCCTACTTTACAGGAACATACATCTCTGTCCTGTCTGCAAAGATCCACTCAAAACTCGGGGAAATGCTGGTGTGTCTTTACAGTCATCAGCTGGCTGGACCATCCGCAGGGAACGCTGAGCTTCTTCCTGGCGTGTAGGACAGTGCTCTCCTATTGAACTAACGAGTCCATTCTCATCAAATAAGGCAGGGAGAGGAGAGCTTAGAAATGAAGTTCAGGGTGTGATACCTGCTTGTTAACCTCAGCCGAAATGTTTCCAAGCTCTCTGGAATTAACAGAGAAAGGGAGATGGCCCCTGAGACAGACCCTGACCCATCTCCATCAGGCTTCAGAAGCAGCCAGACTAACACCTGGTTTGCAGACTGCAGGTCGGAGCCACCCCTGTAATTTTAGCTGACACCCGTGAACAAAATCCACTACTGTAGAAAATTGAATTTATTTTTTTTTCCCTCAGTGTTTTTTTACAGAAACAGCAATTTATGGGCTTGGTCAAATGGATCCTATCGTGAGAATTAGGAGTTTAGTTAATCCACACAAAGCCCTACTTTCTGCATCATAAAAGCTGCTCTGCTCCAATGTTCTGAAATTCTAAGGAAATCTCAAAACATGGTGAGGTTTTACCAAATAGTCTTATTGTTGAGCAGAAAGTAGTTAAGTGGGAGTACAATAATTTTTCTTTAATTGATTGGGTTTTGGGGGAAGGGGTCTTCTCAGTGAAAGTTAGGCACCCTTAGAAATAAAGGTGAGATTTTGGTATATGCAGAGGGGGAAAAAAAAAAAATCTGTTTAGAACTGAAAATTAGTCCCAGAGCAAAATTATTTAAATAAAACCTTTAAAATACATGCTCATGAAAGTGTCTGAAACTTGTCCTCAGATGAACAGGGCTTGAATTCACTGTTCTCAAAATTTTAGGATTAATCACTTTCTGTGTATTTTACATGCGCTTAATAGCTTATATTAAAAAAAACCTCACCCTCACATATGAGAAAACGTGCAGAATATACCACACGCAGCACACCTCAACCACTTTGGCATAAGTAAATATCTGTCCTTCCCCCTTGTGGGTATGAGCACTTGGTGGGTTCTTCTTAGAATAAAGAAAGACTCAGGGATAAATATGAATCAAATGAAACACTTTTATTTTTTACTTTAAGACACAAAGCAGATTTTAAAGAACTATTTATAAACTTCATTGTCTAAAAGAAATAACTGTTATGTATAATAGATTTAAACTTTATGACTTTTACAATTTCTCTTACATAAAATTAAGACATCTATATGTACAGTACCAATAAATATGCAGCAAACATTTTCAGTGCCTTTTTGACGTTTTAATATAAAACTCCACGATCAATGAAAGAACATATTTCGATCTGTGCAAGAACGAGAACATCTGGAAAGCTAGTTTAGTTCATAATTCAGCAAAAACCCCAAACACTCCTGACTTACGGTCTTTCATCAACCAGGTTATAACTCCTCAGGCAACGTCTTTCATGCTGTTCCAAAGGATTTAGCAGCAATATTTATAAGGCAAAATGAATTTGGAACTGTCACTTTTGACAGACTTGGCTTCTGTTTTTGCACTTTTGAAGAGATTCATACCTGGCTTTGGCACCAGATCTCAAAAAGAAACCAAACAGCAGAGTCCTAATTTCCTTTGGGAACCTGTCTGACAGATGCCGAGTGTGTGAGGAAACACGTCCTTTATTGAGCTGCCTGTCTGGGAGCTAAAGTTCTTACGGCAAATGACCTTCCTGTGAGTGCAGACCACTTCACCTCAGCTTACGCCCCATCCTACAAGATGCGTAGGAGACAGAGTCTCCGTGCCCTGCCAGAGTGAACTCAAAGCACTTCCCAAAAGCTGTGGCACTGAGCTTGTCCCCAGCTTGGAAAAGGGGTCTTCACACAAGAACGCAGCTGGTAAGTAGCAGATCCAGCTGTGGTTGGACATCTCGGCCAACAGATGAGACTTGAGACTGTTAAACTATCGTGGGTAGTGTCTGACTCTGTGGGATGAATTTCGTGGAGTAACAGCTTCATCGTATGAAAGCGAGATTCTCCCTTCCCTCGAGACTCACACCCATGTAGGTTAACACTAAGCCCTGTGGGGGTTCTGCCAGGCAGTAGCTGGGCAGCTTTATCCAGCTGCGTGAGAAAGTGAGTGTAGCTCTCGCTTTCACTGAGTGCTGCTATTATCTGACTCGTGTTTAGCCAGCAAAACACCATATCCATCCCTCTGCAGCCCTGGGAGAAAAACAGCTCTGTTATCCACACCTTCCTAGCACCTGCACCCTTTCAGAAATGTGCATCTCTTCCCTCCACTCCTCTAGAGAGGGAGCCTAGAATTTTACTGAGGATAGACAACTTCTCTGTGATTAAAGACGGGCAAAATGAAGCACAATGCTCTTGTGGAGGGACTGTATGTGCAAGTGTACTTAAACCATAAAGAAGATGTTAACTCAAGCTATTACCTTTATATGTGCAAAGCACAGAGTAAAATGGCAATAAGACTGAAATCTGCTCAGCTCAAGTTAAAACAGAAAATAATAATAATAAAATTGTAATTGGCTTTTGCTATTCTTTTAAAAATGAGATAGCTATCGGCTTTAATAAAAAAAATAACTCAAACCCCATATTTTTGGTGTTAAGAGGAGAAAGTGGTCTGATTCATCCTGTCTAATTAACTCTTGGCTGATCTACGGAGGCTGCTAACAAAGCGTCTTGGGCATCTGCAAGTGGATTAAAACCAGGCTAAACAGATGTCCTCCATCGTAGTTTTCAGATGAAAACCGGCCTTGAGCCCTTAAGTAGCAACCTCTTCTGAAGCATTTAAATGTGATACTCTGAGTTCAAGCCAGGAGAATCAAGGAAACTTTGGAAATATCAAAATAAGGCGCCCTATGGGAGAATGTTTCTCATTTCTGCTAGTGGAAAGAAAGAATTTGCATTCTTGGCAGCAGAGGAATTGGAAATAACACCACCAAGGATAGGAAATACATATTCAGTGGATGTTACTATTGCGCTGAAAGTGTCAGGACATCAAAGCTCAAGCTAGAACAGAGCTAAAGGTGCCTTCAAAGGAGATTTTGATGCTTATTTGGCCAAAATTCCCCAGTTGGGCTGTGCCTGGCAGGCAGGAGCTGAGCAATTGGAAACATTCAATTCCCACCCTGGCCAGGCGCTCTTATGGGTGGTTGGAGAGAGGGCAAACCTGGCTTTTTGGCTGGATGGTGGTGCTGTAGTTCCTGTCTCCCTGGGGTGCTCGGCGGCTCTGCGGGCAGAGAGCAAAGCTGGGGTGTGGTTTGTGATGAACACTATTTTTCTGTGGGATTTGCTTTTTTCAAAATAGCCCAAGAAACGACCAAGAGAGGGAACAGGCTGTTCCTCACATGGCAAACGGGAAAAGGGAGAGAAAGAAAAAAAATCTGCTCAAGCTTTACGTATCTGCCTTTGGAAATGCAAAGCTCTCTAAACCCCTGGGGGAAAGTCTGAATTTGAGTTCACTCTGGTGAGGCACCTCTAACCATGCACGAAAACAATCATTCCCACGTTAACATACAACAAAATAAGTTTCTTGCGCATCAGCGTTATCTGGCTGTGTTGGCTGATCGCTCTTAAATGTGCTGTTTGATTAGTGTTTTTGGAAGGGGACCAGGATCAGAAGCTGTCACATTAGTTAACTTGCATTTTTATTATGATAAAACTTGGAAACAGGAAGTTAAGTCAGTTCTACTGGTAAAGACACACATCAGTACTGAACCAAAAAACAATAAACAGTCTCTTCTATAAAATTCCTTACAATAGCAAAATGCTATACTGGTGTTTAATACCCAGATCTGGGCAAAAATTCTTGACATTTTCCGATTCTTCTAAAGAATGAATTTTCTCCTCATTTCTCACCCGAAATGATGGGCCACTCAGGAGATGAACAGAAAGTGCGGCGTGGTCAGTTATACCGTAGAGAGGTGAAAACGAGATTCCTTAAATTCTCTTAAACCAGTTTGTTGCAAATCACAAGCGAATCCCTCAACCCACCCCCTGGGGCTGTGCTGGCAGGGTCCCTTTGTGCCAGGGGCTGCTCAAACCAGACACCCCCCAAACCATTATGTCCAAAAGCATCTCAGCAGAGTCTTGTTTTGTTGTTTGGGTTATGGTTTGCTGAGGAATGTGACACCTCTAGACCCTAATCCCACCAACATACAAGTCCTGGAGATGGTCCCTGTAAGCGCTCCTTGACGTGGAGCTGTAAGGGTGTAGTTAATGCTTATTTATCAATACTTGGTTCTTAAGGGGAAAGGAAGCGATAGATAAGTGAACTTTTTTTGGGGGGTTGTATTTAGTGTTAGTTTGTTGGGGATCAAAGAGATCAGGGAAGAAAAGAATTCCTAAGAACTAAAATACTTTTTCAGAGTCCATATTTAAGGAAAAATAAATAATAGAAATCTTTTTCTTTCAATGATTTGTTCTGAAAAGCGCTTTTTTTTTTTTTTCCTTCCTAAGAAATGTAAGGGTCAAAATTTGAAATCGTGTGGTTTTAAGTCATCTAGCATGAGCTGTCTATTTCACCCTTTTTTTTTTTCTTTTCTTCAGCTTGGATTTTTTTCTTGTAACTGTTTTAGTTTCACATCCACCCAAAACAAAACCTATTTTCAGTCTGACCACAGACTGGAGAGGTTACTTGTTCACATGATCAGATTTCATCATCTTTTCATTCAATTGAAGAATGCTGAGGCATATGCATTTTCACAGCTCCAGAAATGATTTATGTTAGAAAAGGCTTTCTAATTCAATAAACACACATTTCTGAGAACGCTTCTGCCCTTATTTAGCTTTGGAAACAATTGAGAATCCTCAGTCTGGGTTCAGTCAGTCTGAGATATTTCCCTTTAAGCTTGACCTCTGTCTCACTTAAGTGGCTTTGCTCTGCCTTCATGCCATTGGCATCTGTGGAGGAAAATCTGATATATAACAGGGTTGGAATTAGTCTCTGCATACTTATTGTATTTGCTGGTCACTGTGACAGAAACATTGTTAGGACTGAGGGCGGAAAAAAAAGGAGGAAGAGAGAATTTCCATTCGGGTAGATGTGTGAATTAATAAGCCTGCACCACTTTAAAACAAGTAATGCCATATGTATTACTTTATGCCATATAAAATGTACTAGTGTACTAACTGTGCCAAAAGCTGATGTGTGTAACAGGGTGCAAAAGCTTCCCGTAACTGGACTAAAATAAATATTTTTATGCCACGGATAAGGGATCAAGACAGTCACACCTTTAACGGAGCTGCAGCAGGCGATGTTTTTTCGCTTGTGAAATTTGTTGTTAGTGTACAACGGACACAGATTATGTGTCTTGTGGTACAAAAGGCTAATTTTTGCCTTTTCTACCACAAGGAGAATTTCTCTGCTTATTGAGAAGTGACAAGGCCAGGTCATGTGTGCTAGGTGCTGAACATGGGGAATAACTGCTCCCATCTCAGCCAGTTCCAGCCTAAAAGGAAAACAGGTGGAGGAAATATAGGATTGAGGCTTAAAGGTGGAAGTGAATATAGCCAATAAAGGCATAAGAGGATGTTACGGCTGAGAGTGTTTGCACTAGCAGCATCATAACCTTTACCTTCTGCCATCCTACCCTGTTTTCAGATGCCAGCTTTCCCTGTGCACTGGGGTGACTGTAAGAGAGAAGCTGCATGTAGGAAATTACATGTGGACAAAACGGTGTCCTTGTACCTAAGGGACAGGGGCAAGAAGGAAGGAAGGTGCCTGTGGGAGAAAGGGATTAAGAGTACAGCTGAGACATGGGTGTGGGGAAAACAGAGAACAAGGCCAAGAAAGGCCGGGGAGCCAAGCTGGAGTGAGGCTTTGATGCAGGGACGTGGTCCAGGTCTCCCAGACGGGCAGCGTTGTGACCCAACTGACTAGAATGAAGGAGAATCTGAAAGCAAGACAGACACTCCCTGAGGAATTAAAGGCAGGGCAAGAGGGCAATCTCCGAGGTTTTGCCCTGAGTTTAATGATGAACGACTAAGACCTACAACTGGACCCAGGCACTGCATTATAGGGAAGGATGGCCAAAAAGCCTTTTCTGAGATTATTTGCCCCATAAAAGACCCACTAGGGTTAAAAGCACAGTCATGCTGTCAGCAAGAAGGTGTTTACCCAAAGCCATGAGGAGGCAGAGATGCTGGTGTTGCCTGGATCTCCCACCTCCTATTCTGCTCCTCTCCTCCCTTCACACTCATTCTGTCTTGGCTCTATGGTTCAGCAGCACTACTGTCTTTTTCTTGTCAGCTCAAACAGATATTTATACAGCAATAAATTGTCTCCTGCCAGGAAGATGCTCGCTGTGGACAGAGCAGACTGGTCTCTCTGCTGGTCAGGCTGCAATATCACACGTGGTGTTTTGTAGCTGAGCTGTCTCCACCAGACAACTCCTGTGCCAGTTTGAGCTCTTCAGCTACAACCCCCTTCACCCCAGTGCTACTTATTCCCCAACTTGGCGCCTCTCTGAAGTTAACTGCGGTTTTTGCCCCATCTGTGGGTTTTAGTGAAAACATGAACTAGGCAATCAAGCCCTGCTGTCGCTTCTGGCCAAGGAGTGGAGAATGGAGGAAATCCAATGAGGTGAGGCAGGAAAGAGAAAGAGTTACAGAGAGTGAAGCCTGGTGGTTGCAGAGCGGCCAGGTGGCAGGAGGTGCTCGGGTGTGCGACCTCTTGGATGTAAGAGTGTAAAGTCCGAATCTACAAGAACGTGACTTGAGTCATTGTCAGCGATGTATTTCTTGTGGGAGGAGAAGGAAAGCTGGGGAATTTCCCTGAAAGACAGTGAGGGCTAGGAAAAGAAGTAAGAGCAAGGTGGAAGGATGAATATTCCCAAGGTCCACACCTAGCCAGGGCACACCATGGTCATATCTTTGGATCTTTTGACCTTGTGTAGGGTCAACTGGTTGCCAGCCTTCACCCAGGGAAAGACTGGGAAGTCCCTTGTGGTTTGGGGACCGCTGCAGCATTGGAACTGGTTGCAAGGGGGAGCACCAAGACAGTGATTTCTTTAGGTGCATTTGCTTTGCATTAAACATAATGGAAAACAAAATATTGCAGAGGTTGTCTCTCAGAATTTCAGTCATTGATTTAAAAAGTGTGGAAAATTCTGCTGCATGTCTCCCTCTGCCTTGTCCTTTCTGTTTTCCTAATGTTAGGGTGTAGTGGGGACATTCCACCTTCATGGTGAAACAGAAAGTGTTTGTGTGTGTTCCCTAGAAATTTTACATACTTTTTTTAAAGGCTTAAGGAACTGTAAACAAGTTTTGGCAAAAAAATTAAAAAAAATAATTTCAAGTAGCTTCTGACAAATGCAAGATATAATTTTAATCTACTTTACAGGGAAGTTGGAAGGGATTAATTAAGCAGTTAATGATTAATCTGAGCTTTATGTTAGTGCAAAGTACTGAGCAAATCTATTTGTAAGAAAATGATAAAAAGTGATTACCTTTTAGAACCGAGAATCTGCAGAAGGGTCATGCAAAACTATACTGGAAGTGCTGGAGAAAGTTCAAAACACTTTTCTGAGTTGAGGAAATTGTACGCTGGAGGTGGATTTCGTGATGTAGCCTAACTGCAGTATTTAAAGTTAATATTTCTCTCCACAGGCATAAACTGTTCCTCCCTAGCTTACAAAGTTTTGAAGAATTCTCAGTTTTTGCTTTCAAAAACATGTTTTTCTTCATCCCATCTGACTACCATTTTTCTGTTTGGCTTGTGTTTTGGGGGGTTGGTTTTGTTTTGTTTTAATTTAGCCTGCAACCTCAGCTTTCCCTACCCCTTTAAGTTAGGGAGTGACGGTACGGAAGAAGGACAACAGCGCAGAGATGGCACCCTGTTATGCACCCACAAAGCCAAGGTCCAGCGAGGTCACACCAGGGCCCTGAAGGGATCCCCCTCCCCACCAGCTGCTGCCAGGGCCCTACAGTAAAAAGGCACCGAAGAAGGTTTTGTGCTCCTTGGTGTAATCCACCAGCTTGATGTCGCTAACGTTGACCATCAGCTTGTCTCCTACTTCTAAGGAGACCACGGCGCCCAGATAAATGGGCTGGAACCAGCTGTTTCCATTCTCACTGAGGGTCTTTGTGCCAGTCAGCAGCTGGGTGGGCTCGGGGTAACTGTCAGTGACTTTGGTGATGATCTCAGTGACAGAATTTGGTTTACTGCCATTTTTAACAGTCCCTCGGAAAGTGACCTGAGCGTAGACATAGTAGTCCCCAGACACAGGTATCACCAGTGCGTTGCTGGAATAACTCAGGTTGTTCTTGGTAAAGGCCAAGCCTCGCTTGTCTTCCCACTGCAGGATGGGCAGATGGTTTCCCACGGCGTTGGCAAAATCTTGTTTCTTCACTGAGGGAAGAAGAGAGAAGAGGCGGGTTAGTTTGCTCCAGCCAGGGTTATGCTGCTGAATGTAACACGAGATCTCTGCTCTAGAGAGGAAGCAGCTTAAGTAAGGCAATGAGAATGCCAAGACAGAAGTGTTCTTGTTTCACAGCTTGAAAACTGAAGTGAATTGGCTGCAGGCTCGCTGTCTGGTGGTATCTTTGGAGAGTGTCGGGCGGTATTTTTCTAGAGTGTCCATAGGGTGTCCAGATCTGAGCAATGGGCAGTGATATTCAAGGATGTTTTTAGAAGACCTTGGCCAGCTCAGGCTGCCTGTAGGGATGTGCTGCGACTGGGTGTGGGACAGATGCCCAGTGGTGAGACTGTCCTTCCTAAAGGCTGAGTCTCATGGCACTGTGGAGAAACACAGATGGCTTTACCCTGCAGGTCTGGAGCGCTGTCTTACCTGTTCACAGAATAAAAACCTTGTCCTTAAGTGAAACCAGTGCTGGGGCAGTTGCACACAAGTGTGCCACTCCTGTACCCCGTGGTTCAGGACGGTGATAAGAAATATTAAAGCATCATTTTCTTCAGTAGGGATGGATTGCAGTCATGTTTCTCAGACACTGCTGTGCTTGCAAAAGTTTCACAATGGTCAGCATGATCCATCGCCAAGCACTGAGACACTTGAAGGTCTCCTCCTGCCAAGTTGCTTCTGAGGAATGTCAGGGTTTGTTAGCCCTTGTGTCAGGCTTTTCTTCCTGTTTGCAGTGAAATCTTTCACTGTAGAATTCTTTCTTTTATCAATAGGATTTGACTTTACCAAAAACTCAGAAGACCCCACTGTGCTTCAAGAGGTCCAAAGCAATATTTTATATTCAAAACCACTTTTGTAACTTTTTTTTTTTTTTTATAAATGCTTTCCTGGAACAAGACACTAAGCTTAGTGTTAGCCCTGGCTTTCCTCCAGACTTTTTTTCCCAGTCTTGCGGTTAGCTGATGACAAGAAAAGCTTTAATCCAGACCCCAGCATAAGTCTGATCAAAGCCAAGGTTTCTCCCCAGGCTGCAAGAGTCTCAGAAAGACCTGGGAGCTGCTGCCCTATTCCCTCCACCTCTGTTCCACTGTTTTAATTTCTTTCACCCAACAGCCAGGAGAATAAGCCTGAGCACTTAACTCCTTTCTCTTCAGGGAAGTAGAAGAGTTTTCTCTGCTCTTTACTGACTTTCACATCAAATTGTGTGGTAAGACAGCAGCTGACGCAGTGAAAAGGATAAAACCATTAAGATTCTGCCAGGTATTAAAATGAACCTGGAAAGTTAATGTTAAATCCTGAGAAAGACTGAGACAACTGATTTCCAGGAAATGAGATCTTTTTCATGAGCTTGTGTTAAAGTTTGAAGTTGATTTTGATTCAGTATTAGGGGAAAGGGTGTGTGTACGTGGGCAGGGAGGTAAACGGAATGGAAGTAAGGAAAGCTTTGAAATTCTCTTGGCAATAACCATTAGGTTTATCCTGGGTGAAATGAGATTCAGAAAAAACAATGTGCTCAACTCCCAGTAGAATTGGTTTCCCTTTGTCTTCTAGCAATAAATAATCCATAAGGAAACAAGAAGGTGTTAGGAGTGCAATTTCTTGAGTATTCTATGAGTAGCACAACAAAATAATGACCTTTTTTCAGCCCGCTTGTCAGTGCTGCTGAAGTATCAAATCTTTCTGATCTTTGTTCAGGAGGCAAAGTACACGAGGAGAGTATTTCTGTGTGGGAAAACGATAGACAAGGATTGTGACGGCAAGCCAAGCTAAATTATACAAGTATTATAAGGACTCTGAGGGTGAGAGCCAATGGAGCTTTGCCTGAGAGAGAGAGAGGAATAAAAGAAAGTGAAACTACTCATGTCTGCCTTCATCCTCATCTATGTCCCAGGTGTCTGGGGACAGGTCCGAGTCCTGGCAAGAACTAAAGTTATCTTTGGGTCACTCTAGGGTTTATAAGAGCCTGGAGTAATACATCACAGAGAGAGCAGTCAGTAGCAGATGGAATTTTGTTTGCAGTGGGAAGGAGCAGAAAAGATCAGAATATTTCCAAAAAATATCCTGGGCTTTTTTCCATCTTGGTAATTTTTAAGAAAGACTGAAGAGAAGTTACATGCAAAATATTCTTTTCTGTGTAAAAATGACAATGACACTTTACTCCTTAACATTGTTTATAACTAACAGGCATCTTGGAGTACATGACTTCGTAACTTCTAGAATTAGGCAACTCTCATTTTCTCAGCTATAGCCTCCCTTTTAGGATAAAGCTTAGTCTATTGATGCTTTCTATTTTAAAGCTAATTCATTTTCCTCATGCTTTCAATACCACTCAAGAGGAAAAATGCATATTCAAGTGCCTTTCAACACAGTATGGCTACTTTCCTAGCGGTGGTTGTACTTTGTACTCATTTATTTATTTCATAAATACAGGAAGCTATACTTCCTGCAAATACATCTATTATGCTAACTCTTGAAGTAAATACAATCTGCTTTTAATAAGGGGTTCATTGCTACAGTTCTTTCAACTTTCCCATCCACTATAAATTTTTGGCATCCCTTAGATGCGAAACCTACTTCTCTTTTCCCAAAATCCAAAAATCGTTGCAGCATGATAAATGTGAGCTGGGTGCTTGTGGGGTTTCTGCAACATAGTTCATCCAGCCATGCCATGGGCTGGTGACAAGAAGGAAGAGGCATTGATCTGCATCTTGACCCAAAGTGCAACCACATAAATCTGAGAGGCTGATGGCACGGTGTGGTGTAGTTGGTACCAAGTATACATTAGTGCACAGAAGGCAATGGGGAGGAGAAAAGTCCTAGCTAGGTATTCACAGAATCACAGAATGTCAGGGGTTGGAAGGGACCTCAAAGATCATCCAGTTCAGCCCCCCTGCCAGAGCAGAATCACCTACAGCAGAGCGCACAGGAACACGTCCAGGCGGGTTTTGAATGTCTCCAGAGAAGGAGACTCCACACCCTCCCTGGGCAGCCTGGGCCAGGGCTCTGTCACCCTCACAGGGAAAAAGTTTTTTCTAATATTTTTGTTGAACCTTCTATGTTCCAGCTTGTGCCCATTGCCCCTTGTCCTGTCATTGGACATCACTGAGAAGAGCCTGGCTCCATCCTCCTGACACTCCCCCTTGACATATTTATAAACATTGATGAGGTCACCCCTCAGCCTCCTCTTCTCCAAGCCAAAGAGACCCAGCTCCTTCAGCCTTTCCTCATCAGGAAGATGTTCCACTCCCTTCATCATCTCTGGCTGCGCTGGACTCTCTCCAGCAGTTCCCTGTCTCTCTTGAGCTGAGGGGCCCAGAACTGGACACAATATTCCAAATGTGGCCTCACCAGGGCAGAGCAGAGGGTATTCACATGGATTGTGCCATTCTCCACTCCCTATAGCCACTCTGGGAGAGGGAGGTCTTGATGCCAGTTTGGATAAGATCAAAATGCTCAGTGTGTGTTGAAAAGGCCCTCAAGAGCAGGGAGAAAATTCTTCATCAAGAAACAGAGACCAAAACATCAAGTCATTCTGCTACTGTTAATTCAGCGGCGCATTACCACGAAAGTGCTGTGGCTAGTTCTCATCCCTCTCACTCCCCTGCTCTCACTTTCAGAATATGTGTGTCTAAAAGTAGAAAAAGAGAGAAGCCTGGAAGAGATTTCCTACAAGTGAGAGCTTGTAGTTTACCACCTTCACTTTGAAAAAGGTACCGGAGGTGGGGGAATGTAACAAGTATCTGAAGAATAATTATTCCTTTCTCACTTTCTATGTGTGAATCATGGTTTCTGAGAAGACCAGGCTTGCACTGGAGAAATTATTACGCAGCAAGTTTAAAATAACAGGAAATATTTTCTGTGATGCATAGTTAGCCTTGGAAATCCATTGATAGGGGCTACAGCACCAAAACGATGCTTGGGCTAAAAAAGGGTCGAAGATTAATTCATGGAAATCAGGTTCCCTGATGACTATGTAGCACAGTAGCCTGGGTGTAGCCTTTTTGGACAAAAAAAAAAGGAACAATAAAATCCCTTCAGGTTCTTCCTTTTTGTGCTCTTTCCTATGGCCAACAGTGCTGGCCTGAAGCATCAAGTTGAAGAGGACTGGCACCATCCTTGGAGACCTCTCAGGAATGCCAGCAAGAGAATGTTTGGAAATGGATGGTCTAAGAAAATTTGAAGAAAACTGTTGGGTACTTCTCTGCAGCAACTGGACTTTTGTGCAGTCCTGGGAAGTTCCCATCAGCAGAGACATGCTTCAGGGGAAACAGAGAGGCTTACACTAGCAGACATAGTCCTTTTGTTTTGCAAACTTTCATTTCAGCAAATATGTGATTTTTGAGCAAGGACAGGTCAGTTTTGGAGCTCTAGCAACCGGAGTGCAAAAGGGGTTGGAACCAGGGATGTGCATTAAGAAGGAGCTTGTGGATTAGGGAAAGTAAACTATGCTGGGAAAGAAATCAGCTCTGAAATAGATTGGCTCTACCTTGCAGGTGAATTTGTGTGGAGCATCAGGCCACTTCTGGCAAGCTTCAAGTTATGGCAGTGCTCCCCTGGGACAACACACGGGGTGTGGAGGAAGCCTCTGTAGTGAGCTGTGGCTCTGAGAGGTATAAATAGCAATGGGAGAGCCTTCCAGCCCTCCACTCCATCCCCATAGGAACCAGCCATCAACCTTTCCGTCTTCTCTGATAATACCTAAATTTTGCAAGTAGGTGGAGTTGTTGAGAATGGGGGAGGGCTCAGGACTAGTGCTTAGTGCGATGACAGCTATACCTTCAAGACTGAGATGGTGAGATGGTGTCCTTGCAGATGCTGGCAGCTCACCCCATGATGGGGCTTTGAGATAGCACCTCCCTAGCACAAGATAAGGGCTTGGAGCATTTCAGCTGGTTATTTCCTTCTCCTGGCTTGCTCCAACCTGCGTTAGAGATGATCTTCCTGAAAATAAGGGGGTTCCTCGGGACTCACTCCAAGTCCACATCCTTCTTGTGTTGAGAGGTTCACAGCTGGATGCAGAACTCCAGGTGGAGTCTTGCCAGAGCAGAGGAGGAGAATGACCTCCCTTGACCTGCTGGGCACACTTCTTTTGGTGCATCCCAGGATGTGACTGGCCTTCTGGGTTGCAAGTGCACGTTGGTGGCTCATGTCCGGCTTTTGCCCACCAGTGCCCCCAAGTCCTTTTCCGTGGGGCTGCTCTCTAGCACATCATCCAAAGGCAATGCTACAGTGAAAGGTTCACTGCATCGGTGATCATCAGGTCCAGTGTTGCATCCCCTTGAGGTAGGGGTGTCTGTTTCCTGGCTTAAGAATTTATCATTGAGGCACTCCAGGAGTCTCCTTGACTGATTACAGCTCACCCTGTTACTTTTCTAGCAGATGTCTGGGTGGTTGAAATCCCCTAGCAGGATGAGAGCCTGCGAGCATGATGCTTCCTTTTCCAGGCACTTATTTAAGTTCAGTTACAAGAGCTGCTCATTCAATGAAATAAAGAGCTGGGAAAAGTGGCAAGAAGAAAAGTTCCTGTCAACTACCTCTTCCATGGATCCTTTTCTACCAACACAGGCTGCAGTAAATCCATTATGGTCAACAAGGCAAAGCTGATGGTTATTTTGCCTGTGTTTCCTGTAATGCCTGATCCTATCAGATCCAAATAAACCAAGATAATTGCACCACTATAGCGGCTGTAATACCCGTGGAAAATACTTTATTTTTTGAACAAATGTTACCTGTCAGGTGTGCTCTTGGTTTTTCAGTACTGGAAAGCGTATCCGTAGCTGAGAGGAAAAAAAGAAAAGAACGGTGTAAGGACAGTTGCTGCCTTTCAAGTCAATGAGATGTGAGAGGTGATCGATGCCACTGAGGGATGTGTGCAGGCTCTTTCCGTTTCTGCATAAGTTTGAGTCAGGAATTACACGCCATGATTGTTTGTTGATGCTGCTGAGGTAATAAAATCCTTTTGCAAATGACTGAGCTTTACGGTGTTGACAAGGCACGTTGCAGTCTCACATTGCTGGAGGGTGAATGGAAGGGAGGTGTGGCACGCTGGAGTGAAAGCATGAGTGCCTGAGCTCCCCAAGCTGTGTTTCTGCATGTTCAGGGAGTTGGGCCGATCTCGGGGAGCTGCTGGGGAGGTCTGTGCCTGCATTGGCAGGAGGGAGTTTGCGCATCCCTGGGGTTAGAAATGCTCGTGCTTTTGCTGCGGCCCCAGTTATCTCGCTGCACCCTCTGTCTGCCCTGGTTTGTTTGGGTGGGGAGGGATTTGGGCGGTGGGAGCAGAGGGCAGGCAGGGAGGCGTCTGCCAGCGGCGTGCTGCGGCAGCAATTGCAAAACCTCGGTAAAGGAAGGCGTCTGGGGTGGGGGAAAGGACTGGCAAACTTACCGGTGTCCAGTGCCCGTTGCTTCAGAAAGTGAGGGCTCCTCTCCTCTGGGGCCTGCGGGAGACATTGAGAAGCTCTTAGCTCGGGGCTCCAGGGCACACAGTACCTCCACAGAGGGTCTGGTTTGTGTTATCCCAGAAAATGGAACGTGCTACAGTAATATTATCGAGTTCAGCCAGAGCTTTTGTGTAAGAGGACAAGCCCTGACAAGGCTTTGCTTCATTACAAGAGTTTTCTGCTGTTTGTTTGCAGTCTCCTTTGTCTCTGTAAGGGTGCCAGGGACCAGACCTGGGCTCCTGCGGTGATGGTCGGGTTAAAGTCCAGTCTCGTTCAGAGGCTGGACAAGCCTTTGGCATGACTGGGAGAGGACTGGTGGTGTGGCCAGGGTGGATTAGCCATCGCTAACTTTCCTTTGGGATGATGCTTCCATCCAGCACTGCTGGAGCACCCCTGCTGCTCAGAGACTCTCCTGTCCCTCAATGTGTGCAGAGCAGACAGAGCAACATGTGCCGATCTTCCCTCTCAAGACTCGGCAGGTCTCAGTCTTTGCAGGCACAATGGTTCATCCATAATGCCAGCAAAGAGATTACCTGAGGTGTATTTGGGGCTGACTGATAGATGCTGTCCCGAGGGACGTGGTTTAGCTGTGTTGATAGGGCTGGGACAAAGGGTGGACTCAAAGATCTTGAAGGTCTCTTCTAACTGAAGCTATTCTGTGACAGGTATCACCTGCTTTTCTTTCTGCACCTGTGTTATTTCAGACTCTAAGTCTGTTCCTTAGGTCTCTCTTGAAGGTCGGGTACAGCTGGCAGAGGGTGAGCTCTGCGGCACGCTGACAGGTCACCAGGGGAAAGTGAGGTCATTTGCCTTCCCCTTGCTTCTTTTGTTTCCTTCTAGAGCCAAACACCAGCAGCTCATACCACATCCCCAGGCCGACCTGCATTTGCCTGGCAGCAGGGCACGGCCCTCGGCTGTGACGCGTGGTTCTGGCGTTCAGGTGGAGCAGTTCAAAGGGAAGCTGCTGTCTGGCTGCCACACGCCTGCCAGGGCTGGTCCCGTCATGCTTGGGCACGGCCGGTGGCTTCTTGCCAGGCATTGATCCTCTTAAGGCAGCCTGCAAAACATCAGGGCTCCTAACCAGAGGGTGCTGTGGGATGCTGACTCTGGATATGGCCTCCCTGGGTGCGAGGAGCATCCCTTAGGGCTTTCCCCAGGGCACGTTTCATTGCTGGTCTACGCCAACAACATGCCTGCAGAAAGCTCAGGGTTGACTATCACACAGCATCTGGTGTGGTGTGTCTTATGGACAGCTACATTAAATACACTGAATAAACTGCCACTGATCAGCTCGCAGCTAAGGATTTGATGCACAATGCCTAATAAACGGGCCAAAATAGTATTAGCAAGTAGATGCCGAAGCTCTGTCCTAGTGGTGTTGCACACAGCTTCAAGTACTGCTGGAGAACTAGAAAAAAGAGAATTTATACTGGTCGGTGGAAGGAGAATGTTCATGGGAAGAGAGTCAGGCTGCCTGGGTTTGGGGACTGCTAGCTACTCTAGTAAGCCCAAAGATATTTTAATGTTTAGTAGTAAACATCCATGTGCTCCTGCCAAAACCCAAGATTTATAAAATATTTGCTCCAGGGTGTTGGGAAAAAAATGGAGAAGAAAAACTGCATGGAAAATTATTTTTTTTCCTTTTTTTTTCTTTTTTCACCTGCCTTCCCCACCTGTACACACACACATAGCCCGGCCACAGCAGTCTGCTGCTGCGTGGGAAATGTCACCCAGGAGAGATGATGCCACAGAGGCTCATTGTGGCCGATGGAGAGGAATGGTGCTCCACTGCCAGTGAGGTGTCTGGGCCTTTCATTATGACTGATGACTTTCTCTAAGGTCTTGCCTGCTTGCTGTGGTGTCTAAACACAACTGTACTTTTGATGTGACACAGTCAGAGCCAGGCGACTTCGTCCTTCCCCTTGATCAGTGTGGAGCATTTCCCTCAAATGCTCCCCCTTGCTTTTGGTCAGATGAGTATGTAAATGAGTGTGTTTACACTATTATTTATGTGACACTTCCTACATATTTATGAAGTGACATATTTTCTAACGGTGTTAAATACAGCAATGAGGAACAAATCAGTCACAGACCTATATTTAATCGAGTAACTTCAGTGGGACTGTTTACATATTTAAAGCCTAACTTCTGCTGAAGTGCTTTATATAAACTCTGATGTTGCAACACAAACAGAGGTGATGGGAAAGTGGGGAGGATACCAAGAAGAATTCTGCCTTTTTATAAAAAAAATAACGAAAACGTTTTGACTAAAAGCTAGGGAGAACCCTTTTATGCAACATCAATTTACTTGTTTCCAAAAAAGGCCAGATGGAAACTTCAAGTGCAGGAGCTGTCTTCATAGATGTTAAAGGATGGTGTGGTGTAGTAGATAGAGCAGGGTGCTGCTCAAGGTGTGAAATTACTTTGTTGCTTGGCATAGGTAGAAGATTTTTTCCATACTTGTGCTGTTTGACAAGGATACAAATCTAAACCTCCTATAGAAAATACTTAAGCACTAGTCAATATGACATATTGGCCAGGTATTAGTAATATTTGTCCTAAGTAGGCACAGATGTTATACACTGATGGTGTAGATGAGGTGGTGAGGGAGAGGTAAGCAGCATGAGACAACAGAGAGATCATTTACACAGTTACTGTTTTTTTCTCTTTTCCTTTCTTGCTTAGCTGTGATTCTGAAAAGTTCCCAGTATGGCTTCTATTTTCCCATTGGTTACTGTGGAGAGGCTGTAATCAGCACTGAGCGATGCTGAAAATCCCACCTTACAGCTGACTTGCAGACAAACGACATCTCAGAAAGCCAGCTCTAACTACGCTGTAGACTGCAGTCTGCAAAACACTTCTACATTGTTTTGATACCAAGAATACCCCAAAGCCCCACTGCCTTTATATCTGTGTATCACTAAAGCCAGAACGAGGGGCTGAACATCCCTCTCTCACACCTTCAGGAAGGGCCGGGGGTATCTGGTAGAGAACTGCATGGGAGAAGCATCTTGGCATCGCAGGCAGAGAGAGTAATGAGCAAAATATTCCCGGCACCTCCATCCACTCCATTTTTCTCACAAGACGCTTTTTTATGGTCAGGGTCTCTGCAGGCCATACACTGTTCATACACCCACAATTTTGGCTCCACAGGTGTTTAACATGGCCTGGCCAGGGTGGTTTTGGTAGGTACCTGTCCTGTACCAGTACAAACTGGCCTTGATGGGAGTATTTCAGCTGGACTGTAGTGCCTAGGGTAAGCACGTACCTAGGACATGTGCTCACTGGCCCCTTGGCCCATGAGGACCATGTGTATCAAGCAGCAATGGCCAAGCTGCTGGCTTTAGGAAGGGGAATCCCACACACCTGAGTCTAGGTGCAATGCTCACTGCTCCTCCTCAGGTATTTCTCCTTCCCTACACATCAGGAAGCCATTTCAGCTTCCTTTTCCCATTTGGGAAGATTTCTGGCTTCATCCTTTGAGATCCAGGTGGAGCTGCTAGGGCTTTTAAAGCCCCTCCTGTACTGCAACATCTCCTTTCTCTATTGCAAGACAATTGCAGCACACAGGTTCATGTGCAAGCCTTTGGACAGGGTTGGGGATTTCCCTTTATCCTGCTTATGGTCCTGCCATGCCAAGGATGCCATGAAAGTAAGCTGAAATACCAACATCTGCAGGCCACAGGACTTGACATTCAGCTGATCTGGGCTAGCTGAGAAGGTTGCTAGGGTAGCCAAAGATGCTCTTCTGGTTGCCGTGCTGTTCCCTTGCTAGATTTGTGCACTCAGATGGAAACTTGACTTCCTTTCGGGGAAGGATGCACGGCAGTGCTGGCCCTTCTTCTGGAAGGGCACCACTGGAGCCTTTTATAAATTTTGTGCTAATAACACAAGCCACGTGTTATTGCTTAAAGAACCCTATTTCCACACCTCTTTTTGTCTAGAAGCACCAAAGTTATTTCTATTTCCAAAAGGGAAGCAGTGTAGCAAGCCTGGAAGATGTCAGGGGAAGCCGTCATCACATTTGAATTATTCATGCAAGATCCACTGTATTATGAGAGAAGGAGAACTGGTGGCTCACACGTTGCTGTAATGACATAACTTGCCCTGCTTTTTCCTGAAAGGGACATTTCCAAAAGAAAAGGTGAGTTCGTATCCCTTCAGAGGCAGAGTGTCACACCATGTGCACCCACGTAGAAGCAGAGATGAATAAACCGCCTCACCCCGCAGGCAAATCCCAGAGGCACACCCCTGTTGCACAAACCATCCAGGCTCCCCAGCTCCTCCTCCTTGCTCCAGGAAGGACAGACTCAGGAATTTACTACAGCTGCTTCTCAACTGCTCGGAGTCCCTCCCTCCTCCCAGAACTGTCCCCAGAGAGAGGATTGGATAACCTGCCATGTGTGGGCTGAGCTCTGGTCCCGGGGCAATGAGAGGACTCCTCCCATGGGCTCGCTGCTGGATCAGCAAGCGAATACACATCTGACGCAAACTCAGGTTTGCTTACTTGCTCCCAGCATGCCCAGAGCATCCGCAGCCCAAAACCAGTGCTACAGAGAGCTCTGGCACACGCATCCTGTCGCAGTCTAGTCTGGGCTCTCAATGGGGCACATGAGGAAGGCATCCTCAAGTAATCCAGTTCTAACACTTCTAACGCAGAAGGAAATGTAGAAAGACATTTTCCCAAGAGCCTTTATGCCCAGAAACACTCCCATGGACAAACAACCTGCAGCCATGCCAAGCTGCAGGAGCGAGTGCCTGGGCTCAGCCCATGCCACGGCTCTTTGGAGAATTAATAGAAAGCTACACAGGCAGACAAATGCACCCCTCTTTGCTCTGTTGCTGGCCAACACTGGCCATTCATCAGCAGAGTGAATGAAAAGTTCAGAAAGTGCAGGATCCAGGGAACTTTGGCCGGGCACTCCACCCACCCCGCCAGGCACGAAGGCGGCAGGCAGTCCGCCAGCCCCCGTGATTTTTCTCTTCCTCACTGGGACTTGCAGAGGCCGTAACTCATCTGATCACCTCATTGCATCATTGTGGGAATACTACAAGCTAATAGTTCAGCATGCACGGAAATACAAACCAGCAAAGCCCAGGCTAGAGCAAATGTAATGGTTTACACTGTGCTTTTCCTCTTAAGAAACCAAACCCACTCACAGAAACGCTTGTCTCTGCTAACTCTGTCAACAGGTTCAGGAGCCAGGAACACATTATTCCAATCAAACAGGCTTATGTTTTATCATTATTTCACTCTATTATTGTTCTGAGAATTGAACTGTCCTGCTCTGTACGACCTCACAGCACATGACCAAAGGGCAACGCAGCTAACACTGTTTGAGGAGCCTCTCCCATCCTGCGGACACTCGCTCTGGCTGGCCTAAACAGTAAGAACCAGATCAGCGCAGTAACACACGCTTTCACTTCTGCCAGGAATTGGCAGATTTACCAGCCTGAGGCACTTGAGCAGGGCTCCTGCAGCTCCTTCCAGCCAGATAATAATGCAGGATGTGCTGCACCTAGGAGCCAGCATTGCTTGGGTGCGAGACGCTGGCTGCACGGAGCCGAGGTCAAACAGGGGCTAGCACATCTCCGCACAAGCATGGGCACAGCTGTCACCATCCCTAAACATCTGTAGGCTAAACGTACACGGGCTTAGAAATCTGCCTTCGAGGCCACTTACTGACATCGCTCTTTGCTTTGGCTGTTCCTAAGTGAGCGTGTAACAGGCAGGGTAACTAGCTGGGGAATTTAGGACCTGAAGCTAAAATTCTGAACCTCAGTTGCTCAGACCCATATGCATATACACATTCTTCTAGCATGGGGCAGTCCTGCTGATTTCAGAGTCTAGTGTGGAAACAGGCATTTGTTTGCAGTCTGGCATAAGGAGGAGCGGGGCAGCGTAGAAGATCGTTAGATGCAGCCACAGCAGCAAGCTTGTACTACTAGGAGCAAAGTGAGTTTAGCTGTCTGTCAAAGGAGAAGTTCCCTAGATCTAAAAAAAGTTTTGATGGGAAGTAAAAAACAGGATGTGAAATTTAGGGTCAAACTCCTTAATTGTCTCAAATCCTATCTCTGTGTGGATAATACGCGAGAGCTGCAGCTGTCTGCTTAGTGATGGGCACTGGCCCCCTGGCATCAGCAGCGCGGCCAGCAGATGTTTGCTGGAATAGGACACTGGGAGGTGAAGTCTCAGTGTTAGCCCGAAAGAAGGGAGGAAAACAAGCCATAGTGTCAAAATGCAGCTGAAATCAGTGTAGACACACTGGTTTCCATCAACCAGTGGTTCTTCTTAAGTGTTTCCTGCAGCATGTCAATAGAAGTTTTAAAGTTGCGCTTTAGACTGTGAGTTTAGCGAAATTAAGACGGGAGAAACAGAAACCCTTAGTTAAAAAGACCAAATAATAACAAGATTTATCCCAGGCACCTTTGCTCTGCCTAAGGAAGAAGGAACGTAACGGTGACTTTCTCAACCTTCCCTTAAACATCAGAACCTCCCAACGAGGATAAAACAACCAAGCAGCCCCAGCCCTGGGGACGCAGCACGTTCCTTCTGGCAAAAACCATCCGTCAGCCTCTCTTACCTGGTGGGTGCAGGAGCTGGGGGCTCGGAGGTGTCCGGCCAACAGGTAGGCAGTGGGCAGCATGAGGACCAGCACGGCGAGCAGGCACAGCAGCACCGCGCACCGTATCCTCCTCAAATCCTGTCTCAGGTGCATCCTGGAAGTTTGGGTGCTCCCAGGAGCCGCCTCCTCCGGAGTCATCTCGGCCAGGCGGACCGCGCTGGAGGCTGCCATGCGAGCTGAGCCGCTGCCGCTGCTCCGCCACGGGAACGGGGGAAGGCGAAAACCTCTTCCGGCGTCTGCCCTGCATGGAGACCCCCATTAAATAAGAGCTGCCCCGAGTGTGGGAAGGCACCGCCGCACACACGCACCCTCCCTCCCAAGGAATGCACCGCCTACAATAGAAACCTAGCGCAGGGAAAGAGCGCACCGCGCTCCCCCAGCTCCCCGAGGTGCCGGCTGCTGCCTCCGGCTGCCTCGGCCCTTTTTTTTTTTTTTTCTGCCTTTTTTTTTTTTTTCCCGCTTCGCCGTGCAGAAGGAAGCTAGGAAAGTCCCGGTGGGTGGAACCAGGATAAACCCTGCTGCTGGGCTGGATAAGCTTGAAAGCTTTTCCGCATGGCAAAGGGAACATGAAACCGATGGAGTGAAAGTGAGAAGCAGGGGGAGAGCGAGAGCAAGTGAGGGGTGTCCCGGAGCCCCGGAGTTTCAGGGCAGGCCGGGGGGAAAAGGGAAGATTCTTTTTTAGGGAAGGTGAGGCTGTCGCAAGCAACCCCCGACAAAGGGTCTGGGTCTCTGAAACTTCGCTTCGTTCTTAGCCTTTTTTAGCAGAATTCGCAGGCGGCTGCAAATTGCTCGATGCACCTTTTGTACCGTAAGGTGCTCAGCTGCTCTAGGGTCCGTCTTCTCCGAACTCCCTTTGATTGTGTTTTCACAGGAGCCTATTATCAATACTTGGAAAGGCTGTGACTTTATTGCGCTCGAGAATGAATGATGCTACTACCTTACTTTATGGATAGCTGCTGTCTCTGATTTAAAAGGGCCTGCTGCCCATTGGCAGCCTCAAGAGCTGCTCAGCAAGTCGTTTAAGAGTAAAAAGCTCAGATGGGAGCCTATGTCCAGCTGGAAGGGGCTACCTTCTCCTGGGGAAGGCTAGTGCATGCCCACAGCAGCAGCACACCCTCCGTCCGCTGGCCTTGGCAGGAGCTGTGGGCAGAGATGTTGCGGTGTAGACTTGTCCAGGTTATTGAAATTGGAAATTTTCTTCCTGGAAAACATGATTTTCATCAAAACTGAAACTTTCTTTGTGTTGTGGTGTAAACCCAGACAGCGAGTAAGCCCCAAGAAGCTGCTCACTCAGTGCCCCCACCCAGTGGGATGGGGGAGAGAATTGGGAAAAAAAAATAGGAGATCTCATGGGTTGAGACAAAGACAGTTTAATAGGACAGAAAATGAAGAAAATAATGCTAATAATAGTTAGAATATACAGAACAAGTGATGCACAATGCGACTGCTCATCACCTGCTGACTGATGCCCCACCAGTCCCCAAGCAGCAATCTCTGGCCAACTTTCCCCTCAGTTTATATACTGGGCATGACATGGAATATTCCTTTGGCACATCTGCCCTGCCCATTTATGTCCCCTCCAAACTTCTTGTGTCCTTCCAGTCTTCTTGCTGGCAGGGCATGAGAAGCTGAAAAGTCTTTGACTTTGTATAAACACTGCTTCTGTAAACACTACCAGGACATTTTGATTTATACTTGTGAGTGCACTGATGTGCAGAAACTTCTCCTTTTCCCTGGGTAGAGAAACAGGGTGGAAACTTACTTATTTCTTAGTGACAGAGCAACGAGGTTTCGTTTCTCCCACCTCCCCATGAAAAACATGTCAGATTTGTGTTATTGCAAAATAATAGGAAAGAAAGAGAAATATTTTCTCATGTCTCAGTCTGTCTGTGCCTCCCCATGCTTCCCCCCTGACAAACAGTTCAGCTGTAGACTAGAAAGCTAAAAGTCATACTCCAGGAAGAAGGTATAATTTATTGAGGATGACTGAGGCTGTTCAGCAGCAGGGACAGGGCTCCTGGACAGCAGACTCACCAGGGAACAGGACAGGGAAAAGAGAAAGTGTGAAGGAGAAAACAAGAAATAGTGAAACCCTGTGCGGTTTAGTGAGATGGGACAAGAGGGCTGATAAAACACCGATTCGAGCCGAGCCACGTAACTGCTTTGTGACCTTGGGCAAGTGACCTTTTTTTCGTCTTTAATTCATTGTTTGTTTTCATTTAGCCTGTTCAAACCTTGAGGACAAGGACTACCCTCTGTTTTTACAGCATCCAGAACTCACTTCAGGCAAGACATGACTCCATTTATCATAAATTTAAAAGAACAGGACAGGGAGGAAGGTGCTGCTAAGGTTGGTAGAAGGAAAACTCATATTCCTGTGGAAGTGCTATGTAGAGATGTGATTTTTATTTATTTATTTACTTGCTGGGGTCCCATTTGCTTTTTCTAGGGCAGAGTACTACAAAAAATGAATACTAATATTTTGTCCCTGAGCATCAAAGTTAATTTCCTCTGTTGTGAGTGCCACAAAATGTTTAATGTACATTGAAGGCACATGTCCTACAAGCAGACAGCCATGGATGTCCCCAGTCTGAAAGCCAGTGAACCCTTTGGAGCTTATTCTTTTTTTTTTCATTTTCTGAGAAATTCTGAGTCAAAAAAGCTCAAGAGAGCTTTTACTGACCTGAGACTTCTTGCAGTGGTGTGTCACTTCCAGACCTCTGTTTGGAAGAGGTTAAGTAGCTGGAACCTCAGAGAGCAGGGGCTGGGCTCTTGAGATGGGCCGGGACCAGGTTCATGATCTGCACCTGGCTCATGAAGCCAAGCTGAGAAATTGTACTTAAATTCCCAAGAAAAGAAGGAGAAGATTCTTTTTGCTCTCCACAGCACAAGTGCATCTGGCACATGGTGTGCTTTTCATCTGCCAGGAGATGACTTGTCCAATTTGACTCAGAGAGGCAGCTTCAGCCAGAACAGGGAAGGGTGACCTTTGGTGACCAGGACGGTCTCGTGTTGCCCGTGAACGGAGCTGGGTCGGTGTGGGCAGGGGCAGTTCTGCTCGAAGTCAGTCACGGTGCTCTTCGGGTGTCTCCTGCTGCTCCTCATCTGCCCCCAGCTGAGCTCTCAGCCCTGACTATTGGCTAAACCCTCCTGCTCACATCAGACGTGATCCTGTGATCCTTAACTAGTTTCTACTGATGAGGGAAATCTGCAGGGGTTACCAATCCAGCTCACTTTTGTAGTTTAACAGGCTTTAAAGACAGGCGGTGTTTTGCTGTGGAGTTGAATATATGGGACTTAGAAACATTTTTAAAGAGAAGAAAAAACATGAAAGGAATTAGATAGTGAAAGAAACAGCTTGTCACTGGGGCATGCCACCACCATGCTGCCGAGTTTTCTCTTCTTTCTGTAGTGCTTTTGGGTCTTTCTGCATGCTTGTGCATGGTGCGTATGAAGGCCTTTTGTCTGAAGACTGAGAGAACAAGAAAGTAGAGTGTCTTTACAAATAGTGATAACACAAGAAGGGGAGTGTGTGGAGGTTTTTTTCCTGTTAGTGATGGAACAAAGAGGAGAGTGTCCTTCATGAACGAGGGAGTCACAGGATGCAGTCTGTGAGGAGAAGATAACGAGACACCTTGACCATTAGGGCTATTAATTAAGTCAGCAGCAAGGATGCTCTAAAGTTTTGAACTTTGAGAAAGAGTGGCAGGCTTAATAGGCCTGTGAATATTAACTTCTCCGCCCTGGGCGGCATAAAGTTGGAATTAATGAAACATGTGATGTGTGTTGTTAAGGGGGAGCATGGAATAGGCAGATCGGGAAGTCTGTACCTCCTGAGTACCTCAGCCACTGGAGAGGGTTTCATGCGGCCGAGAAATTAGGATAAAAGGGGGCTGTGTCCTCTGGCAATTTGAGAGACCTCACTGGGCCTTGGCAACCCCGGTGAACTCTCCCTTTACCTGAATAAAGTTCAGACTCCTCTGTCTTCTTTGTGAACACTGACCTCTGGAAATGTGATTTTCCGTACAAGACAAATAAGCTGAATCATCAATATGGTGAGGATAAAGCAGTACACACAAGAATGGTATTACAGGTATTTCAGTCTTTAGCATGGAAGATGCTTAGCACTTTGCATCTTTATTCATTCCTTGTCTCTATTGGGTAATGACTGTCGTTTTAGCTTTTAAGCTTTCAGTGATTATGGAGAAAAAGTAATCGAGCATTCAAAGATCATTTCACATAGTTTCTAGGAGTTTTCAAGTGCTTTTTGTTCACTTGTGTTCAGAATGGTTAATGTTCCGCCTGCTCTGTTTCCAGTTAAATCCTGTGAGATTCCCCTCAGAAAGTCAAAGCACGCAGCACCCTTCAGGCGTCCCTGCGCCTTCAGGCATCCCTGCCCATGACAGGGAGGTTGGATTAAAATGATCTCTAAAGACCCTTCCAGCCTAGGCCATTCTAGGATTCTATGATTCAACTGGGATGAGAAGGGGGGAGTCAGCACGTGATATTTGCTCCTCTCGATCTTGTCATATCCTTCCTACTCAGTACTTTGTTAGGTCATCTGGAGTCTCCTGCTGGAGACATCATGTGTGCAGAGGTGGAGCATAGAGGCTGTAGCTGGCTCTGAGCGCTCTCTTGCTGCTGCTGCCTTGATGCTGGGGCTGTTGGCTGCTGACAGATACTTGGTGATTGTTGCCTGTTGTGCTTTGCTGTGTCTGTCTCTGGTTCTCACCTCGCTGCGGCTGAGCATCGGGGCTGCACCAGGAGCAACGGGCAATGCCTGCTTCAGCCGTTCCATGGCCTGGGCCAGGCAAGGGGAGCAACGAAAGCAGGGAGTGTTAGCAGTGTGGAAATTTCTACTACACCAGGGTCAACCCATGGACATCCAACAAATTCAAGTGCTCCCGGTTGTGACTGCTGAGAACAGCAGGGCTGGAGGGAAGGCAGAAGGATGGGGAGGGCGGGGAGGGCTCATCTTAGCATGACCACCACCACCTTGGAAGAGGAACTGTGTCCTTCCTTGTGCACAAGGCTTGTGGGAGGGTTTTGCCCTCAGGTGGATATGGATGTACGTCAGGAGGGGCTTTTTGGGTCTGTCATTGCTCCTACATGACTCCTGACCACCAATAAGCAGAAGTAGGACGTAGCTGATCATGTGGAATGTTACCTAGTTAAACCGGATTTGTCACCAGACAGGAGTTGGGGACCAGCTCCTCAAGCTGCCCCTTGCCAGGGCATGACGTGATGGGAAGGAGTGGGAGGGTGCAGGATGGTTCCCCACTTTCAGCCACGGTGTCCCTGCCATGACCCGACACCTCTCTGCTGCTGAAATCCTTCTGCGGTGTCACGAACGTCCCGGGAGCACATTTCCCTCCCACACGTGTGAAGTGAGACGATCGGCTGGGCGGTACTCCCGTGGTGTCAGGAGCTGCAGGAATGTCATGGCCCAAGGGGATGCTGCTCCCATGTTCTTGGCTCCAGCCCACGGCTGCTGAGGAAGCAGGGGATGGGAGCTGCACCATGCCAGGGATTTCGGGAGAACCTTTCAGGGCAAATCCTGGTCTATCCCCTTGCGTATGCTGTGGTAAACCACAGTGCTTGTCGGTATGATGTGGACAACCTGGAATTTCTTGAACTTAAAGTGTCTGCACACGGCACTGTGTTTGTTGCTGCGCTGAACGGTTTCACCTTCTACTGCTGCTGCCACCGGGAGATTTTTCCCAGCAGAAAGACCAAAGCTTCTCTTCTGATGTCCAAGTAACCTTTCTTCACCCCTCTGCATTTACTTCAAAGAGAGAAAGGCAAATAGTACACAGGATGCTTTGCTCTGTACCAGACTTCTTGCACTGAGTGCACTGGGTCAAAGTGAGATGACATAAGGGGACTGTAAGGGCACCATCCCAGAATATCTTGGATGCAATGTATTGGGCAAAGAGACAGAAATCCAGCATGGTCCCTGTGGGACATAGACCCTGGAAGAACTCACCCTCAGATAGATTTCTTACCAGTGACACTGCTTGATTTGCCCAAGATGGGAGCCGAGGAGGGAACAACAGGTACAGCTTTTAGATGTCTGAGGGAGAAGGTTGCAGCATGGCACATGGAGGAACTAACTCGATAAGGGAAGAGCACCTTAGTTTCTACCTTAGCCTTCAGGTGAGGTGCAGGTCTCCCCAGTTCTCATCTAGGAGAACTCTCTGTACTTGACCAAGGTATTTTGCATTCAGGAGTTGTTGCAGCTCAGCAACACAAGGTGTTTTTTTCTCTTGGAAATCAATTTCTAGTGATCTGAAACCCTTCTGCTGTTTTTGCTCCTTCCTAGGCGTAATGCTCTCTAGTTTTCCTTGTACTTTTTTTTCCCAATGAATTTCCCAGGATCAGAAAGTAACCAGAGATAAGAAAGAAAGCTCACGATCCCCCCCCCCCCCAAAAAGTGAAAAACATTGTTCCATCAACCACAAAGATCATTTACCATTTACATTTGCGATAGTGCAGGCCCAGCTGTTTGCAGAGTTGAGAAATTATTCTTAGCCAAACTCCAGGCAAGGTTCTCAGAAAGGTGCTGTGAGGTAGATGCTCTACTTCTGACCACAACAGCACAGATGAGCTGAAATCAGTGAGCGAAACCCGTGCACATCTGTTAAGGATGGACTTTCCCGCTGTTGTTCAGGTGAGATTCACACAGCGTACCTGTATGCAGGTGCCAAGTCTGAACTCTGCTCCTCGATCATGAGACTGTGTAGGGAACAGACAGTATCGGCAGGAATTGATATAATCAGGGTGGATATATAAGGATTTTCTCCTGGACTGAGTACAAGGCGTATTGACAGAGACACTGTTCATTCCTGTCTGTTGCTGGAGTGGTGTCTATCTCAAATTTTGCATGAATGTATTTATATTGTCAGGAACAAGTAGCTGGACATTTTCCCATCTGCTTCAGTGCATACAAGGAAGTATTCCCTTCATGATCCTGGGCTCTTTTTTTCTCCTCACTGTTGATAGTCCCTAGCAAAGGACCCAGCGAAGCAGAGCTCTTGACTTGCTCTGCACCAGCATCCCTTCTTCACGTATCTGTCAGAAACAAACCACAGCTGTTGTTGTCTGAACATCAAGAGGTTGCTGAGGATACATGAAACAGCATCAGTGATGCACATTTCTGTGTGACAAATGCAAACAAATGAAGACAATCTGATTATATAGTACAGTTCCTGGTTATTTTGCAGTTCGTGGTTATTTTGTAGAAAGGCTTATTTGTCATAGATTGAGGGAAGAATGGCTTTGTCATTACTTTCCTTTCATATGTTGCAGCTGGACACAGCTGGACTTTCTTTTTCCTGTTGCCTTCTATGGGAACAACTCAGCTCAGAAACTGTCAAGTGTGAGCAGAGGCTCTTACAGCTCATGTGCTCCAGACTTTGCTGAGCAGGGCAGTGGTGACGTAGTCTCAGCTTGAGGTCTTGGCCTGTGTTGTCCTCATATATGCTCAAACCCTTGAGGCTCAGCCTGCCACGACATGCTTTTGGGTGATTCCCATTTCACTTTTAAGACAGGGCTTCAAGTTTTAGGCTGCCACCAGCACATGATGTGCATACCATAAAATCCTGGCATGTCCTCTTTCCATGTAGGGATGCCCCACGTTCCCTCAGGCAAGGCCTGCTGCTGCCATAGACGATGAAGTTGCCAAAATCACCCTAAGCGTGGCTGAAATGCGGGGGCAGGATGCTGCCGGTGTGCCAAGTAGCATGGCCCCGTGCCAGCCTAGTGAATGGAGCCAGAGCCAAGCAGAGCCTGGGTGCCATTTCCAACCTCTGCCCTTGCTACTGCTCCCCTCAACCACAGGGACATCGCCAAAACATGCAGGAATGCTTTTGCAGGAGAGAAAAAAATGCTAGGAAGCAAACCCCAAATGGTTTCAGGCAAAGCTCAGTGAGGAGGAGGCGTTCGCACGGTGAAGCAGGAATTTAGGGAGATGCCTCCTAGATGGAAGGTTGGTGTCAGATCCAAACCTTTTCTGCTGTACTTCTGATTTAACTGTAGCTTTTCTCCAGTGCTGAAAAACCTATTCACAAAGTTCTGACATCAGACTTGGCTCAGTGGCACAGCAGAGAGACAGACAAGGCTGCAGAGTCACAGAGGGAGTAGCTCTGAAAAAGAAAGAGCCCTCTGGCAGAGTAGGTGCAGAGAAGATCAAATCCAGACTCTTAATCCTTCTGCTTTGGGGAGCAGATAATTATCTGTGATGAAGAAGAAGGATCACTCTACTTGGGATATCGTATCACATTGCTCAAGTCAGTACGGCCACACAACCTCATCCCAGGCATCAGACCCTCTGCAAGGGCAGGGTCAGGGAAAAGGAGTCAGAACAAATTGACCTCAGGTTCTCTATGGCCTTCTGTGCATATGGTAGGACAGGGAACTTTAGCTTTTGCATGTGAAAGTAATCAATATCTCTCCACGTGCTGACAATTTCCCAGTGCTGACTTGATCCTGTTTTTTCCCTTGACAGAAGAGTGGGACGTGTTTGTTGCTCATTTACAGACCTCCTGCCACACTTCTGTTATCAAATATTTTGCCCTTTGAGCCATTAATATCTTTACGGCTCGCTTTGGCAGAGTCTTTGTGGACCATTTCCCATCAGGTGAATAAACTCAGGGCCAGTACCCTTCACTCGCACTCATTTCACAGCTCTCCTTCCCCAGCTGGTGGGCCAGATCCCACTCTCCAAGGACACGTGTGAGTGTAAAAGAGAAACAATTAGAGCCTTATGTTAGACATGTGATGCAGGTGTGAGTCTTTAGCATGGACCGTGGAGACAGGACTTGCCTTTGGCGCAGTTTGGTCTTCTCAGACCCCCACTGATGAGGTGCTGGGAGCTCGGCTGGGTGGTGCCATGGGATCCCCCAGGCTCAGGACACACAGCGCTGCTTTGTAGGGCTGGTGGGGAGCAGGTGCCCATGTCTCTGTGCCGGGAGGTCGGAAGGACTCTGCCAAACCCAGCAGCTTGCCCAGGAGAAGCAGTTGACCTCCTGTGCATTTTGAGATGGATTGAGCTGTGGCCTGGCACCATGTGAAAGGTGTTAGTGAGCATCATGATACCGAGAAAGCGCTTGTTTGGATGGAGAGAATGTAATTAATAACGGTACAAGAGGAAACCCCAGTGAGGTCCTTCTCTCTCTGGTTTCGGGCAGGATGCCCAACCTTCAGCAGACGAAGATTTTAGAAGTGATATTACTGGTGTGAATGTCTGTTTACAGCTTGATTCACGCTGGGTTTTGTGAACAGTAGAGGAACCTGCACATAAATTTTATGATCAGCCTTCCCTGCCAGGTCTTTATGGCCATCAACACCTGAACCAATTAAATTTATACTAGGATGGGTCCTGGCACTTACTGACGAGAGAGAACTCTAAAAAAATCCCAACATGTCTCCCATTTAAGCTGTAGAATTCCTTTCTGTAGATATCGTGGATGCTGAAAATTAACGTGAGTTCAAGCACATATTAGATATGTTTCTAGAAGAGGAGTTCTCTGTGGGAACTCCTTAGGATTTGGGTGTCTTACAAAGTCCTTGGGCCTCTGAGCCTTGCTGGAAGTTGAGGGAGTGTTTTGGGGAAGCCTTGTGTATGTGTGCCCCATACATGTACATCTGCACCAGGGCTGGGGAGATTTGGGAAGTGCCTGTGGAAATGCCCTCGTGGTAGATCTCTGGCTGCAGGGAGCAGGCAGTGCTGGGACACTTCTGGGAATGACTTCACCGTGGCTTCCCAATACTGGCGACTTGTCAGGGCTCCAGCAGGAGGAAACAGACACAGTTACTGTGCCAGATCTCGAGGCTATAGCTGTGGAGTTGGTGTGGCTACACCTTTATGACCAGCACAGGATGGGTGCCCACACAGAAGGAGGCCACACTCAATCGTCTTCCTTCTTTTGATCTGTATTTAATTACACATTTCCTGATCTGAGCCTTTCAGCCTTCTTATTGGTCCTTTTCCAGAAACCTGGTCATTTGAGTAATACCTCCACGGTTTCCCCAGGTGGGTTGTGGAAGAGTATCCCCAAGTGGGTTGCTGGCAGCCGTCTTGTGCACATGACGTGGGAGACTCCTCACTTGTATCGCTCTTCCCCTCCCTCCAAACACACCCTTTCTGTTGGCTGCAATTCTGAAGAACCTGCTTGCCCACACAAAACTCTTACCCTACCTCAAATGAAATTAAGGATTAAGAAATATATACGCTCCAGCAGAGGCTGGAGAATCAGTTTGCAAAAGGTTCTTCATGTCTGTTCTTCAGGAGCTGATCTTCAAAACAGCGTTCTCAGAGATGTGATGTATCATGAGAAATGTCAGGGTTCCAGGTGGAAAAAGCACGGGAAAGTTCTCCAAGGCCAGTTTTATATTTCTAAATCTGTGAAGCAAATACACGTATCATAGAATCACAGAATGGCCCAGGCTGGAAGGGACCTTAGAGATCATTTAATCCAACCTCCCTGTCATGGGCAGGGACGCCTCTCAACTAGATCAGGCAACACATGGGGACTGAACAGGGATGGAACCCAGGACCTTGGTGTCATCAGCATCACGCTCTAACCGAGTGAGCTAACCGGCTGAAAAAGCGAGTTGAAAAAGACATGAAGATCAGACGCTACATTTTTTATAGGCTGATCTTAAACATCTTTTAGGCTGTTTCAGCCCCCCTCTCTTAGAAGTCCTGCGCAAGACTCATGATCTTAGGATCTTTTCATTAATACAATGGAATTTTACTTCTATTGACACAGAGATAACAAACCCACCATGGTGCTTTTTTTTGTTGAATGTGACAAGCAATTGCAATTTATTACACTGACACTGAAAGAAGATGCAGGTGCTGATAACAGCCACGCTTGAGCCCATACAGTTTACCCTGCAGTGGGATAATTGCTTTTTGTTTATTGATTTTCCTCCTGTAAAAAATATCTCTATTGGTTAATGAAAGCAAATCTTTCTCAGTAGTGGAGGCCAAATACTCTTTTGTAAAGATGAGGAACACCAGATTGGCAGGTGTACGACATAGCGCAGTAAATTTCTTTGTGCTTTGGAGTTTTCTGTCTCTCCCCTCTCTTTGCTGACCCCTGGGAGTGTTTCCAGGCATACAGGAGATGCTCAACTCTTGCTGGAGGGATAGTGACCTCTCAGGGACAGCCTTTCTATAGGTATATAGACATGTGTTTGGATGCATGGAGGATGAAATTTCTCTTTTGCAAAACTATTCTTAAATTTAGCCCAGTGTATAATTTGAAACTAGTTGTCAGTCAGCATTAAGGTGGTTTTTCCATCTATGCATAAAGGGCTGAGCTTGATTTTTGGCCCTTGTAATTGCAGTGTATAAGCTGCTCTGTTGAATTAATAAATGATGAAATTCATTGTGATTCATAAGGATGCTTCATCCCACAACACAAGGCAAATCAAAACAAGAGACACTATGTAAGGTCTGTAAGGTCTCATGACCCTCTGCTGTGAGTGGACAAATGGTGGTTATGGTGAGCAAAAAAACCCACAATTGCGTACTAGGACAAGAGGTGAGGTGGGCCTGGGGAAAGGAAATTACAAATGGAGACAGGATATTATTTTCATGTTGCACAAAATATGTTGTCATGGTTTCAGATGCATTGGTGACACAAATGTGAATAAGGAGGGACTGACTCAAGCCTTCGCTCACTTCAGCTTTCATATATCCAATGCTAAACAGATTCATGTTTCAGGGATGATACAAAAACCTGTGAAAATCTGAGCAGAAGAGCAAAATCATCTGAGTTTTATAGAATTACCACAAGAATCAGACTAGGTCTATGCAATACTTACCTTGAATATTTGTGTGGCTTCTCACTGTGAAGAACTCTGTCAATATTAACACACTGCACTTTTCAGCACCAATGAAATGCAGGTATCATATGACTGATTCCTGAGATATACTTTTCTTGGACAGATTAGACCTGTTTTTCTTGGACTGATGCCCAAAATTGCTGAAGAAAGCTATCGCTTCCCCAAAGACAAAATTTGGTGCATTCCTGAGCTGCACTATTTGAACTGGAGTAAAGCTGGGAAATTCCGCCTGTTTTTTTGAGGTGACATTTCTGTGGAGGGAAGTCTTCTGTCAGGACGGTTATGTGTTTGGTTGCATGTCTTCCAATGCAATTGCTTTGGGATTTTTTGCTTTGAGATTCCTAACTTGATTTAAGAATTTTTTTGGGGACTCCCAATGGGAATTGTTTGGGCAACTGGGAATCAGTTCCCTCCATGACTGTTTGGAAGAGTATATCAAGCTGCAAGAGTATGCCTGCAGCTTATTCTGGCTTCCCATTAACCTGGGACAACAGGTTAATACAACTGCAGCCTCATGGCACTTGTAGAGGGTTGACAACCCAAGGCCTGACCAGGGAGAAAATAACTGTCTGCAGCAAACCTAACTGCAGACTGCCAACTTGGAAAATTGTAAGATGAGAACTCTGAAGGGAACAGGCTGGCTCCTGGGTCACCACTTAGAGGGGCTATAAGCCTGGTGCTGGTATGAACTGATCGTTGAGGTTCCCGTCACAAGAGGAGAGTGCTTAAGGTGGACAGAAGACAGGCTTGAACTACGGACACAGCTGACTTTGTGGGTACATGTGGCAGGAGGACGAGGGAGCAGTCTGGGAAGACTAGGCCGGTAGAAGACACGATGGCCAAATCTCATGGTCAATCTGTGCAGAAGGACCTCGTGGAGGCTGATAATTGGCTGACAGCTTGGATGTAGGTTGGCTACGGGGGGCTGAGATGGGAAAGTGGGTCTGTGACGCTGAAGAAACCAGCTTACAGCAGGCTTGAAGGCACCCAGATATGTGCTCCGATACTGCGCAGGTTTTGATAAAAGTAGTGGTGTAATTAGGACTAAGTTGCACCTCTGAAAGCCTACCTGTTTTGGATGGTGGCAAAGCCGTCATCTCAGCACAAGCAAAGGCTGTCGGGGTGTGGTTAATGAAGCAATCCACTGAAAGGCATTATTGCTCTGTCAGCTCCCTGGTGTGAATTACATCTGGAGTGGGGGAGGAAGCAGACTTGTTGTAACAGCCCAGTCTCAGATGCACGCTCCAGGTAGCAGTCTCTATAAGGCTAATGTTTCTGGCTGCTTTCTGAGGTCAGAAGTTTGCTACTTCTTAATTGAGCCTTTCTCAAGTGCCAAGGAATTTAATGAGTCAATTCCTGAAACCTGTCAACAGCTCTGTATCCCTCATCTCTTCCTCTGGGATCTCTTGGCAGAATCTCCCCTCTGGGATGAGGAGACCTCTGCCATAGACACCATTCCTGGGTTGTGGGTGTGCTCTCAGCCTATGGTCATGCTGCAAGCCAGAGCACGAGCTGGGACCGCGCCATCCTCTGAATCCTCAGGGATGTGTTCATGCAAATGGGGAGATAGAGCCGTCATGTGCTCCAGGATATCCATGAACCTGGAAGAGTGATGCAACAGCTCTCATCTCCCAGTCCTGCTGTGTGGGCAAAGCTGGTGACTCAATGACCTGTAGGAACCAGTAGAAACAATTTGCACCGAGCATTGGAGCTGAGATTTCCGGTGGATGATATAATAGGGTCACTGGAGTACGTTGTTGGTTCTTAAAATTATCATTATCTCTTGACACAGGATGTGACTATGCCACAATCAAAGCATTGACTTTTTGACTACCTGATAAGACTGACTGTATCTAATTAAAGCACATTACTTTTGTAGAGCTGAACTCCGAGCTATAGTTGCTGGAAGAAGTTATGGGTTAACCTATACAGAAATCAAGTGGTAAGCATTACATTGTTTTTTAAACTGGGATCAAAGAATTATTTGAAAAAGCAAAATTCACTACCAGCTCGTTATTCTTCTCTGCAGGAAACCTCTCTGGTAGGACAAAACAAAAGCACAATAGTTGATGTTAAAGTTATCATATGGTGAAAGTGCTGAGAAACAACTTCTCAACTAAATGACAGTCTTTGCTTTATCACAAAGTTATACCCAGTCATATAGCTCCTACTTGTAAGGGCATTGGTTAAACATCAGCTTGTTTTTCTACTTTCATCTGAAGTCACTGTATCTTACATACAGATGTCATAACACAACATTTGCCAAAATATTCAGCCTCTGAAATGTTTGATTAGCTAATCTGATGGGATTTGAAACCCATAAATTAACACACTACCATTGACAGTAGTAAGATTTTTTTTTTTTTAATTTTTGAGTCATAAATGTAGAGAAAGTAGGCTTGCAGGAAGTGTGCTGGGGGGGAGATGGATATGACGTTCTTGTGAAGAAAGACCGTTCCCTGATGCTCTCCCCCATTCAATTGTTAAAGGCAAATAAATCCCTTTTGGTTTTACATTGCTCGGTAAAGTCCTAGCAACACAAAAATAGAAGTGAGGTGGGACTGTTGTCTGGGAGAAGCAATAATTCTATTAGATAAATTATCCTGGGATGTGAGAGAAGAAACATGTTAGAAATGTTTTATGTTCCTCACCTAGTTTCACCTCCCTACATACAACTATCATGTAACTTCCAGAAGGCACCTGAGACCCAAGCATGTCCTGCTCCTCCAGGCCCAAAAACAAATTCCCTTTTGGCTGCATGGGGAGCAAGCGGAAAGGGGATGGGTACAGGGGCTGCAAATGGGCTGTCGAGCTGCCAGGAGCAATGAAACAAAATGCAGGCAGAAGGACTTTTGATTCTCTCTCTTAGCTGCTTCTTTTCTATCATTAAGTCTCATTATTGCCAAGTTGAAGAACGTAGACCTGGACTTTCAGAAACACCTGGAGAATCTGAGCAACGCAGGTTTAAGGGGTCAGTTTGAAGCACCTTAAAATAGGATTTGTCCTGTAAGAATTAGTAAGCAATTTTGAACGAGAGAGCAGGCACAAGTCACATCCTCTCTCCCTCCCTTATTCTGTGATTCTGTGATTCTTATGCTGTCATAGGTGGATCAAGCAAAACTAACATGGCTCCTCATAAACCTGCAAAACAATCTTGCCCCATGCTATACTCTCTTTGTCATGTACAATTTGCATGGTATTTGCTGTAGCTGAAGCACTAATGCCCATTTATTTGGAATTATCATTAATTAAACTCTCCTCTTTAGTTGCTGGAAAGTGAATTGTTTTGGAGAGCTTTAACATCCATCTGTAAGGTGTAATAAAACTCTTCCATTTGCAGAAATACCACGCAGGCTGCCACATCATTCCCAGAACCTTTACTTCTTGTCTAAAATTGTGAAGTGTAGCAAAAAATATCCTAAATCATTTCATCTGCTGAGAAAAGCAATGATCTTAAGGTAATGAAGCTGTAGAAAGCCACAGGAGTGTTACTGTAGTGACTTCTACAGCTTTCAGCAGAACAACCTTCATAGAAATAAATTGTGTGTGTTCATGTCGAGCAGATGCTGGATGAAAGATGCCCTTGTGCTTCCTTTATCGTGTTCCACTGAGGCTTTAGTAGAGCAGCCTTCTCCACCTCATGGGATGAAAGGAACCATGAAGTTATTCCTGCCTCTCTGCCTAGGCTAGCAGACTCCTCTATTTTTCCACTGAACTTTCCATCAGATTTTTGAGACACAACATTGCCCTTGTTTTCCCAAATGTCTCCTTTCCCTGTTCCTCTGGGTCATTCTGGCAACATTTTTTCACACTGCTGAGTGTTCTTGCCCTGTCTTTCAGTCCTCAATCTCAAACTCCCAGTGTGATGTCTCACCACCGAGCCCTCTGGATTCAGCAGGAGCTCCCTAAACTCTTGTGGATTCAAGGGAAACATCTCCCTTGATGAATCATCTAGTAACGGTTTTCAGAATGAGTAATGAAAGGGCATTTGGGGCCAAATGGTATCAGTACAAGGAATGAGTAATTACGATCTTTATTGGAAATCACAGATCTTTGGTAGACAAAGATTAGTAAGTCGAGGTAGAAAATCTTCTCCCGTATCTAGTTCTGGTTTGTTCTTTCATTTTCCTCCATGCCTTTCTCAAACTGTGCTGTCACAGGCTTGACCCAGGAGGCTACAACTCCTCTGCTCAGCTGTGTCCCAGCACTGTGGTACAAAGAGGGCTTCTTGTGAGTACCAAGCAGTCCATCCCTCTCCTCATTCACGGCTTTACGCTGTCTCCTGACTGCTTGCAGCAGCCAGCTAAAACAAACAGGGCGAATCTCTCTCGTTGCGGTGGCTGTTCTCATGGCAGGGAAGTCGTCTCGCTCCTGGAAATCACCACCACTGCTTGCACAATCCCTGGCACCCGCAGCTCGTAACGACATGCCATGAGCCACCTCTTGCTGAAGTGCCAGCACGCAGCTCTTGTGGTTGATCTGGAAGCCATGGGCAGCCCTCCCGTGCTTGGACGACAGCAGTTCCCATTCCCCAGCCAGCACAACCCCGCCTCGTGCGCTTGGGGTGCACAACTCACCTCTGTGCTGGCGCATGGTCATTTAGGGGACCATCATCTTTGGAACAGACTTTTGGAAATGAAAAGAGTTCTCTGTGAGTTTCGAGGCTGCTGAGCACCTGGACTCCAAGGGTTTTGATGGAGCTCCCTTGGAAAAGACTGCCTGACATAACAGTCTAAAGTGCTGCCGGGTGTGTATGGCTTTAGCATCTGTAGCAGCACATCCAGCTGAAAGTGTTCCAGGAGAGCTCAGTGAGGGTTACTAAAGGTGTGGAGAATGTAAGCAGGATAAGGCATAGACACAGATGAAGCGTGTGGGTAAAAGTCGATTACAGGCTTCTTGCAGCGTTGGTTGCAGTTACTACATAAAATGCCCTCGAGAGGAGGAATAGGACAGAGCGCTGACACACTGAGTGAAAATGTGCTTCCTGCACTGGCCACTGGCTTTGCTTGACTGAGCTTTGGATTTACGATAGGGAAAATATGGGCCTCTTATTTGTGAAGTGCTTGAGGATTTAATCAGAAATTGCTATAATTGTTACTATTAGTATTACTAGTATTAGTATTGGTATTATTGTTGTTATTGTTATTAAAGTAGATTTCTTCAGTAATAGGCGTTTCTTGAACACTAATCATGATTTCATCTGCCACACCAGGGTTGTTTAGGTTAATCTCTGCACTGTTTAGGTTTCAGTTGCGGTGGAAATACTTTCTAAGTATTCTCAGGTCACGTAACACAAAAGTTAGGCTGTCTACCATAATGACTGGGGAGAAGGGAACCACACAACTCTGTAAGAGAACACTTTTTTTTTTTTTTTAGTATTGGCTTACGTTGTTGGGAAACCAGCCGTGTTAATGTAATACTCCTTGGTGCTAACACAGATCTCAAATAATTCTTTTGGAAGATATTTAGTTGGTTCTAGAAATTGTATTTGATGCCTAACAGTGAAATAGGTGCTGAAATGCAGTTTAAAATCTAGCCGACACGCAGTGGTCTCTGCCTCAATGCTCAGCTTCAAAAAATTCACACATCACCTCTCAGGTCCACTGCAAGACCACCTGAACAGAGGTTATTTCAGGTTGTGTACGCAAATCGTGCAGCACCGAAGGGTTCTACCACAGCTGGTGCAATTGTAACATGAAAATAACAAAATGTGCCAGTTTGGAAAGGAAGGAGGACTGTGCAGGACAGAGGGGTGGTAGTAATTGAAAGGAAGCTTGGCTGGCAATGCTAAGGGAGATTTCTTGCAGCTGAAGACGAGTTAGCTCTTGGGTCTCTTCTGCTGGTGTGATCGGAAGCCCCTTCACCAGAGTTAATAGACAAATCTGCTGAGTTCCAGGCAGGCCACTTACTGCCTTTGCTGTGTGCTGGAATGATCAGCTCATCTGACACCTGACTAAAAAAACATAAAATGGCAGAGAAAATGAGCCCCACAGACAAGGCACAGCTTGTTACGTAGTTTGGAGAGCTAAGCTGGATTAGTCCACAGAGGGTGAGATGCAAAACTTCAACCCCAGGGCACATCCATCCCTTGACACTTCACTTTGAGACCTGTCGGATCTGACCAGAATGTTTCTGACAACAATGTTTTTCTGCTGGAAGGAAATTTTGCTTGAATGAACTGAAAACTCCTGGAAGAATGGCACTGCCTTTGTCAGAAATAACCATCCATAGGTTTCATTTTAATGACATTCGATTGAATTAATTTGTCTTAATTTCAAACTCATCTAATCAAGTTCTTTTTCTCTATCTTGGTCAAAGTTACACAGAATCACCTTGACTCTTCTGAAGCTAAATCTTAGACAAATTAAGGAATGCTCTTCAGGGGACAATTTTCAGTTTTTCATTCTTCACTGAAAGAAAACAAAATGAAACATCTGAACATTGCCCACAGAAAGGAAATTTTAAGTATCATTTCTGTTTAGCAGTGACAAAATAAAACCTACGGCTCCCATAGCATGAGACAATTCTGGTAAGAAAAAGAGTGGTTTTTTTGTAATACAAACAGTCTTTTGTGCACAATATGCACAAGCACATTTCCAGAGCTGTGTACTCTGTCCTGTTTTCCTTGATCAGAAAAAGTTAGTGCACTATTGTCCTGTGCAGTAACTTTATTTATCTTTTTTTTTTTTTTAAATTTAAGAAAGAGAAATGTTAAAAGTAGAAGCAGATTTTCAAGCTGTTCTGTGATAAATTTGGCACGCATATGGTGCAATATGCGTTTGTGAGGTGAACCCAACGGTATGGTTATGTCCGTGTTGCTTTGATGTTCTTTTCTATGGATCTTAGTTCAGAATTGTCAATCTGAGCTATTCCAGATATCTTCTGAGGTTACCAAAGAGAGCTGGACTAGACCTCACTGAATGCCTTAACTTCTAATCATTAACCACTTCTCATCTGGCCTTCCCTCACTTCTTCCATTAAAGCCTAGATTAGGAATGACTAAACGTGGAAATGCAGAAGCTTGGGTCTGAGGTGAGGCTTGGGCGGTCTCCACACATGCCAGACTTTGCAGAGGTGGATTGCTTTACCTTTTGATACTTCCCCCTACACCGTTTCAAGCAGCCCTGCTCTCCTCAGCAAGCTACAACAGCACGAAGGCTCCTCCACTGTGTGCTCACAGAGAGCAAAGCTGGGGACAGCCTCCTGAGCTGAGCTCTGCACTCCGGGAGCTACAAATCTTGTTGTCTCAGTGTATCTGCTGATGCCAACAGGTGTTGGTCTTTGTGCAGTGATCCTCAACAGGGCTTTTGCCAAGAAATTGAAGAGAAAAAACTGTCCTTTTCTGCTTGTGAGAGATATTGGCCCCCTTCTTTAACAGCTGACAGACTGAAACGCTCCTAAGGGAGCTCAGGAGTGCCGAGACCTCTTGGGTGGAATCTTGCGTTGAAGCAAGTCACGTCGCTCCAGCTTTGAGACCATTTGAGACTTCGGTACGGAGTTTGAGGTCAGCATCACAGCCCTCTTCAGCAGCCTCTGTACAGGTGCCATGAGTTCACAGCAACTCTTCTCCCCCATCGTTCTGCACTATCCGAGGGATGGGTTATGTCTGAGCTGAATCAGAAGCTTTAGTGCCTCAGAAATGTCCCTGTGGTCACTTGGAGCAACCTGACCTTTACAGGCAGGACACTTCACGACAGCCACCCACTGCACATTTCCTGAGAGGAGCACTCTGGGGACAAAGGTGGTGAGCACATCTGGCTCCTAGTGAGGACGATGATTAACACATATCGGAGAAATTATTGAGTCAGAAAATGTTTAAGAGAAATTGCAATTTTATTTTTTTTCTTTCGGTCGAAGCACTACCCTTAGTTTTCTTACTTTGCTGACAGAGCAGAGCCTAGGAAGGAAAGGCAACTCTATTTAATTCATAAATGTCTTCAGCCATGATGAAAATATTCCCAAGGAGGAGAGGAAAGTTCTAGAAATACAGTAAAGCTTTATGTTCTTGCACTGTTATTCACATTTCTAGTGAAAAATACCTGCATAAAGATGCAGCTAGGAAAAAAAAAAAAAGAAGAAGCATAAAAATCGGGAAGCCCACGCATGTGACCGCATGGGATGAAAGTCTCATTGCTTGCCTCAACACATTCTCTGCAAAGTGTTTCCTCCTCTCCACCATGTCCGGAGGCGGCCGAGAAGGCCACCTCCACGCAGAGAAACTTCTCGGCAGCATCTCCTTGACGAACAAGACACCGAGGAATGATGTGGGCGTTGCAGCCTCAGGGAGCTTCGTAACTGCCAAGAAAGAGAAGGAATAGAAAGTAAACTTCTCTCTACATACCTCTGCTTGAGAGGGATGCGGTGAGAATGTCCTTTGTAATCCCGGCAAGGTGACACTGTTCATTTGGCCCAGGGAGGGGAAATCACCAATATCCAGGCAAGATAACTTTAAACTCGTGCTCTGTGGACAACTGGCAGCGTTGTGATGTTTGTGACAATGCCAGTAAAATGTGAGTGCCTGATCCCAACTGAGTGAAGTGGAGGGTGTTCTACAGCTTTGACTTAGGGCTCATTACACCAAATTAAGAGTGGATCAAAAAACAAGATGTTTTCTTTATATCTTGATAAAAGTCAGAAGGAAAGTGGCCAGCAGATCAAGGGGTATTGTTAGACCCCTCCATTTGGTGAGACTGAGACTGTGTCTAGAATAAGGTGTCTGTTTTTGGCTAGGAGAACGGAATAGAATAGAACAGGATAGGATAGGATAGGATAGGATAGGATAGATTTCATTTGGAAGGGTCATCTAGTCCAATTACCTGACCATTTCAGGACTGAACAAAAGTTATCACTGTTATCACTGCATAGAAGTTTATATACAAGATAACTTGCTTTATCTGTGATTTTCTGGGGAGAGGTTTTGGTATTTTTTGAGATGTAAGTGCAGCGATAACAACCACTCAGTGTGAGAGAAGAGATGGCCACGTGTCGTTAGGAGAGAGACCAATGATGACAATGAACCAGTGCCGGTCAGCAGGGTAGACAGCAATACCCAACATTATATACATCATTGTTTCATTTGTTCTAATTCTGAAATTATGACCATGAGCAGAGGTGGAGAAAGCAGAAGGAAAAGTAACAGTAGTTGCCATGAGTCACCAGAAACATGGATTTAGTGGAGTTCTGTCTGCACAGCTTGCTAGCAGACCTGCAGACACCCATTGGTACATGCAGAGGACCTCCAGAGACCAAGCGCTGTTTCTTTGCTTTTGGTAGTGTGTGTTGGGCAGAGCTGCTGAGAAGGCAAAGGGGTACCTTGCCCTGCTTTTGACCTCTTTTGGGTCCAGGGAGATATTCGCTGTGTGGGTGCTGAGCTCCATATAGAGCCTTCCCCATGAACGGTACAGGTCCAGGGGGGCAGGAGGCTTCATCTAACACATGGGCTGTGTGATGGCAACTGGACTTCCCTACCACACAGGAGATAGGGCTGGCAGCAGCCCAGGCAAGGGTGAGTGAGGACCTGGAAGGATCCCAGGAAAGAAGCGGGAATGGGTTGTCTCCAACAGCACAGGAGAACTGTAGGAGAGGGGGGGGCTTCACTAGGGCAGGGGAAGTCCAGTCCTTCTCACAGTGTTTCCAGATCTGTAGTTGCTCACAAATCAAAGTCCCTGCAGCAGGCAAGCAAGCCTGGAATAGTTTGGCCATTTCTGGAAGCTCAGCAAGGGCGCTAGGGTGAGGTGAGGCAGCAAAACCACATCTCCAGAGCTCTAATAACCTTTGGAGTTTTTACCCCTCCTTTCTGGGGGGTGCAGTGTAAGGGCACGCTGAGCTATGTTGTCTTGCTTAGGATGGATCTGGACCAAAGGGCTGTGTCAATTAACATATTTAAGTTCAGCCTTTCTTAAAGTTTTTCTCCCCAAAGCAAATCTTCCCTTCCTGCCAAAACCAGGCTAATTGTTTTCTGGCTTGGCCCAAGTCCTGGAGTCATTCAGATCCCTGGCAAGATCCCATCCATTTTGCAATGTCTGGTAGTGCCTTGTCAAATGTTTTTTTCTGATTAAAGATCCCAACATCTGTGCATTACAGAAAGAGACTAAGAGCAGCAGGAAGCATGTGCAGGGCTGCTTAATGTGAGCATTGCAGATTTAGGTGCAAATGAATGAAATTATGACGGGAAATGTAATAGGACCTTGAGGTCTTGCACTGATGTCAATGAAAATATTAACGTAAAGCAGAGTTGAGCGAGTGGTTGGCTATGCCTCTGCATCTTTGATTAAAGTGAAGATTCTTCTTTATTTAATATGTCAAGCCTTTTCAAAAGGGGAGAAACTTTTAACAAGGCACTGTGGTTGTGGTGAAAGGTGGCAGAAGTTAGATGCCGTACCTCACAGGCATGTCTAAACGCATGTGAAATGGGGATGAGCAAGATCTGCACCGTGAGGACGTCACCATGATGGCAGGAGATTAAGCAAGATGTTTTGTTTGATCCTGAGCAAGAAGCTTAGGCATAAGAGAGGTGTGTGGAAAATGCAAGGTAAATTGTTTTAGCTCCTGGGCTTGTGGTCTTCTCCCTGGTGCTTCTCACCCCTGTGTCTTCGTAATGGAACTCTTTGCTCAGTTTCAGAGGAAATGGCCAAGGTGGTGTCATTGTCTCCTTCGTCACAGGATGAAGTCTGAAAAAGAGGGAACGCATTCAGCCCACCTATGAGCACACTGAATAGCAATTGCTGGCTGATGTCTTGTAAGACACACTCATTCTCTCATCACTTTCTGTTTAAGCGGAGTAATACCTGGCGACGTCAAATGTTACTACAGGGTTCCTCATTGCCTGCGTATCTTCTACTTGCACAAGACTTGGCCTCTTTCCATCACTGAGATGGTCAGAGATTTTGTATAGATTCACAGGATTCTCTCCTGCACGGTGTGCAGGTTGCCACAAAAGCCTTGCTCTTGAATTGTGATGGGCTCCAGCTGCCTCAATGCCTGACAAAATGTCTATAAAATCACTGCTCAATGATTTAAAATCATTTGATTTTCATATAAAACCACTGAAGTGATTTCCTCCCATTCTTCACCCAAATAATTCGCTGTATGAATCAGAGCCTAGGCTTTCTGTTAGTTTATCTGGAAACCTACAGCGTCTCTTTTAGAACCTTGCTTTGATAAATAAAGATTTGCCACTTAATCTCGCAGCTCCATCTGACCCACAGCTTCTGTTGGTGCGTGCAGGGGACAGGGTGCAAAAAGCTCTTTCTGTGCTGCTATGGAGAACCACAGCAGTGACAGGAGAAATGCCGGCGATCCTGGAGAAATTCTCTGGGGCATGTCACCTGGCTCGTCAGGGAAAGGGAAGGGAACGCTTCTAGAGGTTTTCCCGTCCTCACCATGGCCTTGGTGTGCCCAGCCCTGACTACTGAAAATCAGGCTGTATGACTTTGTTGGTGCCTTGCCACAAAAAACCAATGTCCTGAGCGTGTGTCAGGGCTGAGGACTGGCTGGGAAAGTCACTCTTCCAGGCTGGAGGGCTTGGGGTGGCCCCACACGGCGCGGGGACAGCTCTGCTCCTGGGGAGAGAGTGTAAAAACCAAAATGGTTTCTGAGCTGGGAAACTACTTGATGTCTGGTAGCTGTGAAGGGAAGAGTGCTTTTCTTTTTTTTTTTTTTGTGATAAAACAGAAAACCCAAAGGGCAAGGAAAGTAACGAGAGTAGCGCTTGTAATGAAGCATGTGAATAAATGCAGAAATGTTGTTTACGAGGGTTAGGGCGTTCGATAGTTCCAGGGGAAGTTGATGAGAGAATTTTCAGTGCTTATGATCCCTTAAGACCTGTGATTAATTTTTCGTAATATTTTCTAGAATATAATTAGAAGAGGATTTGAAAGACTTTTCATTATATGACACAGATAATTATTTTCCAGCAGAAGATTAGATTTTTTTGACCATTCCTTCTGGCTCATTGTATTGAGCCCTAACTTCTGGTACACCACCTGTCAAGATTAAATTATTTCAAGTAGGTTGAAACATTCTGAGTATCAGAACTCGTTATTAAATAGCAACACTGAACAGAGGTATACACTGCAATTTATCTTTCATCCTAAGAAGAATAGTAGACGTTAGCAGAATTAAACTTCTTTCTTTACAGGACTTTTTCTTATGATTTGTTCCTGGGAAGTCATCTCTTTATTTGTGGCTGAAGTGCATGATCCGATATGTGATGTATGGTTGAAATGTCGCCAAAGAATCATAAGCTGCCGTGCTGGATAGGTTCTTCTTTCATAGTATAGTATTTGGATTCTGATCAAGGATGCTGTGGGAACCACCTTATCCCACTTTAGTCCCAGGGGCTGGATCCCATGGACAGAATTCATACATATGCAATAGTGAAAACCTGCATTTTAAAGCGTCTGTCACTGTTAGAAGTTTCTCTGTTGATGTCGTTGCTGTAATTCAGGAGCGTCTATCTGCTGATGCAGAGCTGAAGTAACATATAAATACTTCCTGTTGTGGGTCAGGAGACACAATCCTCAGATGGCACATGGGCAGATGTTTTTGTACATGGTAGCTTATTTTGTGCAAGCGCTTTTGGAGGATGGTGAGGGCAAGGATATGCCTCACACAGGGCTTGTGAAAGTGATGACAGCTTAAAGCGGTTGCCCTTGACTCGCCGGAGCTTGCAGAGACTGCATTTACATGCTGAAGGTGGATTTCGTCTGGATCTCTAGTCCAACTTTGCTGTCCCTGTGCTGTCAGTGCCTGCGAGAAATCAGGAACAAGCAGCAGGACACGGTGTGAGATTTGGTAAAGTGTGGGAAGGAGAAGAGAGCCTCAACATGGGTCAGGAAGCCATATGCCTAGAGGAAAGCCTGGCTAGCGATGCTGCCTGCCCTGTAGCAGCATCACTGGTCCCAGAATCCTTCCTGGGATGGCCCCAGTTCATGCAAGGGTGGGACTGGGGCATGACCCTGGGGATTGTACCACCAGCAGCTGGCACTGTGATTGCCCGATGCTGGCACCGTGCCCAAGACAAATCCTGCCCTTGGGTTGGTGTAAGACTGTAAATGCTGAATCTGGGTTGAAAAATCGTTCCTGCATGTTGCAGGTGTTTGCTTCTCTCCATGACTCTCTTCAGAGCTTCTCCCATCACCTTCAACACCTCAAACTAAATAACTGAAACCCATTTAGCAGACCTCTGAGACAGGGATAAGGCGTTTTGGTTCCCTTGGGTGAAACGAGTAATTTTTGCACCACCAACCCTTCCAGCAGAGAAGATGCACTGGTCCATCCCAAGTAGCAGCTCCCAGTCTTGATCTTCAGCACCTCACTCCTTGCTTAACACTTTGGGGAATTTCAGAAATAAACTGTTATTAGCAAGGAAGCATCTACTCTGCAGCCAAGGAGAGGGACACCCCAACAGCAGGATGTTACTGGCCACAAGCAGTTTCTTGTACTCACCAATAGAAATGGGAGCTGTGGTGGTGGCAACGGGGATCGGGGCTGTCTGCTGTGTCAGAGGGGACCTGAGCTCCTCCTGCCTCTGGGAAGAGCCAGAGGCTCTGGATATTTTGGGTCAGTGTCTTGGTCTTTTCTGTGGCTTTGTCCAGAAATTCCAGCCTGGTCTTAGTAAACTCTGTTAATATGCATTTCAGTGAAACTGGTATTTTCCAGAAAGAAAAAAAAAAAAAAAAAAAAAAAAAAAAGCAAGAGAGGAAAAATGTAGCTTTGTTGAAAAATTTGTGAGTTGCATTTTCTGGGACATCAGTTTTCCCTGTGGTGCTGAGCCCTGCAAGCTTTGGGAAAAAAAGGAGAAATAGTTTCTTTCGTTTTCTTTTATGAGATATTCCCTTTTGTCTTTAGAATAATCTATTCATTTGGGTTCTCTGGTGGGCAATCACTAATGTAGAGTTGAGAAACAGATCTTTTTCTTCCTCTTTGGAGCCTGTTCTTTTAGGTAAAAAAAATAGCATCATGAATATGAGTTTACGTATTCAATAATATGGGTCTCCATCAAACAGGGATGCATATCTGATCTGGGTAGGCTCAGAATGTTTTAGAATCCTGAAGAATAGGTCAACTGTAGCATATGAGCTTCTAAAAACCATTAAGTAAAAAATTCCCTTCCTGTTAGGAGCTAGAATTGTTGCTAATGAATGGGAGTGGATTTGAGTTTTATTTCCTGGATAACTATTTGTAGTCCCTGTTGTTCAACATATTCATTTAGTCCATTTCGCAGGATTTGAGTTATATGGTAAAATCAGATAGTTTCCAAGAAGCATTTATGATGTATATAACCAGATTAACTGAATTATCTCACAAGCTAAGTAGGGGAGTGTATGATTTGGCTTACTTTCCCCATGAGCTTCTTTTTTTTTTTCCTTCTCTAGTTTCCTCTGTGTACAGTTTAGCTACAGCTCCCAGTATTTGCCCACTTGCCTTTGTTTTTGTGGATGGCTGAGATAGCAATAGGAGAGGAAACGCGTGAAGTGGACTGTAAATCAAACAAAATCAGTTATGACACCTCGAGCGAGGGACGTGAGTCAGTTCTGCTTTGGAAGGACCATAAGGAAAGCCAAGCGATGGCGTGTCATTCTGAGATAAGGGACACAAAGGAAAAACCAGCAAAGACACCAGTTTCACATTTCTGAATAATTAGTCTGTGCTTCAGGAGGTTGGTGAGCGACAAGATTTTACCGTGACCTTTAAGAGCGGTGGGGTGTTGCACGCTATGGATATAGCAGGAAAATCTCATGTCCAGGGTCCAGGTGATCTCCAGTGGCTGCTGGTGGGATGGGACGGTGCGTGGGGACACGGTCTTGCCCTTTTAGCTGGTGCAGCTGTGCTGCCCACTGGGAAAGGGGCTCTTGGGTTTGACTCAGGCCGGCAAGTTTAATTTTCCTCTGCCATGCATAAACTGGCTTCACTTCGCCTTTTAAAAGCATCAGTCTTCTAGCTGGCAGTGCTGCTAATGAAGTGTGTCCTTGGCAATTAACAACATCCCAGTGAATCTGCTACAATAAATCATCTTTTTTGTTTCATTACAGTGCTACTGATGTTAAATCTCATACTTCAGTAAAAAAAAAAAAAAATTACCTTCTGAATTGTACATGGCTTGTACCTCATGGGGTAGATTATTCATAAAGCTATTCCCTAATTTCTTGACCTTTTACGATAAGGAAGGGACTTTATCTGGATAGAATTTAATATAAGAGGACTTCTAAAATGAGTCACATCTATTGTGTTTTCCTATGTAAACTTACAGTTTGTCTAAGCTGCTGTAGTTTTCTTTATCATATTTATCAAAAGTTTAAAATAATCTTTTTTTTTTTGATCTTTGGCTCTTTGATTTCCATTACCCTTTGAGTGACTTTATGCACTCCGAAGTCCTGGTTGCTTATTGAGTTTTATGATCTTTAAATTGAACTGAAGTTATTTGGAGCTTAAAAAAAACCCTACTCTGTATGGTAACGAAGGATCAGTGTCTAAGGAAAAGCTCAAGTGACTCATTAAAAATATTGACGCTAGACAAACATACATTACTGTATTGTTCATATAATGCCATGACCCAGAATTGCTAAGGCACCTCAACTCATGCGCAGTTCCTGCTCAAAAACACTCACATATTGAAGTGGACACATATTTTTAGAGCCTCTTGGTTGCAATTAAACACCTGCTTGAAGTGACGTCTACCTCGAAGTGTTCCTCTGAGTCAGAGCAAAAGTAATGAGCACCTTCCAGGATTGAGTTACCAAACTTTAATTAGCATTCAGATAAAACATTTAAATCATTAAATCTTCAAACAGACATTGAATTCTCCTCTGAGAACAGGAATCAGAGGTGTTTATTCAGGAAAACACCCATCCCCCAATATTTAAACTGCAATAATTAACATAGTACAATTTTATTTTACATGATATAATTATTTTGACATTTCGTATGTGTCTATTGGTAAAGCCCCAATGAACTGTCTCACAACACAGTCAGGTTTACACATGAAAAAAATACCCTTTAAATATAAAGGCTCTGCTATACTGCACACAATTCTGCTTGCCAGAGGCAAAAATTCTGCTCTTCTACCACTGTCAAGCTTCAGGAACTTGGTTGAAGCTCCTGGAATTACATTCATATAAAGTATTAGAAAATTGTGTAAAATTCTCATTTTTTAAGCATTTAACTTATTCTTCCTCTGAAGCATAAGCTGTAGAAGTAATTATTTTCAGAATGTTGCATAGGCCAATACACACTCACATCCCTGGAGTTAGAGCTTCTATAGGGATCATTGACCTGTTCAGACAGGTGGACTTTTTTTTTTTTTTTCTCTATTCATCACACTTCTTTGGTTTCTGTCTTTTTTCCCCTTTTACTTTATATTTTGTTTGCTTTTCCCCATCCCCTTTTATGCAGAAATAGAGACTGAAAAAGAGAACGAAAGAGAAGAACTAGAATAATAGAAAAACAGGGAAATTAAAAATATGCAAACTGATGAAAAAGATATCAAATACTTACTAGAGGGTTTTAGATGAGAAAATAGTCACTTTGAAATCTAAGTACTGAATCTAAACTAATTCCAAAATGCTGCTCTCCCTCGGTCAGTTCTGGACAAGTCCAAGCAACAGTTGCTGATGGGAATGAAAATGACCTAAGAAGGAATATCTTACTCTTCTGCATTCATAAATCTAAAAACTTCACTGGCATTTGTGTTTTACCTCACAAATGTGTTTTTCTGGAGAGCCGTGGGCTTTCCGTGAGCCTCACACAGCCTCAAAGCACAGGCAGCCCTCTCTGGGGAGCTATAGAAAGCATCCCTGAATTATCAGCAGAAAATGTCAACAAATTATCAATCCACAGACCGAATAATCTTTTATTTATCTCGAATTGAGTGAAGCTGTTGAGACTGAGGAGCCGGTGACCAGACTGAGTCAAGCCTCACGCAGCAGCTGATGATGCCTTATCTAGACGGTTATTTCGGGTGTTCTGACTCACCTCCTGAAAGTTCTTGCTTCACGGTGGCTATAGAGGGAAACAGGGATTCTAAATTTAGGCACTGTGGACATAGCTGAAGGGAAATGGTGTGCCAGTCCTGCAGGATATTGCATCTCAGGAAAAAGAAACGATGATTTAGCCATGATGTACAACACCAGAGGAGGGCGGCTGGTGCGGGGAGGAGGAGGTGCTGAGCGTGGAGGGGCTGGAACCTCTGACCCTGAGGAAAATGTCAGGTTCCAGGGACCTTTCACCTTCACTCTCCTTGGAAGCACCTGAATTTCATAACATGCCGTGCTGTCCTGCTGTGGTCTCTAACCCCCGCTACCCCAAACCTACGAGCTTGTGGGATGAGTACTGAAAAATTGGGAATTCAAACCACTTTATCTGAGCTCCCCTGGGCAGGAAGCGGCTACAGAACGCGCTCTTCCAAAACATTTTGGCAAGACTCTGTGTCCTCACGGTCCATCATAGTTTCATAAGCTGAGGCTGGAAGAGGTTTGGAGGTCACTGAGTGCAGTGCCTGCTGTCGCAAGTGTTGCTTGTGATAATTTCGATTTTACAGTTATTCCTCCTACAGAAGCTGCCCTTGCTTTGACGTTTTCCCTTGCTATTGCAACAAGCACAAGTTGTATCACTTCCAGTTTTTTACGACCTATCAGTAAGGCCCAGTTAGAGGTCTCAAAAAGCAAAGTCTTCTTATTTATTTTGCTGCTTCGTTGGTTATTTGTGTTAAATGGTCCCTTTCTTACTTTAACTTCAGGTTAGGGTGCTTGAAAACAAATCAAGCTCCTTGTAATTCTTCTATCTAATAGCATTATGAGGAACAATAATATTAATTTAAGAGGGTGAGCAATTGGCTGAGGCTTTTGCAGAATGCTGTTTGCTCTCCAAAAAATCTGAGTGCAGAAGAGGTAGTCACCTTGCAGAAGACAATCAATGCACTGTTGATCCAAGTGGAACCTTTAAAACAGGACTGCTCTGAATTTCTCCTTCAGTGACTGTGATATTTCCTCCCTGTGGGAAGTGCTGAAGGAAATAAAGTGAAACAAATCCAGAAGTGGAGTGTCAAGTCCCTCAGCAAGCACTTGCGTAGACTCAATAATGAATCTGTGTCAGATAAGCCGTGACCTAATTTTCAGATCCGAGATTCGAGGGCTTTGGATTCAGGCCAATTTCATGGGAAGTGAAGTCTAATTGTAATCCTGGTTTCAAAGTCTTCACAGCTTTGGTGAAGTTCAGATCCAACACTGTTATCTCTGATACTAAGCTTGATCTGATTTTGGTTTGCTGCCCCCGGGTGAATTTGGATGGAAGTGTATTGCACTGACTCGACTTCTATTTAAATCCCTATTAAAATTTTCTCTAGCAGTTAACAACCAGAATTAAGCCAATAATGCACATTTTATCATATCAACCAAGATTATGAATGATGTCAGATATTAACACCCACAGACGCTCCTTAGTCAAGCAGAAAATAATTCAAGAGTGCAATGTTTTTGGTGTCTGAGGAGGACCAAGTAACCTCGACAGAGCAGACTTGTTTGTGAGATTGTTGAAGCTTCCTCTTTCTGGTCAAGTTAGCAACAGAGCATTTGCATAGAAAACCAGACGTTTGCCCCATCTGAGGACAAATTTTCCAAGTTTCTCTGTGACTTTGGTGCTTTTGGTAGTCTCCCCCCATTTCTCATGGACTGAGCCCTGTGGTGGGGAACCAGAGCAGGGTCTGTGGGTCTGAGGTGCTTCCACAGGAGGGCGAGAACCTTCCCGCAGAAAAGTTCGTCTGCTGCAAACAGCGAGGCTGAGCCTCTGGGGAACAGGTTGTTCCCCAACAGGTGTTGTTGTTGATGTTGCTTGAAGGCACGTGACATTTTGTGAAGGATCAGCCTGGGTTTGGCTTGTTTTGGGGTTTTGGGGCGTTTTTTTCTAATACAGGATTGTTGTAAAAAATGACCTGCTTCAAAAAAATTAAGAAATAAGAGAAGGAAAAAGGATGAAAGTGGGAAGCGACGTGGAGTCTGCCAGAAAGTGTGGAGGCTGCTGCTTGGCTCAGGGCCTTGTTTGAGTGAAAGCTATTTAACATTTCCATAGCTGATGGCAAAATTGCTTGCTATTTATGGCTATAATTTATTCTTATTTCTCTGAGGCAGGAGAGTAGAGGCCAGACTGCTTTATCCTGTGGTATTAAAAAGCCTGAGGCTGAGACGCTTAGCGCTGCTTTGTCAGGATTTTCTCCATCTGGGAAAGTAAGAGAATAAAATCATCCTACGCAAAGAGCTTCTTTAATTTTGTAAAGAATGGTCTTTCTCCTTCAATTCAAAGCCTTCAGGAAAAGAGGACTTGGACAGAGTGTGTGAGTAAATGGGTATTTTCTTTCATTAGCTGCCTTTGCTATATGCGGGAGCTATGATTCCTGATCACCAGGCTTGCTTAAACTTCTCTGGGCATTAGTTCTGTGTGTTGAGGTGGAGATAGAGAGAGGTAAAAATCCCTATTCAGACAGATTTATAGGGTCCAGAGGGGTGAAGAAATGCCAGTGAAGGTTACAATGTTATAGGCATGGTAAGCTGACTCTCATAAAAATAATAATTAAATTTTTTAAGGGAAAAAGAAAAGTAAATAATAGAAACAAGGGAGAGAAAGTTTAACAAAACAGAAAGTAGGTGTCTCTACAATGAATCATATGAATTGCTCATGATCCTTTGAAAGTTTCTTCTGTATTTTGAAGTCACCTGTTCAGTGGGATAAAACCTCACCAGTAGGTACCTTTGGCTTTTGGTGACGCAACAAAAGTAACAAATTACTTCTATTATGAGTATTTTGAGTGTTGATACGGACAGTTCACTAAGGTCTAGTCACGTAAAGGAAAGAAGTTACAGCTATGCAAGGGGAAAAACTCCAATACGGTGAAAATAGATGTTAGTAGGATCTTAGGGGTGAAAGGAAAATAAGAAAGAGTGAACAGGTACCAGGTTTTATAACTTTTTGATCTCTTCCCTCTCCACACTGTAAGAATTAATTTTCAAATAATGATGATATTACTGCAACTCATAAAACAAGAGAACCTGAGATTACTCTTTTTATCCTTCATTATCTAAGATTTCCAGTAAGCCAAAGAAGCCCAAGTAACACCTATCTTCTGGACTGCCCAAACACCACAGCTCTCAGCTGAGGGCCAGGTCTGAAAATGTCTTTGGGAATGTCCAGACCTCAGTTCTAAATCTTGGATTCTCAGAAAGTGCAGGCGTTCGGGATGCATTTACGCACCAGTGCGGTCTGATGTCGTGCAGGGTACTGTCCAGCAGGTAGGGCAGGATTTGAAGAAAATGTATTGTAATGAACTTTGTTTTGTGGCTAGTTTTGCAACTAGATTCCTATTTCAATGTTTGTTATAAAATGTCCAGAAACCCCAGGCGAGGACAAAAGTTGAGCGCTGTGTGTATATGAAGTCTCTGACTCAAAGAGCTTAATATTTAAATAGAGAAGACAGATAAATATTGGAAAGGAAGACACTTGGAAGTAAATTGCATAAAGTCCATAGCAGAATGCAGCACAGAAATACTCTGTAAGTCCCACATCTCTTTGACCTGCCCCAGAATTTTAGCTACCAGCTTGAGAGTCAACAATTTCATCATTTTTTCTTTCGTACAATGTATCTGTCAAGCTGCTCCAGAGCTGTGGTCGCATGCTCAGAGCTGTGGTTGCATGCTCCAGTTGTAAATAAAGCCTTGATTACAAGTTTTGGCTGTTAGGTTTTTTGAAAGACTGTGTCAGAATACTATTCCATGAAATTCAATTAAAAGGATTTCCCCATCTTCTGAGCACGGGCACCTTGCCAGTGGTCCATTAGCCTAATAATCTTGATATTGCTATTCTTCCCATAATCTGGTTATGTTTTAATCTGCGTTTACACAGTACTGTTTTGAGGAACTGTTGGCAGATCTGTGGGTTATGTGCTGGATAGTCCAACGACAAGCCTACCCTGAGCCAAACCAGAGGAATCTGTCAGGTGTGGGTCTTGCAGTGGTTTAGCTTTTGTTCTGGGACGCTCACAAAATTCCTTGTTTACCCTGGCAATGAGGTAAGATAGGGAATTTAAAACAGGATGTTGCCTAATAAAAGCAGGCTACTGGTGTTCAGAGAAAGAGGAGTCTGGGCAGCAGTGGGAAGTCAGAGAGCTGCTGGCAGTTCATCGTACCTCAAGATCCCGAGAACATTTTCATTGGGAAGAGATTTTTCATTCAAGAAATTAGGATGATTGAGTGTTACTGATACTCGGTCCGTCACATTCAGATATGTCAAATGGAGCTGGAACAAGGTCTTGAAGGTCTTTTCCTGGCAGGTTTCTGATGCGCACCATGTGGATAACATTTGCCTGCTGACTCGGTCGTTCACAAGGATCTCTATCTTGAGGTCGATGGGGTTTTTTGAACAGTAGGAGAAACGAAAGTTCAAGTGGCAATAGATCAAGTAGAGGCCTGGTTCTTTTATCACCAGCTCTTCGCTCTTGCACTGGATGTCCTTACAAACACCCTTCCGGGCCAGTTTCAGTTTTGAACTGTTACTTGTGGCAGACACTAGAAGGGAAAGCAAACAAATTTTAAAATGAGCTGCTGTGCTCTAGCGACCTGGGTTCAGCCTCATGTGACTTGCAGCACTGTATTTCCTGCTAAGTGGAGGCACCTGTTCAGTGGCTTTTCTGCAGGAAGCTCTAAGACAAGACCCTGGCCAGGCAGCTGGGAGTTCCCACGTGGAAGGTGGGGTGTTAAAAAGTTCTAAGAACTTAGCCATCGGAAAACCCAAGGCAAGGAGATGCAGTGAAAATGGCCTTCTGCAATATTTAAAGGGAAATAACGGAGATGTATGTTCATGTGTTTGTGTGCAGAAGGTAACTCTTTATTTATTTTTTTCTTATCAACTTAAAAAAACACGTTTATGTGACCAGGTAGTGAGTGGGGTTACCAAATGCACTCCCATTCCAGGAACGCTGAGGAAATTTTTCCTATTAAATGCCCATTAGCTCAAAACGATATTTGACCCTAAAACCGCTTTCAAGAACATGGACACTCTGCTCTTCAGCCTGCTCTGCAATCTCTCTTTGCTGACTCTTGCCTTCCACTTAGCTCCCCACTGACCTCTCATGTACGCAGCCGCTCTCTTGGTCATGAGATTCCGTAGGATTCTTAAATAGTCTTCCGAGGTGTTCCCTGAAGGAAGCAACAGATTAAGTGACCACTCCTGAATTTTTTTTTTTTTGCACTGTAAAATGCTGTCAGCACCTCACTTATTTTGCTGTAACTGTGCTATGAACAAACTCCACAGCAGCAGCTCCAAAGCAACAAGCAGCAGCAGCTAGAACAGCGTGTAGGACTTACTCCTTGGCTGATAAATATCTGATCTGCACAGGGAATTCACGCCAGTATAACTCCATCAGTAAATTTATAACAGTTTAAAGCTCTGGTAGATTGAATCCGTTAGTAAAAAAAAATTGTATTTCTTACTCTCTTTCCTGCAAATAGAGAGTATGTGCAGGGAATCTTAATTTAACCAAATTATTCTTGCGGTGCAACTACTGAAAGAAACTTTTAAACATTTAACTAGAACATACTTCTGAGAACTGCTCTTCGGGTGCTTTTGAAGTGTTGCTCAGGTCTGACGGTTAGAAGGTGGATGTCACCAGGACTTTAGGTGAGGCTGTTGGTTGTTCAGACCCGAATCCCGCCCGCTAGAGGAGCCGGGACAGCCCTGGGCTGCCTTCGCCTCCTGCTGCAGAGCCGTCACGGCCGGGGAGGGGCACCCACACCGCCGGCCCCCGGCTCCGCGCCAAAGGCAGCTGTGTGTCACGGGAATGCCCCCAAAATCCGAAGCGCCGGGGCGGGGAGAAGCCGGGGCTGCCCCGCCGGGAGCGCCCGTCGGGGCCGGCTTCCTCCCACGGCCGCGCCCGGCGCTGCGGGGCGGCCCCAGCAGCCCGGTCCGCAGCCCGCGGTCCCACCGCCCGCTGTCCCGCCGCCCGCATCCCGCTGTCCTATCGCCCGCATCCTGCTGTCCCACCGCCGGCATCCCGCTGTCCTGTCGCCCGCAGAGCGGCACTGCATCCTGGTGTCCCAGCTCCTGCACCCCAGCTCCGCATTAATGTTTATAAATATGTACAGGGTGAGTGTCAGGAGGACGGAGCCAGGCTCTTCTCAGTGATGCCCAATGACAGGAGGGCAACAGGTGCAACAGGTGCAAGCTGGGGCATAGGAGGTTCCACAAAAAAACATTAGGGAAAAATATTTCACCGTGGCAGTGCCGGAGCCCTGGCCCAGGCTGCCCAGGGAGGTTGTGGAGTCTTCTTCTCTGGAGACTTTCAAACCCGCCTGGACGTGTTCTTGTGTGACCTGCCCTGGCTGACCCTGCTCTGGCAGGGGGTTGGATGGATGATCTTTCGAGGTCCCTTCCAACCTCTAACACTCTGTGCTTCTGTGGTTCTGTGATCTGCATCTCTGTGTCCCATCTCCTGCATCTCAGCACCACATCCCAGTATCCCAGCCCCTGCACCCCACCTCATCCCCTTACATTTCACCTCCTTTCCAGCCCTATTTCACCTTCCCATCTGCTCTGTGTAAGCTTTTCCTCCTCTCACCTGACTGGGCATTCAGTGAATGGCACTGATTACTCCTTCATTTTGTGATGGTGTAGAGCAGAGTTTGTACCATCCTGTGCAGCCCATGGGCATATGGATGCACAGACAAGATACAGATTCTGGAAAATATCTGGAAGATATCCCGGTGGCTCCCCCTAGACAGGTGAATGGTTATTTCTCATTGTGTTAGCTCTCCTGTTTTCCATCTCATGGCCCTGCTGCGGCTGTGGAAGGGATGTGCACAGGAGCTCAGATGGGAGATTGGGAATTTCCTGTGGTTTATTCTACAGCTAAGTACCAGGAATAAAGTATGAATGAGTTTCAGTAAAGCATTGCCAAATTATACTCCCCTCTCCCAGACTACACAAATCACTTAAGTTTTCCTGTGACTCATTTTACAAAATCAGTGTAAGAGTCACCCACCCTACAAGGGTCTCTGAAGGACTGGTTAGTACACAAAACTAAGGTCTACTAAATCTTGATTCTACTCTGTGACATCAGATGACGTATTTTTTGTTCCCTACATGAACAAGGAGTCTACTAAGTGCGGAGTGAGGCAAGGATCTTAAATTTCATAGCATTTCTGAAACTAAGGGTACAAAAAAGAGATTTAAATCCCCAGATCGTTGCAGTGTCTGCATGGCCTGATCTCTAAGAGGTACTTGGTCAGGATGAAGGATAAATCAGGGAGAAGCTGGTCCCCTAGACAAGTGCCCCTGGCTGGTGATTCGTAGCGTTGCACCCTTTGCGCTCTACTGCAGAGACTGTGGAAGTCTTGAAAGGATTGTGATCTGTCTCTGATTTCAGTAGTTGAAACGCTTTTGAGGGAAGCAGATGCTCACTGCACTCCAGGAATAAGTCATGTATCAAAGTCCCTTGGCCACACTGGAAAACCCCACAGAAAAACCAGAGCCTACTTTCCTGCTTTTGGTCGTGTCGGTATGGTGCATCAGTGGGTGCACAGACACTGCAGAGATGTGGAGATACGGCATAGGGTAGCAAACCCTTGTGCTACAGTGGGAGCAAGTCTCTGGTAATGCGTAGCCGGTGCCCTGAGCCCACTTGCATTACAAGTCTCCTGCAAGAAGGGAGAGTATTTTTGCAGAAATTCAGTGGCATTTAGAGGGTTTACCCTCTATAAAACAGAAAATCCCCTTCTGCTGAAGAGGCTTCAGAAGCTGCAGCCCTGCAAAATCTGCTAAGCAAGCAAAATGCTGTGCCTGCACAGAACCAGCCCGGTGCTGCCAGGAGCAGTTAAAGCTGTCTCAGGATATTCCTGGCATCTCTCAAGGTCTGCCCCACACTGATCTATCTGCACTTCGTGCTTCCGAAGCTGTACTTACATTTATTGATGTCAGCAAGTTTTGTGTGTGTGTGTTTATACCATTTATTGGTGACATCAGATGTGTTTCTGAGAAGGCGAGTTGTGGAAAAAAAAAATTCCGGTACTTGTTCAACTGAGGCAGCTTATAACTGTTTTCTAGTTATTTCTCAAATTAATTCTTTCATTAGTAAGAGAGGAGAGGCTGAAATTACTAGAACTTCAGGACTGATCAATGGATATGTTCAATCACATCACCTAATTGCCTCTGCACTAGTAACAGCGTAAATCAGAAGTAATCCCACTGAAGTCAATAGGATTATATGAGCTTAAAAACACCATGAGGAGGCAGAAAAACAAAGACACATTTAGGACAAAGTACCAAGGAGATCACACGGGTTTCATGGTTTGCTGTGATGCACAGACACTGTAGATCAGGCTGCTTTAAGGAAGCCTGCTGATAAGGAAGGAGTCCTAGTAGGATTCCATTTAGGCTATTTTGTCCTTCTTTAGGAAAGATCCCTTTTACCGTAGGAGAAGCATCCAGAGGCTGCAGCCCTGAGGAATAGGGCCATTTCCATGAGCTTAATGCAGCTTTTCCCCACCGAGCCAAAGGGAACACACAAGAGGACTGTGAAATAGGACTCGGGGGAGCTGCAGCCTGACGGACACTCCTGTGATTTCCACCTGCAGTGCAGAATGGAAAGAGCCTCCTCAGAATCCTGGCCAGCCGAGAGGAACCCAAGGGCTGCTGTCAGCCAGGTCCAAGCAGATGTGACTCTGTCTGGGGAACTCTCCTCACTGCTGGCTGTCTCAGTTTCCCCATCTCTGAGATAGGTATAAGGGGAGCACGGGCCAAGGGCAGTGAAGCCAAGAGCTGAAAGTGTCATGCCAGAGTGCAAAGTGTTACTACCCAAACACGGAAAGCCCCTCAAATGGATTTTCTGAAGCTTGTCCTAATCCCAGTTGCCTCTTACAGTGAGATTTCTGCACTGTCCATGGCATTACAATGAACCGAAGGCTGAGTGTAGGCAGGCACGAGAACAGGTCTAAACTCTGAGCTTATTTTACAAAGTAAAAAAAGTACGGGCAGGCAGCAATCAGCTTTCGGTTCCTCTGTAGCCCTCACTGATTTAAGTGCTTATAAAATTAGTCAAGGTGCTTTCATACATCCCTGTCAACATGCAGAGTTAGCAGAACTTGTCTAATTTTCCCTCTCAGCAGCCGCTACTTGAAGTCCCCATACCTATCTCTAACTCTTTCTTTCCAGTTACGTGTCCTGCAAAGAGCTGCCAGGGGGTGCTGGGGCTGTCCCAGCCGAGGGATGTTGTGACAAGTGCCAGATGGGTGATGTCCTCTCCTGGGCTCAGTCGCAGAGCTGGGCTCTGCTCCTGGCTGTCCCTGTCACACGTGCACTGAGTGTAGTTGGTCCTCGAAAGCCCAAGGACCATTACTGTGGTCCAGTGAAAGGGGCCTGAACTCAGCTGCCAGTTTTACCTCCCTCCAAAAATGCAAACTTTAGAAGTATCCCTTTCTTTCCTCCAAGTTTAGGAAGGACCTCTTATGAACTCACCACCGTGCACCTGATCACTGCAAAACTTGTAGAGTCTAAAGCCAAAGCTATTTGAGTCTCTACCCTACTTGTCATTATGTATAGCTCACAATTACTTGAGCTATTCAATTCAGGTCTCTACCCTACTTGTCAGTACTAGGTCACAATTACATGAGTTATTCATCCATATATGTACATCCTATTCTATAAGTTGCATTTTAAGTGCTGGAGAGATGGAAGATCTAACATTCAGCATCTTGTAGCAATACCGATCTTCTCATTTTTAATTAAATAAGCAACCACCCCCCATTATGACTAACTGGAATCTGCCTGCTGCATTTTCCTCCGGATGCTCGCCTGGGAGGATGCCTCTGCACTATTTCTAGCATTTGCAAGCCCAGGCTTGCCAAAATTATTTGAGCACAGCTCATTTGCCCTGGCCTCCTAAGACCAGACAGAACCTTGTGCAGTTTTACATATATTCATGCCAACACCCATGTGTGTATGCCACCTGTATTATAGTAGTTTCTTGGAGCCAGCTTTTTATCTGGGAAGTTATTTCCCATTGAAACTGTGCGTGGGGTGCTGGATTTCCTTTCCTTGTCTGTCTATCATCTGGTACTGGATCTTACTGCCAGGCAAAACCACCTGTAGTGTGTGTGTATGTATCTGGAGGTTTTTCCTTTTATAAATGAGAAGAGATTTTGGTATCATGTCTTTGCTGTTCAAAATAGCAAGAAAAGCCATCAGTCCGTTTTTATAATATTTATGGGGAAACGAGGCTTGGAGAGGACAGCAAGGAGGTGATAAGGGCTGAACCTCTCCAGATGTTGGTAGGTCATAAGTTTCTCTGTGACTTAATCTTCCCTCTAAAAAATGAACCTAGGAATAATATCTCCAGCCCGTATTAATACATGATTTGATATTTATGAAATGAGGAAGTATTTCCACAGAGAGAATATTTCACAAATATTTAGTTTGTGATGAATTTAATTCTTTCCCCCTGTTGCTCAGGTACTTCACCACCAATGGCACAGAGTATTTGAGGAGACTGGTATTTTTCACACAAACATTTAATTAGCTGACACTGCATCACTCTTGGCTACTGCTTGCAGATTCCTACAAACCCATCCATCGAGGACTGACAGCTGAGTCAGGAATGTAAACCCTCTACAAAGCTGCTTTAGTGCCCACTGGTGTTATATTAGGTCATAATCTCATTGGAAATCTAAATGTTTTTCCTGCTTTAATATTACAAAAATTAATTCAGAGACATAGCTCTGTCTGGACCACTGTCCATTTGCATCACAATAGTCTCTGCTATTCCCATTAGCAGGGTCCTGCATCCCCCACTAGCAGCTCCCAGATGTTCTGCACAAGTAGGTACCGACACAGGGCTGGAGCGATCCTGAGCACTTGACTGGCAACTTGACCAGGCTCATTTTGTGTTTGCTTGCCCGTTTTTATAATGCAGGGCTTCAAAGCCCTGGTTTGAAAAAGGTGCATATGAAACAGGTCCCATTCACACTTTCAAGAGCCAGGCTGCCTCCGAGGCTGACATGGATCCCAATCTACATCCACAGCAACTTCAGCCTCCCCACAGTCCCTGTCCTGCAATATTTCTTACACTTCTGTTTCTTGCTGCTCTGTGAGAGGGACAGGACCTTGCAGTGGTTGCCACAACTCCTTGCTTAGAAGTCAGCAAGCGATGCCTGGCAGCGTGACAGAGCTCCCTGCCGAGAGGAGCCTCAGTAAACTACCCGCTGGGATATATTAATCAATTAGCCCTGCTTTGTGGGTTTTAAGAGAAAAATAAAAGGTCGTTGTAATTTGCTCACAACTTAATGCTCTATTTCCCTGCCAGGGATATACAACAGAGACTGACGGGCAGTGAGGGGCAGGCTGAGGGAGAACTTACACCCACTGCAACCAGCTCTCAGCATCTCTGCCTGTTTTGGGGGTTACTCTATCATTCCCTCCTTTGTCTTTCACTAATGGCATCATCTCAGATTTAGCAACAGAGCTCAAAGCAAGGGGGTGCCTATAATTGATATCAACCCAAAGATAGAAAGGCTTTTGGCTAATGAAACAGCATCTTGTCCATTCCTCTGTCAGTCACCAGACTCCACACAAACAGCATTCACCACCTCTTTCTGGATGGGTGGTATGAAAACCAGCCATGAAAACCAGCACGGTACTGGTGACTTCTCTGAGGTCACGCTGGTTTACAAGAGCAGAGGTTCTGCTCTGGGGCTGCCAGGGACTCTCCAGGGGACCCTGGGTAGCGTGGCTCTGGCTTCGTAGCCCACCAGGTTTGCAAAGCTCCTCTTCTGGGAACCTTGTGGGACACATCAGAGTGGGGCTGCGATGCGACTGCCCAAGCACTCTTACCCAAATCCGCCTTGTGTGTTCAGACTCTGCTTTATTTCTGTGGAACTTCAGGTGCATAGTAAAGCATTAGAAGAATGAAAAAGGACTTATAAAGACATGAGGAAGCGCTTAGATTGATAGAGAGAAAGTAGTATCTGCTTAGGACATCCTAAGGGGAAAAGAAAATCCCTCCAGGAATTGCAAAACATAAGAAATGATGGTTAGGCAAGATGGGAAGTTCTCGGGAAGGGTACACTGACATGTAGGGACTACCTTGAGACCTGTGGGATGAAAAAAGCCCAGTACAGAAGAGTCCTGGATTCAAAAGTTATCCAAGATAGATAACGCCTTCCCCGAGTACAAATTTTTGCAAGAAGTCAAAATACTCGGTGCTAAGGGCTGTGTAACCAGGGAGGCAATGTCAATGAAATAAAGAGTGCTCCTCCTGATTTATGCTAAGGAAAAGCAGAATTTTGGTACACTGTCACTGCTAGTCTAGTAAGAGAGTTTTTCCTATTTTGGGCTCCCTGTGCTCACACTCTGCCTGTCTTAATTCCTTGCTCTGTGCCTCTTGCTGCTGTTATCCATTTGCCCCTTCTAGACCTACCTCATCCCTCCTCCCTTTCCCCACCAACTCATGAAGAGTTTCAGTTGCTTTGATTTATGTTGCAACCCATTTGCACCCATGCCTTGCGAAGACAGGGACATTACATCTTGGCATGTAAGAGCCAGCTCTTAAAATAAAACCTAACAGTCAGACTGATGTTCACATCCTCTGGCAAAAAGGCTCTCTTGCAGAGACACCTCAGGGCACATTCAGACATACTTGTTATTTCGTCAGCCGTACGTTGGCTTCCGGAGGTACCCAGTAATTTTATTTTTTTTTTCACCGAGAAGAGATTTTATGTGAAATGTTAAGATGTGTACAATTGGTTTGTTTGTGATGCTGGGCAATTTCTGCATTACTGATGAGACAAATGACGTGTATTTTATAGTCAGTTTAGGTGTCTTACCTGTCCTGATAGGTTTTGCAACGCCCTCCATGGCAGGATCAGCTGACTGAAAGAGAAGTGAGAGAAGGGATTGTCATTATGGGAACATACTCATGTTCAAGCATGATCCTACTTTGAAAGTGGATTTTTAAAATTTCTGTTGCATCCCATAAAGGCAATAGGCAGCCTGCTGTGCAGGGAGCCAGTGCCAGACACTATAGGTCATATGGCTCCTATAGAGCCTGTAGAGATCAGCGAGGGATTGCTGTGGATCAAACAGCTCTGGCAAGCTCTCTGTACTCATTCAGCTATCATCTTCAGTCATCTCTTATCTCGGCCCTTTTTGTCTAACCCAGAAAAATCTACATTTCTGACACAGCCAGCAGTTCTCTCAGTGCGGTAAGAAATTTGTGTGGGTTTTGTCAAGGCTGTTTTGGAAGCACAAGCCCTGAAAACCTCCCTCTGCGGCTTGCAAAGTTTGGAGAGAGTAGGATAGAGTGGGACTGGACACCTTTGAAAGCAAGTGCCCATCCCTGGGATGAGAGTAGCTGGATGAAAATAAAGCCATGGAGTCTCAACACAGGTCTGAGAGTGACAGTGTTGTGCTGCTTCACCTCTCCTCCTGCTTCTTGCTGGGATGCAAGCCCCAGGGTCAAAATGGCATGGGAAATTGTCCTCAATCAGCATGGCCTGAGAACTGCTCAGGAAAGCAGCTCCAAGTGTGACATATGGTAGGCTTCATCTGTGCTCTTGCTTCTGTTTCATCACACCTCTCTGTCATCCAAACACACGACCCTGAAGCCTGGGCTTGTGTGTCTGAGCAAGTCACAGACAGCCTGTAAGCATCCAGCAAAGCCCTCAAGGAGCAAAGAAGTTCTCCCAACAGCTGAGGAAAGATACTGAGAGTGCCTCAGTGCTTGAAACTCTGTGTCATGTCCCTTCACTCACAAACACACCAGGACTCCCGGTGATTTCAGTATCAGGGAGTGGTTTTTGCTCAGGCTAGCCTAAACCAGCTTCTCTGAATTGGATGCGAACTACCTGGGCTAACTTGCAGGCTAACCAAGATGGGGCCAATCTAGCATGTCCAGGAAGAACAAAGTTGGGAAGCTGGCACCAGCTTTGGCAGAACATCTGATAATCTCCTGGGAGAAGTGGGTCACACCAGGGGAGACAACATCATGTGCAGTGGTCTCAAAACATAAGTACTTTGTTCTGAGTGTTAACAGGAAAATCTGTGGTATGAGGAAGAGGTGGATGGTTGATCGGTGAGAGAAGTCGTACTGTGTCTGTTTACGGAGCTTACTGTTGTAGCCTTAAATGTTTAAGAGTACTTTTAATTAGACTGGTCTAACATGACACGTTTTCAACCACAGCTGAAGTATAGTGCTGCATCTGCTCCTGGCAGAGCAATGTTATCCCCTGGTCTAATGCCAAAATGCTGGGTCCTGCAGACAGAGATGCAGAGATGCTTCATAATTTGGGTATCTGTAATATCTGATTTGTTTCTGTTTGCTCCCCACGTGTGTAAAACAGGGGAGAAGTTATCTGTTGACAGTATTTCTTTTTAATGTGCTTTTCAATGCACAAACGTTCCTGCCCTCTGCAGAGACTTAAAGGTATTTTTGTGCGATAGAAAAGGGATGCTCTGCTCCTAACTAGATTATGCTAAATGAAATCAGGCAGCGGACCCACTGCTGCCTGTAGAGAAGTGTTTGGTAAAGCGATTGAGACGTTACCATCAGTGAGATGTTCACCTTGCAGCCGTCCCTCAGAGACAGCGTGCGGGACAAGGCTGATGGCTCGCAGCTTGCTTTATAGTCAGGGCAACAGAAATAAAATTAAAATGCACTGATGTATTGTGTTCTCACCTGGGAAGTGTCTCAGTGGGTGAAAACAGCAGATAATAATACAATTTATTTTAGTGATAATTGGGTAGGTATTCAAACAAAACTTCAGAGCTTGCTTTGAAGTATTACTGGAATTACTCCTTTCTTTTCTAACAGTAAAAATATTGCATGCAATGCTGTAACTTGGGATGCAAGGAGGCACAGAGTAAGAGCCCAGAGAGATTAAATACTACAGTATCAGCTCAGGAAGGATTCGTGACAATGAATTTCACCCTGTCTGGAGTGATCTGGGTGTTGCTGCTGAAGGATCTCAGTCTTTACTCAGCAAGCAGAATAATTTGAGTTTGCATCATTAGAGAAAATCATAATCAGGTGCCAGTGAAAGCCATTTTTTTCTTCCTTCCCTTAATCATTTCACAAGAAATTTTCCCAAACTGAGACAGGCTGGTGCTGCTAGAGGGTCATTCTAACAGCCTGTGTCAGAGCTGTGAACAGCCATTTAAGCAGAGGTCTCTGAAGGATGTATCTGCCTCTAGAAAAGTCTGAGAAAACACATCCCCAAACCACAGGCCCCCAGAAACTGGCCTGGGGTCGGCTTAACCAGATCCAGGGCTCTTCCAACAGCGCGGCTGCTCAGCAGCTCTGCGGGGCGAGCGCTTAGGACCAAAATCCTCAAGGAAGTTTTGCAATTTGCAGAAGAGCCTCAGGGCTCTCCTGTGTTGCTGCTCAGCCTCAGACCCTCATTACCCATCTCTGGCTGAGGGGGCTGGAGGGCAGTGGCCCCCTTGGGTGGGGGACCATGTGTTGCCAAGTGGTAGAAACTAGATGTGAAAACTCTGGAAAGCAGAGCAACATCCCCGCAGCTGATATGGTGATGAGCATCACAGGGAAGAGCCCTGTGTGAAATTCAGTTTTTCCAGCACTAACAGAACCTATTGAAGCGGCACCTCTAGGCAGCGGGCGCCCGGCGCTGTGCAGAATACAGACGGCCAGAGCTGGAATTGCGCGGTTTTCTTCTAAATGCCTCGGTGGTTTTCCTGTGGTGATCAGTGAGCTGGAAATCTGCTTTCAGGGGCAATTTCCAATGTTTTGGGTTGTTGGGGTTTTTCATTGTTGTTTTCATTCCTGTCAGGGTTGTCCACCAGAGGGGGCCAAGAGGCACCGGTTGGGGCAGCCCGTGCTGAGATTATTTTTCAGCAGCCCCAAATCACGAAACAGATCGTGCAGGAAAGTGCAAGATGCTTGAACACTAGATCAGCAAATACAAACGTGTGCTGGTTCTTAGCATCTGACACACTGGAGCCGTAACATTGCTGAAAAGATTTGCCCACGCAGTTTGGAGGCTAAAAACACAAAGTCTACAAAATCCAGAGCAGTGATGGACTGTCCCTGGTTATGGACTTTGGACTTTAATGCAGAATTTGTTCATAGAGGTGGATGACCCAGGTGTCTGATGCAGCATTCCTTGCAGTACAGCATGAGATTTCCTAGGGTCTCTATGTCTTAAAATTAATTTTGTCTAGTCCTTTCTGCTCTGTACTCTTTCATAGATTTTACATATATCTCTCTCTATACATAAATATCTACACAGAAGTGTGTATATACATATATATATATACACATATATCCAGTGGAAGTGAAATGCAGCAGGCAGAAGGGTGGGGATTTTAGCACACTTGCAACAGTGTTAGGAAGAAAAATGAAGGTGACAAACCACCATACAGTGACTGCTTTTATTCCAGAGAAAAGTAAAGTCACATGTCAAAGATCAAGACAAGTGAATGGCCTGAAGCCAAGGGTTTCTGCAGGTGAAAGCTGAAGGACTGAACTGACTTCAGCATTGCACTTAGTTAGCTCCAAAACACGTAGTTTAGTTCCAAAAAATGACACTTGCCAAGCCTGACACTACTGTGCTGTGCCACCCTTCTTGACAAGAAGGTGTACAGGAAATTTCTTAGGGTGTTGGAAAATGTAGGGGTGGGGAGGGCGTAATGTATATTAAAAGTGCTGTTGGATTCAGAGAAGCAGCTCTGGAATCACAGCTGCTCTTTTGCTTTAGTCTTTCATGTTGGATTTCCCTTATGGAGAGCAACTAGGTTTTGGGTTATATGAATAACGGTTCTACACAGTTTGATTTTCCATTTCCAATGCGTAAATTCATCTTTCCTTCATCTGAAACTAAGCAAATGTTCGGTTTAAGTGTTCTTTTGATGTCTTTCATCAAAAGAGGGGCAAGCAGCCAACTTCCATGTATCTGCAATGGGGACTGTGTGACTTGCCTGCCACCAGAGACCTCCTCTTAATGCAGTGCTACCCAAGGCATGGGTCACAAGGCTTGCATTGTCCCTTGGACCCTCTAACACATCTTTTGCCAGAAGACCATAAAAGTTTCCATCCCAGCTCAGCATAAGGAGAGCATAAAGTTGCTATTGTTGCCCCTGAGGCTGAGGATCACTTGCATAATCCAGCCAACACCTGGAGAGAAAACCAGCTCTTCCCTAGAAGCTCATCACACGAAATGCTGGTCCTCTCTTAAGAAGCTGCAAAGAAAATAATTAAGCCAACTGATGATGCTCTGATCCCTACAGCAACAGGAGTTGATAGCTCAAGGACCCTTCAGACCCCCTGTCCTGGAGCTGCTGAGCTCAATACTACAAGATGCTCAGCCCTGCCATAACTGTATTTACCCAAGGAGTGGGTGCCTAGCCTTGGGCTGACAGTATGACCAGGAACTGAAGTGTCTGGGAAATCAAGACCAGCCAGGGACAGAGAATGACTATGCTGCTTCTGAACTGCGGGATCTTTCAGCTCCCTGAGAGCAAGCACACAAGTTACGCGTTTACTGCCAAATTCCTCTCACAGTGTAAAATTCCTACTCAGTTTTATTTGTGTTTCTCACACACCTCAGCTTCCTACTTTCTCCTGCAGCCAAGCTCATTTCCAAAGCAGCTGCAATAATGCCATTACTCTTTTAAATGAAAACCTTGACTCTTTCAGTAATATTGTTCCTCTGGCAACTAGTCTAACCACGTTTATCCCGATGGAGAGGTAATTTAATGCTTACTTTCATAATAAGTACAAATGAAAGCCTCATTATATAGGAAAGCTGTGGCAATTCTGTAATTACCCAGGCTGCTATTTTAAAGATCTCCCTTAATGTCTCACTATTGATCACCTGAAAATCCCCACGTCTCATTCTAACTGTGCCCAAACATCTTCTCTTTTGGAAGAACACTTATTTCAGGTATATGGTTCCTCTGTGGTGCAACTTAAAGAAGTATCAGTCAAGCCTTCATGGTTTCATTTCTGGGTAATGTGCATGCACAGACACACAAAATGCACAGGATAAATTTAGTAAGAGGATATATGGAACTGAAAGATGAGATTTTGTTTTCCATGGGCAACTTCCTCCAGCTGCCCCGTGCTGGTGCTGTCATTCTATGAATAGTAGTGCAGGTACGTCAGCACTTAGATTTTTGCAATAAGATTTCAAAGCCTGTAAAGCTTCTAACCTGGCATTTTATCCTGGTAAAGCTCATGACAATGTTCCTGGTAAGATTAGAAATGCAGTTTTTATTTTCACAACCACCTGTACCTCTACCCTGGCTGTAACTGTCTCACTGATTCCTCATCCAACCCCTTGAGAGCAGTCCTCTTTATCTTAAGAAAGGGAAAACATTTGTAGGCAGAGGGAACAACTGTTTTTGTGAGACCTTGCCTCATACCCTCAGCCTTCCTTGCAGCAGCTCTACTTTTGCATCAAAAATCACACCCAGGAACAGGACTGATGAAAGAGAGCATCAATGAGCTACTTTGCCACCATCCACTGCTCTGGGCAGCTCAAGAGAATTCTGCTTCACATCACAGTGCATTCCAGCAGACAGGGTCACACACCGAGATGTCCATTGCTGAAATGCATCAGTATTTCAGAGGAACACAGGTAGGCACCACCAGACCAGACCACATGGGACAGTGGAGATTCTCCAAAGCAGCAACAGGAGACATAAGTAAAACCAGGCAGCAGACACTGAGGCACTGATCTATCTTCTCTCCACTTCTCCTCCTAACCAGGCGAGACAGAAGGTGGCTCACATCTCGGATTATCAGCTTTCCACTTCCATTTACAGGGTAGAAATTGCATGCTAGAAATTAATGCTGCCCATGGAGAAAGGCCTTCTTTTTGAATGGTCTCTTCTCTCCCTCTTTGTCTCATGTCTCTCTCCTTTAATTCATGTGTGCACATTTGTAACAGGATGCAGCGACTGTTTTTCTGGCCACAAAATAATTTTTAGAATGCAGTAGGTTAAAGAAAGGAAGGAAGGAGACAAGGAAGGAAGGAAGGAAGGAAGGAAGAAAGAAAAGGCCAGTGAATAAAGTAAGACATTTCTTACCGTCCTCCGAACGACTAAGACCATGATGGTGGCTAATGCAAAAATGAGTAACACAACAAGGGTAACGATGATGAAATAAAAATATGTTTTGTTAGTGGCTCCGAGCCTCCTTGAAACGGTGTCTTCGTTCACATGCATCGCTGATTCATGAGAGGCTCTCACTTGAAAGAATGTTTGCTCTTGTGCCGCGCACATTCTTATATAGCTCTCAGGGTTCTGCTCTGTATCTCCCCTTGATCAGGTTCAAGTTGCAGCCCATCTCTGTTCCTGGCAGGATTTTCCCCCTTCATCCTGGCTCATGTGATCTGGAAAAAAAACCTTCAGTGCTCGTAGTACAAAGAAAGAGGGACCTGGGGGCGTGAAGCAGGACGCAGCTGTGAAGAGGGGAAGGAGCCTCATGTTCTTGATCAGGGATTTCGCCACGGCGCTCTAGTGTGCTGATCGGAGGTTTCTGATGTCAGAAGGTGAATAGTTACCAAGATCAGCCGTCCCTCCCCCGCCACTGGCTTTCTGTGAAACGGAGAGCTATGCAAATTCTGTTTCATTTTATACTCGGTGCAGCTGAGTTTAGTACAGTAAATCACCCCTGAGCTCTATCTTCCTGTTGCACAGAGTAAACTCTTCTTCCTCCCAGCAGCGTCCCAGAGCTGCCATCCCCAGAGCTCTGCGATCAGAGGTGACCTAGGCTTTGAGTTTGGTGGCTGTGTTTCTGCCTGTGAAGGTCTAGAGTTGTTGGATGAGATTTTCATTGAATTATCTCATAGAAATGTGTCAGGAAGAGATGTCCCCGATGCAGGATGCAAGTTCTAGGCAGAGGCATAGGAAGGGGTCTCACCAAAGTAGCTGAAAGCATGATGTTAGGTTGTGCCCACAGTCGGTGTCCCTGGCTTATCTGCAGCTAGCAAATTAATGTTCATTTCTGTCCTGTCTACAAGTCTCTCATTTTTCCTAGCCTGTGACAACCACCCAGCCATGGGGCTTCTCACAGAATTCAAATGGGATTTAACTGGAAACATTCCTGCTTAGTTCCAGTGTGGAAGGACCAGTCATTCCTAAACCTGCCTTTTTCATATGAGATGATTCCTTGCTTTCTGGCCAGTTCAACTCAAAAGACACTGGGGTGTTTCTGAAAATTTTCACAGTTAGATGTGTGTCCTCATATCTATGCAAGCTGCTCAAACTGCCTAGGAGTGCTATTTGTCTCAGCTATTCCTGGGTGGGTAATACAAAGATGCCAGAGAGGCCAAACAGGATCTTACCATCTAGCTCAACATCTTGCATCAGTAGAGAGCAACAGGAGATGCCTTGGGAAGAATATCAGAACAGAAGAAACTAATGTTTATTGAGTGTAGTTCTCCAGTTTCCTCTGATCTGTGCTTGTTGGGACTCCTAAAGCAGTAGTAGTAGCTTTCCATTTTAATCCAATTCTTCTTTACCTCCCTGATGCATCTTGCTATTATTACTACTATCTTTAATAAAATCACTAGAGCACAGTACTACAAAGGCTTCTATAGCTTTCCAAAATAGTGTTTTTCAGAGCATCTCTTATCACCATGGAAACAGGCACATTCTATTTTAATCAGAGGCAAAGGGAAGCAGTGTCCTCTCTTTCAGGACAAGACAAGAGTCTCACATGGTCCGGCCTTCCCCAGGAAATCCGTCACTCAAACCTGGCAGGTTGAATGAGGTGGATCCTCACCCGCTGGGTCCTGCCTGGTTGATGCAAAACTTCTGGACAGCCTCTAGCAGCAGTTCTCACTCACCCTGCTCTGTATTGGAAATTCATCTTGACTTTCAACGGAAAGATTTACAGTCTTGCCTGTAAAACTTTATTTGACCCCTTAAATCAGCCAGTCCTGAAGAGCAGCAAACCCACCCTTTGAGAAGCAGAACAGGGAGATCCCCTAGCACTTGTCATTGCTCTCCAACCCTCTTTGACAATGTGACAAGTCTGAAATGCAGGAAAATCCAAATGACAAAGCTCTTGCAGTTATTTATTCATGGCTGAGCAGATACGTACTTCGTCAAGGAAGATGATTTTCAAGAGAATAATGGTGGTGCAGTTTTAAGGGTTTCACATCATGTTTGATGTCATGAGGAGGGCACATTCCTCTGCGAGCTTCTAGGCTTTTATGGGTGCACATGGATGTGCAGGGTCAGCTCTTCACACTGTGAAACACTTGTGCTAAATTTACTTACAGGTAGATGACCAGATACTGTAGTAAAGATGACTAACAAAGAGATCAGTGAAGACCAGTGAGGGAAAAGAGGACAAATTAATCCCTATCTTAAACAAGTGCAATCTAGATTGAATTTGACCTTCTACTTTCTAAGCTACATTTAGTTAGCCCACTAGTACAGCACTGGAAACCCACAGAGCTCAGTGAGTTGGAAATACTGAGATCTGCTGGGAAGGTCACAGGAGCACAGATTATCCACTCCTGCAGTGATATCGTGCAGTACAGTGCTCCAAGACAGCAAAGGCAGACACCGAAGATTGCCCCAGGAAACAGCAGGATCTCTGAATGACTCCCCTTTTGTGATGGGCGAAATATCGTGAAATGCAGAAGTGAACCACTGCTCGGCTAAGACAGCTGCACTGTTAAGCCAGCCAAGAATTTTTCAACAGGGTAACACTGCAGAACGAGTGGGTACTTCTGTAGCTTTGTCTTAGGCAGTAGATAAACCCCTGCACCTCCCCATTAAATAGGTGCTCCTGGGGTACTGTGGCTGTATGTGCTGGTGATGCACTTTCAGGCATAACTCTTGTTCAGTTACCCTCTAGTTCCTAATAACATCGCTCAACAAACCCTATCACACTATCATCTGCCTTATTGTGCCTGATTTCCAGAGAACAGTTCGCTGTTTTCATACCTCCTGACCAATGCTGCATCAGTTCTCACAAACTCCAGCTCAAGAGGCCAAACAGCAGGTGCTTGCCCTGTGTTTGCGTTGGCGCGTGCTGCGTCCTCTGCAGAAAAGAGCTCTGCATAAAAGAGAGAGAAAACAAGTGAACCGCAAAACCAGCAGTTCTGATTATTTCGTGGTAGATATTGCAGTTGACTCTCCTTAGCAGAAAAACACAAAATACCCGATCCCCGCGTTAGTATTTATTTATATACTCCTCTGCTGAAAGGAAACAAACTTGCTGATATCTGAAAACCCATCCATGCGGTCAATGGAAATTCACCCTTGACTGAAATAGGTGAGAACCGAAAACCTGTCTCAGAGGCATTAATGGCCAGTTCTTCAAAGATGCGTAAGTACCCAGCAGCCACTGAAATCTAGGGGTGAGATGTGTATCGGTACCTTTAGAAGTTTTTGGTTTTATCTTCAATGGGAACCTGGTCTATTTCTCATCAGAACTGTAGTTCGTAATTACATCCATGTAGTTTGCTGACAGACCCTCATCCTTAGCTTTTCAAGATTTAAGACAACTCAGAGAAGATGCACCATAATGTGTATTTTATTACCTTGAGTGATTCCAAGTACACTCTTAATTAAGGGTCTTAGACAGCAAAGATGCTATTGGGCTTATTTGCAAAGAGACACCCCATCAAACACAGAGTTATTTAACTTTAGTTGAGTTGCACCTGAGTGCACACATACAAACATGTGAGCACACGCAGGGGCTTGTAAATCATTTGATATGGAAACGTAAAATCAGTAAACTGAGGTTACTGCAAAATGCCATTAGCGCTCGAAGTATGAGTCACCTTGTTGTCGGAAGTTTTTAAGTTTCCTCTGATGAATCACTCTCTCGTATTGCACTTCAGTGTTATGTTTGTACTCCACACCTCAGCCCGAGCCAAGGGAGATGGGTGCCTGGTCCAAGGTTTACAAAGTTGTTTGGTTTTTATAAAAAATCCTGTTTGTTAGAACCCGTGTCCATTCATCTGGTCATAATCCAAGGCTGGTCACAGAATGAAGTGGATGACACTCCAATATCACGCTCCTAGCACTGTTGTCGTGATATTGTTGGCTGTCACTATAAAACAGTCTTTTGCAGGAGACACTGCATATCTTTTATTCAAGCCTTCTGCTTCTGAAACATACTGGCAAGTTTCCAAGAATAACGTTCTTTTTCTTTTTTTTTCTCAAATAAAACTACTGAATAAAAATAGACATTAGACAGGAAGACAATAAGAAAAACCAAAAAAGGGTAGAGCTGCTATTGCGCAGTATTTTTTCCTTGGGAAGCTACATAGTATTTTTTCATGCTGTGCAGCTGTCTTCCCTGTTCAAAGGAGTTATATCACTCAGCCTTGTAAGGCAATAGAGAAACAGGTATATTAAATTAGCTGAAAATTTTGCTATAGGGGGAAAACCAGTTTTTTATATGGTAGGTGATATGTACCATCCATCTTTTTTGAAGTGCAGGTAGAAACCAGAGGCATTAGGACAGATAATAAAATGCAATAACAAAGCAGTACAAATAGAACAGTTATAAAAGTACAATAACTTCTACAGATTTGCCAGCAAGTGCATCTGCTCAGGAGTTACTGTCTGCCCAAACAGTAACAGTTCTTCCCATGCAGCATCCCCCTCCAAAGAAGGGAACTGCCTGCTTTGCTGGAAAATTTTTGATATCTTTCAGCAGCATTTGCAGGCACAAGTCAATCCAAGTGGAAAAGCTTTTTCTGGGTATCAAGCCTCTCTGCATTCTGATTAATGACTTGGGAGTAAGATGAAGAAGATAATGCATTAATCTCAAAGCCGGAAGAAACAGGATAATTAATTACATAGCTTAAATTAAAAAAAATGCAGTTATTTAGAATGTCAATTTCAGGCATGTCTACAGATTTCAGATATCTGAAATGCCAGTTATTCTGTTACAAAACACCAGGAGGATCTGTATTTCCAGCATGGTTCTCATAATTTCCTGAAAACCAGGGCATTTCTGTGTGATTCAAGCAGCATAATAAAACAACTGAGCCACTCACGAGGATATTCAGACTCTGGTGCCTACTCTGGGATTTAAATTCAAAAGCAAGAGTATTCTATCAAATTCAAGTATATTAAGACAGAAGAAAAGGGCATTTACACTTGCTTGTCTGAGTATGGTTTTTAAAATCTCTGGACACACCTGAAAATCTTGGCCTGAGCAAATCCATGGCATGGTTTTGGGTCAGCAGGAGGAATTCCTAATAAATGGATTCGGGTGGCAGGAAAAAAATAACCATGAGCACTAAAACCCACTGAAATGAAGGAAACGGCTCCATCTCATTGTGCTAGAGCTTGGATGAGATCTGCAGAGAATAAACACCCTGTGACCACGTGCTGTGTGAGGGGAAGGGGCACTGAAACCAGCTGTATCCAGATGTGCCCAAGGTTACTCTGTACTGTGATCAAGGCAGTGTAGAAAAAGATCTTACGCTCAACATGTGCAGGAGGTGCATGGATTTCAAGTCAGAAAGGGGCCCTTATATGGAAGAGTCTGACAAGCCTTTCAGGAAAAGGAGGCATACAGAAATCCTGGAAAATACTAATGCTGATGAGGCAGGCAAAGAAACATCATGTGGGGTCTCAGTTGTGGGACAGGATCAGACTCGAGCAGTGTTTTGCATCTGCGCGTGTCCCTCCCGCCCCTCCTAAGGAAGAGTGTGGGACGTATGGACACCTGGGACACGTATGAGGAAAGGTTTCAGAAATGATGACAGTGACTCTGAGATGGAAAGGGGATCTCAGGTGTCCTTGGGACATAGATACAGGAGTCTAGGTTAGGAGAGGCATGTTCTGGAGATGTTAGGCTGTAATAGTAAGAATTTGCCTGTGTTTGAATATGGAACTTTAAGAAATTGGCCACGGTAAGTGGAGTCCTGAACTAAAGACCGGTTGGCCTGATTCATGTCCAAAGCTATTCTTTATTCTTTATTCTTTATTCTTTATTCTTTATTCTTTATTCTTTATTCTTTATTCTTTATTCTTTATTCTTTATTCTTTTTTTCTTTTATTTATTATTTATTATTTACTTAGCTTTTGATTGAAGAGAGATGAGTGACCTGAAGGTCAGATGGAAAATAACGAAATTTTCGTAGGGACCACATCATCTCTGGTTAGACTTCGCTAGAAGAGCAGAATTACATCATGACTGAATTTAGCTGGCAGTCTAATGTGTCCAGATTAGAAATAAAGACCACACGAAAGGATAGTATTCTATATCTGACAGACACTAAATCTCCATTTGTCTCATAAAGAGGGAAATACACAGTCTGCTCAGCGTGGCATTCATACACTAAACCCTATCGGGAAGTATTATGAGAATCAGTGAAAAGGCAAAATCGCAACCAGTGTGAAATGCAGTCCATACATCACAGAAAGAGCAGGAATGTAGGATGAAAGGATATTTATAACGCTGGCAAGCTAAAAGGCTTCAGTAGTTCACCTTTCTCAAAATAATAAAACTCCATCACTCTTCTTCCCAGGGAAGAAACTGTGAAGTTGTTTATTTATTCTATCCCTGTAGTGCTAGGAAGGACAGAGTTCGCAAAATTTCTGCTCTAGCCTGTGTGCTGGAGTCGGCTGCCTTAGGTACCAAAGCTACCGTAGGTCACCTCACAGCCTGAGATGGGTTTGTCCTCACAGTACCTATAAGGTGAGGTTGGTATAATATAAATATATAATATATATGTTGGTATTTCTCCTCCATCTCCCTGCTAAAGACAAGCAATGAAATATCGGAAGCTGGAAGTGCCTCTCTAGAGGCTTGGTGGTTGATACTCACTCAGCACTCGAGTCTGGGAACCCTCTATGGAGTTGATGTGTCATGGCTCGGGAACCTCAGCGCACACAGAAAAGCTGCAGAGAAGGGCACCTTGGCTTCAATGATCTGTCAAAATCCACATGAAACAATGAATGGTAAAAGAGGGAAATAAACCAAATCTCCTCAGGGCTACAGGAGCTTTCTCTCCAGATATGGAATAGGTATCAATCCTAAGAATGAGGCAAGAATGACGTTTAAAGTCATCTGGAGTTTCTTATTCATAACAATTAGCACAAGGGCGGCTAGAAGCTACTGGTAGCTTTTGGTTACCAGCTTGGGGCAGCTGTGAGCAGTAGCTGCTTTCTAGTCTCCCCTAAGTGAAGTTAAAGACAAAAATCACTATAAAAAAGCTGCAAATTCCTTCCTTGGGGCAGTTCAGAACTTGGCTGCAATTAACATCTCTAAACAGAGTTGCTCAGATCCCATCCCTATGCAATTACAATTATGCTAATTTACAGTTGAGCTAATTTGCGTCACTGGATGAGCGTTTTTCTGCAGCGAGTTTTCAGAGTTGCTTGGCTTCTTGTGAGCTCTGTTTACTGACAACAGGCAAGATTTTCATCAATATGTTGGACCAAATGCTCCTCATGCTTCTCAGCTCCCCAGGCCAATTCTGAAGGCAGGTGTTGGGGTAAGCTAGACGGCGCTTTCTCGGTGAGTGCATCAAACAGTTGAGTTAGGTGGAGTGAATTAGTTTGGTAATAGTTGTGTCCCCAAGCCATATCACAGAGGGATTATAGAAACAGCCTAGACAAGTCGTTTGGTCTAGTTATCTTTCAGATAGCTAAAGGCAGGGAAAATGACTGGGGACCCTTTTGATAGATGAGCCTCGTTAGCATGCAAAGGGCTGGGAGGTCAGTCATTGTGGTTCTTGTGAAAAATCACACCCACCTTTTGACATCAACAAATAAGCATAATGCACGATGTTTGGAAATAAAATTGTGAAAGGCCATCATCAAGCTGGGATGACCCAGTCTGAGAGCCATCGGGTGCATCCAGGAAGGAAGAGTAACAGCAGGTAAAGAAATTGAGGCATCGCTCTGTCAGAGAACAGCCAGGACTGGAAGGGCATGATCACCTCTTGAAAAATCTGACTGTTTATGTAAGCTGGCAAAAATGTGTAACTCACAGGAGAATGAAAAGGCAAAATCAAAATATTCAGCCTTGAGTGACAGTCTTGCTTTGACACTATGAAGGCAGATGTCAGGCAAAATACTGCATCTGCCACTATTTTCACTAGAACAGTTACCCTAAAAATACCTAAAGCTTTTGTCAAAACTGTATTTCTTATCCACAAGAAGACATATCCACTGTGGATACTGTCTTGCTTGCCCTCTGTGAAATTAAATTTGGTGGGTTTGTCTTTGATTCCAGTCACAGCGTACGAAAGCTCTGTGCATTCCCATTGTTATTCATATCATTTCTACTTCAGCTTCTCTTGAATTAATGTAAGTCAGGAACCTTAGTAAGGTCAGTCTCAATTTATGCAGGCTTACACTGAAAAAATTCCATCTTGTCCATTCTTGAATTCCCCCAACTTCCCCCCCCCCTGCCCTGAATTCCTTTAGTTCTTTCTTTGATGCCTTTAAGCAAATGGCCTCGGGCATACAACACACAGAAGGTTTTGTTGATGGAAAAGTAGGTTTTTCACCCTGACCAGGAGAGCTGGACGCTAAGACGCTTGAAGGACAATCAAGAAAACTCATCAGCACAAACCATTGTACCAAATATCAAGTGTTTTTCTGGCAATACTGCTTCTCCCTAGGTTTTCCCCAGAATTTCCATGCAGAAGGGCTCCCAGCCTGCACGTGGCCTTCTAGCTGATTAAAGCGAAGGAGAAGGGATGCCATAAGGCTCAGCCGTGCCTTCAAAGGTGCCTCCACGAGTAGTCATGTGTCCCCACAGCAGCCTGACATCTCTGAGGTCTCTTCCAGCTGAAACTATTCTATGATTCTATAGATTTTGCATTGGGAGGCATAGTTTAGTAGGTTGATAGGACTGGGAGAAAGGCCGGACTCCATGATCTTCAAGATCTCTTCCAGCTGAAACTATTCAATGATTCTATGATCCTGTAAGTAGCCAAAGAGCCATGGGACCCACCGACCAGCGGCCACAGTTCGTGAGTCAGCAGCCAACACCCTGCGGAGCGACTCGCAGTGGTGCTAAACTCGGCGAACCTGACCTGCGGTTTCATGCAAGCCCTTTTTCCTTCTTTTAGACTATATGGGTTCATGCCTCCTAAATTTAGCTCTCACTTTCAGGTATGAATGAATTCAAAATCTTTAGGTAAGCTTCAACTAGAAGAAACTACCTAGTTCGGACTAGTTTCACTACAAACCTGAGCAAAACCACAGAATTGCTCATGGTTTCCAGTCCAAACCATAGATTTCATCTGCTTGTTTTGGGTTTTATTATGAAAGTTTCAGGGAGGCTGAAAAACATAAGCATGAAGTTTAAGCATTTTAAATTGTCATCTGTCCACTTTTGTCTGCTGGGAATATAATGACTGACAATACAATGTTTGCTATCAGATGCCTGGTGGCAAAGAGACAGTTCTCTGCACCATGTGAAACCCCAGTTGGTTTTAAGTGAAAATAGATTGATTTATTGGCCCTTCTCAGCTTCTGAGCTTTGGACTCCATTTTGACCCTTGTGTTGGTCTTGTTAGTATATTTTTAACCTTGAATACATACCTGGAAGACAAAAATCAAGAATCCTCTTTGTCACAGTTGGAAATCTCTGGATGGTGCAGGCATGGCCTAGAGAAGTCTACATCTGTTGTATCTCAGGGTTTAAGGACTAGGAAAATATTAAGACTAGTGTTGTTCTCTCTTACTGAATAACAGCAGGTTCTTGTAGTAAAGAACAAAATTTGGATCATTTCTAAGTTCAGTCAGGGAACCCATCAAGCACTTGGTAGCTCAGGCTACTCACACGCACGTGAATGTGGTGCGGGAAGGGCTGTGCACGTAAGAGAGAGCTTCAGCCTTGAGTTTGTGACAGTCACATAGTAGATAAATGAAAATTGGAGTGAGATGAAGGATGAGCGGTGCTAGAGACGTATGATGCTGTAGAAATTTTTTCATGAAATATAATGCGTTTTTAGTGATAAACAAGCAAACATGTTTGATTTTGCTGGACACATTTCCAAAGGCTGTGTCTCACCTACTGAGCCAATTCTGTCATCCAGGATACATCAGTACTAATTCACTTGCCGAGTTCCTTAGAAATTACCTTACTGAGCACAACTGAACCAGGAAAATCGACTAGACTGGAAGATTACATTTTAAAAGACAGTTACCTCTCTTTTCAAAGACTTCAAGTCATGATGGACTCTTTCAAGGAGTCATGCCAGTGTTTAACTAACTCCATTCACATGGATTTACCTCCTTTTTCGTTTGGAATTGGCAGTCAGACAGAAAGACAGAAAAGAGGATATCTTTATATGTTTTTTTTTTACCTCATCTCATTAACTCTCATTTCCACTGGTCAAAACTTTCCTTTTCTTTACTTAAACTCACATGGATCCTGGTTCAAATTTCCTTCTTTCCTCAGTTTGAATAAATAAACCAAACTGCTCAAATTTCGCTCAGTTAAAGGTATTTTCTAGACCCCAGATCATTTGCTCCCTCCTGCCACTGCAACTGTTTAGCCAGGGGAAATCTGTACCAGAGAATGTTTCTCAGAACGTGAAACTGCAAAGTGAAGCTTCAAACAGTGCTTTGAATGAAAAAAAAAAAAACCAAAACAACAACACAGCAAACAGTTGAAAGTTAGAGGCACCCACTCAAATGCAAAAATACTCAATTTCTCAGGGGCCACTGTTAAATGCAATGAGGCAGTTTCAGGACAAGTTTATTGACAAGTTGGTTTGGTTTGTTTTGTTTTATCTGTTTTCTAGAGGATGCTGCCTCCATGGGTGAAACCCAGACCGGAAGGAAATCTGGTCTCAGGTCTGGTCTCCAGCACAGCTGTCCTGCCCGACCGCTGCCTTGTCACCCGCTGTGCCCCACTTTCCCCGGCGGCTCCGGTGGGAAGCGGCACATTGGTCCGGGCGGGAGCTGGGCAAACACACGGCCTCACTATCTGTCAGCATCCCCTGGAAGTGGAGGATAATTGTAGACAAGGTAGTAATGACTTTGACTGAATTTCTTAGGTCAAAAGCCCGAGGGAGGAGGGTGGGAGGGGACTTTGCGAGGGAAGTCACCAGTGTGTGCTCTGCACTAGTCTGCTTCTTCTGGGAATGCTTTGGGAAGGGAAATGTTTAAACCCAGCACTGAGCAGAGGGACTTTGGGTCTATTGCGATAAACCGAACTCCAGCCTTTTGCACTCCAAAGCTCAAATCATTTTACAGACAGAAAAAATGAGACAGAGGATGGAAAAGTGCCTCAGGGAGCAGAGACACCCCACATCTTTCCAACGCCTTTGCCAGGCGCCTTGGACGAGTGGGATCCATCGAGCTCCAGTGGGTTTATTTCCTCAAACAGGATGCAGAAATGGGATCATGGGGCAAAGGAAAGCTCCACGAGGACTTGTGACAGCGGGTTGTCCCTGGTGTCCCAGCTAAGCCCGAGCTGTCCCTTCACATACAGCCAGACAAAGCAAGGAATGAGGGAAGGAGTTTGGTGAAGATAATGAGAAAGAGGAGGTGGTGGTGTAGGTTGTGAAAGAAGATGAAACAGCTTTGACAAAGGCAAAGGAAACTTCACGTTTGGAATTTCAAAAAATTGACTCAACATTTCTGTCGTAGCAGATAAACATCTATCTGTTTTGTTACTGGGAACAATCTTTTTGTGTTTATAAATAGACAAAGCATGTTACCTCATGTTATTTCCTCCGGGGTTTTTGGGGGGTAGGTATATGTGGGAGGTAAACAGCTTACAAAGAAGTTGTTGTTATTATTAGTCAATATGAAGAACGGGCGGGCAGGGGCTGAGACTGTGATGTACCAGGTACGGGCCAGCCACAACCCACATATAGGTCATTCACTCACCTGCGGTGAAGCTGAACCGCTTCTCTGTGGTGGTAATTGTTGCCTTGTGATACTATCTGTGTGCCTATAAGCAATTTTTCATCCCAAAAGACAACTTAGGCAAGAAATACAACATCTAAATACTAGCAACGAGACATAAAAGCATCGATAAGCAGCTAGACAGGGTTATCAGCGCACTTGAACAAGAAAACTTTGTAGCCTTGACAAAGCCTTTCTTGTGTCATGGTAGCAATGGAAACGCGCGGCATCGGTGGCTGCGCAAACGTATTACAGGGCAGTCTTGTGAATTTGCAGCCTGAACAGGCGATGCACACTCTGATAGGAAGCGAAAGCACAGAGCGACGGTTATCTGGTTTTTAATGTTCTGTTTTCCAGCCTGAAGCACATGATCTGCCTTTGCTTGCCTGGAGCATCCCCAGGGGTGGGCAGAAGAGGTGATTCATGAGCGATGGTCCTGCCAGGAGCAGGTCTGGCTCTTGGGGAGAGGGAAAGGGAGTATGGGCAGGAGCAGAGGTTCTGGAGATGGGGCTCCTGGGGCACCCACAGGTATTTCTGCATTCCCAGGTGGGCTCCAGGCATGGGAAGAGTCTCAGGAAGTAACAGCTGGAAGATATGTGACAGTAGGTACCTCAGACTCCAGGTATTTGGGGAATGCTGTGGATGTATCTGGCCAGTGCAGGCTTTGCAGTGAGCCTCAGGACAACCTTAACTATCAAGGTAGCAGTAGCCTGAAGGAGGTGACCTGTGACAGTCATCCTGCAGGTCTGTGTTAGGTCCCACACCAGGGCTCTACTCTCCTGAGTCCGAGGCCAAAATGGTGTGCAGTGAGTTGGAAATACTGCAGCGGATTCCCCTCCACTCAAAACCGTTGTTTCATTAGAAGTGAAAGCCTCTTTTGGAAAGATGGCCATTTTGATAAAACTTTTCAGAAAATTAAAAAAAAAAAACCCAAAAACTTACATTTTAATAAGTTCAAAATTCACAGTGTTTTGGGAATAGAGTGATTTCATTCTGAGATAAAAATGACGTTTTGTTTTGGAACGCTTCTCCTGATACTATTTTATTTATGCAATGTATTTATTAAGCTTGAAACTACATGAAAAAAAATAAGCCATTTTGTCTCCATTTGCTACACTTTGCTACATTTGCTGGTGGAGAAAGGGATTTTTCTTTGTGGTACATTTCTAGGATGTTTTTTTCTTCCCAAATAGAAGTTACTCTTAAATTGCAGCATTACAACCCAAACACAAAAGCCAGTTCCTGACGAAATAGTTGCGCCAATGGTTCTCCAGTGACAGCAAACCCTGTCAGCACTTTTATTCAGTAATTCAGGAAAGCCTCCCTGACTGTCAGTCTAGCGAGTTCCTTAACGCTTTGAAAAATGATCTGTTTGCTTTGCCTCCCACAGAGACGACTCGGTGTAATAAGGGTTGGATGATGGTGGACAAAGATGGGTCAGGGATTAGCAGATGGGAAAGGAAGCTGGAACAGAGGAAAATCTGGAGAAGTAAGGAGCTGTAGGAATAGGTGAGGGACTAGGTGGCTGTGTCCACAGGAGTGGAAAGGATGTTCTTTGTGAAGGCAAGTCTGCCATGCCATGGCTCAGAGCCACGGCTCCCTACTTCTGCCACCACTGCATCTCACTTGGGACCATTTTCAGATGGACTGGAGGAGGAGTGTAGGGCCACCAAAGGATCATGGCTATTCACAACGCGGCCACACATCACGGATGAACTGCTGCACTATCAGCGACTCCACTAAAGGAACAAGAGACTGGGCTGCCTTGTGAGCAAGGGAGCAGCTTCTGCCCTTCTCAGTCCAGATCTTGAGAGCGGCAGAGAGCTGGAGGAGGGAGCATTGAGGTGGGAGAGCACTGGGGTGCCCAGTATGAGTGTCAAGGTAGGGGTGTGGGGCAAACCAAGGATGGAGAGACTGTGTGGGTATGGTCTGGAAATGGACAGGATGTTTACACACATGATTGGGGGCTTGAAGAGGAGCAGGGAATAAGAGGTGGGGCGGGGAGACAGCTTGGCCTGGCTTCAGGGGACCTGGGCATGAGGAGTAGGTGCCCATCCTCACAGACAACTGTCCCTGGGTGTGGAGACAGGCCGGGTCAGGCAGCTCCTCCACTGGGTACTCCAGGAGAGCAGCAGACAGATCCAGGTGACTGCACTTTGTTTCACTGGGAAATTGTTTGGGGACCATTTTTCTGATTAAAAACAGCAGGTGGGACAGTGGTTCTCCACATGAAGGGGAATTTTCTGTAGGCCATCTTTTTTACCTCTTCTGTTTTTATAATGCTAAAATCTAAGTATTTAGCCTGACCTGTGCACCATAAAGGAAGGGAAACCAGACAGGTAGCAAGGAAAATGACAGAGGACGTGATGGACCTGCAAATCAAAGCACATCCCAATCATAAGGAGACTGCAAAGTCTGATAACTTTAACCCTGGTAAATAGTTTGCTGAATGCAGCAGTTGAATGGCAATAAATCTGTTAGATTAATTGAAGGAAGGTAGAGGAGGAGGTACCACAAATGCTCAAGTTACCACAGAAGATAGTCCTAGACGGTTGCACAGCCCACAGCCTGCACTTTCAACACTCCTACGGTGGAATCGGTTGTGATAGCCATCTCTCTGAGCAAAAAAATGGCTTTCATGTAATGCTGTGGCTCTAAAGCTGGGAGAAAATGGTTCAATGAATCATCAGTTCGTTGGAAAAGGCACTTTCAGGTTGGCTAAGGCGGTTTATGAATTCGAGTTGAATTTTACTCAGTGATTGAGGTGAAACCACAAGTGCTGAAAACTTTTGGAAGTGCTGAAACACTGGAATTAAACAAGATCGAACAGTTGTTTAGACGAATCCAATATTAATCACTTTTACATTTCCGATGGGTTTGGTTCTTGCCAAAACCTGAGCTAGATGATGGAGACACGATTCCTCACAGATGAAGGTACCAATGCATACCATAATAACCGTAGATATGATCTCCCTCTCTGAGTAATTCAGACCACAGACTTGAGCAATGTTCTCCTATCCTCAACAAATCACTGTTATTAAGTAGTGTGCACAAACCAGAATGCCATAAGCTGAATGAAAGGGTAGGAAAATACCTGGTGATAATTTCCTGAAACCTGCAGGTTAAAATTCCCTCCCTGGGATTCACTTTTATAGGATGAGTAGCTGTTAGATAAGTCTGTGAATTCAACCACTTACGACGTGGGCCCTGCGGGAGATCCACAAGTGATATAAGTTGGATAAGGGCAGAGCTATAGTTTTATTTTTATGCCAGAAGCAGCAGCAGCAATAGGCACTAGAAGGTGTGCTCCATATGTACAGTAAAGGCATTCTGGAGACAGCAGACGCAGATTGCCAAGACCCACTTAACAAAATGTCAAATAGGTCACCACCCGCTGCCTTTGGTCACTGCAATGAGTCAGAGCAGTGTACGGAGTCAGACCAAATACCTGTCTAGCCTGGTGCACCATCTGCAAGCACAACAATTAAGTATAAGCAACAGGTGAAATGTAGTGGGCATTCACCTGAGTTATCTAATTCCTGTCTGAGAACGGTTACACACTGTGATGTTAAGATCTGTAAGTTCATGATGCAACGTATGAAGCAAATGTTCTTTTAATTTCTTTTAAATGTTTTGAAGGATTTTTTTTCCTGGAGTGCCCCTTAGGCTCGATAGGATTTATCTTTGGCTTGCTGCCTCCATGCACTCTGTATTTCATAGTGCTTTTTCATACCTTCTCTCTTAGGCCTGACAGCGAAGCCCAGGATCTGTAGCATCCCCTAATGCTTCCTACCTGGTCCCCTTCCAGACCTTCTACCTCCCCATGGGGTGACACAGCAATTACAGCATTCAGAAGTTCCTTTTCCAATACATAGTAATGTTACCCAAGCATTTCTTGTCAGAGAAGAAAAAAAAAAAGTACCTAAGAGCATCAGCCCTTTGTGCAGAGCTTTCCCTGTGCTCAGACCTCAGTGCAAGGGGGTGTCCCACGCAAATCAGAGCTGCAGCCCTCGGGGTGCAGGGGATGGATCTCGATGAGGAGCTTTCCCTTAACCAACAGGACCCCTGGATCTGTGCTCCAGTTTTCATGACAGGTACCAGAAAGCTTTTTATTTGGTGCCTGCTGGCTCTGGAGGACACGAGAGAGTTTCTTCCAGCCATCCTACCTGCCTATTGTTCTCTGTCCTTTCTAATCAAGAGGGAGAAATAAGCACTTTTCAGAAGGGGTTTCTTTAGCTTATTTTCCATCTCCGCTTCGGGAGGGGATGATTCATGTCCTGGCAGCAGCTATTTCTCTCCAGTGACTCAGTTGCCATCCACTTTTGCTAAGTGGGCTCCATCTCCAGGACACTCAAATGCTGGGGCAAACAGAGAGCCTGGCTGTACAGGGGGAGCAGCTGCCAGAAGTCTCAGACCATGGGAAAGAACAAGGAAAGATCAGAAGGGAGGTGTGATCTTTAACACGAACCTCACGGGACAACCAGACCTGAAGGGCTGGGACTCCGCCAGGAGCGGCCCCCAGCAGCCGGTAACGAACCCTGACAAGGCAGCGAGCAAAAGGAGTTGTGTGTCGGTGTTTTGACTTGGAGCAAAAGGCGTTGAACATGAGGATGGTGAAAAGGGAAGGTGTCGCTGCAGGTTTCTGGGAGGAAATGGCAGGGGCGGGAGTCCCTGCCTGTCCCCAGGGGGGAACCAGAGCTGTGTGCCCCAGGGCGGATGCAGCCCAGCCCAGGGACTGTCCCCCGTGCCCAGCGGGGAAAAGCTGAGCACCTCTGCTTTGCCTTGAGAGATTTTCACCTTTAGGTTTGCGCAAGAGCAGGGAATTTGGAAGGAGTTACCCAGAGAAGCTGTGGCAGCCCCATCCCTGTCAGTGTTCAAGGACAGGCTGGACGGGGCTTTGGGCAGCCTGGACTGGTGGGACAGAGGTGTCCCTGCCCAAGGCAGAGGGATTGGAATGAGATAATCTTTAAGGTCTCTTCCAACTCAAGCCTTTCTATGATTCTGTGAAATCCCAGTTGTGAAGAGAAACTAAAATGAAAGAGTATTCACTTGTTAAAACTGCTGAGGGAAGTCTTTAGGTTTGTTTTCGTTTCAGCTAATGCCAGGTCAGTTTTTCTTTCGATCTGTGTTGATGCCCCCATCCCTAGTGAGGCAGGCACAGCAAGAACACACTGAGACTCCCTGACAGCTCTCTGGTGTGGTTTGCTATGGTTTCCTGAGAATCAGGGGACATCTGTTTTGCGATTTTTTCAGAAATCCGCAAGTGTGCCCAAGTGCTTTAAAGACCTAATAAATGGGTAGGTGGTGTGAAAGGTTAGTGGGGGGCGAAAAATGGCAGCACTGCCACAGTCAGCTCGTCTGCTGCAAACCCGCTCTGAGGTTACTTAGAGCTGCAGCGAGCGTGTCATGCCGAAGGATTTTGACGTACCGACGAGGTGGACTGTTACGAAGCTGCAAGAAAATATGCGGTTAGTTTTACTAGCACCTGTGGCAAATTCTTCTCAGAGGTCCTCCCACAAAGCAGAGTGTGTAGTACAGGATGATGCAGAAAGAACAGGAGGAGGGAGGTGATTGTGTCATATGTTCCCCTGGGGCTTGCTTTTTTTCTTAAAAAAAAAAGAGGTTTGGTTTTTTTTTTCTCCAGGGGCATTCAGTGGAAACTATTACAGCAGCATCATAGGAAGGAGCCAGGCAGCCTCCGTCTGTGTGCTAAGCTCATCCTGATCCCTGTGCCTCAAGGAGGAGAAAGCCGAGGATGAGAGCAGATGCTTGCAACAAGGAAGGTGATGATGCTTTTGGCTCTGGCACTGATTTGCTGTATGTGTTGAACTGGGCATTTCACACCTCCATGCTTGGTTTTTGATACAGATAAAATGGAAAACCCCAGGAGGGAGGAGGTCTGTTGCGGGGCTGCAGCTCCAGGGTCTTCATCTCCGGAGACATCCAAACCCCACCTGGATGTGTTCCTGTGTGAGCTACTCCAGGTGACCCTGCTCTGGCAGTGGGTTGGACTAGATGACCTTCAGAGGTCCCTCCCAACCCTGAACATTTTGCGATTCCATGTGTATGAGAGGTTCCAACAGAAAGTGTTTTCTAGCAGAATTCTTTACGAGAAGGAAAAAATAGTGCAAGAAGAAGATTAGGAAATCATTTAAAGTACAGAATGGCAGTAAGTAGCTCTTACTTTGCACTCTTCCTCATGCCCACACGTCCCTGGAGAACACCTATATCTGGCTATGCTTTTTTACAATTATAGAAGCAAAGATGTAAGGAAAGCCTTCTTCTGTAGTTGTTCACCTAAGAAGAAAGCAAGCAAGTTATAGAATCAATGACACTAGACGATTACCGAACCAAACCATCTCTCTTCCCCCAACCACAGCACCACACAATGGGTTTTCACTTCCCCCCATCACCTTGAGAACACCCTCATCCTGAGCGCAAGTCTATTTCAAGCTGGTGTTTCTGTACTCCAGGCTACAGAAAGGGACTGGAGCTCTCAGAAGGGAAGGCTTTTCAATTTAACTTCTGGCATACCACTCTCTTGATAGATGGGTAAGAAGCATGGAAACACTACGATGTCTCTTACACTAGAACATGTGATGTGTCTCTTGAAAGGACAACATGAAAAATAACCTCGTGACTCTTACAAGCACTCTCTCTGTAACTTTCAACTTAGTAAACTAGAACTAACACCAGTGCCATTTATTGCTGTACACCCAGCTAGAAACAATGTAAGAGTGAAATAAGAATTGACAGATATAAAAACTCGCCAAAAATGACCAGATTTGGACAATAGCTCTGTGTTTCCTGCTTTTTGCAGTCCAACTTGATAAACTTCGCACTAATTTTCTGTGTATCTTCAGCCCCACTGGAAGTCAAAGAGAAGGTCCCGTGGCTAAGCCTGGCTGAAGAAATAAGCCTTGAAACAGCCCACATTGACCAAGTGTAAAGGAAGGTTCCCAAAGTCACTGTTGACTTCCAAAGAGTTGGAGTGAGAGGCCTTTTTGCCCAACTTGGACCTGCCTGCACAGGTTGCAGGCTTAAGGCTGTCAGCAGCTTTAAACCATAAAAACAACAAGCGAGTCCACAAGGGAAATTTAAGAGCCTGATGCCAAGACTGCACTAACGGCTGCTTGTATATGCCTGTGGTTCAAAGAGATGGATGTTTGCAGGGACATCGTTAAAGTAAGTTGTAGTAATTTGAGGTGAGGGATTTTCCTTTCAAGTGAAGTCCATTGGGCAGCTCACCCACAAGTGGGCAAACACAGCAATGTCTTTGGGTTCATGGTGCCAACTCACAACATTGCTAAGGTGCAAAGATTCTGTTAGAAATAGACTAGGGGAGCAGATTTTTTTTTCTGCAGAGTGTGTTTTCTGTATGTTATTTTTTTCCAGGAAGAGAGAGCTGAATCTCAGAACTGATGCACTCCAAACTCTTAAATGCTGGCACTGCTTATTCGCTGCTTGCTCAGTGGAGAATATTCTTCCTTATATAGGCCTTTCAGAAACTAGGTCAGAGGATTAACATGAGTACTGGTTGCTAAAAATCCTCTTTGACAGCCTGCCTTCTTTTATTATTTTCTCACTTTGCCCGTTGCAGACACCAATGCCTGCCAGATCCTCGATTGATTTCTCCTGGGGTGAGCTGTGATGACCGCAGAAGGTCTCTCCACTCCCCGCCACCGCTGCAGACCTTGCACCCTCGGCCGGCTGGGCTGCCCGCTGCATTCGACCCCTGACATGGGTTGTCTTCCCAGGAAGGAGAGGTTGTTTTTCAAAGAAACGTGGCAGTGCCATGCCAGCCCGGGCCTTCGGTTGATTTGTCAGTGGAAAAACATGAGAACGCAGATGCCCTCGCGTGCCAAGGGACACAGGGGACACGCTGCCTTCGCCTTTTGAAGGTCCTGCTCGGAGAGGGGGTCACTGGGCTAAGCCGGGCAGGGTGTCCTCTGGGGGGTCCTGGCACAGGGGGCTGTCAGTGGGGAGGAGGGGCAGCTGTGCCCATGGGGAGGAGAGGATGGGTCAGGGACACAAATGGCCCAATCACAGTGTTCCCTCCCGTGGTGCTCAGTACATAAGGGGCCCTAAGACAAGCCCTGGGGCTCTTAGTGCTGCTCTGCTGGGAGGATGGTCATCAGCATCTCCCCTGGGCTGCTGCAGCTCCTGCCTCCTGTTCCCCTGCTGCAGAGGAGCACCCATCGACTGAGCAGGTTGTCTTACCCTGGGCCCCCATCCCGAGTGGGAGCAGCACAGCTTCTTTTCTGTTTTTTTGGGACTGTCATTGGGACTCTGTGCTCGGGCTCTACCATCTGCTGCCAAGTCCTGTCTGGGACCTTTTTTTTCCTGCTGAGGACTTTATTGCCATCTGGAAGGTGTGGCTCCCTTATTAACCATATATTATCTTGTGTCCTTGAGCATATTTGCATTCTTGTATGTATATAGTTTGACATCCTCACTGCTACTCTTAGCATTTTTTTTTTTTTCAGTTAAATTGCTTCAAGGTTTGTTTTTTCCAACCTTAAAGTTTCTCTTACTGGTTCTCCTATTGCCCTCCCCTGGTATCATAGTGGTCATAGTGAGCATCTGTCAAAGTTTAGGGGCTGGACCAGACTTAAAATTTAACACAGGCCGTTAGATGCTCATACAGCAGTCTCCCTAAAAGCTACATCTTCTCCACTGGAGCATCTGAGAAGTACTGCACTGCAAATACCAGCTGTAATAACTGAATGCTTCTGTGAAATGTTTGCACTGAAACTCCACAGAATATTCCTGCTTTTAGATGCTGTTGTTAATGCTGAAGGATCACACACAATACATTTTTTAGGATGGGGCATTTCTCACCATGCTGTTTACAGGAGATAGATAACATCTCTTTGTGATATCTATATCTATCTATATATATATATTTAACCCACTTATACGCAAACACATTCACATAGGCAGATTGTCAATAAAAGATTTCAAAACTATCATTATACACCTACTTGTCTGAAATAGAAGGGACTTCCTAGCAGGAACAGCACACGCTGTCATATATTCACTTTATTAACACTCTTAAACTGTTTCCTAATCTGTGTACAAATGCGTACCTATCTCAGGACTAAACTGACATAAAATGAGATTCTCAGTGAGTGCTTTAAAATCTCTAGTTGGCTACATAGCAAGGTGATCTTTCTTCCAGAAATGCCAAGTGCGGAACAGCCCCTCCCGCCCCAAATCTGCTGTACCTTTGGCACTTGGAAAATCTGTCCACCTGGGAAGGAGCAAAGCCCTCACATCAACTTCTGGTTTCGCAGCTAATCCTGCAGCCTTCGACTGAAAAATAAAGCAGCCGATGGTTCTTCGGCCGGTAACACATGCAAAGCTCAGAGGTTGGATTTTTTTTTTGCTACAGAAACCTTAAACTCACGTCATGTGTTGTTTGCTTTGCAGTGGGAATAAAAGTCTCTTGTCAGCCACGTGCACCCTCTCTGCTATGTCTTCTCCAGATGCCCGCTCTGACAGAGTGTGCACACAACTTGCCCACTGTTCGTTTTGGCACTCGCTGTTCAGACAGCTGAGCACGCCCATGATTTGCTTTCTTGCAGTGTTCTAACTCCAGACAGCCCCTGGGTTGCAGCTGCCTCTGGTTTCGTCGCCTTTGTGATAGAGACAAGGGAATAACCCTCATTTTTACTGCCTCCCGTTCAGATGGAAAGTTGGTCTCTTCTCTCGGACATGCCGCGTGTCTCCATCGGTGCCGTATGGTGAATTTCCCTTCGTATCCACACAGGTATCACAATCAAGTGGTGGTTATTCAGTGTTCAGCTAAGAAAGAGAAGAAGGAGACTTCTCCAGAACACAGTGTGTTGCAAAGCCTCCCAAACCAGTGCTTTGTTGAGATGGGAAGTTTGATGAGAATTGCTGAACTGTAGCAAGGAGAGAAGCTCTAAAGGCACAGAGTGTTAAAATTCTTCCCTGGGAGAAGCAAAACTGCAGCCAGGAGCTTTAAACAAAGCTAAAAGTACATGATTACTGTTCCTTTACTTTGATTATGTTCCCCACCTGCTCGAGCCTTAGGCACGTGAAGCAAGCTCTGATCTGGGATGAATTTCTCTCAGGACAGAGATCTCTTTGGTTCTTTCTTTCTGTTCTTTTTCTGTAATGTCCTTTGAAGCATACACACAAGTGAAGGAACTGATTGCTACAGAAATCGGAGAACTCCTACTCATAAATACACTATGATAAGGAAGATAAATGTGCTTTTATCACACACTGCGGAGTGGAATCAAAACGTTTTCGAACACTGGTGATTTCTGCTTGCATGTAGTGTGAAGCTCAGCAGTTGCTTGTCCTGATACCTACTGCTGCCTGAGACCTCTGTGGTTTCTGTCTACTCCCTTTTCTAAGCTGCAAGAAATAATGACATTCATGCTGAGCTGGTAGCACTTTGGGGTCTCAATACCAGTGATGCTCCCAGCCAAGCAATGATTTTTACATACATATACGTGTGTGTGTGTATGTGCATGCTGTTCACGTATACGCACACACACTCTGTCTCTCGAGTGCATAGGTGGATATTTGCGGGCAAATACATATACAGCCATGGACAGTTTTTAGCTATCCATAGGTATACACATACATGTATATCACCTATTGAAGTGCAGCTGACTCACTGAAGGCTGAAGCTATTTGGCAGCTCACAGCACTCCTCCTCCTGCGCTTGGGGCATCATTCGAACGGGTAGAAGGCGGCGAGCTGGCAGGGTACAGATGTTAACCCAGCCCCAAAAGCTGCTGGCAAGAGCCTTCACCCTGGCAGAGCCATAGCCCAAGGGCCTCTACAAACCACAGCAGCCCACATCAGCCTGCGCAAGACAAACAGGAAAGAAAACAAGCTAAAGGGACTGCACCCTGCCAGCACCGAAGTGCAGGGTGGTGCAGAAGTGACCAGGGATGTGTCACCTGAAGTGACTTATTACATCCTCCCGCACGTGGGATTTTACCAGGGGGGTTTCCTGTCTGAATCCATCCCTAGGTCTGATGGCAACTGTAAGGCAGCACAGCTAAGGGGCACTCGCACACACACGTGTGCACGCACTTCTGTCTGCACTGGTAGGTGTGAGCGTTGCCCTCTGTACGCAGAGCTGCCATGGCAGTAAAGGGAGATGTTCCTGCTACGGTGTGGGAGCAGCACCTCGTCAAAGCGCTGGGTTTTGGCTCCACAGCCAAGGGAGATGACAAAGGTTTAGGATGGGGGGGCATGGTTTATCGTGAAGCAGAGCTTGGAACTGAGGTTTTTGAGCAGGAGCGTTGACGCTTTGGTAGATGTGAGACCTTAACCCGTTTCAGTGAGAAGAGTTCAGAGCAGCATCTGGAGCTGCGATTGCTTGGAAAGTGTTTTGGAAAACCAAGACGGCTGGTCAGATGCAATCATAAAGGTGGAATCTTAATGCAATCATAAAGGTGGCACTTAGTGCCATGGTCTAGCCGTTGCGATGCTGTTGAGTCATAGGATGGACCTGCTGATCTCAGAGGTCTTTTCCAACCGCAAAAATTCTGTGATTCTGTGATTCTGTGAATCAGGGTAGCCACCCACTTGAGCCCACTGGTGGCAGGTATCCATGTAACCAAGTATAACAATGTCTGGACTGTATTCATACCCAGGGTTTCATAAAAGACTCCTCTGGGTTGATGAGAGGCTGCTAAAACACAGAGCTGCTGCCTGTATCATTGGTGTGATGAGCTTCTTAAAAAAAAGCATCTGCAGTTAATTTGACTGATGTGCCAGCACTGCTGTGGGATGTGTTATTTCCAGGCAGTCTGGTTACTGTAAGGTAGAGGTTGCACACAGCTGGTACTTAAAGCGTATAGAAACTGGCATCTTGGAGGTCTAAGTTAATTTTTACTGTTTATTTTCCAGGGAAACATCAAATGGTTCAGAGTACATATGTACTCAGAATATGACGGAAATTTATTTTTTCTTCAGTTTATTTCAGCCAGTTACACTTCTTAGGTCTGTCATAATGGACTTGAAAAATCTCTTTTGGAGCTACATCAAAATTTCCCTCCAAAACCTTTTTCTGGGGAGGACAGCTTTTGTTTTTGGCTAAGTACCTTGTTTGCAAGCAGCATTCTATTTGCGTGGAGATCTAGTTTTAATTTCATTAATAAAAAAGGCTCGGCTCTTTCTAAAGCCAAGACTTCTACAGCTGCTTTTGTGAAAAAGTGGAAATTATCTTTGCGAATAAATCCGAATGGTTGTGCTCTCTAGTGACAGAGCCAGGAAGTTCTTCTTCCACTTGGACAAGAAACAGTCTTTTTCACATTATTTCTCCTCTCTCTTTGCCAGTTACAGAAATAGAAGGACAGGGCACTAAGTAAAGAGGCAGGGGGAGGGGGAGGAGGAAATGAGCACTTTCAGTCCTGAAAGCAGTTTCACTTTAAGCACTGGACAGAATTTCAGAGTGACTGTTGTTAACCCTTTCCCCACAACTATAAAGAAGGGGGATGCCTTAGGCAAAAGGAGCTACAAAAGTGGCAGTGAAAGGGATTATCTGCACTGGAATCATCCGGGCCTTGGGTTTTTGCCTCCTAATCTGCCCTTCTTGGCCTCTTTCTTTTCTCTTCGCAGCAGATGATTTACCGTAAAAACACAGGAAGCCGAATGATTTCCTCCGAGGAAAGTACGTGACAATGAGGTGAATGAGCAAATTCATCAGGTCCTTTGACTTCACCACTGTCCCTGTATCCTCAGTGGTTTCAGGCAGAGACTCTGTCTTGCAACCAAACACCCTTGAAGTGGTTTTGCCCGTTCGCGGCAGCCGGGAGGTACCGCCGGCTTGAATTTTTCCTTATGGCATTGGAAGAACACGGAGTCCTGAATTTGTGAATAACAGCAGCTGTTAGTTACGTTGCATGTCGTACACCAAAAAACCTCTTAACCATTCCTGCAGCGTGACCAGTGGTCATTCTGTGGTCACACAGCGCACCGGCTCTGAAAAGCATGAGGCTGCCAGGATGGTTCCTGCAGGTGCAGTGGGAGTACTGGGCAAGGGGGCGGTTTGGAAGCTCCTGTCTGTACGGTATAGCCACAGCTGCCATTTAAAGTCTGTCCCCTCCATGCCTTCTGAGAAGCCAAGTTGGGAAAGCAAAACATCATCACCAAGGAACGGAGCTCCTGCATTCCAAGGCCCCTTTGCAAAACTCAGTCCAAATTTTTGCAAATTCAGAGGCCACGAAGTGGGACTTTTACCCTAAAATATCTGTCATCATCACCTAAAAGGGCACAAGTGAGTAAGTCCTCAGATATCATCTCAATGAGTTCACACTGTAAAAGTGACTAAATCTGAAGTGGGTTTTTCACTGTGTATGTGTCTAAATGTAGGATAGAAGGGATGAAAACCAGAGATTGCCTACTTGGGTAGAACATCAGCCTCTTTGTTTAACTATAATGCAATAACTTCCTCTTTTTTTCCCAACTTCTACTACCTCCAGAAAATTAAAGAGGTGTTGAAATGCTCACATGTGGTTATATTTTCCGGCTCCATCCTCCACTCAGGATGTCATTTCCACTGTACAATGAAATAGAACTGATTCATTTTGCAGAAGGGACATGATTGATACCAGCCCGGATGGAGACTCATTCTCAACCCTGTGGAAATTCCTCACCAAGGTTGCTAGTCGAGTGAGAACACCTTCACCGTACACTCATCAGGGTCGTGTTGCTACTCTTAGACTTCTTCATGTGGAGCCAGGAACAGCTTGTGAACAGCTGAGGATGACCCAGAAAACCAGAGATGTTCTTACATCACCTTTTAATTCTTTTATTCTGAGAATTATCTTCCCCTCTCACCTAAACCATCTTCCTCGTCACCACAGAGAGGTCATGTTATTCTCTAGATTGAAGGTCTGATTAAGACTGTTTTTTAACAGCGAGGTTGTCAGCCTTCCAAGAACAGAGATCGTAGCTGCAGCTTTTGCTGATGTTTGCTTGCAGTCTCTTGGTGACAAACCACACCTCGTTTGTCAAGACAAACATATGTTGTACCCACACAAAGCTGCTATGGCACCACAGGCTGAGATTTCTTTACCTGGTGAGGCTGCCGGGGAAGCCCCTCAGAAAAAGCCATGTGAACAAAGACTCGAGTCAGGAGGGGTCTGAGCAGACTTTTTTTCAAATAAAATAAGGCAATCCTGAGCAGGGGATATGCCCACCTGGAGCTCTGAAGCTGCTGAAGTGTTCATATAATTAATCTTCTTTTCTTCTGCATAGGTTATTCTTTTTTGTTTCCACTTTACATAGAATATATTTTATCATTTTGCCTGATTATTTTGTCAAGATCCTATACTTGTAACATTATATAAAGGTGTCTCAAAACTGCTTTTTGCTTCCAGCCTGCCTGTAGCTCCTGATGGAGTGCAGAGAACCAGCAGCAACCAGCCAAGCACTATCTCTGCAATCCCAGCTCTCTTCCAGAGACCTGTTTCATCTTGTGCACGTCCCTGGAAGGCAGAAGTATGAAGTGACTTAAGTAAGAAATCAAAGTCTGAGATCTTGCTAGAACTGCAGGGCTTGGCATACACATTGACCCAAGGAGGGGGGATAGGTATGGTGGCACTGGAAAAGATGTCTTCCATCTATGTCTCTCAAAAATTCCCCTTATGAATATAGTCCTAACCCCATAAATCTCACTCACATCCCCAAATATCTCCTTCAGTGCCTTTGAGGTCTTGGATCTTGCTGCCTAAGTATTTCTGACACCCCTCCTAAACTGCTTTGTCACGGTAAGTGTTAACACCCGCACAAACCAACCAGACAGCAAGTTAATGCACTCTTGGCAAGTTTATAAATAGAGTTCAAAAGTGAAGGTGTTTTTAAGCTGTTCTCACAAGTCACAATCAGGAAAAAGGGGAGAGGAAAACAAAGAAAGTGAATATCCCTCACAATAGCCCTTGGTGGAGCTGCTCGGTACCAAATCAAGCTCGTGTCAGCTCTGAAGGGTGTTTTGGCATGTGCTTCTTCAAGGATTTGCCAGTTTCTCTCTCACAGCAGTAATCATGAAAAATACCAAGTAGGGCATCTGTCAGTGAGTAATTACAGGAAATATCATCCTTCTTCTGTGCGCTGTGTTTGCATCATTTCTGGAGCAACGTTCAAATCTGAGCCCGCCTCCGGGAGCCCTTTTTGGATCTGCCAAGCTAAATGACATCACAGCCAGGTGCAGTCAGCTTTGTGATGTTACTAGAAATGAGGAAATAATTTCTTAAATGCCAATGCAAATTTCAAGTCTTCAGTTACACAGATTTAATGCCATTTCCTAATGACTTGAAAAGCATCTTGAGAGTCAAGTGTATTTCTTCATTACTGGATTTTGCTCTCTTTTATGCTGCCACTTTTTTTTTGCTCTCTTTTATGCTGCCACTTGCTCTGACACACACCCAAAAAGGGCTATTAATTAGAGAGAATGAATTTAATATAGTGCTGCAGCCCAGACCCTTGCCAGTGCTCTGGAAGGTCAAAGGAGACTTGTGTTCTCTGTGCAGAACACACCACATTGACCAGTATAACTTCAGAGGAGGAGAAATTTAAAGTACGTGGAACAACATTCGTGAAGAAAGTTCCTCTTCAACACGTGCTTTTGCTGTGCCCCAGCTCCTGCGAGCCAAAAAAGAAACTTTTTCTCACAGGTCTCCTTGCAAAATCCTGGTGTGTGGCCAGAGGGCGATGCTTTACTACACGCTGTTAGTTTTCCTAAAGAGGAGCTGGGAAGCTCGGGGTGCTGGAGAAGACAACAGTGGAGAATGGCAGCATCCGGACAGATGCTGAGGACCCGCAGGATTTCCCGGTGCCGGCGAGGGCGCAGGCAGACGGAGCCCGTGTGCCATCTGCCGGTAACCGGCCGTAAAACGGACGAGGAGGGGGAGCGCAGGGCTGCCCGGAGATGCTGGAATAGCAACTGTGTGAGCACAAGGCCTCCGAGCTTTTACTAATTCTCTTAGGAGCTTCTCCCACTTCCCCAGCCAGGCATTGCCTCTTCCCAGCCAGCAAATCCTCTGCACCGCCCCTGTGCCAGCCTCTTAGTCCGCGATCCTAACTTGGGCCAGCTGCACCCTCTGGGAGACGCGTTATAAATACCCACAGAAACCAGACAGTTCTGAAATGCAGTTGCTGAGGCTGATCAGTGGTAAAGCACGGCACACAGGCTTTGCTGGTCCTGTCTGCAGCACCTTCTGTGCCTCCACGCAACAATTCCTGCTGTCCCGGGGCTCTCTCAGAGTAAAGCTCGTCCCAATGCACACCCCAGCACTGATGGGATCCCCCATAAGACTGTTCCAGAGTAATGCCAGAGTTTCAGTCAGGACTGTGAACAAGATGGGCCTGGGACATAACCATTCCTAAGGGCTAATGCTCAACTAAAGCTCAGAAACGCAATAATTGAAGGATTACGAGTAAAAATCATAAAAATATTGGAAAAAAATAATCAGGAAGATAGGACTTAAAGGTGAAGTGATTCCCTCCTTCCTTCCTTTCCTCCCTCCCGATTTTGATTTTTTTTTTTAGTGCTAATTCCCATGCATGTACACTTTTTACACCCAGTGCCAAATCAACAACATCTGACCTTATCTAACAGCGAGCACTCCGCAGTAAGTCGTAAGACCTTAACCAATCGTAGTCGCTCTGACTGAAAGCATCTTCTTTCCCAGCCACCTTCCCGTGATTGCCAAGGAGGAGGCAGAAGCATCTGCTCTGTTTGAAAAGTGCAACCTTGAAGCAGGGCAGAGAGACTGGATTAAAACAAAAGATCTTTTATTGCCTTCAGCTGAAGAGTATGATACAGAGGAACTACACATAGGTTTCATCCATATAAAAAAAGAGAGCCCTTTATTTACACGAGTGTTCAAAGTTGCCAGTGGTACTTAACAGCAACTCTCTATTTTCTCTTTGTTAGTTGTTCCCACCTAAATGGAGCAAGAATTGGTCAGTAACATTTAGAAAAACATGTAAGCACCTTTTGGGCAGGAAAAAGAAAGAAATAGGTTCTGAAAGAAACCAAATCCTTGTGGGCATTTCACTGTAACAAACCCAGCAGAATACTTACAACCAGTCACTGACAAAAGGAACAGTTTTCAGTACGGGCTCAGCGGTCTAACCACTCTCAGCCTTTCTTTAACTTCCCCATCTAAGTAAACATACCCTGGACATGCACAAACTCCACATGTATGAAAAAAAAAAAGGTAGAAATTTATTTAAAAGTAATTGTGCTTTTATTTATAAAAAAAAAATTTACAATCAGACACTGTCCTGCCGTGTTTCCAAAAGCATGGTTCTCTTAAAAATGACAAAAACTTAGCTTATTATTATTATTATCATTATTATTATTACTTTGTCATTATATTAATAATATTAATCTTATGCTTACGTTTAAAAACATACTGCTTTCCCCTTCCCATCCCCTCCTTCTCTCTGGTACTCGATATATATAAAAAAGGCTTTCCAACAACCGATGAATTTCAATTATATCTAATAATAATAATAATAATGATAATTAACATTTCTGTGTGTAAAATATGGCTGGTTCTAAAACAAACTACCAATGTACAAAGCCGCTCTCCCTCCCCTCCCCTGGGCCACCCAAGAGACAGTCAAGGCTGTGGAAGAACTTTATCCCAGGGGCTTTCTGAGACAATAAAAATGAATAAAACAACCCTTGAGATCATTGTCTTTGGTGTGGAGGAAGTTGCTGCTGGGCAGTCGGAGCTGCTCTGCTGGAAACGCTGCGATGCTTAAGGCTCGTTGTTTGGGTTTTGCAGAAGCCTCTGTCGGGCCAAGGGTCAGCGATGCTTTGGTACGACCACCAGCTCCTCCCACGCCACCACCCCAGCGATGCCAGAGGATCTCCCCACACCCCCACTCGATATCCCTCCCCCCCATCACCCTGCCCGTAGCCCCTTCGCCTCCTCCGGGGCTTTACGCTCGCTTTCTTCTTCCTTCCAGATTTCGGAAGCTGGAGGGTCTCAGCTTCATCTCCGCAAACTGGATGGAATATTCATGGCCCTTCCAGTGGAACCAGTTAACACCCTGCAGAGACAAAGATGGAGTGTGGGAGGTCACACGTTTGCTTCATCACTTCTGCCAGCCTTTAACTCGGGAACAGAGGCACAACCAAGCAGAGGGGCTTCGGGCAGCACAGGGTTCCAGCTGCCAGCATCCATGGCCCCTACAAACCCTCCCACGTGTTGGCCCCCAGAGCTGTCACTCTTTCCCTGGCTTCCACAGGAAGAACATTTTGTTTTCCATGTTGAAAACCAGAAGTGTTCCCTGCACAGTTGGGACAGTCTCTTGGAAAATCATATAAAATTACTGGTATTTCACAAGCTGACATTAAATTCTTGTTCTGTGACTTTGCCTACAATCCTTTGGTCTGGAGAGTGGGCTTGGCTGGTGCTCGGTGTCTGGCTAGCTGAACCACCAGATGGACCTATAACAGCAAGTCCCCTTCTTCTAAAGCATTACAGAAGCCTTCAAACACCAAACTCACCTGACTGTGGCTGTTGTCACCGTATCTGCCCATCAGATTGACTCGGTGGCAATTCTTGTACCAGAATGCACCCTTGTATGACAAGGCACAGTTGGTGATGGCAGAATCATTGTCCTTGTCAAAGGTGGAGAAGGACCTTCCGTTATGGTACGTCATGGAGTCACCTGGATGGGGGAGAAAAAATTAAGAGTAAGGTCAGCAGTTTGCCTGATTTAAATTCCATGGGAGTGACTATTCTGCATAAAATGTTTGGACTGGGCCACGCAATGTCTGTAAAGCTGGGCTGTGTATCTAAGTTTTTAAAAATCGACTTGTTTTAATATATTTCTTTGTTGTTGGAGATGAGTCAAAATATTTTTCCAGGTGGTCTCTAATCCCCAACTTACTAAGCATTTGTTAGGCAGCTCAATTTCTGCACTTCTTCCTGAAAGCTGGATTTTGCCCCTGTAGAGGAGGCAGTGTGGACAAACCTAGTCCAAAGAGACCTCCACAAGAAGAGAAACATGACCAGAGGAGTCTCCACACTCAGCTGATCCACGCAGCAAAGCTACCCAGCTGCCTTAGCTGGAAACACAGACAGAGAGATGTCTGCCTGCCGACGACTTCCCACCCACAGAGTCCGGGTGCAAGAGGAGCAGCCTTCAGTGTACGCCTCAAGCAGAGCCCACATTCATGCCTTACTATCTCTGCTACTCGATCCATTAAACTTAAACTGGAATGCTTAGGAAGAGGAAATAGTAGGATTAAATCCTACTAGCTGTAGCAGCTACTACTGCTCTTCACCACCATGTTTGCCTTAGTCATTAGTTCTACTACTGCTGCATGTCCTTTATATCCCCATAGGCTGTGCGTGGAGTTCATGTGACGCGCACAGGGCAGAGTCCGTACACACGTATCTCTGTAGCCTGTTTTATGCACCTAGCGGCCCGAAATGTTCTTAAGATATCCTGTGGAGCTGGATTTCTCTATTAACCCTTTGAAGCCTTGAAGAGGACTCAATAAGGGCTGCAGGGTTTACCTCAGTATGATTACAAAAGGCAGGCAATTTGTTCAGCAAAATTACAAATCGTGCTATAGCAGGACTTCGCTGCATATTCCACTCACAAGAGATGAGGCTGTGCCGAGCTATTATTAGCTGTATAAATGACAGTGAAGCATTGACCAAATGAGATTTATGGCTGTTCAATTTACTTGTTTATATTCTGTCATAAACATACCATAAAATGTGGCACCTAAATGACTGGAAGATTTAAAATGAAAGATAAAATACATTGATATATTCATATTTTCAAGCACCTAACATACAAAGGTACCTGCTGTGATGCTGATCTGCAACATTCACACAGTTGCCTTGAGCCAGCTGGGAGGAAATTGCAGATCAGAAGAAAAAAGAATATTTCATCTCACCTGCTGTGCCACTGTACCCATCCACTCTTAGCCGGTATCTGCTCTTCGCGTCTCCCACGCTGAACCTGTCGTAGACAGCATAAGCTGTCTCCCCTTTGTCCCGCAGATCCACGCGCAGCTCGTACTGACCCTGAGAAGTGATTTTGTGGAGGTTCTCCAGACCTGTGGAGATAAATGGCCAATTCATTTGTTTCTCCATGTTTATTTCTCTGTCATCATGTTATCCCATAAAGGGGGTCATACTGGCCTGCATAGATACACCAGGGCATAAACACAGGTGAGGCAAGCGAACTATTTCAGCTGTGGGGTAGTGTTGGTATAAAAACAAACAGATAAAAACAGGCTGGCTGAGCGACCTTTTCCCTTCAAATCACAGTAGCAGGCAGCCCTTTGGGAAAAGCAATCACGAAGGTGCTGTATGTTCGGCGTCATCTTTCATTTACAACCAAACAAAATGCAGCACGATCTTTGAAAATTTGCTTTTTATTTCTGTTGTCCCCACTTTGCTTCTTTGAGTCACGTGCTTTTGTTGCTGGAGGTGTCCCAGGAGTACAGGAAGAAGGTTTGCAGTTGCTTCTCTAGCATATTCGGTGACCCAAGAAGTCTGACATCTGTGAACTGCAACTGGAAGGACAGGCTTAGACCTGGTGATTTCCATCTCCCTTGCAGTGTGCTGTCCCCAGCCTCCTTCACCCACGCTTTGTTCCTCTTCACAAATACTCTTGCCAACTAAACAGAGGCTTTGAAGTGGCTCCTACTCTTCTGGGCTGTATTTGCATTTTCTTTTTTAAAAAGACAAATCCTTGCCACTTACCTATCCAGAATTCATCCTTAGGATCTCCAAAACCAGCCACGTAAGTCTTCCAGTTCTTGTAGAAATCTTCCTTTCCATTCTGACGCCTCAGGAACACCTACAACCGCCACATGCAAGAGTTGTTGTTGACAGACTGCCTTTGGCAGAAAGGGCACCAGCAAGGCGGCTTTTACAAATGCAGAGCTTGGCATTGCTGCTCCCCTGCCTTTACCAGCCAAAGCAGAAGTCTCACTGCAACTACTGAATAGTACCAAGACTGTTGAACACTCCTTCCTTTTTGTAAGTCTCTAGTTTCTCTATTGGGTTCCCCGCATGATGTGGCCTTTTAGTTCCTGCTCTCCGTTTTTCTAACAGCCCCTTGCAATTCTTGTATTTCTCAGCCAAGATTTTCTGCATGCCCATGCCACCTAGCCATGCATTTCTCCAGCTCCTTCTTCCTTTCTGTAGCCTGGGTCCCTCTGGCCTGTTCAGATTTGAGGATGTCAGTACAGAGAGCTGGCATTTTTCTTGCTATTCATTTGTTGCCTGGGTGGGATGTGTCCTTTCCATAATAGACTGGCCAGACACAACGCCCCATGGCTGCTGAAAAAATGCTTTCTCCGGCCTGTGGTTTAACTTTCTTCACTGTCTCTCTTATTCAGACACAGTCAGCCCACCCTCCTCTCACCTAATCAGCTCTTTAGAAGGTATGTATCTGATCTGAGATGGTCATTTCAGCAACTCTCATAGCCAGTGGAGAGAGATCAGTGCCTTCCCTAGATGCCAAAACCACTGACGTGACTCATCCTTTGGGTCCTCCTCCAGTTACAGAAAGGGCTGGTAAACTTGCTCTAGACACCTAGGTCTCCACCTGAGATAAAATTCTCCAAATCTGTAGAACAGTCAGCCCTACTGTGATGACAGAGCACTCTGAGGGATGGGATCTGTCACTGCTGCTCTTAGCATAAGCCGATGCACGTGTGGGGGGTGCGAGACCTCTCCCTCTTACTCACAATCCATCCGCCCCCGTCCTCGCCCATGTCACAGAAGACTTGCAGGGGCTGAGCCTTGTCCCCGTTCAGGTAAACCGTGTAGAGCCCAGAGGTGGTTTCTCCATTCAGGAGAGCCTGGGAGCAGTCTTTAGGGTAAGGATAGAGAAGACCAGCTGCACACACACACAAAAATAAAAAGACAAAGCAGTCCATAAGAAATCAGCAATTACAAGGAAATCACTGAATACAGATAACTCAGGAAAATCTGTCGAGGGTCACTGGCGCAGTCAGGAATGCACTTGCAATTACTATCCTGCATAAAAACACTCACAATAAAGAGCAGATGATGTAAATTTTCCTTTTGAATATGCTCTTGCACATCCTTCTACACTTTCACAAGTGTATGTGAAATGCCAGGTATGAATGTATGTGAGATGCCGTGAATGCCAGGTGACTGCTCCGATGGCAGTACCTCCTCCAGCTACATCCTTAAATAGCATGAGCTATGTTTATAGCAACTTTTGGATAAAGCCAAATCTACCAATCCCTGATTATGTGACAGAAAAGGAAGGGGGAACCACAAAGATAGGACTACAAACAAAAGTAAATAAATTGGGAGTGTTTTGCTAGCAAGTACAATATTAAATAAGCTTTTAGAGCACAGAGCAAACAATAGCAGTTGAAACTACAGGGGAATGTCATCGAGCATTTCCTTCTGACAACAAGCTAATAGCATCTTTGCAGTCAGAACAATTTGTACCCCTAAAAAAGCTTTTTTTTTTTTTTTTTCTTTTCAAGTTCAGTTAGGCCATTAACTTTTCCAGCCAACAGCCCAATTAAACGATGTTCGAGGCGTGTCCTTAGGACAGTTTTTAAGTGGCTGTTGCTCCCTTACGAGTGTGTTGCACATCCCTGCCTGTGCATCAGCTTTGGGGTTTCGAGAAAAGCAGCTCTCTGCACTGAGCTACTTCAGTGGTTCCCTCTCACCAAGTAGCACACCAATGTATGTTTAGAGCTAGGGCCAGGCTTAAGCTGGCACTGTTCATATGGGTGAAGGCACCCCAGTCGGTCCCTGCTTATGGTCGATTTGCCAAATGTCACTTACATACGCCTAGATTTAACTCCTCTCCTATTTTCGTTGTGGATTGTCACCTGTTGGTGAAGTTCATCCTTCTCTACACAAAGGAGTGACTGCAAGCACACTTGGGGCTGCATAACCTTTATTAGTATTCCTCGGGCTGAAGCTGGTACAAGTGGTAGAAGGGAGAATGGAAATGGCTGAAGGTCCGGCTGGGTCTAAAAGGCTGGAAACAGTGAACAGTGAGACAAATGACAGGCAAGGTCTCACGGTTAATACTGAACAACTCTTTTTAACATCACCTGTGAAGTGACCTTCAGAGAACCCAGACTATTCTTGTATTCAGCTCACTGGACAGCTGTCCTGTTAGAACTGGAACAGACACGTGAAAACCAACCTCAGAAAGAGAAGAAAACACACTTGCCCAGAAATTCATGTCCTTGGACCACTGAACTGATTTGTGTGTGTGTGTGGTTTGCTTCATTTCAACTTAAAACGCTGATTGGTTTTAACAGCCGGCTACGCATCACTACAGAGGTAAATGAGGGCGTCAGCTTGGATTTTAGACAGTAGTGTTTTTTTCAATATTTTACATGGGAAAGGCAGGATGTTTCACCAGACAGAGGACTGTAGAGGTGATGTGGATGGACATAAAGAAAATAATCTCATTGTGCCACTCTGGGGCAACCAGATGACACTGCAGCTCCGGAGAAACAGAGACTTTTGCACCAACAAAGCAAACACAGCACATACTGACAATCGCATCAAAGATCTTCCACGAGGTGAGGTCTGTGTCTGCTTATTGCAGAGCTCAGCGCTGCCCTGAGAGCAGCAACTCGGATGTTATTTCAGCTGTGCACGTGCTCTAAAGTCCTTACTTGTAGTGAAAATAGTCTGGATCGTTTTGCTCCTCAGGGACCTGTCCAGTGCCTGGAGTTTCACCGTGTACTGGGTAGATGGGCTCAGCTCTGTCAGGCTGTAAGAAGTTGTGTCGGGGTTTAGGATGACTTCCTACGGGGAGGAGAAATAGTACAGGGAGACCTCAGTGAGAGAATCATAACGTTTGGAACTGTTACATATTTCAGTTTGTCACATTCTTTTTCACGGTAACCATTTACGGTATTTTTAGCCATCTAAATTATTTAACATAAAACTCTAAGATTTTTTACAGAGCTAACTTTCTTTAGAAGTTTTGGAAAAGTTACCTGGAAATGCATATTTACCATCATAACGTATGGTTTAAAAACAAGTCAGCATAAATATTTATGTGCCTTGAACAAACACATTGTCTCTCTCTCTGTGAAACTTGCAAAAAATTGAGAAGAATCACCATTTACGAGAAGGAAATATCATCTTCCGTTCCTCAAAAGGCTGTGTTCCCGTAACTTTAAAAGACTGATTTTCGATATGCTTAGTGAATTTGCCTTCTGGAAAATCAGAGCCCTTTCTGATTTCAGTCTCACCAGGCAGGGCATCCAGAATTATGTGTTGTTTTTGCTGGGACTCACCTCATTCAAATTTAAGCATTTAGTAGCATTCAGATATGTAGGAATATAATAAAATTATTGAAGAGCAAGATGCACTTTCAAAGGCGATTCATCCAGCCTTAGACACCTCATTTGCACGGGGATGGAGCCTCCTCAGTTTAGAAAGGGGAGTCTCCTTTTTTTGGAGTGTGTGAATTTATTCCACAATACTCATTTAGAGTAAGGGAAAATGGTTGCTTGTGCTTTTATCTGTACTGTGGAGAGATGACTGTCAAAATTCAGGCTGCAGTTGAGCTTCTGTTTCAGGTTACAATATAGGACAATACTTGAGCAGGTTTTAAAGGTATTTGTGTTCAAGCTAGCACTGAAACAGGTACTTACTATTTTACTGTGTTTAGCTTCAGGCACATGATGGTGTTTCATTGCTGAACACTTCAGAGCATCTCTACTGCCCAATTCTGAGGCACAGCCCTCCTAGTTTGGGTACAAATACTATACCTTGACTCTGCCATCAATGGACTCGTAGATCAGGAGGTAACCAGTGACAGGAGCACGTGGAGGCCTCCAAGTAATCACAGCTGTTTCTGACTGAACCTCAGTGGCACTTAAATCTCTTGGAGCATCCAGTCCTGGAGGAGACAACAGGATCACATCATACTTGGTCTGGCTCAAGCCGCCCTTCTCCACTGTAATAACACTGAATTTGTATAGCCCAGCTCTTGGCTCTCTAGTTAATGCCCTGGGAAGAGGCAAGTAACAGCCAGGAAAATGAGAAACATCATGATTTCTTTAATGCTAATAAAAAGCCATAAGAAAGAAACCATCAGGATACCTTCAGCACTGGTACCCAAACATCAGCCCCTGAAAAAGAGCTCCTGCTTTGTGTGAGAATCTATAGAACTGGTGACAGTTCATCACACCAGCCTTCCATCTGAGAAATTTTAGTGCAAATACTATCAAAATTCAGGTTTCTAGTAATAAAAGCATGATATGCAGTCTGACTTTATGGTATTAGAGAAATGTAAGCCAGGTCAGACTAGAAGAGATGGTAGCTCTCCCCACAGTGAGGTGAGACACAGCACCTGTAGTAAACTGGGTGGAGAGGGTCTCGCTCTTCTGCGTGTCCTTCAGTGCATGGATACTCAGGGTATACTCAGTTGCAGGTCGAAGGCCCTTCAGGTCATACTCCACAGTGTTTCCTGAAACCATCTGAGTAACTTCTGGTTCTAAAAAGAAAACACAGGAGACAACAGGTCCCAGAATTATTCAGACATGTTGGGATGTACTCAGCCACATGCTCCACTTAGTGATATTTTTTCCTCACTAGCTGAGAGCAAGTGCAAAATAGTTAAAGCCCAGACCTCGTCTCTCTGCTTCCACTCGTATTGAAACTGAATTAACACCAGTCCTTTATCTAGAAGTATTAGCACTCTCTAGTGTTCATATGAATTATAACACCATCTCTTCAAGATTCTCAGTTATCCGGGCTCGTGTCAGAACTGGGAGTGCTTAAATGGAATGATCATTTTTAAAATGCTTCCAGCGAGGCATCTCCTTCAAATAACAGCCCCCCACCATCCTCCCAGAGTCACATTGCTGCACCGGTTTCTGAGCATCTCTCGAGAGCTGTAACGCTGTCAGCACCCTGACCTGTCACTAATTCTTCTTACCGTCCTCAGAAGCATAGGAGACAACGTAATTATCCACAGCGGCAATTGCTGGCTGCCAGGTTGCCAGAGCCTCCGAGTCTGTGATGTTCACCACCACCAGGCCTGACGGGCTGTCCAGAGCTGAAAGAAAGAGAATAAGTGCTTGAAGGAATCCGACAAGCCTTCTTGGCTCTGTGCGATGCTCTGTTGTAAATACGTGGTATAAAATGCACAAACACTGCTGCTTGGTGCAGTTTTTATGATCCCCTTTGGAATAATGGAGCTCTGCAGAAAAGACGTCGGTGCCTATAAAGGGACATCAAATGTCTCCACTGGAAAGGGAGGTCAGTGTGGGAGAAGATTAAACACTGGGAACAGACAGAACTAACCATGTTCCCAGATCGGTTTTGATATCATCAATCTTAACGGCTCTGTCAGAGCTGACATATTTCTCTCAACACCCTCAAATCTGGACTGCTTTTTGGAGCAAACTGAGGAAACAGAGTTGGGAAAAATAACTCATCGGATGGCAACTGACAGCCACCGTGACCTTCCACCAGCTTGCCTTGCGTTTTTAAAAATAAGTGAATCAAAGAGCCAGCCAAACATCCAAACTCTCAACGTGTCCTGCCTTGCTTCCTCGTTTCACACAGTTTTGTGCTCTCCCTGAGTCGGGATAGATATCTGCCTCCAGCACAGCTGGAATGGGCTGTAAGTTTCATGTTGTTATCCAAAATTCATCATCTTGTCCCTTGCCTCAGCTCTCCGAATACTTGCTAGCTTCCCCTCACAAAAAATAAATGAATGGGACTGCAAGGTGGGGTCAGCAAGAGCATAGTGGACCCTCATTTTCTGCAGGGGTGTTTAAAGCTGCGTTAAAAAAAAAAAACAACAGAAGAGAGAATGTTTCTGTGTTTAGCACACTGTGTGGAATCTGGGAGATGTGGAGTTTGAGTCCACAACACAAACTGGTCTGAACTGCTCAGCTGAGCTGATCCTTTGTTCCCTCATCTGTAAAATGGTTAATTAAACTTCTCAATAATTAATTAAACTTCTAAATAATTAATTAAACTCCCAGGGCTTTTTTTGCTGATGTATTAGGACTGTAAATACGTGAGTTGTCTCTGTCTCACTGCAGGTTGGTTCAGCATTGGCAAATGGGAGCCTGATCAAACTTCGAAGTTCTACACTCATCCGCAATAAAAAGACACAAAGAGTGGGCAAAAAAACTTCCTACAGTTTGTGCAGACAGCATAAATACAATCTCAGTGGGTCTCCAGCTCCAGTTCCTGAGTCTCTCTTACAGCACACACAATGCATCTGAAAACCTCTTATTTCCTTTCTATATGTTACCTGTTTTCAGAATGCCAGAGATGGGATCACTTTCTTCAAAGCCTTTCACAGAGATGATACTAACGTTGTAGTCTACGCCTGGGACTAACTTCACCAACTTGGTCCTTGTCTTGCTTCCGTCAACTGTAACAACATTTGGAGTACCTAGGATGAAGCCAAATGCCAAGGGATTAGTGACACAATACTCCAGTAAATGTTTGAAGGATGTGTTTCAAGTTAAAGACGTTATGACCAACATGGACATACTGGTACAGGAGGAGGTGGATTTTCCCCAGTTAGTTTCAAGCACTGATGTGAAAGGGCAGCCTCAGGAAAAAATATTGCTGTCATGACACCTAAATCTAAGACACTGGTTATTATTCACTCCTAGTGTCATGCCAACAGTAAGAAAAAACCAAAATTTTAGTTCAGAAAAAATATAATTTTACAAATGAGATGCAAGGTGAAAACACACAAGTCTCTGTACATGGGAGTTCATACACCTGCGAGGACAAGACTTGCAGTTTAGATCTGATTTGTTCCTGGTAAGGGCCAGAAGTTCCTCCTTCAGCCATCTCATTTGGAACAAAGGCACCCTATATATTATTTTAAGAGGTGTTTGCATGTGTGGGTGAGGACTTAGGACACATATTTGTTTCAAATTCCAGTGCCTAACTTTATGATTGTGAATTGCTCCTTTTCTTATGTGGGATCACTAGATATTTAAAGTTGCATGTGTGCTTACACACTATACTGTCTGAAGACCTATATCACTACTTGTCTTAATCGATAGCATGTCTTTTATGGTCCTGACATCTGTAGTGCTTGCTCTTTAGCTGATTCCCTCCAGAGATGTCCCTGAGTTATGCTAAAAATCTGGTTTAGTATAGGGAGTTTTTCCTAAGTTGAGCACTGAACAGAGATACAGTGGATGGAATGAAACGACATAGGCAAGTACTAGGAAAAAACACTGCCTTGGAAGATTATTATAACCATGATTACGATTGCTGTTTCCAAGGGTCACCTTTTCAGATACACTTAGCTCACTAAGTGTCTACAAAACAGGGAGACAATTTGGACAGAAATCCTTCCTTAGGAGGCTGAGCCAGAATGGAGATTTTTGAGAACGTGGCCCCATTAGGGGTGCAACCATGTTCAGACAGATCTTGGCAGCTGGGACCATGTATGCACATCCACGTTCTTGGTCAGCAGTTTGAAGAAAAAATATATTATCTGTGTAAGATCATCTGTTCAATGTACTGAGGGACGGGTATCAGCACAACCAACTCTTTCTGCTCTCCCTTTTACCACCTTCCTCCCCATCCCTCCTTGCAGTTACCTCCTGCGACAGGGACGTAGGAGATGCGGTAGCTCTCCACCCGCGTGCGAGGGGGTGTCCAGCTGACTGTAGCGGAGTTTTCCGTGACATCGGAGAAAGAAATTCCCTTGGGAGATCCAACAACTGTCAGTGGAGAATAAAAAACAAACACACCACATAGAAAGAAAATGTCAATCGTTCGCTTATCAGTTCTTAGTGCTGGAACACTGATTTGTCTAATCCCTCTATCGCAAGAGCTGGTGCAATTGTTACTCTGTCCTAAACAACAGGAATGCAAAGAGTCGCACAGAGTTAATGGATTTATTCCATACTGGCAGCAGCAGTCTATTTGGTCTGAATTTTCAGTAACGTTACAGTGGTGCACACCTTACAAATACCTCAGACATACCATGTATAGAGATGTAACAGAGATTCCAGTGTTTTAGAAAAGAATGGAGGAATACTCACAGGAATGCCATTCTACTACTCAGGAGTAATTGTATTTACAGTTTTTTCTACCCCTGTTTCACTTGGATAATTTTTAGACTTTCCATTGAGTCACTATCTGTGACACACAGCAATAGCCCTTAACAATAGAGAGATCTCTCTTCCCTGAGCATAAAGTTCTACTAAAAGAAACCTATAAAATGCCTGGACTTTGTTGCCTGAATGAATCAAGGGTCCATCTTCTCAAGCACTGACTACCTGTAACTTCTTTTGGCTTCAAACTAGAAATGAAAGGGTTTTCTCCCTGGAATCTCTCTCTGAGACCATGATTTTTCTCGGCACGTCCATCCAGAGGACATCCAAGTAGAACAATCAGGAGGAAGGCACTTGTGATTCCACTGCAGCTCTTTGTCACACAGCCCAGCCTTTCCCTCCATGAACCCGAGCACGACGTTTGCCCATAGAAATCAGATCAGTAAGTTGGACAAACAGAAGCAAAGTTTTACCAGAATGACACAATCTTAAGATGCAAACCAGCACGTATCTGAAACATTCCAGTTTAAGGCTTAATTAAGCTACTGAAAAAAAAAAAAAAAAAAAAAAAAGCTTGGTAAGAGCTTCTGGAAGGACATGGTAAAGAGACCTGTCACTTCAAAGTTTACATTGAGCATCTCACTTCCAATTTCCCTTTTGGTCTGTAACCAAAACAACCCTGAAGTGTTAAGAAAAAAACAAACAGCCCACACAGAGCAGGCCATTAGCACAGAGAGGAGAGATACCAAACATCAGTCACATTAAGAGTGATGGAGACAGGCTAAGGGCAGGGGAAGAGAGGCAAGAGGAGAAAAAAGCAACTGTGCTTGAAATAGCTTGGAAAGAACGTGTCTGCGGGAAAGAAGTCAGAGGGTTGTTTGTTCCATGTGTCCCCAAAGCTCTAGCAGCAATGCACTAAATCAATTGAGAGGCAAGGAAAGAAAAACAACTGAGCTCTCAAGAGAAATGTAAATTATTTCTCCGGAGCTCACTAGACATGTTGTGTTTGTGGGGTTTGCTCACATGGAAAAGCCAAGGAAAGAAATAAAAGAATTAAAAGATATAGAAGAATGCAAGGTGGGGTTAGTAAAGCTACATGGAAGAAAAACCTGCTACTGATTTAGGTACAGTCTGAAGAAAACAGAAAAGCATAAAGAAAACCAGAGAGGGAGAGAGAGAAGTGAAAATCATATTGATTTTGCTTCACTTTGTAGGTACCCTTGGTGACTGGTGGAAAGTGCTAGTGATGACTCTGGAGACCAACGACAAGGACCTGTACTCAGTTTTCATACACATGGGGAATTCCAGCCTTTCCCAGAAAATAAATACCCAATCCATCCCCCTCAGACCCTGTTGTGCATGCTTCCATCAAGCTTTGTGCTTGTTTTCTGTACTCGGTGAACTGCAAGAAGAGTTTGTCTATGTGAGAATTCCACATCCCCAGCTATCCCAGCTGTGGCTACTTTCCTGGGAGCAAATCTGGCAAAGAAAGTAAAATGGACCATCACAGCAAGCATCAGTCCTGGAGTGAGTCCCAGAGTTGTAAGGGAGTGGTACCTTTGAGCACAGGGAAATTAAAAGAGAGGAAATGAAACCATCTTCTTGAGCTACCTGAAAGCCAAAATTAAGCAGGCATAAAAGGTGGCCAGCATGCTTCTCTCTCATCATTCATAAAAAAACTTCATCTGTTGGGCAGATACAGGTAATTAGCATTATCCTCCAGCATCATTCCTCATTAGCTGTACGAGAGAGAGAACTTTCCTGTGAGGTTGCTAAAGCACCCGTGATACCCGAGTAGCTGCTGTTCTTTAGGGATTTGTTTTATTCTAACAAATTGTCTTACATTACTAACGGACTAATGGAATATGTTCACTGGCTTTCTTCTCCCAAGCAACAGGAAGCACCAGGTTGCATTTGTCATGTATAAAGAGCATCTGAAGTGTTCTGTGATCCTTAGATGAAAATGCTGTCACGGTGTGACAAAACACCATTGGAAGAGAAGGGAAGCAGCAGGATGAGACCCACACTTCCTACTTTCATCTTAAAAGAGAAAGAAGAAAAGGAAACCACGGAGAGGACAAGGCAGCAAAAGGTGAACACTTCCTTCCTCATGGTGGCACTGCTCAACCCAGACTCTCTCAACTGCACCAGTTACACCAGTTGGGGAGCTGATCCCTGAATATTGCCTCTGTGTGTGCAAGGGTATGTGCCCAGGTAGGGAAGAAGGGGGAAGCTGTGAGTGATACATACAGAGAAGGATTTTCCATCTAGATTACTCTTCCACCTTCATTTCTGTGGCAGTGTTTGCTTTAGGTTTGCCGGTCTGTTTGCCAGCTTTGTTCCAACTGTTACTCTACTATCTCCTCTACTAAAGCTAAAGACTTTATAGCTAATCTATTCCTTGCTCACTTGTAACTTGTACACAGGTCAGAATAAAGTAAGGCTGAATATAAGCCTGTCTGAGCTACCCCATTCAGGGACAGAAATATTTCTGCACAATCACACTGGAAATGCTATAAATATACATATCTTTGTATAATAATCATCTCCTAAAAAAAGAAATTAGTTAGATGCCTTAGCGGCCCAGCTACCCAGTGTGGAGTAACCTGCAGCCTGAATTATTTAGCTGGATTTTTGTGGCTCCAGCTCTATTATTCATTATCCATGGGTTATTTACACCTGACAAACATCTTTTGGGCTATTGGCTTCAGAAGGTGACATATGCTAAATCTCCCTGAAAGAAGTGAATAAGAACGTAGTCTTGAGGAAAATGATAACTCTTAGCACTTTACCATAAATATCCTGGAACTCAGTGAAAATGGAGCCGTGCTGCGAGCAAGTGGAGTTGACTTTAAACATCCCTCTCCATTACGAGTCAACCCGCATGAGCCTGGAGGACGGTGGCTTGTGATGGATGCATGTTCTGCTTCATGTAAATGTCTGGGTGAGTGGATACATGCCCCTGTTGTTTATTCAAGGGATGTGATGGCAGTCAGTGGAGCTGGTCAGAAATGTGCCTGTCCATGCTAACAGCTGGCACCGCAGACGTTAAGGTGAATCATGAGGCCCTGCTATTTCAGGAAAAGCTCTTCAACAGTGAGTTGTCCTTGTATCTCTTCTCTGCGCTGGCTGGAGTACACTGCTACAGCTGAGCAAATGCCTCCCTTAGGAATTTCTGCTGGCTTCCTCACACACTAAACCTACCTGTCCCCTTCTCGTGCCCCTCCTCCTGGCATTAGGTTTGTTGGAAATGATTATGTTTTCCCATCAACAAACTCAAAATTTTTAAAAGAGAAAATTTGAATGCCAGGACATTGCTTCATTTGCTTTAGATTTAAATATGTTTACAAATGAAACCATCACTTCAGTGAAAAAAAATTGAAAAGGCAGAATCACAGAATCACAGAATTGCCTAGATTAGAAAAAACCTTAAAGATAAATCAAGTCTGATTATTAACTTAACATGGACAAGTCCTCGACTAAACCATATCCCTAAGCATTATGTCTACCTGACTCTTAAAAGAGCCAAAATGAAATGTTTCTAATTATAAAACTCTTTTTTGTTTAAACTAACCTCAGGAATTCAGCCTAAGCCTCGAGAAGTTTTTACTTGACTAATATCTGCTTAATTTCATAGAAAAATTATAGAAGAAAAACTTTCTTCTTCTCCCCAGCAGTGAAAAATGAGACTCTGTTCTGGCGGAGATTTTTCAGAAAGATACATAGGTTTAGGCTAACTTCAGAGAGTAGACATTTGCAGCTTCTTTTGCAATGATTCTTCATTATTGTGAGACAATGAAAGGCAAAAACTCCAGCTTTGTGGAACTGGCATGCTGCAATTGAGGATTAAGGCCCCAATATTTTAAAACCAAAATGGCATAAATTGGCAGTCATTCCTGCATGTTTTCTTCTGCATGATTTTACCTGGGCAAGCCACTAAGCAATTTACATCAGAATTTTTGACACGTAAGAATGACAATATAAAACAATTTCTGATGAGGGAATTCAAAGCTTTCACTGTGCCAGAAACTCAAGTTTATGTTGAATTATCCAGCACATATTGCTCCCGGTAAGATCAGTCTAAGTTAATGGTGTTTAGTCCTTTGTTGATCAAGCCATGACTAAACTTCTCAACATCTCTGGTGAATTCATTTTGCCATAAATCTTTCCCAGGGAGGTAAATTTTTGTGGAGTGGTGGTATGTAATTAGAGCCAGGAAATCAATGAAAAAGGCTGATCCAGAGAAAATACTTCTTGGCTCTCTGAGCCAGTGGTTTAATTGCTACTCTGCTGCCTAATTCCAGATCATGAAAGTAATTAAATAAAAGCATATTAAATAGGCAGTGATGAAGCTAAGGCATTTGAGATGATTGATTATAAATAACCACACCTCATTGAACCAGTAACTTGGGAAAGGGACATGCAGGAGACAGCTGGAACACGTCAGTACCACCCCAAGGTGGAAAGGAGAGATGCTGGAAGGAACAGGCATGAACATGTTATGCTTTTCCTACTACAAAGACAATACCTGTGGTTGCTACTGCGTTTACGGGTTGGGAACGCCGTCCACTGCTAACTCCATAGAGCTCAATTTCATATTCAGTGCCCTCTTTCAGCCCTGTTATATCCTGGGTGCGTTCATGGCCTGGTATTATTAGTTCCAGTGGATCAGTTTTCCTTTTGGTATCCCTGACTTTTAGAACAAAACTGTCGAAAACCCCATCATCTGCAGTCCAGGACAGACGGAAGCCATCTGGAGTAGCATCTGAAACCAGAAGGTTGTCGACCTCGGGTTCTGCTTCTAAAAAAAGGAGAAGATAGCAGTAGGGGAAAAGAAATGATTTTTTAGTCAGTTCATTAGAGACCTGCCTGAGGTCTGGATACAGCATACTGCAAGAATCCAACCACAGTTCAAAGAAAGGGAAACAATCTGCCAGCTATTGAAAAAAAAATTAAAATATTAGCATTATACACATACTGAAGAGGATATATGTGAGTGTGTGCAGGCCCATTCAAACTTTCACTCTTTAATAGCAAATCCACCGCATGGACATACACCATTTGCCTCTCATGCAATGTTATACATGCTAGTAGAAAGTTCCATGTGCACTTCTCCCTTGCTACCTGTGTGAAACCCTTATGTAGGATAAAAACCATCGCTTGTTACAGAACTGTAGGCATGCCTGTAATGCTGTCAGGTCTCCCTGTTTTAGGAGAAAAACACAGAAGTCACTTGAAAGAGTCTTCTTCATGCAAAACCCTTGTCTCATGCACTCCTGGCATCTGTGAAGCTCCTGATCAGATGAGGCCTTTACTTCAGCATTAAAAAATTGCTGAAGCAGCAAAGGGGAATAACGAAAATTCATATCCCTTAAAACAGTACACTCAGATCCAAATGCAAGACCTACAATCTTTAGTGAAAGAACCCATTCAAGAGGATCCCAGGAGCTGTAAGCTATTAATTGCCTGCAAAACACCTTTAGCTCAGTGTGGTCAGGCATTATTACCTAGAGAAATGCTACTGGAGTGGTGACTATCTTACAGCATCTCCAGTTGCACTTCTTTCTTCCACAGGCATTCCTATTTACTTTTTCATGAACCTCCAGCCAGGCAATCCTCAGCTCCACTGCTGCACAGTCAGTAACAGGCTAAAGAGGCTTGATGGTTATGGGGCTAGAGAATCGGTGTGCGATGATTTTTCAACAGAGTTCAAATACTGCTGTAACACAACAGCAATGATGGGGTTGAAAACATGAGCTAAGGCTTTCTGGAGAGAGATGCCAACTTTATGGGTGGCAATGATAGCACTCAATGGTCTGTGGGTGGAACCCACACAGAGAGCGAAAGAAAGGAGGTCACGGGCAAGAAGTCCAGTATGACCCTTCCTGAAGGTCCTGTTGCTTAGCAAATTGGAGAATGCTGATGTGTCCAGCAGATGTTAACAAGACAAGCTCCCACATGCAACCATTTTTCTTTAACGATTTTGGTTAGAAGTACCTGCATGACCATACCAGAAACTTTCATCCCTCAACCCACGTCATGCACCTCTACAGGATCCCTCATAAAGACAAAAAGGAAACTTCACATTAAAAGGAACAGAATTTCCTCGGTGAGCCTATTGTAAATCAGGAGGAGTTATGTGTAGCCACGATGCAGAAAAGGATGCAAAAGCCATGGTTTGCATTGCAAACGGATTGCATAAAACGTCTTCCATGTGAGAAGAAAAGCAAGAAAGAAAAAGGGTGGAAGAAAACGATTTGTTCACATTAAAATACCTGTAATAGCCACAGTGCTTAGGGGCTTTGTTTGGTGCCCCTTGGCAAAACCATAAAGCATAACCTCATAGCCAATGCCAGTAATAAGGCCTTTAAGCTTCAGTTGCCGCTGGGCTCCCGTAAGGAGGAACTCCTGTGGGTCCAGCAGCTTGCCAGAATCCACCACGACCACTAGAAAGTTGTCAAAGGCATTCTCCGATGCCATCCACGACACCGTGAACCCATAAGGGTTAATGTCAGAGACAGTTAGGTTTTCCAGTGGGGGCATGGCCTCTAAAAGAAGGGAAGGTGCAAAAAAGAAGCGAAAAACATTGCAAATTAGAAAGTGCCACAGGTTCCACCAAACATAAATCACATTTTTCCCCAAAGTACAGATTTAGTAGAAGTGCATAGCCAGGACCACAAGACTAGGATTTTCAATGGAGTCTCCAGAAGTTAGATGCTCAGTTCTTAATTTTCATCAGGGGTGTCTCAGCACCTCACCCCACAAGCTCCATTGAAATTCCTTCCAAGCTCACTGTGTAAGCACATTTCTTCCGTTGCACATGCACTATAAAGACAGTTATAACCAAAACCATTTTAGAAATGCTATGCATAAAGCTTTCATTTCCTTCCACTTGTGTCCACCATCAGTGCTTTAGGGACAAGCCTCAACTTTGGCATTCACAATTCCTGGATTTTGCTTCTTTACCTCTCTAATGCACAGGAATATCTCCAGCTTTTGTTTCCAATGGTGAAGGGGTCAGAGATGCCAGAAGGGCAGCCAGAAGCAGGACACTGATCAGTCAAGGTCACAGCCAGTGCAAATACTAAATACTTGCAAGACTGTTTGGTTTTTTTTGCAGACGATAGAAGCCTGAGTTTGCACTGGCTGAGGGCAGTGGCTAATGACTGCAGATCAGAGCAATAATCTGTCCAAAGGGTTTCATGGGCAGTTTCTAGTGCGTTATGTTGGCAGCTTAAAGAAATTCCAATGAAGGGTCTTTTTTTTGGTTTTGGTGTGGTTTTTTTCTCACATCAGCATGATGGTTTTGACATTTCACAACTGCTGAAATTGATATTGTCTCAGAATTTGGTATAAAAATTCCCCTTTAAATTTTAAAATTTGGACATCCTTATGTTTTTATATTTACATATTTGGGTGCCAGAGATTCAGCTCAAAGACATTTTGGCAGCTTACTTGCTTCGAACCAAGCAACCCCAAAGATTCACATTTTGGTTTGGTCTCTGAGAGGATGAATAAACAAATTAAGAGCTCAAAATATTGAAATTATTTTCCTGGGATAGGTGTTGAGTGACATCAACGCTCTAAACGCAGCAGGTTTATATTAACTGCTGGCACAGCAGAGTGTGCCACACATATACCTAGTCGTGGGAAGCTTCCTCTCGAAATTCCCGTGTCCATAGATTATTTCCAAAAAGGAGGCGTTTATGCTCTGGTGAAACAAAAGACCGAAGGGGTTGAAGGCATAGTTGCTCGCTTCCGACTATGTGACTGAATGTCTCTGCGGACAGATCAGAGCTGGTGCAAAATGCAACTATTTGCCTTAAGGAAACTGATCACGAGCATTGTTTTTCCCAGGAACTGACGGCCCGGATGCTGTGAGTGATGCTGCTGCTGCAGCTGGTGTTCCCCTTGCATGTTAATGAAGAGAGGAGAAAAGGAAGAGACCTCAGTTTCTCCATTAATCCGATTCAGGGCATCCGTTATGTCTGTGTGACAAGACCTAATAGCACATAATGGCCACCTGAGACAGAGAAGGGGAACTTTGTGGCATTCATTTGATCATCTAGGAGGCGTGTGATGTACGTGTGATGTACAACCAATCCCACTCAAAATCTGACATAAGGGATGTGTTGAAAGCATGTCACGGGACAGGGGGTGTTCTAAAATCCAGCCCTCTCTGGATCCTTCAGATGCAGCTATTGAGTATCAGGTAAGTTTCTCTCTCAAACTTCAGGAGTTAAAGTTATTAGACAAGAGAGAAAGACTCCAGAGGGATCTTAACTCACTTTAAACCAGTATTCCTCCTAGAAATTTTTTTAAGGTCAGCATGACTGGTCTGACTCATCCTTGCACTCTTTGCAAACAAAACCATTGTGCTGGACAAGATATTCAGTGCTGTAGAGTTTGTTTTTTTATTATTCCGTGCTGGAATATATATATTTTATAAGCCAATAAACAGACTCCAAATCTTTAAGCAGGTACCTGTCACGACAAAAGCAGTGAGGGGCTCTGTGTGAACACCTGCACTGGTGGTCCCCTTAATGTGAATGTCATAGCCAGTGTAATCTAGCAGGCCTGAGATGCGAGCGCTGCGAGCGCCTCCCGACACCGTGAGCTCCTGGGGTTCGTGTGCTGCATAGGAATCTCTAACGTGTATAACAAACTTGGCAAAAGGCCCATCTCTTGTGGTCCATGAGAGGTTGAAGCTGTCGGGGGTGACATTTGTGAGTGTGAGCGTGCCCAGCTGTGGCTCAGCCTCTGAAGGAGAAAGGAACACAGGTGAAGAGACGCCGTTACTCCAGGGGGCTGGAGGAATTAGCAGCAGAGGTTCACAGACGCTTAAAGATAAGTTTGAGCTTTGTTTTGCAGTGCTTTAGTAAATAAAAAGGAGCATTGCAAGACCTGTTTTGTGAGGGTTTGGAAAGAAGCCACTGAAATTAGTGCTGACTTGTAATTTCTTTTTCATTCAATTTTCTGAAATAAACTCAATTTTCCTAATGGAATGTGGGTCTGATTTACAGAAGCGCCAACAGTGTATAGCCCTGTGGTAAAGCTGTGAAAGCTGCAGGAACTCTGCACTGGGAATTTGATGGGAATGCAAACCCGCAGCGGTTCTAAAGTAGATAATGTAGGATTCAGGCAGGACTCAGGTGAGTCCAAAACAGACATTTCTGAAATCCCAGTTCAGCTTCTGCTGAGAGTTTCTGTTGCCTGGATTTATAGATACTTTTATTTTGGGATCCTGGAGTTTATGAGAGGTTTAATGCTAACAGTGATTATCTCAGCACTAATCTCAGGTCAAAACCTCCCTGGACTCCACAGATAAGGTGTTCCTCATTCTCTAATTAGGCACAATTAGAGAATATCTAATAGACTGAACAAAAAAAAAACCCCACAACACTGCTGTTGCTCTCTTTTCTGACTGTTCAGTGGTCAAGGAACTTCCTTAAGAAGCAAAGACTTTCCTTTTCTGCTAGAAGAAATATAAAAATCACATCTCTCCCCTGCCAGGAGAGAAACTTGGCCTTCAGGCTGTAGGAGGGGGAGCGCTCCTTACCCATCCTGTTTTAAAGCTATTCCATTTAGCATAAAATTATTAAAGATTCGTTAGAGCACAGAGAGAGCACAAATATGACCTGGCAGTCAGGTGGTCAGAGAATCCTGTGTCTGCTCTCAGGGCTGATTTTCTATTTTTTCCTTTTGCCAATTGAGTATAAACCAAGAACACCTTGGGAAATGTAGCCAGTGAGATACAGGAAAATAACCGTGTGAGTAATTCATGCTGGGAGAAAAGTAAGAAAGACGTATCCCACTGACAAAAAGAACAGTGAAAGAATGAAACTCCTTTCCTTAACTAAAACAGGAACTGCTGCAAGATGTTCCAACTTTTACTCCCGTCCCTCATTGCAAGACTTTTAAATAATAGTCCACCTTCTTCTCTGGAATTGTCTAGGAACAGGTGAATTCAAGTGGCCCCAATTAAGGACACATGCTGTCGTCATGCTGTCCACCAGTGACCGTCAATGCCTTCATGGCTGACAGTGGAGACGTCGCCATGTAAGCATGGTACTCTCAAGGCAGGGGAGGAGTTGAGAAAATATCCACGAATCAAACAAGCTTGGGTGAAGAACCCAGTGAAACCGAGCATGGAGCCATCAGCTCCGCATGCAGATCCAAGAGGACAAACCCATCTTTTCCAATCTCGTCCTGAAATGGCCACATTCCTTCACATGCCACTTGCACCCCGTCAGGCACGTTCACAACATGACACTCAGGCTCCACAGACCACTACATGCAAAATAATCTGAAATTATCTCTTCAGGCAGGTCTTAGTGATCTCCCGCCATCCTGAGATCTCCATGACCATAGGAAAATCTCTGAGATCCAGTGAAACAAGACAGGTCTTAGAGACTCAAAGGTAGCAATGCAAATGACAGAGGGGTGGGCCTACCACGAAGAAAGGGTGAACTTGCTTTCTGAGCCCTGCTCTCTTCTGGGAACACATGAAAATGCTAGCATCAGCACAAGGTGGCCAGATCACTCCATGCAGTTTTGGTTGGCCGTTTAGCATGCTGCATGAAACTCCCACAAGAGACACGAATGTCTCGGAAGACATTTGAGTTTAAGGGCGAAGAACCAGCATGGCATGCACGTGCCTCTCCAGGCTGCTGAAGACACGAAGGTTTCCCACCCACAACAAAGCAAGTGAGGATGGGAGGAACAAGAACTTTGTTCCAGATCAAGTGCAAAGATACTCTGTGAAAAATATTTAACCATCTGGAGCAAGTCAATTATATATACACAGAACCTGCAAAGGAGTGTATATATAAGGAAACCAATCATGGTTTCCTACTGGCTCCCTTAATGCTGGGGGCACTTCTTCAGCCTTTCCCATTGTCTCAGATTTCTCTTTTTCCAAGGACTCTGAACCCCAGCATGTTTCAGCCTCTCTTCTTAGTGATCTCCTTATAATTTACCAAAGGAACGACGATGAGTTGGAGCCACATTTTAGAGCAGTTCGGTGGACAACAAAAGAAAGAAGAGAAGAAAGCAAACCTGGAAGGTAAAACAGTGAAATACCTGTGGTTGCCAGTGCTGTCAAGGTCTGACCACCGTGCCCATCAATTACACCATGGAGTTGGACGGTGTAATTAGTGGCAGCTTTCAGGTTGGTGACTACATAGCGCCGGGAGGCCCCTGGCACTGTGTGCACCAGGGAGTCCAAAGGGAAGTCAGAGTTTCTGACTTCTAGAATAAAATGGTCAAAGGCATTGTCCTGCGCTTCCCACGTGAGTGACATGCTGTCTGAGGTAGCATTTGATACAGTGAGTTTGCTAAGTAGAGGTTCCTCTACTACAGGAAGAAAAACAAATGGAAATGTATTGCAATTATTAAAACCCAAAGCAATAAAGTAAAATAATACAGGAGCTTGAATTTGCATGAGCCACAGCTCACAAAGATCATCTAGCCTCGTGTTTCTCAATGTTTTTCATATGCCCACCCCTGCAGTCACCCTGCCCGTCCTACCCACAATCCAGTGAGGATTTTCACAACCTGCTGATGCTAGAAACTGCAACTCTGTATTATCTGATCACTGAAATTTGATATTCTGCTTAATGTCATTGACCACATTAATCTATTGCTATGACAAATTGCTATGACAACTTTTCCTGAGATTATGTCAGCAGAAAATTGGAATAGATATTAAACGTACAAATGTGAGCTATTATTTTCCTTCTATGAGAATGTACCTTCTGCTTCTTTCTGTAGTCTAGCCCTCTCCTTCCATTTTCATACTGGAATTGGCTTGAGCACATAGAACATTTGATTTCCCTCTCTTTTCCGGAAAAGCCGTCAGCTGCAGAACCTTGAGATGTACAAAGTACCAACAACTACATGCCTACCAACATCAAGTCAGATTGATTCTTTCAACCTTTCATCCAATGTAAACTGAATTCTGAAGCTGAATTCAAGCAATGCATCTGCCTTGTAGGAGATGGCAGTGACAGACTGAAATGTGCCTGAAATCTGTTTAGAGAATTAGGATAAAAACTATCTAGAAATCAGCTTGTCTGAGAAAAATAGTGTCCCCTCTATGCTGTGTGACAAACAGAGCCTAACATAATGAATCATCCCCCACTTGGTTCCTGGGAGATTTGTTTTGCTGCTCCACTGTCTCAGAGGTTGTCCCAAACTCAATGTTTGAACAAGAGCCAACTTATTGTGTGAAAGAAATCACATCACAATGTGAGTGACTGACTTTGCTGGATGGGGCGGTGGTTTAACATTCACAGTTCACAATGTCTCCGGCAGGTCTTCCTTAGAAGGTGTCAAACAATGAGGTAGAGGATTTGGTAATGGGTAGACTGGTGGGGTAGCTGAGGGCAGGGAAAGGGGCACAACCTGTAAGGAAGAGTTAGAAGAAAGGAGAGTTAGTATTGAGGTAGGTTTTATGTACCTGTTGTAGCTGCAGCGCTTACAGCCTGTGTGCGGAAATCATGAGAGATCCCATAGAGGTAGACAATAAAATCAGTGTTGGGGGAAAGCCCTGAGATATGAGCAGTTCTTGAATTGCCTGAGATGTTGAACTCCATGGGCTCCAGCAACCTGTTAGAATCAATAATTTCAATAGTAAAGACGTCGAAGTCCCCACTGGTGGTTGTCCAAGAAAGGTTGAAGCTTTCAGGAGTAATGTCGGAAACGGTTAGCTCACCAACTTCTGGGTGCACTCCTGGGGAGAAAAACAACATCAGTCAGAAGGAGACAGCCCTGCACCTCCTCCTGCTCAGAAATGCTGTGCTTTTCCCTGCTCATGCTGGCAGCACTCCAAGCTGCCGCTGGAGAAAAGGGTTTGAGTAAAAGCTTGCTACAAGCAGTGGTATTAAGGGGAAGAAGTCAAATGAAAGCATCTTAAAATGTTAAATAAGAAAAAAGAAAAGGAAAAATAAGCTTTACAGCTATGGCCATTTCCCTTTACCTCCAGGAGCAGCCATGTGTCTTTGAGGTCTGAGCATGAAAGCAGATGCAAAAGAACTTCTTTGAATGCCCATGGGGCATTTGGAAAAGTCGGCTTCCAGTGTTAGGAGAAGCTAAAACTAAAGCTATTGCTTTATCCAAAAGAAGAGGTTGTGTTTTGTTTGCTCTTCTACTTTCCCTTTCAGTTAAGCCTATGAAAGCTGGCATGTAATTCTGGAGCTGGAGCCAAAATGCGAAACAGTGATAGCTGCCTTGGGGATTCTTCCTCTCTGTAGACATCCCCGATGTGTTACAGGAAGGCTCAGAAAATTCAGACAATTGGCAGTCCCCAGAAGTGAAAAATGTGAAAAGCCGGGTGCTGAGCATGACCCAGAAAGGGAAGGGAAAAGCCCAGCAGGGCATCTTCTGCTGTTTTCATTAAGTTCATAAAAACAGAGCACATTGCATATTTCGGCAGGACACCCACCATGTCTGTTTTCTTGCTTGTCCCTGCACAGCCCCCTTTGTCTGGCCACATTTGTCTGTTTTCAATGGGCAATCTGCTACCAGCTCGCACTCGGGACTCTCAGAGCACAGGACTTCTAGCCTGCAGTGGGACACAGCCCAAGGCAAGTACCTTGTGCCAGACACATTTCTATCTAAGCCAGGCTGCCTAAAGCATTATTAATGCAAGCAAGCTCTACTGCGTTTTGTGTTTTAATTCTGTTTAGTTCTTACGTGTACATTTATCCCCTGGGTAATATGTTCTTGCGGATATTAAGTATGAGCAAGCTCTGGTTCACAATCACAGGAGGTTGCGAAGGTCTGTTAAAAGGAAGCCTAGAGGCAGCAGATACTGTTTGCAAGAAATTATCTCAAGGAAGAGCCCCTTTATTACCAGTTAATTCATACCCAGTTCATTACCAATGATCGTAACAACTGGAAGAATCAGTGAACCATACAGGACAGACACAAGTGTATGTTTACCTCTCACAGTCAAAGCTCACAATAAGCTCTCATTTAAAACTGCTGTCTTTCACAAGATCAGCCAGAAAATTATTTCTGTGGCTTTTCATTAGTTTCATGCCACCTTCAGATGATGAAGGGCTTACCTTCCTTCTTCCAGGTCAGTTTTACGCCAGGGTAGTTCTGCTGAGTTTGTTCTTCTTGCATTGTATCTTTTCAGACAAATTAGACTGTTTAACAATCTTATGTGGCTTAATATATGATTCTACTCTTGCTAGGAATTAATTTGTGTTCTTTTCTATATGAAAACATAAAGAAGGTGTCTGTCCTTGTCCTTGTGTCAGATGCACACACTATACCCCTGAGATTGTATTTACACAGAAGCTAGTGCGTAATTTCAGAGGCAGCTTCTGTAGGGTAAAAACTAAGCATACTCTCAGGCTTTGATTATCTGGGCTATAAAGAATAGATTTTTATAATTTTACAAGGCACCCTGAGCATGTACAACAGCCAGTTGAGTTTTGCTGTTAGTGTCAACCAGCAGAAAAGTGAGTAAAGAGAACAAAATAAAGTGGGGGAGGCAGAGGGAAAGCATTCCTAAATGCAAAGGACTCCATGGGGGCACTGAGACTCGCATTGGAAAGTCTGATCATGAGACATTTCCACGCCAGAGATGTTCAGCCAAGCTTTAATGAGTTCAGTGCACCCTGTGCAAAGCCAACCAAGTGAGCAAGCGCTGCCGAGCAGTTGCAATAGCTCTGGCTCACATCCCCGTCTGCGAAGAAAAGGAGCCATGAGAGTGGATGAAAAGATACCTGTCACGGTTTCGACAGAAAGGGGTTTGGTCCTGTAGCCTCGAATCACACCATGAAGCGTGATGTTATAAGGTGTGTTGGCCTTGAGGCCGGTGACATTGACAGAGCGCAGCCCGCCTGGGACTGTGATATTCCATGTTTCTTCAGGATTGCCAGCCTCCTGCACCTGAATGATAAAGTTCTCATAGGCGCCGTCGGCTGCTGTCCAGGTGAGCTGGAAACCATCCCAGCCAGTCTCTGATACTGACAATTTTCCAAGCTCAGGTTCCTCTTCTGAATAAGGACAGAGAGTCAACCAGTTACTCAGGTTACAAACTAGTGGTGATGACATATTATTTAATGACGTTAATGAATTTCACTTGTTCTCAGTGATGAGGAGATGCACCCACTCAGAGAGGTTTATGTTCTCAGCCGCCCCAGATAACTTGTAAAGGCTCTTCAGAGACATGGCAAAACAGAACAGTAAGAAAAGAAGTGTAGTAATAATATACAACCACCACATCAATGGTGGAAAGTGGTTTATAGACCGTGTTACAGCTGCAAGTGTTTGTCAGCATTACTCAGCACTCCCTATGAGGCAGGTAAGTATTACTATAACTGTTAACAACTCAGTGTTTGCCCTTATGAAGTGACTGGGAATACTGCAGTAACATCCATTGTAAGGGTAGGAAGACTCTAAGTTTAGAGTAGTTGGGATTCAGATGTTCATGCTTTTAATTGTGGCCACGTGAAGGATGCTATTTATTCTATTTATTTTAGTTCGAATCCAAAACAATAAAGGGGAAAATTCCTCCATGTCTGCACATCTCTAGTTTAATGGATTTGTTTTCCTTATATTACATCATTCTGTCCACAAAACCTTCCCGGAGGTAGAGAAGCTTGGATTTTCAGAGTGAGGATATTAATCTAAAACTGAAACCTATGAGAATTGACATTCTCGTAGGCCACCACAGGGGTGGCCGAGGAAGCTGGGAACCATCAGAGCTAACTCTGATGCTGTTAAATCAGAAAGTTTAGATCATTTGCTCGATAAGGATAGAAAGTCCTCTGTTACAGAGGAAATACAAGTGATTCCTTAAAATTAGCAGGAAAACCCAGTAATACTTGGGGTTTTTGTACAGGGAAAATCATGCTATATGATCTACTATTGGCCTTCAGACTGCAATGACTTTCTAGCATTCTTCTTTTTTATTTGCATTGTCAACACATGTTGATAAGCATTGTGATAAGAACAGAGTCCATCTGATAAGAACAGAGTCCATCTGAATAACCCCAGCCTGCACAACTAAGAACTTATAAAAGACAACGCATGAAGGGAAGTGGATCTGATTTGTCAATTGTAAACTTCAACTTTAAGTTTTATGCATATTTTAAGGAAGAAGATAAAGGGGCCCTGGAATAACTGAAAATTGGGCTCAGCAACATTATTTACATAAATTTAACCCTGTAAAAATAGAGTGCTTGTCTTATACTGCTGCATAGCCTCAAACAGGTAGATAGTGCTGAATTTTCAGAGGTTGAGAACTCATGGAAGTCAATTGTCTTCAGTGAGATTCACTAACGTATAGTAAATTGCTACTATTCAGGAACACAAAAGTTTTGACAAGATTTTCCCACCCTGCTAGAAAGGAAGAGACCGTTTATGAAATAAGATAATGATGATTAACAAAAAAATATGCATGGATCCAGAGCTGCTTTGCTTCATCAGGAAAAGAAATGAGACTCATTGAGGGAAAATATGAATCCTGTCAAAAGAGAACTGTTTAGCTGAAAAAGAGAAAGCAGGACAGAAAAGGAACTGGTTGTGTCAGAAATAACAATCTTTTGGTGGGAACAGAAACAAATAAAACAAACCCGTTTCCTTAAAATGAAATTAAACCAAAATTACAGTGAAGTAAAATCTGTTGAGGAAAAGCTTGGTTATTATAAGTAATCCAACAAATTCAAAAGTAATTAAAAAAAAAAATCCAGTGTAATTCAAGCAATTCAGATTTCTCTGAAGAGTGTTCACTTTCGTTCACCTCCAAGATGCAGTCCCTTTTCCTCCCGTTTGTTTCTCATGCACGTCTGAAATAAAAGCGCACACAACCCCGTCGTGCTCTCTAGGGGCCAAGAGTTTCTCATACAAAACCATGCAGCAATCGGGACCTCCAAAAATCTCATCCAGAATGCATCCAACATATAAGACAAAACAATGACAATGACATGGCAAACATAGAGGGATGATGTTTCTTACTTTGAAAAAAAAAGAAAAAAAAAGAGAGAACAAACCATTGAGAGATGAGATTGCTCTAGCCTTGTAGTAGGTGTGAAATAATCTGTTTCTATGTAAATATTTGATCTTGAGTTGTGAATTTGATTTGGGGTGGACAGGTCCCGTCATTAGTCTCCAGCTGGGTTCTCCAGATAGGAACTTACGCACCGGTACTTGGATCGTTATTGAACTGAGCCCTGTGGCTACAGGCCGTGGAACAGGGATAAGAGGTGGAAGTTTTCAGAAAGGCACACTCCCAATGTGTTACAATCTTTTTTTTCTGACATCACCACTTCCATGCCAGTGCTGCAAACTGCAAACTCCTTGCAGTCTTTCTTGAGTTTGAACCACGATTCAGATAAATACCTGTCTTATCTTGCTATTTTCACGTGCCTTGTAAATAGCAGATGCATCAATGTCTCTCTTTGCATGCGATTTGAAAAGAGAGAATTGATGCTACATCACCTTAAATGCTGCATGGGGCATAGTCCATGCTGCACCACTCAAGGCTCTCATTCCATAGCAATAAGAGTTTTATCCCGTGCAAAACAAAGAAAGAAAATAAAACAACTAGGAAGAAATGCATCACTCACAAAGCATTTCCGCAGTACAAAAATGAAGTTCTGTATTTCAAAGCAGAAAAGGAACATATGGCTAATGAATCCATAGAAAATACCTGTAACAGCTAGGGCTTCCAGGGGCCAAGAGAGCTGACCTTGAGTGCTTCCATGGAGGCTAATCTGGTATTGTGTGCCAGCTGTGAGATTGGTAATTTTGGTTTCTTGATGGTTTCCAGGCAAAAAGATCTCCTCTGTTCTGTTTACACTGGACAGGTCTTTCAGGGTGATAAAGAACTGATCAAATACCTCATCCGGTGCTGCCCAAGACAGGGTGAAACTATCGAAAGTCCTGTGTGTTATATTAAGGTCATGAAGAGCACCAGTGGCTTCTGAGATGGGGAGGTCAGTGGGCACCAAAATCAGAGCGTGAGAATCACTGCTGGGGCTTGTTAAATAACTCAGCTCTGCACGTGCAGGACTCGTGGGATTAAATGATGTTTCACTGATTGATTCTCCAGGTGTTGTGACTAGATGTGTTAAACAGAGGTAAATTACAAGTTAAAATTTCCTGATACTAAACCCCGAAATATACCAAAATACAGCTACCATCTGCTACAAAACAGTTTGTGTGCTTTGCATTACAGAGCTCAAAGAACAGAGGAAAAAGATGGGCACTTCAGTTTTGGAGACTGAATCCAAGTCACAAGCAAGGTAGCATCGCCAAGCACAACACGGGTCTCACAAAACCAAGCTAACTAGCACATCCAGAACAACAACCATTAGATACAGAGACAAGCTGAAATGCTTCCAGCAGAGAAATGGGCACATCCTCCGTTGATGTAAATCAGTGCGCTTTGAATACCTCCAAAGAACTTTGCTAATTTACATCGGTGAGGATTTGAGCCCTAAGCCTCTCAAACGTGCTTTTTATCTTTACTACAGCACATCAGTTATTGCTTCTGATACAAACTGCACGTGGAATGCATGCCAAATACCACAAACGTGTCCAAATCCAAACTGAGAAATCAGCCACAGCAGAAGCGTGCTAATGCTCATCCTGTCCGACCAGAAACAAGCTTGGAGGAGTTAACCATCGGGATACATGCAGAATTTTCAAAAAAGGCAAAAGAGGGGCCGCACATCCGTACCTAAAAGCTAGGACAGAAAGAACTTGAGTGATTTTGCTTTAAAGAGATCCAAAGGAGCCGAAGGGAAAGAGACTTGGCCTTCAACATGCTGAATGATCTGTGAATATATCCTGTAGCAAAGTCAGATTCTGAAAATCTGAGAACTGTGGAGATCACAGAGAATGCATTTCTGGTCACAGCTGCAAGGTAACAGGCAGGTGATTTTTATGACGTGCAGAGTTATCTCCTCATTAGTGGAAACCCACATCATCTCGCACCTCAATGCCTGCTTTGCTTTCATGCTCCATTTGCATTCAATTAAAAGAGAGCAAGTCATCTACCACCATCAATCAGATCAGTACAAATATGTACTCAGGATTCAGCACCTGTCTCCAAATTCACACATTTATCAGAAAAAAGAAATGAAGCTTTCAGAGGAGATAGATCGATCACAAATGTTTTGAAATAAACACAGAAATGTTATCTTGAAAATATAATCCCAGGACAAATACAGACGTAAACCCATTGTTTTCTGCTCACCTTCACAAAGGAGAGAAGCTTGTGAGGCAAACAGTGATTTATATTTACATATATCATTGATATCCCTGACTTAGGCGAGGGCCCTCCTTAAATCACCCCACTACATGATCCGAACCAGCCCCTGCGTACGCTGCAACCTGCAGACAGCAACGCTGTACTCAGCACGCCTGCAAGTGGAACTACCAGCCTAACTCCCTCTTTCTCAGTAAACCTACTGCCAGAACTGTTCTCTGAGCGCACCAGGGTCACTGAGCTCATGCAGCAAAGCGGAAAAGCACGCAGTACGGAACCATCAGTCTCCTGCAACTCTCAGCTGCTTGTGCACAGTTAGATGCCAACCAGTTCTACCCTGTTCTGGGAACAGGCAAAAAACGACGGCATCAAGCAGTTGCACTGGTACTTGTTCAGCCTTCAGGTTGTCTTCTTCACAGGCACAGTGGTACCTGGGCTTTACTGCGAATAATTCTGCAGAAGACATGCAGAGATAGAGTGAGCAGCCCCACGGGGAGGAAAGGGCAGCAGCACATCACACAGGTACAGCTCGATGCTGCCAACGGTGCCACTGGGAAACTGCCACGCGCCCTGAGTTGGAAACCCAGGACAAATCCAAAAATATAAGGGAAAAAGAAAAAAGCAAGGCTGGCATTATGCTCCTGATCTACTGAGGATTCATGAGAAAACCCTGTGTAATATTAGTCAAAGCTGGCTTTGGATTTTCCCTCATTTTACTTGACCACCCCTACTGATATGTCTTCCAGATCCCTGCCAGTTACAGTATAATCACCCAAGAATCTGAAGAGGAAATAGAGCAGCAGTTCAACTGTATTATACAAAACCTGGGCATCCAACCACCTAACTGGCATTTTAATTCAGGTTTTTGACATCACAAGTGGATTAGTTTTATTGTTTCAACTTTGACAACTAGACGGGAGGTTGCCATGTAGAGCCTGTCTCATAGAGTATATGCAGTTATATGTAGTTTTATCACCTCTGATTTTTTTCAGACCTAATTCTGAATACTGTCTTGGGGTTTATGACTTGACTCCACAAATGAATCTGTGGACAAGAATGAGTTGTCTGTTCTCTGCGTACACATATAAACACACATATATTCCACATTAAGTTCATGTGTAACAGAGAAATATGTGGCTTTGTGTACAAACAAACAAAAGATGGAAAAATGAAAATGACGTGACTACATGGAAAATACTCTGATACCACAGATAGTATCGGGGTTCATTGTTTAGTAGGTAGAATATTGCAACAGATACTAGAAAATTGGGGAAACAATCCAACTGTAGGATGAGAAGACCAACGGTGTTCAAATGCTTGACTTAGTAACTAGGGGAATAGACCGGGAGAAGGGAAAGAGAGCTCTAGGAGCCCTAAGTGGGTGGATGACATCCAGATAGAAAGATTCAGGGTGATAAGATAAATGAATCAGAGATGCCAAAGATTTGAAAGCGATGTACAAGGGAAACTGGGTGGACAACAAGCATACACTCTTTCTCAGACTGGATACTTCTCAGTATAATTCTCTTAGTCAAATCTTCAGGGTGAATATGGGCCAAATATGCCTACACTGCTGTTTCTGGCCTTTTCAGGAATTCTAGTGTAACGCTTCGTTGGTGATTTTACTAAAAAGAATGTTAATGTCCTGCCAGTTCCTAACTGTATTCTGTATTATTTCTTGCTTCTGTCTCTGGGATTTGATATTGCTGGCCAAGAGGGGCTATCAGCCAGTTGCACCGCAGAGTCTCTCATCAGCTCAAGCACACTATAAGACATGATGGCTTACCTATTTAGCCTCTTTGGCTAAATGGCTTTTCCCTCTCTCAACCAGCTGATTAAATGGGGCTTACAGTGTCTGTGCATCTCTGAATTTCATGAAGAAATCATTCTAGTATTTCACAAGCCAGAAATATTACAGTTGCTACCACTAAAAATCCTCATATTGAAGTCAAGTTCCAGGTACTCTAAGCAGAGAAATCAGCTGAAGAAATGGACAATCTCCATTGGCAAATTTAGTTTCCCAGTGGTCAGCACTGCAGTTTCCCACTGAACTGGCTCACCTAATCATTCTTCCTAATGTTTCTTTGAGTTTATATAAAAGAGTGGCGCAATCTAAGACCAGTAGAAGCCAGGAGAGGAAGAGGGACTGACGCACAACACAGACAAGGGTCTTCAGTAAACAGCATAAATCTTTAAAACATTCAACAGAATGGAAAAAGTTATTTCTTCAAGCCATGCTCCTATGTACAACTTGCTTCCAGAGGCAAGACAGTATCACATCCACAATTCATCAACAGTTGCTGCACAATCTGGGTCCCTCAGCAGAGGAATTTAAGCTTGGCGCTTGGTTTTTCTAATGTCCACTCATTTATCTCCTCAGGCCTCTCATGCCTGATGTATTACCATCTCCCCTCCTCCAGGACCCATATTGTGCTACGCAGGCAGGATTCCAGAATCAGAGCAAGAAAGAACAAAGCTGCATTCTGACTGCTCAACTTCCTCAGAGCTGATTTACGTGCTCACCCTACAGATTACTTGTTAATCTGATGTAACATTCTCAAGACATGCTGCTCAAAGAGCTCCCTCCAACTAGTAAAATGGCTCATTTGCTTTGATTTCTGAAGCGGTTCTGAACCAAAACCTTAGCGTGATGCTGGGTGGGACCTCTAACCAATAAATAGTACCCTAGCTTGTGATACCTTCATGAATAACAGAAAGGAGGTACCTGTTGTAGCCACAGCTTCCAGAGGAGAAGAGCGCTGTTCTCCAGCCAATCCATACACCTTGATTTTATAGGAAGTGTTGGCTTGGAGGCCGTCAATCACAGCACCTACGGATTCTCTGGGCAGGAAGGTTTCTGCAGGGGGTCCAGCTGCCAACGACACTTCCTCATACTCCACCACAAAACTACTGTAGGCTCCTGTATTTGCATACCATGAGACACTAAAGCTGTGATCTGTTACCACCGAGACCACAAGGTCCCTCAGGGCATCTTCCTCTATCCCTGAGGCTTCTGGAGCGGGGAAGCCCCCAGAGCCAGAAAGCTCCTCTGGGTCAGGAGTCATTGCCTGCATTAGGATTAGACTATACAGAGCTACAAAGAAACAAACGAGCAAACAGCAGTGTGAAATACTTAGTTCTTCCTTTTCAGCAAAACAAAATAACATTTAGCAAACTGTTCGCTTTATAATCTTTGTCATCCCCTGAATGCAGAATCACACACATCAGTTAAAAAAAACCAACTTTGTCACTTGAGCTGCACTTCACCCATATGAAGAGACCGCAGCAAGAGAAGGCTGCCATCCTATACCAGGGAAGATTTTGTGACATGTCCTTTGCTAGAGGTTCATGAGTTCTGAATGTTCGAGCTGTGTCTGTGTGAAGAGTTGATAATCATAAAATCATAACAAGGAGAATGTGAGAGGGGAAAGAAGACACTAACAGAACATTTTCAGCTCTGGGGCTGAAAGAAGCTTTACCCACAATGATAGAAAACTCAATACGCAAACAAAAATAACATGTTGGAAACTCCCGAATATCTGCCAGCAGACAAGCCTGACTGAACCATCAAGAGGCTGGAAAGAACAGAAGAAGAGAAATTGTCCATCTGGAGAAGCAAAGGAAATTCTGAAAAGAAAAACTTGCCCTTTTGCAGTCCCTGGCTCCCTGGTTCAGCAGGGATGGCACATGCCCCTCTGAACAGCAGGACTGTCTCCTCCACCCACAGAGAAGAGCTAGTCCAGTCCCAGCTGTGCTACTGGTATTTTCATCTTCAGTCATTCCTGTCTCTCCCTGCTCAAAGTAGTCTCCCCAGCCGTGCAATGGACCCGAGGTCACCCATAGCTCTGCAAGAGAGGGTAAAACAACAGGTTTGTTTGACTTAGCCTGAGGACTTCAGGACCTCCCAAGTACTGGGAACCTTGGTAAAGACAACTGACATGAGGGAGGATGAAAAAGTAAACCAAAGAACAGACCTCTTGTTTTACAGCCCACAGGCTTACAGAGCCTTTCTGCCTCCCCAAGCTCACGTGTTTGTGTTTGTCCATTCCTGCTCGGGAGGAAGGTCACAGAGACAGGTTATGTCAACTACTGCTCTTGCTTCTAAGGAGCCCACTGCACAGATCTCTGTTTGCTGGCTGTTCTAAGGTTTAAAACAAATACACTGGCCAGATGGGTGTATTTATAAAACAAAACCAAAGAAAAAAAACCAAACCCCAAACCAAATCAGGAGAAAGAAGCCACCTTGTGAGACTTTGGAAGCTGGTGCTAGAAAGACTAGACTGTGAAACTCCACAGCATGTTGTTTCTGCCTTTTCACCACCTATACCTGCTTTTTTTGAGAGCACTCAGTGTTCAGACAGATGGGGAAACAAGTAACTGTGGAAAAATTGAAGCCGGCTCACTCCTGCTGCATAAACCTTTGACTTCCTTTTGTATGTGTGTGCCTCAGGGCTTCCTAAGTTTTTTCCCTACACTGTAATTCAGTACTGTTGCTTTTCTGCAGTGTACACCATACAGTAAAACTCTGCTGTACTGGAGTATTTGATTGTAAAAGCATTCAGAGGTTCTCCTGGCATGGACACGACTAGGGAATACGAAAGCAGTTTTGAACAGTTAGGCTGTATCATTATTAATTTGTAAAATCGACAACTTCTGGCATGTGTTTACCTCACAGATGGTCCCTGGGGAGAAAAGGACGAACACCTTCATATCTGCTAAGGATAATAATTGTGGCCCAGCTGGTTCTGATTTCACTGTCTCTGCTTACTTCCAGCAGTCAAGGCTTTGCCTCACAGGATTTAGCCTGAAGGCAAGCAAAGATCCAGGACTTACTTAGGCTCTATATCAAGATATAATTCAGTATGCAACAAGCTTTGGGTCCAATGTCTTACAAAAAAATAAAAACTCATTCGATAAATAGTCCACTGATACAGGTTAATCCTAGTGGTTTGTACAAATGAAAATGGCAGAAATTGTGGACAAATGTAACAGTGACGGTACCTAATGGAAAAAGTGACTGTGACCAGACTAGTAGTGGTAGCCCTTCCCATTTTTGAATGAGAAAACTGAAAAAAGGCAACATCAGAGCCCTGCTGATGCTACTGAAGCATGATGGGTGGAGGCATGCTGTGAAAAGAATTCATTAGGCAGGAACAAGCTGTGTTCAATATGCTCTGGTTGCTCTTCCTCTTAATTTTTGGCTGTAGAAAAAAAAACGTGTTACAAGACATAATGCACCAATAAAGTAGCCTCATGTAAAATGAAGGATGAGCTCTGCATCTCCCGCAGGACAAATAGCTGCGTTCTTTGTCAGTCTTCTCAAAGGTTAAACAAGAAATCGTTGAGAGTGTGGAACTAAACACATCGCCCAATGGCTTGGTGCAGGGCACTCATCAAAAGCTGTTACTCACCAGTTGAACCCTTGACAGTTGTGGGTTTGCTTTTGTGTCTGCCTTTCTCCGCCACCAGACTAATGGTGTATTCTGTCCCTGCGTCCAATCCTCGCAGGACAAAAGAGGTGCTGTCCACGGGGATCTCCACTTCATTCTTCTTTCCAGAGGGGCTGACATAAATGAGGCGATAGCGATCAAACTTGGCCACTGGTCTTCTCCAGCGAAGGGATAAGGTGGTTTCAGTGGGGTCACTGACTTCCAAGTCCTTGGGGTTATCAAGATCTACAGGTAAAAAAAAAGCAAAGTAGAGGTGTGTCTGAACTGCCTTGGCACAATTTTTCAGGCATCTGTAGAGAGAGTAACATCTGTACAGGGTGTCCAGCAAGAGCTCAGTCTTATCCACCTTTTGGAGCTTCTGAAGCCCCATTGCTTGAGATCAGTAGAGGATGATAAAGTTCTCTTCTACAGACAAACCACGGTAGAACAAGTTTCCCCCACTTAGGTTCACTTCAGCAGGTAGTGCATGGAGGAGCAGCAAAATTTAAGCCTTCAGAGAATTTACCTGGGAAAAGAGGGATGTTGCGAGAAAAATCCTGGATTTGAATGGCAGTTGGGACTATTGCAACCACCGATGTGTGTTCTTTGTCAAATCAACCATCTGGCCCTAACTACCATTCCTACCAGAAACCATCACAGTTAGAGGATGGCCAGAGTTATCACTGTAAATATAATTACCATTAAGGAGCTCACCTGAAGATTAAATTTCTAGAATATTAAGAGATCCTCATGCAGGAAAAGGAAGTCAGATCCAGAGGTCAAGATCTTTGGGGAAACATTTTTTCTTTCCCTTAAGGGGAAATGTCCCATTGGTACCAAAGTGAAATCAAGAACTTTCTAAAATATTTCTTAGAGCATTACTTGGAAATGAAAGAAACATCAAAGTGGCTCCACCTGACTTGCTGCTTCCTCCAGAGCACAAAGGGGGATCAAGCTACTCACCAGTGCCAGCATTAATGGTAGCAGGAGCACTTTCCCTGTCCTGTCGCACCGCTGTCACTCCAATGCCATATTCAGTTCCAGGCCTCAAACCTATGAGGAGTAGAAGAATAAATTCCTGTCCATGGAATATGCCTACGGGCATTTGTTTAAACAAGGAAGTCTGAAGGCAAGATATGTGCTTTCCTGTGTATGCAGAGAATCGAGGTTTCAGTTGATCCCCCAGCTGACCTGATGTTAATAAATCTTTTTCCATGTATGTGCCAAAGGATCAAGACTGAGACTGCATTTTGGACACTGTGCATATGCACAAATAATAGACAGCTTCTACTTTCAGGAGCTTGGAGTACAGGTACTTACACCAAAGAAGAGCAGCTAAGCCCTCTATGCGACATGGAGAAAGGACCATTACCTAGCCTTCTATATATATCACATGTATTTTAATTGTATTGCTTGTATTCAAGATGTGCAACGTCTGCTTGCACCTCTTGTGTACAGTGACCAAAAGGGCATTTTTCCACTACACTACTGTGCTCTAGGGTGGTGGCAGCAGCATGACATTAATGACAATCTCTCCATTCCCCCACCTGTGAGCGTAGCTCTGGTTGTTGCTTGGTTGCCCTTTGGCACTGTGATCTCAGCATGGTCTCCACCAGAGATGGGAGCGAACTTAATTCGATAGTTATCAATATTTGCATGGCTGTTCTTCCACTCCAAAGTAATGCTGTTGTCTGTCTGTGACACCCTCTTCAGGTTTCTTGGAGCATCCAAGTCTGTAATCAACCAACCAACAAGTAAATAAATAAATAGGAATAATTCTCTTATATCAGCAGTCTTTTATAACAGTACTTTTTTAAAAGGTGAAATGATCCATAAAGATGAATTCAAGTTTTCTCTCATGATATCACTATGTTCCTAACTACATCAAGCAGCATGAAATGCAGAGTTCGCTAGCTTTGGATGAAAATACTATTTTTCCTTTATAAATACCTCAGCTTTCAAGAGGGAAAAGGCTGCTAAGGAAAAAATAATTTATCATCTTCAGAATTTCTCTTCAGTAAATATCTTACATTCGTGGCTGAAAGGAACTCTGCATTTCAAAACAAAAGGCGAATTCAAGGGGCTTTCACTGTTCACACCTGGAGAAGACTCAAATCTTGCTCTGAACGAATATTTTAGGATGAAAAGAGAGGTATTTTTCTACATTCACAGCTCCCTTAATGCATTAAACCTTGATAACATGCTGAAGGACTCATCCTTTCACAAAGCATTTCCAGGATCACTAAGGAGCAAAGCTTTCTAAAAGCGTGACAGAAAACATTTGTAGAACTGAAGAAGAGTAAAAAAACACAAAAGCAGTTTTCTGCTAATGTGTTACACATTAGCACTGTGTTACAAACAGAAATAAGCTCTTATATATTTAGCTCAGTAGACAGACAAGTAATCCAGAGGAATTTGTTTCATATGTAGAGGTTTAGGGTATGGTGAACAAAAGCTTCTAAAAGACTTAACATAATTCTCATTTCCAAAATACATTTAGATGTTTGGGATGAGGTCTAATTATTTTCTTGAGCCAGTAAAGGATACATTTTCCACTGTCATGTATCTCTATAATAGTGCTGATTCTGTGTTGATGCAGTCAAATATCAGCTTGATGCAAATAGCACAGGAAGATTAGTGGGGATCCCATCACCTTCCCAGAAGTTTGGTTTGCTATCCAAGTCTCTCACCCGTGACAAAAACTTCTTTCATGGGATCGCTTTCCATGTCCCCTCGACGAGAGATGAGCGTCACCTCATACTCTGTGTGTGGCCTCAGGTTTCCAATAGAATATTGGTTTTCATCTTCAGAGAGGTCAATGGTTGTCCTGTCCCCTGGAACGTCCTTGGGACCGTAGGTGAGCTCTATGCCTTCGATTTCAGCCAAGGGTTTAGACCACGTGATAAGAGCCGTGGTGTCTGTGACATCTTTTGCTTCAATCTGGCTAGGGGCATCAAGCTCTGTTACAAAAAGAGAAAAAGGTTGTTTTTAAAAAAAATCTCACTGGAAAAATCATACATATTCTTGTGCTTTTAATTACCGAAGCAGAGTAAAAATAAAGAAAGTGGCTTCTACCAGCTGAAGCTTATCTTCATTCACTTTCTTCCTTTACCTTCCCTAGCTGTAGAGGAAAGTGCCAAATGAAGTCTATTCATCAGAAGAAAATCCATCAAAATTCATTAACACCAGAAGCTGTCAGAGGAAAAACAAGCAGGAACCCCAAGAGGTTCTCCATCTGCAGAATAGAAACTCTCCTTTACACAATTTTGTCATGCAAGTATCATGAGGTAAAAGAAATTCTAGTTTCTGTTGATGTACATTTTTGCTACTTTCTAGCTAAACATAAATTTCCTTTCCTCTTCAAACAGGTAGTCTGGAAAGGAATTAATATCTTTTCATGCATTCTTCATTAGCAGCTCCACTACTTCCTTTCCCCTCCCCTATCAACGTGCAGTACGGAGCCTGGCTTTCTCTTTGTTTAAAAGCTCCCTATGCTACACCAGGCAGCAGGTGTTTTACTGGTGGCACTACACCAAGTGCGGGTTGTGCTTACTTGTGGTTATCACTCTGGATAGTCCTGGTCCTCTGGTGTTGTTCTTCACTATATGAAGGGATACGTTATACTGTTGCCCTGGTGCCAAACCTGGCTGCATATAAGATGTCTCTGGCCTTTTCAAGCTGCTGGTTATATCTCCATTGTCATCCTTTTTCTGTAACATATGGAACAATCAGTCAGTATAAACAAAAAAATCCAAGATCTTTCCTTTATATCTGGCCTCTAAACAAGAAACACTGCTTCCTTACCATGTTATGGAAGACCAGCTCCCAGCCATCAAATGAAAAGTTCAGAGGATCCCACTCCACCTGGACAGACGTTTCTCTGACAGATTTGAATTTCAGACCTTCTGGAGCAGGCAGATCTGTGACAGAAGAAAAGGGTATCATTACATGAGCAACAAGTTTCCGTAAAGAGGGCACTGACAGTGGGACGTCTTTCCACCACTATAAATATGTGCCATGTAGGTATCTGCATCTGAGATGTCTAAATCCTCCTCACAGCCAGATATTCTGTCCTTGGAGAGACATTTCTCTGGCCTGTTTCAGATATCACCTTAGATTAAAATGAATTTTGCCTTCAAAATCTCCTTTTTTGCCCTCTTGACAGAAGTCTAGTGCATACATTTGAAGTTAGGCAAGATGAATCCTGCCTGTCTCTAAAAATGAGCACAGTGACAGAAGTCAAAGAGCATGTTTTGAGGCGGGGATGTTTAGGTATGACTGTGGTGTGCACAATACAAAAAAGAAGACAAACAACAAATGAACAGATAAGGCAGGTAGAAAGTAAGTTGTGGCAAAACACATTGAAGACGCAAAATGAATATAACCTCCACTTTAGCCAAAACAATTTGAGTTCAAGGGATTTCATATTGCTCTTTTACACACTGCTACATTTTAACATTCTTTTCAGGAAGCATTACAAGAGTTTAAAAATGTACCTTGTCATGAAGAAGCCAAGGGTCTTACAGAGACCCCATGGCACTCATCGGGAGGCACTGCAGAGAGCAGTGAACTGCACTTTTAACACAGTCATTGGCATTGGAAAAGAATGAAAGTGCTGAAGGCTCTCTTTGTCCAGAACAGAAGATGGATTGCAAATAGAAAACACAAAAGAAATAACACCCCAAATAAATACATACTGTGGAACAGATGAAAGAATGAATACAGGGAATAGTAAACTTACATGTTGCCACCCTGGCACTGACTGGAATACTCTTCTTGTTTTTAAGGATTGCAAAGACACGGATGAAGTATTCCACACCCGGCTCCAGTTCATGAATAGTGGCAGCTGTCTGGTTTCCTGGCACAGTGAACTGCATATCTAAGCCACCGCTGCTGGTGGGGACATAGGTGACGAGGTACTCGTTGACGAGATTCTCATGCTTCCACTCCAGATTTACAGTTTTATCTGTTACGTTTGTCACGGTCAACTCAGTTGGAGGAGACACTAGGAAAGGGAAAAAAGAAAATAAACTTACAAGAAGTTTTCAAGATTCAAAAAATAATGACTTACCCAGTTTCACATTTTCCCAGGAGAAGTTTATAAGAATCATCTAACAAACTGGGAATTGGGAGGCCGCGTCGCACAAACTAGCCACTTGAAGAAAGGAATATTCAGCTGATGAAGACTTCAGACATTTCCAAAAGCTACGAGCTGATTTCTGGGCTCACGCTTGCACACAGCCTATGGCTGACTGTGTTCCAGCTCCTCCTTTTATGGCCACTGCCCAACACTACTATAGCTGAGTCCCTGCGGATTCAGATGTTTAATTCAACTGCCAGCAACTCATGATTTTATAGCTGGAAGTTCTGGGGTTTGGAAAGATTTTTCCAAACTGAAATAAAACATGATTATTTTCGTAAATCCTTTCAATAGATTACTCCACTTTTGCACGTGCAAGAGCACAAAATGTGGCTTAGGAGTCTTCCAGAAGAGGAGATGAAAAACGAGAATTTCTTTTCAAGGGTATTCATTGTCTTTCATAATGTTCCCAAACCCAAAGTAGTCTTTGATTACTCTACAAAGATACTAGTTTCAAAATTTCTCTCCTGGGATCCACTAATGAAAACTACATTGTTTATAGTGTAATGTCTGTCATTATCCAGCTGCCAAAATTTTCTATCGGTTTCCATAGAGTCAGTGGCACTGGGAGATTAAGCATGTGGCTTTATAGCTGTTTCCACCCCAGCTGATCCCACAATTTTACTCTAAGCTTTTGTCACACATATATACATACATATATATATACACAAAATTAAGTTTTACTTTAGTTTGAAAAATCCGTTTGGCCAATTGAGATACAGCCAAGGCCCGTGTAATAATCCTGAAAGCTTGCACTGCGATATTTGCAATATCTGGCAATTCCATCCTGTCAGTTGTCTCATGCAGATCACTCTGGATGACTCTGGAGGTACTATGAGAAACTGAAATGTCATGGTGACAAATTCGAGCCAGTGTGAGCTACAGCTCCAGTGACATTGTGGTGGGAGCAAACCGGGAGATAACGAATGGACAGTATCACCAGTATCAGCCTGTTGGTTTGCTGGCTATCAAAAGTCACCAGCAACTGCTACACTATATAGCCCAGAAAAGCAAGTGAGGACAAAATCTTGCTACTGGCATTGTTACTTCTCTGGTTCAGCTGTTTAGACTGTGATACAGTGGCAACAGGGCCCAGCTATATGGAAAAGGTTCACAGAGCCTCCAGTTCTGCTGCATGGACACGGGGAATTACCCAGTGGAAGCAGTTTAAGAGGGACAGAGCCACCTACCATCGGAGCAGTCCTCCCCCATGTAGCCATCCTCACAGACACACCGTCCGTCGACGCAGCGGCCCGCGTTGTTGCAGTCATTCGGGCAGGACCGTTCGCGGCAGTCCTCCCCCACGAAGCCCTCATGGCACACGCAGCGCCCATTGACACAGCGCCCGCGCTGGTGGCAGTCGTTGGGGCAAGACAGCTCACCACAGTCCTCGCCCGTGAAGCCGTTGTCGCACTCGCAGCGCCCCTCCACGCAGCGCCCGCGGTTGTGGCAGTCTTCGGGACACCGCAGCTCCCCACAGTCCTCCCCCGTGTACCCCTCGTCACACACGCACTGCCCGTTGACGCAGAGCCCGCGGTTGTTGCAATCGTTGGGGCACCGCAGCTCGCCACAGTCGTCCCCACTGAACCCCTCGTGGCACACGCACTGCCCGTTGACGCAGCGCCCGCGGTTGTTGCAGTCGCTGGGGCACCGCAGCTCCCCGCAGTCCTCCCCAATGAACCCCTCGTGGCACACACAGCGCCCGTTCACGCAGCGCCCGCGGTTGTGGCAGTCGTTGGGGCACCGCAGCTCCCCGCAGTCCTCGCCCAGGTACCCCTCGTGGCAGATGCAGCGCCCGCCCACGCAGCGCCCGCGGTTGTGGCAGTCCTCCGGGCACCTCTTCTCACTGCAGTCGTCCCCCACGAAGCCTTCGTGGCAGACGCACAGCCCGTTCTCGCAGCGCCCGTTGCCGTTGCAGTCGTTGGGGCACGTCAGCTCCCCACAGTCCTCCCCGGTGAAGCCCTCCTCACAGAAGCAGGTCCCGTTGACGCAGCGCCCGCGGTCGAAGCAGTCGTTGGGACAGATGAGCTCGCTGCAGTCCTCGCCGGTGTAGCCCTCGTCGCAGACACACTCGTTGTCCACACAGCGCCCGCGGTTGTGGCAGTTGTTGGGGCAGAGGGGCTCGCTGCAGTCCTCGCCGGTGAAGCCCTCGTGGCACACGCACCGCCCGTTCACACACCTCCCGTGCACGCTGCACCCCTGGGAGCAGAGCTCTTCGCTGCAGTCTGTGCCCGTGTACCCTTCGAAGCACACGCAAACCCCATCCACGCACTTGCCTTGGTCGTTACAGTCCGACGGGCAGGCGGGCTGGCTGCAGTCCTCGCCCGTGAAGCCTTCGTGGCAGATGCACTTACCCTGGACGCAGAGGCCCCGGTTGAAGCAGTTGCGTGGGCAGTCGGGCTCAGAGCAGTTGGGGCCTTTCCAGCCAGGATCGCAAAGGCAGCCGCAGATCTCGATGCTGTAGTTGCCATGCCCGCTGCAATAGGGTGTTGTGTCCAGGCGACCTGTACCAACGATACAGAAAACCCATTACTACCCTCGGCTCTGGGATGCATTAGGCCAGCGTGGCACACACAACCTAAACAGGATCTTGTTTTCCTAGCTCCCTACAGGACGTAATCTCCAAAATTACCAGAGCTTTTAAATGAGACTATGTCTTCCTTTCTCCAGTCAGATTTAGTTTACCAAGGATGCTTTAATTGGTGCTAATGCTGGGAAGAGCCCCTGCCAGCTACTTGGTAAATAAGCATGCTGGATTCTTCTGCCCTTCTCAAAATCCCTCTTCCACTGACTGAGCAGCTTTCTTGACTGCTTCATTAGGGCATGCACTATGAAGCATTATTCACCAATTCACTCCAGAACACAAAAAGCCAAGCAGCATGCTGTATCATCAACTGTGAGGCCAGCTCTCTGCTCAGAGGGACAGATTACTACTAAGAAGAACTGTTTTCTCTCTTGTATGACCAATCTCTTACCTCAGTTTAAAAAACAGCCAGAGGATACCTATTTTCCTCCTTCTCTATTTGTACTTGTCTATTGCTTTGTGTCCTGCTCTATTTTTATTGGTCTCTATTAGAGAAAACTTGGAAACGAAAACGGTTACTTTGGCAGCTGACTCAAGGGGACAAAATGTGGAGCCAAGAGCTTGGACTCTTTGAGTTTTAATCTTAACTCAGATAGATTGTCACCATGCCCAAGTGTCGTACATACTCAACGCCACAGCTACAAACTGTCCCAGGCAGACTTCTGACCCACAGATTCATAAACCCACAAAACTGTGAATGACTCTATCTGGCAAGCTGGCCAAACGCGTTCCCAGTTTTGATTACGTTTCAAATTCAACACGTTGACTTTTGCTCATTCTTGAAACAGATTTGAGTATCTACTCTAAACAAGATTCACAGCCAGCACAAGAATTTCCCCAAGAGCTGCTCTCCAGTCTGCCTTACCTTCTACTGCCTGGGAATTGGGACAGCATCCAGCCCCGCTGGCACACTGCTCCCTTAGGGAGGATACCAGCCCCTCCAGTTCCTCTAGTCTGCTCAGCAGATCTTTAATGTCTGGGGCAGCTGCACAGCCACAAGCCCGGCGGGGAATGTTAATACGGTGCGTGAAGACAATCTGGTTCTCCTCATTCACCGTGTGCTCCTCGTAATTCTTGACAGGCTCAATTTCCGCCTTCAGGTCTGCGTCGCCACTCGCTGTGTCCAGGTCCACATTGCAAAGGGAGCCAACAGGCAACTTAATGTTGTAGACATGGTTAAAAACCACAGGCTGGTTATCCTCTGGCAAGGTCACGTTTAGCCCAGTCTCCCGTCTCTGCCGGATAATTCGCTTGATGAGTCCACCGCTGACGTGCTGGTACAGCAAAGCTACGATCGTACAGGCCAAAACCTGCGTGGGGAGCCCCATCGTGGCGTTCAGTTCCTTTTCAAAGCTGACAAAGTCTTATGTATGTCTGGCCTTTGTAATCTGGAGCAGAAATTGAAGAGCCAGCTCAAGCCGAGTTGGATAGCCTTTCCTTTCCTGGCACGCTTGCACCCTAAAAAAAAAAAAAAGGAGCACTGTAAGGCACGACCCACAAATACACCCCCCAACAAAAGGTCTGTGAGACTGAACTGGCTTCCTTAAAGAAGGTAGCTGGGCTGCTACTCAGTGTACAGTGCTCCTTCAGCCAAGCTGCTGAGCTTGCTCTTATATGAAATAACAGTGCATTACATTGTTTTCCAGGATCTCAGTATGCTTGTGAACAAAATGTCACACGACATGAATCTGAAAGGAAGCTACTATTATTTCCAATTTAGAGCAAGTATAGTGGAGTACGGAAGGTTTAACTGCCTCAAGCAGGAGCCCTGCTGAGCCTCATCTCAACTGAAATCACTGCTTTCAGACAGAGGTAGGTAAAATAAATATATGTTCTGTTATGATTCGACTCATGTTATTCCTTCACCTACTACTTCACTACTTAAAGGCTATCAAAGGCGAGATCACATACGAAACTTGAGACATTGTCAAAAGGTATGTCAATACTAATAAGCTCATTGCAGCCCTTTTCCATATGCTTTGAATTACTCCAACTGCTTGGGAATCTGAACTCCAGGGCTTGTGGCCCTAGAGTAACTTTCACTATACTGATGATTTGTCTACTGCACGAAGACAAACGGAACTCTCTGGAGACCACCACAGGCTGAAGGTTCTGGTGTCAGTGCTTGTATCATGGCTGGCACTATTTTAGCATAGAAGTAATGAGATACAACAGAAAATGAGACTCCAAAAAGGGAGACACACACACATGCAAAAAGGGAGAGGAAGAGAAAGAATAGAAATACTTTTATCTTCTAAGTGCTTCAAGGGAGAAGAAGAGCTGTACACGAATGTAAAAATGTCTTCTTAGCAACCAATATGCCTTTTCACTCAGCAACATTTCCCACTCTGATCTAACACAATAACTCGCTTATAGTTACAAGCCCCTGGCCAGGCTGTACTAGCTCTTCCAGACACTCATTCTTTTCAGTTAGCTTCAGTTAGCATGTTCCTTTCAAATGCTATGAGCCAGGGGAGCTGAAAGACATCTACTGACTTCCACCCAGAATCAGCACGTAGAGTGAGAACCAAACTCAGTTAATGGACTGGCTAAACAAGCGCACCTAATAAATGTCATCTTGGCATTTGGTTTTTCGGCTACTCCTGTAAAAGCTTCGTTAAATGGTTAGGTCAGTGACTGTAATTTTACTGCTCATAAGCTAGTGAAATCCCAGTAATAGGGGAAATAGCAATTTATTCTCTAAACACCATTGTTTTGATGATAATTCATTTGTCAGATGATAGACTAGCTTCTTCCACCATTCTGCTTCCCCATAAGTGGACAGATCATTTTTTTCCCATGCTATCCCAGTTGCTTTTGTGGAAGAATGAGAATAATACATCAGTGAGTGAACTTCACCCCTTTTCATTTAGGAATAAATCAGAAGGAAACAAGTGGCAGTGAATGCTTTTTTCTTGTCATGGAAAAGCACTCAGCTTTAAGCCATTTCTAGCACTTACCCCATTTGTTCAAATATGTCTGCAAGCCCTGTCTGCACCAGAAGAGATCACAAGGTAGCTAATAAAGAATAACAGAGACAGACATGGTCCAGGTCTCATTTATGACTCAGGCCAATCCCCAAATTGGGTTCCCAGTTCATGAAACATGTTCAGGACAATACTTGAAGTGGGATTTTACTCTCCAGCACTCCCACTTGGGGTCTGCAAATTGCTTTCCATGTAATGTGATTCCATGTGCTACACACTTTATGCCCTGAGACAAGGTCATACAGCTAAAATTGGTACATAAACCTCAAGTAGTTATTTAAGGGATAGGCTCCTTGACAGATGCATCACCAATGGAAAATGGGACAAACTGGAAGCAACTCGGCATCTAATTCTCACCAAATTCTCACTCAGGGAAAGTTGAGCATCAATTTCCTTATAGCTTTTGTAAAACCCAACCTACAAGAACACGGCCCCAACCAAGAAAATTAATTGTAGATTTTTCTGCCAACTGATGTGTGTTTACGTATCATTTTACAATGGTACAAACTGTGATTTTTTTAATATGACTGGAAAATGAAAAACCTGCTTCTGCCAACAGCCACCATCACCTTCACTTCTGATGAAAGCTACGTGAACACCATTACTTTGACTGGATATTCATTGCATTAGAGTCAGCCAAAGCTCTTAACCTACAGATGATACTGGAAGACTTAACATATCTTGGCTTAAATCCTTTTGAAGTTTATAAAGAAGCATTCTGGTGGTCTAGAAGCAGCATTCCTCGGCGTCTGATCTGTGGCCTCTGTGTTTTGACACCTAGTGTGATATCCAAGCTGATTCAGACCAGGTGTTTCTCATCTGATCTGTCAAGGACTCAGCACGATTAGCTGACCTCCACTCCTAGATCTGAGATCTACAAAACAAGACACCTTCATACAATTATTTATACATTGACTGTATTTTTGGCTGGAAGAACAAAGATGACATCCTTCTCTCCAACTCCTGAAGCTCAAACACATCTAAACAACAGCTCAGACACGATGGACCGCCCAGGAGCAGGCCCCTTTACAGAGAAATGGAAGCCACAGCATTTGTTATGCTCTGTTGCTCCTTCATTTTTCCCCATCTTCTTCCCTTCAGAACAGTTCATGTAGATTGTATTTTAAAGCTGCCTCTCAGAAACATCCTCTCTGTATTTTCTTTGCAGATGACAGGTGTTGGATTATTTACAGGCACCTGAAAGTCTTGCAGCAAGAGTTTGCAAAAGAAGATGACCCTTCTCATCATGAGTTTAGCCTTACTGTAACACACATAAAAGGACCGAGGTGATGTTTGTAGCGTATGTTGAGAGACTTGTATGACCAAGAATGAGTCCATTTTACACAAGCAGTTTGTCTAATGTGGAATATTACTTATCCTAATGAACTGTGCCCTTCACACCTTCCTGCTGTTCTGAGTGCAACACAACTGCTTCAAAATTCTTGGCAATGATTACGTGGTTGTTTTGCAAAATATTCTGCTTGTCATACCAAAAAATAAAGTCTGGGGCTTGTGTTCTCCCAATTTGATCAGTGGCATCTTCCCACAACCATCACTCTCATTGGGCAAGAATTATCTTTTACTTCTCTCCTGCTTTCTTAGGCACAACCACAATAGAAATAACAAAAGGTGCTGTGGCCTCTCACATGTCTTAAATTTCCTCGATCAGGAGCAACTTCCTGCAGGATTGAATTTTGCAAGAACACTTGGGTACATCCGAGTAGAGCTTGTGCAGGTCCAGCCTGAGTGATGAAACCCTGCATCACTAACACTGGATGCACCAGCTATCATCGTAAGAGTACTGGTTTGTTGGGGTTTTTCTTTGTTGGGTTTTATTTTTTTGTTGTGTTTTTTTTTTAAATCATGCGAGATCTTCTTTAGAGCAGATCAATATAATGAGTAATATATCTGAAATTATTGGTCTAGGTGCCCAGGGCAGAGACATTCATCTCTCTCTCTCTGACAAATGTCACGTCTGTATCAACGTGACATGGGAAGAAACCATTCAGCAATGGCTCAGCCACCACGGCAGTAGTGGTGTTGAAAGTTTGGAATCTCTGCAAGGAGAGTTGGGTTCAAGTTCAAGTCAGAAGAGTACAAAGATAATGCACAATTTTTCATCCCAGCCACAGGCTAAACTTGCTGTCTCCTCTCTACTCCTCAGTCTTGCCTGGTTCAGAGCATGTTACTATTGACTTTAGAGATTCTTTGGCGTATTAAAAAAAATTAAAACAATTAATTGAGAAGCTAATCGTGGCATCTACACAATAGCAGCTGATGCAGAAATAAGTTCAGGAAGAAAGTTCTCTTTGTCCTGTATAATCACTAACTGTAAAAGTTTGATGTTATCCAAAGTGACAAAAGAGATCATTTCTAGAAAAGCACCTTGTCAAAACCTGATCATTAGCTAGTAATACTCTTAATAATATGTGGTAAAAACAAGATGGACTGTCAATAGCACAAAGGAACGGCATAATTTTCATTTCCACTGCAGCCCTTTCATCTGAGGTTCTGACAGCACGTCATAGGCTGGCTGTCAAGAGCTGAAAAGATGTTGGGGTTAATTTTTTCTTTAGACATTTCCCCCCTCCTTCCCCAGCACCCTTCTCCTGACATCAGAACCTTTTCAGGGTCTTTAATTAGGATTCTTTTTCTTAATAGGATATTTTCAGTTAATCTTGAAAAAATACTCAGGAATCCTGGCTCCTGGGGAATAGTAAGAAAAGGTAACATATGAATGTTTTCTTTCCCCAAAGACGTATTTGTGGAAACCAGCAGGTGTGAGAAACTAAATTAATGTTTGCATAGTTTAAATATCTAATGTATCACTCCAGTCTCTGTTGCAAATCCGGGAGTAGCAGAATTGTGAGATGATTTGTGGGTGTGTGGAGCGAAAAATATGCAAATGAGAGCCCTGCGCAATTTTAATCAAAACAGATTGCAGCAATGAAGAAACGGAGGTGTTAAAAACTATCTCAGCTGTCCTTCTTAAAGGAGGCAGAAGGCTGATTATATTTACTCAGACATCCTCTACATGTCATGACTTGGAAATTAGACTTTAAAAAGGCAGGAAAAAGGAGAGAGGAGAAAAAAAAATGAAACAATCCCTTTCTAAATAGATACTTCCAACATTACAGCAGGAGGGGATCAAATGCTGTCAGCATATATTGGATTCAAACACATCTTAAAATCTGCATAAAAGTAGCAACGGGGTGGATTCTGACAGAGGAAGACTCAGTTGGAGAGGAGCCATAGCCCTCTACAGAAAACACAAAACAGTGTATTCTGAGGTTTGTTAATTGCTAACCCCAAAATAGTTTTCTGTGATGGGTTAACTGAAGAAACCTCATGTTTTAAGAATCTCCACTAAGCCATGATCTGGCCATCTGTTCCCTCCAGACTGGTGTATCCAGCAGTGCACGTGTAGGTACTGGCATCATGATAGCACGGTATTCTTCTCTCTTTCTATCACCATACTGACTAAAGAGCCATGTTAGGAATTTGATCTGACCTGGAATACTCCCTCTTCGCAGACACAAGGGAATTTGTGCATTTTCTACAAAAGGGATACAAGCAGTGCTATTACACAGGATTAATAAATTGAAACTGTCTGCCAGAGCGCCTTTTTACAAGGCAAGCCTTCAAAAGATGCAACCTTTTAAAGGAAAAGTGCTAATGTAGCTTTGCCAAGAGCATGTGACTCTTGAGGCTCCAGGCATCTTCTGAAACACAAATGGATTAAGACCGAAGGAAATTGAAATGTTCTCAAAGAAAAAGTAGGGGAGGCTGAAAGGTTTGACGCGGCAGGCCAAAACACGAACAGTTCTGACTTCATCTTTTCGTTTCCATACATTCATTACTCCAGAAAATCATTTTCTTTCCATTCCAAATTCCAACAGGGCAAAGGAGTCAGCAGGGATACTCAGTGTAGGTCAAACTACATTAAATCACAGTGGAGAGCAGAAATTCATAACAGTCTTAAACCATCAGTACTGAATCTTTCCAGCAGACATGATCAAAGCCAAATTGTTGCCTTTTTGATTTTTTTTATTTACATTGTATTCATTTTAAGGAGAAGAGTTTTAAAGCAGCCAAATCTAGAGTAATTCAGAAAATTCATTGTATTCCCCAAGCTACACAGAGAACTGGCGTCCAAAGAAATGTTGCAATTGTTTCAACACCAGTTGGACAGGACGTATGAAATAGAGGGAGAAAGCACCCTCTGGAACAACTGCAGAGAGAAAGAGAGAGAGGAAACAACCAGGTTTTAAAACACTGGAATTACTAACAAAAACAAAACAAATTTTAGATTACCATAAATGAACTCTACAGTAGGTCCTGGTGATCACTAGAAATGTGGTCAGATTTATATCTCAGACTGTTTCAAGGAACAGCAATTAAAACAAATACACAGGTACTTTTTGCCCCATCTAGTCCCCTGAGGTCCTGCATTAACCCTCACTCAGCTAAGCATGAACCCTTCACTCCAGTTATTTTTTCAGCTTTGGCTCTCAGATCACAGAATGGCCCAGGCTGGAAGGGACCTTAGAGATCATTTAATCCAACCTCCCTGTCATGGGCAGGGACGTCTCTCAACTAGATCAGGCAACACATGAGGACTCAACGGGGATCGAACCCACGACCTTGGTGTTATCAGCATCACACTCTGAGACATTTGTATTTTGGGGAAGCTGTATACTTTCTGGTTCACACATTCTCCTGTACATCATCTCTAGATAAAACCATTTGGATTCATTTTAGCCTCCACCCATTCTACCTTGGCCTGAAAAGCGGTGTATAGACAGGGCTGTTTGAGAAGGAATTTTAATTAATTGCTTTGTGTACAATTTAGAATTTAGCAAAGGCTTATATTTCAAAGGCATCAGCATGACAGTGCCACAAAAGGGGAAGGAATAATAACCCGCTGAAGCCAACATCCATAAAAATGTGAAAGAACTATAGTAAATTCTGAATGATAAGCATAAAGGAGCCCCATGAGAGACTAAACCTTCTGTCGTACAGTGACTACTTTGAGTTAAATTAGCATGATTATTCCATTATAAACTACTTTGTTTCAAAAGTTTTATACTCTTAGCCATGGAAAATCTCTCTAGGTCTGTTCTTGTTCAGGATCTCTGAGAGAGAACAGACCTTTCCAAATTAAACAATGGATTTGGCTGTTTTTCAAAGCAGAGCAAAAATTCAGAGATCAGAGGCGGTCATCTTCCACTATCAGTAAAAACTTTGATCAATAAATTATTAAATGTGATGAATAAATCTCATGAATTACATGAAAAATTTAGTGAGCTGGCAGAGATACAGCTAGGAGAAAATGACTGCTGAAAACATGCAATAATTAAACAGAAGCGAAAAACAGATTATGTGACGAGACGCCTGCAATAACAGGATATTGAACTCAACAACCAAGAGGTGCCTTCCAGTTTCATAGTCCTAAAGATCTTTTTGATTTATGTTTATTAGGAATTACGTGGCTGATGATGAGAAAAGCAAAGAAATTCTGCTTGAACACATTAACGCTGATACTGTTATTCCATCAAGACCAAAGCAACAACAACTCCGAGGAGAGCCAGCCGTGTGGGAATGGCACCGTGCTGCGGCTTGTGAGATCGGCGATCATTCCTTATTTCTGGCATGAGTTTAGTCATTTATCATCCTGATTTCTATTAAGCCCAGGGGAGATTTGCACCCTGAACAAAGTGCAAATAACTGAACTAAATTACTTAAATCTTTCTATAGTTCTAATCATTCCTCTAGAGAGATTCTTCAGCTTAGCCCCTATGAAAAGACTTTCTCTGCTCTCATTTTTTCTGCTCTAGTTCTACCATCTTCATGCTAGAGGTTGTTTCTTACTGCTTTTGTATACTACCTGTATTAGAGGGTGTTAAACAATAGTAGCTGAGCGGCTACAGTTCTTAATAAGGTTTAATCACAGTCACCTTCTAAATAGGCCTCAGACAAGATTCATAGTGAGAAGAGCAAATGAGGTGCCTTTGGGAATTATAAAATCTGGCTAGAGCAGAGCTGTTCTGATACAACTGCTGTGCTGTTTAGGGCTGCTGGGTGTCAGATACTCGTGTTAAGGCCATGCCTACGCCATTATTTATAGAACAAACTCAACGCTTCCTTTGGAGTCATTCCAGAGGCCAGCCACCATTGGAGGAAATTAAATAATAAACCTATGTTTAACATTATTATTAGAGGATTAGTTTTATGGAAACGCTTTCTGTTACTACTGTAAAGAGATTTACATTTCGAGTGCCAGGGGATGTGTATGTGCAGCAACAGCCCCCGCTGCAGCTCACACAGCCGGCAGTCCAGGGCAGCGAACGTGGCCCAACGCGCACCTTCTGCTCTGCTCGCTGCCCAGGCACAACTCCCCCTGAACGCTGCCTCCCGCAGAAAACTTCAAAGTTGTACTTTCAGGCTGTCACACTAAAAAGCAGCCTGCTGTCCCTTAAAGGAATACAAAGGCACAGCGTGTTTCGTAACATGATGCTCTCGGAATGGCGTGAACCTTCACTTCATCAAAATGATCGAAATCATCTATTGGAAAATCTCAAGAAAAAGGGTTTACGACATCTATTGTCCCACTGACAGGTATCACAAGTGTTATGCAGAACTTGCACTTACCTAAGGAAATGGCATCTGCTAGAACATCCCAGCTTCTCTTGGCTTGTATCAAAGTTTTATGGCTACTTAAATACATTTGTTTATATGATGAGCACTCAGCATGGCACTACACAAGTTATGTATAGCCGACCAGATTCCGGAAGAGACCTGTACTAAACACAGGAACCCAAAACTCTTAACTCAGTTTTGGTACCACCAGAATTAATAAAATTATCTGAATTGAAAATGAATTAAGATAATTGCTGAGAGACCTTAGATGCATAATACGTAATTAATCAGACCATGCTCACAACTCAGTGTTTAATGTCTCATGTAATATGCCATTAAATGTGCATAATTATAAACAAATAAATGATACATCTCAGTCTGAGTTGCAGATGTATCGCCTTCCAGCACGCTCATGGGTTCCCGACTATGGATAATGCAGCTTATACCAAAAATGCCTCCAGCTGGTGGCTTGGCATGATCTCGCCTTTTTAGTGAACTTTACTTCAATGACTGCAGAAGCCCTTCCTGCCTTTTCTTGAAGGCCTTGAGGTCCCTGCTGCTTTTCCTTGCCCAGCAGAAGTGTGCTGGAGTGGGAGGCTGCACAGCTCTCCATGCCCTCCTCTTCATTCACAGGGGCAATGCAAGCTACGTCTTTACACCCAGACTGAGATTTCAAAGCACCTGGCTAGAAAGCCGTACACTTCCTATACAAGTGCCTACCAAACAGATATCCTGAGGATATCCTAGGGGCCAGACACCCTGAGAGCACCGAGGCAATACTGCGGTGCCGCTTCTGACACATCAGGGAGGGATTCATGCCACCTTCCGGCAACGGGCTAGTTTGGGGGGCGCTGTGTGTGACCCCACAAGTGTTTCCAGAGCCAGCTCCTGGCTGCCAAGGCTCTGAGTACCCAACAAAACCAAGGCAGACAATGGGAGCTATGAGCGAAAACCAGACTCGCTCCACGCCTGCAAGCCCGTGCCAGAGCTCGCTGGTTCCAAGAGGGCAATGGCCCAAAGGCACGGTCCAGCCAGCAGCTTTTGAGTGCGCGGCAGGCTATTTGTGACCAGGAAAATCTGCCTCTTGTGCTGAATTTCCATACACGTTTAATCCCAGTGACTGAGGAAGACATTGGCAAAGCATATGCCCTGCCGAATGGTGGTGAATAAAGCGCTTCGCTGCAAATGGAGCCCAACATTTATTTCTGGGTGTGCGACGGAGTCTGAATTCATGTGATAGAGTAATCCTGTCGATGAGGTCATGTGCTCCTCTGAAGGGGCTTCTTTGTACCCTGGGTTAGTTAGCAACGCTTTTTCTGTTATCAAGCATCTGATTAAACTCACAAAAGAGGGGTCTTTAAAAAAACAGTCTCAGGCAGAATTGAGAAGTGAATAAATAAATTGTGGGGTTTTTTTTCTTTTCATTTTATCTGTCAGGAAAGGGAGAGTGGAATAAGATGGGAAAGGGGCACAAGAAAGGGATTCATTATTCTCAGATGGCAGAACATTATTTCAGATTAGTTGTTTGGTGGTATCAGTGATCCTCTACATTAGGAAAAAAAAATTAAAAAAAAAAAAAATCAACCCAGTTCCTCTCATTCTGGATTACCTCATTCGGTATTTCCCCATCCTTTTCACTGGATGTTTGAGCAACCAAACAGACTCAACAACAGGCTCTACAAAAAGAGCACTCTAAAAGAACTGTGGCCAGGTGATGAAAATTAACAGGTACAACTGGCTGAAGTCTTTCTTTTCACAATACATTTTGCCATTGAGATGCTCTTTTTCATCGATTCTGAAAACTCAGAAAGAAAAAAAAATGAATTTATAGTCAGCAGCATTTCAGGAGTTCCCTTTCACAGGAAAAAATTCCATCCTACCCTGAAAAACCTTCACGAGGAAATCTTCTTCGAAACCAGTATTTTTTCCACTGTGGCTTGTTTTGAATGAAATGGCCTTTTTGAAAGAGTAACCACCTCAATCATTTCTTCAGCCTCTCTGCAATAAAATACAAAGCAGCCTGAACTTAAATTACAAAGTGAAAACTATCATGAAGGTGAAATGACAGTGTTCATGCTCTTCTTCATCTCAGGACAGGAGAAGAAAGAGAATTAATCTTATTTCATTTACACCTCTAAAAGTGCATCTCTAAAATATGCCCATGGGCAGTAAGCTATGTCGGTGTACTTTAAAATACCCTTAGACACTAAACTGAAAATTCAGGTTGCAAAATACTTTAAAATAGTTGTCCAAAGTGCCAGAGAGCTTTTTACTGATGGCTGACGCATTGTGCAATTACCTTCCCGTTTCTCACCATCTCTGAGGACACTGATCCTTCTGTTTGCGCGGCCAGTTCTGCTTATCGGACAAAAAACCTATCGTAACAACAGACAAGTAACACTCTCCCCACACCCCGCAACATGTTTGGCTGGAAACCATCTTGGCTCAAGATGTGAAACAAACAGCTTGAAAGACTGTGAAAAGAGAAGAAAGAGAACTGGGGAGGGGAGAGGGAGGGGGACCAGAGAAGACAGATACTAAGATTTCTCAGTTTTCTAATTTGATTGCACTGTTCTGGTATATTAGCCAACTCCACTTTCTCTTTCCTACAGAGCAGGCTAGACCAGCTGGTGCATTTGACCTGGGGCACTCCAGTGATTCACAGCAGCTAAAAATATGTCCCTATTACTTTTTTTAAAAACACAGTTTTCATTTGATGTGAAATAAGGATAAGGTCGTATAAAAAGGATGCCACTGAATGAGTTCAAGGGGATAACGCAAACTGCGGTGGGTTGACTGAAGTAATGTCTCACACGGTTTATGTTGCTGCTTCTTTTTGCCTTAGAGGTGCAAAGCCCAGGAAATTAAAATGCTACATGTATAAAATGCACAGGGGTTTTATACAAATTATGTTTATTCCTTTTACTGTGTGATTATGCTTATTCCTTTTACTATGTGAAGAGGTGAAACTCTGAATGCTGAACTGAAAACGCCAAACAAACAGTAATTTGGAGTATTTAAATATATATACACATATGTGTGTGTGTATATATATATTTCAGCTGACATTTATAACAGTGGCTTGTACATTGGTGTGATTTGGATCCTACTAGTCAGGTAGAATAAGAAAAGGAGCACGTATCTTCCAGCAGGGACATGTGGAAGGTGACAGCAGGCAAGGGAGCAGGCAGCTCATTTCTGCTCTGCCACAAGAGTCTTGGTTTGTGGTGCTGTAAGGATGGATCCCCCTGCAGAGTACTCTCCTTTAGGAAAACTGGGAACGCAAACTGCCAGGTAGACTTACTAGGGAGTCTACTGCTGGGTGATGAGAAAATGAAAATAAAGTCTGAGATTAACTGATATATAGGGCAGCCAAAGGATACGTTCATCTGGGAATTATAACTCAAGGAGTGGTGAGGCACAGACTGTTACCTTCTGGTGTCCTTGCAAAGCAAGAAATGAACAAGTCTCCCACTGAATGGATTCCCCAGGCTCGGAAAAACTACATCTCAACAGTAGCTGAGACAAAAGCTTCCCAACCAAGGGTCTGCCATTTCTGAAGTCTTCCAAACCATAAACAGAAAAATGAAGCTAAAAAGAGCTGAGCATGCGGAATCCCCACAGAACCATGTCCTCTCGGCACAGAGAGTGCTCACAATTTTGGGATTAATAGTGTGGTCTCACGGTTATAACTGAGGACTGAAACTCAGGCATCCTGGACTGAAATTATTTTTATAAATCATCTGGTGTGTCTCAGCTCACCCGCTGGTAAAACCTAACGGGGGGAATGTATGTCTCTGTGCATTATGTATTCCAAGGACCTTACAGGAGAGGTACTGTCAAATCCTCATTTTTATAATTAAACATCTTCCTGAAGAGTGCTATAAAATTGCTAGAAGACACATAAGTGAAAAGCAAAGGACTGGTGTGTTATCCCCTGCAATATAAGGGAGAAAAAGAATCACAGATAGGGAAGTTTCTTTTGCAGCAAAGAAGAAAATCTGACCAGAAACATGTAGCAAATCTGCAGAGAGCTTCATGACCACTTGAAATTCTAGGGTAACAACAGAAAATTGAAGACTTATTCTGAAACCAAAACATAGGATGTGCCAAGCCAATTCCCAGAATAAGAAGTTGAATCCATGAAAATAAATGGTAAGTTTAACAAAACCCACAGAGAAACACACCAGAAAATTTGAGAAAAATCTGCAAATGAAACAGAATACCTGAGTTCAGCTGATTATCGTGTATCTACGGAATACCCTTTCATCTATAACAGTCTCCAGACGTTTTGTGAAATCAGAGGAATCATTCATACACACACGTACGCACAGGCTTCCTACATGGGGAGCTGTATCCGCTGTTGTGTAAGCAACACCTCGTGCTTTTACACAACTCAAGTGATTCATTCCTTCAGACAAGAAGTTAAGAAGAATGCTACACCCAACTCAAACCACCAAAGGATCTTTACAGAAGACGTAAGAAAAACTAGCTATTTTATGCAGCAGATTATTCAAATGTGTTGCATATAAACTAAAAAAAAAGAGAAACAGAATTATAAGAGGGAACTACAGGAGAACTAGCACCAACACCATCTGGTCGAGCACCGAACGACTGAGATGAAGGTAACAGGGAACTGAGTCTGTCCTTGCATCTTGTTTTTTTTCATAAGAGCTTGGACATTTGAGCATCAATTTCTGGAAATGGGAACTCAGAAAAGAGAAACAAAACAAGCAGGTCAGTGGGGTGCTTTTGAGCTGCATTCAGACTCATAGCAGGGTGCACAGCAATCAGCCAAGCAGAGCAATTTGCTACAAACTTGAGAAAAATGAAAAAAAAAAAAAAAAAAGAGAAAAAGAGACAGGACTATGCTTCTGCTAAATACTTTTCTTCTCCCATCTGCAAAGCAATCTCTGTTCTTGCTTTAGCTTTCAGAGCCAGGAAAAAAAAAAGCCACTAGCAGATACAGCCTAGACAAAAAATGGATTAAAACCAGCAGGACGCATCAATGATGTGAACAGCAACAAAGACAACGGATTCAGAAAAACTGTCACTGTTCTAAAACAGGAGCAGAACTATGGAAATGGGTCATCTCAGAAGGACTCCATGGAAAGCAGAAGTGATGTGTCTGCACCTTCCTTTTGCTTAGTTTCCCACTGAAATGCCTGTTTGCATTTACAGCACAGAAGTGAGTTTTACTCCTTAGACTCTAAAGACACACGTAGAACTCTGGGTTGTTACGTGTGGAATTGAACCAGGTCCGCAGCAGAGCCGTCACAGACACTAAAGCCTAGATTGGTACCTTTTCCAACATTCAAAAAGAAAAATAAAACTTTTCACAGCAAAAGAAACTTCTACACATAATCTCACAGTAGAAATCACTGCCTCCTAAGTACGTACTGTACCTTTTAGTAAAGCCTTTCCTAATAGCAAAAGCATTCGCTTGGTCTCAGCTTTTTCCTCTTCACAGCAAAGACGCAGAGCTGGAAAAGATCTACAGTTTTCTAAACCTGTCTTTGGAAAGTTTCTTTGCCAAGTTACACTTTGTCGGGAGCTCATTATTTTCTGGGTAGACACTAGAGACTTCACTTTGAATTATTTCGAGGGCTTTGCTGATGCAGTTTCAATCTATGAGGTTTGTGTGCTTTTCTGCATGAATCACGGCAACTTACGTTCATTCCACATACAGAGCTCTGCCTCATTTCCAGACCCTTCTCCCAGTGTTTTTTCCAAAACCACCTATAGTTTTTCCAGAGCCCATTTCACTAAGTTCTAGATGGCTTTGCGGTGAGATGGGAGAAACAGAAAGTCAGGACTTCTGAATTTTCTTCCCACTCCTTTTTCACGCTGAGCAAGAGTTTCTGAGAAGAAAGCAACAGCCAGTTCTGGAGATAGGAACTTGGACAATCTTGTTTGTCTCAAGTTCACAACTGGGGAATCAAACATCAGCTTTTCTGAAGATAATCAGAGGCAGGAAATGAACCATCAATACTCTTGATAAATTTAATATGAATAAATAGGTGATCTGCTATAAAAAGCAGATGTCAAATTAGTAAATTTACCAGAAAATATTGGTGAAAACTCTACAGTAGAAAACAGGATCTTTGCATTTAGAAGAATGATGACAAACCGATACATTAAACAAATACGTAGTGTACAAGTGAACAGGCTAAGCACACTGAGATGACATTGCTTTGTACAGCATCTCTGACAAAGGTGTTTTTTAAATTTCTCCTGGAGGTCAGACAGAAGAGATTAGTCAAAATTCTACTTGATACACTCAGCATCTCACTTTTCCGTATCTAAAGTGATTTAAACTGAAAGAATGTCATGTAGAGAGGCAAGCAATGTGGAATTCTTCTGGTTTAATGACTTTTCTGTAACTAACAGCACAAGTAATTTACATTTATATTGGTCTGGAATAACAAAAAGTGCTTAAGTAGTTGGAATTGCTATAGATTATATTGGTCAGCAGGCAGCAGGATACTTTCAGAATTCATTGTGGTTGTTTGTATGCAGTTTGTAATTTTACTTTGGCTTAACCATATATTTATTCAAGCACTGAAAATGACATCTCTAAAAATGTCTCAGAACTCAGTCATAAGAGCTTGTACTATTCTCAGCCATCAGAAACATTATTACTTGTCCCCTGTTATTAGCAGACTTGGGTCGTCATCTTAAAAGAAGCTGGGGAAACATATGGGCAACCCTTCCCCAGACAAATCTTTGCTTTTAAACCAATTATTAGTTTACTTGGGCGGCTTTTGCTCCTCGCCAGAACTCCTCTGTCCTTGGTACTAGCATCGGAAATGTGCAGGAATGTGCACATTTTTCTAACTCACAAGACCACAGAAGGAGTTCCTTGAAATCTGACTTCCAGTAATAGCCCCCAGGCTAGATATCTGCTTGGCCTAGATCTGTCAGATGTGGTACCATCAAGAATTTGCATCTTTGGCAACCTAGGACAGGGTAGCAAACTCTTAGTAGAACAAAATGTATAATGAAGAGTGAAGATGGAGGGAAGTCAACCATGGCTTGGCAAGACAAAATAAAATATAAATTAGATTCACAAAATATAAGACAAATTGAGTGCACGGCGTTTGGAAAAAGAGAGGAGACTGTTTCTAAAAAGTCCGGTCTGGGGCTGTTTCTCCGCGCTCTGATGTAAAGCAGAAGCACTTATGTAATGTAATGGAAAATACAGCCATATACACAGCCCTGAGCAAGTGATTAGTTGCAATGGTGACTGAACTCAGACAAAAATCCACACTGCTGCTTCAGATGTCAACCAATTGGGCACTGTTACACTAATGGGAGACTTGAGAGACCTCCAACAACAAAGCTCTGACCTCGTTCTCTTAACCCACAGTGACTTGAGACCTGTCTGTGCTAAAGTCTTAGCTGACAGCAATTTGAGCCGTGGAACAAAAGAAGGGATGTGGGGCTCAATTATCCAGCAACAGACCTCCAGTAAAATCAATGCAATTGTATCACATGAGAATTTGGCTGGCAGCCTCTGAAGCCTGCACAGGAGAAAACCATCCCCTCAGAAATGCAAGCTGCAGCGAAGCGGACAAGGGATAATGCAGACAATGAAGTGCCACTCTATGCGTGAAAAATGCTGGGTGGATTCTAATTTCCTCTCTGCCAGGCTGGTTTTAACCCCATGTTACTCCATGAGCAGTTCTCCTGACCTATTTGAGCACAGACCAAATCAGATCAGGCCAAAGCATCCTCTGAAAAAGACATTTCTCTGCTATATAATTAAGACAATGTCAAGCGGGTATACTACATGCATATTCAACAACCCATGTCAAAATGAACTAACAGTTTGCTTATATTAGCAGAAAAAGCTCTCTCTCTAGGTGAAACCACTGAAGTTAGACACTGCAGACTCAATTTTTAGTTACACTAAGGCTCCCTTTTTGTCAGTATAATAAGGCATGTTAGTAGGATATTAAGATGCAGGATTAGAGGATATGTAGGGCATATTTCTATTTAGAGATATTGCACTTTTCCTTCATCAAGTGTGAGTTTTACGTATATACACAGAAACAAAAACAATACAAGGGTTCCCACATATGCTCTGAGCAACTTAAATAGTACAGAAAACAGTCAGGCTTCAACCTGGAAAGCACTGTATTAATTCAGAATCAGTTCCCTTTTCTTATATGAGACCACTCACCTGAATAGTGCCAGCAGGACCATTAGTAACGTGGAAACATAACCACACCCTAATCTAGAGGAAACCCAACCAAACCAAGACAAACGAACTCTGTGTCCAAAATTACCTTCCTCAACACTCACGTGGCATTGCGATACCAGAAGCACTGGGCTTCTGAGAATACAGATGGAGCAGTGACACTGAGTTCCCAGGGACACAAGAGCCTAGGCACCATGTCCAGTGGTGGAGAAGGCACGGACAGGCACACACGGCTGGCTGGTACTAAACCATCTTTCCTTGCTTCTGCCAGCAACCCTGTCAAATCCCAGTATACTACTACTAAGACAAATAAATAGTATATGAAATAATGGCCTGAGAACTGCAAATAAAGTACAGATAACGTTAATACAGTTGACAACAATGCTCTCTTTAGGTCTTGCATTCTTTCCATCAAACCTGGAACAGCAACACTCGTAGCCCTGCATCACCGTGATTGACTTGCTAACCTGTAAAGTGCATGAGTCTACACCATAATTAACGCTTGGCAGTGGAAATACAAATTTCCTGGCTTGTAGATGGTATATCCTCCTATAAACACTTCACTTGGCCACCTAACTGGAAAAGTAGATAGGACATTCATAAGGAGTACTCACCATGGGAAATACCAGCATTTTTTCCTGGAAACTGTTTACATTGCCAAAATACTTCACTAAGAAAAATGATCTGAGACCTTTCCCTTAATATGCATCCTGTTCTCATTTGACTTGTAGCCTACAGTGTGCAGCATTCATTCTGAGTCAGACTTGAATTACTGTAGTACAAGCAATGCAGAAGGGAAGTACAAGCCACAAGGAAAGGAAAAATACGCATTACACTGTGTCTCACTAAGAGGAATGGATTGCCTACACATCACAAGCTACCTTTATATCTTTCTTGGCATAGACCTTTGTCACAGAGCACAGAGCAACTATTTAGGAGCATTCAGCATATCCAAAAGAGGCTGGCTTTCCAAAAGAACCAGTAAAAACAAAGAACCAGTGCAAAGTAGACACTGAGCTCCTTTTGAAAGTCTGACAAACTGACTTCTGGCAAAACGAGATCATGCCGGGCCAAGAAGGAAGATAACCACTAAGGTCTTGTACTCAAGTGCACAACACATACTGAAAGTGAACCTTTCCTGTGCAAATAAAAGTTTTTCATCAAACCAAAGAGGCAGAAAACCACAGTCCACAAGAGAACCAAGTCCACTGAAGCACAAGAGGGTTCAGCTCACAGCTGGTGCTCTCACCTGTTAACCCGGCAACCCGTCTTCAAGTCAAGCCCCAAACTGACTGGCAACATCTCTCTGTTTCCAGTTCTTTTGGTTTCTTGGGAATGAAAAGTGAACTCCTTTCTTGGAAATAATTTTTTTTCCTTTTTTTAAAATCCCTTTTCAGCAGGAGTTTCTTAATGGTCAAAACAACTGTTTAGCCAGTTCTGATGGGCACACAGGGAAAGGATCTTACAGAAGATATATATGTGGTCTGTTAGCTTTGTGCTGCCAGCATGGTGTAAAAGAGCATAAATTTAAAGAATAATCAAGACAGTTAAGATTAATATTACGGTTAATCTCCTAATACTGTAAGAAAATCAGCATTTGTAATTTTAGCTTTATGTACTTACCATGTTCTGGTGCATCTTGGGATAAGACAAAGACAAATTCTTAAGTACTTAGCTGAAGCAAAATCCTTACAGTGGAATTTCCCCAGGCACCCAGTTTCAGACCCCTTTGAATATCCTGGCCAATATCTATACACATATATTCAATGCTACAGCCTGGCATGGGGATGAGGCAGACTACTACAAGAGACCTTTGTTGTGCCTATGATTCAAGCAATCGTTTTTAAAATCTGTATTAAAGATTTCTGTTCTACCACCCTGTCCTTTCTACTCAATTACTAGAAAGAATATGTTTTCTAAGCATGAAACAATATCATTTTTGTCGAGAGTTTGGAAACCGAGCACTTATATGAAGCGAAGAAAGCTTCCTTTCTCTTCCCTGTGTGGTTCTGGTTATGGGGAAAGAGCCTTCTGTGTGAGTAATCTTTCTAAGTAGGAAGCAGAGCTCCCCTATTGCTAGGGAAGAATGGACCTCCAGTAGGCTAATATGTGATGGATGACTGAATGCAAACTTGGCAACGTTGTTCTCCGCTGCCCAAAGAATACAAAACGCCACAGGCTATTCGTACACAGGGACTCTCTAGTTGGAAGTTTTGAAAACTTGGCAGCAACCCACCTCAGTTTAATTGAAACTACAGTGGCAAGACAATTAAGGATGTGAATTTGGAGAAATTTCTTGCAACAAGATCAACTCAGGATGAATTTATCTTTGGTGATTGACTCATGCACAAGAAAAACAAAAACATAAGTGGAAAGTTATTCTCATTGACTCCACACTCTGAGCAGCAAAATCTCACATTTGTTTATGAGTGGTACTTTATGGATATGATGTGTATTAACTACTATTCTCTAAAGTCTGCATACACATATAGTCACTGAAGCTACAGGGTTATTTGTTTGTTTGTTCTGTGGGCAACAGTATACGCAGTATATAGGAGGGAGAGACAGACACAAATTATGCACACAGAAATCCAGTAAAATATTACATTAAGGCCATGTCTAGTTATAAGGGCATGTATAATATCATTCCAGTCAATATTAAAAAGAGACACTAAGTAATTCCACTTTTTCCTTTTAGCAGAAGGATCCCTATTATATTAATTCTTTCAACATCTGAACACTTTCTGCTGGATCAAGAGGATCAGGCAGAATTCCATTCTGACTCCTCCTCCTCAGTCTGCCCATTCTGCACAGTTTGGTTACATCATACATTGAAAGATTTCACTACCTGGAAGAATGCCTGGTTTTAACTTTTCCCACATGTAGAAGGCATTTAACTTCAGCTTAGATTGGACAGAGGCTTGAACGCATGAGTGGACAGTAAGTGCTGAGGGGAAGTTTCACACTTCTATAAACCTCAGAACTCGGTGGAAACTGAGATGGCTCAAGATTGTCTCTCAGGGTTTTTCATTTTCCTTCTTTCTGGTAGTTCTGTCCCTCAGAGAACTGCCTTCATCCTTCTTTTTTTCTCTTCATTACACAAAGAACTTTTCTGAATAGCTAATAATAGCAATTCTGAGTTCTTTGTGGCAGAGAGCATCATTTATTATGTCAACTCACTCTTTCTAAGATGAGGTCCTAAAATGCTGTAGCAATAGTAACATCGTCACCAGCTTCTAATAAACTCCTACAAACCCCTATAGAAGCCATGGACACCAAGTCTACGTTGATACCAAGCAGTTCAATGAATTAAATTACATCTTATAAAGTCATAAGTGATCTGCATACATCCATTATTTTTCAGGTCTTAACCTCAAGTTACAGTATTTCCTGTGCAGAACTTACTAGTTACTAGTGATACAATTGCTTGCACTAGTTTTGCATATTTCTGAGCCTGGGTGATCATAAAACATCTGCTCAATTTAATTCACTCTGGCTGCTGTCTTCCTTAGCTTCCTACTTCAGTAACAAGGATTTTCCTGCAATAATGTATCAGTAACTTCCTTAAAACTACTAATGGTAGCTATTACATTTTATGGTAGTTTGAGACTTCTGTGATTTATAAACAGACGTTTTGATAACAGAGATCAGTCTTTGAGTCTTTAAGTCTTTGAGTCTTTCACACCAGAAATTAAGTCTGAGAAAGTGCATGCTGGTAAATCAGCGCACATTTTAAAATCGCACCCAATATCTTAAAGTGCCACGGTTCCAGACAAATACCTTTTTGTTATTGGAAAGCTGAGATTTCTAAATTTCCAGTGATGTAACTCCTCCGTTCCTAAGCCTTTGGCTTTATAACACTGGACTCTAAAACTGTCAATGGCCCTTCAGCTTAGCAGACTGTGATGGCACATGTCCAAGGATGAATATATCAAGCCACAGGCTTCAAATTACTCTAGTTTTCAAACGTCCTGAATTTCTCCTGTTTTGATATGTGTCACACAAGCAGGACAGGTAAAAGCATAGCTGATGAAGCAGACACCACCCTCTGCATTACTTCCAAATGGAGTATTCAACCTAGACAGATACCAGGGTTCACGCAACTGAACCAACACTCTCTCCCTTATAGATTTGCCAATATGGGGCACCCGTTTACACCAGACATCTATTATACACTTCGTTGCCATTTAGCACTATGCAAATGTCTGAACATGGCCCACAAAGCTAGATGAACAGATGTACTGTTGTGTTGTACGAGGAAAAGGGCAGAGAACTGCACAAGCAGGTCTAGTACTTTAAATGGTTTTACCAGGAGGGATGGAAGGGTTAAAGCTCAGGCTACAAAGCAACATCACTGTTTCAAATGCACACTTGCTTCCCAGTTCTGCTTCACTCTTAAGAAGGGTGAAAAAGTCCCTAGAAGCACAGACTCTGCCATTTAATCTCATTTTCTTATCAAAAAGTGAGAACAATACCAAAGAACAAACTTTGACAGTTTCTTTATAGCAAGTCAAATCATCTCCATACATGAGTAGTCTTTGGCTTTTTTTAGACACTTTATAAAAAGCAGTAACATGAAAAATACGCCACCCAATCTGAACCTCAGACACTCTCAGAAATGCTGTTCTAGCAACGTGATAGTTAAGTTTAAGTGAATATTGAGGAGAAATGATCCAGTCTTAAAGAGTTAGGATCCAAAAAAAAGAATAGATTTTCATTAACAAAAAGTGTCCAGCTAACACAGTTACTCATAATCCTGTGGAGCACTTTTTAGTCTGAGTTCAGGGATATTCCCAGTAAGTCCTAGCATCATTAAGCACCATCATTTCAAGAGGAGGTTTGGATCTGGTTGGTTCTCTTTTCGTATGTCTATCACCACAGTATACCCAGATGAGGTTTCTTTAGCAGAATATCAGCTTTCTCTCCAAACGAGACATGATATTCTAGTCCACAGGCTGCATGCTTGTCAACAGATCCTGTGGTACTTCCACAGCTTTGGAGACACTGATAAAGTAACTGTAGTTATTAAGGACTGGCACTTGCAAAGAATTTTCTCAAGGCTGAAAGGAGCCAGAGGATAAAATTAATGAGTAAAAAATAAGAGAAACAAATAGTAATTTGTTGAGGACAGGGACTGTGATAGGGTCAGTGACAGTGTGGGTGAGCAGTCCCCTGTAGGGCATCACTCCCACTCGGCTCCTGCCAGCGGCCCCTCGCCCTGCCCGGGTCAGTGGCCATCCTTGCCTGAGCCCTGGTGCAGAGGTGGAGCAGCTGCACAGGGGATGCACCAGGAACACCCCAGTAACTCTCCCGACTACTTTCAAAATTCACTGCCAGGGAAGGTGAGCTACAGATAGACCGATTCTCTTCTTTTGGTTAGACATTTTCATTTGATCCTGAATTCCCAGTAACAGTAAAAAAACTCACAAAGCAAAAGACATCACAACACTTTTCTGCAAGTGTTCCTAGGAGTAAATGGACTGTCTTGAGTCCCGACTGTCCAGCTCATTCTTGGACTACAGCGCACTTAAGATATGACAGCTTTAAAATGCAAATGCACAACCTCAGCATAATAAAACAAAAAAAAAAACCACATATAACCTTAATCAGAAAGTATGAGTTCCCATTATTTAATATGATTTCTAGAAAAATAAAGTGAGAGAAGAAAACACAACAGCTTGACAATAAGGCTTTTACCTCTAGTCCATAGAATTGCATGCACCTCATTGATTTCTACTTTTTTCATAAAAGAAAATTTGATCAATAACTTTATTATGCTTTTAACTTTTTAAGATCTCCACTGTGCAGGGGGACATGGCACTGTCGTTTCAATCTGAACATATCTTTCTCCTGCACAGTGTTTTAAAGACTTTTCAAAAGTTTAGAATACTGCCAAAAACTCAGCAAATTAGGCAGGGAAAACTCTGCAAAGGTGATGTGACACAAAGTTTTCAGTATGTGGGCTTAACTCCTAAACGAAACTGAGTGCGATCACCTCCTCCCAGTCAGCTTCTGTGTTTTAAGCCAATTTGAGCCTAACTGGTAAGTGCAGACACAGTCATGCAGAAAATCCAGTGCACAAGGGAGCAAGTAGTTAAGACACATGGTAAAGTAAAGTAAGTGCCTCCGTTTTTCCATGAGGATGGAGAATTTCGACCTCTCACTTCCCAGAACCCACCCATTTAAGTACCGGTAATAAGATACCAGCTGAACCTTCCTTTGTCTTTTGCTCCCCACTGCACACTAATGTTCCCCTACTTCTAAGGGAAATTGGAGCCCAGTGGGGGGCAGGGAGCAAGGTGACAAAGGCTTCAGTGCAAATAAGTGTGCAGACAGCAAATTAAACAGGAAAAGGGCCTGACTTTTCGAGTCCCACACAATAGCACAGGGGGAGAAGTTACCTGGGAGGTTTAAGAACTGCAAGTGGATTTAGTCTGGTACACGAGGTGAGGATGGGAGAAACATTCAGTAGCCAAAGGGAGATCCCAAATCTGATTTTCTACCCTTCCTGTCAATTCGCTTTCTCTATATATTTCTGTAGATTCCAACATTCGACTAACTCACCCTTCATTCATTCATTCATTCATTGGATCAGCTTGCTGTCATTGAGACACTTCTCACATTATCATTACAGCAGACAATAAAGACAAACTAAAGACAGGCATGCTCTGATTCAAAAATATTCCCTAATAAGATCCCTGACTCTTCAGACATTAACTGTGAGGGTCGGGGCAGAACTGTGTCATTGCAGACTTTGTGTGGGAGAAGTGCTCCTGATTTTTTAATTCAGGGAAGAAGCAGACTTACCTTCTGGACTCTGCCAGAGATTAGATCCCGCTGTGAGCAGTCTCCATGAAATAAATATGATGTTGAAGTCAGCTACCGGCTTCTGACTTTGCTGCCGTCCTGTCAAAACTCGCAGAAGTTGGATTCTTATTTCGCGGGTGTGTGAAAGACAGAGCCGTTTGACAGTTAAGGCAAACTGGTCACATCAGCCAGATTCTGCTGGGTTTATATAGCTGAGCCGCAAATCCTGATCCTTGGCTCATTCCACTGTAATAGGACGCCTGAAGGCATTTTTTTTTTTCAGTTTTGCTTTAAAGGAACAGCCCCTTTCTTTGGCTTAGCTTCTGAAAGACACACACGCACACTCACATACACACACTGTCATACACAGGCGCTCACACACACACAAAAAAAGAATTTGCATGCAATTTATGGCTAAAGAAGGAAACCCCTGAACCATTAGAAGAGAAAGTCAGCTCAGGGCAAATGACTCAGAATGCCGAATATTTTCCTTACAGCATCAGCAGAGTACATTATCAGAAGTTTAAATCCCCTCATCCCCATTATTTTAACATTGCGAAAGAGTAGCAAACTTTTTATATATATATAAAAAAAAAAAAAAGCAGAGGAATCAAAAGCAGGATTTCAATTATAGAAACTCCTGCTGAACATAATGGGTCTAATGCGCAGTTGGTTCAGATCCACTCCACTGAAATGAATTGAAAAATTCAAATTTACAGACTGAGGACCTGGCAAATCCCTTTATTTTCAAGCTTGTGATCTCCTTTTCGTTCTTTTGCACTACTCTTGCTCTCTCTCCAGTCGTAGGGAGAAGAGTGGAGCAGAGTCCTGGTCTGATTCTTAAAAAAAAAAAAAAAAATCCACGAAAAACTAAGAGAATGACACAGGAGGGATTCCCTTTCTTTTCAGATCTGATAAGAAGAGATTACGTGGCTTCGTGTGTGTGTTTGTAAAGATAATCCAACAACTTTTGTGAGGTTTACGCTCTCGCAGTCATTGCATTCTTTGTGCTTCCCATCCCAGAGCTATCAGTAACCACAGAGCGCTCGTCTGGGACCTTTTCAGGGGTGTTGTTTATCTCCAACTACCCTTGAACCTCAGGCTTGTGACAAAAAGTAGAGATCACAGTTAAAGGATTCCCATTAACACTGATGTCCCTCCTATCTAAGTACAAATCTGCCCGTCCCTTGCCTGCACTGTCGGTCCGGTGTTCCTTTGGGTTTGGGGGTGGGGGAGAAACTGTGGCACAGGTGGAAAGAGCCAGATTAAACTTTAACTTTCAGGTCTGCTACGATAAAGGATGAAATTACTCTTTTGTTTGACGATTTAGTCCAAACACCTCTGCAGACAATGAAAACACACAACACTTCTCACTGATTTCTAGGGTCAGCCCAATAGGAAAGTCGTGGGATCCTGACTCAGAACAAGAATGCTCATAAGGAAAAAAATTGATTGCCTGGGCTTTTTTGATCCTGTGTCTTTTTGAATGTATCTCCCCCGAGCTGGCCTTTCCCAGGCTCCATGGACTCACTCATCCCACTCAGGATTTTTTTCCTTTTTGCTCCTTCACAAGCACTGCACTACCAAGAAGATCTGGCCTATCCTACACACTTGGGAAATGATGGGAGATTTCCTGACCCTGAAATTCCAAATCACCATTTTAGAACCATTGTTTTTGGAGATCATAAAAATTAGAGTTCTCTTGCTCACTGAACTTCTTGCATTTTCTTTGCTGTGGCTTTCATACTTAACATTGACTCCATGTGTGTATTCTTTTGTGTCTAATAATATCGCTGAGCTCATGCCAAGCTCCCTTCTTCAGCACATGGCACAAATTTCAGTTATTTCCAGGTAGATGCTGATGAAAAAATCAAGGAAAAAAAAAAAAAGACAACTTATAGAAATTTTTACAAATTATTCTTCCAGTTAAGATATGCCTTTTGCCCAACTAGTTACAGAAGTCTTCAAAAAATATCAAGATCAAAAGTTCCAGTAAAATCAGTGATGCACCTGTATCAGCCTTATATGAACACTGATTTCCAATTTCTGTGTTAATTTTTTGACATGCTTTGTTTCATAGAAGTCATTCCCTGACAGAAGAAGCAAGACTACCGGAGAGCCAAAAATGTTGATTAATCCCTGGCAAAGGCAATGCACGCTCTTTGTTGATTTCATAAAAGTAAATCTTGTTCTGAATATCTCCACCAATCTCAAAGACAATAGGGTTACTGTATGGAGCCACTAGTAAGTCTCTAATTTTTGTGTGTAATTCTTTTCAGAACATTCTCATGATGGTCCTCGTACCAGCCCACATCAGCTCTCCCCAAACTATATAGTCCTGTGAAATTCAAATAAAATGTGTGCTCAAGGCCAGAAATCAGCTGTGCAACATAACACAATTTTTCCAATAAAATCTGATGGAGATTCGGAAAAAGATGGCTCCCCATAGAATGCTTTCTCTCACTTCAGTAGTCCTTTCACATATATCTGCAAAACACTTTATTTCATTGTCCACACCCACAAGTCTGAATAAGATAGTTAAAGCTTATGTGTAAACTGTGGATTTGCAGGATTTGATTTTGGAGCATTTGCTAATATTAGCTTTTCTGCCAACAGTTGTGCTATCAAAATTTAAACTAAATTTTTCTCCAATAATTCTCCACCCACTCACCCAACTTCAAAAAAAAATGCTATATGAGATGAGTTTCAGGTAAGAGTTCAGGCCTGTTCTTGTTTTATCTTTTTGGGCTCACCCATCTTTAATCATACTCTTGCAAATGTTGAGTGATACACTGAGTCAGAAGATAACATGAAAGAACAGGGAAAATGCATTTTAATCAGAAAGATAGCTTTAGGTTGTGATCCCCACCAAGCAGGACTAAAACTCAATTCTGTGCCCTGTGGTATTCTCTTTCATTAGATAAATGTTGTTAGGAATTGATTTTTTAAAAGAATGAAAGAAACAGGGAGAAACTAAATGAACACTGAGCTTCATAGTTTTGAGTTTATAACTGTGGTTTTATGTGCTTACGAGATCATATTAGAGATGAAATTCAAACCACTATGGAAGATCATAACAGGCAGAGAAATCTAGGAATATACTGATATTTCTGAAAGCATTAAAGAGACCAACTAATTTTTTTTAGTGAATTGCAACAAATATGTTCATAGATATATATATGGCCAGATGATATTGCTCTGGGGCAGGGAAACATACTAGGTTTGAACACTTTAGGACCCAGGAGAATATTCAGTGCCTGTGGCTGAAAGGAAATGTATTTCTCATAGGAAACTAATGTTAGGGTAGGACAATGCTCAAAAGCAGCACCAAGAGCACAACGTGGAGACTGCCAAGCCAGCCAGTTGGAGAAACATTATTAATTTAGTCACAATGAAATGCATCCTGCTGAAGACAGCTCATCTTATTTAATGTTAAAAGGAAGGTGAAAAATCAAGATTTAAAAAGGGACTACAACATCACAGGGTTGGTCCTTAACGGAACATGACTTGAAAGATGCTCCGTTCTTTCAGCTGATACTTTCAGGTCAAATAATTTCCAGAGATATTTTGATACTTCTTCACTGAGTACCTTTTCCCTACATTTTCTGTCTTTTGAGACTATATTCACAAGATTTCACTGGTACAGAATCAAGTTCACAGCACTTCTGTATTTATATTTGCATTACCCTTATTTCCTTAGAACTGTAGTCAACTGCAGGTCAGTTCATTCTAGTTCACATTGAGTACTATTCTTGTAACCTTGTTAAAACTTTGGCTCTTGGGCCATCATCTCATCTGCTGCTTTTCAGTTAATTTCTCACCAACTTGCAGCAAACCATTGTCCAAGTGCATTCACTGTTTCTCACTTGGCAATCATTTGCAGACAGACTGATTTCTACAAGAGTATTGGTTATTTAAAATTGCTCAACACTAATATACAAGGAGACATCTCAACTTATTTCCTCAGAAAATATCTAAATATCTAATCTTCTGCTTTAAATATCTGCTATTTGCAGCAATTCATGTTGCCTCTACACTAATATTCTCCCTTCCCTGATGTGATGACTCTCAAACAGAATAAGGGCTCTCAAGGACTGCAAACTTTTGGCTACTCATCCAATGTTCATATTTAGGTGAGAAGATTATTTTAGACAGTTATACACAGACCATCCTTTCCTAAATATTATGGTATGACCATCTTCAACCATGCTGAAGACAACATTACTTTGAGGCTAGATTGGTCCTGATAATTGCACCCCATGTTAAAAGGCACTAAAAGTGTCCACTTTTTTGGCATCAGAGAATGCAGAAGCTCAGCCTTATCCCGGGGGAAGTCTGACCTAAATAGGCAAATGTAGAAATCGAATGTATGAGTTTGTAATTGTTGCACAGATCAACACTTCTCAGAACTTGAGTGGAATCCACTGCACGTGTAAAGACAGTAAAGCTGAGGCCTCATAACATCCATAAAAATATTAAATACAACATCAAACACTAAATTGCAAAAACATACTTAGCAATCTTGGAATTTTTAAGAGATTATATCCAAAAGGGAAAAGGAAATTTCCTTTCTTTTTTTTTTTTTTTTAAAAAATTATTGCTATCAGGACATTTTCCAAGGGTTGCTTTCATTCCCTAAATGAAGAAATAGGAAGCAGCTGTTTGAGACCCCAGTGGGCTTGTGTACTGCTTGTACACAGGAAGAGAGTTGTGACACATGTCCATTTAGCCTTGGCACTATTTGCATGACCTGGAAAGATCACAAGCTTCATCACATACAAGAGGTAATTGAGCAAACGTTGGTGTTTACTAAAGTCATTTCAAACTCTCTTATCACACGAGTGAAAAGAAGTTATGTCCCTGTTAAGAGATACATAAGAGTCGAGCCAGATGACTTGGGTGCTAATGAAAGGTCTCCCATGCTCTGAAAAGATGACCTTGGTGAGCTCTTTCTCTGATCTATATAATAAATGTCCTTTTCAAGGCAGACATCATCACACTGATAACATGCACTAGAAAAGAATTTGGTCACAAACATTTACAAAGATAATCTAGATAGCACTATGCAAAATTCACTCAAGAAAAATCAAAGCTTCACTGAAAAAGAAAAAAAAAAGAATAAATAATTATGCCAGTCCATAAATATTTTCCATCCATACTGCTGTCAGACTCTGTGACACAGAGTCACAGACTTCTAATGCTCATACGTATCTTTGGCTTTTATTATATTTGGAGCAGGCTGCATTAGAAGTTTATGAGACAAAATATGTCTTTCATTACACATAAAGGTTGGAAGAACAATAAGCAAGAGTATATCAAATTGCTGAGGACTGATGGAGAAAGTGAGGCTCATTTTGTGGGCTCAAGTAAAGCTTTTACCAGCATGTTAGCATTACTCAAGTGGTTAGCACATAGATGACACAGGGAAAATAACTGCTCTAAAGGTTTTATACTGTGCCACAGCAATTCGTATCCTCTAAGTGCTTGAGTTCATAAAAATACTTAAGCACAGGCTTCTACCCATCCATAAATAAATGTACTTTACTGTATTCATGTTTATTGATGTCAAAATTACAGCTAATCATGTTAAGCACATCCTTAAATGTCTTGCAGGAGCAGTTTCCCTCCTGAAGCTTAAGTAAGGAGACCAGCAAAGCACAAGTCCTTAGTGCTTACCCATCCTGTATGAAACATGTTCAGATAGAATGATAACCATTATCAGAATATGGCCTGCAGTCATGAGGATTGCTAATGCTAATAAAGACTAAAGGGTGGATAGCTGTACAGCACAGATGTGAGCACACCTGAGTCCCCTTTTGTTGCAAAACATAATGCAATTTCACCCAACTATCATCACAAGGGGGCTGGCCCAGGAGGAAGGTCGTCTGCATTACCCACAGGATTGCTCTACCTAGACAGAGATGGGGGCATCTAATGAACAGGGTAGTTGAAGAAAATAGTTCTCCACAGAGTGATAGCAATGTTCCCGTGGTCTCTATCTTTACCAAGTATGGTTTGTTTAATAAGAATATCTGTCTTAATTTTGTAGGAATTTGATGGTGCTTGCTAGCTGAACATCCTCATCTACGCCACATTAACACCTCGCATACACCCCTTCCACAACACAGCAAAAATCTTTGGACACTCTGTAATCTTTGATATCCTCGTGGACTAAGTGACAGCCCTGAAGGGTCCTGCAGTAAACTGTGCCTGAAAGAAACATTTCCCCAACCGAGATGTTGCTCGCAGAAACATCTTCAGTCACTACGAGACATGCCAACTGGTCACCAGAAATGGACCACTTGCCTAGAGTAAGTGTGAGACTACGCTGCTGAAATGTGTACCTGTCACAGACACACCTTTGTTTACTGCTACTAAGTATAAAATCTACTTTCTTTGGGAAAAGGAGAATAAAGATTTAAAAAGAAGATCCTCTGGCAGCTAACTGCTTCCTTAAATGATTCTAATTAGTGGAGCCATGCTGTGCTGTAACTAAAAGGCAGAGAAATGATTTCCTGAGTTTAAGCAATATTTAGTCTCAACTGCAGGTTTCATCTGAGACTATCAAAGCACTTACACAGAAAAAGGGTGAGTTGAGACCTTAAACGTAATAAGCATCTTTCCCTAGGGTACAATAAACTACACCAAAACCAATACAGTTTAGTAAAAACAAACTTGGCAAAGAGCACAGCACTTCTTTTTTTGAGCAGAAGCTACACAAAAATGCAACATAATGTCATCAGCAGAAGTCAAAGACAAGGTTCAAGACTTTCTAATACTCAGCCAGAAACCTACTTGACAAATTTGACATTTTTTAGCTAACCATACCCAAATACACAACACCCTGGTTCTGTTATAATTTGCACCTTAGGAAGAAGGCCAGTATTCTGAGGGAAAAAAAAGTGAAAAAATCTTTTCTAAGGAAAAGAAGGAAGAAAAAAAGGATTACAGCTCAATTTAGTCACTCATGCTTCAGGCAATGCTGTCAATTAGCGTAAAAGCTGTACCTGGCCTTGTTAGCTACTTAACCAGTGACCTGTAACAAATGTACACATGCAATCCCCCTCACCATCATAACCAGAAACTTTTCAAGGATTTGGATCCCTAGCGTCGAATGTGGTGGGTCTGATAATCACTGTGCAGTGATGAATGTTTGCTAACTGGAGAGACAAGATCCTGGCTGTCAAGGTAACCATGTGCATCCTTTAAGTAGAAAGCTGGTCACAACAGCTGTCGTACTTCTAAAGCAAGACCCTGACACACTGCAGAAAAATGTGACAGAAGGACCTTCAGTCCCTATCCTCTGGAAATCAAATAAATGCTGCTGTTTAGTCACATGTACAAATATAATATCAGGCATAACATCACTAGCATTTCTATGAGTGAAGGTAAGGAAGCATCTAGAAAAATCACTATTTACGACGGGTATTTTAATCAATATATTATCAATAGCATCCATAGAAGACCCACCCTAGGAGACGCAGACACACTGTGTCCAGCTTGCACAGTATGACTGGCTTGTACAAAGAACTGATCCGCTGACATAAGAAAGAGCAAAAAACCCAATTTCTATTCAAAGCACCCCGATAAGAGAGGAAGAGATCTGTCTGTCTGTCCTTTGAGTCAAAACAATCTCCCCAAAACCCCCAAACCTTGGAGGAAGCTGCCTGTGCAAGTCCTAGAAATCTTGAGCTGTGACTGAGAAGAAAGGAAGCGATTCCAAACAATTAAAATTACCTGTTTGTGCCAGCCCTAGACACTTACACCTCTGGTCTTTAAAACAATGTTAGGATATGCTTTGAACTAATAAATCACAGTCACAGATTAGCAATCAGGGATATTCAACCTTTCCATCCAGCTTCTGGGGATGAGCAGCAGATAAAGTCATTCGAGAATCTGGCTGGTGGGGAACCGATCACTTACTTGGTAATTCTTAGCCTCTGCAATCAGCTGAAGAGGTGAAAGGTTCACTGAAATCGGAGAGACATAAGCCAGGCAGCAGAGCTGTTTGACCTGCACAGCATTTGTACAGGCCAGCCAAGCGTTCTAGTGTGAGACTTGGAACTGTCCTGTTCATTCTCAAGGAAGAGCTAACATTGAATGTCGAACCTCAGATTTGAGAGAAATATCCCAGGAGCAGAGGGGAGGGAGGCGGGTAGATGTCACAGGCCCATATTCTTGAAATATAATTCTGGCTTCCTTGAGTACTAACAAAGAGGTTTTTACACCTGCGTTTGCCTAATTATTGCATAATATGGTCAAGGAAAAGCAGATTTGTGAGAATCTCCACTTGATTCCCCAGATCCAATCTTGTCAATTTTTAGTGAAAAGTGCTAATTAATGTGTCCATCTCCTGTGTTTCTTCCCAGAATTTCCCCCTGACCAGCTGGGATATTATACCCAAGTTGTCAAATACTGCAAGGACCAGCTGCATGGTTAATCCCACGTCACTCACAGGAGTCGTCAGAGATGTCCTTCCCTGATCTAGCTGCTCATCTCCCGTTTGAAGCCAGGCACAAATAGACAGAACAGTCCTACCAGCCCAGTTCCTGGCATCATCCATTCTACCCAAGATGTCTACGGACATGGCGGAGCAGTGGGAAAAGGCAGAGGTGATGTTGGTCCTTCACAAAAGTCTGATCCCATTTCTATGGCACTGAGGGAGAACACAAGCTCCTTCCTCTCTCTCCTTGTGTGTCGCTCACCTCATTGTGCCGTGTCACTAGTGAGGTCGCATCGTAACGGCAGACCCAGGGAGCAGATGGAGACCTTTTGTCTTTGCCTTTTTTCCAGCATTTCCGGTAGGAGCCCATACACCTTTCCTCATATCCTGCGTTTGGCTTCTGCTGGGACCTAAGGGAAACCTCAAAGCAGATGGGATTTAGCTTACTTACATTCTCTATAGCTAACTCAGATTTTATTAAACACAGCTGTAATCCCAGACTTCTTCAAATCAGTTAGCTCACTTCTGACGTCGCTTCTGTATCTTTAGAAATCCAGGCTTAGTAATCATTTTGAGCCAAAAAAAAATAAATTAGAGATTTTGTCAGAAGCATCTAAGTCATGAATTCAAAAAAAGGCAAGTGTGTAGATGAGACCTGACCGATTCTTTTTTATTTCTCAGTTCTTCGCATCTTTAATAGGGCAGTCTAGTCCACCCTAGACTAAAATTAGAGTCCATCAGATAACACAGCAGAAGCAAAATATATGTTAAAGACAGGATAATGCATAACTGATCACTACTAATACCAAGTGTCTTTCCTGCATTCTCCAAAACCCAGGAGCGTCCTGCTGTCTTCTCAGAAGTTTGAGGCTCTCAATATCAACTACAGAAGAGCAAATTCAGCTTAAACCTTCTCTCTTGCTCATACTCACATTTCTTTAAGATTATCTCCCTCTCAGTGACAGCAAACAAGGCAAACCTTCCACAATGGAATAATCCAAATCACTCCATGTTTAAATAAGGTTGTTTGCAACCTGTTTATATGGCAGCGTAACAATAGAATTCATGCATGCTGCTTTTATTGTGAACACAATTCTTTTATCCTCATACGTTTGGAGTGTACACTGTATGACAGTATTATGTAAATACTCCAGAACTTCACTTACAAAACTGAAATTAATTGAATGTACAAGTTCAATTTACAAAAAACCCAGACATTTCATTTTTTTATTCCAATAATTTAATACTACCGATGTTTTCAAAACAATCCAGGCTGATCAGACAAGTCTTGTTGCTGCGTACAGGCGTAAATTCAACTTTTTAATTATCCTAAACAAATGGCAGTCACTGTCCATAATAAGGAATGTACGGAAGCAGAAAACTAAGTTGAAGATCTAACCAAGAAGAGGGTGCCTGCTGTAGACCTCTGCTTTAACCTGTCATTTCCAGAACAGCCCCGATTTTGTTAGAGCACAGTTAAATTTCTACAATCTAAAGTAATATTTAGGGCAAACATTGGCATTATGAGAACTTTTTTTCTACTGTTGTTGGTTTAAACTGCATTTATCCTGGCCAAGGCAGTGCCTTCCACAAGGCTGAATTCTAAAACTGAAGCCTGGAGAACAGAGAGAGGTCTCAGATCCTACACAGATATCAAATTCCAAATATTTTATTTCTTCTTTAAAAGCTTTTTACAGACACCATTAAGAAAAGAGGCCTAGAACTACTCATGTAACAGCCGGTGCTTTAGCATCCCAAAAGGATCATGCCCAAGATTGCGCATTACAGTCAGGAAGTGATTCCATTTTGTAAAGCCAACAAAAGATATTCCATGTCATGAATTCCAGGCAATTATAGCCAAACTCAGCCCACGTCCCCCTACTGTAGTTTTCCACAACCTCAACATGGTAACCACTACACAGTAAAGTTTGCATCTCCCTACCTGTAGCCAAATGAAAATGAAAATATAAAAAAGAGCAATGTGGTGGGAAACTCAGAATTCAACACATCAAACACCTTGGATTTCAACTTGGCGTTTGGCCAAGGCGCAGAAGCACTTACGGACTTCACACATATTTCCCTGATAGTATCATGACTCCTCTTTTCTTCCTTTTTTTTTTTCCCTTCTTTTTTTCTTTGCTCCTTCTGTCTTCATTACCAGTGTCTGTTCCCAATTTGCTGCGTAATGAAGTGACACAGGGCTTAGGAACGTCCCCTGGAACAAAGCAGCAACCCCCACCGCCTACTGCAACGGGGAGGCTCGTGGCTCTGACTTCATGGCACCCGGGACTAACAAGCACAGAGCTACTGCGGCAGCCCTGGCAAGAATAAAAAAGCAACCAGACTCTATATGTCCGCCCAGTACTGAGGGGGAAGTGAGTGAGGACAGATTTTCCATTCTATAGCCAGAGGCCCATCTTACGGGAAATTTCAGTCAGTAAAAGCAAAATGTTACTGGAATGTTGCCTTCTTGAGCTTGCATGGAATTTTTTATTATTATTAAATTTGGAGAAGCAGGTGTGAAAAATTCATCTCGCTCCCGACGGGGCTTGTTCAGATGTTACAGATTGCGCGGACTCTGTGAGATGCAAAAGGGCTTCTGTCTGGCAGCACTACCTGCAGACAGATAACTGTTTCTAATTAGCTGCGAGTGTGTCACCCTCCTGTCCACCCCAAGACAAGCCAGGAGGAAACTATTTGGCAATAACAACGATATTGTCTGCTGAAACAAGCCCTGGAATCGCTTCCTTTGCATCCAGCATATCCCACAAGGTGGCTGAAGAAGTGAGCGGGAGCATCTCAGTTCTTTGTGAGCAGCCACAAATCCAGCTGAGAGACTGACTCTGAGCCTCTGGTAACACACGGGCTGCTCTTCCCTTTGGTAAGGCAGCACAGAAAGGCTTCAAGGAGCTAAAAAGCATCTTTCCTGTCCAACCCGCTTCCAGATCTCAGGCACTCCAGCCTGGCCTGCAAGGGGGATATTAACCCTTGCTGCACTGACTCTCCTCCTAGGTAGAGCCCCACACTAACATGACTCATTTCACTAGTCACAGCTGGGTGTGTAGCTCCTATTTAGTGGACAGTCACAGCCCTACCATAGTGAAAAACATTAAGGTAAGAAGCCCCTGAGCAGGCAGCCTGATAATGAGAGCAAGAGAACTGAGGAGAAATGCCCTTTTTATTCTGTGAGGCCCTCTGTTATGAACTGCATATGTTTAAAAACACATAACAATTCAGGAAGGATAGTACAATAGATTTTACTCCTTTCAGTAGCTGGCTCAGGCAGCAGAGACATGGAGTCAGGGGGTCCCAGATCCAGAGAAACAACAAAAAAAAAAAGTAGGGAGAGAACAACAATGCCTCAGTAAAACAATTTGCATCTCCAGGGAATGGACACTTGAGGAAGTTAAAACACAATCTTGGAAGTGACTCTTGGCACCTGTGCCTGTTCCAACCCTGTGGTACAGATGAATAAAATAACCCTCAGTAAAAGAGGAAAAAATTATTTTACATTTTTTACATCTACTGACAGACAAAAGCAAACAGCCCAGTAACGAGGGCCAGGAACATACAAAATGTTCTGAGTTTTCTAACTTAACTCATTTCCTTTCCAGAAGCTGACAGCAAAGGATACAGTTGGTGTAAGTGCTGTACTGGGGGGAACAACCCACAACAGATGCCTTTCAGGTTCTCTCTCCCAAAAGCAGTCCAGGAAAAAACAAAACAAAATAAAACCCACCAAAGCCTCTTGTGCATAAAAGCCTCAGAAGATTAAAAGCAATGGGATTTGTTTGCAGAGGCCTAAGAGTTCCTGTGCACAGCATTTCCTAGGGGCAAATCCAGCCCCCCCTGTCCTGTGGCCACTTTGCAGCCTGGAACACCACAGGAGTTACACTGTGCTGAGCTCTCTCCTCCCATCGGTAAAGCACAAGTGCCCCAGCCTGTGCCCACAGCTCATGGCCAGAGGGTTCGGCACAGGGATGGTGGTGGTTCGGAGAGATACACACATGTATGTACGTACATACAGATCACATCATAGAATGGCTTGAGTTGGAAGGGACCTTAAAGATCATCTTGTTTCAACCCCCTGCCACAGCCAGGGACACCTCCCACTAGACCAGGTTGTCCAAAGTCTCATCCAGCCTGGTCTTGAGCACTTCCAGGGATGAGGCACCCACAACTTCTCTGAGCAACCTCTTCCAGTGTCTCATCACCCTCACAGTAAAGAACTTCTTAATGTCTAACCTAAATCTACTCTGCTCTAGTTTAAAACTATTGCTATCACCACATCTGATCTTCCCTTTTCGTTTCTAGCCCTCATGTGCACTGCATTTCACCAAGGTGAGAATGTATGAGATGCACTTATTGCAAATGGAATTTTCTCTCTGAGTTCTGGACTGTCAGACCTTTTCTCAAGGCAGCACTGCAAGTGAGCTATTTGTTCCATAATTAACCATTTCAGAGATGAGTTACTGGACTGCCTGGACTGCTGTCTAGACCTGGTCTGGCAATTCCCGTTTTCCCACAGAGTATAACTGAGTTGCTTATGTATCGCGTATCTTTCATTTAGTTTTATTTTTCTAACCATGAAATTAAATCTCTTACCTCATCAGAAAAGAATCTGATGAAAGGCAAATCTATTTCAGAGAGAGTTGATATATTTACCACAGCGGCACAGGACTGCCTGACCTCCAGCCTGCGGAGGATTTAATGTGGGAGCCTACAAACATGTCAATGTTTTAAGTAGGTAGGAAGAGGTTGAGAGGAAGGAGAGCGCTCAGGAGAAAATTCTGTTCTTAAAGGGGTATAAATCCGAAATAGCTTCCCCCTCCTCAAAAAGACATTACTTCAGGTTTTGACTGGTGTAAATGAGCTTGCCTCCTAAATGACGGGTCAAAAGTTTGATGTTCTGGACCGGAGGAGAGGAAGTGGTTAATGTTTCACTGTACTGTAAAAAACCAACTGTGTCAATAGACTATATTCCACCTGGAGAAAGAAAGTTTCTAAATGTGGTCGATTTTGACATCAGAAATGCATAGGTGCAGCCTTCTATATAGTATCAGGAAACACAAGGCGAGACATAATACGTCAATGGAATATTTTCTTACCTCGAGAATATGAATAATGTGATCCTTGAAAATGTGGCTCAGGGACTCTCACAACTCAGGGTGTGCAAACCTCAAATTCCTTCACAGGTTAATAGGTCTGTTCGAAGAAAAACGTCAACAATCTGGACGCTCCTACAAAGCTTTCTCCAAATGCCCCTGTGTCAATTTGGCTTGGAAACTGGGCTGAGCACAGCATGGGACCCAGCTCTCCTCAGAGAACTAGGGGACTGACGAGGCATAATTTGAATGGTTTCCTTTGCTTGCTAAATGCAAGCTGCGCAGGAGGTTTTGAGGACTTAGTAAAAATGACTATAATTTATTGAAGAAGTTTGTTGATGGAGATTTCTGATCACAGACCCATCCTGAAGTGTAACAACTGGCAAAACATTTCTCTTACCCTCCGGAGTCCCAGCACATTCAGCAGTCCCCGGAGCCTTACGCTCAAGTTAAGCCTGACCAGCACGTGCGACTGACACTAGACTGCTGCCAAAATCTCTTTGGAGAAGCACTCCATCTCATTCATTTCACACTATTTGCACAGTCAGAATCCTTTCACTCCCCATACATGCAGTGACAATGGCAGGTAGAGGAGCAGGCCCTCAGCACCTTCTGTTCCACCAGCCGGGCACTGTGAAGCCACACGCGTCCTCACTCAACCTGAACTCAGGATCCAGGGGAAGGCTCAGAGAGAGCTTGCAACGATGCTTCCTCCTGCTTCATAAACTACTCCAGGGGCTCAGGATACACGTGAGCCAGCAATTACAGTTCTGTGTGGGTCCCTCCACAGGGCAGGCAGAACAGCTCTGCACTGATTTCACAGCCTTATCCGAGTTCCCTGACTTGCTGTAGTGACTTCCCTCGAGCTCCTGAGAGCTTTCAAATACACTTTAAGCACCAAAGAAGGGAACACAACAGCTGAATCAGGGACTGTCAGTAAATATGTACTGTTTAGAAGCTGCACACAGGTCTGCAAAACTCACCCCTTTATATCAGTTAGGAATGTAAATAACAGAGTAGCATAATTTTGCTAAGAAGCTTCACAAATTTTTGGCAGCAATGACTGGGAAAGTCTCTGCATTGACAGTTACTGAGTCATTTTGAGATCTATAACATCACCTTCTGTACAGAGGCTTCCAGGCCAGCCCTGCCCTAGGATAACAGTGATCTTTGACCTCACAGCTGTAGGATCTCTGCTGCAGAGGCTGCTGTTCACACACATCAGTGTGTCCTTGGGATGCATCTGCCCAGCAAAATACAGGTGCAACTTGCTATATTGCTTTCACCTTAACAATACAGATAATGGCTGTAATAAGGAGGTAGGTGGCTGTTGGGGATTTGGTTGCAACAGAAGTTGGCTTTGAGAGTCTGTGGGAGACTGTAGCTACACAATGTGGCACCTCTCCAGTACCAAAATTGTCATGTATTTTGATAGTCCTTACTATTCATGCCACCCAGTCTGAAGCTTACTCGCAAGTTAAGCCTGCATCTAGTACAATTAATTCTTTGTTTTGCTGGCAGTATGTGACAAAAGAAAGGACAGGTGGACTCCCAACGGGTTCATTGTGAGCTCCTTTCAAAGCATCTGGAAGAGCCCCAAAGTTACGACATAAACTCTCTAGCTACAGAGCCATCATGGCATGGTAACATAGGATAACAGAAACAGCACGATCATTTAAGTGGCTAATGGTAGCCTTTTAATGACTCTCTAACTCATTTAAATTTCAAATATACTTCGTAAACATGGCTTTAGCTCCCATTCACACTGTCTGGCCAACATTTGCTACAAACCGGTTTCCAGTAGACAATCTTGAACCATCTTCATTTCAGGGTCCCCTTGCAATAAGGGAGGGAATGTCAGAACCCTTATAATTGTTCTCATGCCTTGTGAGCTCCATAGTAGGAAAAATCCTGGAGGCATATTGCTCCCTGTCATCAAATTAAGCAGCACCAAGCAAAGTGATGTCATCAAAGGCTTCAAATCTATTTCTTGGAGAAGTTTGGATGAAAAGGCTGTGTGAGGGACTGATTTCATTTTGTAAGAATCCCAGCTATAAACAGATTAGCAAATTATTGTGACAGACAGTAAGCCTTTCGTGAGAATGTTTACCACTGAGTTCCACAGGCCAGGATCTGGCCAAGCCCATCATCTTGAAACTTAACCAGTGAGTAAGGACTTCCAGGAATCACATGCTGCTAAGGAAGGTGCTGGCAAGGTAGGCTGGAAGCGAGAAGATGGCTGTGGAAAAGGTGGCGGGGGCAGGGAGTGACATTCTTTCATGACTCTCATTCCAACCATCAAGTTTGGAAGCCAGAGGACAGCAAGTCAAAGAGCTGAACACATCTGGTTTTGCAGAGGTGTTAGCCAGAAGAGTCTGACAAATGGATCTGTGCCTACAAAGCAGGTCCCTAAGGTATCAGGCTAGAACTGTGCAAGTGAAGATGTTTGTTTTGAGCTTTATCTACTTTAGATTATTGTGGTAAGATTTTTTTTCCTTCAGTGAGATAATCAAAGAGTAGTGAAGGATGGAAATACCTCTACAGATACTCTTATAAAGGAGAAAGAGTAAATATCATATATGATACCAATCTTGTTCTTCCCAGAATAGCAAACCACAATAAATAAAATCCTTTTTGGAATAAGATAGAGCTAAGCTTGAAAGTTGAACCTGAAAAACAATGAATTGTACTTCAGTACTATTCCTTGCCTTTCCAAAATCCTTTACCTGAAACCCACACCACATTTTTTTATTGTTACGGACAGAAAACACAATGAAGACCAAATGATGTTGAAAAGGTTACCTACAGTGTCTGCCATAGCCAGAAGCAGCCAAATCTCCTTGCACCCAGGAGAATGTCTCAGCCAAACCAAATCCTTCATCACTTTGCAAGTCTGCAACAGAATGTGTGGCTTCTGGGCATGGCAGAACTAGAAAGAAACTTTACTTGGGAAGGACATATCTGGGAAAAAATGCTTCAACTTTTCAAAAAGGAAAAATCCAACAACCCTTTCCCAACCTGTAAGTTAAAGGTTACTTTTTCCTAATGACTCATGATAACTGACCGACTCCAAACTTGCAGACATGTTCAGCTGACTGCAACACACATCATGAAATCCATTTCATTGTGTCATACCGGCTCACTGGGACCCCAAGGACAAGGGAGAATTAAATTCGTGGTTTCTTAGAGCCAGCAGGGAACAAACGCATCACTGAAACCAAGTTTCTGCCCTCAACAAACCAAAATACTTCTTCTAGTATTCCAGTACATTAATATCAATAGAGGAATAACTCCTAGCTTGAAACGAGCATCTACACCTCTGCACAGCTATTTACCTACTTGCCCAGAGCTTCAGAAGATTATCTAAAATCTGGCAAAGAATAAATCCTTATATAAATTTTACGAGCCCCAGTTCTTCCCTCATAAGCCTCAGTCATTCGCCCTTTTTATCCTTACTAATGCCGAGTAACAACGCATTCCCTACCAATGATGGCTATGTTCATAAATATTTACAACTGACTGAATGAAATCATACTTTGTTCCATCCACTCATCTACACTTAAGTGTGTTAAAGAGCCTAAACTATTACACGACCAAATACAGAGAAAGAGAATGTCATAAAAAACATACAGCAATGCAGTTCAACTTTGCTCAAATAGAGTTCAGCCAATTTTCATGAGCTGCAGATCTAGTTTGTACATAGTTTACATTTTGAGCCTCGTAACACCGCTTGTTTCCTTGGTGTACTATGAGATATCCAGACTACCTGTTTTGTCTACTTCAGTTCCTCATGGTTTAGTTGAGAAGTCCCTCCTGAACTTCAGAAGCTTCCCACACACAGCCTTACACACCCTCCTCACACCACTCCCCAAAAGACCTCAGCCTCCCCAAGCTTTCCGTGCCTCGCTCAGGATTGATGCTGATTGTCCAATCTCGTACATCAGAATGCGGGTAGGGTATCTGGGCTGTTCTTTCCCAGCCCAGCAGATGTCAAATTCACCCCCAGTGATGAACTGCAATGACTTTCAGCCATCTGACAGCTCTTTATCCATTACTTTTGTGTGAGCTGAGTGCTCTGGTGATTTCTCCAAATGCGCAGTTCAAGTACAGAACACCACAAGCACTGGATTTGGCTTCGATTTTTTCCATAGCTTATTTACAGACTGAGAGAAATTTTGGGATGAGAAGAGGAAAGCTCTAAATCTGCTCTCATTTAATCTTCTTCACAACAAAAAAGCAGGCCTTAAAGCCAAACACTGATTCTACTGCAGTAGCAGTGGGTCAGTTTGTTTTCTTATCGCATCTATTTAGAGACAATGAGGCTTTACCCTTCTCAGTTTTGTCCTGTATTTCTAATTTCTAGTAAGGCTGGGTTGTCTTTTATTGAATATGGTTGTTAGACATATATAGACTCTTGTAATTTCAACAGCTCTGCACTATTTCTAGTTGCTGCTAGCAGCTGCTTCTTTGCATTCCTGCACATTGGACACTGAAATTGTCTTTTAATAAAGGTTTTGGCTTGCTGCATTTAACCTCATTGATCCTGAATGCAAATAACATTTCAACTTGTTGGACTCTAGTTTAAAGTGTGACACAATGTTCTATTTCACAATATTCGAGGGGGAAGCCAAAAAAATCAAGAAAAGCCTAAAAGATCAATAGAAGACCTGTGCTGGAATTCAGTGAAGCAAATATGCTTGTTTGCAAATTGGAAAGCTTCACCCCAATATTGACCACCCATTTTCGTGTTTAGATATTCCTTGCCTTCCTGCCTGCCTTATCTTGTCTTTCAGATAACAGTAATTCTTTGTTATTCCCAGTAGTGATAATACAGCTTCCTAGGACTTAGAAGAAAGGTCCTTCAGAGGAAGGCGTGCTCTATCCTAGGTACACAGATTTTAGAGATTTCAGGTTTATTTTTGGTGTGTTTTTTTTTCTTGCTGCTCCTCACTAACTCAAGAGCAAAAATCATTACAAAGAAGATACTAAGTATGATCAAAATTCAGAAGGATGAGGATAGTCTTACAATAAATGCCTTGATTACCCCTAAAACACAGACAAATCATTTAATATTCTTTGTGTCCAAGTTTCATCATTAGAAATACAGTGATACCTATAAGTCATTTATTTTTTCCAACCTCTCGGTGCAGGGACTACCTTACTTTCTAGGTCCTCTGTAAATAACATGGATTGAAACTGGGCCTGTGGTAAGACAAATACTGAGTAAACCCAATGTGATTGAGGACAAAATTTGACCCATGATGTTCAATACATCAGCCTCATACCAGTCAATATATATTAAGGCTCAAATCAGAATTAAGTTCCGCATCAAAAAGGAAGCATCAATTACATAAAACCAAATTTTCCACAAACCTGGGATTCGGTACATGTTCACATAGATAGTAAAGGCAGGATACTACTGACTGAACACACAATTCCAGTGTATCCCTGCAACTGGTATGTTGGAAGAGCTTCTCAATGCCCAGCTACTGTGAAAAGTATTTATGAAGCACGCTGAGAGGGATTAAAAAGGAAAGGAGGAGGAGGGAGCTAGTGGTTTGGCCTGTCACAGCTTCTCCATCACTTTCCTATCCCTATTTGGAGGGGACAGGAGCTTTCCCATATATCTGCATGCAGGATAAGCTGTAGGTTTGAAATCTACGTCAATGTGAGCTCTCGCCCACTGCCCTGCCAGACACAAACTCTGCCTGGTGGGAACTGAGTTGCTGTAGGACCTGCTGAGTTTGTTATTCGCACTGCAGTGTTTAAAACTGCTGCAAGGAACCCCAGGGGATATTAAGCAGAGCTGCTCCTTCTCTGTCAAAACGTGTAAACACGAACAAATACGAGGTCTGTCTGGAGAACATCATAGTCAGGTAACACTTAGCCCAGTGCAACACCCCATAGCTGTGAGGAGAACTAAAGTGTGAAGGAGTTCTTGTTTTACATAGCTGCTGTGAAACGTCAGGCAGCCTGGGGTTAGAGCATGTGTTGGCTGTGTTTCCACGCCGTGAACCTAAGCCCTCCTTCTTCTAGCTGCCTGGGGCCAGATTGTTTCAACCTTTTGTTTGCTTTAAAGTCGCCTTCTGTCCTGCTTTTCTTGAAACATCACACACCCCGCATGCCAGATGCTGCTAATCTAGCACTGCTGACTTGATGCTTACTCTGGCCTCACGGAGAATGAAAAGATCATTTCTTTAATACCACAGTTTGGTATCACACACAGAACAGAGACAAATGAAGTGGGCACGCAATTCTCCCAAACTATGTGGGTATCCACACAGAAACATCTGCTGCTGTCTCACCCACTGACGCTCCAGCCTCCAAACACATCAGCAGAGTTATTCTTCATGTCCCATAGCGCTGCCATGAGTTGCACAGAGACATGAAATCGTGGGGCAGGTTCTTAATCTTTACTTGTGTGAATAATCAGATTGACAAGTCACGTGTTTATAGACTGTCCATATGAGGAAGGTCTACAAGAAAACATTGCTGCTTGGATTTACGCTTTGTAAGGGTATGATACCCTGTAGTCCAAGTATGCTCCAAATGTATTTGTATTCGGGGCCAGATCTCTACTCTGATACAGCACAGCTGATCTTGGTGAAGTCATGCTGAGTAACAAGCTGGCCTTCTCTCATTAGGTTGTCATTTTGATTTGCCCTTGCTATTTTAAAAGACCTGCCTGGGGTTTCCCATACGAGATATGACCTCCAGGCTGTCTTTCCCTGTGATGACACAATCTTTATAGCAGCCCTTGAGAAAATTTTCTAAGAGCAACACAGGCCATTCTTGATCAGCCTTCCCCTCACCCAGCTCCGGTTCAAAACAGTTGGTTCAGTGAGTCAGCTGCAAAAGTCAGCTAGAAGACTACACAGGTTTGTTGTTACAGCAGAAAAGCTGAACCCACATGCCACATCTTTCCTCCAGATGGGGAATTCCTTTTCTACAAAGCTCTCTTTAAAAAGTTGATTAACAGTTACTTATAAAAGAAGGGAGAAACTGCTTTCCTTTAATCCTCCCTAAGAACAAGTTACATTTTTTTCTCATAGTGAAGGTGGGCTGCTGCATCTAGCCAGTCTATCTGGAAATCAGTAATGTTGTTAGTTCTCTACAGTAGTCCAGATGCCTCTGACAGAAAACTCAGGCTCTCTGCGAATCCCAGAGGTCCTCAATGAGCAGCATGGACAGAGCAATTGCTTTGACAAATTTTTTCAAAGCCTTGTTAGAAGAACTGGATCTCCTCCCACTTTATTCCAGCTATGTAATGAAGTAAGTATGTGTTTCCTTAACCACTTACTCTTTCAGGAATGAAGAATGCTTTTATCGGGACAGAGATGTAGGCTCTGCTTGCACCTTTTGTGTATCTTTTACCAGAGCAGTCAGACCACCAAAGCAAACTCACTGCAAAACAACTAATGATCTGCAACTGTGCATGTACAAAACCTGCTTGTCTACCTAACTCCAGCAACAACTTCTACATCCACCATCAACTGGCTCTGCCACAGAACGTGTATTGTCACAGCTGGTGTCACAGAGTCACCACTGACAAGTGAGTGGAAATCAAATGTGAAAAGCACTTTCTTAAATCAAAGACATGAAAGGGAAAGGTTTATGTATATAACAGGGTTTTCACTCTAGGAGAATATATCTGTAAAATAGTCAGTTAAGGCTAGGGTAAACTGTTTATCCTATTATTTCACTTCATTACCTTTGGCCAAGGCTGTAAAGTTAGAGTCAATAAAGGATTTTGATGCTCAAAAATTTAGACTCTTCTTCAGGTGTCTGTCATTCCACACACATGTACATACACCTCAAAGCCATAAAGTCTTATTTTATCATTGGAAATAACAAAGAAGGTGAAATCAGTTTGGAACATGAATTTCAGAGGATCTTCTCTAATTCAAACAGACTTCTGTGTGGAGACTGTTGGGGCTTGTACCTTCCCCTTCCAAATACATACATCCAGTTCACAACTGCACTGTTTACAAAACAAGTTGTTCCAGAAGCAGTGGAACAGACTGAATTCCTATCAGGTTTGTGGGCTTTGCTCCTGAAATTCCCGCTCTGCCCTTCCTTGCCATAGTACCAAGCATTAGACATGATGCAGTCTTCCTATTTAAAGCCTACAGAGCCTGAACTGGCCAGTCAGTACATACCTGCTGCCTGGGCAGGTGACCATGACCAAGCCATATCATAGCCGAATTCTTCTTGCCTTTCCATCAGTGGGGACACAAGTTTGGCTCTTCTGGTCTGCATGGTCACTGAGTTGATGAATGTGTGCTGATTTACTGACATGGTAGTGTTGGGGAGATGGTTGGACTAGATGATCTTAGAGGTTTTTTCCAACCTTTATGATTCTATGATTCTATCAACCATCTGATCAAAATCTAACAGTATGTTCAAGTTAAAGGCACACGTGGAACACAGAGGGAGGAGACTTGCCGGGCAGGCCAGATAGTTAAACTCATAAATATGTAGGTTGTATAAATCTAATTTCCTTAGGAAAACATGCTAAAAATAGAGCCAATAACAAAGACAAGGCAACTTTGAATGTTTTATCTTTTGCTTGTTTTCAGCATCGCTGATCTCTTTCAGAGTTAAATAGAGCTATATTATTTTAGTCTTTGCTTAATCAAAGGATTTTAAGCTTTGTATGAAACAAGGCTTTACCTAGAATTTCCATCGGAAGGTAGATAGCTTGGTGGCACAGTGCAACTATAGCAAAAATAATTGAATAATACCTGAACCTTCAGATAAACCAACTAATCAGAGCTGCTCAGCAAGGCGTACGCCCCTGCAGCAAACTGCAGGAAAGACCTTGTGTATCACTGCACTGACGCGGGTGTGCTGGGGCAAAGGGAGGTTTGCTGCAGAGAGTCTGGAAGTAAGCTACTATCCACTCTGAGCAAAGGAAGAGGTGGAGCCTCTGGCCTTGAAGAAGAAAAACTTCACAAAAATGACTGTGAACTACTTAATTCACTTTTACTCTCCCACCAAACTGCCCGTGCTGTACTAACAGCGTACTGCCCGAACAGTTCACACACAAGGGCACGTGCAAGCAAATTGCACGTCTTCTCCACATGCAACCCGTGCTGGCAGGTCACGAGCCAGCAAATCCATGACAGCCCAGCTCTAAACTCAAGCTGATGCATGTTTCTCGGCACCGTCTGGGATGTCAGGGCCATTTTAACACATCCAGGTCCTTAACCAGAGCTGGGGCACATCTGCCAGCTGCACAAGTACACGATTGCCTGCTCCTGTCTGCGTAGCCATTACAGGCCTTACCTTAATCCAGCTTGAAAGCAGATGAGCTGAAACTGCATGAAGACACCCAGAAGAACGTCCATAGGAGAATTTACTGTAAAAAAAAAGGTAAGAGAATAAACTTTAATGGCAGTAGTTATTCCCTGATAGACAAGTCTTGAGCTAGTTTGTTCTCTTTTCCCTGTGCTGGCTCTGCAGCTGTGGACTAGGTCACACTGCAAAATACTTTCAGTAAATCCTTATGAAGGCACTAAACTATTTTTTTTTTTTTTTTTTGCTCTACACAGCAAATTCCACCCCCCCTACAGATCCATGACCTAATTCAGTCTCAAAGGATCCAGCAGAAGCACATAGAGAAAACCCAATGAACAATCTGGAATTATGGCACCATATCTTTCACACAGAACTTAAGCCATTCCATCCTTGATATGTTTTTGTTACTCCTGACAGCTCTCTGCATGTGATTTGTGGCACGCGGCAATGACACAGGACATGATTGTTGCAAATGTTGTAGCAACAACTTAACAAATTCCTGTTAAGAGAGATCAAGGCAACATGACATTTACAGAGAGCAGGATTAAGTTGCTTTTGTGTGATGCTCTAGAAGACTTAGGAGCTCTTGACAATTGTTTGGAAAAGAGTGACTTTTTTTTTTTCTCTCCCTAGAAATGGATTCTTAAGGCATAAAGCGTGTTATCTACTTGCATGAAAACCAGTCAGGCAGAAATGTCGCTGACATTACAGAATTCACGATGAAGGAGGCAGTAATGGGAAGCAGACGCAAACATTCTACGATTCCGGAGGCAAACCCAGATCAAGAAAGTGGGTACATTTGGCTGGAAAGGAAGTGGGAACTTCTTCCAAAAATATTCTGGTGACTTGACTTCCTGCCTGCTGGTAGAAATAATGAAATCTTCCACGGTTTAAAGACAGCTGTGGCAGTGTCTGGGCCTTCACATTTCATGGAGATGATTATTCTTGATGTAGGATCTTGACAGAACTTGGGCATCACAAACAGCTTCAAAAGCCCCCCTTAACTTTGTTGTTATTGACACTTTCTCCAACAAAACTCCCTTGATAACTAAAGTCTGTTTTCTTCATTTCATTGACTAATTAATTTGGTTCATGTGGGAAGGGCTCTTCTTACCCACGGGCCACTCAGCCACCATTCCACTGGTGGGGAACAATCCAACTAAAGCCAGTTGATACAAAAGAAGGAAAAAGTCACTGACTCAACAGAGCAGGAGTGTACATAGCTTTTGCGCTTTACATTAAACAGTAATTGAAGTATGTTCAAATATTTAAAACAAAAAATTTTGTACAATTCTATCAAATGAAATAAAATTACATCTGCTTAAGGGGTTATCCACTCATAAGGTCATAAACACTGATAACCCCTCACACAAAATGCACCAATTTAAGGCACTGAAAGAAAAAGAGCAAAAGCATGCCCGATCAAACACCAACAAAAGACAATCTTCCACCTCGAGTCATTTTTTTTGCTGATAGAGCTGATAAGCAGTAACAGTGCTGAGGCTGTAACTATCAAATTCAGTAACGTCCCACAGTTTCAACCTCAAAGTCACAGCCTGGCGTCCCCACTACTGCATATAAGCAAAAGGTTGTAGAGGAAAATCATTCCTTTTCAAGTAACAGTTGTTATAACTAATGACTTCTGCAGAAAGAACTGCTAAGAGATAACACTAATGTGACAGAAAATATGTGTATCAAATCGAGCCAGTAAGTCCTGAATTTTCCACATCCTTCCTCCTTTTTCCCATCTGACTCCCCACTTAAAACCTGAAAGTCATACCAAGAGTTTAGTGTAAATCAGGCATACTCAATGTAGAGATTAAAGCAGCATCGTGATCCTTAATAACACTAGCTGAAAGTTTCAGCTGGATTACTTCACCTGAGAGTTTTAAAGATTTCTGAAAGCACAAATTATGTTTGATGTACAATTCCTCTATTAAAATGGTTGTATAGATCATCAGGACAAAACATATTTCCACAGAAATTTTATGGGCAGCTTCGACATAACTACACAGCCTTAGAGAATTTATCTGCATTTTTAGAGTACTCTATTAAATACGTAGCTAAGTACCATGAAACAGTTTATGAACACTATGGAAAAGATCTTTCTGTCGAACTGTTTTTCCTCCTGCAAAGCAAGGAACCTTTTGAGAAAGCACGTCCAAGAGGTCTGTGCCAGACCACCTACCGACCTGTTTAACACATGCCAGGAGCTGCAGGATGCCAAGTGGGCCAGTGGGTTTCTCTGCCCAGATGAACTGTTGGTGTCCCAGCAAGGGCAACAAGTTCAGCCACAAGACAAAGGACCGCTTCATTTCTCCTGCTTTCCTGTTCCACTTGTGTCTGCCTGGGAGTCTCTGTTGTTAAATGCAAATGATTAATTGGGCACTGGGGAGCTGTCAGTATTATTTTTTTTAACCAATGACTTTTCTCAACTCAGATGCTAAACACTTTAAGATATTTGGGTGGTTTTTTCTTGAAACTTTATCTATCTAAGCTCATAGTTTGTGGGGTTTTTATGTTTTTGTTTGTTTGTTTTGTGTTTTTTAAAAGACTATAAGAATTTGTACTTGACAAAGCACATGAAAGAGCAGCGAGCCCTTGCAATGTGTGAATAAGAAAGCTGCAGACATGTCCAGCTCCCTGATTACAGTACAATCCAAAAGTTTTCACTTTTGTAGAGAAGCAGCAAATCCATGTACTGCAGCACAAATTAGAGTAATGGTAGAGCTGCTGTGACGTATGTTGAGCAACTTACACCACCAAGGGGCTGTTTTAGCCCTGGAAGGACCATCAAAATCTGGGCTCTTTGGACATGGCCTCTCCTTGTGGGACATGTGGGCACAAGCTTCCTTGCATAAAGACTGCTCGTTACCAAACTTCCATGTACTAGGTGTTAAAATCAACACCTAGGTCAGCCACATTTACCATATTACCCCACTATACCCTAGCACAAGCAAGCTTCAAATAGACTTAAGGCCTGAGCATGTGTTGTGGTGAAAAAAAATCTTCACCGAAAACCGTCTTCAAAACTCCTTACTCCGTAAGCCATGAGCTCCTCCGGATAGGAACAGATGCTTCTTGTACACATGGGCTGTGTTTGGAAGTGCCACTGGAATTCATCATCACTATGGGTAACAGAGCCTCTTCAAATGTCACTTTAGCCCTAAGCCAGGAACAGTAAAGTACAACCAAAAGCACAGAAGTGAAGTTCTCTGCCTACAGAAATCAATGAGAATTTTGTCCTTGACTTCACTGGTGCCAGGCTTCCATCCAATGTATTTGTACTTTAGGTTTCCCGTGGTGAATAAACAGACATGAAAAGCTAAAGTCCTGGCACCAGCGTTATGAGTCAGACAATCAAGTATGTGCAGTATGCATTTCTTCAGAAGAATCAGGCTTTTAGGGCACTGGTGTCTAGATATACAACCATGTGAAATTGTTAAGCTAGACAACATGAGTTCTTTAGCAGGAGCAACAACCTCCTGCATGTTTTCTTTTGTAGACAGGAACTCGGCAGGGTTATCGGTCTCAAAGAAGTTTAGCAGATACTGAGTTGCTCTGAGAACCGCAGAGAGTTGTTTGGTATATGCTGGGGAAAGAGGGGTGTGAAGAGAATATTGCCAAAGGTAGGACAGCCCTTGTCAAAAGTTATGATGTAAACACAGCAGCCCATGAAATGAGCTTTTACTATTTTCTATCCGCAAGCCAAAGTTGTACTTGGTCTCAAATGAGTTTTTCCCCAGAACCCAGCTGAAAGGTTCTGTCCTTTGCATGTACTTACACAACTATGCTGAAAAGAGTAAAAAGTATTTTCACAATTTTTACAATTGTCAACAGTTATCATGCCTTATAAACAGTTTTGATGTTACGTTGTAATTTTCCATTTGGAACATCTGACTGAAAAAAAAAAGTAACCAAAGAAGTGAGGTTAATAGTAAAAAAAAATAATCTCAAAATCTTTTAAGATGCTCCTTTTGTTGTTTAGTCTGTGCTTTATCTGTTAACATATTGGAGAAATTACAGCATTTCCATTCTGTATAAACATCTGTATTTTGTCTGTGTTTTCCAGCACATATGTAGCAACCATCCCAGTTTTGGGTATCCAAAGTCACTGGCCATTTTGGAAAAATAACCCCAACTGAGTAAGTAAAAAATCACAAACTATGTGTGCAGAGCTAGCACATTTATAGGACTTGTAAAAGCAGAAACATACTTCCACTAATTGCTTTTTATAGCTTGTATCTTCTCACGTGCAAAATAACACCGGTCTGCTTTGTAACACACATAAACGAGAGATACCATTAAAAAGAGGTGCCACATTCAGTAGTTGCAATGGTGGGGTTTTTTCCTCTATTTTTAATACCTATCTCTCTTCCTCTGGTGTGTTTTGTGCGGTTTTGGGGTCTTCCGTTTTGTCTTTTTAATAAATCACACCCTGAAGGTCTGGTTCTTTGCAAAATTACAGGCCTTTGGCATACAATCCTTTTCACCACGTGTCTTTGAAGATCACCTGTCTGAGAGCCACTTCCTTATCCAATGCCCTTTCTCCAGGAGCCGCTCCCACGCTGCATGGACACACAGAGCACAGCTCAGAAATACCGAGGGGAGGGCCAGAGGGGCAAGACTTGCCCCAGTCTACTACAGGTGCCACCAGGAAATCCCATGGTCTCTGTATGAAGCAACATGAAGCGCTGCTTTAAGAGCCCTTAAGGGAGATGAGTCAGAAATCCTGGAGCTTCTCCTTCTTTGGGTCATCCCCATCTCCCTCTCCTTTTGCCCCATCTCTGCAGGGCAGTTGGGTCTGTGGTGCACAGACTTTCCATGTCTGCAGTTGCTCGTAGTCCCTTGTTGTGGTTTCCTAGGAGCATTCCTGAACCATGAACTCGTTGATTCTTCCAGATTAGAGCAGGGAAGCCAGTCCAAGTGCCTGGTATTCCCCCCTTGACGCAAAGAGACAGAGTTCAGCTGGTTTACATGTGGAGCCTGAACTCCAGAGAACGGCTGAAGCTGGAAGCAGCTGCTGATACTATCACAGCAGGATGCTAACTGCACATTTTCATGTAAAGACATCATCACTTCAGAGCTCTCTGCTAACAATCTCAACAGCTGTTTTTCTGGCTTTGGTGACGCAGATACCCCAGAGTGAGATGTATGGGTGCCTGTGCCCTTTTCCTTCCTTCAGACTCCTTTTAATATCCACTTAATCATGTTTTCTCTTCTTCTCTTTGACCCAAACGATGATTTCAACAGCTCAGTCAGCTGCATGCCAGACTTTGATGGAAAGATACGTACACACAGTCAGGAAGATGTTCCCTGACCAGCTTGAAGGCTGAACATCCACTGAACAGTGTGGATACCAGGACAGCTCAGGGACTGACAATCCACTGACAGGCTATAAACTTCAGCTCCTAACTCACTAATTTCACATGCTATCCAGCAAAGAGGCAGAAGTTTGTTCTACCCGTGTTCAGGTCCAGATACCCTTAAGCCCCTTTGAACCCAGCGAAGCAGAGCTTTTCAGGTACGTACTTTTGCCCAAGTTAATGAGGTCCGCAGAGATATAGCATGTACTAACTAGTTCAGTCCTACATGATGTGTCAGTTCAGTGCATGTGGTAACCAACCTCATGTTTGCCTGCAAAAGGACCATGTAGGTATCATCTTAAACACTCTCCAAAACTGCAAACTCAGGTCCTCATTTTCCTTCAGGTCTCTTAATAACTTTAAGGTTATTGCTGTTTGTTTTGAAATTGCCATGGTGATTACCTAAGGCAGGTGGCTGATTCACATGATTTATTTTAAAATGATTAGCCCAAGGTAACATTATATTCCCAAGTAGAATTAGTAAGTGTCTCTAAAGCGTACTTACCAAGCTTCCAGCGATACCTCCTGCACTTCTTGCAGACCTCCCAGGCTCCCAGGGAGGTGCAGCAGCTGCTGAGGCCCTGAGCAGTGGTGGCTGTTCTTGATGGAGATGCAGATTCTGAGGCACTGGTTCTTCCTGAAAAGATTTTGGTTAAATGTTAGTAGACTAAGGAAATCCTCTCCTCAACAGAGCAGAGGAAGAAAACAAGCTGGAAAATTTGTGGGCTGAGAAAGATTGGGAGATCACTTACCAAGTACAGCCATAGGCAAACCAGATTTATTCTTTTTAAAATTTAGTTCATTGCCAGTCAAAAGAGGTTTGGAAAGTGAGAAACAAATTAAAATACCTTTCCCTCATCCCACCACCTTCTTCACAGGCTCAGTTTCACGCCTGACTCCTGTCTCCCCCCCAACCCTGAGCAGTGCAGGGACACAGGGAACAGAGCGTTATGGTGGGTTTGTAACAACTCCGGACACTCTTCCCACCTCACACTTTTCACCTGCTCCAGTGTGGGTCCCTCCACGGGCCACAGCTCCTGTCAGGAAACATACCCCTGCCCCAGCATGGAGTCCCCCACACCCCTGCCTTGCTGTGCACCTCTCCACAGGGGAATACCTGCTCCCCCTCCTCCTGCACTCACCCAGACATTCGCAGGGCTGCCTTCTCACACTTTTTTCCTCATCCTCACTGCCTGTGTGGCATTTCGGCCCATTCTAAAACTCATTTTTCACAGAGGCACCACAACTGCAGCAACTTGCAGGCTCAGCTGTGCCCTGCAGGGAGGTGGCTGGAGCTGGCTGTGTCCAGTGCAGGCAGCCATGGCCTCCCTTTGCAGGGGAGGCTTTTCTTTTTTTAAAATTTAATTTTATTTTTTAAAAATTAATTGCCTCTGAAGCACAACCATTCTGCATGAAACCCACGAAACTTCCACGTTTATGTGCTAGGAAAACATCCATGCTGCAGATCAGGTGGCCAAGCAGCACATCCAGAGTCTGATCTTGATTTCAGCTGAATTTGGCTTTTGCTGAAGTTTGTAGCTAGCGGCCCCTGTTATGCAGAAATACCGGCTCCCTGCGCAGATGCAAAGGAAATTAGGACATGCTGATTCCTGCACAAGTCTATGGACACCTTACGACATCTCACCCCAAACGGCGATGAATAACGCAGCATTCATCTTCCACGTTGAGCAAGCCGCGGCGCCGCCAGCTCTCACTCCAGCAGCCAGTGAGTCAGCAGTGCGGGACGTCCCAAGCTGCCATTCAGGCAGCACATGCTAACACAAGTTAGACTACTATTTAAGGTCATTTCTAGCTTCTGCGTGGCCCTAGGCCAAATCATATTCACAGGGCTTTAGCCAACTCCTCTGAAGTTATCCCCTCAGAACACGGTATTGCAGTTACTTCCTCCACCCATCCCCGGTGCTCTGGGCTGGGGGTGGCTTCCTCCTCCTCTGCCACCTCCACACAGAGCTCCTGGGGCAACGTGGGACACCTTTCTCCCAGAAACACAGCTGGAGCTTCACTCTCTGGGCCATGAAGTCAGGCAAATCACTCACAAACACAGCTGGGGCTCCAGTCAGACCATAAATGGGGAGCTTTGGGCCTTGTTATGAGGTTTCATCTAGCATTTAAACAATCGTTTTCATGTGACTGCGCATCCGGTAATAAGTTTGCGGCACATGGTTTTCAGAATAGCGCAGTCTCTTGTGCCTCTATAAATCACACCGGCTCTCTGAGTAATCCTGCCTGGGTGAATATACTAGCTCTGACCCAGGGATACTGCCCGGATGCACATGACAGAGGTTTTCCCTCAAGAACAGATAAAAACGCCTCACTTCATTGCAGTGAAACACATTTGAAGACATAAAGGGACCTTTCCAGTCCTTCTTTTACAACGGAGAGGTAGACAGAATTTTAATGTCAGCCTCAGTTACATCTTTCTCGCTGAACACACTTTGTCATCAGCTCAGCGATATCCCAACTGCTGACAAAAATACTGCAGTCCAAAAAAATCCTGATTTGTCGCCTTGAAATACTCAAAAGATGATTATAGGAATGGTAGAAAACATTGTTAAGAAAGACCTTAACAGCATAGGATTCAGCTTTGATTTCTGGACTAAAAAAGAGATGTTTATCTCCAGAACAGCCTCCTAGAGAGCACCAATGCAGGTGATTCTCACACAAATCCAAGAGGACAATAGTTATTGCTATTCTCTTCAACACAAAGTCAGCCGCCAAAGCCATTTAGGGTGAAGGATCCTTGGGCCCAAGACCCAGATTTGTTGGATTTGGAGCAAGGATGGGAACCCTTGAGTCAAAGCTCCCACAGCCCTCGCTAATTTTACCAGCTGGCAGTCTCTCAGCGTCTCCTTTTGAACTTGCTCTGCTTTTTGTCACTAGCTAGATATTTCTTGGAGGAAGGACAGGGAGCTGTTCCCATACTTGTATCACGTTCTGTATCAAGTAGAGCATTTGGAATGAGAGCAACTCACCCCAGATGAGCTGCTAAAGCTGACTGTATCCAAGCCTAAGCCAGACAGAAGAATTTACTACAGAGCTACTGAGTAGACAGGGAATACTTTCACCTGAAGCCTTTTTCCCAGCAGGTCAAAGCACTCTCTAAGTCCAGCTGCTGAAGCAGACACAGGCTAGAAAAGGAAACATCTAGGTTGTGAAAAGCACTGGAGCTTAGCTGTGACAGAGCTGCCGGCTTCATCAGTGTCATCATGGATGTATGCAAATTGGCAGAAATTTAGTCACAGTTGATTTTAGGAGTAAAAATTAAGAGTCAGAGATTTGGGGTAAACCAGGGCAACCTGATGGCTGAGTGAGATTACAAAAGAAGAACTGCAGCACCTGTGCAGTAGATTTACATGTGCAGGTTACCCCAGGTCTTCCTCTCCTGCCTAGAAATGTAAGTTCTCTTGGATGTGCAAAGTCAGCTTTCTCATGATTACACGTGTTGTAAGAGTAGAGAAATAACCTATCCTACTTTTAACCCTACCAAGGTTCTGAGAATTATCCAGAGTCATGGAATCCATCTAGCAGACTTTTTAATACTCGTTTCACATAAGAATCTACGTGTGAAAATTGTGTCCTTGACGCCATCCAAGACAGAGCAGGTAAAAAAAGAAATGGAAAGGTTCTCCTGTCATGAAGCTTCCTCTTTTACGTTGTTCCTCATAACTAGAAAAGAATAGAAAACTTCCTTTAAGTTTTCAGTCTGGACGCCTCATCAGAGACAACAAAGCAACAATAAAGGCAGGCGTATATCAATGTGCTAGCTGGATATTTTTTACAAGGTTTATTTCTTAACAAGACATTGATTCATTTGTAAATTAAGAACTTTGTTTGTTGCGCAATCTTCTTTTACATGCCTCTCAAATCTCAGAGGCAGAAAATTAAATAGTGGCTTACTTACTAAGAAGAGGAGATCCTCTTAAATTTAGAAGAAAGTTGTTTTGTCTAAGGGTTGGGGTTTTTCTGTTCCAGCCTGTGACAAGCATGCCAAGAACATACAAATAAAATACACATATGGACTTCAGAAGAATAAGAAGCCAAGATCTGATTTGAATTTAGGACAACTGTAAAGAGGTGCTTCTTTTTGAACTAGTTATGTTATTCAAACTAGTTCCACACGCACCAACCACAAATCCTACTTAAAAAAAAAATAAAAGCTGCACAGACTTCTGTTTGCTTCCACAGTCAGAGAAAAAAAGGAGTTACAACTAGACCAGACACTTTCCCTAGTGTCAACCACCAATCCTTATTTCATTGAGAAATCAGGATTATGTACCAAGTAGCAATAGTGACTTATCCAGAACCCACTGCTGTTATTTCCTCCATCGGCACTGCCTGAGAGACATGCATAGCTGCAAGGCTGAGTTACAGCAGAACTAAAAATCTCCTCAGAGATGCAAACAAGATATATCACGAAAGTTTATAATGAGGTGTACACAGCCAAGCCTTCAGTTGGCTTCCACAGTTAGATGCACTATACCAAGTCATTTATAGTGCAAAGCACAAGGTGCTGCAAGCTCTGTAACAGGGCTCAGCTAAACATCTTGAGGGAGAATGAAAATTAGTTGAGTTTCATGTAAACTTCTATTATAGTTGGACTGAAAGACTGACAGAAAGAAAAATCAGTGTGTTCGAGAGAAAATGTTAGCTCTGAAAAACAGAACAATTTGAAAACAAGCCGTATGGAAACCTTAGTGACACCAGCAGCAGCTTCTGGTTGGGAAAATGGATAGTGCAGCTCTCTGCAGCACTTGCCACCTGCTCATGCTGTGACACTCCATGTAATTAGGCAGAACAAACTACTGGAGGGAATGGAGCGCAGACATGTAGGAAAACAAGCATTTCAGGCAACAGAAAGACAAAGTGATCTTGATCACTCATAAATTAAACTCTGAGGCCAAGTGGTACAGCAGCATGCACATCAAGCCAGATTTCTGTGCTCACAAACGGAAAACGTTGCTTCCAGTAAAGTTTTACTTTAAAAGGGCTGGCTGTGAAGTCACTGCTGTGAAGATGAAGCAAAGGCTGCCCCTAGCACGACTCGCAGTGCAGATTTTCAAGAGCCTGAGGTCTGTCTGGTGTTGGCTCATGCCTATACAATGGCTCTGTCTGAACTTGGAAAAGCAGAACTTGTCTTTCTTCTTACTCCTTGGCTAATACCACTCAAGAGCTCATAAACCATTTACATTTAGAGTGACTATAAGTAACGCGTTTGTTTTGGTATGAAGGGAACAATCCTTAAACTTTCCTCTAATAAGATTTTTATTTTTTTTATCCACATAATTTTAGAAGGGATAACATTATTTTGTCTTTCCCCATATTGTCTATTGTGGCTCCTAATCCTTCTCCATATTTTGCTTTTACGCAAGAATGAAAGTGCAGGGATGCGCTGCCATGCCTATGCACCATTTTATCTTCTCCTAAAAGGAATGGCTTTGGTTATTAAAGCAAAAAAAAAGTCTTACCTTAATCATCAGCCTCATTTCCATGGTTAGTCTACTAGGTACATGCAACTTTCCAGCAAGGGATCCACACTCCATCTCAATTTTAATTGGATCCATACATTCACAAAGAGCATCTTTCACCCCAAACCATGATTCAGACCTGATATTTTTTTGACTTCTGGAAAAATACTGCTCCTCTTGAGTTTTCTTCTCCTTACAGCTTCTTTTTTTCTTATACATTTGCTTTTAAGATTCTATTCTAGAATCAAAACTCTGAGCAGAAAACCTCAATTTACTGTGACTTCCTTTCTGTGAGATACTTGAGAATGTTTCCTATTTCATAATGGTGATAAAATCAACAGTATTTTGACAACACTCAGATTTTTTTTTTTTCCTGCAAAATACCTCAAAACTTACAAATATTCAAAAGAAATCCATCCAATATTATTCTCCGAAATGTTCTGCTCCTTTCTAACGCAGAGCACGGCTTTGGCCCATTCTTACGTAGGAGACATACAAAAGTGATTTGCAGTGGCCATGCACGTCACTGCACATTTCTCAGAGTCCTACTCAGCTCTAAAGTCAGGCCAACACGAAGCTGCTTAACACGTCCCAGCATCAGGGCTAAACCAGGGCAGTGCCGCATCGGCACAGGACAGCGGCTGCTTGTGGCAGTCAGGACGTGAATCTCACGACACAAGCAAGTGGGATGCTGGAAAGAGGGTAACTCGTGTCTGCCACCCACTTTCAAACCATATGAGGCAATCCCAATACAGATGAAAACGAATCATGAGATCTTGCGTTCCAGTAACTAACATGATGAGAACTAGTCCTGCAACCATTGCAGTGACCGTCAGACTTCAAGGTATTGATTCAGGCAATAGTACGCTTGTCACTATTTTCACAGTATCTCACATGCTCGCATGGGCCCTTTAGCATGTTCTGGAAATTCCAGCAATATCAGAATATTTTGTTAAAAAAGCTGACTTGAAAAAAGAAATTTAAAACCCATTTTACAGAAAAGATAAAACTTAAAAGGGATTTCTTTCATGGCACGTGAAGATGAAATCAGAATATTTTTATCCTATTCAGACAACGAAATATAAACCCTAAAAAATAGCTAAGTACCTGTTGTGCTCCCAAGAATTGTACTAAAGTAAGTTAAAGTTACTGCTCAAAGTGTCGCATCTCAAGTAAGCATCTTTAATCAGCAAGACAGTAAGTGTTGCCTGTCAGAACCGTAGCACTATTGGGTAAGTAACTGACCCCAGGTTTTAACGACCTGCTCACCCTCCCAAATGGGACTGAGGTTCCACAATTCACCTCTGCAAAAAGAGGATGACTTGAATCTGACTTCATCCACTTAGCCGCCGGCTAGCCTGAGACACTTTCCTTCCTCTGACTTCCACCACCAATTCCAGTTAGGGAAGAGAGATTTCTTCTGGATAAATTTAATCAAAAGTGCTCCATTTCCAGGAACAGCTTTGGAAATCTACTGACAGGAGGTTTTTTAAAAATTCCCAATCACTCACTCAGCCTTTTTGTGTTAGTAAAATGACTGTATGAAGTTGAGCATGCAGCTTGCTAGAGGAAAAGTTCTGACAGCATCTGGAGCTTGACTGTGAAACTGAGTACTGACACGTCCACACCAGTAGTGGATGACGGGGGATTTTTGAAGATGTTGCTGCCAATAGAAAAAAAAAACTGTCAAGCAAAACAAGCCACTGGGAAAATCCCATTTCAGGAGGCGCAGGGAGAACTGTGGCTATTCTCACACCTGAAAATTCATAGTAGCCCTGGTTTTCATATGATTCCCTTTTTTTGCTTGTTTGAGGGTTTCATTTATTTGTTTTTAAAATACTTTAGAAGAATCAAGAACCAGCCACTGGAATACAACTGCTCTTTCCTCCACAGGTCTTCAGTGCAAGCAGAAAGGGCAGCTCTCACACCTACTGTGCAGATCAGACTGTCCAGCAAACCTCATCGCTTGAAGAAAAAAAAAGAATTGTTGCAAGCACCACATCTGAAGACTATCAGGTTGCTTTTATTATGATTTCAGGTTTATTTTATTTTCGTGTCTTTAAAAGAAACAAGCCTCCTTTATCAAGTAATAAATATATAAAATGGATTAAAGTCTTTATGAAACACTTCACTACCAAAACAAACAAACAAAATCAACAAGCAATCAAAAGCCATTTTGCACAGCATCTTCTCCTGGGAAATTAGTGCACTTAATTGCCATTTTACATGGGTCATCATTTTTCTTCATTAGCAAGGAACGCTTGTACTCAAGAGCAAGATGCAGCCACAGGAAGTAGCCAGATTTGTTTCATTTTCTTATCTTCCATTAAAAAGGAAAACTTGAAACCACAATACTTTTCACTCCCTTGATTTAGAGTGTCTCCCCTGGGAAGTCTGTTATACAAACATTTTGATTTGCACACAAACAAGTTCAGACCGTAGTTGCACTGTAGTAGAAGAACGGATGCATAGTCATCGGCTGCAAACCAAACTGCCAGAAATACAAACGGATCCCCATTTGCTTTGTCCTGCCTGCTGCACTTGGGTTAAAACAATCTAAGAAGAGCTAACAAATCCAGCTGGGGAGACCACAGTTTCACTGTCACCTGCTTTCCAGAGCTGTGGCCTGAAACTCAGGAAAATTAAGAAATTTTCCCCCTTTAAGGGAAAAATAGTGAGGAGTTTCTGGCAGGGCTCAGCATTGTACCCACCATTAGTTTGTGCACAAAGCAGGATTTCAACCACAAAGTTACTTCTCCAAGGAACACTCTGAGGTGTTTGGTTTAACAACACAAACCCCTGTAAAAGCGATCAACTATCTGCGGTGATTCTGCTCCCTCCTGAAATATTTTTCTGTTAAAGCCATTACTGTCTCACAGGAAATCATTGCCTTCCATGCATACACTACCTACCTCATGCTTTTTGGTCACATTGCTATCAAAAGTGAAACAGAATTATGCCTAAGCTGGGATCATCATTACCTGTTTGTACAGGCAAGTTACCCTATTCATGGGCTGACCACACAGAGGCATTCCCTTTGGCATAGTCTGGAAAATGCAAAACACACTAGAACTGCCTTGTTTCTTTTAAAAATAGCATTGAATAAAGGGCTCCTTCATTTCAGGCAACTACCTAGGAAATCAGAGCATTTTGTGACCCATTCCTTTGGGTTACCTGCTAACATCTCCATTTCATTCAGAAAGCTGCCTTGGGTTTGTGCAGAAAGGAATCAAACTTCCCCTTCCCAGCAGGAAGAGAAACAGTTAGTGGTATCCAAAAATTAACCAAAGGAAGCCACAAAGGAAGTCTGCAAGCACATATGGTAACCTGCACAGCGTCGCAGCATGGTGTTTCACGTATGTTCCTTGTGCAACCAGTCGTTACCAACACTGATCACCTAACCACCCCTACTTACCTGTGTCACTTTTTGGCAGAAGACTGTTAGAGAACGTTTTCAGAGCAAGGTCCAGAAACTTGAGTCGGTTACAGACGATGTTTCCTACACAAAACAAGTCTAAAAACCAGGCTAAACTTCAAAGGTGGATCTAAAACCTTTCTATGAATATTAATTCATCCCGATGTGTAAACATAGTTTTTTTTTTTCATATGTGCCTGCCTGTATATGTCAACTTTAACATTTTTTGTGAGAAATAAGATGACGGATCACTCAGGCTTTTTGCTTTCAATCATTTGCCCAGAATTTTATGGATATACCACAGAAAAGGGGAAATGCAAGTGCATTACCAACCTTACAATATATGTTTAGCAAATCCTGTTTAAAAAAATCTCACCTTATAGTTGAACTAGATCATATCTGCATGGACTGAGGCAGTTTCAGAATCTTACCCTGAGTGGACCAGAGGTGTAGCAACTGTTTCAACAAGACACAGAGCACAAGTTACTTGCCTTGTCTGTCTGTTGGGAGGGATCTGAAACGGGCTCTGTCAGGGTTTCCTGGAGAACGAGTAGCCTGAGGACAGAAAAGAAAATAGATGATAAACCAGATACTTGAAAAGTCTACACTAGAGAAGCAAGACTGCAAACAGCTGACCCACCTTCACTAAGTACTAAACCAAAGATTGTTTCTGCCATCTTGCTCTCTCTGAAAATCTGTTTCACTAATAAAATCCCTTCCCAAAGCAGTGTTTGCCTTAGCTGAAATACATTTACCTATTTTTTTCCTAGCTATACAGAATTAGAGTAAGCCAGAGAAGCATCATCTCACTTCTCAGCTCAAGAAATAAGAACCAATCTCCTTTTCAATCACCTCCATCAAGAAAAATTGATCTCCGCTAAGTAGAAACCCAGTAAAACTCATAAATCCCTGTTCCTGTAGCTTCTAGGAGACATTGAAAAGTTTCTAGGAGGAACTGGAAATGAAAGTATCTTATAAAAATCATAACAACATTAATTATTGTATTGCAACATCAATGGCTCATTGATTAAAGGAAACATTTGCTCTTATGCAGGACCCACTTAACATCCTTTGTATCTATCACTGTGAAACTAAGAAAAAAGCCCCTAATGGTCAAACTCTCATTACCTCACTGTTTTTGGTGTTCCCTTTCCTCTCTCATGTTCATGTCATTTATGCCTTCTTTCCATCTCTCTTATTTGCACCTTGAGGCAGTCATCTAACTTCTCTGTCAGTTTTGTGGCTCCAAGTCAGAAAGTTTGGATCCTCATAGGAATGAGGAGATACCTACCCAGTAATTACTGTGAGACACTATGTTCAATAACAGGAGTGAAAAGGCAGCCCCTTCTTGCGAGACAGATATAATTTATCTTGTTTTGTGGGAACAGAGGCACCCAGAGGTTAGACATCTTGCCCAGGGCTTCAGTGAGTCATTCTAAAGCCAGAGGTTGGACCAGGAGCCCCTGAGCTCTTGCTCCTTTGCTCTCATCAATTAACCACTTTTCCTCCTCAGGATTTAGTTGCTCTTTCATGACTGATGACTCAGCTACTGTCCAAGGAGGACATTATATACCACTTCATGGCGAGGGGCTAATTCCTCCTTGACACAGTCTGTCGGGTATAACATGACCCAATGTTAGTGAAATAATCAGTCCATTGTCTCAGGATGTTAATTGAGACAAATGGTGCCATGAGTCATGTTTAGGTGTCTGCTTCAATGTTTCCTCTTTGTTTTCTGCTCCTAAGATTAATGCCTTCATTCCTTGGAGGTGACTGCTGATGTTCCTTCTCTGTGAACACTACTGCTGGGATACTGTATGTGCTTGTGCTATCTCATTTGCAAAATATTCTGCTTATTCAGATTTGCTATTTTCAGAGACTTTGGAGAACTCTTTTTCCACGCCAACTGTTTTGGAGGTTAAAAGCAAATGAGAACAACAGAACCAAGAAAACACAACTCTCCTTCCGCCCCCTTCTTTGCCCTTGAATAAACATGTGATGCGATCATTTTAATAATCCCTGCTGTTTGGGATTACGTTTAAATGATTTTATCAGTTGAACATCAGCTGTTAATCAGAGGCATTTCTATCTGAGCTTTCAGTATGGGAGCCAGGGACCTTCATTCTCCGTGACATGGACGGAAGAACAGAGGCAAACAGTGGTACCTGATTTTTTTTGCAGGAGGGCCTGATATTTGCTATTTGCCATATTCATGTTTTCATCTCTGTAGAGGAATCAGTTAGTTCCCCACAACCAGCTGCTTGAAAAACACCATCTAAATCAATCTTCCGGAGAGCAAACCCACAGCTTGCAGAGCTGAAAACATGGGTGGTTAAAACTTGAGCTAAAACCCTCAGCCAAATTGTGACACTTCCTCACCAAGGGATAGCTGCAAGTTAGGATCCACTACTTTCCTCCTTTAATCCCAATGGGTTGCAATCAAAGCACAGCAAAAAGATTTCCTTTGATCTTTCCGGCTGTGTCAAAGGCAGCTGCGTGAACCCCGCTTCTCCCCAGCTGGTAAAGCACAGAGCAGCCAAGGCAGAGAGGCAGCCTGGCTCTTACCCCGGCACGGCACCAGAGCTAATCCTCGTTGAACACTCTTTGCAATCAGCTACATGATTCTGCCCGTACCTGAGGGTAGCTCGACATGAGCCTGCTTCAGGCTAAGAGTCCTTTGACACCTCCCTCAATGCTCCAGGTTTGTTGCCACGTCAGTGTGACTGCACAGCGTCCAGACAGAGGCCAAGTCATACACAGGTGGCTTAAGCAGGCACTTGAATACGTGCACAAAACCATAGGGCCAGGCTCTGCATTGCTTCAGACAGTTCTATTTCTGTTTCAAGATCTCACCAAGGGGGAGAAAGGAAATAGCCCTCATATAGACCCCCTGCAATTTTTCTGTAAGAGCTATATAATCCAATATATCATTTGAGAGTATTCAGCAGATGTGGCTGAACTCAACAGTTGCACATTTTCCCTGAATTTGCTATCAGTGGATAGAGGTGAACAACTCTCAAATCAAAACAGCGGAAGCTAAACACGATATTAAAGCTAGATGTTTTTAAACATAGTGTAAGGTTTTAAAAGAATGCCTCCGATTCAATGGAAATTAAAATTTTCCCTAAGATATCCACCATGAATTAAGCCAAATTATGCACAGAAGAAAAGCCCAGAGTATACCACAGGACTGCAGTGTAACCAGGCATGGTCATACTCTGCATCAGTAAATTACTGCATATCAGACACAGCCACAGAGGAGTTTAGCAAAAGTTGTTTGAGGGTTTAACAAAAAGGCACAAGTCTGTGTATAAACAAAGCTCAAAGTGGGGCTACCAATGTCAATATGGTGAAATCTGGTGAAAAAAAATGGTGAAAAATTGGTTCTTTTGACAACTTCTACAATAAATAAGTAAATTGCCATGCCAGCCTTTGCAAGATCACGTACCTCAGAAACATCCACATGCCCACCAACCCATCTGCAGTCAGGTTTTCCATGCGGGTGCCTCAAATGCAGTAGGATGAGACCAACCACACCCAAGACAGCAGATCCACTCACACAGGATGTGATCTGTAGGGAGGCTGATGAGGTTCGGCTGCCAGAGTTTTGTAAGCAGAAAAATCTGACTCTGTGCTTTGCATTCTCAGCTGAGGCAGGCTAGAGGAGGCCAACACCAGCCAAGGGGAGCAAAGCACTCGTGCGTTTGGATGGCAACAGCAGGTAATGATGAGGCAACACATAAGCAGTGACCTGTTTTTTACACAATTTCATTTGTGAGGGTTGTGTGGAGGTGTTAAAAAGCTAGGAGTAGTGACAAATCTTGGTCCCAAAATAGAGCCTTAATTCTTTACAAGGTGCTGCCACCCGCCAACTCTTCAGCATGACATAGGATGTACCCAATTGGGATGAAGATAGGAGCTGCCACTGGGGTGTCTCTTAGCTGGCCCCAAGTACCTGGTTTCAGTTATGCCCTTCAGAACTGATTAAATTCCAGACTCGTTTGGATTTTGTTTCCAGCCTGGAAATACAATACCTCAACACAATACAACCACATTGGAAACAAGTTCTGATGTTTCCTGGTAAGCGGTTACAGCACCACCAAAATATTTGGCTGCTGCTGTAAAGAAAGGGGTTTCCCCATCTATGCTGGGCTAGCTAAAACTGAAAGACAGCTTTATGAGTTTGTTCTAAATGTTTAAAGAAGGACATGTCAGAAAGTTCAGTCTGAAACAACAAGAAAACGTGGTGTTTCCCCCCTCTCCACTGCAGCTTTCTGTAATCTCCATCTGAACTGTTGAAGGCTAGTTCTCTCTCAGGGACATAAATGCCCAAGGGAATCTCTAAATATCCAGACATTACGAAGATATTTTATTTTTAAGATGTTTTTATATAGTAGATGACAGAGATTAAACCAGACTATTGGCTGCATAAACAATCTCACTCTGTTTCAATTTTGTCCCTACAACGCTATTTCACTTTACAACACTTTCAGTTTTGTCTCTACAACTACACCTCTTACTGTAGCAAGCTAAAAATCTGAATTAAGTCAACACACCAAACTCTGAGCCTTATGGCAGTTAGGGAAAAGCAAACATTAGAATGATTGAACTCTCACTTTATAATGAATAAGTTAAAGGTTAACACCTGCTATTTGTCATCTGGAGTTTAATCAGAGGGGATTAGGAAAAAGCCAAGCACCCTAATACCCAACTCCTTCCTTTAGCCATTCTGTCACGCTGAACAGGCTACAGTATGCACAACAAGCAGAGCTTTGCTACAGAATATTCAAAATCAATCTGCAAACTCTTGAGGAAAAACACAAAATGTATAATTCCTTTGTGTACAAATGTTCTTTATGGCTTTTTGGCCAAGTATATCCATTTAAGACCTTTACTTCTTGCTACCAAAACAAACAAAATTCCTGTTTATTATCCAAAGGACAATCAAATTACATGTTATTCAATTTTCACTGCATTTATCTCACCCTGTACAACTGCTTTTTTAAAAAAATCCACGTAAAACAAATTACACCAAATGATTCAAAGTGAGGGGAGGAAATGCAAGCTGGGCAGATGAAAGAAGAGTTGCAAAGCCAAGGTCAACATTATTTTGAGACATGCAGGAGAATTCTAAGCTGTCTTCTCTTAACTGCTGACTGTTCCTCTCTTGCCTGCTCATCTGCCCATCACAAATCTTCCTGTTACAGCCTCACACAGAGGCATGAGTCTGGTTATTGACTCAGGAATACTGCAAAAACCTCTGCGAGGACCAGGTAACATCCCAGCTGAGAGAATTTGTTCTCTTGGAAGCCCTTCAGATTCCCTCCTCTGCCCCCCCACCTTGTTTTTCTTGATACATTTTCACTGCAAAAGCATTTTTCAAAAAACAAAGGGTCCAGTGAATGATTTATTACATTCCGGATTAAGTAAAAACTAAACTGTGCAACAAACTGAATTCAAACAGCTGGAATATATATATATCTTTTTAATGGGCTCTAAGAAGACAGGAAGACAAAAAAAAAAAAGAGAAAAGAAAGTGTTTTAAAGACGGCAAAGTTCTACTGCAGATTTCCAGAGAATCCATGGGGAAATACATTCCCTAGAAGAGGGTGAATTAATAGGGACTACACACAAAATTTTATGGTGTGTGGTAAGGAAGGTGGAAGAAAAGGTGTTGGGTAGCAGTGACAGAAGGAAACACTAGAAACACAGAAAGAAAAGTGCCAGTGAGGACGAGAGCTGACCTTTGATGTGGCTCTGCAGAGCAGATGCAGCAATTTTTGCCTTCTAGATCCAGTGCTGTGTTTTGTAATTGGATGTCGTTGGAGGGGGTTTGCACAGTGAGCTCTTTGTAGTGGTTTCTTTAATAGTCTCCTATTCTTCCTGAGGCTGCTTGTGGAGGCTGGAAGGAAGGCAGAGGGCAGGGTAAGATGAGAGAAATGTTTCAGAGGGCTGAAAGAAATAACAGCAAAATAGGTTTCCCCATGGGCTGCAATGGCAAAAACATACACCAGGGGTTTGAGGGCTTAGAAGGTCGAAATGGAGGATTTCAATCCAAGGCAACATTTTCTTCTAGGAGCTCAGAGTATTCACATTCCACTTGTAGCTGTGGAAGGCGCTGGATAACCCACTGCCCCGAGCACCCCTCCCATCTTCTCGGGCTGACAGGCTCAGCCCACATCAGGCACAAACTAAACTTTCATTTGCTTTCGGACCCCCTGTCACCTCTGTCCTGAGAAAGGCTGCACGTGGGTAAATCACCGTGCCGACCTCTTCAAAGAAAACGCTTTATCTTTCCTAACATTTGAAAGCCCAGTTTCCCAAAACATAATTGTACTTCTATACAGCTTAATTTCTTTTCTTTTCTTTTTTTTTTTTTCAAATCTTATTTCGGTGAGATTGGAGAATAATCAAATCCTAAGGGCTCTGTTAGATGTATTAACTTCCCAGGGGAATTTGACAGAAATGGATATCCTGATACAGAGTCCTCGAAGTTTGTTCAAGAAGCCACACACGTACACACAAATTACCGTGTTTAGCTTTTGCAACTGTTCAGATCCTATTATTTTCATAATTAATAACATTTTGATTGTAACAGCTAAACTCTAAGCTTCTTGCTCCTTTTAAGGAATGCATGCTCTCTGACACCTCATCCTGAAGCACCATCTCAAAATATTTGGAACAAAGGAAAGAAGAAAAATTGGGCATAGATGCATAGTTTCCACACCCATCCTCTGCATCACCAGCAAATCACCATCAACAGCTTTTAAAATATTTATTTATTTTAAATCGGGGGACATCAGTCAGTCCCTCCTGGAGATGAGGATAGAAAAGTAACTCTAGCAGAGCATCAATACAAGTGTCATACCTTCAAAAAGAAGCTTCCAGCAGGAAGAAACTGTGTTCTTCTGCTTAAATTCTTCCTTAAATTCTCTACTGTAGGTGATCCTGCTCTGGCAGGGAGGTTGGACTAGATGATCTTTAAGGTCCCTTCCAACCTCTAACATTCTGTGATTCTGTGAAATATGCTATAGCCCAGGAATTACATTACCTGCTTGAAGGCAGGAGATAGAGGTTCAAATCTTTTCACAAAAAAGAGAAAACTGAACTAGAATCTTCCAAGTGACTGAATGTCCCAACCTACAGTCTGCCCACAGAAAAGCAGGAACACCTGCTTTTCATTACTTAGACTCCAAGCTCAACAAATATTTGCTCTAAAATAAGTTTTTTAAGGTACGGTTTCATTCCAGAGAGAAATGAGAAATATTGAAAATATAATTTGATTCAACTAGGTATCTAAACCTGGGCCAAGAATAAATAGATAAACAATTGCTCAGGCAATCCATCTATTTAATCCATCCTGTTTGCAATTAAAGCATCGTGTTCTTTTTCTTCTACTTCCAACCCAGTTTCTCTCCACACCCTACTCCCAGTTCCCTCCTTATTTCCTCCCATTCTTTCAGCCTCCTCCCCAGGGAGCTGGGCCAGGCCGTTGCAGTTGGCAACGATGGGTTATTCCCCTCCTTTGATACAACTTTCCGTCCTGTTAACAGCTCAGGGTACCCTCATGGACCTGCTGGACTCATGAAAAACCTTGACCTGCTGGCTTCCCTGAAGCAAGGCAGAATTTAAGCAGCAGAAACCTCCCATTTTACCAGACATCGCAGTATTTTTTTTTTTTTTTTTTTTTTACAGAGACTGATGTCAACTTGAACATGTGGCAATTGGAAAGACAATATTTGTACTCTGGGAACAGCAGAAGCTGTTTCCTTTGCTTTGTAATTAGATCTTCAAGTTGGCCTAATCCATATGCTGCATAAAAAGCCTTATTCTTCTTAGACTCAGTCACTCAATTGGAAAAGGAGACTGGCAAGTTGCTCTGAAAGGTATCCTCAAGCCTGTTTTGCAGCATAAACCCCAAAACTTACCAGCAAGTGAATCACATATAACCAAAAGGAGGCCAGTGGGGTTAAATGCTGGCTGTGAATGAGATGAGAATGGGCGTATCTCTGCAGCTCTCGAATGGGAATATTATGAAATGTTTTGAATCCAAAAGCAGGAATCACCCGCACCTTCACTCATATCAGCACTTGGAGCCCCAAAGTTCCAGCAGCCTCTCGAGGGGAAACAAATCTCAAGGGGTCTGTGAGTGTCTCTGTCTCCAAGGCAAAGCGTGGATAATGCTGCTTAACCTCTCACAAGAGCTACGATGAAGAGTGCCACATGAGGACATCACTAAGAGGAGACGAGTGCTTTCTAAAGTTTTGTCCCATATTTTACAAGAAAAATATACTTGTAAGTTCTGGCCTGAAAAAAACTTTTTAATTCCAAGTGTGAAATACAGAAAAAAAACCACATTGCACGAGCCAATTCTCCCATTTTGTAAAAATAAATCTCACTATGAGATCCACATGGATTACATTTTCTTCTGGACCATTCTTCCCCCGCTGGGAACTAAAACAGATTTCTAAAATTCACCCAGCGGGAAACATTTTCTGATGTCTCTACTCCAGCACCATCACATCAGAAACCATACAGCCCCCATGCCTAATTTTGTTCTAGCAAAATTTATTCATGGGCCATCTTATTTTCATCAGCAGAAGGAAGTCTTTGAGAACAGCTCTGCATTCAATTTCTTCATTGGCAAAAGCAGGTTGAGATTACCTCCTTTCCCCCTCAATAAATAGTTTCTAATGTCCTACGCAGAGTTGTTTGGGTTTGTTTTTTAACCTTCACTCACGGCAATGTAATTCTTCATTAGACGCCACTTTAAACTAGGTCTGTGAAGTGATCTGCAATTAACTGACATAATATACGTACCAGTGCATCAATCCATACCACTGCTCTTTGTAATTCCCTCTCCTCCCCACCCCAAACACACACACACATCCCTGCATTGTTTTACTGACCTACTTTAGAAAACCTCTGCTCCCAAAAAGTTATTCAGAGCAAGTGAAGATAAATTTAGCAGGGGGACAGTGTGTGGAGCTGGGAACTGTTTTTATCATGGGCTTTCCTGAGAGAGGACTCTTAACAGCAATTCATTAATTTAAAATTATCCTGAAGTTCCGAGTCACTTGAGAGGCTCTGTGTGGATGCATTATGTCCTGAGTTGTGGATACACAAACTAATTACTTATTCCTCATTAAGAGGGCACAGAAATTAGAATGTGTACTTAATGCTTTGACTATTTAGCCAAAACACCGAGAAATGCAACAACTAATCCAACCTCAATGTGCAAGATGTTCATAGTTTTCCCTAAAAATAAGGTGTCCACTTTCCTCAGAAAAGATGAGACTTCAATTGCAGAGCAGAAAACTTTCAACTGAAAATTTTTATTTTAAGTTTTACTTCAAAATGTATGGGTCTTCCTGGAGAAGTATTTTCAGCACTGCTGAATTATTTGAGAAAAGGGTTTGGGTGGAAAAAAACATCTGACTAGTGCCAGTAGTTACACAATCTGTCATTACAAAAATGCCACATCTGCCATCCTTAGCACCTTATAACCGTGATCTTGTTTCCACTTAGGAAAATAGTCATTGTGACAGATGTGGTAGCAACATCTGCACACAAAAAAAGAGAAAGCATACTGTCCTTAGATAGATCAAGAGATCTAACAGCAGCGCTTGTTGCTATGCTGATGATGCACAGGAGGAAGTATCTCTGAAGACTCTTTTCCCCTGTATCAGGAGGTTTGTAGACAGCTGCTCATTATTGTACAACCATTCCATTCTACGAATAGACTTGTTAGGGGTACACACTGAAAAATAAGTTTTTACTTGTCTCATTTCCTATTAAAAATAAAATATTTTGAAAAATGACAGCTCAAGGGAACACACAGAGAATCACAGGATTACAGCATGTTAGAGGTTGGAAGGGACCTCAGAGATCATCTAGTCCAACCCCTTATGGATTTAAGACAATGTCTAATTTTACCTGAACCATTCATATCTTTAGTTGATTCCACCTGAAGTAAAGTAAAATAAGGCTTAAGACACCTAAGCCTGTTTTCCTGCTTCGCAATAAATTGATGGCCAAGTAACAGGTTTTAGATCAGAAGCCAGGAACCTCGTTCCAAAGAAATAGGCAAAACATAACTAATCAAACAGTGGGAGTTAAGTTTGGGGGTTTGTTTTTCAAAAACTTTGTGCAACTAGTTCGCTTGCTTCAGATCTGTGCAAGCCAGAGGTCAGTCAGCAGGAGAACGTCAAGAAATTAAGCACTGATTTCATCTCCCTTCCAGCAGCCAAGTATTTAGCGAAGAACCTTCTCTTGCCCCTGCCTTGTCCTGGGGTATGAATCCCATTAGCTCAGGACTGTGAGGCCACAGGGTGAAACAGAGCATAGCTTCAGAAACTCGCCCAAAGCACTCTAAGAACCAGAGCAAATTAGTGCAAACGATGGGAGGACGGTTGCCAAAGCAATCCTTGCAGTTGTTCTCTTCTGACTTTGGGTGGCCAGAGAATGTGGGTGTTGTGCCACAGTCTGCAGCTTCACACGATGTCAAGGGAAAAGATTAGCTCATCTTTCAGTGACAGACAGGAGCCTGACCTGTGTTTTTTCACAAACATCACCTTTCCCAAGGGAGAGAGAATTTACACCCTTGTCTGTCTCAAGCAATAAGTGTCAGTTATCAAATGCAAACCCGCCGCCTTCCAGTCAGCACTTCTCCAGAATGACAAGCAGCTGGAGGGAAACAGCACAATAACCCATTGAGTATGAGAAAGAGAAAGCTTTTTGCCACGGGGCAGTGTTATAGGTCTTTCTGAAGTTTAGGGAAAGGTAATTAGAAGTCTTGTATAACCTATTCCTGTCACGACCAGGCTGTAATGGAAAAAGGAACCTCTGCAGCTCTTCTAAGAAATTGAGCGCCCTGCTGAAGACTCTCTTTACTTTAAACATTGGCATTTTCAGTGTAGTCCCCAATCATGAATACTCTATGAAATACTTACAGCACTGGGTAACCCTTTCAGTACAATGGCTTTGCAGTTTTTGTGTTTCAAGTACATATAAAAGCTTACTTGGTCTAATGCCTTTTGCTATCAAAAAGCTGAACAGCTTTCAGCCGAGTCAAACTTGGAGGAGAAGACACGTGAAGAACGTGTGTCTGCACTTGTGATGGAGAATTAAACATAGCTAATCCGATCCTGACTATTTTGGTAAAGGTACTGACAAAAAAAAACAAACCCGAAGAAACAAGCCTGGTTCAGAATCCCAGCCTGGATCTATCGAAGTGAGCATCTAAAATAGAGGTGTACTAAGGCAAAACACAGTGCCCCCTCAAAAATCCCTGCTGTAATCAAAGTTTGTGAAGATTATCATAAACAGAAAAGTGGTCTCAAAATTGGAAGATAGCAATCATAGTGTGAAAAGCAGTTTTCCTAAGATCAAAGCACTTTATAAAAAGAAGAGGTGACAAATTGATGAATGCAGCAAAGCTAAGGAAAACCATTCTGGAGAAATGGCTTATGGCGTGCTGACAGCGCTTTGTATCTGCCAGGCACAACAGGTGTTGGGGGGGAAGACCCATGTGTTTCCATAAGAAGGCAAAAGGAAGGCAGAAGGAACAAAAGGAAAAAAAGAATTATTATTATTACTTAAAAGATTGAAAGCCACAAGCTCTGTGTTTTCTATGTTTCCCGCAGAAGTAGCAGCCAGTACTGCTGAAATGACAGATCCTTCTCTCAAGAGCTTTTAAAGACATTAGAAGTGACTACATCTTCCCAGGAACTCAAAGTCTAAGTAGACAAGGTAGGCAAAGAAAAGGGTGGAAAGTGGAATAATTATACAGAATTCTTAGATGGGGAACAAAGGGGCTAAGTTACTTGTCACACAATACCTTGTGTTTCAAATACCTAATCCCAGAGTCTAAGCAATAAAGACCACCCTTTCCCTCGACAGTGTACTTTTAACTACATGCAACCCAAAGGAAAGAAAGGCTCTGTCACTGAGAAGTATTAATCCTCCTAATTAAGTGGAATAGTGGGAAAGCAGTTAAGAAAACAAGTGAAAGAGTGAAAGGAAACTAGCTGAATAACATCAGAAATAAACACCAGACTTCTTGCTAAATATGACACTTCCATCAGTCAGAGGCCCCAGGGGAGTGCAGTGCTGGAGACAGATTGGTATTTCTTGAGGAACACTAAAAGCCTGAGAAGCATTTTAAGCAGAGCAGTATATATAGCACCAGAACCCCACTGGAGTGAGGTACAGCAAGGGGGAGGTCTGAATTGTATCTGTTCAGCTCCCACTGCCTGAAGTAATTTCAGGCTATTTATGTGGCTTGGCATCCTCCGTAGAAATGGCCAAATTTGAAAATTCACTTTAAAATAAGTATCTCAACTGAAGACATGAAGAAGCAGTAACCATTTTGCAAATGCTTTGCCCTTTGCTTCTGCATCCCAGTCCATAAATTGAGAGAATGGAAAGTGGTCAGACATCTCTGATGGCACAAGCAGCAGTAGGATGCCCTCTTGCAATTAAAATACCTCAGAAGCTCCATCAGCTGTGTACTCGCAGATCAGCAGCTGTACTGGCAAGTCAAAGCCACCTAAAAAAAAATCAGTACTGAGGAGATTTCCCCAACTTGAATAAGTATTTTAACAAGCATGCTCTATTGACAGTCTTTGTGTCTTCCTCTGTACCTACAAGGCACTTGGGATTTCCTCCTCATAATAAGCAGTCATGATGCCTTAGAAAAAAATTAGGTCTACTTCTCAGTGTTAATTAAGTTCACATTTTCAGGTCATGTGCTTCCTCTTCATAGTTATCAGACTTTCTATTCTCCAATTATGCTTTCTCTTTTTCCTCCTTCCTTTCTTTCAGGCTTGGCTGAAGCTTTGCCTTTTCACATCTGTCTTTTCCCTGTTACACTTCTTGACCTCTACAGCAGCTTTCCTTGCTCCTTTTGGACTCTACACCTAAAGTCACTGAGGATGGTTTTACTGTTGACAGTTATATTCTGGACTCATTTATTTTACTAGTTCCCTTTATCACTCTCTCTCCATCATTTTTCATACATATTCCTGATAGTTTTAACATTTTGACCATAAATAAATTCCTAGTCTCTTCCATAGTCAAGTCTTTGAGCTCCTCAGCCACATGACTTCATTCCCTGCTTCCCTTTGAGTATCCATCTCTGATCCTTTAAAACCAGTTCAGATTTGCTTTCACTTCTTATATTATATCCCAAGTCTGAGAAAATGAAATTGGAAGCTTTTCTGCAGGAGGCACAAAAGCCTTTAAGTCCTCCATTCCCAGAATAAAACAATGGAATAAGAAAAGCCCTGTTGCTTCAGCACTGTATAGGCAGCAATTCACAAAATTACAACAGTGTATGAAGGTCAGTAATGCAGCCTGTCCTCCTCAGCTGGAATTCCTGAAACACAGAAGCTATTGTCCATCAGAAACAAGTAGAGAAGAATTACCAAGGATTTCTTCCTCTTTCTGAGTAAACAAGGTTGAATACGACATCCAAGAAAACTTCCAAGTCAGCAAACCAGAAAGTAATTCTGTTCTTCCAGGCCAAATATGGCCTTAAGAAAAGGAGGAAAAGGCCTTTTGACTATGTGAAGAGAGAGTTATCAAAGACAATTTTTATTTCATTGTGATGCTATTTCAGCTCAACTGTATCCCCTGCATTTCTAGAGAGGGGAAAAAAAAAATAAATCACAAGACAAACAACTGCCAAAGAACTGAAGTTGAACAAACAAAATACCAATCAACTTCCTGAGAAATGGACTTCAGTAAACTTTTTATTTGATCCTCTGAACTTTTAGAGTGAGAAAAATTCTGCTTTGGCAGGCAAGTTGGGCTAGATGATCTTTTGAGGTCCCTTCCAACCCTGAACATTCTGTGATTCTGTGTGAAAAGCAGGAAAATATTCTCAGCTAAAACTTTCCTGAGGTTAGACTTTTGAGGTGAGTGGTCAAAATGCAGATTAAATCACAATACTTCATTTAACCTCAAAAACCTGGTTTCATCAGTACCTCGTAAGCTTTGTCTTTCAGAGTGTGTAGTTTCATATTTGAAACCGCATTACAAAATGAAGTCTCAAAATAGTGTTTTCTAAAACAGAAGTTACGCAAATAACTTTGGCTCTCACCAGTTGAAGAGATAAGAAGGGAAGAAGATTCTGTGCTCATTACAAAAAAAAAAAAATCATCACAGAACTGAGGAGCCAAGATGATCAGAAAACACGATTTCCATAAGCTAAAAAAATTCTGCAGTTGAAAAGCTGGCAGAATTGTGTTACGCTGGAATCACTACTGAAAACACCCACTGCTTTCAATCGCTAGTATTTAAAGTTTGGATTTATATTTTTTTATGCTGTTAAAAAAAACTTGATCTTTAGGAGATGCAGGATGAATTTTTATTTTTCTTACAGAAAGTCAATTTAATTGGTGAGGCATAAAAAGATCAAATTGCAATACAGCACTAGCAAAAATTTAAATAGCATCTTTCTAGCATAATTCCCTTTCAGAAAGTAGTACTGCGTTCCTGTCAGGAGGGCTGACATTTAAATATTTATAAGATCAAATGCTAATGACAAAATTTGATCGACCTCCTGTCCCTGCCAAGGGAGGATACAGCTCCACAATGTCTTTTCTAGCATTTAAACTGTGTTTCTTTTTAAATGACACAATAATGAGGGATTTCTCCCATTTTGTCCTGTGTTTGAGGTCAGGAGACTCACTAGATTATGGGCAGAAGTTTTATCTATAGACCTAGTTCCAAAGCAAGACTGAGTGAGGTGCTGTGCAATAAAAGGAAATAATGAAGCAAGTTTTCTAGTACTTTATTACATCAGCCCTCCATCTGCTCCTGTTAGATCACATTCTTACTGAAATGGAAAGATAGATTCACAGTTTCTCAGCTAATCCAGCAACATCATGTCAGTTAAACTGATTTTGCACAATTAAATCTGAACACACTGGGAGAAAAGGGATTGTTCGAACATCAAACGTGAGCTCAAAGTGATTGTAGATATAACAGTTACAAAACAAATCCTTTAACTAAAGTAAAGGAATACTAATTTAAACAGAAAATGCAAGTTTTAGGAATGAATTTTCCAAACTTCCTTGGTACCCCTGAGGAAAAAAAAAATAAAAATCTTATCCTAAAATTGAGGCAAACTGAGAAAAATTAAGACTGAAGCATTAATGTATTCACCTGGCAAGACACGTGCCCTGGTTCGAGAGCACCCTCCCTCAAACTCAGCAGGGCCAGTGCTGTGTGCTTACAAAGGGAGAAGTGAGCACTGGACGTCTCGGGCTCTAATTATGTTTCTCATTAGAAGTGACATTTGAATTTCAGGAGGCGGTGAATGATGGTGTTTTGTTTCCTGTTTTATTTTTATAACCATTTCCAATTAGGTGTTTGTTAAATTGATTTTAGTGTTTGATCCATTCTGTATTTCAGGAGTGCAGTATGTGTTGTATCCTTGGATGCCATTTCATGTAACACCCTCAGAAAGAAACGCACTCATCCACTGTTAATTCTAAAGACAAATAGAATATATTAATCAATGACAGCAGCAAAGGAACTCAACAGAAACTTAGTGACTGCATTATGGAATAAGCAAATGCTCCATAATACCCTGCACATAGAAGATGAGCTTTTCTTTCTCCTGGCAGCCCTCATAAGTGAACTTTTATCATGACAGACAGAATGTCAGAGGGTTTCAAATGATTAAAGGCAAGAACAAACCACAGCTCTTTCTCCCTCCCCCAAAAAGATTAATGTGAAGCACCTTGGGATTTGTCTACATGGAAAGCTTCATATAAAACAACTGTTGTAAGAGTACTTGCCAGCATTTGTCAAACTCTGTCCTTTGAATAGTTGACATTTCTATTAAAAACTCTCTCAATTAGTATTCCATTCAGCATTAGTAAATGGTAAGTGTCAAGCAGTCACAATATAGTCACAGCTGATGCAACTAAAAAAGAATCTAATGCAAATTCCAGCAGGCTTCAGATGTAGTTTTAAAACACTTTCCTTAGAGCTTAGCTATTTATTTGCTGACAGATGCTTTTGTAGACCTGCTAATTCCTGAAGCCAGCAAACAGTAATCCCCCAGGCATGGGTTGCATCAGCAGAATAAGCACAGCAACAATGAATAAGACTCCATATTTTAAATGAAACTTGAGCGCATTTGCCAATATCAACAGGTAACACACCATTGTTTCTTGGAGATTCATTTGCTTATGTAAGCTGTCCCAGTTCTCTCTGGCAAAAAGGAAAAGCTGCTTTCAAATTCCACCTACATCAGCACCAGCGAGAAGTAACACCACAAAACCAGAATTAGTTCCAGTTTATATCAAGATTACTGAGGTTGAAGCCCTTGAAATTTCAATTTTCCAGTCAGGGAAATGAAGACAGTAACTAATACCTGCCTACCATAAGAAGGAAGTGGATTGACAAATTAACATTTGCTCAGTGTTCAAAAAGTTCTAGCTCAAACAATTCACATATTCTAAATTTGCCTCAAGTTCATCGTGTGCCCAATGCCAGTGATTTCCATCAACTTAAATCAAAAGATGTTTGGTCAGCTTTTTTATTTGCCTAGAGCACACTCTATTTTCTGCTGCTATGGCCAAACACAACACAGATGGCTTCCTTGGCACAGTCAGACACAGGTCTTCTTACCTGGCAGCAAAACCCCCATGCCAGTGCACCACCCAGTGCCTGAATGTATCTTCATATGTGAAAAACAAGAAACCACACGGAACCCAAGCTAAATTTCATTTCCCTTCCCACTTGCCAGCCTCCAGGAGCAAAGAATTTTTGCTTCAGGCTTTTTAATTAAAGCTTCCCTTCCACAGCCGCACTGTGTTAGCACTGGACCCACTATTTGGCTTGCAAGACACCTGTAGAGCCAAGAAATGTAGCCATGAAACACAGAAATGTGCCAAACTAGAAAGGGTAAGAAACATGGTGAGACTTCGGTCAAAGCAGACGAAAAAAGTTAGGCTGTATTCTCCATTGTCAATGCATATAAGAAGTACCAACAGAAGTGCAGAAAGGAGTGGGAATCCAGAAATCTGCTTTCAGAAATTATGAAAAAATAATCCCTATGTGACCTTAGTTAAGTCACCAAACCATATTCAAAATGGTTTAGCTTTACCTGCACTTCTGCACATTTCCAAGACACTTCAGTCTTGGTATCGAGTCGCTGACTGCTCGGGCTCTGGGTGTGCTTGAATGAGATCCCAGTTCTGCATAACCCTACTGTTTGACTAGTTCAGGACTCATAATACTAAAAAATCTGACAGAATACACTAACAACCACAAGTATCTTTCAAAAGACAAGTAGAGAAAGAAGTAATGTTCTCTATTATCAAGTACATTTTCCTAAAACTAACCTAAAGCAAACCAAGAGTAACACTCAGGAAACAACTCTCAGAGAGGTAACTATGTAGTTAGAGGCTACTCCTGTGCCGGTTTGGAGGTGTGCTTCAGAAGTTTATCTATAAAATTATTAGGAGTTAGGAGGTTTGCAGTAACATGCAACAGTCAATAGAAATAAAGTGTCTTCAATAGGTTGCCAGTTGAAACTAATAATCAGGTTAAATATCCCCATCACATGGGAAAACTAGCCTATTACAATGTTTTCTTGGGATTTTATGAAGCAAGTGACATGTGTTGGGAATTAACATTAATGAAAGAGAACCAAAACCTCATAATTTTGGAACAAAGTGTCCTGGAATGCAAGAGAAAAATTAGACCTGAAATCAAGATTCTTTTTCACAGCAAGTATTTCCCATCTTCTGCCAAAGACGACAAAAAGAACATAGCAGACTTAATGAAAAATAAGCCGAAGACCACAATCTCGGTACAAAATAGGGACATGGATGATACCTAAAAGTGAATTACAACCTTCTGGCTAAGTTGTTGTGCGAAAGAGGCCACACATGAAGCAACCACACGAAAGTTGGGACTGTAGTGCTGCAGGAAGCGGATGCGTGGAAAGGGCGAGACATCGAGGAGGGCTGGAACTTTTCACTGAGAGAAGGATACAGAACACCAAGTTGCCTCTGCAGCTGTGCATCGTGAACTCAAAAATATACGGACCTGTTTGTACCACACTCTTAATAAACTGGGAAGCATATGAAATAAAAGGTAATGCATAATGAGCATAATTAACAACAGAATTACAACACACTCTAGCTGATTGTCAAGACAACCCTTGCTTAAAGGAAAGCCCTGCTTCCTCAGCCCTCGCACACATTCCAATCCAGCTGGTCATACTTTACCCCAAGGCTACTAAGCAGTAGAAATTTACTAAATTTACTACAAAATGCTGCAAGGATTTATCTTTAGAGCAAACTAAAGTCCCTCCACCCCTAACCAAAACAGTTTTACATATCTGTCAAGAGTCAGGGCTGGGCCAGCCACTGAACGCTGACAGATGCTCTCCAATCCCCCTTCCTCCCCAAAACGGGAAAGGGAATGAAATAAGGCAGAGACTTACAGATTGGGAAAGAAAATTAAAACAGCTTTAATAAAACAATAATAGAACTAATAAAGAAAGACCAACAAGGCTGGTGAAGGGACTAGAGGGAAGGTCTTATAAGGAGAGGCTGAGGGAGCTGGGGTTGTTCAGCCTGGAGGGGACTCAGGGGGGACCTTATCACTCTCCACAACTACCTGAAGGGAGGTTGTAGTCAGGTGGAGGTGGGGCTCTTCTCCCAGGCAACTAGTGACAAGATGAGAGGGCGTTGTCTGAAACTGCACCAGGGGAGGTTGAGGTTGGATCTCAGGAAGCCCTTCCTCATGGAGAGGGTGCTCAGGCAATGGGATGCACTGCCCAGAGAAATGGTGGAGTTACCGTCGTCCCTGGAGGTGTTTAAGGAGGCTGGATGTGGCACTTAGTGCTGTGGTCTAGTCCATGTGGTGGTGCTGGGTCATAGTCTGGACTTGATGATCTTGGAAGTCTTTTCCAGCCTCAGTAACTCTGTGATTCTCTAATAAAAATAATGAACTATATACAAACATATACAAATCTAATATTGAACCCAATGTCCCCCCGATATCAATAACTCCTGATGCTGCAGACCAGGCAGCACCAGGGAAGCCCCAGGCTCAGCAGCAGCGGGGAGTTGGATACAGGAGCTGGATTTGGGAACTCAAGATCGGGATCAAAGAAAAAAGATTGGATGGAGTCCTCCTTGGACACCAGTCATTGAAGAAGGCCTTAAACCCCCTCATGTATATGGAATGAAATACTCTTGTTGGTTACCTGTCCCATCTGTTACTCACTGAAGGTGCAACCTTTTCCTTCCTTATGACCCCTTTTACTCACTGGCAGGGCACACAAGAGCCAGCAGTGACCTTGGTCGCTGTAGGAATAAGTCTGACCGAGATACTACACTACTCTTCACGTTGACACAGTGGCGGCAGCGCCCGACAAATGCCGCTGGGAGCCGCGGGGGGTGCGGTCGCTCCCCCCGCGGCTCCCAGCGAGATTTGTCGGGCCCGGGCGCTGTTCCCCCCCCTCTGGTGCTGAAAAAGGAACTGGTGAGGCCATGAGCTCGTTTATAGGGAGAGGAAAATAATAATAATCCTGTGAAGCGTCACCATAAGTTTAAAAAAAAAAAAAAAAAAAAAAAAAAGCACATCGGACACTTCATCTGTGTCATAAACTATCTAGAGAGTTCGACATTACAGTTTTTCCCCAGTCCCACATGTTTTTGAGAGCAGGGAACCAGTTCACAACATCCCAATATACTTTTGGATGAAAATTATCTGTTGGCTTTAAGAGATGAGACTTGAGATAGACTCATGGAATCCTAGAACAGTTTCAGTTGGAAGAGACCTTCAAGATCGAGTCCAACCTTTGTCCTGGCCCTGAGATGAAGCTTTAAGGGCCAGATGAGCATCAATAAAGGAATGAAACATTCTGTGTGTCTTGACACATTTAACATGAGGAAAGCAGAAACTACAGTAAGTTATTCCATCTTTTCAACAACAGTAATTCTAGAAATTATGGATACACTGTCCAATTTACCAAAGGTCTTAATGAATCTTATTACAAGCATCTAGAGTAAACTGAAAACAAGGAATTTCACTCACTGGTCTAAAATCCTAAATTGTTTTCATTTCAGGTGGGGACAAATATTTAAAGTTTTGCTCGGCAGTTGGAACATCTACTGGTCTAAATACGAGAAAAACTTGAAAATAAAGGATGGAAAAATCAGTTCAGATGTAGTATGCAATATTAAAATGCACTTTTATTCATTACGGGGAAAGCACCAAGAAGCCGACTAAGCACAAATGCTTTGACACAGCAGCAACCGTAGCTTAAGAAAAAGATTCGTTGAAACTGTTGATGGAAAATTCACATCTGCTAACAGTGACAAAAATAGAAAGGCAAGAAATAGCTTGTTCTTAATTCTTTTACTGTTTGCCAGCCAAAGTCTCTGTAGTTCAAATAACTTCCCCAAACTCTGCTTTTAAGCTGAATTGTATATATTCTTACATCACAAGTACTAAGAGCCTGTTTTCAATACGGTTTAACTTAACCAGCTGAGTACATATACTCCTCTCTGCACACTGCTGAGAGGTTTCTGTTGCTTGTGGGCTCTTATGCTGAGAAGAGGTTTAACCACAACATCATCACATAGTTCCATCAACTTAACAGAAAAAAAATGGCCTTTTCTTTTTCCTACCTCTCATGGTTCTTTGGCACCATTTCCAGCAGCTTTAAACACAATAAGTAGATCTTGAAAGACAGAAACTCCTTGAGAGACTTAACCCAGAGAAATTAGAAATTCTGAAGAAGAAGAGGGTAGGTTTTCTGATTATTTTTCCTTTCTGAAGAGAACAGACCTTATCTCCTGATGTGGTAACAACATGCTAAGAACTGTGATGAGACATCTGTTATCTGACAGACTACATTTGCACCTATTTTTATTAAATTCTTTCTCCAGAAATTTTATCTTCTCATTACAGTGCCACCTGTCTCCACAGAACTAATCTTTGCAATGCCATGAGAAAAGGAGGATAACAAAATTTCCCAGCGCCATATAGAGCTTGCCAAAAGTGTTTCAAAGAAACAAAAAATCCTTATGAAATTCCATTGAAACAGACTCTTCTCCCTCTCCAAGAACACACCGTTTTGTAATGCAAGGGATTCTAGGGTGCATAACAATATTTCTAGTGCTATGTATATATATCTAAATGCAGACATTATATATAAGCAGATCAAGTAGGTTAAATGACAAGCAATTATGGCACATGCCTGACATGTTACTCATGTGACATATTTTTAAATCTGTAGAGACTTTTAGTTATTACTATTACTTGAACCCTAGGACTAGAATCAGAGTCCCAGAGATTAAGAAGATAGTTCTTAAGAAGAGTAAAACAAACTCACTAGATCCCAGACAATCCCACACACTTTGAATTGTTGAGAATTCTTGCAACAAACAATACAGAGAGCTGTAACTCAGTGTTAGATAATAACTTCTGTTCAGGTTTGAAGGTCACGGCTGTAGATGCTCTGAAGAAACAAAGCCCCACTGAAGCCTGTGTGGTACATGGAGTCAACAGGATGATTTTTATCCCAGTGTACCAGTAACAACTGACATTTTATATCAAGTCATTTCATCTCTGTGCTTTAGTCTCCCATTTGCAAAACACAAATGGGACAATTCGGTCCCCATGTGTTGCCTGATCTGGTTGAGAGGCGTCCCTGCCCATGACAGGGAGGTTGGATTAGATGATCTCTAAGGTCCCTTCCAGCCTGGGCCATTCTGTGATTCCATGATTCTATGATTAAGAGTATAGTCTGAAGACCTGCAGGTTTTGCTGTAGACTTAAGTTATTGTCCCCTCCTGCACCTTGCTTTTTCTCACTTGACCACACACAAAAGACACCACAACAGGCTGAACATGAACAAGCTGCTTTTGGCGAGGTTAACCAGATCACTTCAGACCATCTTCAGCAGCACATCTGAATGTGTCCTAAAATATTTACTTGAGGAAAACTCAGCCCTACTCACATTCAAATGAGCACATTTTCTACTACTGGCTGAGCCTGGTTTCTGCATTGTGATGGACAGGATTTCCAAAATTACCCCTATGAGTCTTTTTAAAAGAAATCTTAAACTTTTAGAATTATTTTTCCTGTCTATTTTTACTTTCCTTCCTAACAAGAATAGTAGTAGCTACCTCACACATACCACCTGAATAGCTTTTATATCCTGTCTTTTTGATTAGTCTTTCCAATACCTCTCAGGTGTTGCCCTGTCCCTAAACATACATATTTTAATTTCTCTAAATGATCAGTGCCTTCATCCTCCTGTTGACTCATTTTTACACAATGCTTTAATTACTCATCAGATAATCTGGCAGAGAAATTCCTGGGCTATATCCTGGGTGTGCCACCCCACAGCAAGAAAGAAGCTCGAAAGCCAGCAATAATCATTTTTCCACAGGAAAGATATCAACTGGAAACCAAGCCAGCTATTTTCTGATAAGCATCAGTAGCTTTTCACCCAGAAGTGAGGAGTTCTAATGGGACTTTATCTACACTACCACAAATCACTCCATTTACTTTATTCCAAATTAGTTTTGACTGAGGAAATTAATCCTTTAAAGATAACATTTGTGGTCATAACCACATACTCTCTAGGACCTCACACATCCAAAGTTGTTGTGGCTTCCTTTAAATAAGTGTCCTCAGTGTAACTCTCAACTCAGGCAGTATTTCTGTTGCTCAAGCATTTCCCAAAAGGGCTATAAAACAGCCAAACAACATTGCTTGTTAAAAAGTGATCAGGTTGATATTCCACGTTTTTTACAGGCATTAAAAGCTTCAGGACAACTCAAGAGTTGGCCGTAGAAATAACCTAGTGGCAGAAAAGAAGTTATAAATAGTTGTTCTATTTGAGATGAGGGTGGTTTTTGTTGTTCTTTTCCCTTGGGGAAAAAAATCCACAACTGTGGTATTTAGGGCAAGACCTCACAGCTTCTAACTCCAAGCTAAAAACTTCTGCTAGTGTGGACTCCTCTTGGAAATTGGACATTTATATTGATTACACAACAACAGCTTCTGTCTAAATTACATGACTTCACAAAAGTTTTTTTCCCCATTGTAAAAACCCCTGTCTTTTTATGATCTCTTCTCCCCACCTCAAAGTCCCCTCCCAAACTGCTTTTATCTCTCTGCCTCAAGTTGCTATAGGACATTTCTGTATGACCAACAACAAGTGTTCATTGGGGAGGGATTTTTTACAAGAGTGTCGACTGATAGGACAAGGGGAAATGGGTTTAAGTTGAAGGAGAATAGATTTAGATTAGATCTTAGGAAGAAATTCTTCAGTTCGAGGGTGGCAAGACTTTGGAATAAATTGCCCAGAGATGTTGTGGTTGCCCCCTCCCTGGAGGTGTTCAAGGCCAGGTTGGACAGAGCCTTGAGCAGCCTGATCTAGTTGAGAGGCGTCCCTGCCTGTGACAGGGAGGTTGGATTAGATGATCTCTAAGGTCCCTTCCAATCTAGGCCATTCTATGATTTTTATGCTAAACCTAATGGCTGCTTGGAATTCAGATATGGGGCACAGCTCCCAGGCTGTCAGTTAATGATGACTTCCAGCCCAGTTTTCTGCAAGTGCGTCTCACTAGAACACCATCTAATTAAAGATCCACTATGGTGACCAGGCTTGATACCCTTGATATGTATGTTGATTTAAGCTACAAAAGAAGACAGAGGAGGAAAAAAGAAGTGGAAACAGTCACAGCTAGGAAATAATTCCTAGCAAGTCCTTTTCAGGGCTTTCAGCCACACTATAAATTCTGTAGAGCAAGAAAACTCATTATCATTTAGTACAATAGTATGTTATACCACTAAAGAAACTGAGCAATGCTTGACTATCCTAGAAAAGGTGAAAACCAACCAAACAAAAAATTCACCAAATCTTTGCTGCCTTGGGAAAATATTTAAGTGTTACAAAGTATTCAGCAGTTGATAATAGCGACAATGCTCTGAGGCTCCCTAAAACTTTTTTTTCTGGTTATTTGTTCCACCTTCTTTTGCTCCAGTGGTTGTGGACATATTTTCATAGTTATAAATAGCAAAGAACTTCATACTCTGATATGATCATTCCGTTCAGTTCTAAAGCAAAAAAAAACAACCCCAGCAACAACAAAAAAATACAAAACACACTGAAACAAACACAAACCCAATGGGATGTACATATAATTAGGAAAATGGTACTATCTATTTTAACTTGTACTATTTTTAGTTATTAATTATTAAAGGAGACTAATTTTACCAACTATAAAACAGATTCCCGTGCAGTTTTGAATCAGCTGACTGCTCACTGACAAAAAGAATCAAGAATGCAATAATCCTGATCTTGCAATACTGCAGACGAACTGAGCTCCCACGGTTTAGGCTCAAGTTGCTAAAGCTTCTATCTCTGCATTTTATAGCACCACCAACTTGTGTGGGACTGCATATCCATACTTCCTTTTCTACAGTAGAATAGCTACCTTACACACACCTTCTGATGAAAAACAGACTCCAAACCACTTCCATAAAGCAGTAAGGAAAACAGATGCATCTGATTTCTAAATATCTTAAAATCTTTACACATACGCTGTCTGGGTAGTGTATCTTTAGTGATTCACTGGTTTGAGTAGGCTCTAATCCATACGATCGCACCAAACGGGGCCATCATTTGGCCTATCAAAATTTAATGCTGTGATTACTAAGACAAAGTACACACAGATTGAAGAAGTTTGTCTATTTTCAAGGTGAAATTCTAGCTCAAAGTCACAAGCAAAGATTCCGAGTACAGCTCAATAGGATTTCATCCTTTTAATCTAAACATCTTACAGATATATGAAAGATTTCTTTACTGCAATTCAACATAATTCAATGTCATTTGCTCTACAGGGGAGAGAATCCCCTGGAGCATTAGTAGATTAGTGTACCCTGCTCCTCCATTCATGACTGTATAAAACGTATAAAAGTCTCCAGTGAAAAGCCTGACTAACTTTTAAACCCAGGGAAATTGGACATCAACCACTGAGACCTACACACATCACCTTTCCAGTAACATTCAGTAGAAAATACTACCTCTTTAAAGTGTTTTAGCATGGAAAAGGGAGCCAGTGAAGCAGCTGAATAGCATTCCATATCTTAAGCACATCCTCCAACAAAACAGGGACTCCAGATGACCTTGTAATTTATGCAGCAAGAAATGAAAGAATGACAACCAATACGAGAAGGCTCTCTCCTGAAAGATGGGTTTTATCCAAAGCCTACTCCTTAGATCAGTGGGAGTCTTTCCATCAGCTTCCAGAGGCTTTGGGCCATAGGCCATACAAGAAGTCCTACAGGTGGACCAAAATACAGAGACTATAAGGGAAAAATATTAAAACCAACAAAACTGCTGCTTAAAAAGCAAAAGTTTGACGCCTTCCCAGATGACACTGAAGTATCTTGTGCAGTTTCCTGCCGTAAAAAGGCCCTCAGATCAATCCTGTGCACCAAGAAAACAAATACAAAGAACCATACCATACATTTATTTCTCCAGAAACCCAGGTCAAGGTGAATTACCAATGTTCAAGTGCTGAAAATTCAAGGAATACATAAACTGTCACCAGAATGCACCGACTCCTAAATCCATCTGCACATTTCCTATCAGACATGGTCATCCACACATGCAGCATATGCATATCAGAATACACATATACCATAGTTTACCCACCTGTGCTATTTTAATGCCAAATATCTTTAATACTACAAGGTCCTAGTCCTCAGGTCAGACCTTGCAAATGTCTGCATGGACTCACATTTGTTCTGCCATATCAATCTTTGTCACGAAACAAAGATTTTTGTGTTTAAATACTCTAGCTGGAATAGAAATTAGGGTTGTGCTGAGCTTTACCAATACATGCATCTTGTCTTTAAAAAGCTGTGCGTATAAATGGTGAAAATAAAAAAAAATAAAAAAATAAAATACAAAAATGAGTGAACCTCAGTGATTACCTCTGAGGAATCTGAAGTCAGTTGAAGTGAAAATTTGAAATTAGTTCACCAAGTTAAATGTTTTGGTCAGAATTCTTAACTTCTAGATTTCCAGCAGCTGAAGCTATCAGATGTCCAGAACTTTCAGACAAATTGCCTCACTCTATACAACACTCACATCTGACACATCCCACACGCTGCCCTTAGTCCTGTGCAGGCACATCTGAATTCTCCCGGGCCATCAGCATGCACATGAACACATAGTCTACTCCTTCAAGCTGATGTTTGCCAACATAAAAATCCTCACAGAACTGAAAAGGTTTTGCATGAAAAGATAAAAGTTAATCTTAAATCCTAATTCAACATGACTTTCGAATGCAGATAATTCAACTGAAAGGCTGAAAGCTGGAAATGTGCAAATGTTCTCTCCTTAATTATGTGCAAAAAAGTAGACCAGCACTGGCTGAATAGTAAAACTGAAAGATTTAACTGGCTAATAGAATTAGCAAGAACAATTTTGATCTCTAATAGTCATGCTCTGCTATGTTTTAAACATAGTTTCTGGTTTACCTCTAATGGTGAGACAGTTTGAAACTCCTGAAAATAACGAAGTCTGTCTGAATTTTAAGAATCTGCTTATGCAAATGGACCTCTGTGCTGAAATGCTTTTTCAGCATTTAAGAGGTTCCTGAATCTAGTTACATCAAATGTAGTTCAAGCACACAAATAGGGGCATATAACCTTTTAGGCAGAGCAAGCACAGAAGCCTTCATTTTTTGCCGGTTTTCCGTTTTATAAACTTCAGTCTGCAGCCACACTGAGTCAGTTGATGAGTTGCATAAAAAGCAGAAACACAAGGACAAACATGTGATTTCAGAGGAGAAATTAAGTGAGGCAGTTTATATAATACAGAACAGATCATTTTACTGCTAGAAATAGTGGTAACATCCGATACAAAATCAACTACCTTAGAGGAAGAGTAATCTTAAAGATGAAAGGGTAGACAATGTCCATCAACGAACTAATACAAATCCTGACTTTATGAACAGAAGTAATTTATAGTGCTACTGTAATTAGTATTCCTAATAAGTAATGCAATTATTTTAAATAATGCAATTAATTTTACCTTTTACATTAAGTATATAGTAGCAAAAACATGTAGAAAGTTATGCTTTCTACAGTTCCAAAGCCAAGGTGAAAGTCCACTGCAATAAACTACACCACCAGCCCCGGGATTTTTAACTACATTAAAGTCGAGACATCATGGAATCCACTTGGAGCCATTCCAGACTCTCTGCTCCATCACTCAGCCTCTAATCAGAACCAGTTGAGGGGAACCTGACTGTGCAGCTCTGACTCAAACCTTTGGCATGCACAGAATAAACAGAAAGTAGCAAATTATTAATTTAAAAAACAACTCTTTGACAGAGGTGATACCTTAACAAATACAAGGAGATTTCAAAAGGATGTATGCATATAAATTCCCCTGTTGCTAAGGAAAGGAGACATTATATACACAGTACGGGAAGGCTCCAGGGCTCAGCACACCTTTTACTTTCCCCACCTCCCCCTCCCTCTTTCTTTCTACTAATTGTCTAACTATGTATGTCTGAGGCAAGAGTTTGTCACAGTTTTCCACGCAAGAAGCCAAGTGCAGTAGCAATATATGTGAAATATCTGGGATATCACAGCAAAACTGGCATGCAAGAATCGCAGGACCACAGAATGTCGGGGGTTGGAAGGGACCTCAAAAGATCATCCAGTCCAACCCCCCTGCCAGGGCAGGATCACCCAAAGCAGGTCACACAGGAACGCGTCCAGGCAGGATTTGAATGTGTCCAGAGGAGACTCCACAACCTCCCCGGGCAGCCTTGCCAGGGCTCTGTCACCCTCACACTGAAAAAGTTTTCCCTAATGTTTTTGTGGAACCTCCTATGCCCCAGCCTGCATCCATTGCCTCTTGTCCTGTCACTGGACATCACCGAGAAGAACCTGGCTCCGTCTTCCTGACACTCATCCTTCACATATTTATAAACATTAATAAGGTCACCTCTCAGCCTCCTCTTCTCCAAGCTGAAGAGCCTCAGCTCCCTCAGCCTTTCCTCAAAAGGGAGATGTTCCACGCCCTTCATCACCTTTGTGGCATGAGTTCAAAACCTAAAACTAGTACCTGGACATAGGCCTTGCCTACCATACATCACAAGAGAAGCTTTCTTTTAATTACATATTCTTCCTTCTCCTCAGACATATTTACTGCAGTACGCTCCAAGCTTTAGCTGCATAGTGAGCAGTCTGCAAATTGTCTGCAAAACTATTCTCTCACAGCAGTACATGAAGTGCCCTTATCACTCATGCACTACCAAAAGAAGGTGTTCCTCAGAATTGGCTGTTGTGAACTGACTGTTACGAAAACAAAGAGACACACTTTGAAACGAAATCACTTCCCTGATGGAAACGAAAAAGGAACAGCTTGGCACAGAATTCCTCCAGTCTCTCTATCCCCAGCAGTGACTTTTGTAGAAAATTAATCACATCACAACAGAATCGGATCCAAACTGAATTTTGAACTTAACTCAGTTTTCCCACAAACTTCCTTAGCGGTGGAAAATCGTATTTCCCCAAGCCCCTACGTGCCGCTCCACTCCGTCCAGCAACTGCAGATCTCCACAGAAGCACATGTTCCTCCTTAGTGACCTGATGTTCCACTCTCCCCTTGGCAGGGCTTGCAAGGCACACCACATGTCTGCTCACAGACATGTATTAGCGGGGTGTTTACCTCCAGTTGACAAGATGATGAGACAGACTGTAAATACACAAATACAAGCATGTTCCATCCTCAAATAGTACACTTTGAAATATCTGGGATGGGCAGAGGGGGAAGTCACTTTGTGTCCCTTATCCCCGAGAGAGGGAACCTGGCCGAAAAATCACAAGACTGGAAAGAAAAATTCTTGCAATCTCACCTAATTACGTGAAGCCTAGTTCCAAAGCTTCAGAAAGGGAACTCAAGTTTCCAGAACTGTGGGCCTCAGAACTGAATATTGAGAGCTGACAGTGCTGTGAATATCTTCTGTTATTTCTTTGTCACTACAGAGCGATGCACTTAATCTAGATGCCTGACACGAAAACCCTTAAACCATTATGAATTTTGTTGCTATGGCATGCACACATAGGTATACACACTTATATCCTGCAAAGTACTTATTTGTCTGGCAGGCTGGAAAATATAGGACAACAGGGGAATCTTTCTGGATGAGTCACTACAGGAGTGCTTAGAACCTTCCAGGGCCATCTGGGTATTCTTCTGGCTTAACGTATCTCAGTAAAAACTGTAGGGTTCGGTGTAATCTTAAGATTCTCTTTGCCTTGGCAGCCTTCCACCTTTGTGAGGTAAAGACTGAGGTTTACAAGAGCAATAGAGGAAGAATGACTAGTAAGTTATCCTCAATAGCTCCCTAACCTCCTCCATTTCTTCCCCTCTTGGTTCTCATAATTTCCTTCCCCACCGTTCCTCAAAATGCACTTTAATTACTTCATCATGGCCAAACAGAACCACAAAATCCCTGTTGACTAGTCTACCACAATAAAAAACAAACACATGCACACATAAATACATACACCCACTATAACAACCCCTTCAAATCCAGAGCTTAGAGTGATTTAAGACATTCTAAATATAGTACAGACTGTGGCTGAAAACCCCACGAGATTTATTTTTTCCAATCTAGGAAATAAAGCTTTCATCAGCCTGAAACTCCAGTTCTAATAAAAGAAGGGAGTGCCTTTCACTTAAGGTTACCACTAATGCCTCAGGTGGTGCTGAGCAGCAAAGGTTCAACAAAGACCCTTATGGATGAAATCTTTAAAGGAGATCCACAGCTTGGTTAGCAGGAGGGAATCGAAAAGACTTCTAAGACTATTGAAGACAGTTTTGCACGAAGATGCAGCTCTATTAACTGTGACTGCAAGGACAAACCCATCCCATTCAGCTGCCCTTGAAAGGCAAGATACCTCCTCTGGCTAACAGGAGACTAGAGAAAGCATGAGCAAAATAACACTGTTGAACCTCCTAGAGCTCGGTGTGCCAGTGCTCTAAAAATATATGTGAGCAGATTCTCAAGCTAACAGCAGGTATCATCCTATTGAACAGGAGCTCTGATGGCTTCAGCCAGCTTTAGCCCGATGAATGACCTTTAGCAGGTCATTGAAGTTTCTTGTACATTTTGCCTATCCTGTCTAGGCTATAAGTACATCATGGCCATGACTGCCTGCTTAGACTGTTCTGAAAATGCTTCTGGAAGTGGAGGCTACCACATGGGGTTAATAAGACAGCTAAAGAAAATCATAAAAGTATAAACAATTGGGCTATTCCTCTTCAGTGTCTCTTACCAACTTTTCTAAGCAAGAGAAAGTACATCTAACTGCTTCATGGATCTATGCTTGGCGAAGAGTTTCTAAGAACAGGGAGGACCATTAGGTTACCGAACACCCAGAATCTACTAACTGAAATCAGGAGGACGTGCTGAGTTTAAGGTGACTATCAAAGAAAAATCAGGCTTTCAGCACAAGGACAGTGAAGAGAAAGTTAACCTCAGTGAGTGACATTTCAACATTTTGAATTCACCCTGTAACTTGAGTTTTCATGGTTTCTCTGTCTTGCAGTATTACAGCTCAATTTTTAAGGGCCACATACAACTGATCTTCTATATTAAACTAAAACAGAGGACAAGCACAGACCTGAAGTCCTCCTCCAAAGCAATGCAAAGGAGATAAATAGCATGGAGCTCTGACTAGCATCAGCTGAGGACTAGCAAAGCAATAGGCAAAAACAGCAAATGAGAAATGCACCAGTACTTGGCTCCCTCAAATGAGAACTCATCCTGGTTTAGGAGCCTCCATCAGCAAGTGGCTTCTTGCTGTACCTTTGACAAGGCTGATGTTAAAAACCTAGTCTAAGCACTGCCACTCTCCCAGCAGATCTCTCACCTATGAAGCAACACAGACAAGCTACGCAGCTCACTTGCCTGTAGCTGGCTCCTGCAATCAAAAAGTTTCCATTTCTAGTGCTGGCTTGCGATCAGGCCAAAATGAAAGCAGGATGTATTCCCCTGCTGCTGAATGTTTTGTCTGCCTGTTCCTTAACCTCACTGATGTAAACTCTGTACTTTTTTTTTCTTCCCCCCCTTCAGTGTTTAATTTCTATTTTAGCCTAATGGCTAGCTCTGATGCCGGTTTGCTTTTACTTTGATTTATTGCCAAGCTGTGTCCGAAAACGTAGAGAGATGATGGAAATGTTTAAAAACATATTAAAAGCTATTAAAACTTATTGCTTTTGCATGTTACATGGGTTGTTTCCTCCCCTGAAATGAAGCTGATGTTTTTTGAACATTATTCTCCTTTATTCTGCCCCTCCACCTGCCCTCCCACCGTGCCATGGTAATATACAGGTGTTATTGTTTGATGGGATGTTGTCTGAGATCAGATCATCCGAGTTTGCCTAAAGGAAAGAAAACAAACAAGAAAGCCTCATTTCTCGTACAAAACATAAGAGTTTTATAGTGCAAAAGGGTAGCTGCAAAATGGGAATTGTTTTCACCCAGTTTGCACTCATATGTGGCAACTCCCCATCCCTGAGGCTAGGCAAGAACAAACTGCTTGTGAGTTCCAACTAATAAAACATTGTTCCATCAGCTCCCATCAGGGGACAATTTCACTCAGACTAGTTCTCAGACATCATAACCAACAGTGCACACCTGTGCTGAAAAGGTCAGGGCTCATGAGGAGCGGCACACTTCCTAAAGCCCTTCACCTTCTTTCCCCTTCTAGGATACTTGGGTATCAAGGATGGGGTTACATGGGAATCTGCTTCATTAAATCATTTTCTGCCCTGTAGCTGGTTATACTTGCTGCTACTATCTTTGCATTTCGTTACTGCTGCAGTCCTCGGTCACTGGAAGGCTCAGTAGAGCAACAGAATGGACTTCAGGAGATGAGAATAGTCCTCTCCATTCGTAAATTAGTCAAAGCATGGGAACTGAAGCTATTGTGGCTCTACCCCCTTCTGCTGACTGGCTCTCCTAACATCAGATTTAATGCTGCAAATCTCAGGCTTTCAAATCTTAATTTAGACATAAAGTAAGAAACAGTGACAGAATTTTGCCCAATTTTTCATATAAGTAATAAGAGAAAACCTGCTTAGGAAGAGCAAATCCATAGAACTTAAAAAAAAAGTAATAATTACAGTCTCTCATGCCTTTGTAGGAACTGTAAAGAAAGCTAGTGGGCTATACGGAATTACTCCACTGATTTCAGTAGTTGTTTTTGATTTACAATCAGTGTAGGTGAAGATATCAAGAAGACAGAAGGTAAAGGTGAAGCTTCAGGGAAAATGGCAGAGGCTGCTCTTATGGCAGATGTGTGGCTATGACAGTGAAAACCTAAAGTTCTAGTAGAAGGGTAAAACTATCCTGTACAGAAGACAGTACTAGCCCCAGGATTAGCCTGATGCTGTTAGGCACACAGAAAGTAAGCAAAGACCTCACCACCTTCTTCTGTAGCCTTCTCTTTGTAGCACCATATTTATAGTTAACTAATGCAAACAGAGCAGAACACACTCCAGAAATACACACTCCACTGTGTACATACTGTTGCCACTGGAGAGAAGATGAAAGAGCAGGTCACTTCAGAGTTATTAGTCAGGTAATGCAATGACACCATTTAAAAGCTACAGAACTGAAAGCACACCAGAAAGAAGCTATTGGACTTAATTTAAAGAGATTGCCAACCTTAAAGGTCCCTCTCCCTCATTTTTCACCCCAAAGGAAAAAAAAAAAAACCAAACCCCAAAATAAACCCAGGCTAGTTTTCAAGATGTGCACTCTGAGTAAACAACTGGCTGTGAATGAGGGTACTGGGGGAATATCAAACTGATTTGGTTCTTCAGGTGCTTGGTAGCAGGCAGGAACAGTTTGCATCTACTGCATAGTGCGTGCAGCTACTCTGCAATGAACAGAGATGGTGAATTCTGCAAGAAAGGAGTTTCTCAGAGGCCTTTGCTGAGTGTCAGTGTTGATATCAAATATCGGCTTGTTTGAAACAAGCAGAACTGAAGTTCCATTTCCCAAAGCTGCGCATAGGACGAGTTGTCTGGGTCCAAAGAGATGGCAAAGCAGGGAAAAGGGATTTCGGTGTTATGTGATCACGTTAAATGCCAAAGCACCTCTTCCTTTATGCACATACAACCACTTACTATGAAGCACTGAAAAGTAAATCGTTGCATAATCCCAGTACTTCCATAAAAAGTTCACAATTTAAAGTACTACTGCTAAAATGTAGTCATGAAAATCAATTGTAAAACACTTTGACTCAATGCGACAATAACCTACTTTATAAAACCAGTAACAAGTAAATGGAAGGTAACAAGAGTACATTAAGACAACTACTTAGCTGTGTCTCTTTAAATCACTGCATGATACAGCTTGGATGCAGACCAGGTTCTCTTTTTCCCTGTTGTTGGGTGGTAGCTGTTTAGCAGCCATAGGTATTTTTCCACAACAATTCAGAGTAGTAGGAAATATCCAAGCTCCTTGGAAAAAATTCTTCACCTATTCCACTCAATTTTGCAAAGAAATGTACCTCAGATGCATTCTTGTCATACTCTGTCCCTCCCAAGCCCAGACATGCACTCAACACTAAGACTCATGAACTGAATCCAAAAGCAGAATTCTGCCTCAGATCCTCCCTTTGAAATAATCTCTTCTCTAATGGCACTGATGCTGCAGCTGGGGTCCTTCTAATTACTGAATGCCAGTACCTTTGTGAAGAAAACTAGCAGGTGTGAAATGGCTTTTAAGCTACTACAAGGCAAAAGCTTAGTAAGAACCAACAGCTAAATATTAAGCCAGAAAAAGAAAAGTTAAAAAGAAGGCACAATTTCTTAGCAGAGATGGTGAACAAACTTTGGAACACAACATCCAAACAAGTGGCATGGTCACTCCAATACTCCAGGAGGTGAGGTCAGCACCTCTACCTCAACATCTGGAGATTAAGTGCCTTCAGAAGTAACGCTTTAACAAAAGAAGTTATACAGAACCAGCAGGAAAATGTAGTCTGCAACACGTACTGTCTCCATCTGATCTCTTCCAAGAGCTCCCTGTAGCTTAAGCTTTGTGAAGTCCTTCTTCTGCCTTCCTTTCAAGCTCAGGCATTTGCTTCTGGAAAGTAAAACCTCGACAAGAACAATGGAGAGTCATAGTTTTGCTAATTTGAACAAATGCGAGTCTGGCCAAACTAAAGAACTATTCCCTGGTGCTCAGTGACAATTATGGTTTTCCTGAGGATTTGGTCAGCTTTGGAAGGCCATACTATACATTAGTCCACCTCCTCAGGCTTTGCTAACCTCTATGTTTCCTTAGTCATCACTATACTCTCCACGGGGAGCTCCCAAAGCCACCCAGCTGTCTGATGCCCTTCCTCTTGCCAGCCATGACTTAATGACAGCCTGCTCACTGGCACTTCCATTTCAATAGCAATCAGCAATTCTTGTATTTGCCTTGCGGGCCAGGTTCCAGCTGTACAGTTCTGTACACACTGTGCACACCAGTTTGGTTCAGAAGTCCATACCCACATGTCATTTCCAGCATACCCACAACTGGCAAGCATGTTTCCAGAGAAATAAGGAGGACAGGAAAGAAGTTCACCGCTCAGCTCCAAAGTTGAAGGGTAGCAATAAAGCTGAATTACAGTAGTACAGTTGGTTAATTTATGCAGCATTCTTTATCTGTCCTCCTAAAACCCCATAATGAAAAAAACCCAGTGTTTCTTTGGGCCATATTTAGATGTTTTATAAACATAATTTCAGATATTATCTTGAGTTGCCCTGAGTGAGCACCCTAGGGTAACAAGGAGACACTAGCTGTAGCCCTCCAAGATGTGTAGCACTCGGGAACACGACACAGCTCTGGTACATCGGAAAGCTGATGGTGTTTTATTGCCACAGGTTCCAGAGCCTCACACAAGGTACCTTTACACTTCATTACCTGACATTGCCTGTGATCATCTCCACAGGTCTTACAAATTCTGTTCAGTCTGAGCTAACGATAGAAAGCGATACCTGGCCTTACCTCTTGCGGCTTTGTTAAGCCAGGATTTGTCATCATTTACAAGAGGCAAATGTCAATACAAGTCAAGTTACCTCCATGTTCAATATCCTTCAGTCTGCCACACTTGAACTCTGTGTAGCCAGACTGTCTCTGTTACAGTCATTCTATATGAATTTTTCAATTAGTTAGCAGTTAATACTTACAGACTCCATTACTTTTTTCCTTCCCCTTGTCCCTTATCTCTTTCAGCCCATAGACAAGATATTACCTCTTCATTCACTCAAAGTGGGCAATGGGACTTGCTTTCTCTTATCAAAACTACGTGGGCTTTCTATTTCAGAATAGCACACAGACACTTGGGCTCTACCTGCACTGAGAATAAACAGAATTCCACTTTTCTGCTTAGAGTCAAGGGCTACCCTCTGTGGCCTAAACACATATTGCAGAGCAAAGCACAGCTACAGAGACAACTTCTTCAAGCTTTCCTGAAATGCATAATCTCAGATTATTACATTAATTATGACTGCACAAGGTAAGTGTGAACAGTTAACGTGCTCTCTTGCAAAAAAAAAGGTCCTTTGGACAGAAGCTTGCAGCTCAGCTGATTCCAGTACCTAGAACTACTACATACAGAATTCTACCTTCAACCATATGGCAAGGTGTATCTTCTTTTATAATTGGTAGTTGCAAAGATCACATTCAGCTCAGGGGAGACAGTATTGTAGAATAGAATCATAGAATACCCTGAGTTGGAAGAGACCCATAAAGATCATCAAGTCCTCCTCCTCACAGGACTACCTAAAACTAAACCATATGACCAAGAGTGTGGGTTTAGTTTTTAACAACCCTTTTTCCTACTGCAGTTGACAAGACAGTATTTTCTTTAAAAAATGGTCATGTGTTTTAGGCCCAGAGTACAGCAGAAATATGCATGGAGGTGAGAGTACCACAGAAGTTCTTATATCAAGACCAAATATTCCCAGAATCTACCAGAAACTTTGGGTGTTTCAAGTATGGATGACAACCTCAAGACCCACTGCCAGTGAAAATGAGTGGAGCAAAGTCAAACTTCAGGGGAGGCAGTGTTGCACCCTCAGAGTACAAATCTTTAGGCAGGATAGAATAAGCAGTTGAGTCTAATTCAGAAAAAGGGTATTTGGCCATCCAGAGACCTAAGATAGGTTTGAAATTTTCTCCCGTCCACCAGAGGCAACTGCTTGAGAAGTCAAATCATGAAGGCAAAGACAAAATTCAGTTCTCTTCTGAAGTTCAAAGTGTCTTTTTACTCCTACCAAGCCTGCTGTTTTAAATGCCTACTTAGACAGAACAACAGAGATCTGATTAACTGACGATTAAATTAAAGGTGTGACCTTCCACACCCAGTTTACATGGAATTGAACTCCAACCTGGACAATCAAGTGACCCAAGCCTACACTTACAGAATGAGCAGATACAGGCTTAAGCTACCTGGGTATAGTCTATGAGAGAGTTAAGAGTATCAAGTATGCTGCATGCACAGATCAGTGGGAACTTTAAAATATTTCTGTTTTAAGGAGCAGATTTTTTATTCCCAGATGTATTAGGCTAAATTAGATCTAATGCATAGATTTCTAAGAGAGCGGGGCTGAAGAATAGCTCTATATATGGAAAGCTCCTGTAATGCAGATAAGTAATTTTTCCAAAATGAGAAGTTGACAAGACAGACAGCAAGAATTTTGGCAGAAAAGAGATCTTTTGTAGAAGGGCAGTCATTTATCTCTATTTTCCTTCTACAGCTCCAGGAGGAGCAACAATCACTAGGATTTACAACTAGCCATAAATATGCTTAATACCACTACACTCCTAAAGCAGCGCAGAAGGGACCACACCATACACTAAGGATTTGAGACTTCTCAAAGCAAGCTCAGAAATCCATACAAAAAAAGGTACTAGCATTCAACAGCTCAGACACACCTGAAAATGACTTATACTAACCTGCTGCCTCTGTGATAACACCAGGTTACCAACAGCTTTGTTTCAAAGCTTTTTGGAAGGGCTCCCTTCCTCCCATCACTGGTAGCTTTCCTCCTTGGATAACAGCCAAGGTTTCAAGGACAGCAGGGATGAAACAGTAACTCAAGTGAAAACAAATTCACTTGAACCGAACAAAGGCACCCTCACACACTGCCTTCCCAGTGGAGCCAAGGTTTCTCATTTCCTTGGTGACTTCCAAGTTATGAAGCTCCCATCCTGTTAACTAGAACAACATTTCTTTCAGAAGTACCCAGCTGCTGCTGCCAGCTTTGGCCATGTAAACTCATGCAAGCCTTGCCTTCCAGCTCACCCACTGATCAGATTAACCTTTGCCCGCACCAATTTTTATCATCCTAACATTTCTATTTCTCCAGCTTTAGGGTTATGTAACTCACAGGTTCTGCTTCCATTTCAGGATCTCTATGTTTCAGTTCCATCTGTCACTGGCCAGAATTTCCCATAATCAGGAAAACCACGCAGCCATTGTGTCTTCTAAGAGACAATATTGGAAGGAGCAAAGGGTAGATGACACTGCAAGGTGACTGAGAACCCCACTGTACCTGCTTAGAGAATTAAACTCTGTGTTCCCAGTCCTTTGGAAAGCCCAAACAGAGAGAAGCAGCCAGCACCCACTGAATCACTACTTCTATCTGGCCATTTGTTTTGAACAATCTTCTACTAAAACATAAGTTGCGTAGCACAGAAACAAGCCACTTCCACTGAATTACCACTTAAGTCTTCTAATAATATTGTGACAGGGTTTTGTGGGCCCAGAAAACAGACAAATAAGCCCATGCAAGTAAAGAATTTAGAAGAGCTCAGTTTTAGTGAAGTGCTTCCCAAAATCCAGCTGTGAGTCTGTTGCTATCAGTGTTGGCCTCAGCTGCTTGCTGGTGCACTCCAGCTGTCTCTACTTAGCTGTAGATAAAATCAGGTTTATTCCTAAATGGAGAGATACTTTGTCAACTTTTAAGCCAATACAAGTTACACACAAATAGTTCAAAGCCTCACAAACAGAGAGGTTATTCAGGTGTCCACAGTTTCTTACAAAGCATCATTACAAAGATTACAATCTGCTAAAAGCACAATGAACTGAAAAACTGGCTGCAGCTGTATGGCAGAGTAAAGCTACTTCCTCGTACAAATGAGCACAGCTTGCCAGATCAGGACAAGGAGACGGGAGAGCCACACGACAGAGAGAAGCAGCTGACTGGACAAGGCCTCCATCATGGTCAAACACCGCTGTTGCAGCAGTGAAAAAAGGTTGGTCAGAACACAAAAGCCATGAAAGTCATTCTATTCAGGACTGACATTTACTTACATAATTCTACAAAAGTTAATCTCAGGAAGCTTCACTTCCATTTTTGCCTCTTAAGTTTTTTTTTTCTACTCCTATATGTCCTCTCCTCCCATATCTTCTGTTTGTTTTCCCTCCTACGTCCCACATTTTCTTCTCTGCTGGTAAAATAAACAAGAGACAGAGCAGCTTGTGACATTGCCAAGCTTTCCAACACTCAAGTTTCATGACAGGGTTTCATGAAAGAGAATACTTTTCAGTCTAAAAACCCTTAGAGAAGTCCTTTCTCTAGTCCAAGATCAGCAGCCCGTATTGTGCCAATATTGTGCCAAGCAAGGTAACAAGAGGCACACAGCAGGCACTTCCTCCAGCTACCCATGTTACTGGTTCTGTGTCCAAAGAAGGGGATGCAACTTTTCCTTACGCTTATAAGAAGCCCACTAGGGCAGAAAACTGAGCCAACAGACTGCACAAGTGGAAAAGAATCAGACCTTTGAGAGAGCGACTCGCTGGGTTAGGCTCAAGAAGGAAATAAAATCGAGACGTACAAACTCCTTTTCTGACGTGCTTCGTGAGCAGCAGCTACGTGTTGCTTCCGTCCCTCAGGACGGATTGTACCGTGCTCTTCTCCACACCGCTCAGCGTGTTACATCCAAGGTTGCACAAGTATCCTGGAGACTTCGAGTGCATTGCTGGAGGGAGGAAGCGGGAGGGCAAGATGACTTATGAATAGAGCTATTCACCATATCCCACGGTAGGCATTCTTTTTGGCTTGAAACAGCAGCCAGGCTCTCCAACACTAACCACAGGTGGAGGCTCTGCCAAAAGAGATGCTGAGAAAGGGGAAAAAACTCCTGGTTGATTTGTATTTAATCAAAGTAAGTTACTGCCAAGGCTCACACCATATAGGGATGCAAGATGCCTCTATGTTTTGAATAGACTTTGCTGTTGATAACTAGACCTGGATTTTTTTTTTTCCGTGCAGAACAAAAAGCAGCCCAGGCCAACCAGAATCACTTGTAGATTAATGCCAAGTAGTGGGAGTAGCTGTGGACAATTCTATTTTTTTTCTTCAAAATGTTGATCTGTTCTACTGTTTCCAAGAACAGAAGCCAAACAAGGCAGTACGCTAAAGTCAGGTTGCCTAAAATTTAAAGGGCAATAATCCCAGAAGTATTTCGTAAAAGCCTGAGATGTTTATCAAGAATAGTTTGATCCCAAAGGATTTTCATTTTAGTTCAGGAGTAAGCCACAAAAACATCAAGTGTTTTGTAGAACTCAAACACTTGACCAAGGCATCAACAGCTAGGAAAGCAGGTTTGCCTAAGCACCCATTTCCTTTACTTTTTCATATTTGAAAACACTGCTTAAAGACATCTCTTCTTCCTATTGAGTTGTTTGTACTCTTCTCCAGAAATTCTGCATTTCTCACGTAAATCAGATTATTTTGAAAGTTCATCTGTAAGCGTTACACTCTAGACGAAAGCTCAGATGGACTTCATCAAGACCTGTGTCAATTGTAAGACATATTTTGCCTTGTGTAAGCCACACTACCACAAGAATGAAATCTATAAATCCGTCCTTTATAATAATGGATTAGTTAGGCTATTTCAAGGGGACATAAAAACAGTACCAAAATATCAAATACTGCTTCCTACACACCTCCTAAGTAAAGGCCTACTGCAGAGCTGGAAGCTACTGCCACAGCCAGTGACCATCTCAAATATAGCTTGCATAAAAAGATCTTGCCCTAGAGCACTATAATTATATTTTGTAAAGTTGAGACTTTTAAAGATGTTTGAAGCATCTGTTTAGGTCAGCTTAGTCTAAGTGACTGGAGAGTAATCTAACCAGCTTTACTTCTATTGCCTATTTGCTGTGTTGCATTACAGCAAGGTCCTACCTGAAGTAAGCAAATGCATGTTGGTAATAAGGATCCATGCCTAATAATTGAGACATCATATCTGCACACCAGAGTGGTCCATACAAGAGTGCCTCAAGTTTATTTTCAGGAAACCACTCAGAACCTCTTTTTGAGCATTGAGAATAATTTTGGAAAGTCTAGTTATTTGTGTGTCCATAACAAGCTGAGCAATTTAGAGAAACATAGTCCTTTGGTGCCAGGTCCTTTGGTGCCAGGTCCTTTGGAGCCCAGATTAACAGTGAAGTTCTTTGAAGAGCTTGAGAACAAGTGTCAGCATGAGAAACAAGCTGATGCACCTTTAGCAACTCCATGTTTTCTAGCTGTAGTATCCCCACTTCAACAGGAAAACACAGAACCAGAGCTCTATTTTTCAGCTCTATTTTTGCATTAACAAGGAGCTTCGGCTTGGAAAGCCCCTAATGAGTGCAATCAAGAGCCAGGGACACAGCATTAAAAGGAACTGGCAATGATCTACAGGACTGGAAGATGCGCTGCTTCCATCTCGAGATGGGGGATTTATTTTAACACAGATTTCTGGCAAGAAACTAGAGACCATATCAAACTTATCACTTGAGAGAAAAGCCTTAAGGGAAAAAGCCTCAAGGAAGTTTAGCAGTGAGGATCCTACGGTATAGGAAATTACTATTCAAGCAGACACGCACTTCTGCTTCGGAGATTTGTCTGAAGGCAATCAGCATCGAGTACAGAAACTAGAGGACATTCTGCAACTCCAATCTGAGAAGGTGCTCTGTGCACTGAGCTGATGCCTCTGCTGCTGTGCTCCAGGGCAGGCAGCTTTAATTAGCACAGCCCAGATGTACACAGGCCTCTGATTAGATGGTTCATGACCCAGAATACAAACAGCTTCAACAAAGTACTAATTCCACTTCAAAAGGCAAGCCCTTTAATGAATGTATACAAGCCTTGAGGCTAGAATTACCATCCAAATATTACTGGTCTTAAAAAAGAGGAAGTGAGTAAGAGAGGAGGTGGAAGTACGGATAAATTACAGCCAGGAGCACTGGCACCAGCCACATGCATGACCTGGCCTGGTGGCTGGGACAGTGAAGCAACTGGGGAAAGTAAGAGGTGCCATAAAACCTTGTTGCAGGTTCACAAGTGCAGCGCTGCACTGCTTCAAGCAGTAGTAGCCTTCAAAAATAAGCGTGAAGCTTTGGAATAGTTGGAGATAAACAATGATGCAGCTGAGATGATGTCTTCACTAGGCCTTTAGCTCCCTGACTGAAAGGCACAGCAAATGGACCGGTGAAGTTTAGAGACAAAGAGCCCAAGGCAACATACCTTACCAAGCTTATTAACTTGGGCTCCATCCTACTACTTCTTGCCCTTTTTGCTGTCAGGTTCAGAGGAGCAGAGACATGCAGCTGGGAGGCAGCAGGGTCAACCCGAGTTCAGCATTGACAGAAAAAGAGTATAAACACAGGGGAGAACCTAGATATCCTCTCTTCCCTACTCTGCCCCTGACCTGATACATGATGTAAAGACAAATACATACCTTGTTCTAGCTCAATATATTAAGCCATATAAACACTTCAATCCAGCTAATGGAAGGGACCTCCAGCATCATTTTAAATAATATCCCTCATATACCTGGTGGCCGTTGGCCAACAACACGGCTCTCTTCACTATCAGTGAGCCAGTTCCCCATCAGCCATGCCTGTGCTCCAGGCCAGCCCCAAGCAGCTCTGATCCCAAAGTCATGCAATACAGCAGCGCAGCACTAAACCCAAGATAGTAAACTCAGCCTCAGGCACAGGCAGAAAAATCAGCCAGTGCTGATGTATCACGCAGGCAGAAGAGGCAAGATGCCTCATGAAGATGATGAAAAGAACAATCTGTTATCCTGGGAACAGCAAGATCACTGCAGGGAGAGCGAAGGATTACAAAAAAAGCAGATGTTGTCAAACTACTCCTGGGTCTACCGGGTACATAATTTTAACATTAGCCTTCTTAGTTATTTGAGCATGCTCTTAGTCTTCTAGGTGGATGGCAGTTTTAGAGCCCCTCTGTCCATAAAAATGTTTCTTCCCAATACTGCTTATGCCTGTTTGCCTTGTAAGGTAAAGGAAAGCAGAAGAAATCAGTTATTAAATGGAACAGATTAACTGCACTCAGAAGTTTCTGAGTTGTCTGTATGGAAACTCTAGCCTTCGGTAACAGCATGGGTAACAAGTCACCGAGAAGAGAGTTGGGGATGAGGCTGCTTTTACAGGACTTTGGCACAGAGGAGAAAAACATCCCAAATTCTATCCATATATAGAAGGAACTTCATTACCTAATCCTCGCCAAGAAAAGCTTCTTGTCACCTTAAATTAAGAGTCTACAAATTCCACCTTGTCTTCCTTTCTGTGAGAGCCCCAAGAACTACAGCGTTGTGTCCACAATATGTTCAATGATGTCTCTGCCAAGGCTCTTAATTAGGCCACCCATAATCCTGCCCCAACAAGTTGTATCTAACACATCAGCTTCACTTTCTTACTACTAAGCTTGAACCAAATTTGGCCCAACAACACAGGGATTAACCAGTTCCATTTGTGTTAACACTTTATGCAGCCCCTCTTAATGCAGGGGTTAGAAACTAGTATTTAATGTGTTGCAACTATTCAATGCTTTTACCAGTTTCACCAGCAGAAAACTGAGGCAGAGAATAAGCTGCATACCTACAACCTCATGGGAAATACAGATAAAATCATGACTCAGCTTCAAGTCATTTAAGCCTCATGAAACAGTCCCATTTTCTCCAACTTTATGTTACCATATTGAATTCTAGGCTTAGGTGCCTAGAATCAGGCCAATGCTCAAAGTTATTGATTGGAGACCCCCAAAATATTTCACATTCTTATTTTTCTGAAACAGTGCTGAACAAAAAAACCTCCTGTCAACAAGGCACCAAGCAACTGCTCCTACTGACAGACAGTCTTACCTTTCACATATCAAGATTCTGAGCAATCTGCACAGCCTGCTCCCAGCATGGGCACTCACAGCAGTAAAACAGACACAGAGGAGAATTATCCAGGGTGGACAGTGCACAACTCAATCACTTGCATCCAATTACAAGAGATCCGCAGGGGCCAGAAATAAGCCATTTTCTTTCAAAACATTATCATGCTGTGCATCTCATCAACAAGCAGTCAACATGCCATGGCCCGAAATAACTCATGAAGTTGGCTGACCAGAAAAATAAGTTTTCTAAAAAAAAAAAAACCTATATAAAAGCATATGCTTTTGTTAGACTCTTACTGGTTGCAAGCGTAAATCTCCCAGGACTACATTTTATGAAGACAAAAGCAAATATAATGCTGGTAAGAATCCCACACAGCTTGTATCTGTCCAAATCATCAGCTATGTTTTTGATTTAGCTGCAATTTATACAGCCAACTTCAACATACTGAACAAGGCAGAGTTGTTCTAAAGATGCTCTGAAAGCAAAGGGAGAGAAAGACAAACCGTTCAGAAGCAAGGGCACTGTGGTCAGGCAGGGCTCCTGGGATCTCTATAGTAAAAGAAAAAGTGCTTGGTGCCTTCAGCACTCCTAGATCCTAAACAACTTGAGAAGGTGGGGAAAAGAACAGAGCTCTTCCTGTAGAGCTGGGGGATTTTTTTTTTATTATTTTGGAACAAAACCAGCATTTATCTTTGTATTTGTCCTTGAAACTGTGCAAGATCTCTTTGATCAACAGCATCTCTTTGTTTTGTCTCTTTTAGTGTTGTCAAATGCTGCCTTTTCTTCATAAAACTTTCTTCATAAAACCGCTTATTTCTGCAACAGCGTGCAAGGAGTTCACATGCCCCTAACAGCACAGGGAAAGATGTGCCATGAAAATCTAAATACTTTAGAACAGGTAAGCAAGATTCACTAACAGAAGAAAAAGGCCATAGGCCATTACATGTGGATGCACTTGACTCACCAAAGCTCAAATCTCATTTTCTGTGAAAAGGTTTAAAGCTCTCAATTTTTTAGAATAGACTAGAAATCTGAAGCAGAGAGGAGCAAAGATTAAAAAGCTGCCCTAATGTGCAGTTACAACCATGACAGACTCGAACAGGCTTCTTGACTTCACAGCTGCTCGTTACAAAACCCAAAGCAGAGCCCTGACCGATCACAGAATCGTTGAGGCTGGAAAAGACCTCCGAGATCCTCAAGTCCAGCTCACAGGAGCGTTTGCCTCAGAGACGTGCTACAACCACAGCTCCCCAGCACACACCAGCTCCTGGGGCCTGAAAAGTCCCTTGGGCACACGTCCCAACCCAAGGGGGCAGCTCGGCTCTCCAGCCTTCATGCTCCAGAGCTGGAGTCAAGAACTAGAGGGGAATTTCCTTAACACATTATGAACAGGTAGACAACAGTCATTAGTCACTGAAAACCAACCATCTTCACTGTACTGGGAAGAGCCCTGGGACATAACATGGCCAGGATATTTATTACAAGGAACTGGACTTCAGTGTTTTGACTACTCTTTTCTAGTGTTGTATATTTTTCTCTGCTTCCACTTAAGCACTGCCAGCCATCCGTGATCAAGCCACTGAACTGTGAATTCCTAAACACAAAAACATAAGCATAGACCACCCCTGCAGAGGCAAAGGATGCACACATGATGAGCAACGATGCCTCTTTAACTACGCGGGTTCTGCAGAGGACTTTCCGACACTCATCACAAAATGATGAACATTAAAATACTCCTTCTGGTTTCTCCGGATGCATTAGGGACTAGCCATGTAATGGAACACAGACATTCCTAGATCCTATCTCACTGTTTTCTCTTCAGTGATCCGTTTTAGTTTACAGCCTAGAAATAGCCTAAAATGCACCAATAACTGCATTAAGTTTAGGACCCGGAGAAGAGTTTCAGCCATTCTGAAACAGCTTCAAGAAGGAAGATTTTCTTTTTTGAGGAAAATTTCTTAAGTTGGTCTTAAAATTTATTGCTTTTTAGTAAGAGGAACAGGAAAAGGAGTAAAAGGCACGATTCCAACACAGAGAACACTTAGTAGAGCTGGAGCCTGGAAGCGCTCTGTGCAACTCAAATGCTCTGTGAAGCCCTGTTTAAAAAAAAAACACAACCAAACAACAACAAACACACATAAAAAAAACCCAAACTCAAGAAAAACCAAACAAACAAAAACCAAAACTAAAAGCCAAAGACAGCACTCGGAAAAGAAATCCGTCTCTGGTGAGGCAGGCTCATTTCCCCGGGAGGGTTCAGGGCCATTAGCTGAGATGAAGCCAGGTACGCCTAACTGCATTCCGCATGGCCCCAGCGCTGGCAGGGCTCGGCACCAGCGGGCTCTGTCGCAGCTCAACAGGCGGAGCCCGACTGAAACCGAGGTGACAACAACCGCCGGGCTCCGGCCCCTGGGGCGCAGCCTCCGCACACGCGGCGCCGCCGCCGAGCCCAGGGGCTGCTGCTGCCGCCTACTCCTGTGCCGGGATTGCAGGGAAAAACGTCCAGCTCGGGTGTCCCCACCGTAAAGGGGACATGGATCTGTTGGAACGAGTCCAGAGGAGGCCACAAAGATGATCCAGGGGCTGGGGCACCTCTGCTACGAGGACAGGCTGCGGGAGCTGGGATCGTTCAGCTGGAGCAGAGAAGACTCCGGGGGGACCTTTATCCCTGCCTGCAGTGCCTGAAGGGACCTACAGGGAGGCTGGGGAGGGACTTTGTACAAGAGTGTCCAGCGACAGCACAAGGGGAGATGGATTTAAGTTAAAGGAGAATAGGTTTAGAGTGGATCTCAGGAAGAAATTATTCAGTGCGAGGGTGGTAAGACTCTGGAACAGATTGCCCAGAGAAGTTGTGGCTGCCCCCTCCCTGGAGGTGTTCAAGGCCAGGCTGGGTGAGCAACCTGTTCTAGTTGAGAGGTGTCCCTACCCATGGCCAGGGCATTGGATTAGATGATCTCTAATGTCCCTTCCAACCTTGGCCATTCTATGATTTTGTTTCCCGGGAGCAGACACTCACTTACCATGTTCGTCTTGATTTTCTCTACTCCTGAGTATCAATCACCTTGTACAACTGAGATAGCAACAGAGACGACAACCTTCAAGAATTCTTACCTCTAAGTTCTACCAGCCAGTGCAGCCCAAAATACTGGGAACAATCTATTCAAGCATATAATTAACAAATTATATGATAACTCTACAAAAGGTCAAAGTCTGATCTTCACCCTATTCATGCCTATCCTTCAAAATCCACAAAACATTTCATTAAAGATTCATAGATTTATCAACCATCTTGATGGCACTTGCTGCAAACAGTCCCTGCAGTTCATGCAAAACAGTCAAAACACACTCCTCCCGCTGGATCTGTGTTGCTACTGATTTCAGTGCAGTTAGGAACTAACAGAACAAAACAAAATTTTAAGAGAACAAAATCAAAATTCTGTCTATTCTTCCTTGTTCTTGTGGAATTCCAGTGCAACAGTTCACTTTAGTCAATGAACACGAGTGGGAAGTATCATTAAGTAATCCAGACCCTCACAAAATCTGACATGAGCTATCTGAGCAAAGCTGAAATCATCCTTCAACCCAAAGCTCTTTCCTACTTATCCTGCTTTCAAACTGCAGCAACAGCCTATTTACAACAACCTCATACAGCACAAAAAAATTCAGAAATAACTTTTCATATTGCCTGTTCATCTTAGCAGCATTGGAGGAGCAAGACGATAGCCCAAGCCTTTTTCCAGAGAGGAAGAAAATACAAAAAAAGCATAGTAGATAAAGCATTAAATATCAGAGCAAAAATTTCAGCATTGACTGCAGAGTTACACATTGAAATTAGCTCATGTATTTAAGGGTACAATTTCAGAATTTACAAAGAACTACAAGTAATAAGCAATCTGGCAAAACAAAATCATTCTTGACAGATTACAATGGCTTTAATCCAAAATGACATTTGACCCCCAAATTAAGCATGCTTCGTTTCCATTTTGAAGGATCTTCCGAAAGGAAAACAACAACATCAAGATTGTTGTAACTAGAAATAATCTTAAAGTTGAACGAAATAAATGTTTAGAAGATGCTGTCATATCCCCTCCTAAAGATTATGAAAGATTCATTTAATAGTTTGATATTCCGAGAAGTTCTATTTGCCTCCAAATCTTAGTTGAAATAGAACTAGATGCATTTTTTCAAGATTTGCAGGAACTACAGCAAAAAATCCACAACCCAATCAAACTTTTTCTAAAATATAATGGTTCTTGGAACATCTGTCAAAAATAAATAAACTTGGAACTGAATTTAAACCCCATTCTCTCACTTTTCCTCAATTCCTTCTTAAATTGTTTTGCCTCTTACAACTTCTGCTCTGAAAGTCTACCCTCCTCCAAACTAATTTTCTTAGAAATGAAATACAATGCTTATAATTAGGATGTAGGGGCATGACATCCAAAAGTTCAGGGTATTGGATTAAAAACATCAGAAAAAAAAAATCAGCACAGAACATACAAGCACTACTAGCAGTCAGGTTATCACTATAGCAGCTTGCAAGAAGATAATACTTTCTCCAGAAAAGTTACACGTTGTCTGGATTATCATCTTAAAGTGCAAAGGTGAAACTATATAGAAAAATCCTCCAACACTTATCAAATCAACAGGAGCTTTAAATACTTTCATTAGCCTCTGTCAGAGTAACTTGCCAAAAAAAGAACGGATACATTGCTACACTGCTTCACACCAAAGGTCCACCTAGCTAGAGAGAAGCAATACCAAGTTGTAGATGGCAATATTAGAACACAACATCCTATGAAGATATTCAGGGGTGGGGTTTTTTCCCAGTATCTCATTCGAAGGATCTGGATTTAAAAAGCAAATTAATCAAAAGAGCTGTCTAGGAGGAAAAAAAAACTCTGCTGTTATTTTTTTTATATACCCCAAGCCAGGTGCAAGCAGAGCAGGAAGGTCAAAAGGTGCCCAGGCACTGGAGCCAATGCAGCACATTGCAGAATCCCAGGCACTTAATAAACTAACAAAAGAGACAGCAGCAAAGCTCTGTCAGTGTAGGCTTTGGGACTAACCTGGGTGTTGGTCTTTTGGAAAAGTTCTCCACTGTCCTGGCACAATGTCTTACAGAGATTTCCAGAAATTACTTGTTTTGTTTGAAAGATCCTCAGTCAGCTCAAACAAAGTAACTGGAAGCAACAACCTTTTGGGGTAAAGTGTTGAGTCAGCAACAAGTTTGAATTTGGTGACAGCTTCCTAGTTTCAACATCTGAGCGTGTTCTGAAGAGGAGCATTTTTCAAGGGAAGTGGCCCACAAGAGGTGACTGCTAAGGTACTGCTGGAGCTGATGAAATATTATCAAGAAGAACCAGAGGCAGAAGGGTCACACCAAAGGGACCTCCAAGTAGGAAGTGAGACATTAGCTAAAAAAACCCTCCACCACACTCACAATTGAGGCCATCAGTCCCTAAGCAAAGTAAGAAAAAGGCAAGCCCGTATAGTGTTTCCCTCAATATGCTCCCAAATTCAACCTGTTTTCTCCTCTGAGAATCCCCCAAGTTTGATGCCGTTGTTATGCTGTAAGACAGCTGCACAGCCTGGCTTCCCCACCCCACACCTACTCGAGCTATTGAATCTCCCTGTCTCACACTGGTGCTGGGTTATTGTGACTTCTGTTCTGGAAACAGGTTATTTAGGAGCGGAATAATCTTTGTAAGCATTTTGTTTTCCACAGACCTATTTTGCATCTCACTCCTACAGCTTCTCAGAATTCACTGAAGATGTATGTTCACATGGTGTCTACCCCTCCTAGGAGGTTATTACCCTCAATACCAGAAGTTGCACACTTTAAAGTCTTCTTGTCTTGAGGTTTTCTATCAAACTGAACTAAGTAAGATTAAGCAGCTTGTTTTTCCATTTAATTATTGTTTGCTTTCTGTTGCTCCACACACATCTGTATTTCCTTAAACTGCTCAGAGCGGTGTGAGGCATTACTAATTCTGAAATGAGGAGTCACGCATTTCTTATTTAAACTAAGGCACATAAACGTCACTCATTTTCAGTTCTTTTGAAAAAGGGAATTAAAAAAGGTCCATTGACTAAACAAACTGTCCAGTAGCATAAATACTTTGCTTCAAGTCCTTCAAAATGTTTGATCATAAGATAAGAGGCAGCTGTTACTGCTTTCCACAGCCTTCACTGGGAACAAGAGATTTGTTTTTTCAGATCTGGTGCTGTTCCTTTCACAGCCTAGAGATGTTCCACTTGCTCACAGGATGGTTCCCTGTTGCTTCCCTGCCCAGGCATCACCAGCCACATCAGCTGGCAGGCACAGAAAATGCACCTTTTAAGTGTGCCCATATTGAGACATGCCAGGTTGTTTGACATCTAAGGTTCAGTTTTCTGACCAACTTCATTACAAAAATAAGTTACCCTTCCTTAAGACGAATAAACCACATTTAACTAAAGATAAGAGTAACACAAGTTTGATGACAAGATTTAAGGGCAGTAGGGAAATCTGGAATATAGCGCAGCAATTCTTTGCAGAGCACCCAGTATTCCAAAAAGGTGATACAGCCCAGGGAAGAGCAGGATAACTTCTCTAAGAACCAACATACTTCTCATAGCCAGTGCAATTACCATAAACAAACAGATGAGCCTCTTTTTCCCCTTTCTCAAAATTACTTTATCACCTAGAAATTGTACTAACACCTTAACAGAAGCCTTGCTCATTTTAGTGATCTTCTCCCTGATCACACTATTGATCAGAAACCACATACGCCTTTCTCCAAAGCCAGACAAATTTTAGTAAGGTCTGCCAGAAAGGATTTCAGTTATCTACTCCCTGTAACAGCCATGAAATTTAGCCATGTATGTGATAGTCAAGCTCTTTGAGCCATATAAAATATCTAGTCAAAGTCAACAGATAAGTGTAATTTGTTTTGCTTGAAGACACACTGAATTTTTATTAAGGGTGTATCTAGAAAGTGGGAACCAGCCCAGGCATTTAGGTCACACCAGCAGTGACATACACTGACAAATAACCGATGAACTAATTCTATAGTACCAGTCCTGCCTCTTCAGATTCCTCAGCAGCAACTTAGTCTGCTCATCACTAGCTCAGGAGAACTGATCATTGTTTTCCTTGACATTGAAGTTGTCCAGTAAATGCTTCGCTTATTTTTCCAGATACTTCAGAGGGAGATCACTCCAGAAATACACAGTTTTCAGGTCAGAGAAGGAAAAACAACAAGTATCTTTTTAACTTCAGCTTGCATCAATTCACTCCCCTTTTCCTTGTTTTCAGCTCAAATATGTACTTCAAACACACACTGCCAAGCATTTTCTGAAGCATCAATATTTGCAATTAAAACCATTCCCTGGCTTAAGCACTGGCTTTTGGATCTCACCAAAACACACAGCTCTGTCTTTGGTGGTCAAGGCTCCCCACGCTGGCAATCAAGAAATATGAAGGAATTTGGGGATCTGAAATTTTTTTCACAGTGGTTTCACCAAGTAACAAATATACGTGAATGTTACCAGTTAGACAGTTGGGGAACACAGGCAAGAAATTTAATCCAACTAGGCAAAATTCAGACTGCTACCTGGGTATTGGACTGCATCCTTGTTCCTCCTGGTTGGTGTTCTTCAACCCAGCTGGACCTCTTGGGTACATACCATGTGTAGAAGATTACTACCTGAAAGTTAGTAAACAAGCTTTTCATTCTTCTTATGGGTGGCTGAGAACCGGTGATATACCGGCCTCCACACAAAGTAAGTAGCTCCAGATTGCATCAAGAGGGCTAGAACCAAGCTTTCTGCCCCAGATCTGGCAAACAGCCACTTCAGTGATGGCAGCTGTCCTCAGATTCAGATGCTGCTGATGAAGTATTTCTATAGTGGCAGGTTATCTTACTCCTAAAAGAAAAATTAAAGGGCAAGAATCCAGTGATTCTTGAATCTTGAGACACACAGGAACACTTTAATCAATTCATAAGTAATTATAATATATTCTTAGGTGTCCTATTCACATTTGACTTAGTCACTAGTGGCCTTGCCCTTTGGAAACTGAAGGACTTGGGTCACATGCTGAGAATGTTACCAGTTTTCAGGCAATCCCACACTACCATCAACATCCTTGACTAAATTCAGGAGGGTGAGAAACAGATCTCCGGACATCCTTTCATGCTGTTATAGCTATTCCCACTTTCCCCTCAGTGAGATGGTGGGGATGAATTATTCGCTACAGCAAAGGAACTCCGATTCCTTACACTGCGTGCTCTGGGGTCAGGGCAGTGCCATGTTTTAACAGTCCTCGTAAGAGTTCCTGAAAGCTGTAACGGCTGCTAATGGATCTGCCAGACACAGCTTCTTAAAAATATCATCAAGTTGGCTAATGGAAACTCCAGTCCTCCTCTCCCTGTTGTTTCATACATGTATTATAAGTATCATTTCACTCATGCTAAGCATAAAAACACCATCCCTCCACTCATATTTGATTCAGTGCCAGATCTCCAGTGCTATTTCTGGGGCAATAAATTAAGCATTGATCAAGTTATGTTTACATTACCTGCTAAGGAAAGGTGTGTGTGAAAAACCAATAACGAAATATGGAGTCGGGTGTTATGCCTCCCCTTGGTCTGGAACAATATGTAAAGCATTGCTTTGCGCAGTATTCTACTAGCTGTAGGATAAGCTTGTTGTTATTATGGCTAACTACACCAATTTGTACAAAACACCTGACTTGAGCCTTCACCTAAAAATGCAAGCCAGTTCTCTTGTTACTGAAGCGCAGATGCATTCTCTCCATTCATTCCAGGCTGGGACTAGAACCGTTGAAACACCAAAAGCCCATTTCTCCGTGTTGCTCTGTTATACATCTGATGCAACAAAATGGAAAACCAGGCTGCCTGAAAAAAAAAGCTGCCCTTCAGTTTCCCTCACAATAAATCTCTGGTCTAAAATGTTTTTCAATCCTAGCATTATAGGTTCATGTTTATGTGTGCAAAAGAATCAAAACAAATGGAAAACCCCCTGAATCCACCTATGAACTGATACTGGCACAGCCTGCTCCAGTAGCTACAATCTCCATCACACACCAAGAAGCTAATTTATTGGCACTTCTCTCTTGTTTAAGATTTTCCATTAAAGGATACCTCAAGAACCTAAAGGCTTGAGCAGATGCACTACAAGCATAACTTGAATTCCCAATATGGCTATGTGAATCATGAAAACTTGCAATCCCAACTCCAAATTCTCAGGGTCACATCCTTTCATTTAAATTGATTGCTTCAGATATTGACCTGAGACACACGAGGGACAGCCTTTCCCTGTTTTTCCCCTTCCTCCTTAGCTTTGCTTATCATTTGGCTGAAACATTTCAGCTGAACTAAGAACTTGCACTCAGAACAGAAGCCTAGCAAACAGCCTCACCATTGAGTCCAATAAGCTTGAAGTCTACCACTGATTCAACCCCAAGTCTCAGTTTAAATATCAATTTTGTACTGCATGAATCTAATCCAAGGTTGGGAATCTTGTCTGTCAGAAGCCTGGAAAGCTCTGAGGCTTTACCTGCTATAAAAAAAATAAGCCAGTCTGGGATAAATAACATGTTCACTGAGGGACAATTTCTCCATCTCAAGGAGAGAAGAAAACATCAGCTGAATAGAGAAAAACAGAGGAAGATATCTTTCAGAAGCGAGACCCTTGCCACATCCAAAAACTCTGATGTCTGTTGTGATTGCTGTCCATCTGAAAACCCTGCCAGGTTAGATAAATGGAAAAAAACAAGTCTCTCAACACTCACTAATCCAGAGCTTGTAGTTCAAACCTTTTTTTCCACTAACACCCTTTGATTACTTGCCATGGGTGGAGTCCAGCGAGTGCATCCTGTTGAGCAGCACATGCGCTCGTTCTCTGCAATAGAGCCATACCTGCACGGTGTGCAGTAGAAGCAGCAGCTGTTACCACATTTGCAGATCGGTACAACCATCGTACCAGATGGAAGTTACCTCAATCGTGCCAGTAAAAACTGAAGATTCAGCATGTAATAGGATGCTTTGTTCCTGCACTAGAAACCTTCTTTCCAAAAAGCAAAGACAGCACACATGAATGCTGTTGACTTAAAAAAAAAGAGGCAAGAGAAGACCCAGATGGCTGTGACATTCTGTAAGTATTCTGTGTGTATGTAGGACTGCATCACAGTTGCAAAGCATAAAGTGATATGAATACCAAACTGAAATGACTCTTTAAATTACTATGAAATACCAAGCATATTGAAGAGAAGTAGCACCAGCCTTCTCACAGGGAAATGTGAATTTGCATCATCAATCTTGTGCTTGCCAAGAGCACAAGGCAGGGATGGAGAGCAGCCCTTTCCTTCACCAGATGGCATGTTCCGACACTCATTTTTCTAAAGCTCTATTTACCCGCTCCACAGTCTCACCAGATGTCCTCAGCTTTCACTGAAATCCAGGCAACCTCTCATAGCACGGGAGAGAGAGCACACAGACTGTGGTTAATGCTCTATCAGGAGCTGACCTTATAGCAGGGTATTCCACAGGAATTGCATGAAACAAGACATGCACTCTTCACTCCAGCAAAAAATCCTGAGGGCATTGAGGTCATTTACATATTTTTAACCTTGCACGACAACAAAACACTTGAGTCTTCTAAATACTCACATAAATGTTATTGGCTTCTGAACTATAACCAATTCTAGCCTGAAAACAAGCAGAAATTGAGCATCTTAAGGCAGAGTTCAGCAGGTCAAAAGATATGCAGTCTAGCACAGTGCCTTATAGGCCAGAGTGAATTATAAAAGAAAGACCTCTATTACTCAAGAGGTACAAAGTAACACAGGAATCCTCACAGACCACACAAAGGATGGCTATTTTCCACCAAATCTAGATTTGATAGCCAGTGCCCTATTGGCAAATAAAATATTTCGATTAGTTTTCTTCCCATTCACAAATACGTTCAACATGTTTGTGGCAGCACGGGCCAAAAAGCTCAAACTGGCCATTCAGTTGCACCAGACCTTTGACTGGAAAAATTGTATTCATTCAGCCTAAGGATAAAAATGGAATAAAACATTAATCTTTCTACTTACAAATAATAAACCGTTGAAATCAAAGCATCTCCGGGCCACATTCATACTGGTGTACATGAAAGACGCAGATCTAAGCTCCTTGAAACTTAACTGTGATTACTGCAATTAGTTAACAATACACTTTCAGGATCAATATGGTCAAGGGACCTTGGATTGATTCTGGGTCAACACTTGGTATTTAAATAACCTTCCTAACTGAGCAAAGGCATAATCCTACACAAAACCCTCACAAATCACACAGCTGGAAAACATAAGCAACCTGCAAATAATTATCTCAACTACTGCACTTATCGTTCACATTTCCACCAGGCCATCTTGGGTGACGTGATACGTTCTTTGAGACATGAGTCCAAGTTCCTGATGAACGCTGACAAATGCTCCCTCAACTAAATAGCTCTTTTTGAGTAAGTTGTGTGGCAGCTCAATGAATCACAGCCACAAGGTAAGCTCACAGCTGCACATATCCATTTCTGCACGTGGTTGTGGGAGGATATAGATGTGCCATGGGGAAAGGAGATAAAGCAGAGGAGGAAAAAAAATAAGGAAAAGGTGTCAGGCTAGAGAGCCGAGACACACAGTGATTAGACATTACTCATTTTTTCTGGAATAAATCTTAGAAGATTCTCTAAACTTCTGAGTTGAGTATTTTCTTCAATTCCTCTGGGCAGGCAAATTACAAAGGTTCATTGCACATGAATAAGCATATTTGCAAGACTTCCTGTAAATCCAGTGACTTATCCAGGCAGTTTGGCTTTTAGTTTTACCGGGAAGCGGCTTGTTATTAGTATATTCATAAAAACTGAGTGAATTTGCTGCCAGCAACTATCTTTCAGCTGCCATTAAATAAATAAGCCTTAAACCAGAGATCTTTGGCTGGACAACCAGTTTAGGCTTTTATTTGCAAACCCTTTCACCTGGAATGGTTGTAGCAGCACACACGTATCCCTAACTCTGCAGCAGCAGGCACTTCTTGACAGGGAGAGATGACTGCAAACCAGTCCTCAACATCTTTCACAGGCAGGGAAGCCAACATCGGGCTGAGCCCTCCTGCATTGCAGCCAGCAGCATTGAGTGTCCTAGAGCATTTCTCTGAATACAGCATGGACAAGCACTGTACTTGGATGAGAATGAGAAACCACAGCCTGAAAAACAATCGTTTCCACCTTCTCACAGTAAAAAAAAATTCAGTTGCACATGGGCTTTGTTATGCCAAAAGTGCCACCAACACAACAAAAGAAAGCGAGTAAATAGGATTCACAACAGCAGGCCCCCAACATGCTGCATTAACAACACAGGTCCCAAAAGAACACACTGTGCTCCTCCTGGAAAGTTAGAAAACAAAAACACCACACACACATACCACTTCCTAATAAAAGTCAGGATTATGCAAGGAACTCAAGTGAGCTGTGCACACCCTTTCACATAAGATCCTATAGCCAGTCTAGGTTCCTATTCACATCAGTGGCACTACTCCGCATCATATTCTGCTTAGTAAGTTCATTTTGAATGAACTCACCAGAGTTGTGGTTTCTGCCGCTGCTGCCAGATTAAAATACCTTTGCTTTTGCTCCCACCCCCTCAGATAACAAGAACAACTTATGTTCAAAACCAGGAAAACCCATCTAGTCACTACAACAAAAATAGTTGAATAAAACATGTCGAAGATTTTATTTGCTCCAATAGCTCATATCCACATATTAAAATAAGCAAATGTGGACACACCAAAACAGCTCGCATCTTCAAATTTCAACAGAGTAACCCAGAACACAACATTCACGTTCCAGATCCTGTCCTGAGGTACTTATCAGGCTTTCGACACTCGGGAAACAATTCTTCTCTATGCAGCCTGAGCCCATCTCGCTCCAGACCCCATCTCTAGTGAGGAAGCAGGCACACGGTACCCTAACTACAGAAAAGTAATGGCTAGGTGCAGCACGGGTTCCGAGGCTGCAAGTTTGAAGCCTCATTTCTCATCTGCTGCAAGTCAGCACGCACAGAGTCTGGGATTCAAGGCCACAAGCAGTGCATTACCAGAGAAGTATTCTCCAATTTGTACTGCCTGCACCAAATCAGATGATCAATTTCTTTTTTGTTGTTGTTGTGGTTTTTTATTGTGTTTTGATGGTGGATTTCTTTTATGATTTGGGTTTGGGGGTTTTTTTTTTTGGGGGGGGGGGGGGGGATTTTTTTTTAAGTAGTCCCAGTCTTCAGTTGCTCTTTTGCTTAGATTCTAGGTTCTTAGGTTCGAGATCCAGCATGAGATACAAAAAGAACATCCAAAGCAAGTTTGGGACAAATTGTCAGTTGCCTGTGCTCTACTAATACTCAAAACCCAAGGTAACAGAACAACTTCTGGTTTGGTTATGTCTATTTACACAACACTGCACATCCAGGAATATTAATCTTCACTGACTAACTGTAATAATGCAAGAGGACATTTAATCTCAGTGCATTTACAGCACAGATGCTGTAGTCTGTCACCTTGCATACATGCTGTAATTTAACACTTGCACAGAAAGCTCCCAGGCAGAACATTTCACATCTATTTTATCCTTCCTTTACAATGTTGTAGAAGCTGTATGAGGATCCTGCCCTTCCCCCAAATATTTCCATTACTATTTGCAATGCTTAACACTCCCTGTAGTAATCCTCACAGCAGTGAGCATCACTCTTTGAACTGAAAACAAGCATCAGAGTTGGAGTCATCACATGAATGTGAGAGACTGATTGGCAACTGCTGCGGCACTGAAGGTTTAGGTCTAATAGAAAGTGGAGATATTTATGCTTCAGGGAAAGCACATCCTCAGGCTGTTTACCCACTGAGATTGCAGTAGAGCAGACAATCCCCCTACTTCTGTCAGATAAAGAGGCTCTAGGAAAATGAACACAGACAGACAGTACACAGCACTTGGTTTTCCTCTCTGAAGTTCAGTGTTGACTGCACATTGTGATCACCACAGGAGTCACGCAGTCCAGGGTTCAGGTGACCAAGGTTTTGAAATCAAAAAATCTGCTTTATAGTCATCTGCCTTGTAAAATAGTACCTGGGAAGGTTTGGAAAGGAACACGTGGCTCACAGATGCTTGCTCCATAGACTCTTGAAAGAGTTTTGCCTGCAATGCTTAAGGATCTATCCTACCGACTTCCAGTAAAAGTTGACGTTTTAAATGCAGAAGAGTGGTTTTTGGAAGGTAACTGCTCAACTTTGGCAGTGGGTTACCTCTAGCTCAATTAAATTCCATGAGAATGAGCATTGTACCTGATTTTATTGCATATATGCCTCTAAGTGATGTTCACTATAGGATGAATTTTATCTAAAAGGGAACTGTAAAAATATGTAATCCAAAAAAATCCAACTCTGACAGATCAGTAATAAATTATCTGGCACATGTTCCCACCTACTGTCTCATGTAATGTGGAAGGAATTAAGAAGAATACAGACAGAAAGGAGCAGCAAATAAAAACAGCTTCCTCAAACCTCCAGAGAGGAAAAATAAAATGCCTTAAGGGTTGTTTTGCATGAGCAGCAGCCACATTAAATGCACCATTACATCACCAGGATAGGCACCATAAAGCTTATATAGCTTCAAAATACTGAAAGACTAGACATACCACCTTAGACAAGAAGTCCCTGAATACATGGACATCGCACAGGTTTCCTTCACTTTGCCAGGGAGAAACCAAGGTTAGTGACTCTACAGAGCAGTCAAAACGAGATGGAGACAAAGGAAGATTTGGAAATGAGGCTAAAGCACAGGTACAAAGTCAATCCAAGATACAAAGCCAAAGACAGGACTGGACACAAACTACAATCACCACATGCAAGGAGTCCTGTGAAGGGATGACCAGCCTACCTCCATATATCCAAAGTCCATTGGGAAGAGAGAGCCAGAGGAAAGGTTAGAGACACAACACAGTTCCAGGCCTGAGTTTAAATGGGTTTTCTAGGCCCTGGACACTGTTGATGGGGGTCCCAGGTGAGGGGACCTAATTCAGACCTAATAGTGGACTCAGGGCCCTGACACACTCATCATATATTTTTGTTCCTCTAGATTTTATTTCTGCACATTCTAAAGACAAATACAGACAACACAGTTTAACTTGAAAATGGGTGTTTTGAATACACATAACTAAAGTGTTTTAAGATGCCTCTAACTGAAGCCTCACTTTATTTTTGAACTTTAAACTTCAGATATGAGACTGCCTACAGGTAGCCAGACCCCTCACTTTCTAGTCTGAATGCCATTCTATACCTCTAGGCTACCAAAAACTCAGCACAGAACATATGGACATGGTATAAGCTGAACAAGGTATGAGCTAAAAAAAGCCACAGTCAGCTGCAGCTAGCCAAATCCATAATCATTTTACCCTACAGGGAGAGAGTGCCGTAAGTTTTTCTTGGACTTAGGCAATATGTCTTCTTACCACAAACCACCAGACACTTCTCCCTACTCCCTTTTAAGCTAAGCCTTGTCCTCTACTGGCAAACCAAAAAGGAAAAACCCTAACAGTTGCCTCTGATATCATCGACTGAGGGCCATTAGCCTTTCAATGAGCTATTTAACCCTTTCCTCACTTACGTAGGATTTGTCTAGTAGAAGAGGCAAAGTGTAGAGTACCAAGGGAGACTCAAGGCTTAAGATCTTCATCTGTGAACTTGCCATATACTCTGTCAACAACAGTCTTGCTAACAAAATCAGCACAAAAGATCAAAGCAACATTTCTTGGCTCCTACGTGAGTGAGAAACGCTGTTATAATTTTGTATAGTGAAAAACTGGCTATCCCACAGCTTGCATATAAATGGACTCATGGACATGCAAAGTTAATGCACTTATAGTAATCAAAGTCAGCCTCTGACACCTACTGGAACACAGTGTTTCAGATACTGGATTATCACACAAGAAAACGCAGAGAGGAAAAATGTGAGTTTAATATACTGAAAATATTACATCTGAAGCTTCTGAAAATTGTAAGAATGTTTTAAGAACAAAAGACTACTTACTATTCTGGTAACTCTACCTTTTAGATGCATGCAGACAACATGCTTGATTTTTCTTCCAGATGCACACAGGTGAGAAACTGCAGATTTGTAGAAACAGCAGCTGAAGTTTTCACACCACTTGTCAGGTCTGGGTGCTATGAAAAAGTCCAAACCCCACAGAGGATTCTGTGTAATCACAGAAATACCTGTCAGGACAAGGAGAACGTTAACAACCCTGACTGCTCCCACCTGACCACAGCCATGGCAGGGCTGTATTTAAGACCAGCTGGGGGTGCTGAATCTTTCTCAAGTCACCTGTGGGACTCTGTCTGGTGTTTTTAGGGTTGGTAGTACAGGGCTCTATGCTGTTTTACTCTTCCAGATTTTGCCCTGCAAGCTTCTCTGGGTGGACCTTGGACCTACCTTATCGCGGTGGGCTTTCAGCTGCCCTCCCTGGCCTGGTTCCTGCTGCCTTGCTCAGGTATGGCGGGACAGAACGAGCCTGGTGGGACCTCTGCCATGTTGCCCTGCTCAGTTCTGGTTCAGCAAGCTTAAATCACCTGGACCCTGAGCTGGGCAACCTGGGCCCTGCTCCCCTCTGGGGGGCCAGTCGGGCCTGGGGTTCTGGCTTCCCCACAGCAACCCCGCCCCCCGGCCTGGCCGCCAGTTCCTGAGGGGCGCTTGATCTCCCCATGGGTGGCTGGATCCCCTCTGGGCCCTGAGGTAGCCCTTGACACCCCACAGCTGCTAAACTGCTCCGGAGCCCAGGCCCCTGTGGGGTTTGGTGCCTGCTCTGGGGGGCGAGGCCCTGAGGGCACCGACAGCCCGGATCAGCCCCCCTGGGCCCCCCGGCTCTGTCCCAGGCTGGGACCTTCGTCCTCACCTCAGCAAGGTGCTGGTCTCCAGCTCTGCCTCAGGCTGAAAAGACCTCGTGGCCTCCATTCTCTTCCCTCGCCGTGTCTGCGTGCTGCCTTTCTGACAGGTACGGGGTGTTTTGGGGGGCGCTCACCTTTGCACCATCTCTGGGTTAAAAGGCTGTGGGAAATAACAGGAATCTCCACGTTCCTCAATCTCTGTCCCTCAAAAATGTGCTTTCCAGAAGGGAGCACGAATCTGGCAGGAATCAGCCGAGGTACAAAGGGTGGACTGGAATGATATTCTAGGTACAGCGTAACTGGTTTTATGTTACTTTGCAGGAGAGGAGAAAAGCAATCTCAGGTTCCTTTTCAATTGAAGCTCAAAAGGACAGAAAGAAAAAACCAAACTTTTGTCTTCTCACTAGCTCAAGGAAATACACTTTGCATCAATTTATAAGTGTTCTCTTGGACTTGCATCTTTTAATGTCATTTAATCTTTTGGATAAAAAAAATCATTGACTTAAAACATTGCTTTTGAGTTAATATAAATCCATTTTCAAATTAGAAGATACAGAAAATCAATAGAATTTTGATCTTTTCAAAGGTTTTTAATTAGCTACTCTGGCCAAAACTACCTGCTAAGTTCAAGGTGCAAAGAGCTTCAGCAACCCCAGAAAATCTTTTTTTACTACTGTTCCCCTCATTTAACCAGCTTCAAAGAATAAATCCGTGTTCCAGCTAAACCACTAAAAATGGAGGTTTTAAACCCATTCCAACCATTTTTTCTCCTAAATCACTGATTAGAAGGAAAGGCAGAAATAAACAGTTGAATTTATGCCTAACGAAAGATGGCAAAGAAAGTTTTCTTGATATCTGAAAAAGCATTTATCTGAACGACTATGAAAGTGTCATTTGCACTGGAAGCCTCTCTGCACTGCAACTGTGTCAACATAATTATTACTGCATTTTTTCCCTTGCTAGTTGGGGGACCCTTTATGGTGTTGCCAAGTGTCCTTGTCCCAGCCAGATATAAACCCCACGCTGTTTTTCTTGCAGAAGGTTTTGGATTTCCTGTAACTCTTCCCTCTGTCCTTCATAGGTTTTGAGTACAGACTGTGTGGCGGAATGGGTGTGACAGGTTATTACTAAACCTCTAAATAAGCAGTGAAACTTCTGGAGATGTGACATGAGTGGCATTCTGAAGTTCATTTAACTTGTTTTTTAGTTCTAACAACTGAATTTGTCTGAGTTCCTAGCTCTCATGATTTAATAAACATTGAATGTTTGAGTTTTGCCTTACAGCCACAACTATTGGAATATGGTATTTGAACATGAACATCTTTTTTTGTTCCTTGACTTCATTATAGCTGTAGAGAAAATATTGAACACAGGAATCTAAAAATTCCAGAAGCTAAAAGAAAAAAAATCTAGTGAATTACAGCAGTCTTGTGATTAATTTATTGAAATACTTGGGCAAAGCAACACTGACTCACTGTAGCCATATCTAATATCTTCAAACACCCCTGACAAGGCTACTGCCTGGCCAAGATGTGTGCTTAAAAGTTCCAGCTGTTTACGAGGTATTTGTGTGGGGGAAGTATGTGGCAATAATTACATTTCTTCTAACTGAAAAATGGTTGAAGGGTTTTTCCTACAAATTCCTCAAAACAAGTGAGCAAAACCAACTGTGGGCAGGAACTAAAAATAATGTTTAGGACTTGAGCGGTGGATGTAGCTCCCCTGTGTACCCTAGGGTAGCCTAAGGAAACAGGGGTGGCACCAGGTTTTCCTCATGGCTGTTTCTGGGCCATCTATGAAATAAACTGTTCTGCAATTGTAGACGAGCAACACTTTGCGGCATTTTCGTTTGTGCTCTACTCGGGACACTAAGATCAAGAGCAAAACATTAAGAAAAGAAAATACAGATTTGGTGCACCTCCCTTTTATGCTATTCTCTTACCACTGTCAGCCTGGTCTTTGCAAGGTATTTGTGTAAACTGAACTGCCTGACTCCTGTGACTGGAACACTGACCCCCGATCATGTCTGACATTGGGTTCTACAGAAAAGCCTTTTGGATCGGTGGTTGGACTTTAACAGATGAAGCCTACAAATGCTTACTAGTCTTGCCTGACTCCCACCTCATCTGTCCCTGTTCTTAAAACCCATCTGTCTGTCTACATGGTTGTCTTGGTTCTCGTTAGGGAAGATCAGGAGGAGAAGCTGTAAAATGGGTTCTCCCATTGTATTTCAGGGGGTCCAAATGCCTCTGTTTCCTTCTCTTTCAGCTCTGGATAAGTTTTAGCTCATTACCTTTATAAAGTCACGTGTAGCTTACAGGAAGGTAGAGAAACTAAGATAAGCACAGTCATTGTAATTATTAAAACATTGCTGCATCTCGACAATTTTATTCATTCCACAGAAGACTTTCATGGATATTTTTGCAAAATTTGGATTCTTTGGAATTTGTTCTAGATTGGCCCACTCATGCCTTTGCATATTCTTTTGGTTTACACTGGCTCTGTACGTAGCACAAGCCCTGCATCTCGCCTCAGCCCAGAACAGGTTCTCTACAAATGCTCAAGGCCTGAACTGCAGATATTTGGCACGAGATAGGATTAGCCTCAGTTTATTGTCAAAAAGTTAGGTATTGAGTCAAAGTGGAATGTCTGGCTTGTCTTACAGTCAAGGAAGAAACAAGCACTTTAGAAGTGATCTATCACATCACACTTGCACAACTCCTTTGGTTAGTCAGTGGGGATCCTTCTTATTGGGTAGAGAGGACCATGGAGTGAACTAAAAAGCAGATTTCTGCCATGGCTTACCCAGCAGTAAAAAGAGTTGGGATGGGGTGGGGGGTTACAAGGGTTTAATTTGCCATTTCCAAATAAATTTGCCATTTCCGATAAAGATAAACCGTTCTTTTAAAGATTACTATTTGATACCACAGGGATCCATGGCTCACCCTGTCAAGACTGTTGGATGTGCATCTTTAGAGTACATCTGGGCTTAAGAATCCCAGTGTACAAATAAAGCAGCTTGGTTTGGGAGACAAGCAGACAGGAAGCCCATAACGTGTTTATAGCAACAGTTTTTTGGCTTGTATTTATCTGAAGGGGTCCTGCTTTTGGTTTAATTACTAAATTGTGTTCTGCATAAATCACGAGTGAAGTTATATTTAAAACTGGAGGGTTCTCCTAATGTGAAACATTTTCAAGGGTGCTGCAGTTTGTCAAGCAAGAGCATCAACTGGCCAGAGCAGACTGAGAAAAACAAAAAACCTGAGCAATAATCAAGACTTGTGTGCAGATGAAACTCATGCCAGGTCCTATTGGTTGCACAAAATGCCCAGAACCAAATACTTGGGAGTTCCCCAAGGGAATGTAAATGATTGTTCATTCTGTAATTTCTAGAGGTGCATTTCTTGCCTGTAAGATGTGCTGTCCTAGGAGCTCTAGCAGCTTTTTTTCACAGCTGATTTCAGGGGTGTGTGAGCTACAGACACCCTTAGTGCAGGCTGTATTATCTTGCTTGTGATTTCTATGTCAGAAATGCGCATGCATGAACAGATGGCCTGCATATGTGCTATAAATTTTATATTTAGGGGACACATTCAAATGACTGTGCATGTGGTAAAGATCTGATATACAGCAGACTGCTGAGGGAAACAAAAAGAAACCTCAAATTCTTGTATTTTGGAAGATGAAAGACCAAATACAAGAGCAGTACAGGAGAAAGTATGCCAGGGTGCCTTCACAAGGCTTGCTCTCCTTAGAGCTTTCACCTCAGCATTCACATTGCAGGATCCATTTGACTCTATGACTTGAAACACCTTAAGAGATGAATCCAAGTGGCTCTTTCTTCTCCAGACGGTACATCTGAAGGGCATCTTTTCTCCTGCCTCTTCCAAAATCCCTTTCCCAACTACTCCAAGCTGTGAGGGTGACTTGAGTACACAGCACTTGATCGTCTGTACATGGAAAGCATAACTTCAGCTTAACCAAAACACCAAAGTTGGCTCCAGACTCAAATGCCAGGCTCCTCTTGTCTTCCCCTGCTCCCCTTGTCTTCCCCTGCTCCCCCGGTTGTGGACAAGGTCTCAGGCATGTTGGGATGTGAAGGGGCTGCAGGGGAAACTACAGGAGGGTGGGTGGGCAGGATGATGGGCAGCCTTTTTATGTGCAACTAGCAGCAGAGAACACCGGGGAGCCCCTCCTTCCGTGCTTTGTCTGTGTACAGAAGTGCTTTGCGCTGCTCTTGTGGTGCTCTGGTGTGCATGTGGGGGGTCCTGCAGGGATTCCCCTGGGGCTGCTGGGGTACAAGCTGTGCCTTGCTTGGCTGCTACCTCGACACTGGGCTGGTCTCGCATTAGCCCCCTCGGGTCTGAACTGCTGTTTTCTCTGGGGGGAGCAAAAAGCAGAGCAAGCTCCTGTGGAAGGGGTGCAGGGGGAGTGTTGGTGCACGTCTTGCTGTATGAGTGTGCTCATAACGATTCATTGTGTGGAAGCATATTTTTCCTTCACCTAAGTTTCAACAACACACAGAGCTTCCTTGGTATCCATGATGCACAGCTAAAAGAAATAAATGGTAAGGATGATACTGTAGAAGACGGGAGGAGATAAAAGCTGTTACTTTCTAGTGGGAATTATTGCTGCTTTCATTTTCACATCAGTGGCATCTCATTTCGAATTGATGAATCCACTCATATTTCCATCAAAGTTTTTATAGTAGCCAGTCCTCTTTATTACTGTGATTGTTCAGCATCTCATTGATGATTAAATTTTGTTAAAATTTGTTATATGCATATGAATAACATGTAATTCGCTTTTTCCGCTGCCTGGTACCTATTTACTTTTTCCTGGGCAAAAGGAAGCACAAATGGATGTGTAACATTGCCATATCCATGTATAAGCCTCTCTAAGATCTAATTAGTTAATCCACATGCAAATGAATCTAATTTTTCCTTGCACAATACAATTGTATGTTGACTGTCTCTAATATAAAATGTAAATCCCTGGTATATGGGGAAGTTAGGGAAGGTGCAATGCAAAAAGACTGCCTGCAAAACTCGAGCATAAGGGCTAGCAAATCCTGACTCTTTCCCTGACTTATCTTTCGGTTAGCTCAGAAAAAGCTGAAATGCATCATGTCACTTTGAAAAATTGAAGCAGGAGAAAAAAAAAAAAAGTCTCCTAAACTAGGCTGGACTTTTTGTTCAGCGATTTAAGCAAACAGAGGCACAGGAAGAAAAAGCACAGCACTTTGAGTGACCTAGCCTTGGCTTGAGGTTGTGAACAGGAGCCTGGTAAAACTGGCCTTAAGCATACTTAGGAGAAAAGCTGGGAAAGGTCGTCTGTGGTCAGGGTGCAGGCACAGAGAAAGAAAGAAAAAAAAAAAAGGTGACTCAACTAGCTACTTTGAAGGCAAGTTTCGCTCTGACTCGGAAAAAGAACTGAAAACAGTTCTTGCAGTTGTAGTCAATATATCAACATTTTGGAAACGGTGAATGGAAACTTAGCAATAAGGAGTGGCACATAGGGAGCTCAACCGACTCAGCTGGAGATGGATGTGTTTAGGCTGCTTGGTTAGTTAAGGTGAATGACTAGATCACTTGGGCCTGCATAGCTGTTTACATTAATCCTCCTCTGTAAATAACATTCCTCCGGGAGTGTGTATGCACACATACAGGCCACTTAACAGCCGTAGTCATGTTAAAAAACTATGTTAAAAACCAAACAAAACAGGATCTAAGCCTGAGCATGATGCCTCTGTGAATGACTTAGCAGAAGAAAAGCAGAACTTGATGAGAAAAATATGGGGTTTTTTTTCTTCCTTCTCTTTCCTGATGCAAGTGCCGTATGATGGATGTGATGCTTACACGTAACAGGGCTTGCTGTCCAGCACGCCTGTGGAGCGGGAGGGCAGCCATGTGGTAATGTCATCCAGTTTGACCAATCTTTCTCATATAGAGGATAAATCTCCGCTGTGAAAAGATGCCTACAATTTCCTCATCCCTAAACAAGGTTTTATTTTCCATTATCTAATCATCTGCCTTTTTGAAGGAAGAATGGTGTATTTTCAGCAGAGGAACAAATAGGAAGCAATGAGAGGAAACCCGTTCTGTGGTCAAAGTGGAATCCCTTAGCATTTTGTTTCTTCTCTGAAATCTGGTGATACTGGCTTTGGACATAGTTGGTTTTGATTTTGTAGCTTTTCTGGATTGTCTTAATCTCATAAAAGTCAATAAAAACCAGATGATCGTATATCTTGTCCTATGCTTGTTCAATGTTCCTTTCTGTTTGGGTCTCATCTCTTCGTCACTCACTTTCATCCTGATGCTAAGTTGTGCATCATTTCTTATCTCCCCTCATGCTCTCCCTTCATTGTAGCAGAGAAAATCCGTGATGCTTGCTCCCATCATCTGCTTTTTTAGAGGAAAGAGAAATCAGGAAAGACTAATTCCATTGTTCAACCAGCAAAAGTGGAGAGGAGGGGAAATGATAATGGGACAGACTTGCTTCCGAAAGCAAAAGATTGACTTAGCCAGGCCTCATCTACTGTGGACTTCAAAGAACTTAAACTCATAGAGCTGGACTCTGGTTAAAGCAGCTTTGAGTTAGAGCAAACAATGTGCAAAAATATTTCAGATAAGATAAGCACTCTAAGCTTTTACTTCAAAATCCTGAGTTTTTGAAGTTGTACTAGAATAAGAAGCACTGTGAGCAAACATCCTCCTGATACAGTTGTGTTCTGAGGTTTATTTGTCCCATTGCTCTGTGTCTTCAGATGTTGAACATCCTGGGCTTCTTGCTTCCTGGTGGGCAGGACTTCACAAATGGCAATGTGCTTGAGGGAAGATGAAGAGTAATTGGAGGAACCCTGGAGGAGGAAAAACAAGAATGACGAAGGGTTTAAAAACAACCATGACCTTTGGTGTATGACTGAAAGAATTGGTTTATTAAATGTGGTGAGGAGAACTGAAAAAGACATAATGTTCTTTAAATACATAAAAGTTAACTGCAGAAGATGAAACTGTTCGCAATGTGCAGTGCGAATAAGGATAGTAATGAAATAGTCAAATTGCAGGAAAGGAAATTTTAGGAAATATGTTACAAAAGATGTTCTAAGGAGACTGAGGCACTGAATTGCCTAGGGGTGTGTGGAACTGCTGTCATTGGAGAGTTTTCAGAACAGAAGAGTACAATATTTTTTGGAAATGAGGTTAATTAATGCCAGTACCAAATCTGTAGGGGAGAAAATCTGATCCTTTCAAATCACTGGGATATTACAAAGAGCATCCTTATGTGGGATTCCTTTCCTGTATCCTCCCTTTAAACAGAATAATTTACTACAATGAAAACACTTTTATCAGCAAAAGTTCTTTAAAATATTGACACATCGTACCCTGTTTTTTGCAAAGATGGTGTTTAGTGTTTTCTTCAGCTTTTGATGCAAATTGAATAGCCTCTTTTTTTTTTCCTTTCAAATATGTGACAGGCTTATATCCCAAAGGAAAACAAATGAGTATTTTCTTTCTATCTCCCCAAATGCTTAGAACGGCATTTGAATTTAAATAAGTCTTGTATGTTTCTTCATGCTGGTGAATAAAAAGCTGTGTTTTATTGAAGAGACACAAGCTAGAGTTTCATCCTACCATATGCTGGTCATCATGCAGCAAATCCAGCCTCAGGCCTTAAGGAGACTTGGATCATACGTGCAGCTCTAATGGCTGAGGTTTTGATCTTGCAGGATGAGCTGCCAACAAAGTTCCACCAAAATATCAGTTGGCTTGGGGTGATTTGAAGCCCTCCAGGACCAAGAGAAAAGCAAAGAGAGCTCCTGTTCCTTCTTCCGTGCATTAACTGGCTGTTGGCCTGACACTAGCGTTGGCTGAAAACACCGGTGACACATTTAGGAGGAGCAGACCTTGGAGTGGTGTGGACTGGGCTGCAGCAGATTCAGCCCTGCCTATGTCTGACCCACCTGAAATGCATGGAAGGGGCAACGGCCTTCCCTGAGCTGCTGTAGGACCGAGCTGTCTGATGAGCAAGCTCTGAGGACAGGCTTGGGCCGACTGCCTGTGTCGTGTGAGCAGAGCAGAGTGTTCTGGGGCAGAAAAAGGGATTATGGTCATGACTGGTTGATGATTTTATGCAAAATGCTGCTTTGTATCTTTTGATTGATTGCTTTTCAAACCTTCTGAGCTGAGGTTTGCTGCTGTATTTGAACCAGTTGTCTGACAGCTCCCTGCCACAGGAGCTGCTTGTTGTAGTGAAGTCACTCGTGTAAGTTCTTTAAAGCAAAATAATATTCTGGAGTCTCCATCATGAACAAGACTAGAGAGAGCACGCTCACTTCTGCAGCATGGGGAAAACTCAAAGGAAAAACAGCATGAGCCCAAATACCATCTTCCTTTAATGTTTAATGCTCACCCTGATGAGGACACAGTTTCTGACTCCTTGTCCTCAAGACTGTTCTGGGTGCGCTCCGTGTTTGTGTTGGGACGAGTGAGTGTGTTGTTTATGCTCGCCCTAGGCAACAGTTCAGCACAAGAGAAATTTTCACCCATCGAGAGTAAAGCTGGTGAACATTTATTGTACCTCTGCTTCCTGTCGACTCCCATCTATCTTTGAAAGCCCAGATGCAGTTTACTTTGCTGCATGTCACTGTGGTAGCAAGTCTGGCTACTGACTTAGCCACCGTGTAAATAAATGATATATGTCTGACCAGTGTTTGGGACATGAAGTATTAACTACAGCGCCCTGCCAGGAGCTGAAGTCTGGTGTTCTTCGTTAACTCTTTGATGAGAGCAAAGTGCTAGTGGAGAAAAACACCAAATATTTAGAATCTGCCCAACTAAGAGAAAACAAATTCTCTGGCTGATCATGGTAAAGACACTCCAGAAAAGCAAGATTTGTTTATGCATGGCCTTGATGAGGCACTTAGCTTCCACTTGAATCCTTCTGGGGAATGCTGGAGCCCAAAGGGGTATATGGATCCAAATTTTACAAATCATCCTAGTTTCTGGGATGGGCAGGAGCAAGGCGGTGAAACTAAACATTTCTGACCTTTTCAGAAAGAGGCAGTTGAAATCTAGCTGTGGAAATAGTGTAACATCTGAAACAGGGCCCTTCCTTCCAAGGAAACCTTTCCAAAGAGTTGCTGCAGTTTGTTTTATTGAAGGTTTCAAACAAAGCCGCACTGGCTGCTGGATAAGAGGCCTTCAGACAGTGCAGCCCAAACATAAAAGAAGGGCTGGTGCATTTCCTGTAAAAAGGAGTTTGCTTTTTATTCAGCTGGTGGATATGAAATTGCTTCAGCCTGGGGAGTTGGAAAGGATGCAGTGCAGCCCCGTGCTAGAGCGGACACAGACATCGACCAATATGATGCTGTTGGGGGAATTAGGAAAAAGGGCTGAAAAGGTCTTTCAAGGTCATCTTGTCCAATCTCTGGTTCTGTCAGAAATCCACACCATAATGGTATTTATAAATGTGTCGAGATGGATTCTGAAATCAAGACTGAGTCCAACTACCCTTGTGTGGATACTCCTTCAAAACCTTATCCATGATGGTTTAAATCCTTATTTCCAGCCTTAGCATATTACTGGCCAGGTATTAATGAAAGCTTTGAGCAAGGCTGCAGAACTTGATTTCATAAAGATTAAGTTCTTGTGCCAACGGGGTTGTTTTTTTTTCACCTAACTCTCTCCCTTCCTAACATTTACACCCATGACTGCCTCTCCAAATACGTTGCACCATGTTATGTTGCAAACGAGGTGCTACGCTAGAGAATTGAATTAACATGAAAGCAAACCCCTTCTCCTTGCCTTTGCATCTGAAACAGTTTTTGTCTCTTTCCTGAAGTTTCCCAAAACTTATTTTTTTCTTCCTTGTTTACTCTATCCATGTTTTCTTCATCTGTTGGTGGTCTGTTCCAGTCCGTCCTTTCTGGAACATGAAGCATCTCCATCACATTCTTTTAGCTTTTGCTTTGCCAGACTGGCCTCCCCCCGATTCTGAGTTACTTGTTTGCACCCTGTCCTTGGGTTCATCTCCAGAAATCGTCTGGGCTGAGTAAATGCCTTTACACTGTAAAATGGTCTCCTGCTCAGGAAAGATTTTTTTTTTGGATTGGAAGTACTTCTAGAAGGAGCATATTTTTTCAGGGCAGCTTTTAGAAAATCTTGCAGATTTTTCAAGATGTGTGTTTGATTAACTGAAATACTCCTTTGGCACCAAAAGTAGGATTTTGTGATATTTTCTGCCAGCATGTTGGCTCTTGGGAAATTTTAGATTTTCACTGCCATAGATTTACTTCTAGAGCCCTTTCCTTCTGTTAAATCAGATTGGAGTAGTTTATTTTCATCTAGGCCAGAGGGATAATTGCTCTGTCTAGTTTCAAATCTTATTTTTAATCCCTATAGATATCCTGTAGCTTCTCTTGATAAAGTCTTCTCTTTCTGATGATTTTTTTTTCCCAGAAATGCATGCACTTTCTCAATTCTTCTCCAAAGTATTCCCTCTGACATTTGACTATTCATACATATTTATGCATTATTCAACATATTTCTGATGTGCGCCTTTATTAACAAAGGTATATTATTAACAGGGAGAAATTTCAGACACCAGAACACTTCTTTGTGGCAGAAGACATCTTTGGGTTTGTCTGCACTTTGCATTTTCAGAGAAAGAAATTAAGAATCTGAATGCAGTCTATACTCGTGGAGTGGCAGTGAGAGCAGGGAGGCTTATTCTCTGTCTTATTGAACTATGTTGTAGAAGCAGCCTTGCTATGGCACCACATTTGTCACCTCCTTACGAGCCTGTGTGCAGGGAAGCTCTGCTCCAGAGAGGGATACGTGTCCTTGGGGAAGGCACAGCCATGGAATAGAGGTGATGCGGATGGGGAGGAGGCCACAGAGGGGTAGCAGGACATGGTGGTAAAAGGCTAACACCAGGCATGTTTACAATGCTGGAGTGTTGCTACCACCTAATTGTTCGGTACGGCATGCAGCCAGCATCCTGGAACTGCTCAGGCATCCTTGTAGCACTGTTAGTGTATAGTCCACGCACCGGAGTCGCAGAACTTGGGTTCAAATTGTCCATTAAGGCTCATCCTTGGGAGCCCCTCGAGAGCTGGCTAGACCATGCTCTCTCGTTGCTCGGTCTCTGCTGTAGGATTCCAGGATGTACGGTCTCACTTGCTCTGATTCTGGCCTGATTTGTGCAAATATTAACATTGGCTTTTCCCTTTCTCAGCCTGCCTCTTCATATGGTAAGAGGCCACATGTATGAATAGTGTGACAAGCATTTCTTTTGGTGGGGTTGGAAGACGCAGCTTTCCTAGAGTTAGATCTGGAATTGGCAAGAGTCATTGCTGCCGCTCAGTTTTTGGACTTAGCAGAAGCAGCAGCACCCCCTGTTCATTAGCAGGCATCTGGGGCAGATAGAAGTTCTCCTGAAGTCTGTGTGCGTGAGAGAATTGCATCTGAGAGTATTTCCTTCGGAGTCACAATGCACTCAGGCTGTTGAACAAGAGGTCTCTGGGAATAGTCACTGCTCCACTGCTCTTGAGCCGTGTGAGGTTCAGGCAGCCTGCGGGGGGTCACCCCTCAGGGGTGACTAAATGACGTGGTCACCTGTGGGAGGAAACACATAGGCAGGAGTCCTCTGCTAAGGTGCAAGTCTAAAATTTGTTTGTGGATATTATCCTGACAAGAGGGGACTACCTTGGCCATACCGCTTAAAAACTTCCCTGGTAAAATGGAAACATGGTTGATTAATTAGAAAAAAAAAAGGTCAAAAAGCATGATTATTGTATTTGGGATTATGGAACGAATCTTGACGTATCAACCTAAATCTAATTGCAGCCCTCTTTTTATAGGCTGGTTAGAGCTTATTGAAAATAAATTAAAGCAGCTTTGATTTTGGCTCAAACATAAAGCTGAAATACTGAAATAGCATGAAAAGAAATTTTTCTAATAGTAATTTCTGACCACATGAAAATAAGGAAGTACTACAAATCTTTCAAGAAAGCCTGACTTTATGAGATTTCCAGCATCATTTCCCGATTAAACAATTTGGCTCAGTGTTCAAGGTCCTTTAGACTCATCTGAACCAAACACATTTTCTGAGATTTATGTCAGTTGGGGCTTTACTCCTTATGTGAGCCTTACTGCAGATTTTTGAAAGCTCTATTTATGGGTATGTTTAGGGGAACTGTGCAAATCGTGCAGCCTAAATCTCAAAAGCCTGGTTTCTGCTTTCTGTAGTAAACCTGGGATCACAGCAGACCAGTAAGAATCTAACAGACTCTGGGCAGAGTTCTGTGGAAAGGGAATCCAGGTTGGATTTTGATATTGACTTCACTCAGTTTAGAGAAGAGAGAACACTGAGGAATGGAAATGTTACTGTACTGTTGCTGTCTCATGGGCTCCTTTGATTTTTTTAAGCAATGTAACTTCTAAAAGCTTTTTAGGTATCCACTTGCTGTTGAATTTAATCAAAGGTAAGGAAAACCTGATGAGGGTTATCTCATTGCTTTCTGAGACAATGTCACTAATGATTTTATGATGCTGTCTGAGTTGAAGCTCGGTTTTGCAGAATGTAGCTGCTGAGCCTTCTGGGACCATCCTACAAGGGTGTCTGCAGTCTGCATTATTGTTCCTTTTCAGAGACACTGCTTATTTCAGATTACAGCTGGTCAAAAAGGGTTGTGAGATGATCTGGTGTGTAGGCATAAGGTTGAGGGAACTGAAACCTGAGTGAGATACCATCTCTCTGCTTCAGATCTGCGTGCAGCAGCAATGGCACCGTAGCTTTGGCACGGTGACGGATATTGCGAGGTGCTTCCTTACCACTAGGACTGGGAGGACCAATTAAAGATTTTTGGATTATTCAAAAGAAAAAAACTATTGAATTAAGCCAACTCTTCCAGGCAGACTTTTTCGTTTATTTGAGTATCAGCAATACGCGGGGTCAGAATCGTAGTGTTTCTTCTGGAAGCCAACACGCTACTTCTTATGATGTGTTTTGCACGTCTATGCATCTAAGCTCTCTCCACATTCCTGGGAATGTAAATGCACCGAGGTCGCACTACATGAAGGCTGCATTTAGCTTCCTGAATGCAAACTTCAGCCACTGTTTTGTTCATAGAGCAACTTTCTGGGCTGTAACGAGGGAGATGACTAGTAAATTTATCTGCTTACTTTGATGCTACTCTTGTAAAGAGTCAGATGAAGCTGGGCAGGACCTGCTTTGTTCATTTTGTAGGGCAAAGAAAAATAACAGAGTAACAATTTAAACCAGCAAATCCTTGCAAAAATAAAATTGTCCCAATTCAGGAAAAAAATACTTTTACCATAGTGCCCACCCTTCTGAAAACAATAATGTTTACCAGATTGGTATTTTCGGCTTTTGTTTATTATTAAAAACAAAATAAGTTTTATGAAGAAGATTTGCCAAATCTCCTTTTGTTACCCATAACAAAATCTAATCACTCAAGATATTTTTAGTATAATGAGATCCATGCTTCTTCAAAAAAGATCTTTGGACTCCTAATGGGGAGGATGTTTACAGCTCTGGACCTTCAAGATTATAACTTAATTATTTGCAGGCAACATAGGCTGCGTACTTATATAACAGAACAACAATTGTGTAATCATCACTGTTAAGAGAAAAGTCACGTGATTTGAGTTTTGTTTAAACTCAGCTGGCTCTTATTTCTTAATGGGTTGCCATTCTCTTGTGTGCACCCTCCAGGAGAGTGAATTTGATAATTCAAAACAGCATTTCATCTTTGTCTTTTCATGCTTCGTAGCTTTGCTATGACTTTCAAACTCTCCCAAACTGCCAGGGAAATAGCTTCCAGTATTAGTTATCCGGACTACTTACACACTTCTGCATGGAACTAGTCTGGCGTTAATGGTTCAACAAGAGTTTTCCTAGCAAGCATGTTTGCCCTTATGTGTGAACAGCTTCCCACAGACCAGTTTGCAGACTTCTGCTTTTAATGGGCCACAGAGACTTGGAGTCCTCTCAAGAACATGGTGAATGTAATGCAGAGGACTGGAAGGGTGGAGGATCAGAGGCATTAATCGCAAGCAAACATATGTGTATGTGTGTGCCTATGAGAGAAAATAGGTTTTCTGGCGAAAACAAATCTGGATTATGTTCCTGTGGAATTGGGAATACAACATTTCCCACACCAGGATCAGAGGATTTGAACCGAGTGCATGGGTGAGGATTTGAACTGAGCGCATGGTTAAGAATTCAGGCCCTGCAGAATTTTAATGCCAGTCTTCCATGCCATACCAGTTCCTATACTCTGTAAGCTGTTCTTTCAAACTGCAGGTCTTCAGAAATAAAATAACATGGAAAAAAAAAGCATCTGATTTGACCTGGATAAGAAGCGGTATAGAATAAAATAACCACGTTTCCTGTAGTGTTCCATTTATTATTTTTTGTAGTTGTCATAAAAAACATTTCTCAGGAGATAAATGGAGAGTGGCAGCAAACACAAAAAGGTTAATGAAATACATGATTTATGGCTCATTTGTTGGAAGGGAGAAAACAAGAAGTTTCAGTGCTTGATATTCATGAATATTTTCATTATCTACCCTGTGTCTCTTTTTTCTTTCTCTCTCAAATCCAGGATTCTCTTCTTCACTTCCTGCTTCTTCATCACCCTCTTTTTCACAACTTTGACTGTCCTTACCGTGGCCTCGAAGGGCTCCCTTGCCCCACGCCCCAATTCCCTTGTTCAAGTGTCAGCAAGTCCTCTTAGATTTTTTTTGTCCGCTCAGTCTTGAACTTCTAGTGGCCTGTCTGGCAGCTCTGTTAGAACATAATGAAGATTTGCTTTCCCTTTGGGATATGGTGAACTTTCTTTTGGGATATGCAAAACTGTCCTAATATGACTGTGGCATTACAGTAGCTGCCCTGGGATGTCTGTTGGTAGTAAATGAGAGTAGAGGTGATCTACTAGTACAGATTTTGTCTCATCTGAGATACGAGTCCTGTTTTCAAGAGTTGGAGAGTCCTGAGCTTCGTAGAGACAGAGTTAGCTGGAAAGGCTAAGCAACGTGGAACGGCAACATGATACAAGTACTGCATCCCACAAGATCCTTCCCTTTGTTGCAAGACTAGAATTGCAAATATTTTCCACGGTTACTCTGCCGTTATCCATGTGGATGTTGCATTTTTGTTTAGTGATGACGATAGCTACGTGCATGAGCAAGATGCCAATTCTTTAACCTCTGCTATAAGCTGGTTTTGATTTTCATTTTAATATAAAGCAAGCAGAAGACAACGGATCATGTTATGACTGATTAAGTTTTCTGAGCAAATGCCTTAATGTCCCCTGTGCACTATTTTAGCCAGGGTTACTTCACTATAACCACAAGAGAAGCTGAATCAGCTGGCAGATTGAGACACAGGTAGTGTGTGAATCCAGCTGCTGGTGGGAAAGGCATTTTCCCCCTCTTCCCAAGTCTTTTCCTGTAGCATGGTGTCCACTGGGATGGCTGTGGAGGCAGTATTACATTGCAAGGACATGTGTCTTATTTTCTGACAAGTCTTCCGTGACTTCATAATTTATAGCACAACAAAGGAAAAATCATCTGTTGCAGTTAGTCCTCGTGAAGTGGGCGAGGCAATACAGCTGCTGGCCTGGGAGGCAGGACGTCACCTCTGATTTCAGAAGCCATTCTGAAAAGAGAGAGCAGATTATTGACTATCATCTCCATGTAAAAAAGCAAAGTCACTGTCAAAATGAGGAAAAACTATCTATAAATACAAAAATGCTAAACAAATTTCTATGTGGTGGGTATATATGAGAGACACTTTATCCCTCCACTCTTTGCTTCTGATGTCTGAGGAACGGTATTTAATGGAATGGGGCGGATAGGGTCAAGCTGCAACATGGATTTAATTCCTTACCTCTGTCAAAAAAAAAAGCACGTTTGCTGAAATTTGCATGATGAGTGGGAAAAGATGGGGACTGAAATGTAAACGCTATACTCTGTTTACAAAGAAAGGAAAAGAAAATGTTTGCAAAGGTGATACAATTTGCAGGCACTTCTGCCTTTGCCTGGGCACTAATGTAACTAATGTATATTGGCATTATTACACTTTGCTCATAGCGTATGCTCACAGCACAGAAACCCTGCAGAGGAGATTATCTGTGGATCTAACTGCTTCTCCTTGGATGGAGCCAAACTTCCAGCCACGAGGCAGATGCTGTCAAGTACAGTAGCATGTGCAAAGGTGGGACATGGTGGGAAGCTGCTCTGGACGCACAAGATGAGAGAAGTGGTGGAACGAGCAGTGTGTGGTTGAAGACACTGGTGACCAGGAGTGGCATTTGGTCACTTCAGAAAGCTGCAACTCAGAATAGATTTCAGATTTGGCGTACCAATTGCTCTTAGCAGACAGTGATGCTCCTGAAAATAAAAGGGTTAAATAATCAGCAACCTCAGACTCAGGAGAAGCCCAAAACGCGGTGTTCCATTGGCCTTGACTTTTGTTGTTCCCCATAGCGTTAGCAACCCAGGGTGACTGAAGATGCTGCAATGCTTTGGTGTACCCAGGGTTGTATTAGTTACCCTCATCCTGCTCTACAAACTTCTGTAATATGACAGCACATATTGTCATGCATCTTCATGAAGAGATTTGTGCCAAATATTCCAGCACGTTATACACAGATACTGGGGAGCAAATGTAAGAGAACTGATTTTATTATTAGACAGAACCAACACCTTAAATTGTATTTGGTGACTGAGAAACAAGGTGTCCAGATTCGATCGGTGCAGGTACATAACCTGTATCCTAACCACAGTCTTGACAGCTATTTTTATTGGAATTGGGGTGTGGAAAATAGCTATATTTTTAATGTTGAATAGTCTGTACTGAGAGTCACTCTGTACCTAGGCTGTTTTCTTCTTTTAACCCTTGACCAATGTCTGAATATAGACTCATTTGACATAATACTTCAGGAAGTTAAAAGGGCTTCCTGAGAACTGGGGAGTTCAAACCATGTCAGGATTTCTTTAGTGCAGGGAGCTTTCCTTTATAGAGCTTGCTTGGCTGCCGTGTTCTCTCCAGACTGATTCCAGCTGCTTCCCACTTCTCAGCTGATGCAGGCTCTTGATATTTTCATAGTTAGGTAAAAAGCCAGCAAATCCTTTTGCCTCCACTTCCCTCACACACACACACGACTGACAGGAAAATAAGCACTCATATTTCATCTTTAAAATAAGAGAGGAACATGGTTTCTCTGTGAAGTAGTGGAAACACTGACATCATGTTTGGAACAGCTTTTTTTCCCCTTTTCCCTTCTAATTGCACTGAGTTTTTAAAGCCAGGGAATAAAATCTTCTCTGGAGTGGGAGAAGGTTCCCCATAGGCTGCTGTGTGTCTGGGCTCGGTATGACTCACGCTGCTCCTTTTGCAATTCATTGACAAATTACTAGAACCAAGAGCTGGGAACTTGTGCAGCAAAGGGAGAAAGCAAGGAGTGCAAACCACCTGGTGAAAGAACATGAGGAGGAAACAGTATTTATGAAAAGTTCAGTGACTGGTTCCTTATTTCTGCGTTATATTATTTTTCTTTCCACTTTAAAGGAAACGGTTCCTATAGCAAGAATGACTCACTCATCAGATGTTGCCAGTGATGTGGGTTTGCCAGTTACTTATTATTTTAACCTTTTATCACAGCGTGGTGCAAGTGCACAGTTCCAGATAAGACCACAGATGTGAAGACAGAGGAGGGAAACAGCAAGAGGTGGAAAAAACATTATTTCTAGTCAGGCATTGGTCCTGTGTGTCTGCAACGAGCAACAGCTTTTTGATGAACACTTGTACAAAGAAGGTGCCAAATGTTTCTTTTGGTGCTTAAGCCTTACTTAGGGGACTTGCGCCACAATCAGAAATGAGTAGAGCATCTAAGCACGGTGTTATTATTGTAGTTAAATATCCTACAGAAAAACACCTTTGATAAACTCTTCTCGGCATGCTCTAGTCCTGCTAGTGTTAGTTTATAGCTTAGATATTACACACATTACAATCACGCACAGAACCAGTCCCTTTGTTTTAGACAAAACAACCAGGAGACGTGTATAAGCAGTACACGGTTTTAATCCCTGTATCCAATATATCCAAAGTTTGGGGTTGTTTTTCTTGGAGCCGATGAAATGGAAATTCAAATGTTACTTCGACAGTGCCATAGCAAAGTCTAAATTGAGGGACTGTAAATAGAGTTTGAGCTGACATTTCAGCTTGGAAGTTAGGGGAAAGAATGAAGTGAGGCAGCCAGCATGAATGCTCACTTGAATCTTGAGGGAAAACTTAACATTTAAGAGATTCTTTTTTTCTACTGATATTGTAATTTGTGAAGCCACATCTGAAGGCCATTTGTTTTTGTACTCAAGGTATCAACTCAAAGCACACTCTTATTTAACAGAAAACTACTTGCCGTCCTATTTTCTTACCCCATTTCTCTATTCCTCCCTTGTCTGAATTTTCTGCAGTAATTCCTGAATATGTATTGGAAATGAAACTATTTAGCAGCCTAGAAAGATGAAAAGATTTGGTAACAAAGCCCAACGTGCCAAACTTGGTGTCTACAGTTGAGAGCATTCCTCAGCACTGTTTTGTGTGCTAGTCTGGAGTTTTTAATTAAATCTGATAGAGCGGTCACTCACAGCAGCCCTGTTATAGGCAGTATCACATACCCAGCTGCATTGTGGGCATTTGCTCTGCTTTTTAGGGCAGCATCCTAAATGAGCTCTGCAGAAGAGCTTTATTATAGGAACCTGTAAAGCAAAATGCTCTGAGGTGAAGAAGACACAGGATGCATCTCTGAGAAAATTCCCTAGGACTGGAATGTGGGAGCGTTGCCTCCAGATCTTTTACTTTGTATATCCTTTCACTGTAGTATTATAAACAAATATAAATATTTTTAGGCTTGTGGTAGTTCTGGGAGATATTATCCTTATTTTGTGCATAAGGTCCTGAATGAGTGATCCATCTGTCTAGAGAGGTACTGTTTTATGCTGGGAAACATTTGATCAAGCCAGGCTAGCAAAGAAGTGCCTTTGGGAAGTTAGTAAAGCTGGCAGAAAAATAGAAGGCAATGTTTCATCATGTGTCTTTAGAAAATAACTCTGCTCTTATGATCTTTGTGCTCTTGCAGCTTTGCATTCCAGAGCACTGCGTGTGAGCCCTGCTTAGTGCTTGCTCCGGGTTGCTTCCGATTGCTATGACAAACTCACTGTGTGCTCTTGCTTGTTTACTACATTCTTGTTCAGTTCCTTTCTTCTTTTAATTCCTGTTATAATAAGCCCATTTTCAATGGAAAGGGACATTTGTATGGCCAAAGCTTTACAAGCCTCTTCTGCTCCTGCAGCCGTGAAGCCAGGGCAATTGCGGTCGTATGGCGCGGCCAGCTGGGAGATTCAACTGCAGCATGAACGGACAAATGTACCAACCAAACTGCGATCCAATTAGTCAATGACATCCGAGCTAAAAAGCTGTAGCAGCCACAGGCATAATGTCGTACCTGGTACCCCTGGTATATATTCCACAACTATAATCTGTCTCGCTGAGTTTTATGTACGGTTCGCCTCTCTGCTGTTTTCACGCTTGGTAGACACACCCCTCCGAACAGCCTACGCTGCTTCTTCAGAGCAGCACCTTGAACAAGCCTCTAAAGATGTTTATTGTGCTCTAGGTGGCAACATCTTCAGCAAGTCCCAAAGGATCTGTTATCTGCTCAACCAATGACTAAAACGTGGTGCTCACTAGCTCTACTTCAACACGTCCTCTCCAAGCTTGTCTGTCAAAATTGTAAAGGAAGTCAATGATTTGTATCTGGGCATAGGATACTCGGATTATGTGTTCTGCTGCCAGTTTTCTCTTTCTACAAGAAACTTTCAAGTGAAATTCTGGATCCAAGGAACAGGCAGTATGAAAAATTCTATTGATGTGAGTAAAGCCAGGATTTCAAGTATTCTCACCTCATTTTCATTTATTAAACCCAGGTAGTATGCCAGGAGCTCCCTGAAGTCAGAAGAGCTGTGTTCGTTTATGCTTGAGAGCAACCGATTCACATTTTCTGCTAGTTAAACCCCTCTATAAAGTTTATGTCAAGATATTTCCTTACAGATTTTCCCCATCCCCAGGCTGTCTCCTTCTCATGTCATTTTTCATCCAACACTATATTGACAAATTTTCTCTCTTGACTTTTTTCCCAGTGAGTTCAAAGCAGCCTTCATTCCCAAGCCTTCATCGTCGTTACCATGACTTTTGGCCTTGCAAGACAAGGCATTTCAGCCTTGTACATAGTACATTTGACGTTTTTTCTCAATGAAAATGAGGATAGGCTCAATGGGGCTTCTAAAAAATTCTGTATCTGAATGCTTTTGGCACACATACCTTTATTTCAGGTGATTCTAGACACTAAGATAACAAACAGCTTTTTCTCAGGATGTTATTATTCAACGGACTGATACTCTCCACGGTGGCTTCCTCTTGAATTTTAATGATGTGCTGTTTGTAAGCCTTTCCGTATCAGTTCAGTGCTGTCCTAGCAGCTCATCTATCACAGATCTGTGAATTCAGCGAGGGGTTTGATCTACCTTATCTCAGCAAACAACAATGTTACTACATCTTTCATGAAATGGAAACATACTGAGCACTCTCAGCCCAGTGCACAGTAATTTCACTCCTGTCTTAAGTACCCCAGTTTCAAGTAAAACGTGTTCCCTCTGGGTTTTTGGTTTTTTTTGAAGGTGGATGAGTGGGTTTATTATTTATTATTTTTTACACTCCTGGGACATGTTTCTGCCATCCTGGAAATAAGCTGTTTTCCCAAAGTCCAGAGACTGTCTTGGTAAAGTCTTTCAGACTTCACCAAGTCAAGACATTAACATGTCTCTGGAATCTGAGCTGTTATGCCTGTTACAAAAGAGAATGATCTGTATTGACCAGACAGACATAGCAAAGTCTGGATTTAATCCTAAATGGGAATGATACAGTTAGGTTTGAAAATCACAGCTGTTGGCTTTGTCTGACCTCTGTGGGGTGCTGTACCTGGAATCTGCATGTAGAAAGTAGAACATTCACCTTTAGAATTATTATGCCTGTATTCTTTGGGAAGAAGTGCTGTAGGCTGGGTGGAAGTGCCTTCTTTCCTAATCCTGACCTACAAGGTACCATAAAAATGATAAGGACTTTGACTTTTGAAGTTAAAACCCTCAAGGATCACCCACTGTTGCCTGCTTTAGAGAAGAAACAACATTAAAAGGAAAAATAGATAAATCTGCAGCACACTGGAAAGTCTGTGCAGATGTATCTGCACTGCACAGTGTAGTGCAAACACCAGCACCTGGGCTGGCTCTGCCTGAGATTGCGCAGAACCTGCAGCAGGGTGGTCGAGGCTTTCTCCTCAGCCCATTACCATCACCCAGCCCACCCAGCAAGCCTGCACCCAGTGCCTGACCCACTTGGGTCAGTGCCACATATATTTTGGTGTGTTAGTTGCCTTCATCACAATAATATCTCACAAATGATGACCTTGTCTTCACAACTCTCAGAAAAAGTCCTGTCTGTAAAATAACCCCAGTCCCAGATGCTGGCTAATTTGAAAGGGGTATATGTAAATTCTCAGGCATTTGCTGGAGAGCTATGACTCTGTTTAGTGTACTCCACTGGGAAACTCTGAGGATCTTGACAACATTTTTTTAATTAAAAAATACTTTTTGGAAACTTCAGCTTTGCGCATCTCACCGCAGCTGACTGCGGTATGTGTATTCTCTCATACGAGAAGAAGTATCTTTCCAGAGTTCAAAAGATTAACAACCGGAAATCAAGTTCTACCAACAGTGAACCTCGATCAGCTCATTTGCCCTGGGGAGACAACAAAAGCTGATGAACTTAGCCTGGAGATTATAAACTTTCCTGTGTCGTACTCATCGCTGTAGTATCCAAGTGTAACAACCAACTTGACCAACATCTGTTGTGCGGTGTTGTCTCATCTTTTCGTCTCTTCTTTCCGAAGTAAATTTTCACAGTTTTCATAGAACAAAACCCAAACTGCAGTCCTTTTATTTGATTTTGGTTTAAATAACTGTTTTGTAAAGTGAAAGTACAAAGTAGAACAGCAATGGCCAAAGTGCAACTCCTCTTCTCCATCCTTTCCTGTTAAATATTTCCTTCCTATTTGTGCATAGAGTGGCAATACTTACTTAAAGCATTTTTCATTTTCTGTCCACAGCTCCCTGTGAAGCTGTGCTAGGGAATGGAGCAGGGGACAGATCAGTGCCTTGCAGCACAAGCATGACCGCAGTTTTTCTGACACGTCCAGAGGGTGAAGGAGGAACAATAACTGGTATTACCACTGGCCTCTCTCTCTCTTCAAACTGTCTTCTTGTTTGGGATCACAAGAAAGATGTTTTTATAATATCCCATATAGCGAAACAGCTTTCTAGCTGCAGCTTGTGATCAGTGTATGCTTGAAGCACAAAGTCACTGTCTTTGTGCTGTGTAAGTTCTGCATATTCAGAACTGCATGGAGTTCACTTCAGCTGGCCGCATGCCTGTGAAAACAATTCGTCTGCCAGCACAGGCAGATTTATATTTAAGGGCTGAATTTCTGCCTAAAAGACAAGGATTTTAAATCCTCCTGCTACCAGCTGTTTGTTAAAATATCCATGATCAGAGGGCTTTAACAGGAGCTCTATCTATGTATGTGAAAGAGGTATTTGCTCCAGTGTCTGGTTTAGGTCACAGGTTAAATTTGTTCATGGAACAGCCTGGCTGAATTCAAACCACAGCAGGAGTAAACTGGCTTAGTTTTGACTTTGCTAGATGAGTGAAGAGATCAGAGGAATGGGGATGTTAATGTAACATCAGCTTCGGTGTGACTTTGCACCCTGTCAGATCCCCTCTGATCACTCTCTACCCACCTCAGAACTTCAGACTACCCCGTAGCACGGATCTGCGTGCGGAGCAGTAACAATGATCGCCACAGGTCAGCTTGCAGCAGAACAACCTACAGTTGTCATCCATTTCCCCTCATTTAGTGCGTGCAACAAAGATTCTGGTGTCAGAACGAGCATGTGTGACTCTGTGCTCTGCCTAGGCCACAGCCCAGACGTACCCAGTTTTCAGACCCCCAAGGTTTCCCGCCTGCACCGACAGACTGCAGCCGGCAGCTGTGCCGCTCCTCGCGCCGTGGGCTGCCGAGCGGCGATCTCTGCGGAGTCCGAGTCGCTGTCTGCGGGCAAGCTGCGGCTGGAGAACTGCCTCTCCCTGCCGCCTGCCTTTCTGGCTGAAGTTGGTCGGGGAGTCCTTGCAGCACATTCACATATCCTTTAGGGAAGATCTCCTGTAGTGTTAAAATAAACAGATGTCTTGGTGGTTTCTGATATCATACGTATTCTTTCCTGTGAACTAATACTTCTATTATTAGCCGGTTCGTATTTATTCAAAGCGTTCTTTTATTCCTCTCTTTCCATCCCACATACACACTGGATTTCTAGCATCTATTTCACATGTGTAAAGGACATTGCTCTCCCTGTGGTTCCTGTCGATGCGTTAAACTGCTTCTAATGGGATTTCAGGGTCATCATGTAAGTGTGGGATGCATCTAACTGGGGATATGCTAGTCATCCATCTCTATTAAGAACTCCGTTGATGACTATAGGCTGTTGGATATTCCGAATGCATTTTTAGGCATGGATGTGTGACACCAATGTAAATGTAAGGTGAGATTCTGGGTTGCCAAGAAACATGTCAGAAACCATTCCTCAAGGGCACTCCAGACAAGAAACTTGTGGGTGGGCAGAGTTTTTCCTTCTGGGCAGTTGTTTAAAGGGAGAAAGAAGTAAGGGATGAGGTGAGAACAAAGAAATGAGCTAGGAATGGGGTGAGAATGGTCCATGACCATGCTGTCCCTAAATTCACATTACTGCAGTTGAAAATTGGATGAGAGTCTCTTTATTTCTATTAGAATACTGTTTGAACAACCCCTTCTAGGAAGCACCATGGGATTATGACACAGTATCTGGGCACCTGGACAGATACAGCCTATGCCAGTGCAAGCTCCTGGATTTTGGGTCTGTTTTTTCTTGCTCGACAAGTCATGGGCAGCTTTTTCATCTAGATGCCGAAGGATACAGGCTGGCTACATTCACATAGCACAGCTGGGTTTTCTGTTGTGTACATGTGACTTAACACAGTTATTAGATTTCGCATTTTTTATTGTTTTGGTGGTTTTTTGTTGTTTTTTTTTGTTTTCAGTTCAAGATGCTAGAAGCAATGAAAGAACTGAGTTGTATCCCATAAAAATGATGTTTTCGTAGTACAAACTTAAAGGTGCTGCATGCCCTAGGGTGTGCAATGAACACGTACTGAGAATTCCTGAGGATGCAAAGTCTCCTGGAGCAGCATAAGATAAGGAAACCAACCTGGTGTATTCTCGCCTACGCTACCCAATGAGCTCTAGATCTTGTTTTCCTGAGAACTGAGTCTAGGTGTTGCCCTGAAGACTGTTAGTTGGCACAGAACATGACTGTGTGTGGCAGACAGCTGGCAGTGACACGGCACTGACCGTAGCCACCAGTGTTTGAGCCCCTGAACTCGTTCTGTTCCATTTAGCAGTGTAGCCACAGCCTGGGTGACTATGGGGGGATTTCCTCAGGCTGGACTCACACTGTGCATCGAGGTATGCTTTAGGTTTATAAGCTGAAGACAGATGCTGGTTATCTAAATGTAGTGTGGTGGCATGCAAAGATACTAGCCCTGAGCTTAATAAGTGGTTGCCGAGCCAGTATATCATTCTGCTTGTGTTACTTTCCTTTCCTTCACCAGGGCTGGCTGACCCAGCTGTACTCAGCTAGCCAGGACGTTTTGCTTGGGAAGGATACCTTGTGTTGTACTGCAAAAACCACTTGTTAGCACTGTGCTAAATTCATTCTCTCTTCTGTACTTTTGGAAAATTTTTTTTTTGTACTTTGCTGTGACCTTTCTCTAGCGAGTCACCTTATTCCCATCTCTCTCCAGCCATATTTTTCCCTGGACTCTTGTGCTTTCCAGTCCACATTTCCACTCATTGTTTTCTCAAATTTGCCAGCCCTGATCTCTGCTCGTAGCCAGCCCACCCACTGCCTCTGGGAGTACCTGCTGCCCTCACTGAGGAGCTTCCTTGCAGACGCGCAGTCCTCTGGGGAACATCAGTAAGCCTCTCAAAATGTTGGGAGGAATATCAAATTCTTATGCTCTTAGTTATAAGATAGCCTCCTACTAGAAGGAGAAATAAACACTTCTCTTACAGGGACCGTATTCATTATTTGATCCTTCTAGTGGTTTCTTCTACCAATACCTGCCTCTGGGATGTGTAAGTCATTCGTTTAACTCGATATGTGTATTTTCTAGTCTTCTGTTTTTCAGGGCAGTGAACATGTTGGCATTACCCAGCCAACCTCTCCCTAGCAATACACTTATTTTGTTACAGCTCTCTTGAACTTAGGATCTGTACATTTGTTCATGTATTAGATTATGATAATGTTAAAAATATTCCTTTAACCTTGTTTCAGTCAGGACTCAGAAGAATAGTCTGATTTATCTGCTTCATGGGTGGTACTTCTGGCAGTTAATTAACCAAAGCATAACTACCTTATTTACCTTGACTCTCTCTTTGTGTCTGCCAATAACGTCTAATGTTTCAAATTGAAATTGGCCAGAGAAATGGAAGAATGTGCTCAGTGGCTTATTATCCCCAAATAGGATGTTCCATCGGTTCACATTTTTGTACTGTTCCTGATTCTCCCTCTTCCTGGACTACATTTAAGCTTGAAATTAACCTACTGTGTGTCACAGAATCAGAGAGGACCAGGCACCAAGGGAATGAAAAGTTTCCACTGCAGTACCCCAGGACAGTGCAGGTAATTTGCACTTCCCGGGGCTGGGGAAGGTTGCCATGTTTGTACCTTATTAGAAAATGTTTTCCCCGTCCTGAATCTGACAGTCCTGGACATACGAGCAAGACTGCAGTTGGTAAGTTAAAACAAATAGTAAAGACGTGGTACCAACCTTGGCAACTGCTCTACTCTGACCAGTTGCAAACAGCCAGAAATAGAGCATCTGTGATTTAGCAGAAGGAAACAAAACTGTGCCTGAGCTGCAGCACGCCGAGGTCACGCTCCCTGCCAGACTCCTAGAGGCAAGCGGCAGGAGCCTGAAAGCAGGGGATGTAATTCACTGTCTCGCTAAAGATCGTGGAAGCAAATCAGGACTATATTTAATGAAATTGTGTGAGTTTCTCCCAACATTTTGGTGTGTGTCAGCGTTAGGGAAAGTAGCAGCTCTGTAAATAGGCAGTACCTTTTCCTTATACTGAAGTGCGAGACAACTGTTTCTGGGAGAGACTTTCTTTACATGGTCATAATGTGGAGTTGAGAACTACTGACGTAATGGGAACTGAACTGAAGTGGAACTCTGATCTGTAAGTGTCAAAGTTTCCTTTAAAATTCATCTTGTGAAAGCGTAGTCCTCACGAGTCTCATTCAGATTTAACCCTTCAGAAAGAAAGCTGGAGGATGCAGATTTCTTTCTGCATGACTTGACACTATAAATCTAAGGTGGTAGGTGTCTACCTCTGATCGTTTAACCTCAGGCAGGACTGTGAATTTGCCTTCCTTATAAAAATTTCCTTCAATCTTGTGCAGCCAAGAAGCCCTAGTTCTTCTGACAAGTTTGCTTCACATCTTTAGAAAAGGTAATTTTGCCACATAGCTCTCAGATGTTCCAGTGGTCAGTAATGATGTTTTAACATGGAGAATAAAAAGGTCAAACTCCATTTCTTTTAATCCCTAGGACTGGACTTCTCAGAAACGAGTAGGAGATATTCCATTTCACCAGAACAAAGAAAACAGCTGAAGTGGATAGATGCTAGACCACAACCCCAGAGCACAGTGTTTAACTCCTGGTTCACACAGTGACTTTTGTGCACCCCTGGCTAAGCAACTTCAGAATAGGGATACCCTTTGTGATTGTTCACCAGGTAGGCTAATACTTCTTGCCCTGACAGAAGTGCTTTTGAAAGACGAGTGTGATGGATCAGGGGTAGGTGGACCATCTTGTGCTCTTGGAATCCAGTAGTGAAATAGCTGTCCTTTATTCAAAGTAAAAAAGTAAAAAGCAGTAAAAAGCAGTGAAGTTCACTGTGGAAAGGAAAAATTTTACCGTAACAATAGTAACAGTCTCCTAAGCAACAGGCAGTGTGCCAGTTCGGTCAGAAAGACACAGCAATGATTATATTGAGACAGTATAGGAAGCATCATTCAGTCCACTTCTGAGGAACCTTCAAAGAAAAACTAGTTTGATTTGCTATGTTCAGCATGGCCCCAACCCCAAGGCATCAGTACAGCTGCTGACTTCATTATTTGGCCGGTTCCTGGTGTCTGACTGCAGAGACCAGTCTCCCAGAAGAGGTAAACTGGGTGCCTTGGCTCATGCTCATTTCCATCCGTGAGACTGCTGGCTCTTTGTCTTAGCTATCACTTGCAATTATCTCAGTCTCTCAGTATGTTCAAAAAGAGGGGAGAATTAAAGGGAGATAGAGCAGGGGGAGGAAATCCGTTCCAATTTAGAAACCATCTGAGCACCACAAATTCTGACAGAAAAAGATCCAAAATGAGATCCAGGAGAAGGGAGTCTTCACACTGAAATAAAGAGTTGAATATCCATTTGGAGCATGTCGTTTTAACTTTAGAGGCTTTCGGATTGCTTTGCGCTTGTCGTGGGTTGACCCTGGCCAGCCGCCAGGTACCCACACAGCCGCTCGCTCACTCCCCCTTCACTGCTGAACAGGGGGAGAAAATATTTCCAAGGGTTCCGGGTTTTGAGATAAGGACAGGGAGATCACCCTCATTTACCGTCCCAGGCAAAACAGACTCAGTTTTGGGGAAATTAGGTACATTTATTAAAAGAACTAATCAGAGAGGAGTAGTGAGAAGTGAGAAAGAGCAAACAAATCTTAAACAGAACACCTTCCCCCCATCCCTCCCTTCTTCCCGGGCTTAACATCAATCCCGGTTTCTCCACCTCCTTCCCCCCGAGCGGCGCAGGGGGACAGGGAATGGGGGCTGTGGTCAGTTCATCCGACGTTGGTTCCACCGCTTCTTCACTCCGGGGGAGGACTCTTCACTCTTCCCCAAGGCCACTGTGTCCCTCTCACGGGAGACAAGCTTCACGCTCTCTTCTCCACGTGAGTCATCCCACGAAGGGCAATTCATCACAAACTGCCCGACGTGAGACACCCCACGAGGGGCAGCCCACCCCTTGTGAGTCTGAGGCGCAGTCCTTCGGGGGAAACTGCTCCAGTGTGAGTCCCCCACAGTGTCCCAAAAGTCCCATCGGCCAACCTGCTCCAGCGTGGGCATTCCTCTCTTCCACAGGCTACAGGTTCCGGCAGCAACTTGCTCTGATGCAGCTTCCCACAGGCTACAGTCCCCTTTCAGGCATCCACCCACACGGCGTGGAGTCCTCGGTGGACATCTATGCGGTGATCCTCACGGTGGACATCTGCACCTCGCCCATGGGCTGCAGGGGGACAACCCGCTTCACCATGGTCTTCACCACGGACCCGGGGGACTCCTTCTGCTCCGGCGCCTGGAGCTCATCCTCCCCCCCTCCCCGCTTCTTCACTGACCTTGGTGTCTGCACAGATTCTCACTCCTCCATCTCTGTGCCAGCTGTTATAGCGCAGTTCTTTTCCCCGTTCTTAAATATGTGTTTCACAGAGGCGTTCCTCTGCTATCACCTTACTGATAGGCTCAGCCTTGGCCAGCGGCGGGTCCCTCTTTGTAGCTGGCTGGCATTGGCTCTATCAAACTTGGGGAGCTTCTAGCAGCTTCTTACAGAAGCCACCCTGCAGCTCCCCCCCGCCACCGAAATCCAACCAGGCCAAACCAAAACAGCGCTTAAAGCTTGCCAAAGCCGTGGGTGAAAGGGTAGCTTGGGAAAAAGATTGTTTGAGTTTGCTTGTTAACAGCACTTCAGAAATAATGGGTGAGCGATGCACAAGGTTTGACACGGCCTGTGGACCATCCGTCATCTGATACGTAGAGTCGTGATGTGCACGAGGTCAGGTTAGCACAGAGCCAAGGTGAAATCGTGAAAGTGCTGAATGTGTCTTAGTGTCCCTGGAAAACTTCTCTGGGTTAACTAAGCGCTCTTTTGAAGGCACCTAAAAGTCTGACTGGAACTTGACTCATAACAAAAGAACTGGCTTTTTGTAAAAGTGCTTATAAGCTATTACGTATTATCAGGTACTGTTGAATAAATTTTTGTGGAGTTTGTGGACAGAAGTCAGCTTTGCAAGAGCAGAAAATCAGCCTACCCTCCAAATTGTTGAAGTTTAAGTATAGTACTTCACTATGGTTTTTTTAATCCTTGTTTTTAGGCTTGCAAATATAAATCCAATATATTAAATGAATCCAGAACAGCACCTGATGTTTTAAAAAGTGTATGGCTGGGGCTCTTTCAGACTGCAAGTTCAAAAAATTAATTAGCATTTGCACTTGTGATTTTCCATAGGAAGAGCATGTAATTTTTTTAATGTTTTGAGCAAACAGTAAGGAGAGATCAGGGCAGAAAGACAGGGCACCTTTTCCCATTCACTTCTGGAAAAGAAAGAAATAATCTTCTCCGGCAACAAAGCTCACGGAAGGGATTTTAAATTGCATGCTGCAGTTTATTTGCCTGCAGTTACACTGAGGCAACTGTCCACACACAGTTCTGAACAAGATTGCTCAAATGATCTCACCTAAAAATATCCTATTTTTGTTTTAGGAGTTTTTTAGCCAGGCCAGTTCGTGGCTTCAGGAGGCGTCGTACAGACACCAAGGGAACGGAGCAGGGGCGGCAGCAAAGAGCCGGCTGCGTGTGCGTGAGCCCTTCCTAAACTGTCCAGAAAAAAACACATCACGAGACAACAGTGTAACCTTGCAATTCTTAGGCATCTCTGAGCAAGTGATTTCTCAGAAACTTGTCATAACACAGTGGACTATGTTTTGTGTTTGCAGTGTTAATATCTTCATTTTCCTTATGCTGGAAAGTTCTACCTTTAATAGCAACATAGCTTGGAGAGGTACGTTCAGCTAGTTGTCCAGTGTAAAAACTAAGGATGGGATTATGATTTCTTTATACATGTTGAGTAGTACTTGAGTAACCATTAACCCACCCCCTTGAAAACAAATACATTCATGGAGTGATGCAGGATTAAGGAAAAGTATCAGCTTGTCCCAGGATCACTACTTCACATATTCTGTTTTGTGACCTGTGGTTCCAAATGTCTTGTCTTTCTGGTCTTTCTGTTTTGTTTTAGGAATCAGCTTTAAGGTATCTAAATATTAATTTTGGAGTTTTAAAGAATACTAAATGTTAATGAAATATTTTGCTGTGGAGGCAAATCTGTTAGTGAATTACAGCAAGGGTAATATCCTAGACAAAAGTTATCTGGGGAGAATAGAAAAACACAGTGGCAATACTCACTGGTTAAGAATGCTGCTGCTGTCATCTCACATAATTTGTTAATGTCTGGTGTCCTCAAAAAACCATAAGGGAACTAAGCCCCTAAATTCCATGAGGATTCACTGGGACTTGGTTACACTACTTCCAAGGGCTGTTTTGTAAACAAAACCCATTACAGTCACCTTTGCTCTTCAGCACTTACACGTGACCTTCTCTTGTCACTGCTGAGGAACCATGATCTTGTACAGATGTGGATACTTGCCTTCTGCCTCCGAAGGCTTGTTGCGTTGCATCTAGTACATGAATTGCACAGTAACGTGTTATCGATATGCTAACCTTACAAGAATTTCAAGTTATTTCTCACACAGGCTGAGAAAAGCCGTGTGCTGGTGCTCTTTTCAGACTCCTGACCCTCACTTGCTTTCTTCCACGGTGCTGCACCGCAGCGGTGCCGTAGCAGAGGCAGCCAGGCTGCCTCGGGGTCACTGACCATGGGAAAGTGTTGCTTATGAGGCAGACTCCAACCTGCTTACTGAGCAGAATAACACAGCAATGCTACAGCTGGTACTTAAGGGCAGCCTCTGCGACATGTCCTGCTCTTGAACTATCTAAAAGTCCAGACCTGGGTTGCCTCAAACGCTGTGGGCACTTCAGCAGCTGTTCTCCACTGACCAGCTTTGGCTTGAGCCCTTGAGCCTGGGGAGCAAAGTGCAGTGGTGTCGAGCCACCAGCACTGAGGCTGTTCCCTGCAGAGATCAGCCGGTGCCTGCTGGGGGACTCTGTCAGCTCTCAGTGCAAGATCTGCCCATCAGTTTGGGGTCTCACCAGAGTATGTCCCCTCCAGGAGCACTGTGGGCTAGCACAGCAAAGAAAAATTAAAAAAAGAGAACTAAAGGTGAAGAAATATGTTTGTGAATTGCGAGGGCATGAGACCCCTGCCCAGCCTTGCCTGAGGGCTCCACCCTGCCCAAGGGCTCTCAGTCTTGTGGCTTTGCTCCTAGTTCAAGCTGTGCTGTAGGATTTCTGGTCTCTAGCTCAGCTCTCCTGAGCCATGGACCTCATTGACCTGAACCTTGACCCATGAATTGACTTCTTGGCTTGCCATCAAATCCATGTCAGTATGGACCTGCCTGTGATCATCGGGTTGTTTCTGACCCCGCTTGCCATCACTGAACCTAATCCTGACTTGCTGACTTGTACTTGCTCGGCCTTGAACCTGATTCATCACTACGAATTTCTCTGGCGATCGGGACTCTTGGTTGAAACTGGCCACCCCCACATTGTCGGACACAAAGTTATGAATGAGTCCCCATTAGGAGTTTGCTTGCAGTAGCAGGGAACCAGCTTTGATGACCCCACGTGATTTCTCCCAGTTGCATGCTGCTAAAATGCATGTGAAGAGGATGCACATGTAAATTCAGAATGACCTAGAATATGTTAAAGAAATGCCCCCTGAAATAAAGGGGCTAACTATATTGCAGCTACTAGTGAGAAGTACACCTTTAAAAGTGCGTGTTTGATAAATTCTTCTTGAGAGATCATGGAGTATTTGGGAATAACTCTTCTGGTTGGCTTAGAAAGCAAAAGCTCTGGAGAGCAGATTGATGAGAGCTGTCTTTACCGTTAGCCTTATTCAGGTTCCTAAGCTGATTAAACGAGATTTTGGACAATGTGTGCCAGGTCTCAACACTGTGAGGATGAAGTGTTCCATGAGTTTCAGGAGCCTGAGCAGACTTTTAGTTACATCGTAAGAACTCTGGTTACACTTTAAAGGCCTCCTGCTAGTTTTTTCTGCTACCAGCGTCTTCTTAAGTCATTTCTGTTGGTAGGTACTGAGACTCAAGCTCCAGAAGGACTGAGGAGTGTGGAATTAAGTGAGGCTATTCTCTATATACCTTGCTTGGGAAGGCTTTGATGCTTCAGAATTGAAAAGGGGGAGAAAAAGCTCTGCACAGGGAGCTACCACCTCCAATAAGTCAGGAAACACCAGGGACAGGCTGTGTTTTACATCTCACTCCCTTCAATATCTTGAAAAAAGATCTTTTCCAGTGAAAGTAAGTTGTTAGTCTATGTTGCCTTGTTCTCTTAAATGAAAGTGTCCTCAGACTAGACAGTGCAATCAAGATGTGAATTCCTTCTCTAGCCACAAGGCAACAGCTTCTCGCCACCCCCTCATTTGTGTAATTGAAGAACTGTAAATATCTGCAAAGTGAACCCCTTCAAGCCGAGGGAAAGTATAAAAATTCCTTGCCCCTCCACCCTGGAGTAGCCTCCTGTTTCAGTGAGAGCTCTAACATCCAGACTGCTAAAGTGGAGAAAAGAAATTTGGGAACAGAAGTGAGATTCAAGTCACTAAATCTTCTCCTTTCAGTACAGAATAGGTCAAGTTTTCATTATTGGAGCTTGCATGAGGGAATGAGACAAAAAGTATAATGGAAACTAAAAAAACATGATATGTCATCTTTCCCCCAAAAAAGAATAATTATTTTAGATAAGGCACTTGGCAAAAAGACCATGAATGGTCTAATCTAGGAAGCATGTCGTTATCTAGCCTGAGTTATCTCCCAAATACTGTTAAAAATTTCTAGCCTCCTAGTAAATTAGGAATAAAGACCAGTTAGCCCAGTGTCACTGTGATACGCAGTTGGCCCGTGTGAGAGTCACAGGATTTTCTGTGAAAGAAATCCTTTTCTGCTAAATAGATTTTTATACAGAATGGCTTGTTTTTGCCAAACTGGACTGGTTTTCAAAATCACAACTAAAATAAAAAGAAAGATACTGGAATTATCAGCCTACAGCCATTTCTGGATGAATGTTTTCCACATACAGAATGTGGACACGTATCTGCTTAGAGAACGGAGGGCAACAAACAGCTCGTTTCAAATAGGCCACCAAAGAATCGTTGGCTCACTTCAGTGTTCACATGTTGTTTACCTGTGACAAATTTGCTCAGACCATGCCTCATTTTGTTAATACTTCTGTTTCAAAGTGTGTACAGAGCTCCCTAGTTGGTCAGGAAGATTCTTATGAGGCCAAATTAAGTTATTCCTCTTTTTTGGTGAAAAAATCGGGGTCTGATTTTTCTGCGTATTAATTACTTGCTGTGAAATGAGACTTTCAGAGGCTTAAACTGGCTAAAGTTAGTGATTTCACTAGATTATTTCTGATTTATCCTGCTATTTTTGAGAGGAGAATTGAGATGATAGACATTAGAGACAAATGGAGGGAAAAGAAGCATGAATATACACTTAGAGAAATGTGGAAGCCAACACTTTTATACACTTGTGAACAGACCACATAGCTCTTACCTCTCCTGACACTGCATTAAAACTCCTATCAGTCAGAACAAATAACCCTTAAATGAGACTCTAATACTTTCCTATTTTTGAAATCTTTCATCCAAGAAATGCAAAGCTGAAGGAATTCTATGCTGGAAAACTCCTAATCCCTAGGGTGGTTTGCATTGTGTGTATTTCCCCAAAATGATTTTCATATGAGAATTGGAATGTTTTGCAAAATCCCTCTATTTGCCTTTGGGGATGTTCCAAAACTCTTCCAGAAAGTCTGAAGTTTCGGGGATTTTCTGGGATTATTATTTCTTCGACTGGAACGTGCCTCGCTTAACTCCAGACAGAGGAGAAATAAAGTCAGCGTGTTTCTCCGGAAGCTGAGCCTGTGGATATAAACACGGCACTTCCACTGGTAACTCCTTGTTGTAGAAGACTGTAAGAGTGTGTTTCTACACAAGAGAGGCCCCTTTGTCACTCAGGTTGGCAGATCATTATCATGATATGGAAAAATGAATAAAGCATGAGGAAATAAGTTTCTAGAGTAAAGACTTTTTTTTTTTTTTTTTGCCTGAAGGGAGGCAATTCACTGGCCACTTGTTTTCCTGCAAGTGAGTACGTCCTTGTCAGAGCTGGGCTGCAAAATGGAAAAAAAAAAAATGGAAAAGGGAAAAATGTGTGGGAGGAGAAGCATGCGATAGAAAAATTCAAAAAATGATGAATTTTAGCACGATGTATGTGGCAGTTGAGGAAAACATGTCCCTGACTGCCAAGAGCCAGCTGGGAAACAGAATTCCATGAGAGATGACGTGAATCCAGCGTCTTTAAGCAACGTGACAAAGCTACGGTTTTGCGAAACTCTTCCTCTTTGACAGGATGACATTAGCGGTGGGGCCCAAGACGCATCAACAAGGGATGTAAATGTCTTTCTGGGTGTAAATGGATGTAAATGGCTTTCTTCAGCTGTAACTTCCTAAAATATTCATTAAACATTTAGCCAGAAGTTCTTAATATCTTTCATTTAAAAATGAAGGCTGTGCCGTACATTCTGTAAGGTTCTTTTATAACTTTGGAAAAGCTGTGACGACAGAAAGCAATAAACTCAAATGGTTCCTAACATAATAGCTCTTCGTTTGGCAGCATAATTGTTAACAGGCGGTGCTGACCTACTATCAAAAGGTAAGTTTGATTATTCATTTCAGGGGGACTACAGGGACTTTAGATCTTTTAGCTCTTTGCAGATTACATGCCAAATGGTTGATGTGAGGATGGGCTTTGATACCATCCAAAGTTGATGCCAATTACTTAACACACAGCTGTAGCTGAGCTCTATGTCAGTTCACAAAGCCAGTGTGCAAGAAGAATCACAGAATGGCCGAGGCTGGAAGGGACCTTAGAGATCATTTAATCCAACCTCCCTGTCATGGGCAGGGATGCCTCTCAACTAGATCAGGCAACACATGGGGACTGAACAGGGATCGAACCCACGACTTCGTTACAAATTCATAGACCCTTTGAGGACATAGAGACATATGAGAGATTTTGAAGGAAAACCTAAAATAGGATTAAGAAGGTCTCATCTGGAAGTATTTCATTGTATTATGGGTCCTGATCAGCATACCCCTTGATGTCTCTCTCACAAGGACAACATTTTCTGGTCCGGATAATTTGCATGAATTGGAAATAGCCCAGACTGTGGTAAAGGCTAAGGGATAGGTAATCACCAAGAGCCAAATAGTAATCTTTGTCACCAGTAGCACTCCGGCTGACATTAATGGCAACTGCATACCACAGCAGTGACAGGCTGGTTTCTTCAGAAACCTTCAGCTGCTGACTGTGACAATTTCACTAGCTGTGATATTTTTCTTGAAACAAGGGGAGTGGGACATTGTTACATTTTCCTGTTAGAAATAGTAGTCTTCTCAAGGTGAAACTAAGGATATGAAGAAAACAAATCCAGCTAACTCCTGTTTGTCTTACTGAATTGATTGCATAAACTCTGGCACAACTTAGTGTTTACTGTAGGTTATTTTGCCAAGTTTAAAATTCTCTTCCTAGATGCACCATGTTTCCAGTGCCTTTCAGAGGGGATTCCTTCCTGCCAACCTTTTTAAATAATATTTACTCAGGGGAAGCTGTGTGTTTTCCACAGAGGGATCCAAATTCACTGCCTGCATAAATTCACAGAAGTCAGTGAAATTATGTTGCCAACAAAGAAAATGGTCTCTTCATTCTTCATAAGACTGACGGAAAACTGCCCACAATTAGGACAGTGTATTAGAAAAATCAGAATGTGATCACTGAAGGTAGAGCCCACTTGAGGGACTTGCCCATTTTTTTACTTCCTAAATGTCTTTAACACCATCTATTATATTATTAACCATGTTGTCTCTCTAAGTCCCCATTTCTTCCTTAGTATTTAATATTTACCTTGTGCAGTATCTCTCTGAAGGGTGGAAAGATGAGTTTTTCATACATGTGGCTATGCTTATGATTGTTCCATTCAGGATTTGGAGTAATTTAAGACATGCATAAGGCCTGCAGGGGTTCTGCAAACATGTGAGGGGGGGAAACAGGGCAGCAAAGCTGGCTGGTCTTTCTTAAAGTGCTTCCGAAATATGCCCCAAGTGCTGCGTTCTTCAGTCTTTCAAACTACAACTCTGGAACCAGTGAGTAGAAAACTTCACATTGGCAACTTGGTGAAGATCTGATTCCTACTGCAGTGAAGCTGCAGCACTTTCTGAAGGTCATTTTTAAAAAATTACCAGTAAGAGTATCAAGGAGATGATGCAGACCCTGGTTAAAGTGGCACTTTACTTACCTTCCCAGACCCGACTTCTGAAGCAAGGCTTTGTGCCGTCATCTATCAGCTCCCTTTGACTAAAATATTTGCTGGCTCCTGACTCTCAGCTGCCCACAGATAACCCAGGTTAACTCAGGCATCCAAACACTCATTTCTAAGCAGCACGAGCATCCCAGTTGTGCCTCCTACCACAGAGGCACCGAGACATGAGCAAGTAAAAGTAGGTCACTCAGCTGTCACAAACATGAGAAAATAACTCTGCCAGCATACAGAATGAGTGTGTTTGCTTTGGGGTTTTACACTTTATTTTATTTTTGCATACAAAGCAACAAATTAAAATAAAAACAATTGGCAAGTAATGTGACCAACAAAACATCTTGAGCTTCATTTAATATTTTAATGAGGTTTCTTAACTCCAAGTGAGAGAGAAAGCAAAGACGTGTTTTCCCTAGATCTTTAGACAAAACACAGAGTACTTCCAATGGAAAGTATCAATCCAGGAATCGTTCCCTGGAGTCCACTTCAGAAGACTTGCTTTCACTGACATCATGGAAGTTGTCTGGGGATGCAGTGATCTGAGATCAGAGGGGCTGATTTTGGTAAGGAGGTGTTTTGGAATTCTGCTTTTGAAAAGCTAACCAGAGCTGGCTAAGTATTAACATCTATTTTAAATGAGAGTGTTATCAGAAATAATTAATGTCCTTGTCTTCATGCCACTGCCTTATCTCTTACTGACTTATTTCAGATGATGCGCATGAATCTGCGAAATTATTCACACAAAGTTTACTAACTAACTATTCACACAAAGTTTACTAACCAGAAGATAGTTTATAAATGTATGGTGAAGGCAAGCCAGGAGAACATGCATTGTGTGGGTGTGTGGATTATATTGGGTCTCAGTTTTGCTACAGACATGAATTTCAGACACTGAAAAAGTTAATTGATTTTGCTCTTCGTAGATGGTGTGACAAAGTGTTGGTCAAGGTTGCAGTTTCATCAGATAGGGAAGAGAGAAAAATACCCTTTGCAAATGTGACTGCGTATTAAGCTCTTCTGTGTCCTAACAACCGAGGTCAGAGTCCCTGCAAAGTGAGGGGCGACGTGGGCTTCATGCTCTCCAGGCACGGCACCGAGCTGGTTCACATCTTGGAGTTCTCTGACCATTGACTAGAAATAGTCACATATTCTGTGTTTCAAAAACATCCATGGCAGAGTCCCTGGCTTTGGTTTGTCCTGGATGGAGAGGTTTCCTAAAGAAGGTTGCGCCCTGAAACCTGAGGAGAGAAATATTGTCTCATGACAAAGCTGATCCACGAGCTAAGCTGTGGAGCAGGAGAGAAGGTGAGTTCTGGGGGCTGGAGAGTTCTGCTGCAGACACCAAGTGCACCTCAGGCTTTGCCATTTGAATCTCTTTTGTGCATTTGATATTCTGGCTTTCAGAAGGCCGCCTGTGAAATCTCTGGTAGAGTAGTGAATCAAACCACAGCCTCCTGTCTTGAAGTCCACTTAGCTGCCCTCACTCTCCTGATCGGCATCTTTCTTTTCTTTCTACCATGCCTGAAGATTTTCATATTTTTTTTTTCTAAGAAAAACTTCTTTTTAAAGCCTGAAAGGACAGTTGAGATGCATTTCCTTTTTATAAAACGTTAAAGCTAAGAGCTTCAAGAGTTCTCTAAGAGATCTAGCTACACTATATCTACTATAGTCATTAACTTCAATGGCAAAGTCCTCTGCCACCTCATGCATTTTCTGAGTTATTTTTGTGTATTTAAAGTTGCAAGGTCAAACTGTCTGAAGCTGTGAAAAGTCAGAATCATAGTTCCTAAATAATTTGCATTTGGTCTCTTCATATGTGTACATTATGGTGCAGTTTCAAAAACTATAATTAATTTTTTCCCCATGTGACTCAATACTTCTCATGATGAGGATGAGTAACTACTCTTATTGTTTAGATCAGTTACATCCTTTATTTACTGGATAATATTCAAGTCCCTCCTGAGTTTTCCTGGGTTTTTTTTTTCGCCATTGTGCCCATTACTACAGCACTTTAGCATTTACAAACCCCTTTGATACTCATTTCCATTATGCATGAATACGATGGGACTGATGAAGAAATAGGGACACAGAATTTAAGTATCCTCTAACTTTTGGGTGCTTACTGAGAGGTCCCCAATGGCTAGTTTTTGTCAGAGCGCTTAGCAGTACGGAGCAGTTCATTTGCTCCCAGCTCCCACTGAGTTCAGCTGCAGCTGTGAGCACTTAGCACTTCAGCACATCAGGCTCCTGGGGCCCAGGTCAAACAAGGAACACACGAAAAGTGGCCACCTGGCTGAAATGACTTATCTTAGCGAGGTGGGGGACTTGGTGGTAGAAGCTGATATCCAGTCTAAGTCTGTATCCAGTTGCCAGAGCTATGAGATCATCTTGTCTTTTCCAGCAAATCCCTCCTCGTGTAGCATGGGAGTCTTCCTAGAAATGAAGTAAGAGTCTTAACGTTCCTATTGTTATACAGCACTAATTCAGTGCAGGACGTGTCTGCTTTTTGGGTAGGTTTTTTTTTCAAGGTCTTGTGGTAGAAAGAATGGCTTGATACACAGACAGACAGAGGATTGATAAAGGGAGGAGGAGAAGCAATTCCCTTTATATGCAAAGGGTTATGGATGAAAAGGTCCCTATGAAATTTCTCATAACTGCTTTGGCACGTTGTCTATTTTCTTATGGTTTGATACTTCGAGCTAAATGTAGGACACAGAAACCACAGGCAGATGGGCTGTGAAGGCTATTTTTGTATAAGACGGCTTTAAAAGACTATTCCTGATCACTATGCTCAGTTACAGCTATTGTAACAAGTCAGGTTTTACTTCAAGCACTACCAGTGTATCCCAAATATTCCTTCTTCTGCAAAGAAGAAGGAACAAACTAAGTCTAGTCCTTCCTCAGGAAGAACTGTGTGTACTGAAGGGGTTGTGTTGGTCATCCACTTTAAGAATATTCTCAGAAGTTTGAACTAATACTCTTTCAAGTGTCCAATTTCAAGTGGCATATAAATAAGCTTCTTTGAGTTTTGTCTTATTCTTTATTAGCAAGGGGCACCGAGTCATCTCGGTATTCAGTTTGCAAAATTTGTATATCAAAACAAGCAGGCGGAAAGATAAAAATACTGACTATGGTTCTATGTCTTGAAATGTCTGGTTCCGTATATCTAATGCCAGCCACACTGCTTACCTCTGCAATATTACTTTCATGTTACTTAACTGTCTGTTCTTTGGAATTTTTTTTTTATTTCTGGGCCTCTAAACCAACAACCTCTTTCCTTAGTGTTTGGCTCTCCTGGAGTTCTGACTCCTGTCTGGGAAAGCAATGATCAGTTGAGTCACAATTATTTTACGAGATAGTGTGGCCACGGAAATTGATTGAAAGGAAAACACTTGAAGAGTGGGAGAGCAGAGCCCGAAGAACTCTTCAGGGAACTTGTTGTTGGGTTTACAACTGCCGGTCAATAGGAATCGCAACTAGGCAAGACCAGACTAAAAATGTTGTGCATTGTTCTTACAATTGATCTGGTTAATAATTTACCGGTTACTGTGGGTGATTGTCTCACTGATAATCTTAAATCGAGCTACAGATGTGCTTTAACCAAAGCAGCAATTAAATTGTGGGCAGACTAGAGATGACAATCACTGCTTTCAGCCACATCTGTGGGTCACCGTTTGGTAGCCTCAGGCACTCCCTGGTTCCAAGGCAAGGCGACAGCAGCAAATCCAGGAAAGTGTTTTGTTGGCTTTGCACTCAGGTAACCTCAAAGGTACAGGATTAGTCCTGGAGACCAAAAGCTCTGCCTGTTTGTAGAAGGGGTAGATCACTAGTTATTAATAAAAGATTGCCCAGCCCAGGAGGCTCAGTTGCATCCTGGCCGAGAGGTAACCTCTTGTGCAGCAATCAGTACAAAATGATACTCTTCTCTGAGACCATTACTAGGGTTTTTGAGCCGACTTGGATATTTTCCCAAAAACAGCACAACGTAGACTTTTGAAATACTCCTGTTTAGTAAATGGATTGTTTTCAAATACATAGTGTGTGCGGTTACCTGGAAGTGAAAACTGTCTTGCTACTTGTCCCTCCTGCAGTCTATTCTTACCACAAACAATATGTATTTGTTGGAGATAATACTGTCATGGAGAATTTTGTCTCCAGAGAGGGCTTCAACAAGCACGTACTGCTTTCCAAAGCACAGCCATGGGGTTTGCACAGCTGCTTTTTAACCAGGTATTCCTACTCCAGTTACATGCAAAACCTTTCCAGTTTGCTTATGCTTCTTATTATATGTTCAAAATATTCGGATTCACAAGTGGTTTAACCTATGGTGAAATGTGTAACTTCTAGATGCTGATTCAATTTAGAAGACGATGTGGTATGGTAGAATACTTGCTGGTTTCAGCTTAATAAGGCTGATAATACCAATGATTTATACACGGCTCGGTTGTAAGGGTCCCATAGTTCCTTCTCCATCCTTCCATGCAAAATAGAGGCAGAGTAGACTTAGGGTAAAGACCTACCTGGAGCTCCTACCCTTTGTGCCTTTGGGGAAATTTCCTTTGTACATTAGGGAAAGTTGTTTCTATTGCAGCTGCATTTATCTTTCATTCTTTCCTTCACCCTTTCTTTTTGGTCTTTTTCATTTGTTTGGGTTTTTTTTTTTTTTTTCATGTTTAGATTTCTAGGTGCTTAAATGCAGGTATTTGATTGTCACATCTGTTATATGCTATCTACTACGGTGGGACTTAGTCTTAACTGAGTATCTGGCTCTTGCTGAATAAAGCAAATGCCCATGTTCACTCAGCTGTAGAGTCTACAAAGGCTGAATCTATAAATTCTGATGCAAGCTGACTGAGCAAATGTGTCTGATTCCCCAGAGACCTTGGGAGATGTTTGTCTATTGATTATTTGCAAGATTTCTGACCTATTCTGTTTTCTGCAGTACCCAAGTAAGTGAATAGCTTGAATAACCAGAATAAAACTCATTTCTAGTCAGAACCAAATCACAGGGAGATCTTACCCAACATGTTCCTTTGCGCAGGAGCTTGAATACATTCCATTACTTTGTCAGCCAACATTAACGATCTTCCAACCTCTTCCCCGTGGCAGCTGGCTAAAGTTTGAAAGCAATTACAAGTCTCGGCTGATGTTTGTCGGTTTGTAGGATGGAGTAACTAAGTGCTAACATTCAGAAACAATTCACTTTCCCTGCCTGAAAGAGTCTATTGGGAGAAGACCCTTTTCTCTGGGTTAAATTGCTCTTAAAGTTTAAGTGCCAGAATGAATTTGGGTGCAGTTCTGAGATGGAAAGAATCTATTTTGCTCAACTTCTGTCTCATGTTTTCTTCTTCTAGAATCTTTCACAGAGGATCCCGATCTTCCCCATAAATTTTTACCTAGCCTTAGATACACCCATTTCTGAAATAGCAATCATAATATTGCATTCCGTGATAGATGTCCAAACAACATCTTTGCCCAAAATGTCCCACAAGTGACATTCATCCTCCTCGCTAAACAGACAGCACAATTGGGGGGAAAAAAGAATATATTATCACCCGTTTATTTTAGAGTCATTTGGGTAGTGTGTTTGCCAGCCATATCTGGGTTTGGACAGCTAGACAGATTGAAAGTGTGTAAGAAATGATTCATAGCTTTTATTCTACAAGCCTTCCCATTTCACTTTTAAAGTCTTTCTCTCAATATTTCTTCTCCATCAGCAGACTCTACTGTATGACAGAAAAGAGCCGTTACTCCTTTGCTGTTCAAAGCAACAGTGATCAAGTCATGCCAGAAATGTCTCATTTCAGCAAGCCCTCTCCTTTCCAAAGCACGTGTCGAACTGACGTACTAGCAACAAAACATCTTTTGTCTCTCTCATAGCTCTCTATTCTTGAAATCAATATTTCATGGGTTATTTTCATAGAATGGGCTAGGCTGGAAGGGACCTTAGAGATAATTTTAATCCAACCTCCTTGTCATGGGCAGGGACGCCACCTCTTGACTAGGTCAGGCAACACGTGAGAACAGAATGGGAATATGAAATCAATAACTGAACAATTCTCTCTCCTAATCGCCCATGACATCCTCTGCTCATTTCTCACAAGCATTGGAGTGACGTCTGTGATTCTGTGACTTCTGGGATGTGGAGATGGTCCTAAATTCACAGAATCACAGAATGTTGAGGGTTGGAAGGGACCTCGAAAGATCACCCAGTCCAACCCCCCTGCCAGAGCAGGGTCACCCAGGGCCACACAGGAACGCGTCCAGGCAGGTTTTGAATGTCTCCAGAGAAGGAGACTCCACAACCTCTCTGGGCAGCCTGGGCCAGATTCAGTACTGATTCTGGCTTAATTTTTAGTGCCTCTTTCCTATACTTTAGGACAATGGCAATACAAGAGCTAGTAGGTACCACTCCCTGCCCCTGTGACAGAAAACTGCTCCTCTCTCTGACATCACTGCATCATGGTCCTGGGAAAGAAGCTAAACATGATTGCAGGGTAGGAAAAAAGCACTGAAAGAAAAGTTATATTGGCTTGAGGTTAAACCCATGGTTGTAGTCCAGAGATGCCCTAGGACTGACTGTCCTTTATAGCAAGCCATTGAAGGGAACGCTCACGCAGAAATCTGGCAGTGGAACCTTGAGATAGCCTGTGATAACCAGACTCCACTCCAGGGAGTGGAGCTGATGGAAGCTGGCCTGGAAATATACAATCTAAAAATAACATATGATTTCAATAAGTTAGTTCTCCTAGCTGCATTCTTTAAATGTTGTTTATTCAGCGCTATATACAGTGTGTTCTATGCTCCACATGCTGTACATAACTTATTCTGCAGCCTGAAATAATCTTGCAAAAAGAAAATAAAGGCTCCCAAACCACTCTACAGATGCAAAACTTCAGTCTATATATTAAGGGCTAGGCCAGACCACCATGCCTGGAAACTGGTAAGCACTTTGTGAAGTCTCATATTATCTCCTAGTGCTTCTCTCCTCCCCCATTATATCATCCCTTTAGCTTCACATCTGGACCCCAGAGCACCTCTGGATGCCTGTTTGCATAGCACTGAGGAATCCATCTGTTCATAGCTTTATTGAGAGCTACTGCAGTACACTTCAAGTCAGGAGTTGCTATTTTGTGATGGATCTGACAATAACTTCACACTTTTTTTGAGGTATTTCTAAATTGGGCACTTTTTTTTTGCTGATGACTGATGAATGCTGCAGGGTCTGCATTGAGCATAAAGAACTCCAGGCCCAGGGCACCTATCAAGGGCTGCAAGCAGAAGAATACTTGTCTGCTTGTGAGCCCAAAACTTGCCCTCTTACAGGCTCTGTTTCTTCCTGCTCATACACAATGAGTAACCCCCGTGGTGTGCATTTCAGGTGGGGAATAGCATGGACAGGAGATGATGTCATGGTTTTGAATCCTTCGCAGAGCTTATAAAGGGCCGGAGGACTGTATGAGTAACGAATTGCTAAAAATGGTTCATGTCAAGAGGTCGCTGCTGCTGCTGCTGCAGGATGTGCCAGTGACTCAAAGAAAAGGCAAAGGGCTTGTTTCTCTGAGAGAGCAATGACTCATTAGCATCTGCCTTTTTCAATTTGTACGTGTGAATTCTCTCATTGACTTGCAGATTTTCCTTTCCATTCTTTTTACAGTAAGACTGTTACTACTTTAGTATATGTTAGTCCTTCTATAGGCAACTTTTTCCACTGTCCTCTTCCACTTCCTTGGGAAGAAGTTGCTGCTTAAACTCCCTTTCACAAGGACTGCGTCTCTCTGAAGCCCGTTTGTCTGGAATCAGCAGCTTTATGAGATACTTTGGCACCAAAATGCAAAGTATTTCACAGAAAGATTTTCTAGAGGCTTATGGAGTATGGGACTTCTGAAAGAGGTGTATCTGAAGTGATTGAGAGCTCCTATACAACCCCTCTGCTGCCCCTTTTCCCATGATGTCTCTCTTTGGAAGGAGGTTTCCCCTTCTCCATGCTGCCGGGCTGTCTAACCCAGCACGCTGCTCATTTTGTCAGCTTGGTCAGATCTATCTTTAGCTTTCACCTCTGTACAAGTCAATTGGTTTTCATGTTTCATCAAAACACCCTGATTAAAATGAAAGCCTATGATTTTCAGTTTGTGTTCTTAGCTGCAAGCAGGGCCCTGTGGATTTCTTTAATGACAGTCCTGGGTAGATGCAGTTGTGCTGGGGCGTTCTCTGCTTCCAAGAAATGCTGAGCTGGCAACGTCTCGGAGGTGAGGGTACAATGACAAGGCAGTGTCCCTCCTTTTTTTCTGTGCTGCTGTGGCCCAGCGTATGACAGGCAGTTCTCAGAAGCAGACTCTCTGTGCCTGGGCACTGCTGTGGGACACACTTTTTAGGGCAGCGTCAAAATAAGGTGGTTCATTTAGACTTGTGCTAATGTTTGTAATGAAATGGGCAACTAGGCTTTAAAGGATAAAACTGAAGCTTTAAGTCTCATCTCTCTGATGCATAAACAATCCCAGTGTTTGCATCCCCAGCACTTTCTGGACTCTAAACTCCATCTAGCTAAACTTTTCCAGACTCCTACATTCCTTCCCTCCCTCTTGTCGTGGTTGACTTTGGCCAGAACCTCTCTGCCCTCCCAAATCCTACAGTTTAGACCCAAATCTGAAGCTAGAGCTGTAAATGTTTTCTTAGAGATGCTTATCTTTGTCACCACAACAGAGAAATCACGACCTCCTTTTAAATAATACAAAGCTGACTATTCGTGTTTTTAGACACCACAATACAGTAAAGGCTTGGATGGATGGATGGTAGGCACGGAGATATTGTGGAGAAACAGAGGGCACAAAAGTCATACCAGGAAAAGAGCTTGAACACATCCCGTCCGGCCACTTTTTGTTTATTTGCCCAAAAAAAAGGAGAGATTTATTGATTTTTGCTCATGGTTTGGGAATCATTAAGCTGTGCGCTTTACCCTCAAAACTTCTGGTAAAAGCAACTAGAGCATCTTTTTGGTTTTTTTTTTTTTTGGTTTGGTTGGTTCAGAAAGCAAAGAGTACAGTGATCAGTTTTGGTTTGAAGAAATAAGTATTGAAATCCAAATAAAACACTTTGAAACATTTTCTCAAATTCAGAGAACATCCCTCTGTTAACTGAATTTTCCTTTAAACACCTTGGTACCTCCGATTCCAAAATTATGTTGGAATTGCTTTTTTTTTTTTGCTGACTGACGCAAGTTAAGACATGACTCTGTTTTCCTCCTCATCGCACACTGCGATGAGTAGTCATGCTGGGACTTCTAACGGATGCTTTTCATGGCTGTTGTCTCACAAGCCAGGGGATGTCCTTGCCTCTTCCCGGAACCGAGCTTTCTTTTCTTACATGACAACAGGAGAGTGCCCCATGGCCGGAGACCCTGTCTGTGCCCTGCTGCTGAAGAGCTACACACTGACTTAAAATCACAGAATGCATTGAGTTGTAAGGGGCCTTTGAAGATACACATATCGGACAAATGGAATGTGATTTTGGTTTCGCTTGCTCTGCTTTTTGTACCACCATTATGCAGCAGTGAAAACCGATAACGTGAAACACGTGGACTGTCAGGTGACACCGCTGCTGCGTCAGGGGAAGCTCCCAAACCGCAGGTTGCAGGGCTGCCTTCTCTCCCTCTTCTCTCTGGATTTTCCCAGGAAGACTCTGCTACAAGAGCAGATGTGGAAGAGCATCATTATCTGTGAATCAACACTCTCTGGTGATCTCACAGCAGATGCACAGAAGTGCAAATTTCAGCATTTTTCAAACCTCAGGTTACTTTAGATCTTACAATTGCGCTTCTACCACCTGCGATGGAGTAGAAAATTTTCCATGTGGTCTCCCACAGCTGAGGACCTCTTGGCCCCTGCTCCTCACACAGGAGAGCCCTGTTTGGTGGGAATAATCACATTATAGTCTCACCTACACTTGTCTCCTAAATAGAGCTTTTGCAATCTCTTTGGACTAGCCTTAGGTTGAAGGCCAGACACTCTGTTAAAAATTGATGTAATTTACTGACTGTCAATAGCTTTGCACCCTCAGCTGTTGTGAGTTAGTGCAGCTCCATAAAGGTTAGTGGGTCTGTATCGACATTAGCTGGGGTTATGACGCGGAGTTTCTATTTCTGCAGCAGCCTGCTTTCATAGAGACGAGGGGTCAGACAGTCTCATGGGGTTTGCAGGGAAGGAGGCAAAAGGAGGTGAGTTTTGAAAGACCTTTGTGCAAAATAGCTTTTTCAGCCAGTACTTTTTAAGGGAGCTTAATGAAGAGAAACCACAGGATGAGACCTGCTTAGTGGTGTAGGACAGGGCTAAGAGAACTGTGTGGTGCAAACTGTGATGCTGGGCATGGGGCTGGTCCCATGGGGAGGGAGATGCTGCTTTACTGCACTGCCCTCTCCTTCTTGCTGGCTCTGATTATGCTTTCATGCGCATTGCAAGTCTCTGTGGAGGACCACATCATGGTTTTGTGAAGAGCAGGACAGTAACTTCCATGAAGTGCACAATTTTACACTCATCTGGGAGACAGAATCTGACCCACTGTTTCCAGGGAAAAGGAGTAACTTAAACTGTAGTTCAGACTGCCGTGATGTTTTCTTTCCTCTTATGTAATGTTCTAGGCAAATTATAAAATGATTTTAGAGATGTAACTTGGTGATTCAACAGACTTGCAAGAGCAGTTATGTCCACAGGAGAGAAATCAGAGCAGAGCACTGAAAAGCCATGTGATCTAAAAGGCGTATTTTCCAAATGTCGCTTGACGCAATGCTGTGACTGGCCATTGTTCAGTGAGACTTCAGCCTAACCATGGTATTTAGTTGTAGCTTCACAGCACTATTAAGGCCTGTAGGGAAGGAATCCAGGAGCTCCAGCTGGCTGCAGGGTAAAGACCTCTAGAAAATGCCTCCAGTTGTCCCAGTAACATATGAATGAATGGGACTGCATAAGCTGCTTGTCAGGGTAACTCTTTTTATAGAAGCTTAATCAACCTTGGTGTTGCTCACTTATGTTAACCAGACAATGAAGGTATATCTGTACAAAATATTTTTCCTTATTCAGAAAATATCCTGACAGTTCCTTGAAGGTCACATGGTGATCCAGAGGATGCTTCGTGGTCTCTGCAGCATTTGCCAGTCGCTGCTGTCTGGCAGACTGATGTTCCACTATGCCAAGCTTTGCCTTAAGTGAGGTGCCTGTATCAGAACGTTTCTGTTGCGTATGGCTGATACGATATATCCTGCACTGCAGTCCTATGGCACTTTTGCAAACTTTGCCTGGAAATTTTGATCAGCAGTGACTTTCAGCTTTGGTTCTGTATCATACATGAACTCGTGCAAGCATCCTTGCCATTCAGCACAGAGTCTCAGCTGTTGACTGTTCTTGAAATCTCTCCCTGTTTACTTCTTGTCAGAATGATTACAAACCCCTTGCAAAACTGTTGCAAATGCCTGAGAAAGTTGTGCCTGTAATACAGCTACAGGCTGTATTTATATTTTTTTTTAGTCTCTTAACACTCCTCATTTGCATTTAACTATATAGCCACAGGATGTTACTCCTATGGCTGAAGTTTTGCAGTGGTCCATGGATGTTCGTACTGTGCTTTGGACCACTTGAACCATTGGTCGCAGCTGGCTCTGCACTGAGGTGGATCAGGAAGGATTTCAAGGGTCCGTTTTGGTGACTGGCTGCTGGAACCAGATGTAAGGAGCAGATAGCAGTTTGTACTCCAGCTGTTTTCAGTAATGTGGGGCCATCTTTTCTAAGCTAGCTCTTGGGTAAATACATGCCAAAATCTCTCCGTAAAGCCCATGGGTGGTATTGGCAGCATTCACCAGGAGATGAGATCAGATGCAGAAAAGAGCACTTCCAGCTCGAACTCCCTTTGCCTTTGTTCTCCCCGCCACATAAAACACGGTGCTCAAACCCACCGAGCAGCTGCCGCTGCTGCACACAGTTTGTAGGTAAAGAGCAAATTCCTGTCTCCTTACCCAGCAGCCCCAGCGGTGCTAGTGCCTGTCCTGCTCTTTTCATCCTCCTCTACCTGAGATGTGAAAAGAGAGGACCTTCCCACCGTAACTGCCTTACCTGTGGGGTGAAAGACGGAATATGCTTTTGGAAACCTTCTGTCATGGTTTAATCCTGACTGGCAGCTAAGCACCACACACTTGGTTGCTCACTCCTCCCTCCTCCCAGTGGGGTGGGGAGGAGAGTCATAAAAGAAGAAAACTCATAGATAGAGATAAGAACAGTTTAATAACTAAAATCAAATATAGTAACAATAAAATATGATAATTGTAACAAAGAGGAATATAACAAAAAGATGGAGGAATAAACCCAAGAAAAGACAAATGATGCACAATGCAACTGCTCACACCCAATGACCGAGCAGCGATCCACGACCCCTGCTACCCCCAGCCAACTCCCCCCAGTTTCTTTACTGGGCAGGATGTTCCATGGTATGGAATATCCTGTTGGTTAGTTTGGGTGAGCTGTCCTGGCTGTGCTCCCTCCCAGCTTCTCGTGCTCCTGCACACTAGCAAAACATGGGAAGTTGATTTCCTAGCAACATCTAAAAACATCAGTATATTGTCAACATTTTTCTCATCCTGAATTCAAACCATGGCACCATTCTAACTCACAAGACGCCAGCTACGAAGAAGAAAAGAAAATTAGCTCTATCCCAGCCAAAACCAGGACACCTTTAGCAGTACACACAGTTTGAAGCAATGAGCAAACAGATTACCTTATGCAGCTAGGAATTCACAGAAATTTAAACAGGTCAGAAATACCACATTAGGCTTAACCAGCATCCCTGGTTTCTGGTGATATTCTGGAGGTTAATTTCCACAAGCTTAAATAAATGTTTGGTCTTAGTGATACAGGGAGGTCAAAACCTCAGCCTATGACACTTTGCAGGCATCGGTTGCTGCTATGTGGAGCATTCTTTTTGTTCCGGAGGGTGGCTGTAATTTATATGAACACTCGTGAAAAGAGTTACACCTGCTTTTCCTGGCCTCCTCTCAGTGACTCGGCACTTACGTGAAAATACATCTTCCATCTGCTGACTTCTGCTTGAATTTGTTTCTGGTTTTTTAAGGCCTTTGCCTCAAACTCACAGAACCAGAGAAAGATCTGCTTCATAACAAAATTTTCAGTAAGTGGTTCAGAGGAAGGAAAGTTAAAGAAATCCCAAAGAAACGCTTGGTTATTCCCAGCAAGGAGCGTTAGATGCAGTCACGTAATCCCTGAGCTCACACTGGTATGCATTGCTGGGCTGAAATCAAGACATACTTAAACTTCCAAAGTGAATTAATTTATCTGCTGCTCTGAATTACTTGTTTTGCTTTAGGAAATATGACAACATTACCCAGAAATGTTCTCTTCTGAGTTGATTACAGAGATGAGTGGCTGGAAGGTATCAAACATTTACAGCTCCAAAGGGAGAGAGAAGTTTATGCACGGTAACAAACTGTAAATACTTCAGGTATCACATATGTCTGACAGAGGAGGTAGATATTTATGATGTATAAACAACTTGAAAAAACAAGAATTTTGTACAGGAAAGATGTGATGGACCAAATCTTTGTCTAGTGTATAACAGTGTCGCTTTACTTGGCTTTCGTAGGGCAAGCTGGTTCGTGATGGTTGAGGGTCTGGTTCAAGGGCAATCAGTGAGAAGACTGTAGCAGATACAGGGATTTGGTCTAGAAAAACAAGCTCTCTGTTTATACAAATGCTTTCAAACATTATTGAGGAGAAAAAGTGATGCTGGAAAACTCAAGAGCTTTTTTTTTTATTATTTACTTTTTTACTTCTTGGATTTTCCATGTGTCGAAATAGGCTGATTGATTCTCGAAGGTAACTTAAACTATTCTAACTGTAACAGCGGGGAAAAACCTGGGATGTCAGAGATACCCAGGAAAGAACTAAAAGTGCATCATCAATCAAGTGAGGCAGTTAATGGCAAATTAAACATGGAAAAAGCATCAAATGAATTTAAAAGTTGTTGGCTCTGATTTTGAGAATATTTTGTACTAGATAGCTTCCCCAGTAAATGTCCAAATACACTTGGATCTAAAGTGTTCCTAGATATTAGCCAAGCTGCCACAGTCTTTCTGAGTTTCCATGATCCATCTCCTTTGCAGCTAATCCAGCATGTACGACTTACTTTATTGACAGCTCCGTCACCTTTGGACTACAAGTCTGCGGTTACTGTGTGTGTGCACATTTTTAACTTTCAGCAACAGCACCGAGACTTGATATAATGCAGAAGGAAACACTTCTAACAAGACGTTTAATTGAGGTCTGTCCCTGTCAAGGCAACATGAAAACAGACGCTAAGATTCCTCTGTTCCTTTCTAAAGTCCTGGATCACGTCATATTAACCAGGAAACATTTTTTTCTTTTGACAAAAAAAAAAAAAAAAAAAGATTTATACACAAATTGTTTAGCTAGTTTGCTATGAAAATAAAGATAGTAAGAAAACTTGGTGGAATTTTTCAAATATGAACCAAATTTATAAAATAAGGAATTCAAAAATGGGCTGGTACCTACAGCTTCCACTCTTCTCTCTGTGGTAATGTAGTCCAAGGTTAAAGGCAGCTAAGCTTTGTTTAGCTCACTATAGATATTATTTTAAAACTTGGCTAGACTGCAAATGCCATGACCAATGTCAGACAAATCAAGATGTGATAGACAAGACCATGCTGACTGCTAAATATTAGTCTTACTAAACTTACCTGTCCAGGTCACTTGTCTGTCACCCTAGAAAAAACTTTGTATAAACTGCATTTTGTGACATGGTGTTGCTGGAATTCAGGCTATGAAATGTTGCAAGTCACATTGTGTTTGCAATGCTTCAAGTGTCCAGGGGATCTGAAAAACTCATTTAGCTCTTCTCTGTTTGGAAGGTTTTAAAGCTCATTTGGCGTCTCTGTTTGGAAGTTTTTTAAGTCACTGTAAATGGAGTGAGATCTCTCCCCTGAGTCTTTCTTTCAGTTCTTGCTCAGTCTGCCCATTAGCTGGTAAAGGAGTTCACCTCTTCTGAGGTCAAGAGAGATGGTTGACGGGTCCTGGCGTTGGTCTGAAACCAACTCTGTGCAGTAAATGGAATGATGACACTGATAATGCAGCCTTCGACCCGGGAGTAACTTTTCAAGTTTCTGTATTTAACTCTAGCCACTTTCTAGCAAAACACCAAAAAAAAGAAGGGGGTCTGTGAGCAAATGCACTTCATTGCTAGAGAGCAACAGGAACTCAGGGCACAGTTCCATAGTCTCTGGGGACGGCAAGTCAAAATCCAGACTCTCCTCCATCGCTCACGCTACTGTTGTATCACAGAATCATTTAGGTTGGAAAGGACCTTTAAAGATCATCTAGTCCAACAGTTAAGGCTCAGCTTAACTCTTAGAAGTCTGTTCTCAGTCTGTCAATGCTCAGGACGGACAAGGACTGATTGGTCTTTGAGTCTGTATAGACCTTCCAAAGCCATGAAACATAAATCCCACAGTTAAAGACCAATAGCCATAACTGGACCATGGCACTGGAGAAAGCACAAGGGAGTAAGAACAAGGGCTCTAATGCTTCAAGGAATTTGTCAGAATTTTGTCAATTTTTGTCAGTTTTGACAGGTGTATCCTCTGTGCAGCCTTTCTCCAAGTATTGCTGACTCCAGCAGTGCAGAGGAAGGGTGATTTCTGTATATAGCAGAAAGTACAGAAGAGAAATGCTTCCTATTTACACCATACACCTAACAGAAGAACCCAAGTGTGAGGTTCATACTGATATAAACCCGATGGGCACAAATAGATCTCACCCCCTTGGAAGTATACAACTGATACTGAGCCCATGTAGAAGTTGAGGCAGCATCAAAGTTCAGATCTGGACCCAAAATCCCTCTCAATCTTTGGTGTGCTTTTAAATTCCTGTAGCACTTGGTGCTTTGGGGCTGGATTTAGGCAGCACTTAGAGAAGAATGGACCAGGTGCCAGATTCTGGTCCTTACAAGTCAGCCAGCACAGCATGTCTTACCGCTGTGACAGCCCGTCCTTTAGCTGCCACGTAAGCCTTTCCTTCAGCACAGTGGTTTCGATTCATGCTACTGGCACTGTTAGAAATGCATTCAAACCTCACTGCAATGATTTGTTTTCCTTGGTTCAGTTTTGTTTCACCAGTTTTACTGGTGCCAAGCAGAACCAGCCCTTTAAGCACTTTATTTAGGAACCTTTTATTGTGACTGTCGGGTGTCCCCTTCAGAGCCGATCACCAAGCACCGCACGTGGCCAGGCTTGCCAAAACGCTCTGAGAAACTGCTCTTCCCTTTCCCCACTCCCCACACTGCCTTTTGTGGTTCACTATTTAGAGATCTGGATCGAAGACCAGATGGAATGAATCATCTGGTGGTAGCCAAGTGACTGAACCACTTCTGGGAAATGCTACATCTCTCTTTCTGTCGGATTTACGTGTGAGATGCCCAGAAGTCACTCTTGTGTCAGGAGCGTCAGGAACAATTTGCTTTGCAAAGTGCTGTAAATCTCCGAGTCTGTTCTGCTTCCGGGAAGGTTCCCCAGCAGAGATGCCTGGAGCCCACTCACGGGGAATTTCCAGCCAGCCCAGGGCTCTCCTCTAAACCAGCATCTGTGTTGCTAGAGCATACAGGAATGAGGCCAAAACCACCATCTATATATCACCTCTGCGGATGTGGCGTATAAGCAGGGGGAAAGGGGGAGGCACACATTAAATCTTACAAGTACCATTTTGTTTTCCCTTCTTCCTTCTCTTCCACCCTCCTCCCCTCTCCTCCTTCCGACCCCCTGCTTTTTTTTTCTTTTTTTTCAGTAGCTGATGGGGGTGGTAAAATTCCAGGGGGCCAAGACAAACTGTTAAACGTTGTGATTTCTAATGGTTCCTCTTGAAAATTGCTGACAGATGCTGGTCCTGGGATCAGAATAGCAGAGACTGCCAGTGTGAGGCTCAGGGCCAGCCATTGATTCTCTTTTTTAACACTGAAATCTAAATCTATGGTAACACTCCAGGCAGAGACTATGCGCCACTTTTCTCAAAGATTCTCCTTGTCCCTTCATACTCCTTTATTCCTATTCCCTTTGCCACTTCTCCAGACTTTTTACACTTTATTCTCCATTTCATAATTTTAATTCATAACTTTTCTGTCTTTTTGTCTTTTTTTTTTTTACTGTTGTTTCTTTCCTTTTTCTCTTTGCTGTCTAGCTACTGGACTCTATGGATGTTTGCCCAGCTACAACTTAGAAAAAGAAAAATGCAAGAATTTGACTGATGCAGCAAGTTTCTCTTCTTTTTGGAGCCTCTAATTCACAAGACAGCTTATTTGTGTCTCAAAATAATAGATGGATAGAGCCAAAGAAGGAGATGGGATGGGGTCTCATTTGGTATTGAGGTCAATTGGGGTCTTGCAGAAGGAGACAGAGGTAAGCTGCCAGTTTAGGCAAGAAATGAGCTTTGATTCCAGCCAGACATGTAGTTGTTTTTGTGCACAGTGTGGCTGAACTATTGTTGCATCCATAATGCACCCCGGCACCTGGTACAGCAGTCTGGGCTTTTTCCTCACTTAACACTGGTTCCTTGTGACGGAATATCCCCAACTGGAAGTTTTGCAAAGGAAGAGATTATCCACGGTTTCTGTTTTGCTGGTAGAGCTTGGAAAAGCACTGACGCAGTCCCAAACATCCTCATGAATTTAAGAAACAACAGCGGGCCCTGGGACGTGGAGGAGGAGGGAGGTATTTGTCCCTAGAAAAGTTCATGAAATTCGGATGGAATTGGAAATGCTGTTCTCCAAGGCACAAAGTTCTGCCAGCATGGGAGGTTAAGTCTCCAGGTTACTTTTGTTCTGCTGCGATTGCTGTGAGTGTGGAAGCACTAGAGGTGCAGGGATGAGTGCCTGGGAATCAGGTCTGATGTCCTTAGTTTCAAGTAAATACATGTACACAGCTGGGGGACCAAATCTGGTTTCTTTGGTTACTTCTTTGTCAGTGTAAGACAGCCAGAAGTTGTGGTCTAGGTTATTCGTATTGGGTGTGGGGGAAACACATTTTCCCTAGGAAAACAGTGCAGCACTGAGCAGGTGACCAGAGAGGCTGTGCCACTGCTACCCCCAGCCGCTCTCAGCCTTGGCTGCCTTGATTAATACTGGCAATAGCCCAACAGCCAAATGGGAGATTGGCCTAGAAATCTCCTGAAATCCTTCCCAACCACCACTTCTGTGATGTTCAGGTGTTAGTTGGTGAGGGCAGGATGTAAGCACAAGTAGGCAGAGCTCTTTCTCCCTAAAATATTCACTATTGAAATACTCAGCTGAGGCATATCCCCATTCTGATACCTGATTATAAAAATAATGATGCCTACTCCTTACCTTTTATCTTCAACAGTAGTGTCAATAGTCCTCGAGTCAGCATCATAGTGTTGCTTTAGGCCAGAAAGTATGACCCGTTCATATCCATGCTGCTTAACCAAGCCTTCCTCTCACCAGTGTAGCAATTCACGCATGGAAAGCCAGTTTATTCCTTTTCCTTCCTGCAAGGGACTCCAGTGTATCCCCTCATGCTTATCCAACAAGCAGATGTTGGAGACTTGAGATCTGTCAGAGATGTGAACCCCCAGCTTCTTGGCTGCAAGCATTAACGGACATGCTTGCAGAGTGTTTTGCTGTCTTATTAGCAGCTGTCAACACCACCAAGGGAATGCCTCTCACTCTGACCAGCAGCCATGGGAGATTAATGTGTGTGATCCTAGAAGAATTGTTTCTTCTAGCTGCTGATGTGTCACAATTAGCACCTTCATCCCTAAGCTGATACTTGCTTCCTTATTAATAACACAATTGTTGAGGACTTCCTTCCAGAGAGCCGGGTGAGTGCTGTGTCAGAGAGGCAGTGATGATGGATCAGCCGAACAGAGGCAGAGCTTGGGAGCCCTGCAGATACCACATCGCTCATGTCACCACCTCATTACTGTTGTTGGGTTTTATGGCACCATAAACATTCAGCTGCACCATTTTCCTCCCGTTGTAGACAGTGAAACAAGGGAGCTATCAGCACCTCCCAGGAGGTGGACAACATGTTGCGGGACTGAGCTCAGTGCCTAGAGAAAGGACACCAGAAAAATAGCCTAGGAGAAGATGGAACACAGGCATCCATAGGATAGGCTGTGCATCCTCTCCCAAGTAGGATTATAGCACAGTTTCAAAAGTTTCAGAAGAAAATCTCGCCTCCAAGATGAGGAGGTGTAGCACTAATGTCCTTTTGTCTCACGGTTCCAAAACCTAAGAGGTAGCCACGCTGTGTGGTGTCCCCTGTTGTTGGAGGGCACTTCACAGCTGCATCTACACCACCCCTAGTGTGGAAGGTATATTTTACGTTTTCAACAGGGAAAGTCTGGAAGGCGAAGCAGCTGCATAAGGGCATCCCCATAAATGGTTAAACGAAGAAATTCAAGCAACTGACCTGCTGACCTGCATTCATTTTCACTGAGGTCCTCAAACACTAGACAGCAGGGGAGAGCCTGCTTGAAACTGCAGCCATTTCTGAACTGGAGTTATCTCCAGTGCAGCACAGTTGTCTCCCAGCTTGAGGGGGACCCTGTTCATTCTGTCACACAATGCGAAAAATCAGGAACCACAGTATATGCTCTGAGTGAGTTTTGTTTGTTCTTCAGTGCTCGGCTTGCCTGTAGCAGGTATAAGTATGGTGTTCTTCTCTGTCTTCTGTACAAGATGTAACAGAGACCACAGTGCAGACTGTGCTAGTCACAGGTATTTTATTCCAAAGTAGAAGGAATTGCATTGCTTCAACCCACGGGCGCCTAACCACAGGTGGGCAGTTAATACCTAATGTCGGAAACATGTTTTGCGCTTTCCAAGTCTTTAACTCCAAGTGCTGCTCAGAAAGTGAGAGAACTAGCCTTGCCTGTAAGAACTGATGAAAAGGTATCAGTCAAGTCATTTAGTTCTGTAGGGAACAGCAGAGAAATAGCACATATACACAAGGAAATTCATTACGCCGCTTGATATTTTTTGGCAAAAGACAGAGCATATCTAATTGTGTTTTTCATTGCTGAGCTCACTGCCCAATCATGGCAAATAATGACAGAGTAATGTGTATATATTGGTACGTATTTCTATGTATGTCTCTGTTATAATTGCTCTTGATTATTTATAGTGCAGTAACACCTAAATCTCATCAGAAATTGCGGCTCTGTAGCCACCCAAGGTGTCTAATGCAGCCCTTGACACAAAACCTTAAATTAGCCTTAAGACCTGAGGTGTGCTTGGAATGGGAGAATGAATATGATCCTTTTGCCTTAGAGATCAGGGCAGTGATGTATCTGCTGGGAAATGTCCTCATGAGGGCACCAAACCAGCTGCATGTTCTGCAGAGAGATGTTCGTATCTGGCTGGGCCATGCAGCGTGTGAATGCACACGGTTGCCAGAAAGTGCTGTATTTCTTACAGTGGCAATAGATGTCACAAATTTCAGATCCTCCTCTAAGCTTGAATTCTCCAAGCACAAACAGGAGAATGAAAATATAAACAGAAAGCTATAGCACTGAAAAGCAAGTGCTTCCATGTCACAAAGATGTAGTAATTATGAAGTTGGTTCGGTTTTTTATATCCCTACTGATCTAGCACTTTGACAAGAATTGTGCAGACTTTACAAAATCCACCCAGGGAGCTCATACAGGAGAAGAAGGAAGAGAATGGTGTCTTTTCTTTGAAGTGTTTTGTCTTCTGCCTGGAGATACTCCCATGCAGAATCAAGCTGCGATGAGAGAGAGATGGGGAGCAAGTAGAGATCCAGAATACATAAATAACCATGACGAGTCTTCTATGGAGCCAAATTGCTTTACACGTGGGAAGAACTAAGAGGGGTGAAAAAAGAAGTTATATGTTAAAACCCAAGAGACTGTCTGTGTTAGAAAATGACTCATTATTAACACCACTTGTCAAAAGTAAGTCCCTTCCCCCTCATATGGGATTGGAAACACATTGGCTACTAAAGTGGATAGAGCCAAAATGTTTTCACTACCTATTATAGAAAATGTATAAGACCCCTGAGCAAGAGATTTCTGTAAAAGAGGGTGGGAGAGGTCTGACTGTTTCTACACTAGCAATCACGTAACTATCCAGGCAGAGGGTATGTGTTGGTTTTGGCTGGGATAGAATTAATTTTCTACATAGTAGCTACTATGTGCATTGATAATTCCGGGATGGTTTAGCTATTGCTGAGCTGTGCTTCCACAGCATAAAGACCTCTTCTTCTCCTCATGCCACCCCATCAGCGAGGAGGCTGGGGGGCACAAGGAGTTGGGAGGAGGCACAGTCGGGATAGCTGATCCCAACTGACCAAGGAGATATTCCAGACCATAGGGTGTCATGCCCCAGATATAAAGCTGGGGGAAGGAGAAGGGGGGTGTTCAGAGAGATGACATTTGTCTTCCCAAGTAACTGCGAGGTGAGATGGAGCCCTGCTCTTTTGTCGATGGCTGAACACCTGCCAGCTGATGGGAAGTAGTGAATGAATTCCTTGTTTTGCTCTGCTTGTGTGGGCAGCTTCTGCTTTACCTGTTAACCTATCTTTATCTCAACCCACGAGTTTTCTCACTTTTACTCTTCCAATTCTCTCCCCCATCCCACTGGGGGAAGAGTGAGCGAGGAGCTGTGTGGGGCTGAGTTGCCAGATGGGGTTAAACCATGACAGGGTACCAAGAAAAAACTCCTGGCTGGCATCTGTTGCCAGCCACACATCAGAGCCTCCGATAACTCCAGAGCTCAAATTCCTGTTGTGCACCAAACTAGGACCTGCACAGAGATTCCTGATCATCTGGGTGAGAAATGACAGGAGTAAGATCAGCACACGACTCGTGCTGCCTGCCCTGGCCTGCGTGTTCTGCAGCAGTAGGAAGGTACGTACCAGTCTGTACCACTGAGGTAGAGCCGTGAGCATGTGCTAATTTGTGTCTAGACAGCCTGCCCTGGCCTCTGCCCCGCGTTTCCCTGGTGCTGACGTGCTGCTTTTATGCACTGCTGCAGATGGAAGAGGAAGTGTTGAAACTCAGACCTAACCAAATGGTGTTAATGTCACTTATACCCCGATTATGTCACTGTATGGCCGCATCTGTTCAGTGCCCTGCGTTTCTTGTCCCTCGGGGGCCTGTTCACATGCAGTCCAGAGCATTTCTGGCTTATGGGCTTGGGTTTCTTCACATGGAAACTGAAATTTGGGAAGGGCTGAGCAGGGTAGAGTCTTGGTCCCATCAGAGAGTTGGAGCTTTGCCAGTGCTTACACCTAGACCTGGGAGCCAGGACGCATTCCTGGGCCCTGCAGTACTGCCTGGCTTATTAATCATGGCCTCGTAAACTTGGTGGCATCAAACACCTTCTTACTTCACACCTGCATCGTGGTGAGATTATTAAAAATCAAGAGCAGGGATATGAGAGGAATTCGTCAGCCTTTTGGATTTCAGAACTGGAACAGATTATATGAAGCTTAGAGAAATGCAGTTTGTGTGGTCCAGCCTGGCTTTGTTGCTGCTGTAATTTTTAAAATTGGATATAACAAAACTAGCAACTAAATACTGAAAAATAACATTTAAAAAGTAAACAAAATAAAGCCAGAAAATATTTTTAAATAAAAAATCTAGGTTTCCTCTTTCTAGCAATCTCTTCTAATGGCTATCTCACATAAACACTGTGACTAATCATCTGCACTTAATTTATCACATATTTTTATTAGTAACCTAAAATCAGCAAACATCTCAGATTGTTACTTTTCTTTTCAAGATGCTGTTGTAAAATTTCAGAGCTTGTGAAGGAAGATGTTTCACTGGTCATGGAGCTTGGAAAGAAGCTGTTCAAATCTAGGTTTAACTGGAGACTTCTTAGGTGACCTCAGTAAATGCCCAGGCAGTATTTCGGTGCTTAGCTGTGATTGATTTCCGTGGAAATGAGGTGCCTGCATTCCTTGCAAGAGAGCAAGTTAGGGGAGGATGACTGGTCTCTGCACCATGTAACGGGAGAGCAATCTGAGGAAGCCTTTGTGGGTTACCTTTCACTGAGGGCTGTAAATCAGCCAACACAGCAACTTCTTGGTGTGTTCGAGCCCTCAGATTGGTTATTTCTCTGTTTCCTCTTGGCAAAATGAAGATTTTGGTATTTATTCCTCAAAGGAGTGAAGATGAGTACATCTGTGTTCATAAGGTTGACATATATTAGAAAAATACTGAAATATATGAAAAATACCAGGAATATAACCTAGAGTGGATGTCTGTATGACTTTTATTTTGTGAGTTGTTGATAGGTTGCTGGTAGCAGGGTGCTAAATTCTGGGACCACATGTTCATTTTGCAGCACAGGCAGAACTTGAATCTGTCTGAAACAGACCTAGTTTGCTGAATCACTGAAGAAACTGTCTCAAAATCTTGTGATTTCCTCTGCTAGATGCAGCCAGGAGCTGCTGACCACCCTCTACATGAACCCAAGGCAGGGAGCTGCCAGTGCAGGGGCAAGTGACTGTCACTGTAAATTATGTTTAGCATCCTGGGGGCTGGATAGACATTTTTTCTCTAAGCAAAAAGGCATCAAACACTCGAAGTATCTAAACAGATCTCCATGGCATTGAGTCAGGTTGTGTCACCCCTGTGGGGGGCTGCGCTTTTGCAAGGCAGGCTATTGGCCTAACAGGGGTAAGGAGGAAGGTGTACGCTCCTGCACAGGCTTGTGCTGTCTCTGTGGCTCACCTCTTTGCTGGATTACTTTGATTTATTCATTCTTTTCATAAACAACCCCTCCCCTGTCTACATCTGAGTGCATGGCTTTATGGCTGGGGCTGAGGTGATGATGGTTAGTCCTTCATTCAGAGCCTCTTAATGACACTTGTCAGTCCATCTAACCGTTGATACCACCTCTGGATTTTCTCTTTAGACACAATTCACTCATCTATCAGGGTTTCCCCCTTTTCTTATTCCCCTTGAAAAAGACTCCTCATTTCGCAGTCTGTGTCTGAGAAAGAGCTGAGGACCAGGATGTGTTGCAGCGACTGTGGAGATCACGCCGGCTAGTGACCGCAGCACGAAATGCATCCCTCGCTGACAGCTGGCTCTTTTTCCTTTCTTGTTTCTCTTTTTCCAGTTCCTCCCGCTGACGTTTGTGTGTAATTAGAGAAGAGAAAATTAATGAGTAAACCATAGGAATTAAAAATGTCTCCAAAGCAGATGGATCCTATTAGCTCGACTTCTCAGGCCGCAGTAGTTTTCCAGTGCTTGGGACAACATTCTGAGCAGTCAGATTTGCAGACGTGTGTTGATGTGGCAATTGCATGAGCATGTCAAGAGTCAGAGAAGATACATATCAAGCTTACCTAGGAAAGATCAAATTTCCCCCTAGATCGAGAATGCAAAAAGCCAAAACTGACAAAAGCCCAAACCTGCCCTTTTTTCCATCCCCACTGCTTTTTGCATTCACTGTAAGAAAAACACTTCCCTGGACCCTGTATAGTCTGATGTTTGCCAAAGTGCTGGATGTCTCTGGGATGATTCTTCTGAGATTCTTTAGTTTTTCAGCTGCCAATCAGTTCTCTGCATCTCTGTGCCAAATCGTTAGGCTTCACACTTCTGGGCCAGTTTCTTAGCTCGAACATGGTGCTGTGATGCCCAAACATACCTAAATGGCACAGTTACAACAGTCGAAACATCCTAACAGTGGCTGAATTAAAACAAACAAAAAAAGCAGTAATAAGATCCAAAACAGTAATCCAGTGGGGGAACTCCTTAGTTCCTTTCTGTGGTTCTCAAATGAGGAAAATTCTCCTCAGGCAAATACCCCATAAGCATCTACTCAGCAATACAAGGGAATGGAGAAGAGCATAGAGGGCTTTGGCCAAGGCTGGTGGATGCCCTCTCTCCTTTCCTGTGTGCTCCCAACATCACTGTGTGCTTCAGTGTTTGCTTGGACATTTCAAATCGACACCTGGAAGTTGTTCTGCACTGCACAGCAGCCTGTCTCATGCAAGGAACAACCATTTTTAGCCTTAGCTAGAAGACAAGTCCAAGGCTGAATCAGAAGGAGAAAAGTAATGTTCAGAGAACAACACTAGGGAATATTGGGCATTCCAGAGATAAAAATGTGTTTCAGGGAGCTTCAGAAGAGTTTAACGAACACAGATGATATGACAGCTATGGATAGCAGAATTGCATATAACCTTTCAGATTAAAATCAGCTGTCAAAAGTGTTCAGCACACATTTCAAAATCTTTCACGCAAATCTCGCTTTTCTGCCAAGACAAACATTCTCCCTTTGAAAAGCAGAAACAGTTTTCAGAGAGCCTTTCTCCCATCATATAGTTATTATGATTGATTTACACGTCACCCAAAATACCATGCCCTTGACTTTTGCTGTATTGATAGTGACTGGCAGAGAGTGAGAGGCAGAGCAGAGAAGGAGCCGGCGCGTCTGTCGGTGAGACAGAGCAAGTTGATGCAGTTCGTTGTGCGTGAGTGGAACAACAGTAGGACTGAAAGGGTGATTCAGTTCCCCTGAACGGCACTGGTTTGGAACTTGGTCTGGAACCAAAGAGAATGTAGGTGAAACCTTTTCCTTCTGTCTCCATCAGTTGATCTAATAAAATATAAATTACACAATTTCTCCCCACAAAGCTTGTGTCACTCATGTCTTGGGCCATCACATCTCCTGCAAAGCCGTTCTCCTGTGACATGCCATTCTGGTGCTGTAGGAAGTGTGAAAACTCATAAAGGAAGGTTTAGAAGTTACGTGAAGGCAGAGAAAATGGCTCAGAACAAGAATATAGATTGGTGAAACTTGTTTAATTGGTAAAAGAGAGGTGAAGTAAATATTTTATGTAAGTACATTCCTGGGGAAAAAACCAAAAGCCTCAGCTGTGCTGAGCTCCTGAGTTCTCCAGCAAAGAAAGAAGCAGTAAATGGATCTGAAGCTGAATAAATTTGTGTGAGAAATCCTTTGTTGCTGGATGATTTTAGACAAAGCCTTTCTGGAAGAGACATTTTAGGAATATGCAAATTATTTCCTTCAGAATAATGAGGTGAAATGTAATGGCCTGGCCCACATGAAATGTTGGAGGAGGTAATCTGACCATCTCCCCAGTGGTAACATCCCCGAGTGTGCTTTGTGGCTGCCCACACCATGAAGAGCTGTCTGATAGCAACGCAGCCAAAGAGTGGGAGTGGAGGCAGAGGTTAAGTGACTTGTCTGAGGTCACCCCTGTCTCCTGACTGCACTCATCTCCCCTGTGTGCTGTCCTGCTCTGTCTTCCCAAAATGTGTCTTCTCCTCCACACATCCTGCTGGGACACTAAAAAAGAAAAAGGCAGATGAGGGAATTATCCAGAAAGTCTGAGGTAGTTTCCTGTTCATATAATGACTTTTCGAGCTAATGGGACTGTCATCCTATCCTTACGATGGTAACAAATTGAAAATTCAAAGTATTGATGTCCTATTGATGTCCAGATCAGGACAAATCACAGCCAAAGGGGAAACTTTTCAAAGATGTTACAGCTACCCTCTGGCAGATCTGCATACAGCAACTTTGTACCTGGCAAATAGAGCTTTTTGCAATATTTTCTGCCATTTGACCCTGACAGGGCATGTGGGGCTTCTCAGAAGAGAAAAAGAGCAAAGCTGGGAATTCAATAGTCAGGCTTTTACAAGACATCACCAATTGGGATTGAGGATCTGAGACTACTTTGCTACTAGTTTGTGAATGACTTAAGCCATTTCTATATTCTTTGCAGCTATTTCCCATATTTTACAAATGAAAGCTGCCAGCTATTATCGATAGATAAATGAAGTGCCAGTGCCAAATAATATTCAGTAAATAATCACTTCATGCTTAATACTTCTTTGGCTAAAAAGCACTTTCACAGCCTTTCCCTTGGTGTAGTGTTTAAAATTCTGTGTATCTCAGTTGTCTGTGGACCAGTATCTTTGCCGGTCCACCTCGTCTCCTGCGGAAGGCTTGGTGACGGTGTGGGTCAGCCAGCACATCTGCAGTCTGGCAGCTGCCGAGATGAGAAGACCCACTGCCCTCTGCTGAGAACTGTGGCTTGTTTGCTCTTGAGAGTGTGCACGATCTTCTGGCTTCTCATCTCAGGGAAGAAGATTATTATGGGCATGAAGGTTAGAGTTCAGGGAAGAATTCTCACTATTTCAGTTAAATGAAGACCTGGCGGTAGGAAAGAGTAAGAAATTGGGCAGCTCTGGGAAGCAAAGTCACAGAGCATAAAAATAATAATAATAATTATTATTATTATTGTTATTAATTATTTACTGCCCTCAAAGGAGAGGGAGGAACATTACGTGCTGGAAGGGTTATGCACTACACAGCATGTGGGAAGAAAGTGGCTCTTAAAAGCTGCTAGCTAGGTGTTATGGGTGATGTAAAAGATAAAAAAGGTCACAAACCCATGTAAAACTGTTTAATCAGGTGCAGTCCACCTTCTTACCTCCAGGTATAATGGCAGTCTGAAATGCAAACCCATGTAAATCAAAGCACATACATCTAAGCACAAATGAAGGAGCATAGCCTATGGTAGTAATTTGGTGTTTCTTTCCAGGCCTCTTCATACCACTTCACACCATTAAACTCCCAGAGACGGTGTATTAGGACGTGGATGCTGCATGACTGGATCTGCAGTGCTCTCACGGAGGAACTGGAGGAAGGTATTTACAATATGGGTGTTGATCCCCGGAGGCAGGTTCCTGGGTTTGGCTCCATATCTCAACTCTTAGTCTACACCAAGTGCTCAACCAAAGCACAAGCTTCAGTCCCAGAAAGCAGAAGCACTCATAAAGTGCAGCCCTGGTGAACTGGTCTGAAGATGCATCCTTGTTTTGTGAGTTTGTACAAATCCTGTTGCTGCTTGCAATGGGCAAGGGGCTAAACACTGTCAGCAGCAGCAGCAGCCCGGCTCCTGGATTCCTCTCATCAGACTATTAACAGTGAATAATTTTGACTTGGTGTCCTGCACAGTGACACTCACCAAAGAGTTTCCCAAAAGATGCTTCAAAGCCCGACAGGCATCACTGGAGCTGTTGTTTTCTTTTCATTTCTTTTTGTAAACTGACTTAAAGCCAATATCAATATTTATCTGCAACTGGGGAAGTGGTTTGCTGCCAGGAATTTGAACATTCTGTTTTCCTCTAACTATAAATGGGGCAATTACTAATGAGAATATTTCCAAAATGAATGAGTGGAACATTAATTTCCCCTTAGCCCCAGTCTCTAGTTATCCCACAAATAACTCTTTATATGTTTTGAAGTCTTATCTGATGGATAAGTTGCAGGCTCCATCACAAAATTATTTTATTAAGCTATTCCAGGTATTGCTGTCCCTCAGACTTTAGTTGTTTGGTCCACATTAACCCCTGTTCATGGGTATGCTTCTTCTGTATCCTTCACTTGGAGTAATAGAAGGATTTCTTTTAATTTTATTTTTAAAATCACACATCATAGAAAAAGTCTGAAACGTACCTTAAGAAACTTTTTACCTTGCCCCATGCCCAAGGCTGGATGAGCTGTCTCTGAGCTGTCGTCTACAGACAGCAGTCTGACCCGCCTGCACTCAGAAACCTGTGAGCTTGGCAAGTTTACAGCTTCCTTACACAAGTTATTCAGAGGCTTTACTATTCCTGTGCATTCCCTACAGTTTTATCAAAACTTCCTCGGCCACACTTTAACCTTATGACTTACTGTCCTTACCACAATGGATATAGCAAACATCTTACTCTTTTCCTTTCTGTGATCACCTTCCACATATTTGAGCACTGTTATCACGTCTTTCCTTTGCCTTCTCTTCTCCAGGTTTAAATAGACCAAATCTTTTCAACATTTCCTCACAGGTCACATTCTCTGATGCTCTGATCATTCCTCTTGCTTTTCGTTGGCCTCCTTCCAACAGATTCTCCCGCCTTTCTTGATGTGTGGTGCTTCAAACTGAATAACAGTCTGCCGGCTGGAGTCTCAGGGTGTGTGCAGACTGGCAGGTGATCTGTCAGCTCACACAAAAAAATAAGGGGATGTAAAATAGAAGCTGATGACTACACGTTACCAGCTCCTAGTACATTCACTTTCTGTTAATGTTTCTACTACGCTGTGTTGTGTACTGGTGTGCCAGCTGACACCAACAGACCAAAGAAGCCTTATGTTCCTTTCCACCTACGCTTTGGCCAAATGTGTTCTGATTAATTTTCAATACTGGGAGGTGAGATGGGTTCCAAACCTGCTCCTTTTAAACCATCCGTCATTATTAACCTACTAAGCCAAATAAAAATGTTCTTTGATGATGGCTCATGCCCCTGGCGGGGGGAAAGGTTGGAAGAAAAGTTGGAGAGAATGAGACATTTCATTAATTACCCCATAGCAACTTAGTGGGAGGCTGGATATTTTCCTAAACTCCCAAGCTGTTTTGTGCACACATCCTCCCCCACATTTTTTTCTACTTGGTATGTTATTTCCATCTCTGCTAAACTCTTGGTGTTGCCAGTTGCCAAGCTAAGATCTTGTGAATTCTCCCTCGCTGTTGAAAACGGGGTCATTTCTATGAATCACCCAGAGACTGAGAGAAGTAATCACATGCCAAGACACTTGTGATGGATAGACTTTAATGGAAGCAGGGACTTCACATATTTATATGTATAGATCAGCCTCCAGCTGTGGAAGGATTCCCTCTTCTCTATCAGTTCAGCTCGGGACGTGATCTCACTGCATTTTGTTTTCTCATGGAAGACCTCCAAGTAAAGCCCGGATTCCTGTGGGAAGCTGTGCTGTAGACTTTAGTAGTTGCCCTCCTCCGTGTCAGCTTCCAAGCCAGTCTCTGGTTGTAAAGTTTGCACGATGTCCATATAAATCGCCGTGCTCATGGCAGAGGATTGAAGCCAAGTCCCTCAACACCAGTATCCCAGATCTCTGTAACATTTGCCTGTAAAGTAGCAATTCAATCCAGCAGTTACATTTCTCTCTCTAAAACTCAGACCTAACACTGCTAAATTAGTTCCTGATTTGCTTTAAAAGTTCCTGCATTAGAAGAAAAGATGGTACAGCCAGAACCTAAGTAGGCAATGACATACTTTCTAACACACTTCATTAAAGCACGCACACAAATACCTGTTTGCGTAACAAGATCTGAGGATGATTCGGTCAAGAAGGAGTCTGAAGTTCTCTGTTGTCTGCCCTGAATTATCCCTGAGCTTCTGTTGGATGTGAAGCTGCTCCTTCCACTCCTCCTCGCCCAGTTTGTCAGTCATTTAAAAAAGGAAAAAGAGATACTATCATTTAGCATGTTGTTTCCTTAGGATAGCTTGTCTTCAATGTGAGGTAGAGGGAAGGCACTATATTATTGTCTTTGGATACGGAATTTGTGGAGTTTAAAGACCTGCTCTTAAAACAGTATAGATTAAGGCTGGATTATCCAATGTAAACTTTATAGAAAGTCAAATACTAACATTGGATATTTGTAAGATTTTATCAATGTCCATTTTGGGATTAACAGTTAATTAAAAAAAATCCCTCTGATGTTTTTATTTATTCAAGTAGATTGTGGGCAGGAGGTGAGAGTCAAAAATAATCTCTCAATAATTCCATATTGAATTCCTGATTAAAGATTGCCAGCATATGCTCATCAGTTAAATATAAATGAAATGAAAAATAACTTATTTTTTTTTTAATTCTCTAAAGATCTAAACTGCTAATGCTGGGCATTGCAGAGTGGAAGGAAAAATCATTAACTGTCTACATTCAGAAATTAAAATTATGTTTTTCCATTCCTAACAAAGGCTGAAAGAAATCCCGGGCTGCGTATTTTTTGCACTCACTGACTCTCCACTCTGAGCACATTTCCCGTGCTGGAAGGGGACAGGCTGCTGATCAGCACTGTGCCCTTATCTCCCAACAGTTCCAGAGACCTCTGATTTCATCTTATGGGTCCAGGAATGAAAATTGTACAAATCCAATCCTCAAATCCCTTCACACTCAAAATGGCAGGAACTCTCAGTTTTGGTTTTGATATCTCTAACTTTGAATGGTACCTAGCTTGTTGCTTAGCTATTTGGCCGTCCTTTCCATTCCAGAATTCTCTCTTATTACTGTAACACCTTTATTACGTCTACTTTGTGGACAATGCATTAGACAAACTTCAGGAACACATCTCTGTTCTTCAGTGCCTTTACTCAAAGGGCTGAAAGTCAGTGCTTTGTCAATGCAGGAGGCAATTTATGTGTATCTGCAAATAGCCTTGGCTTCCTTCGGCTATAAAATACAATATCCTTCCCTGGTCTTAATGCCACAGCTGGTGTGTGGCTCTAAACTGCCAAGGGCAGCTGCTGTGTGTTCTGGGAAGCCAGAGGCATTTGTTGGCATTCCCAGGGATTATCACCAAGGCTGACACATGCTGGAGAAGAACCAAGATCCAGTTCAGAAAAGAATGACTTCTTTACTTGATACAAATTTGGTCTCAAGCCCAGAAACCTTTCTGAACCCACTGGATGTGATAATATCACAAAGCTGAAGAAATATTGGAAAACAGATACAGTAAGTTTTCCCACCTTGTTAAAGTTGTTTGGAGAAGTTCCTTGGCCATCCTCGGGAGCACGAACAAGCCCCGCCAGAGGTGAAGGAGGGCTGCCACCTTCTCAGGAGGTCTCGTCAAAAGAGAAACAATACAGAAAACGAGTTAAAAACATGTGATTCACCCTCTGAGCTCCCCAGAGCCATCCACGCTTGAATTACTATATGTGCAGAGGCAGATTAATTGGAAACTGTTTATTAATAATTTAAGAATAGGCTGACCCTTGGCTATGTGCTCATCCCTGGTAAACCTCTCACACCACTGATTCAATCAAGCCAATTCCAACACGTGACATTACACAGAGGTACTTGCTTGCTTACATAGTGGGAAATAATGCAGAAAAATACACTAGCCAGAGGGAATGAAAATGCAGGGAACATAAATTTACACTGTCACTTTGAGTCTGAGCCTGTTTTTAAATCCTCACATGCCTTCTCTCCATACTGTTTACCACCACTTTGGCTAAGCCTTAGAGCTTTCTTGAGGATCAAGCTGGAGCATGCTTCATGCCTTAGCATATCCCATGCACACACTCATGCAGGTGGCCAAATATGTTATGTTCCAGTCTACCAGTAGCTCTCTCCCAGCATGGTCATCTCTGATTTTAGATTCTTGTCTTCTCACCAGAAACCCAGGACTCTGGGCAATTGGGAAGTGGAAATCTGCTGCAAAAAGCATCCTCTGTACTTTTCATATGGGAAACAGCAGTCATAAGGAGTACTTTGGATGCATTTAAAATCTCGTGGTGACTGGGAGATTTCCTGAGATTCTAGATAAATATTACCTAAGTACCACAACAATAAGGGAGTCAGAGGTTTTTATCAGAATTAGACAGAACCAGCCTGCAGGTTTGGACACCCTAACAGGTCTCTTCAAGGACTCCGCTGACACTGATCTCTCGACCTTTAAAACAAATCCCAGTATCCTACCTCCTCGGTCAATCTCCTCAGTAATTATCACTGGTGGCAATCCACAAGGGTCTGACTTTAGTTAAATAAATAATCTCCCAATGCACTGTTTACTTTCAAAGCTTTTTTGGTTTGAAATTCCAAAATTAATCAGAGTAGAGATCCTCTAGACAGTATTCAAGATGGAGTGGATTAGGGGCATTTCCTTTTCCAGTGAATCTCTCAAGACACTTGGACATGCAAATGCCTTTGCTTGGACTGTTAGAGTTATAAGATGATTTTGAAGACCTTGGCCACTAGCTCAAAGGACAACTTGCTTCCTTTACATGACAGATATCCCTTTTTGGAGCTATATATAAAGAACTTGCCTTATGATTCTGTGTTGTAACGGTACAAATCATAGGATTGCAGACTCTGGCTCCATTTTCTGTGGTTCGTCTTTCAGCAAGAGTAACGTGTTTGAAAACTGAGGATGCAATTTTATCCCATTACAGTCACACAGCTTTATCAAAGGCAGCGCTGCTTCAGTTATAAGATTGGTCCATGGCAGATAAGTCTGTATTCACCGAGGTGTCTTCACAGCCCTGTGAAATGCCAGCAGAGAATTGCTCTTTTAGCTCATGCTCTGGTTGGTATAAATGACTGTGCGGAAACAACACTGCATCAGCCTCAGACGTGTTTCCAGTTAGCTGCTTAGAAATGCATGTGCATTAAATCTGTACTCTGAAGTGCAGTGACCCTTCCTTTTCTTCTGGGAAAGGCACTAGAACTATGCGTAAACTTCCGCACAGACAGAAAGTTTGCATCTTCTTAGCTAGCTGTAATTACCTTGAGCATATTACCATTCTAAACAGTTGAAATAAAATACACTAGTCCATCTTGCACTACTGTGTCACTTGGCTTTTAGCTTAATTCTTCTCTCTTTCCCTACTGTAAGTAGCCTTATTGCAAAGGAATAAACAGATTGACACCGGTATCAGTCCTACAGCAGGTCAGGGTAGAAATGAGTGCAGCATCCCTTGGTACGCTTCACTGTTGGCAGAGAAAGGGTTAAAGCTAAATATAAACCACATTGCTGTGCTTTCTGCTTTCTGTCCTCACCCTTTTTTGAATGGCCAAGGCTAGGCAGGTCGGTCTTACTGTTGCTGTTGCATTTAAAACCTTAGAGAGGAAAGGATTTACAGGGTGAGCAAAGCTCTGTTTGGAAGCCAGTTCAAAGCAGTTCTAAGAATCGCTTCTAAGCTTTTTAAAAATAAATAAATCTCTCCCCACTCCAAATGATCGATGAAGAAAAAGACAAAACATTCCCTATCACACAACAATCACTCTCAAACGCTGTTTCCTTAACTGTGTTTTGTATTACTGGCGACTGTCCCACTTCCATCTCCTCCACTTGGCACATTTTCTCTGGCTTTCCAGTGCCGAGGGGACTGTGTTATCAGGACCAAGTGAGGAGGAAATTACAAAAATGGCATCCGGTAATATTTCATGTAGGGATCAAATGCCGCTTTACAATGAAGTCAATGTTTTTAGTCTATAAATCCAGCACACATCAGAAGTTAATCTCAGTTACTGGATAAGTTTTTTAGACTGGCAAATAGATGAACATGAGCTGAAGTGGATCTGATCCTGTTTTGAAGAGAACTCCATGTTTACCTGTCACAGCTGTCAGAAATTCATGTGCCTTCAGAGACTTGGGGCATTTCTTTCACACCAAGAAATGACAGATTTTGTCAGGATTTGGCTTCTCAGTCCCTACATTGCTATGGATCTGGGCCCAGCAATGTGCAGTTAAGAGAAGCTGACAGTAATCCCTGTCTGTGGTAACATGTCCTTGGTATTTTGACTAAATCCTTTTGTTGGTTGAACAGGGAAGTTTTCACTTGCCACTAGGCTGAAGGGTGGTAACCAGGTGTCTGTGCCCTGGATCTCCACAACAAAATGAATGAGGCTGTGAGGGCACCAATTAATTCCCATTGGAGGATTGATCTGATTGTCCAGAGCGAGGGCAGGGAGCACAGAGCAGTGATCTTCCCTCGCACAAATACCGTGGTTGATTGAAGTAGGCACCATGGGCATTTCTCCAGGATTTCTGGATACTCACAGGCTGGTCTGAGCTACTGCCCTGCCTGAGTTGTGAGTGATGTAGAAAACCTGGAAAGTCAGCATCATTGTGCCTGAACAAATCTTAAGGCAGAGAAAGCACAAGTATCTGGGCTTTCCCAGACACAGGGTAACCTTTCAGCTGCTACATTTAAGCCACACATTCAAAGTTCCCTATCTAGGTCTATCCAAGTTTTTCATTCTCTATAAATAGGCAATGCTGGCTTCCCTCGGACAGTCTGGCTGGACTGCTTTCTCGCTTTTGTCAGTGAGGACAATTAATTCTGAGGGCAATCACATTCGCTGATATCCCTGATGAGTCCATCAGTAATTGTTGCTGGTACTTGGATTGGTTGCGTGTCAATTAGGAAAAAGCTCCAAGTTCATTTCCTCCAGGCAGAGAGCGAGACCTAACGACAGACGGAAGCGCAGACGCTCGCTCGCAAGCACTACCAGGCCAGAGTCCCACCAGCCCCGCTCCTTCAGATCCATCCTAAATTCACAGCTGTTTGCAGGGAAAAGGCACATCCAGAAGCCTGTCTTCTGTGCCAGTTGTCAGATGAACTCCAGCCCTGCTGCCAAGCTTGACCTAGGAACTTAGAGGCAAAAGGACAGATGATGTGTTTTATTTCTCTGCTGACTAACACAGAAGAACAGATTTTTCAACAGAGGTTCAAGCTTAGGCCGAGCAGTCAAGATGCCAGCAGCTCCTATTTATAACATTTCATGGGCACCATCTGAACTCATCTGAAATGCGACTTTGAAACTGCTGAGAGGCCAAAATGACAAATAAGCTCTTTGAAAATCTTTATTCTCTTTGTAGCTAAAACTTGAAAGTTGCAGTGGAGTCTTTTCTGATAAGCTCAGAGAGGCGATTTTATTTGGGGCTGGACTTACTGTGTGGTTGGGGGGGGATTGGAAGGGCTATTACCTTCTGCTCTTGGTTTTGCAACTTTCTCATGGGATGATAGAAGAGTCAGAATCCCTCTTCCCCAGCCACTCTGAGAGCTGGCCCCACCTTTCTTCAAGTGCAACCCTATTGTTGAAATAATGTTCTGCTTTTGTAAAAACACAATCTGCTCTCAAAGCTAAGCCAAGCCTGTTCCAATGGCCTGATAGAAGCTGCTCCTCTTTGTGTGGCCTCAGAGACTGAGCCCAAGACTTTTGTCAATATATTTCAGAGTGGACAGCTAAAATCATCTTGGCTGATCTGAAATCCATGCCCTTTTTATTGATTACTTTGCCGTTTTACTGTAGTTCAGAGGAACTTGAGAAAGTCTAAGTGCATAAAGCACTGTCAAGAGGGGAGTAAGTCAATATGGAATAACTCCTGTAATTCGTTTTATACCTCAAGAAAACTGTTATTTTTTAAAGTCTCTCCAAAACTGTACTTCTGAGGTCCTTTCTATATTGTTTGGTGATAAAGCAAACATTTAGAAGTTGAAATTGAAAGGATCTGGCCCAGGTTCAAAACTGCAGGGTAGTGTTGTAGAGCAAAGCTGAGGTTTGTGTAAATTCACAGAGGTAACCTGCAGTGATGTCATTTATTCTCCAGTGCTGACACTGGTCCAGCCTCTAATTTAATTTAGGACTGCCCAAGTCTTTTTTCTCTCTTTATCTTATTACCTCTCAGGATGATTCTCAGAGGTCAGAAGCTACACATCAGACCTGCATGGATCATCTCACATCCTAATTGTCAAGTAGTGATTTTGCAAAAAAAATATGTTTCAGTGGCCTCCAAGCTGTTGTTAATTGAGGCTGGATTCACAGATGAGCTCTGGCTGGGGGAGCAGTGGCATGGCTGGAATCACGGTGCCTTCTCTTCTCCTTTTCCAGTACCTCAGCGACAAGTGAATGTGAACACAACAAAGCTATGAGGAGCTGGGGTTTGTTTGTCTCTCCTCTGACAAAGCAGGGCTCATCTGACAGTCCTCGCAAGTCTAACCAGTAGGGTATACAGCAGTTAGGCTTCGTCCCTTCAGTTTGGGCTAACTCCACCTTCTACAGGCTATCTAGATAGGGAAGCGGAGAAGCCAGTGACTATCAATGGAGGGACTGCCCAGGAGACAAGGTTTTTACTTCCCACCTTCTGCTCCTGGTAACAGAGACCAGAAGAGGACCCATGGTCTTAGACTGAGCACTCTCAGCGATGCCATTCGCTCTGGCTCTGGCTCACACAATTCTCTGCAGTGGCAACGGACAGGAGTACAAAGCCCTCGAGGCACAGGAGGGAGGGAATCTGTGAGCTGCTGGAGGGTTGCCAGGGCTGCTCCCAAGTGTCTCATATATGTCCTGAAAAGGAGAAGAGATTTCTTCACAAAGGAGAGCTCTTGAATAGGAGAAGCTGTTGTCTATTACTACTCCGTTTGACACAATTAGGAGAATCCAGTTTAATGTTGCCAGGAGTAACAGTGCTCTCAAGCTGGGATTGTCAGAAGCAGCTCTGGTGAAAGTTGCCCCACTCTGCAAAGGAACCCCATGCTGGATTCAAGGGGTTTTTTTTTCAGCAATGAGAAGGGTAATTACCTGCCTGTTAGCAGCTATTTCTTTTGAACTGCTCTGGTTACCTTTTCACTGTATCTTTTTATCACTGCTTATCTTTTACTGTATTTAAATACATTTTCCAGCTCGGAGAGATCTCATAGGGTGAGAGCAAGAGTTCTGGGGAAAGGATGAAAATAAATTCTGTGGCTGTAGGAAGGGCTCTGAGAAGGCAAGAAGAACAGACTGGGCTGCAGGTTTTATTAACCATGCATTACGCAGTTATGCACCTCCAAGTGCACGTAAAGGCTGTAATATTTTTGAGTCTCTCCAGCTCCACTTCTGTGTTTGGTGATGTCACCAGCAAGTTGCAGTGGGTTAGAGGCAGAAAAAAAGTGGGAAATAGAATCTTATTTCCCATTTTTGATGATGTAGGAAGCAAGGATGTGTAAAAGTGATTGTTGGCATGGTGCTTTTCTTGAAGACGTGTTTGAGGTAACCTTAGCTGCATTCCATGTGTTTCTTATTGGTGGCCTAAAAAATTTGTTGAATCTGTAAAAACACTGAACCATCACACCAACTCACTCAGGGAGCTAAGGGGAAATTCATTCTGCTGCAGTGCCAGCAGAGGAGAGATGCTGTCACACTTGCCCTTCTGCGTTAGCTGATTACCCTGAAAGTTGCTTCCACTAGGAAAGAGAAACAGAGCAAGTGCCAAGGCTTCATTGTAAGCCGATCCTAAATTAATAGTTAATGCCTGACCTAAGCAGTAATTATCATCCCTGTGTTACTTACTGTCACATGGGTAGCTGAGAGTTTTTTGCTTACCTGGAGCTTTTTTCACTTTATGTATTCCGGATTTAGGCTTGTCTGGAAGAAATGAGTTCTCTTCCTCTCTGCTGCCTTTGGGTATTGCAGCGTCAGGAAAGCTTGAGAAACCACTCTGAAGGTTTCCTTCTGAGCAGCACACGCTGTCATTGCAGGGAAGGGATTCACCCATGAGATGGCACGGCTCTGAGGAGATGTCAACCTGCCACGAAGCTCTGCTGCCGTGCTGGCTCTTTCTGGCCTGCCAGTGACATTTAGAACCTGGAAACAGAACCGGAATGTCATAGGCTCTGTGACAAACAAGGCCGTTACCTAGGACAGTGACTGAAGCAGTGAGGTTACAGCTTAAATTAGCAGAGAGCAGGTGGGGAAGTTGCCCACCTTGAAGGCAACAGCCTGGCAGGTCACAGATATAAGCCGCTCGCAAAGCTGGCCGCCTGGCCTCACTCGCCAGAGCTGTAGCCCGTGTATCGTTTGGATGGCAACTAGGGTAAGTCTTCTGTGAAACAAAGTGGGGTCCTTCAGTTCAGCACCCAGCTCTATGCACACAGTACACGGACACCTGCTTCAGTGCTGCACGTGCTCAGAAACACATTTCTGCTGTCACCCTGCAAGGACATGTCTGTGTGGCTAAACACTCTTTCCAGTAAATGGGATGGGATGGGATGGAGGAAGCGAAAAGCACATTACCAACATGCAAAGGGAGAACACGATTTTCTCAAAACCATCTTAGTTTTGTTTTCCTTTGATAGGAATGGATTTGACTCACCTCCTAATGTCGAATGCTGTGGCAAAATCAGCGTGTTCAGAAAGCCTGGGAAAAGGCAGCAGCCTAAGTCTCTCTGTGACTGTTGTCTCCGGGTGCCTTGCCCTGGAGGATGACAAAACAAATGGCCTGTTATCTGTGACTGCCTGCAGCAGAACACTGCTTCCCCTGCCACTGACACTGCTAATCAGTCACAGGCAATCCTCCCCGTCTCACACACATACACTTGGACACAAGTTTTCACCCCATGAACAAACAGTGCTCTACAGTCTCTAATTCTTTGCTTTTGGGAAACGAGTGGAAGCACGGAGCAATGTGAATTGAAAGCTTGCCACCTGCTGGACATTGCGGAGTACTGTGCCTTCCACAGAAAACGTACAAGAAGGGAACTCGAGCCAGCAACTGAAAGCAGACATGCAAGTGCCGGCATACTTGTGCAAACTTTAGGGATGAAAAAGGAGAAAGATGGATGGAAAAGGTATATGAGCTGCACAGTGCGTGACTCTAACCCATCCTCACAAAGGCTGGAGAGCTCATTTTCTCCCTTTATGTTTCTGTATGTTGCTGAGCTCGTGAAAATAAGGGATGGTGTAGCACATACAAATATGTGCCAGTATGCTTGCTTCCATCCATCCATCCATCCATCCATCCATCCATCCATCCATCCACCCACCCATCATATATCTCCTCTTTTCCCAGTCCCACCTGCATGTCTTCCCAGTGCTGATGATCTGCTGGAACTCTGTCCTCGCCCACGGCAAAGCCCTGTGAGCAGCAGAGCCCATACCCCTCTGTGCCACACTCCCATGTGTGCTTTGCTCAAGAGCAGTGAACTGGGCTAATGCCTGTGAGAGACCAAAGCCAGGACTCCTGTGCTATAAAACAAAACCTAGACTAAGAGGTGTGCTCTCAATTTTTAATAAGGACAGTAAACCAAAATCCCATATTAATAATAATTTACTCCTCAGCATGGAAATTAAGCCAAGGGCACTGTGTGCTAGAGCTAGAGGAGGATCTCTGCTGTTTGGAGATTCCTTTCTCTGGACTAGCCTATAGACACAAATAAATCCTTTTCTTAGCAGCAAATTGTATTGCTCAGATGACGGGAGCCTCTCAGGTTTTTTATCGGAAAGTAAAACAAAGCAAAATACAAAGTAAAATATTTTTTCCTTGTCTTTCCTTATTTTATCTGTTCTTCAGCTGAGTCCACCACTTGCGGTGGGAGTCTGAACAGACATTTGTGCAGCCTCAGCACAACTTTTCACTGGTGTGACTAGACAATGAGAGCTCTCAAAATCTCCAAGATCAGTACAGCTCTCCAATCCTACTCTTTCATCGAAATTTCACAACAGTCAACTCTCAACACAGGAAAAAAGCCTGCAGGCAAACAGATTTTGTTTCTATGTCTATATCAGGTATCAGCAACACACCGTGTACATGCACTGGATGTTTACAGGTCTGGGGAGCAATGACACAGCTACCACAGAGACACTACTCTCAGACAGACCATATGAAAACCAAGGCTCAATTTAAATGTCAGTGTATTACTGGAGAGGAAATCATGGCTCTTCTTTCTCTGACGGGAGCTGTAAATGTGGATATTTTTCCAAAATAAGGTCAGATTTACATACTCTGGCAAGCTTCAGAAAGCTTTCATCTCCTGCTGAAGAAGACAACTGCAACAGAAAGTGAACAACAAACCAAGGAGATGGTTGTATTTTTCCAACAAATATTCCTTTTGCGTTCTTGCCGGAGCACGTTGAAGCCAGAAATTGCAAAAACCCATACATGTGGCATCCAGCATCTCTCACAAATATTGCTACCCAGATGTTAAATTATAAATGCAGGTATAGGCATCATATATGATGTAACAGCATCCCTAATATATTTTGATTTAATTCCACTGAACATTACAAATCACGTCTTTTCTGGCCCAGTTAAGCCTGACCTGCCTGAAACTCACTTGAGGTGATTCAGATTAGTTCAGTTCTCCCCCAGTTCACCTTCCCAGCCCAGTGCAGCAGCAGAAATTGCTTTAGTTCTTTGTGTTCATATCTTGAAGACATTTGTCTTCAAGAGCAAAAGGTCAGAAGGATGTTTCATTCCTCTCCTGCCTGTAGTGCTGCTGCTTTGCTCTTGACTTTGCACATGTAAGAACCACATCTTGGTGTGTGCAGTGCTAACAAACAGCAACCACAGATTTGTCTTTGAGAAACAGAAGACGGCTTTTATACAAATGGAACTACTTTGGGTCCCCAGGGATGTGCAACCCTGCATCACCTCTGGAACACAGAGAAAGGCTCCAATCTCTTGTGTCTTTCTGCAGCTTTCAAGAGCTGCCTAAACCTTGATGCTCTTTCCTCCTGCTTTCACTCATGTACAGATGTGCTCGTGCTGGCGAGGTGAGACATTGCACAAACTGCCATTGCCACCTCCTCAGAGGGATCGGAATTCCCCATGCCTTCTAGGACAGCTCAGCAGTAGTGGAGATTTTCCATGAGCTTCAGAAGCAAATGTTCTCATAGCAAAGACAATGTTTGTAACAGGCATGCAAATGAGTAAAGTCATTTAATCTAGATTCACATCATCTTTAATTATGGCAGTATGATCAACCTTTCTGGCTGTAGAAATTGCCTACCAAAACCATACCAGAATGCCTGAGGGCACATCGGGCAGAGCTCAGACAGCTGTGAGGAGTGAGACCTCTAAGGGTAATTTGAAGGTGTGAAGTGGCATCAGCCTCCAAAAATTGAATCTCCAGATAAGGCGGTGATTTGAGCATCCCCCTCCTCACTGGGGATCCACACTAACCAGCAGGTATGATGCTGCAAGGCACTGAGACCAGCAGGAGTAAAGGTGTGTGTGATCTGGCTATAACTCATCTGAGGCTCACAGGGCCTTAGGGAGAAGGATGCAACCGCTGTTACTGTACGCTGTGTTACACCAGGTCGAGGTTGCTTTCCCTTTTTGAAGTAATCAGGAATTGCATATCTGTCTTCCAGTGCTGTTCTCACTGTGACTGTCATCACAAAATTGTTGTCTGGTAATAACACATGGGTAGTTTCTGTTATCACTCACCTTTTAGCAGGGTGTGTGAGGTAGGATGCAACCCTAGGCTAAAGACTGACAGCTTTTGGCTTTTATTGCACAAAACAAGCTTCAGTCCCAAGATACAACACAGGCAAATATGGAAGTGTAACCACCTGGAACAACACCAGCCCTTGGACTCATAATTTCACTCCCTGTCGTGGCCTTGCATCAAGGCATCCCTTTGCTTCGTCAGACCACCACAAGTCAAACCCGAAGCTAACTTCACACTTAGCAAAATCAGGGCCACTCCAGAGACACCAGACCTGGTGGCATTGCTGTCACTGCTGCTGAAGCTCCATCACTGAGATGACACCAAGGCAAAAGAGCAACCTTGCCCTGCGATATTGCACAGATGTCTGCAGCAAAACCACCACTGCCAGCCAGCAGCAATATCCCAGAACAGATATGTGAACTGATGCTAAACCACGGCAAAGCAACCTCACAATTTGCAGCTCTTCCCCCCATAGATAATTCCTTGAATGCTTTCCATCCGAATCCCAGTAAAAGATGTGTTTGTCCAGCTGGGTGCTCTGGGCTGGGTGGTGTCTGGCGTGTTCAAGGCTTTGTATTGCAGACATGAAACTCAATGTAATGGAAGATTTCTTGGAATTTTCCACCGGCTGCAGAGGAGACTTTAGTCTAAATCCTTGCAGTTCCTTTTATGTCTCTCTTCAGAGACACCCTAAAATTACTAACATCAACCCTGTTAAAAATACTTTGATTCCTAGTGATACTAGCGACTGAATTTTGTGACTTGCAGCTAATGCTCTGTACCTGGAACGAATCCCTTCCTTGTTCTCAGGATAAGGAAGTAATCTCCACAGCTCTTTGAATAAACCCATGCTGTGCAGATTTCAGGTGGAGGCACAGAGAAGAGCCCTCGCAGATGTACTCGGTACAAAACTACAGACAGAGGATGTTGTCTGAAATAACGTGTAAGTGCTTTTGTAGCAGAAGTAACATATTTATACTGTCATAATTCTTGCACATTTATCTTTAATCTTTCTCTCGACTGTCTGTGTCTATGCAGCTCTCCAAAATCCCTCTGCCGTGAGCAGTCTCCCATGGCACCTACCTTGCCTTTACGCTCCTACACACAGACTCTTTGCTTTTTGTCCCTCCCTTTAGCCAGGACACGCGGGTGTGACCCACACAGCCCTGTGAGGAACCCGTCCCTCGACAGATACTGGCGACAGCCTTGGGGATCCTGTGTCGTCCCACGTTTGAGAAGCAGCACAATTGCCTCCCACGGCCTTTTTCTAAGATACAGCTTTTCCTCTTGCACCGTGTCCCCAAGCTGTCAGCCTGCAAACACACCCAGTGCCTCATCCTGAAATAGGAAAGAGGGACACCCACCGCCCCTCCTTAGCCCCTCCAGAAGGTTTTTCTCCATCCTTAGTGTTACCATCAAAATCTGGCCGTGGCCACACTGAACCCCCCATCTCCCGGGCTCCTCACTCCGGAGTTTTGCTTTGCAGGGAGCAGGGCTCGGGCTGCCCTGCCTCGGGCAAGCTCAGGGGCCTGGGGGCTGCTGCCAGGGCACCCCGAATGCCTCCTCTGCCCCTCGCTGTGGCCCTGCCCGCGGCTCGGTCCGGCTGCCGGCGGTGCTGGGCCGGCCCAGGTGGTTCCAATAAGGATTGAAGGGCGGGACTGGGGCTGTGCTGGGCTCCAGCTGCGCGGCCTCGGGGGGCGAAGGGTGCTGCGGCGTGAGCCCCTGGTGCGGCCCGCTCCCCGGCAGGAGGGGCTGGCGATTTAGGGACGAGGCTCCGGGAGAGGCTGGAGGAAGGCGGTGGCGTAACGTGGAGGTAAAGCACCGCGTGGGGAACGGGCGCTTTGCGGGGCTGCGGGCGGGGCCGGGGAGCTGCCGGCTTGACCCGGGCGGAGGCCGCGGCCCGCGCAGTAGCCGAAGGCCGGGATGGGCGTGCAGGGGGTGTCGGTGTTGAGACCCGCTAGATGGCGGCAGCTCCTTAAATTTGTGTCTTCGGCGTGGAAGAAGCGGGGGATGAGGCTTTTCGGGTGGAAGCCGGGAAGGGCGCTGAGCGGCTCGGTGCCGGGGCGTGCTGCATCCCCCGGCCGTGCTCCGGAGCCCCCGCGGGGGGTGGGAGCGGTTAGAAACACTTGGAGCGGGGGTTCCTGTCAGAGCGGGGCAAGGCTGAAGACCTCGAATGTATAATTCCTCTAATAAATGCTGCAAACCTGCCTCTCGGGGTGTTGGTACTCGCTGGGGTGCCCCGGGGGCTGCTTCGGCCTGTGCTCCCCGAGGTGGCCGGGCAGGGGCTGGCGGAGCTGGGAGCCCCCACAACGGATCAGGCGTGCGCAAACGGAGCATCCCCAAAAACGGCCGGGGGGGCTGCCCAGAGCTGCAGGCCCTGTCGGAATACTTGAGCAGGTCTGGCTGCTGTTGTTGAGTTGGTCAGTATAAGCCTTTCAAATGTCAGCAATATCCAGAGCTGGAGCGGGGAGCAGATCTGAGGACAGATTCTTGGTTTGTGGCTGTGTAACGAACTCCCACCTGCTCAGAGCAAGGGGTGTTGCATCCTAACCCTACACAGGCTGGGGGATTCCTGTCTCTTGTCCTGCAGATCTGCTCATTTAGGGCTAAGATCCCTTTCTTGGAGCTCTTAGCAGCTAATTTGACCAAGAGAAATAGGGGCGTAGGATTTGTGATGCCTTTTGAAACGAGCAGACAGTGGTAAGGGAAAAGGGGAGTTTTGCAGCTATCTGTGGCCACTGTAAAATCCTCTATTGTATAACAGGCTATGCCAAGGTTATTCTTTGTCTTAATGATGCTGCTTTGTAAATGGGAAAACTTGTATATACAAAAATTATCAGACTTTCCTCTTGTCCTTCCCCTGGAGTGACACTTCGTTGTGGACTGTGTCCTGATGCTGCTTTAAGCAAATGTGGCTCAACATGTGCCTTGTGTTGTGTGAAGCCCGGACACGTTCGCTGTGTGAAATCAGTCCCGGCTAAAACCTTTACTCTCTGCAGATGCAGCAGAATTGTCATGTTACTCTATTTATAGACAGGATATAAGTGACCTGATGAAGGTCAGATGAGAAAGTTGTGGCAAAGCTGTGAGGTGAATAAGCGCTTGATTCGTGGGCAATGGCAAGGAGAGGGAGAACAGTTATGTTGGATCAGACGTCTTAATTCCCTTTTCACTGCTGTTGCCAGTAGATTAGTCCCTTCCTTTTGCACGCTCCTTTGTACCTGTGGTGTGCTGTGCACACACTCTGCTCCTTTCCCAGGCTGGACAGAACATCCCTTTCCTACTGCAGCTGTGATGCATTTCATGGGAGTGAGCGTTTCCGAGTGTTTGCCTGCTGTGTTGTTTACTTGGGTGCAGTGCTGGGAAGAGAGCAGCCTCAAAATCTTCCATTTCTGGTTGGTTACAGATTTGCTTGGGAATTTTTAAGAACTGGGCTGTTTTCCTAATGTCTGATGTTTCGGACTCGCTTGCGTAGCTTTGTAGCAGAGCGCACAGTCACCTGGGCATCTCTAGGAGTTTTATCAGGTGACAAGTACCATGGTTCCTTCTGTTGTCATTCTGAAAATGGAACGTGTGTCATTGCGGATCCTTTACCCAGAAACTGCCTTTTGCTGTAAGACTTGTAGAGTGTCAAAGGTGGCAGGCTGCGTCTCCAGTAGTCCGCATACAAGACAGCACAGCCTGTAAGTGAGTTAAAGATGTGCAATCTTCTATTTGCTTGTCATCTTGTAGCTCCCCAGAGGGCATCTCTTCTGTGATGCTTATCCCACTGCTGAAGTGCTCGCCCAGTCGTGGTGGTGGAGCTTTTTCATCCAGATTCGACTTTTCACAAACACTCCTGCCGAATCGGGGATGACTGTTCCCTGGAGTTCATTTGTGTTCAGCCCTCTTCCCATGTACACTTCAGTGCAGTTTAATTGGAATGTGAATTTCAAACTTTTTCTCAAGTGCCTTTTTCCTTCTTGCTTTCCTAATGGCACGTACAGAACTTCTGATATTCTCTGGGTGCAGTTACCTAGAGCCACCTGCTTTCTGGAAGGCAAAAGGGAGCTTGTTAACAGTTAACTCCATGCTTAATTGATGATCTAACTTGGTGGGGTGGAAATGCTCCTTTCTGGCCGGTGCAGTTCTCTTACTGCGGTGTGTCGCTGTGTACCTAAACCTGTACTCTATTTCAGGGCTAAAATGGTAACTGTGCTTGATGCAGACATAAATGGGATGAATATTGGTAGCTTACACGTAGCTCTTGATTCCCCTTGTGTGCCTGTTCAGTGAGATGTTTGGAGGGCTCAGCAAGGAAAAGGACTAAGATAGTGAATTTGAGGCCTTTATTTGAAGTCAGATGACTGGAATTAAATGTGACCTGTCTGAAAGCCAACCTTGTTTCCAAAAAGTGCATGGGGAGCTAAGATCAGAAGACACATTACAAACATTGCAGTAGCATAACTTGAGGCAAGTGCAATCATTTACTTGACTAATGAATCCCCTGGGCTGCTAGCAAGAGAGCAAATCTCTCATTCATCTTCTTAATTTAATAAGCAGAGGGGTTGGCCTTAAGGGTAAATGAAATGCGTAGTGATCCCATGAATGTTTCAGCAAATTGATGTACAATAAGATAAGGGAGATCCAGCAAAGGGCTTACTTTATTCTGAGAGGCTGTCAATGGCTTTTAAGGGAAAGGGAGAGAAACTAGAGCCGAGGGCTCTGCGTAGCTCTTGACTTCATTTCTCTCCCAATCGCTCTAATTTGTACATGCTGGAACACAGGATTTTTGTTAGGGTGTTATCCAGGGAGCTTAGCGCAAAAGTAACGTGTGTTGTGTTTGGTGCTGGGTGAGAGGCAGGCACCGGAGAGATGGGCTTGCTGAGCTACGCGTTGTGGTAAAGGCTGAGTAGGGAGCGCAGTCTGTCTCCAGCAAACAACTCTCCGCTGCTTTGTGTGCCCCTGTGGACCTACAGGGAGTTGTTGTTCCTCGGAAAGGTTCATGGCAGAGCTGGAGGATGCCTGTACTTGTGGGAGCTAATGAGGCTCATTCCTGTCTTTTCATGCTCTTCATTACTTCAGAGAAGTCAGTGATGTGAAACAATGAAATGCTTTGATGGCTCGAACAGTCACTGCTGGTTCTGCCATCACAGCAATTACCGTGGCATCACCTGAGTGAATGTTATGCACTGGGGAAACTGAGGCAGAGATAAAGTCATAATATTGCTATAGGTGAACTCTTTGGTATAAAAAAAAAACCTGGGGTAATGAAGCTTTTGACACATGCATTCTATTTGGTAGTGGTTTTATTTATCTTTTTAAAGAAACAACAAGAAATAAAAACCCGGGAAGGGAATAGTTTTTAAACTTCAGTTGAACCCTGAACGTTATAAGGTGACTTTTGGGAGACTGGCTAAAGTATAAACAAGTTGAGAATGGGAGTGCTTGCTCTTGGCTGTTGTCTGAGAGAGGATTTGGGACTTAGTGGTCCATTGCTATTGAATGTAGTTAATTATTTTCCAAGGCCCTTTACGATGAATACAAATTGTAGAACAGAAAACTGAGCTGAACAGGAAAAAAAAAAAAAGATTAATAGCTTTTAACATGTCATGAATTTCAGTTCTTAAAATCGAACTGGATGGTCAAATTTTCTGTAATGGTGAAATATGCAGGTATAATGAAGTTTGTGTATTGCATTGGAAACTGAAATAATGGCCTTTGAACTGTCTGATTTGGTGGGGTGGAAGCCACAGAACATGGGTTTAAGTTATAAAACTTCATGGATATGCATTAGTGTAGTTCCTTACTAGAATAAGGTTATAATGGAGTGCTTTTGGATTCTGGCCAGTATTTGCAGGGCTGCTCTTCTGGAGCTTGGTGACTTTAAGAATGTGGAGTGAATGACTCCTTTTAATTGAGGTAAATAGTTGTGATGCTCTAAACAAGGTGTTGGCATAATGTGAGCAGCATCGTTCAAGGTGCAGTTCTGAACACATCAAACGAAGACCTTGAAAATCTCAGTATTGCAATATTTCTGCTAGCACAAAGCAAAATTCCTCAGGAACACCGACTGATTTTGCCGTAAACACACACATGGGTTCTTTTTGATTTGGAAGGCAAGCAGAGCACCAGCTCTCGCGTCCCGCTGTTCCCCAGGCGGGCAGCAGCACCGCGGCCAAACGCAGCCGAGCTGCCCCGGGCCTCTGCTCTGCAGCCTCTTCGGCCATTGCTGCGGATGCTGCGTGCGAGACGCTCCCGTGGTAGGGCACCGTCACCTTTGGGGTGTGGATAACAAAGCACATTTGACTGAATTGGGCTGCTCATGTCATGTGTCCTTTGTGGTACAGTAGCTGTGTGAGATGCATTTTGTAGGAAATATTTTTCTATTCAGATGAGAGAAAACAACAACCAGGTGTTTGGGCTTTAGTGAGCTGGGGCAAGGGAGAAGCTTCCAGAGGGAAATATCCTGATTTCCACTGTCACTAAATAAGAGACTGAACATTAAAAGGGCTGTACCGCTGTCAAGCCTGTCTGGGAAGTAGGAGGTTTAGGCAGATAAGTTGTTGTGGTCAGATTCAGTGGTCAGAGCTGCTGCTCGTTTGTGGAGCAGGTGGTACTGGGGGCTGAAACAACCCCACCTGGGTGCCCAGTGGTGCTTCTTCACCTGTGAGGTGACCTTGAACTGGTCAGTAGAGGCCAGATCCATCCCCAAATCGGACTTCAGACATGAGCACTGCAGGCATAGGAAGAGGGAAAGCGTCCTGGGTCTGTAGCTGGGATGCAGAGGGTGGGGAATCCATGCCTCTGGGCTGCAGGTCCCCGTGATCTGGAACACACCTGAGGTCTTGTAGATTGACTGCTCACTGCTCTTCTGGTTTAGCTGCTGTGTCTTCTTCCCTTTTTGAGGTAGGACTAGTTTTGTCAAAGGAACAGTTGGTTGTTCCCTGTCAAAGGAACCTGGAGTGAAGGAGGGGAAAATGCTGTGACTGAGCCTGAGGGACATTCCAGCTGGGAGACTGTAGGTTGTGTAGGTCTGCTTTTGCTCCTGGTTGTGAAGTTTACCTCTTCCCTTACAGAGCTCATCAGATGTGTTGAGCTAATGCAGTTTTCTGAACTGAAAAAATTATTCCTCGTGGGGTAACCCGATAGACATAGTAGTCCTGGGTGCAAGTCCCTGGATAAGGGACTTAACTCATTGACCCTCCCCACCCCCTGGCTTGGTGAATATTTCAGAGCTGCTTGCTGATACTACTTCAGGCAGGCTCTTTGATGCTTTAGCATGTTTTCACTTGAGAGTGAGTTTTGTGATGGAATATTAGAATAGCAAATATTTTTTTGGCTCTGCTGCTATCACTTCCATCCTGAGAGTCTGGGCAAAACTTAACACGTTAGATGGGGAGAACAAATAGTGGAAACATTAAGCTGATTCAGCCCAGTGTTCACCTCCACACACAAGTGTCCAGGTAATGCTACGGTTTTTGTGTGAACCTGATTAGCATCAGGGGAGAGAGACCAACAGTCTTGGCTGAGACATCAGATTTTCAGTTCCCAGTTCGGTGCATGTAGCTCACTCCAAACTGGGAATTTGTTATTATGTTGGTGTCAGAATTATAAGAAATAAACCCTTCCTGCTGACAGGACCCAGGGCTATCAGCAAACCCACTGCACACCCAGGCACTGGAGCCCAAGTGTCCCATCTCCCAAGCACCTCTTTTACTGTGGTGCCTCTTTGCGTATTTGAGGGGCATCTGCATTAGTGTGCTGTGCTGTGCTGTGCTGCTGTGTGTGGCTGGTGAGCGAGTGACTCCGGAGAAGCTCGCCGTGAAGTGGAAGAGCTGAATGATAGGGGTATGCAAGTGCTGTAATACCAGCCAGCGCCTGAGTTTGCATATTCCTGTGTCTCTGAGCGTGGCCAGTGCCAGATGTGTCCGAGAGAGGTGCCAGAAACTCCTTAGCGTGCTCTTTTAAAATGTCAAACTCTTCTGTCTGCTCCACAGAGTGGTGAGATCTTCCATGTCTTCAGCTGAACCTCCACATTAAAAATGGTAGTTCTGTACCTTGTTCCAGAGCTTGCTGGTTTTATTTGGCCAGAAGTCCAAACCTCTCTTGTACTTCTGCCTCGGGAGGTTTAGCCTTAATGCATTTATCTGTGTGTACAAGGAGAAGGGAACATTTCTGTTTTTACAGATGGCGTGGATTCAGGAAATCCAGTCAGCTGGTGTGGATCTGGAAACCATTCTGCCCTTATTAACACCCTCCGATGATATAAACAGAGAATCCCCTAAGCAAGGAGCAGTCTAAATAAAACTTCAGGCCAAACCAGAACATCTAAGGTGTGCCAGATCTCGCCTCGGGGAAAAGAGAGAGGATGGGAATTGCCAGCAATGGGAAGATCTTAATTTCTAAGAGAACAGCCCCATGGTTAAGAAAAGGCTGTTCTCTGGCTTTTCCCAGAAGGGAAAGGGGAGAGATGAGGAGGGGATATCCTAGGGGAAGGGCTTTTCTCTGCCTTGTCTCTTCTCTTGGAAATGAGTGGCAAGATCTAAGCCAGGGATTGTCTTAAGACAGAGGTTGGAGGCCAGACCGCCTTTATAGATCTGAGCCTGTGTTTGCTGTCTGCCTCAGTTTCCTGTCTGTAGTACAGGAAGAGCAACTAAAAATACCCAACTGCAGAGTGGTGTCTGTGCCTGCGGTGGGAATCCTGAGGTCTTGCTGTAGGACAGGTCCTTCCTGGTTTCTGGAGGGAGATCTGGTGCCTGCAGGTACATTAGGTCAGAGGCTGGGGATGAGCCACTTGCCAGCAGGGAGGGTGCTGCAGCTCAGGGCGCATCTCTGGTGTGTGCCCTCCCCCGACTTGCATTTGTGGTGCAAAGTGATCTCTAATGGGGTGTTCAAGAGGCTGTTCCGGTGTCCTGCGGAGTGGACCAGAACAGGGTTGACATGTTCCATCGAGAGGGACCGTGATGGGGCTAGAAAATGCTGTGTGGTACAACTTCGAGAGCTGAAATAAAAAGAAAGGGAGTTTCCTCCTTTTCTTTTACTGCCTTATCTCTTTCTGCTTTGCTTTTATCTCTGTTCCCTTTTTGTTTGTCTGTTCTTTCCCTGTAACTCAAAATGTAAGTAAGAAAGATTTTAATATGCTGAGACAGGAAAGAAGTTGTTCCATGCGTTGCAGATGCACAACATGTCTTCATTAACTCCCTGTGACATTCAAAATAGCTGGAGATAAAGACAAACTAAATCTGGGAAGACAAATATAAATACTGTTCCCCCTCCCTTCCTCTCGCCCCGGCACTGTGCACCCCCCTAGGGCATACATTCAATTACTGAAGATGGATGGAGCAGAGCAGGGCAGCGTTTGGGCTGCTCGGAACGGCGCTGCCGGCTTCTGCCATGAGGTGGCCCCACACTTCACGGAATCCTGCGCATCCCTGCCCGGGGTCCGGCCGGGAGGTGCTCCGTGGGCTCGGCCACCGTACCTTTCCCTGGTGGGCTGAGTCAGGGGAGGCCTGCAAAGCCGCATGTCCCACGTCTGTGCTGTCCCTTTTTGACCTCCTGAGGTGTGTGGAAGGGAAGGCCTTGGTGTTTAAGGCTTTAGATGGGGAGCAAGGAGTCGGGCTTGCTCTCCTTCCCCGCACTGTGCAAGCTGTGAGCAGGTGATGTGGCTTTTTCCCTGGGGTGTGGGCACAGGCTGGCGGCAGTGGGGAGCAGGAGTGTTTGCTGGGAGAGGCTGCCTGTGCAGTTGCTTCTGCTCTCCACCAAATAGAGATGGCATTAGAGAGAGCTTGAGGTCCTGCTTAGCTCTTGTTTTGCTGAGTGTAGGCTGGAGTAGTGGTTCGGCGTGCTCACGTCCACCCGGACTTGTCTCCCCAGCACAACGAGCGTTGGGGTCTCGGAGCTGGGCTGTTGTGTAAAGGGGAGCTGATGAGCTACGGCAATGCAGGTGCAGGGAGTCTCCCTGTGCAGGCTGCTTGATGTGGAATCCCATCCATAGTATGACTGTTCTGGGTCCTGTTCATCAGTGGTTAATGTGTCTGTGTGGCGCTTTGTACCTCCTGGAGATCTGGACTAAAACTTGAGTATTTTGGGGAGAGAAGTCTCTGCCCTGGGGTTTGCAACTGGGTGGGTACCCAGGACGTGCTGGCTTGCTCTGACTCAAAGGTGCTCAAAGAATTGCTCTTTCATGGATCTTTCCTGTACTCCATCAGACTCAGTTCAAGCTTTGCTTGCATGAAAGTCTCTCGTCTCGGAGCTTTTCTGTTGCTGCAGTGCTGCAACAGTTAGGGTGAGCTCAGATTACTGTGAGCTGGGGTGAACAGCTTCCCAAGGAAGGACTTGCCATCTCTTTCCATTATAGTCTTTTCAGTTCTCTACCTCTCTGTGCACAGCAGATGATTATCTTGCAAGAGCAAGGGTTTTTTTTTCCTGTGTAGTTCAAATTATCGTTTCCTAAGTGCATTACCTTGCATTTGTCTGCACTGAACTTCATCTGACTTCGTGCTGCCCATCCACCTAGCTTTGTTAAATGTAATTGAAATTGAGTTTGGGCTGGGGTTGATATAGCAGAAAAGCAGAGACCTGTGCTTCCAGGACTAAAGAAATAGTGTGAGCTATTGCAGTTGTTGAGTCCTGTTAAATCCAGTTGTGTTTGTGTGGCAGTGAATTAAGCGAACATCAGAAATGGATAGACAGGGCAGAACCTCTTCTCTGCTACTCCAGGCTTGAAACTAGACTAACTGACTTGCCTTCCTTGTGTGGGTTCACATTTCATGCTCCTTTGTCTGAGGTCAGAATCTGTCCCTTGGAAATTGTCTAGAAAAAGCAGCTTCTTTCATCCTCTAGTAGAAGCAGGCTGAGAGAGCGAAATGGGGATTGTTACCTCGTGTCAGAGGACACAACCCCTGAGGGCTCACTACAGCCCGGGCAGGAATCTGGACACAGTTTTCTCATTAAGAACAGTATCTGCTTCCAAGGACTTGAGCAAGTTCATCTACACGAATGAGCTGGTGAATAGTCTTACAATTTGCTCTGATTGTTTCATTGTTTCAATTACTCCAAGGAACTGACTAATCGTAAGAAGCTTTTAATAGGAATAGTGGGGGTAAGGCCACAAACTACTGTTAAAATGAAGCTGCTTCTTGTGAATAGAATTATACAGTCCAGTAGATGACGGTAATTGGAGACTGTATTCAACTGTCCAGGCAATACCTTTCCATCCCTTGCCATTAAAAGGCTTTTATGGTGTAAGGTGGTGTGCAGTTGAGAAGAATCCATTTGGAGAAGTGAATTCAATGTAGTTTGCATACAGCTCAGATGAGATGGTGCACTTTTTTTTTTTTTCCCCAAGAAGTCCATCAGAAATAAATGTAGAGTTCAGATTCTCCCTGCTGCAGTCGGAGGTGTCGTGCCCCTCGTTCCCGTGCTCCTCGTTATAGTAACAGCAGCCATAAATCACCTGCACAAATGCTGTAATCGACTTGGTGTTGAACACCCTTTAAACATCTTTAGTCTGGGATTTTTAGCCTTGTAGCCCCTCGAGGAGGAGGAGGTTGTGTCATTGTACTGTGTTTACCGACACCTGAAGTGGGGCGAGGTTCTGGTTTGATCAGCTCTCCAGCACCAGCAGAGATGAAACAGGGGAGGCTGTGGGTGATGCGGGCTGTAAGCCCCCTGCTTGTTTTGCAGCGGTGACCAGCCGGCTTCTGCGGGACATCTCCCTGCCATTCCCTGTAGGGCCTCACCTTTCCCTTTGTCGGTGCTTTGTGGTTCTGTTTCTCTCTCTCCTTCCTGTGTTCCTTCTAATGGTTTGTTATTGCCTTAGTGGTTCCCGCCCCCCTTCAGTTCCTGTGACTTGCACAATGAACAGCTTCAGCATCCCGGTACATGACTAGCAGCTTCAGGTAATGTTTAGTGGCAATTAAATGTGGTTCTCCTCCTCCTCCCTGCCCTTTTGTTGAATGACTCTAAAAAAGGTTGGGGGGGGGAGAAATGCAGGGGGGAAATTAAAAGAGTTCATAAAAGTGAATTTTAAGAAAAGCCTAATGAAGGAAATGAACCTCCTGAGAGATCAAAGCTGAACCTGCTGTGCCAGTGCAGAGAGTGTAGTCTTTTTCTTGTGTTTCCACTGGCATGAAAGCACATGCACAAATATTTCTTCCAACAGCTTTAACTCTTAAAGTCCTGTGGGGTTGGTATTAATGGCCTGTTTCTGTTTTGTCTAGTGCTCAATTGTTGCATTAGCAATTTGCTTATGTGAAGCTTCCTTTCACTTGCGGAGAGGACTGGGCATCCCCACGATCCGTCAGGCCCAACAGCCTGGAGATGCCGCTTTCTCTAAGAACCAGCTCGGCTCTGTGCTTCGCTTTGTGGCGTTGCCTCTGCCTCTTGCTGCACCGTGAGGGAAATGACAGCACTGGTTAGGCTGGAGGGGGGCAGTGTGAAGGCAGTACTCCTCCGTTCCCCTGGCTGCCAGCTCTGCCTCGTGAGGGAGATGGTGTTTGAAGGGGGGAAGTGGCTAATCACCTGGTCACAGTAAGTTATGGAAATGTTCAAGTCTTAAAATTCCATTTTCCTTAAATTGAAAAAATAGGGGGTTCTCAATAGGCTCCGAGGGGGATGGAAATGTTGACTGACTTGTGCATAGGGGAAGTTCCATTAATCATGGAAAGCAAACCAAAGGTTCTTAATTTTAACCAATTTTTGTAGGCCAGGCTCCCCATACCCGTAATTTTTCCATTACACATGTAATCTCCTTTCTGAAAAGGGCTAGGTTTGTTTAGCATCTTTTTTTTTTTTTTTTTTTGGTTGTTGTGGATTAAAGACTGGATGGTTCAAATTTGTCAGGGGCTGGCTCTGGTCTCCTCTCCTCATCTCGTCACTTGTCGCCCTTGCACAGGTCCCAAGGCTCTTACTTTTAAAGTGTTTCCATGTGTTTGAGAATAGAATAAAAATGGGGCTGCACAGAATGCCTTATGCGCTCGCAGCTTCCCAGAGTGCTAATGAGGAACATATTGGCAGTAAGTGGCTGAGTAGAGCAGTATAGCAGGAACAACAACTTGCACGCAGCCTTATTTATTGCAGGCCTGTTTCTCGGAGAGATGGAATGTCAACCTGGATTTGGACTTTCACCTAATCTTCTCTCAAAGTACCCGGAGATATTAAGTGGCCACCTACTTGGCTGCTGGACTTCAGTTTAAAAGCGGATCCAAAAGCTTTCTTCTACAAAAGCAAATTACTCGCAGGCACGGTGGTGGCTGTAGGTCATGGCCGTAAGCCTCAGGCTCAGTGTAAAACCTTTGGAGCTGGTGGTTTTGTGTGTAAGCTGGGCTGGTTTTGCCACGCTTGGAGTGCTGCTGGTGTAGGATTGCTGGCAAGGGTGGGAGGAATCCGTGTCTCTTTCCTCTGCTGGGGGGTGATACTGAAGCTGCTACAAGCGAGCTAGCCAGAGGATAGTCTTCCCAGCACCTGGCTCAGGAGGAAGCAGTGAGCTTTTGTGGGTCTGCACGTCAGGAAACAGCCCTTCTGGCTTCCACAGCAGCTTGTCGGAGCACGGAGGTGGGGAAGAAAACAATAGGGACCAAACTCCAACTTAAGTGATGTGCACCCAGACCCAGGCAACTTCATGGACATGTCCGTGCCCAAGATCAGAGCCTGATATTTTAGATTGGCTTGATGCCTTTTAATAGGAGTAACGCCGCCTGAGTGCACAAAAAGGAGGATTTATTCATGGACCAGCACTTGTCTTGCATTGCTCAGTCTCCTTCATCTCTTTGCCCTTTTTGAATATGACATTTATTAATCTGCTCTGCTGTGGGTGCTCCCCTGTAGTGCCCTGTTCTCTAGTAATACTCCTTGCTTAATTCAGAAAGCAATGAAAAGTATTCCTGCCTTTTACTAAGTCTGTATTAATGGGAAAGGCTGGAAAGGTGTGATAGACCATCTCCCCTGTGCTACTGGGATGCTTCCAGGAAGCTACAGCAATGTTGAATTTGGCCCAGTGAACACTGTTACTCTTTTAAAAGCTAGTAATTGAATTATTTTTATAATTAGTTGCCCACTGAGATTTATGATTACCCATATGCATCCTAATATTAAAATATCTTTGAACTCTGCTTTTTTCTGTTTAGCCATATCCAATCAGGCAAAACCATAATGGAAAGCACTTTGCCTTTTATAGCACTGACTGGGTAGCAATTAGTTGACAGTTTCAGCAACCTAAAAACATTACATAGTTTTAAAGGGGTCTTCTTCAAGGTGAACAGCGGAAATTTTTAAAAAGAGTTGAGTTCTTTATTAACTGGCTGACCCAGGTGCTTCAATAGTGCAAAATTGACATTGCTCTGGACTTGCCCTGGCTGAGAGCTTCACCCTCTGCATTAAATTACACAAATTACTATGAATATTGCAAACTACAGTCAGTCTCTTCCTGCCAAGGGATGAGCTCATGATTCCTCACTTGTCTTGCGAGGGTTACGATGACCTAACCAGGACCAAAACCGCAAGTTCTCGCAGCTCCTTCTGACTGCTGTTTGTAGCAGGAACGGTGACTCTCCGAAAACCACGGCTTTATCAGCAGCGATGTGGGGATGACGATTCCTTTGTTCTTTCTGGAGCTGAAGGAGTCATAGCAGTGTGTGTGTGAGCGGGATGGGTTCTAAAGGCAAGTCCATCAGTGTCTGATCATGTTATCCTAGCGGCTAGAAGATTATTTCTGATTCTGTGCTTAGCCTGTGTCTCGGTGTTGCAAATAATGCGGCTTCCCCCCGGGGATGGTGGTTCGCATTCGAACTGAGCGTGAGTTGTCCCTTTGCAAACTCGCTTATTTGCCTCTCAGACTTATTGCTGGTTTTGCAAGGAATGAGGGAACCGGAGCGAAGCCATCACCTCGCTTGTGCTGGAAAACCTTATAGCGAGGGAGGAAGCTGGCTCAAATTGAAGCAGATGCTATGTGGGAACAATTACCTGAGAGAAACTCTGGGAGGGAGTGGAAGAGATAATGAAACACCTAGGGATTTGGGAGTCAGCTTTCCAAGGAGCAAAAGGGTTAGCATTTTAGAGTTGGAGCTTGCAGCTGCGGTGAGAATCAGTTTCCCTTTCTCTCTGCTTGTCGTTTTTTTTCCCCCCCTCTGTCCTCCCCGCACCCCCTCCTCCAGCTCAGGGGATGGAGAAGGTGACCTTTGGAGCTTGAGTCACTGTTGCCAGCAAAGCACCCGGGCTGCAATGGTGCTGTGCTCAAAATGCAACTTGCTGAGCTCAGCTGCTGCCTGCAGGCCTGGCCAAGGCAAACAGCTGGTGTGGGGGCTGCAGCGGGGATATCGCTGGGTCCTGACCCAGCTGCTTGTCAGCAGAGGAGCCCTCTCCCTCCTAGAAGGGGCGTCTCTGTCGCCCCATCCAAAGCAGCGTGAGCTCTGCATGGATGTGAACTTAATGCCCTGTGACGATTCCAGGAGAGCAAGAGCAGGATGGGTGCCCAGAAATCATCCAGCCGTGGACTCCCCTGAGCCTAAGGCTTAGCGAGTTCCCCTCCCTTTCTCTTCTCCTGCAGGCAAGCACTCCTGTTCCATCAGCTCATCTGGAAGGGCCAGCTTTGTTTTCAGTTTACCTACGTGGCTTCCAGCACTGTCGATAGGGGATTTAGTGTATGTGTTAATAGCAGGCTGAGCTGGGAGGACCAGGGGTTGAATAACACTCACTGGGTTTCTGTACCTGCCCTGCCAAAAGCCCACCGTTAGTCAAGGCTGTTTCTGTTCAGTCCAATAACAAAAACAGAGTTTGGACAAATCATCATTTCTGCAAAATAACCTGTGCTGTTCAAAATGAGTTGCTCTGTGGGGTTAGGCAACATCAGTAGCTCAATGGTGCAAGCAGCAACCTTTGCCCTTGCAAAGCACCTGAAAGAAGAAAAAGGGCCAATATTTGGTGGCTAAAGACCCTTGAGATCCACTCACATCTCGGATCCTTCATCCCAGTTGGGTTTTAGACTCATTATTCCCCCATCCTTCTGTTCCTCAGTTCCTTTCTGTGGGTCTGAGGACAGAAACACTGGTTACCAGGGAGCTGGGCGCTTCAATATCTACTCCATGTTGCCTTTGTGTTGACGTCAGGTCCTAGTTTGAGGGTTTGTCCCTAATATTGAAAGGCCTCCGTGGTGCTGGCTGTGGGTGATGCTGCTTCCTTCTGAGCTATGGATCTCCTGAGTCCTTAAGAGATCAAGTTTGAGTGTTAAAGGTGGCTGGTTTGCAAGAGATGGGCGATGGCCCAGAGGTTACATGGGCTGAGAGACAGAGAAGCATACCAGGAAGTTACTGAAACCACTGGTTTTCAGCCTGTGGTTTGTGACCCTTTCTAAGGAATTGCTAAGAAATTTTTAGAGGAATCTGTCATCAGTATGCAGATAATCTGCCTTAAAGGGGAGAAACCTGTGCTTTAGAAACTTGACTAATAATAATAGTACAAAACCCCACTTCAGCAATCTAGGTCTGTGACCTGTAAATCTTGTCAAAACTGTCAAGTCTTCAATGCAGAGACCTTCATCCTCTGTACTGTAAATCCACGTCAAGCGAGCTGTGTATGGTTTGCTGCTTTACCTGTGTGGGGTTTTTCACCCACTCTGAGGGGTTCTGGAGACTCCGCTGTTTTGAAGCCAACATGCAATTTGGCCCGATTCATGTGTGGCTTCTGTTCTCCCCTTTTGAAATCTAAGCAAAGACTATAAAAGCTACATTGGGCACATTCTGGAGAAGGTTTGAAATACTGCTTTACAATACAGGAGATTACACTCGCATTCTTCTCAGACTTGATTAACTGGGGCTATCACAGGCAATCACCTTGGCTCTGGGGAAAATGTGTCCAGTTAGCAGTTTCTGCACTGAGCACAGAGAGTGCATCAGCAAAGACTTGAAACATCTCTTTGTTCATTATTTGTTATTGTTTCACCTGCCTTGAAATGGTAATTGTGAGCACTTTGATTCATGGATTAGAATGCAATTTAGTTTCAGTTGTTGCAGGCCTGTCCTACCCGCCCTGAGCCGGGCTTTGGAAACTTCCCCGTCAGCAGCACTCTGCGAATCCTGACGGATCCCCCTGCTCCCGCTGCGGGAGCGTGCCTTTGCGAGGAAAAGATGTAGGGGAGGTTGTCCTTATTCAGCCAAGGCCTTATGGTGATCTTGTCCCATAATAATTTTTTTTTTTGAGCTTTGTTATTTAGTGTATTTTCTTTTAGCTTTCATACTTGAGAAAGAATGGGCCGAAATGGGCTTAAGAGAAGCGGTGGCACTATGCCCGTAGCGGCAGCTGAGGATCTTGCTTTCTATTTAGTCTATTGATTTAGACACTTATGGATTTTCTGTGCCTGAAATATTTTTCATGCTGTAGCAGAACCAGCTTTTTGACTCAGGCTAAAATTTGTAGTTAAGACAGTGCAATGTTTAGAAATGTTTTGTTTTTACAATGATCAGGAGCTGCAAATTAGCTTTACCACTGCTCTTACCAGCAGGAGATAGACAGTGCTGGGGATTGTGTGTGTGATTACCAGAGAAGAACTTTTGTATTTAGCTGTTGGACAAGATTGCGTGTGATACTCTGAAAACAAGCCTCAGTGTTAATTGGAGAGGAACAATTCTAGAACTGAATACAATAGCAGCACGCCTGGAAGGGACCTAGAGAAATCAAGTAATTCAGCCTGCTGCGTCGAGGCAGTATCTGTTCTTCCTAGGCTGTTCCTGATGTACCTGCCTAATCTGCTTTTAATTTGCAGTGAGGGAGTACTTTAACAGACTGATTGAGGAGGTTTTTTTTGGTCTTCCTAATATTTCACCTTAATCTCCCATGGTTCAAATTAGCATCGTTATTCCTTGTCCTATCAACCAGGAGCAGAGAGGAAAAATTGTTTTTGTTCCCTCTTGCCTAGTTGAGGACTGAGGGGAACTCATTGATCTTTCCCAGGCAGGGCACTCCCTGATTGTTCAGCCTTGTCTCAAGTATTTTCTAGACATCTTATTCTTACTCATTTCCTCTGACTTGCTCCAGTTCTGTGCTTTGCTTAAAACGCAGCACCAGATGCTGGATGTGGTAGCCCTACCTGAGGCCTGAACCAACACAGGAGAAGAAATATTCATGTTTTACCGGGATCCTCTTTTTGTTTGTATGTGTTTCATTTTCTTCCCTCCTAGGAAACCCAGAAAAGCTGCAGTTCAGCTCTGTCTGGCCGGGCAGATTTGTGAGATGCTGTAGCTACCGAGTGATTCCACAAAGCTTCCGAGAGCAATTGAGCTCAACGAAAATCTGAGGTCACGCAGGCAAAATAGGAGGGGGAAATTGCAAAATTGCAGGGGATCTGCAAAAGCTTGCGAGTCGGTAATGTCGAGTCTTGCACAGAGAATCACTTCGTCACTTGGATGCTCGTAGCAGTCCTCACCACACTGCTGCTGTGATGCTCTGTGCTTTGCCATAGCCTGCTGCAGGAGAGCTGGCTTGAAGGTCAAGTGCTGCAGAGCGATTAGTTTCAGGCGAGCCAAGTCGAAGTAATTCTGACACCTCGGCACAAGAGGGTGCAATAGGTTTGTAATAAAACCCAGACACCTTCTGCTGCAGTGGTGCCGGCGAAGAAGTTTTGCTTTGCTGAGACTTGTCTCGCAAACCTAACATCCTGCTAATTGGTGGAGTTCGAGCTGTGCGAGTTTGCCTCGTTATTTTCAAGTCCTTTTCACTCGGAGTATTTCCATAATTATGGTAATTAAACTTGGTGGGTTTTTAATTATTATTTTTTTAAAAATAATCAGAACTGTAGTTGAATTATGAGAGTGCCAAAACGAGCCTGGCAAATCATAATTTTAGTTTGCTGCATTATAAATCAAAAGCAGACTTGATTTCCCAGCTTGCTGGATGTTTTGTTAACCAGATCACTCTAGCTCTCCTGAGGCCTCCTATGCCAAGAGCTGTCCCAGAACGAACAATCAGGCTTTATAAATAGCAGCCTTAACAAGAGCATCACTGCCAGATGCTGCTGAAATAACTTAGGGACTCGTGCACAAAGGAAACTCCCTCATCTGGGGGCAGCTGGGCTCCCATCCATTATCTGGGACATCCCCCTGCTTGTGAAATTTCAGAGAAGCTGTTAGGATGCCTGCAGATGGGGTCACGAGAACATTCCCATGTTTCTCAGATGCTGGGCTTGCCAGCAGCTCCTCCTGATATGCTTTGTGTTTACTACAGGAGTTCAAGGTCTGAGTTTGATCTATTGCTTCCACTCGTCTTGTATAGAAACAGCGGTAACCACTCTGCCTAGTTAGCTCTAACCAGAGGGTAGCTGTGCTCTCTCAGCACGGCAGTGGCTGACCTGCCTCTTGAGGATCCCTGACTGTTTAGCAACAATTGCAAGGGGCGGTCCAGGCTCCTGCCTTGCCTGAAGAATCAAGTTATTTTCTCAAAATCCTTTGTTGTGCCTGTTGTCAGTTCTCTTGTCTGGTAACACCAGCCGTTCTAAGCCACTGAGGTCAGGGGTGGACAACATACTCCAGGTTTTAGGTAAACAATGATTTCTGAAGTGTAGGATATGTGTGCAAGCCTCCAGTAAGACATTATTTAAGAAGTATAATGTGCTGAGGTCTGTATCCAAATATATTCAGGACGCCTTTCAGACATCCAGGTAAAGTAATAAGGAACCATTGGCACTTGAACTGCCTTGGATTTCATAAGGAGTCAGATGTCTTTTTTTTTTTTTTTTTTTTGAACAAACTGTGAAAGACTCTCCAGAGGTGATGGGGACAAAAGGCCACGTAAACCCAGATTGCCTTTGTGCCCATAGCCTGCCTTGTTCTGAACTCAGCCTGTCCTTTGCCGCCGGTGTTCACAGACCAGCGCGGCTGACGTTGCAAAACTGTGGCCTCCTCGAAAGTGTGCCTTGGCTGGAAAAAGGGACAGGAAAGAATGACACAGATGAGCTTGGTAGGGTTGGGCAACTCCTTTGGGTTCAGTGTCAGTTTTATCTTGGAACCGAAGCGCGGTTGAATGCTATTCTGGGTGAGTCCTTTACTCAAGATCTGAGTATCTTTGCAGCTTCACACCTATGAAGAAGGTGACCCCTTACGTGAGGAGGTACTTTGGTTGCGTGACAGTGGACTGTGAGTGCCATGGATGGAAAGGAAGAACACCACATCGCTGTAGAAGCAGGTGACTTCGTAGTGTAAGAGTGTTCTTCCTGAAATACTTTCTGCCTCATGTGTTGAGTCTCCTGTAAGCCCTAATATATGAGCTGAATGTCTCTTGCTCTGTCTCACCAGAGGCTTAGAAGTACAGGGTCTAAACTTACAGGCCTCCATCTTTGGGCATCCCTGTGTAGTAGGACTGTGTTGGTACATCCCTATGCTCTGAAAAACAAATCCTTCTCTTTCCAGAGAACTGTGAATTTTGTATTTATTTTGGTAGCTTTTTTTCTGGTTTATTTGAATGTATTCCATATTGTGCAGGCTATGTAATTTCTTCTGTTTCTTGAATATGCCTCTGCTAACTTTAGTTTTTGAGATTTCTAAGTAGGGGAAAAGGGGAATTCTGGGGCAAGTCATCTCTGACAAGGGAAGATAATGCTCTCTCACATCTGGAGCAGTGTTTCTCAGTGAAGTCAAACAGTTTGAGGCTACCTGATTCCCAGCATGTGGCATGCTAGGTTTCAAACATTAGAGGCACAGTATATCCCAAGTAACTGCTGATCGTGTACCACAGGGTATGTAAACACATCACCCCATGGGTGGAAATGTTTGGCTACGAAACACTTAATTGCAATCCTTAAATACGTGCAATAAGTGCACCCTGTGCTAAGCAGCAGCTTCTGTATATTTGTGTCTACAGGAAATTATTAAAAGACTGAAAAAAATAAATCTCATTTCAGGCTTTCATCTGAAATGAGACTTATAAATGTGTATGTGTAGCATATTTGAAAGAAGCATAAAGACTTCACGCGTACCAGTTGCATTCTGTGATTATTTCTGGGAAGATGCTGTCAACAGAAATACATACGTGCTTGCTTAGTCATAACCACCACGAGCTGTGGACTGTTCTGCTGCTTGGACAAACAAGAGCAGGAATGACCAGCTGGGTCACCACAGAGCTCTGAGAGCATCTTGAATTAACAATCACAACATTCTCTGCCTTAACTTCATGGCTGTGTGCATCATTGATGTCTCCTGACCAGGCGGTACTTGCTATGAGTGCTGGATCTGTTCTGGAATGGTGACGTCGAGTTAGGCCCTTGGGATGGGATTTTCTGTCACCCTGCCTGTTATGGAATCTATTATGCAGGGCAAAACCAGAGATGTGAAACTTCTGCCTTCATGCTCAACGTACTTATTTCCAATGAAAGCAACTTCATAAACTCCAGGGCTAGAATTGCAGAAAGTTTGGGGTTGGAGGGGACCTTAAAAGATCATCAAAAACCAGGTCATGTGTAATTTAAGTTCTTGTTAATGTTCTTCATTTTTCCTGGTGTTTCCGTTTGCCTGTTGCAAGGATGTGCATCTGATGCCTGTGCATCTTGCTATGGAGTGAAATTCCTGCACAGGATGATGTATCCGACAGGAGCATCCATGGAAACCAGTAGAGGGAGATGGGAGCTGCGGTATTTCCTAGTGGGAATTGCCCTGAGAAGGGGGGGAAAAATGAAGACACTGGACTTGTAGCTGCCACAGACTGAATTAGGCAGTATGAAATGTGTGTGTATTTCTGGTCAGCACTTTTGCTCTTACAAAACAGAGTAGAGCAAGTCCTTGATCTAGTTAAGGGCACGTGACAGCGCAGCCCGTCTCTCCAAACTCTGAAAGCTTTGCTTGTATGAGTTTTGCAGGGAATGTGAGCATGTGTGAGCAAGAAATAGGGAGAAATATGTTGGCAGATCTTCATTTCTTATCATTAAGAATTGTATGTTCAAGGAATGGCATCTAACTCTCCTTCTGACTTTGCCTCAGTCTTCACAGTGCTGGGTTTGTTAAGTGATGTGCTTATTAGCTGGCAAGTTGCTAATTGTGCCCCTTAGTTCTCCAGAATTGTTGTCACAGTCCAGGAAATATAACCTTTTTCAGATTCTCCTTGTGTTCTATTTTGTCCTTGTCTACTCTTCCTTGAGGCTTGCACGGCTCTGTCTTTGTGATTTAGATGTGATGTTAAGCCTATCGAGTTTACTCTGAGCTGGCGCTTTTGTGACAGGAAGCAAAATGTTCACAACCACTCCTGTCTACTGGATCCCGTTTCCATCTGTCTTCTGTGTGGAAGTCCATGATGTTTTTACACCATCATGTCTTGAGCTGCAGTACAAGATGCCCCTTTACACCTCTCTTTCAAGCAGCTGATCGGTGCAAACGGATGCAGCTCTGCAAAACCATCTGGAGCCGGGCTAGGCTGCATCTGCCCTGGGAAGCTGCCTGCTCATCGAGCTTCAGCAGAGATACAGAAGGAAAAAAATTGCTCTTTTCATTCAGACTTGAACAATGAGCTACGATCCTTTCCCTCCCGATCAAACAAATCTCTTTCAGGCAAACTGCTTATACTAAGCAGAGGTCTTCAGCAAATCCTCCACTACCTGACTGCGTGTGCGCGCTTCAGCTTACGCACCCCATACAGGGAAAGGGCCTCTAGGGGTTCTCGCTAGGCAGCAGCTGCATCGCCTGTTTTCCTTCCTTATGCTGTGCTCAGCACCACCCGTTCCTGTGACACTTGTTCTTCTGCCACCCACCTTCTCTTTGGACACAGAATTAATTCATCTTGCTGGAAAAGGGGCACGTTGGGTGACTGAGCTGCCCCTGGTTTGGGGCTCCAGTTCTGCTGCCAACCCGTACCTGCCTGTGCAACCTGCAGGTCAGCCGCTTCCCCTTATGTCCTGTGTCTTAGGAGCAGAAGAGGGTGGGTGGGAAAAGGAATTTGTTTACCAGGGAAACTCCGAGCTCTGCTTTTAAAGAGGATGGGGGTAATAAAAGGGTGTTGGCCCAGCTTTGAGCTTATGGTGGTTATTTTCTGCTTGCTTCAAGCCATCCACCTACTGCTACTGCCCTTTAACCTAAACCCTAGACTTTGGAAGCTTGACAAGATCCCTGAAGTGTTGCTGTGTACAACATTCTTTTAATATACAAAATATTCTTAGCAGACACTAAAAATATATAGTGAGTATTAAAATTATCCAGCTCTTCCCAGTGAATCTTCCTAATTTGTGTAGATTTCGTACATGCCAAGAAGCGATTTAAAGGTCATCTCATTTCCTTATGTTTGTTTAAAAAGAAGTGCTGAAAGGTAACACTTTGGCAAATGCTTGCTATGAGTTGTACACTTTGTACTCGTGTTTTTTATATAATGATGGGTTTCATCTTATGGAAGCAATCAAAATGGAGCTTGATTTGAGAAATAAGGCGTATCACAAATCTTGTGCATATAGTTAAATATAACTCCAGAAAAGCCAAGATGTATTTTGTCCAAGTCTTGAACTAGAAAATAAAATCTTTGTTCCGTCAAGTCTCCCTGCCTCTTTAAAGCATAGATTCTAAAGTGTCTTTCTAAGGGCTTGAATTGCTGTAGTATGACATCTGGCTGCACAGGTGTGGTAGCAAAATAGTTGATTCTTGATGGAAAGAAACGTGCACCCAAGTCATACGAGGGCATTGCTGAAGTGCAGGGTTTTGCCTTGAACTCCCCTCTACCCCCCCCATGTTTCTGATGCACAAATGTTCCATCCAGCTAAGGTGGGAAGAGAGGGTCTGCCTTTGTTATTTCGAATATCAAGAGGAGTAATTGGGGAATTTCTGAACTCACCACAAACCCTTTGCAAGTGAGGGTGGTGCGCTGTGGAAGGGAAAGAGAAAAGCCTCCTCCGTTTGACGGAGACCTTCGCTGAGCTCAACCCAGCAGTGGAACGGGAGCCCAGGCAGCAGGCTGGCTGCACCAATAAGGCAGTTTTGAATGTGAGAGTTTGTATTTCGGTGATACTGAGCCAAATTCTGGCTTGGTAACAGATCTGGGGTATAACTCCATTTATCTTAATGGAGATGTGTTCCAGATTTACAGTGGTGGGGAAAAGAAGAGGGAAAAGATTATACCTAGAATGGATGGGCGGTGGATAAAACTCCCCCTTTTTTATTCTTCTACCACAGTTTTCAGTGAGAAATCATGTAGACAGCAGCTTCTAGCCTGCCAATGCAAATTGAGACAAATTAGAGGGTAGATTACCTAATTATTATAATGCCATAGTAGCAATGCTACAGTTCAGGTTGCAGAAGGCATTCTGTTATCAGCTCTATTCTTCACAGTTACCTTTTAATTGGTAATGTATTTGTATATAAATTAAGGCAAGAAAGCCTCTAGCCTTTTGTTTTATAGTCATTAAAGAAATGCTTCAGTGGGTTTTGGACTAGAAGGAAAGAGGGACCCTTTACAATGATCGGAACAGACGGTAATGCCCCACAAGGGGGACATTTGTAAGAATGGAAATTCCTTTTTAGACCTCACAGTGGAATACGAGTTAGATACAGATCTGATAAACAGGCTATTTTAAATCTCTGTTTGGGGATATGGGAAAGTGAAATGTGCAGCTGGCAAGCTAAATCTCATCATGTTTCACTTCTTAGAAACAGACAGTCGCCAAACAAAAGGCCTTATTACAGTTATTCTAGTAATAACTAATATACATACCTGTATGTATATGTATGTCTCCCTTCAGAGTACAGCTGCAGGAAGAAGCTGTGCAGAAAGATAGTTTGTGTGTGCAGTGTTCTGGAGGTAACTGAAATTCTCCAAATCTTTGAAAGCTTTGATGTGCATTGTAGGTGTAAACTGAGTTCAACTCCTCACAAAACCTCCCCTGAATAAAGAATCTACTTTTAATGTTCTATTTGAGGGGTGCTATGGCCTCAAAGATAGAATTTTTTTTCGTTTTACTTGAAGTATAGAACCTCTGATACTGACCTATTCATGTGCTAGGTCTTCTTTCCTGTGTTTCCTTCCCAGGCTATTATGAATGAAATTAAAGCAAGGAGGATCTTTGGAACTTCAGCTGTCCCATATGAAGCTTATCTATGTATTTGTGTACATCAAATGAAATAGTTATCTTGGAAAGTGGGTTTAATAGACGGCAGCCTGGGGTAAACCCAAGTGGAACATGAAATTTTCCTTCCAACTGCAACTTCAGTGTTTTGTTTGACTTTTCCAGGAGGCTTTGGAGGGGCCTTGCACACCCTGCCCGTCTCCTTGAGGAGAGCTGGGTGGCTTGGGCTGGCTCAGTGACACACCCCCAGAGCGCCCCTTTGACTTTCCTTGGCGCAAGAGCACAGGATGCTCGCTGAATGTGAATCAGATCATAGGAGCAGGAACTTTCATATTTGTCTAGGGTTTCTTCTGTCTCTCAGCCCATCACCCTTATTTTCAAGGCATTGGGGCCAGGCCATCCTACGTACTGGGTAGCGCGTGGGAGGTGGAACTTGTCGTGGTAGCTCAGCGGGCAGAGAACTGATGACCCAGGTAGACAAATATCCTTGAGGCTGATTTCCGAATGGACACGTGTGTTCTTGCACAGGCTTGATGAACCATTGCTTTTCCTCAAGAGATTAAGAAAAAGGCTGTCGGCTCCATACGTACTGTGCTTGGTCTTAAAGTAAAAGCAGAGAGACCCTTTCTTGCTCCTGCGAGCTTTACGTTTACTTCAGTAGGAAGGGCTGTTAATTTAAGTATGCAATTGATATATGTCATCCAAATCAAAACATCTTGCACAAATGTGATTAAATGAAATTCCTCAAGTGCGTTCTTGCCATCTGGAACAACTTTCCCATATTTTGTTGTCTCATTGACTTTTCAAAATTTAACTGAAAATGTATTTTCATTTCTTTTTTTCTTTGGTAATTTTCATCTCCACTGCACTTCTGTAAAAACCTGCAAATCATTTTGGAATAAGCAGGTTAGGGGAGGGAGTTTTTCAAAGTCAGAGCACAATCCTGTTGGGTTTGGGTACCGGAGGCTTTCATTGCACCGAGAGCCCATCGCACCGGGGACCTGGCATCTCTCTGATTTTGTGTGACCGATGTGATGCCCACTGCCTGGCCAGCTGATGCTGCTTCAGCCTTAAAGAACACAGACTGACTTTGCCAGGTAAATGCAGTCCCTGAAGAACCAGGAGATCAAGTAGCCCCTCTTTGAGATTGCAGCTACTCACTCCCCACCGTCTTGTTGGGAGCAGCAGCCTTCCCGGGTCTGCTTCTGTGGAAATCGGGGTCAAAATGCTCTGTGTATGAATTCAGAACATAAAATACAAATGAACTCCTAAATGCATGGTTAGCTTCAGGCTTGGTAGGACGTGGAGCAGACAAGCTGTGCGTGAGATCGGGGCTCAGCTCAGCAGAGATGAAATGCCAAAGCAGGATTTGGGGGTACAAACGCAGAGATCACCACACTCATTGCCTTTCAGTGACCTGTTTAAGCATAGAAATACTGAAAAATGGTTACACCTAAATTGCTGTGCATGTGTTTCAGGGGAAAAAAAAAAAAAGGCACAAGAAGCAGCACTAAAAGTGTCTTGAGTATGGACTGAATTAGCTGAAACTAACTTCTTTTCAGATACCCAGGCTGAAATTTTCAAATTTACCTGGATTGTTTGATGCTCATTTTATTTCTTTAATGGCATCTTATTATCTGAAGTACTTGAAAATCTGTGATTTTTCATTGTCTCAAGTTGTTTGATGTTTCTTTTTACTAAGTTTTTCCTTAAGTTATTTTCAATTAAAAAAAAAAAAGTGCCATTCCACTCCCGAAATTTGCTTTGCCCAGGATGCTGGGTGAATGCTCTCTGAAATTAAGTTGAGAGACTCAGCAATCGGTCAGTCAGAAGACTGAAAATATTGAGGGATTCTGTCCTGTAACATAAGTAGCTATTTATGTACTTTTGTTCTGACTCACTATTTCTGATGTGAGTATCTTACAAAAATAGTAATGAAGAAAGACTAAATAAGGAGAAGTACAAGAATTGAAAAGGAAGAATCAAGAAGTTAGGTTCAACTGGAGCTGTTTGCAGTTTGCCTTGTCCATGGGTTTAGACAACTTAAACATTTAGACCGTGAAGTGAGGAAACACTGGCTTGAGAGTACTTTGGTTCAAACTTTTAACTTCATGTAGCCTAATTAAGCCCTTACTTGAATTTTAGTTTTGCCCCAAACCTGATCCTACCGAAGACACAGTAGCAACATCCCCATCGCTGTATGTCTGTCCACGTAACACCGGGACAGTGCTTGCAAGGTCCTGCTGATGGCACCGATTCAGAAAACTATTTATTACAAGGTGGCCGAGGAAGAAAAGACTTCAGCTTACTGTGAGGGTGACCAAGCACTGGAACAGGCTGCCCAGGGAGGTTGTGGAATCTCCTTCTTTGGAGACATTCAAAACCCACTTGGACTCGTTCCTGTGCCCTCTACTGTAGGTGATCCTGCTCTGGCGGGAGGGTTGGACTAGATGATCTCTGAGGTCCCTTCCAACCTCTAAAATTCTGTGATTCTGTGAATCTGTGATTCTGCACTAACTCCTTTTAACTTGTGGCACTTAATTCACTGCCGCTGGGTGACGGTTGTCTTGGTGTCCTGCTGGAGAGATAAGAGGTGCCCATGTAGGGGTGCACATCCTGACGCTGTGAAGATCCTCCTGGAGGATGTTCGTCCTTGCCCTGACCGTGCCGAAGGGGCCGCGCGGCTCCGTGTGGTGCCCTGGGCAGGGTGAATGCAGACCTGTGCCGGGGTGGTCAGAAGGTGACGAGTGCTCTGCAGCTCATCTCCACCCCCGACGGGCAGTAGAGAAGGGGTTTTACAGGAGACTACACACTGGTGTCTGCCAAGGAGACATTTTTTGATCACTCCTCAGTCTCTCAACTCCTGAAATTGATACATATAAGGCAAAATTTTTTGGGAAGTTTTTGGCCCACTCTCTTGCTGCTGACCCCAGTGGGAGTAGGGCGAGTACTTCTGACATTCCTGCTCTCAGAGTTCAAGCAACTTCCTTTCTCTTCCCTTGAGGCCTCACCATGGATCTTTTGTGAAGAAAATGATGAGAAAATGTTTCTGCATCTGACTTCTTGTGCATGATGGTAGTGCCGGAGCTGTGCTGTCGTGTTTGTCAGGTCCCAGCTTGTATTTGCAAACTTACGTGCTAGAAAAACTACTTGTGTCCTGTAAATAGAGATGGCCAAGAATAGTTTGATTAAAAGTTTGTTTACTGTTTGAAGTCTCCCATTTGTGGAAAGCATTAAGTCAGCTGGAGTAGTAAGTTTGCCCGAAATACTCATCGGGAAGTTTCCTCAGGTTTGGGGCAGCTCTGTGACAGGGCTGTTGGCTTGGGAAGATGGATAAGGCGCAATTGCTTTTCTGATTAAAGCAGATTGAAGTCTCTGTTCTCAACCGTGTCAGTCATTCTCTTGCTTCCCCCTAAATCTCTTGTAGAACCAGTGATGTGGAATGAAGCTAAATTTCAAAATGCTGGAGGGTTTAGTGGAGCAGAATTGTTGTTCTCTAGCCAGTCCTCCTGCTATACAAGTGGACTGAACTCTGGGAGACAATAAATCCAGATAGCACAATATCCCCCTTCTCTACCCCCTCCTTCTCCCCTCGAGGTCCTTGCTGAAGAACAGCACGGAACAGGGAAACACGTGGAGCATAAGATACTTACCTAAAGGCTTTAAAAAGCTGGGTACTTGTTTGTGTTGCTAAATTTGGATGTAGGTGGCCACTGTTCAGCACTGATCTTTCAGTTTCAATGAACAAGCTGTATGGGTTGTTTTGTGGTTTTGTTTTTTGTTTGTTTGTTGTGGGTTGGGTTGGTTTTTTTGGTGTGGGGTGTTTTGTTTTTTTTTTTTTTGTTAAGCTGCAGCCAGATTAAGTGGAATTCTGTTTACCTGCCTGGCAGCCTTGCAGAAATAGGGTGGCAAAACCGCAGAAGGAAAGAAATGTTCCATCCTTTGGAGGGTGACATCATTTGCAAGTCAATGAATGATCTCCCATTTAGGAACTTGCATAAATGTCTGTTAATGGTTGTTTGGCAGACCCTGCCAAATAGGGTCTGGATTAATGTAGTCATTGTTCTAGATTTATGATTCCTTTTTTTTTTTTTTTAAAGAATACTCTTATATATTCAAATGGAGCAGAGACAGTACCGCTAGTGTGAAGCACGGCATGCTGACTGAGGGGTCACATGTCGGGTACTGTAATTATTACCATCCTGTGTGATGATTTGCTTTATTGAAATAAGAGTTTTAGTCTGGATGGAAAGAGTTCCTTTGAACCTTTAACCGTTTTCTAGACCTTGTCATTATTTATTTCCAAAGACTTACGTGCACATCCACCTGGACCAAACTGAATTCCTTTGTTGAAGTTCCCTGAAAACTTGAGGAAGTTCTAGTCCAGAACTGGATCTCAACTTTGTGGCTTCGTCCCTTTGCCAGATAATGTTGGCGCTTATAATCAACGCAAGTAGCTAGAATTTCCCTGTCAGTTCCTATTATAAGATCCTGATTTTAGTTGATTATAACTTTGCCAGACTTGTACTGTGGAGCTGACGTTTTCCATACTTGATTTTTTTTTTTTTTAAATGTTGCATTTAATACGGCTCATCTGTCTCCGCTGCAAGGGAGGGAGCTGGAAAATCCTCTGTTTTGCTCATGTGCTCCTTTTTGAGCTGGCGATTTTAGAACTGGGAATTTTCCTGGTAAAAGCAATTAGTTCAGATGTCAGCTTTCTCATTTTATGTGGCACTGATGACTTCACCAAGAGCTAGAAGCTGGGGCTCACAGCATGTATGTAGCTGTTTACAGGCTTAGCCACCACAGTTTCTACGGGGCACATGTGAGGGTGCCAAACTCTGGTAATAGGGCTATTGCACTGCTAGAATATCACATTTTTACAATGCTTGACTAAAGGGCTTTAGCCTTCCTTATCTGCTGTTTTCACTGGATTCTAGAGGTTTGAGCCAGTATCTTTGCTCTTAAAAATTGGATTTAACATATGAAAGCTCGAGAGTTTTTTGTGTTGGTTTTAGAAATGGCTTTAGTGCCGTAATCAGAATTTTGCTTTTAAAGAAGTGTGTGCATTTAAATCTTGTTTTCTGTGGGCTTTTTGTGTGGGTTTTTTTTTTCTGTCTTGCCTTTATTTTGGTGGTAGTTGAATCCACTTTACATCTCTGGTAAAAACTTTGGAATGGCACCCTGCTTAGGAGAATTCTGCAATGGATTTGAACCATATTGTGTTTGCTTCTGTTTCTAGGTTATATTGCTGAATGCACACACTTGTGAAAATGGAAATAAGGAGGAAGTGAACTTATTTGAACTTTCAGGAAAGAACTTAAACCCCATTATTTAAAATGTGAGTTGACTGCCCAGGTCTGTTCTTAAGCAGTTTGGATAAACGTTCCTCTCCTTAATCACAGCAGAGATCAGCCACTAGTTCTCTGTATGTAAACTGTGTGCACAAGGGCTTAGATTGGGGGTGAACTTGGGGGAATGATGTTCCTGGTCATAAAGCAATTAAACTAATATGTTCTGGAATGGGATAGAAGGGAAAAGGGATGTCCTTTGGCTGGCAGTTACCATTCCAGCTCTGAACATTGTATGAAGTGCTGGCTTTGCACCATACGGCTTTTCTCTTCCACTGTCGTTCCTCTACAGTGCTCTTTAAAAGCTGAGAATAATTTATCTTTAGCATATGTAAGTTTATTTTTCATGTAATTACATGTACCATCATGTTAACTTTGTGAAAAGGTTGTGCCTATTGTCCTTAAAAAACCAAAGTGATTATCATTGGTTTGTTTTGTTACACAATTGTTTAAATTATAATAAGTTACCATCATTGTTTCTCGAGTCCAGCTGTGTTTATGGATTAAGATCTACTGACTCAAATATTTACAGTGTTCCAAAAATTATGAGAACATGCAGTGCTGGGGGTTTTCCATATGCTGCTTTATTTGACTGAGAGAGTTCTCCATCATGACTGGAAAAGTTGTGTTGGTCCGTAACAGTTTTGTAAAAGACCTGCCAGGTACGCTGGTATCTGTCTGGGCCAGGCTCTCGGTCGCTCTGGTGCCGGCGCGTCGGGGCAACTCCTGGTTTCCCAGAGAGACCAGACCCTGGCGGCCATGGGTGCTGAATCCTCCGAAAAACTTGACCCCGTTGGGAGTACTGGCTGAGCCCTTGGTGTCTGGCTAAAGCCAGTGATATTTGCATCAAATTCTACCCCCAGTCCACTCCAGTTTTAACTATCTTCTTGGTGTGGCTTACCTGCCTCCGCAAGGAGCGTGTGTGCAGGGGTGTCCATCGCCAGGCTGGGCTGGGGCAGCTCTCGGGAAGGTTGTGGACCTCGTCGGAGCAGGTTTGTGTCCCTGTGTTGAAGGCGCAGACTAAGAGCTGCGTTTTTATTTGTGTTGTCATTGCGAGCCAGGCCTCTTTGACGTGAGGAACCGGCGTTACTTACACAAGGGCTGTGTTTCTTGCAGAGAAGGAACGAGCCCTCATGACTTGAACCCCTACACTGCAGTTCAGGAGCGTGGCTCTGTGTGGGGAGGCACTCAGGTCATTGAAGTCTGGCAGATTTGAGCATGTGCCTACAAACCCGTGTTTAATGCTGTGTTTGTGTTTGAATACTTCCTCGTGCAGGGTCTGGGTCGGCTGCTGCTGAAGCCATAAGCCAATATCGAATGGCAAGGGGATTAGGAGGAAACCTTCCCTCTTGACGGGCTGTTCTGTAAGTGCCTGCTGCAGAGCTGTTGGGTTTCTCCTTTGTAGCACTGGGTACCAGCTCCCGTTGACAGCAGGGCATTAAGTCTGTTGGGCCACTAGTCAGTCACCAAGGCAATTCCTGTGCTTCGAAGAGGGGAGAGAGGAAGGGACTTGAGAAGTTGTTGTGCTTCGCTGTGCTTTGCTGTAAATAGAGCAGGGTGAGTGTGTCGGAAGAGCTGAATCACCGGATCTTCTCCTGTGCGCCTCGAATACGCCCTGTCCGGGCTGTTGGCCATCGCCCTCTGCTGTGGCTCCTCAGACTTGGGCTGTGAGCTCTTGATACTTGCCTTGAGCCCAGCAGACCTCATGTTATTTTTGGCACCTCCTTTGTATTTTTTGTCTTGGCAATAACGTTAGCCATCGTTTTCCTGTCCTTCATAAAGCACAAGCTGTTGAAGAGCAAAAACATGATGGAAAGCAGGTGAGGTGCACGCCCAGCTTAACAAGACACTGCCACAACATCAGTGTGGAGATTCTGATGGGACTAGAGTCTTGTGTAGACTCTTTCACAGGTTGCTTTTCTTGGTCTTAGTTCCACATTAGGTTTTAAACTGAGTGTAGGTGACCTGGGCGGTCACTTCTGTACAGTCTTTGTGTGTACCAGGTGTCTCGTACTAGGTCATACAAGCAGGTGCTCTTACCTTCAAGCCCAAAATGATGAATATCTTCATTACTTTGGTAAATGGGCTTTTTTTTGCTGTGTGTGTAAATTAGTTTTGTGTTTTGCTAGAGACTGGTCCTTTCTGATCCACGTGACAGCACCTCGGTCACGAGCAAACCCATGGAAGCAAAACCTCGGTGCTGGTGGGTGGACTGTTCTGTGCGTGGCCTGGGAATCTCAGCAAATCAGCCCTTGGGTTGTGCCCCGTTTGCAGAGCCTGGTTCCTTGCGTGTGGTTGCCTACAAGGCTGTCACTGGATCTCCTGACAGTAGTGGTGCCCTCTGTTCCATCTACCAGGGTTCGCTGTGGGTGTAGATGGAGTCAGCAGTCATCCAGTGACGCTTCAGATGCAGCAAACATTTGGGAAGGATGTTGAAGTTTAATTAAAGCTAGGTTTATGGCAGCTTTCTTACTCAGACTTTAAAAAGAGCAAGACTCCATTGTTATTTCTAGTATTGAAATGGGATGTTACCCATTTCTTCATCCTCCAAATGGTCACACACACTTAAAGTTAAGAAAGAGTTAAGTCTTGTCCTGAAAGAAGGCCTCGTGGTATTTCGTTTCATTAATAACACTGTAAAACTCTGGGTTTTGTGGCTCTGAGGGTTTTTAAAATTCTCATCTCTATTGCACGTATTGGAATAGAAGTTATTCCCTTGTGCATAAGAAATATCACTAATGGAGCTACGGATGCTTTATTTTGCTCTGTACCGTGCTGAGAACTCACCTCATTGTGTCTGCCTAATTATAGAGTGAAATACAATCCTCCGTCTGTCTCTATTGTTAATCACTGAGTTTGGATAAAAATATTAACCCAAAGTCTGAAGTAGCGAAAGCAGTCTGAAGACAAAGCAAGAAAGCCATCTGTTCTCTCCTTTTCTTCCTTTGGCATATGGAGGCATGTTCTACTGCTAAAGTCCACATATTCTTCCTGCAATGTTTGTTTTGTTTCATTTAAATTTAATTTTTAATCACAAGTATTTACGCGTAGGCGTGAATATCAATGTACTGATACAATGGAAAGTGGTTTATAAAGCTGCTGTGCTGAGCAGCTGTGCTCTACCTGGGGTTTTTGAAAATCTTGAACTGTCCAAAATGTATTCAGCACCTCTGGGGCTTTGTTTTTCGTGAGTTCTTGAAACTGCAAGATTAAACTGACTGGAGATAGTAGTGCCAACTCCTTTTAAGGTTGTTGAGTACCGTTACTAGTGGCGTCTTGTGTTCAGAGGTTAATAGGGTTGTTGAAGCGGTCGTTTGGGTAAGTTCTATGTGCTAACTGCAGGCTGATACTCTTCTGGAATCTGGGGACAGCCGATCTCTTTGACCTATAGGTGGAGATAAATGTTTTGCCCAAATTAAAAAAGTGTTTTAACTTCAGTGTTTGTAGTGCTTGAGATGAGTAGAAGGTCTGTGCAATGGGCAACGAGCTCTGTCCTGCAGGTGTACGAACGGCTTCAGCCTCGTCCGCGCGGGTCTGAAACCAGCCAGAGCCCTGTCGAGAGGCGGCTGTCGAGGCGATGGGCATCATCTTCTTAGTGCCGTGCCCTGAGTGGGGAGTGGGCTTTTCTCAGAGGCTTGCGTACGTGCTGCTCTTTGTGAGCTTTTGCTTGCTAAAAGGATGATTTCCAGCAGAAAAGGCTGTGATGAAATGAGAGGAACAGAGGTTGAAGAGTGTGGATAAATGGTGAGGAAAAGCAGAACGCTGAAGGAGGGGGAGATGGAGACGTGAGCGCTGCCGGTCCCCGGCCGGATCCTGGCGACAGCCAGTGTGGTCGTGTAAGAGCAGCATTTCACAGGGGTGAGCAGGGCTGAAGGTGTTAAATGTGCAGCCTTCATCAACATCTCCGTGTTTGCCTTCAGTCGGTTGCTATAATGTCTTTTTTTTTGAATATGGTATTAAATATAAAGACTGTTCTTGTGAAATCTAGTTCTTTCATCTTGGGGATTACAGAGATAAATATCAGCTTAACACTGCAGTAATTATCTAGTGTGCTTTTATTTTGCTGATTAGAGCTGTGAAACTTATGAAAGTTTGCATCAAATTTGACTTGTTCATTAAATCTCTGTTGGAACTATGGCACGAGTCAAGTCTGAAGGTGACGGATGCAGCAGTTCAGTTATGCCTGCGTAAAACTTGTTTGGCTTACCTGGATGATATCAAAGCGTATGTATTTATTAAAAATATGGATATTTTTAACCCTGATGAACATGTGAGAAACTAGCAGCTTTAAAAAAACAACACTATTTTGGAAAATTCACTTAAACCTGAACACTAATGAGCGTTATCATGCCAACTGTGCAGACAAGATTAAAGAGAGAGAAGAAAATAACTTATAAATATCTGTGATAATTCTTTAAAACTCCTGTTTTTATCAAGTTGTAGTGGGTGAATGTTTGACCAGCAGTCACTGTGAACATAAGACAGAAATAGCATTCATAGAAATCTTAGATGATAACACATCACTAGCTTCATTGTATATTTTCCGTTTCATGGTAACTACAGAGGAGCAGAGTCCGCAAAACAGTCTGTGCTCATACAAAAGGCACCCCTGTATAGCAAATGAACAAAATGTTCTTGGATCAAACTCCCGTTTTCATTTTATTTCTTTTTAGGCCAGAAAAAGTTATTTGAATGCTCCCACAGCTTTCCTCTTCACCTCTTGTACTGTTACATCCTCTGACATCATACTGTGCTTCCAAGGAGAAGTTTATGGTGTCACGAAAAGGGCCTCAGAAGTTCAAGACGCTGTGACACCGAGAGAAAGTGTCTGTATGTTTTCAAACATTATGGAAATTGTAAGCGTGCTTTCCAAAACTGTCAGAAATATATGCTTTGAAAAGATGAATGCCTGTGTGGGATTAACTCCTCATGTTACACACGTCCTCTGGAGTGTGTTGTTTTCTCCCACTGGTCTCTGGAGCCCAGTATCTCAAATGGAATCTGACACACCGCACCAGATGCTAAACGTGGCCTTTCCAAATTGAGGTGTGTGTTTTCTGGGCTGAATGTAATCTTTCCAGACCTAGTTTGTGGAAGTCTGATGGGAGTTGTCCTGCTGTTTTGGAACGATTCACCTGGCTCGGCCACAGCCCATCGTCGTGGTGGCTGGTGTGAACAAATGCATTTGGATGGGTCCCTCCTCCCCTGCCTCCGAATCGCCCCCGGTCAAAACGTCTTGCCGGTGTAGCCGGTTGGTGTACATATGGAGCGTGTTTCTAGGAAATGTTATGCAAACCAGTTCCAAAAAAGAGGCAAGCATAGGAAAATGATGTTAATGCTATCCCTAAAGCAGATAAAATCCATTTCATATGTTATTACTCTTCTTTTTAAGAGAGAAGCAGCAAATAATTACAGCAGCTGTATGTGCTATAACAAACTGGCACTGTGTATTCATAGCTAATGCTGAACAGCTGATCTGTTGCAGATCCCAAGACTCTGCATAACAAGACCTTGAAAGACAGTGTTTACCTGGATATGAAACAAGAAATACTCCACTGACATTGGCACTCACTAACCGGAGTGCAAACAGCGAGTCAAAATGAGCATAACTGGCTATGACAGATGTCTGGCTTGGGCACGAGATGGCCCAGACTTCTTCGAGAAGAAGGGCCATGAGATTGCCTAAACCCGTGGAGATTAAAGTGCTGATGTGGTAGATGGCACAATGTTTTCAAGCCCTCTCCTCATGTTTTGACATGAACATTTTGATAATGAAGTGCCTTCTAGCTCCACAATTGAGGTCCTCCAGAATTTCTAGGCTGACAAAGGAGCGAGCTGCATGAATGTGATTTTTTTTTTTCTTTACTAGTGAATTGGGTTCTCATCAGCTGAGCAGAGACCTATCCCCCAGGAGCTCCTAAATACATAAAAGTTCGCTGATCTTTGGGTAAAATACAGTGCCTCTGCCATGTTCAGTGTGGTGCCGCATGAATCTTGTCTTTTGATGATGTTGATCTGTCTGTTATGCTGTCTTCTCGCTAAGGTGCTGTTAACACATCATCTTTTAAAGCATGAGACTTTCACGTAGTAGTGACAGGTAATATATACTTGTTTCCCTGAAAAAAAAAAAAAATCTTTTCGTTAGCAATGACTTACTGATTGCCTATTTATTTTCACTAATCTTCTCATGTCAAAATATTTTGATAAAAGTCTGGCCCATATTAAATAATCAAGAAAATAATTACTACTTCCAATTTCATTTAATTTCTGACTGTCAAATAATCTAACAAGCTTATTTTTAGATCTCAGAAATACATCTTGTAAGGTGCTGCAGCGAGTGAGCAAAGCTGGTTTGTACTCGGCAGAGGTTAGGGAACGGAGGGAAGCGGCTGATTTCCGAGCCCGGCGTGCATTGGGATTCAAGGGGAGAGAGCGCGGGGAAGTAAGAAGTACTTTGTGTGCAATCTTGACCCAGCAGCATTGGGTTAATGATCACAAAGTGGCATCCAGATTGGTTAATTAGAGAATAAGCGCCTGCTGTTTGCATCTGTCTCATTAAGTCTGAGGAATAAAGCTGCCGAGGAGCAGCGCTGGGTAGCGGGGGGGCTGGCTGGGGGTGCCTCGGGTACCGCTCTCCTGGAGTCGTTTCGGGGGTTGTTGAGCGGGACGTCGGTGGTTATTGTGTGACTAGTCGCATGCTCAGAAACCTGTATTGGGGTCAAGTGCTGAGCTGTAAAGCATGGTTTTTCTCAGTTTGATATGCTGGCCTGAAACATTACTGTGAAACCTCTTCGTTTGAATGTGTGGCAGGAATTTCCTGTCTTTATGCCATCAATGCTGAAAACCTCGAAGTTGCAGAGAAAAGATATGCAGAGAGGGGGGGAGTTAAGGTGGGATGGGAGGGTGAAATTGCAGGTTAAGGGCTTGATTTTTCTTATTATTTTTTTTTAAAAGCGGGTTGTGGGCTATTTGAATAAATCTTTTGAGGCCGTCCCCAAACATCTGCCAAGATACCTCTTTGAACCACCACTATGGCGCTTCTGGAACTGGAGGGAGAGTTTGTGTTAAATAGTCAATGGGAGATTTCCAGGAACCCAGCCTGAGTGGATGGGACTTGAGAAACCAAAGTACTTGGGATGCCTCTTTTGCGTATTTGTTTTGGTTTTGTGGTTTGTTTCGTTTTGGCAGGCAAAAGCCCCTGGAAGGATAATGAATCTGCCAGGTACGAAGGGGACAGAAAGGTGAAGAAGACATGAGGTGGTATAGGTAGAGCAGAGCAGGTCAAGAAAGACGTTTTGGGAGTGATTGTCATGTTTCCCCTGCAGTCCTTGTGAGCAGAGGATGCACGGGTTTGGATCCAGGCAATAAAAGTCTCGAAAGGAGGCACAGGATGCTCCAAAACGGCATCGGTAAAGGTGAGCTGAGGAAAACCAGTGCTGCTGCCCATTAACAGGCAGCTGTAATGGGAGACTCCTCTCTTAAGGCTGTTGCTTCTGCTCCTTTTTCTTCCAGAGGCTGAGTGTTAACTGTGTTTGGAGGCCTGATACGGCCAGAATGATATTCTGCTTTAGGATATTCTGCTTTAAGAGAGAGGCGGTAATTTCTAGAGCGTATTGAGGCCATTAGAGACCTAGTCTGAATGACAGGCTTTCTCCACTGACTTTGAATCAGGTTGTTGCATCTTACAGCTGAAACTTTCAGCCCACTCGCAAGGACTTCGGACACTTAGTCCCCCGTGGAAAATTAAAATGAGATTAGAAAAGCTCAGCCTGCTATTCTAAGTGGATTGAATCAAAAGTAGGAAGAGGCTTGGGGTTTTGTTAACAATCAATTGAAACTTAATACTGCAATCACTTTCAGCATCCGCAGGGAGGAAAGGCAATATCTCTGGAAAAAGCCAGTATTGTGTATCACAGAATTGAATATTCTGCGTGGAATATTTATTGGAAAATGATTTACATTCCCTTAATTTTCTCCTACAAATGTCTGCCCTTTTCTGGCTGGAATTGTCTTCATAACCACATCCCTGTTTCAAAAACTGCTAATGGAGCTGATTTAAGTTGTTCATCTAAAATGATTTTCATGGAGAAAAGAACGGTTCTTAAAGTGCATCTGACTAAAATATGCCAAGGTTATTAGCACTTCACATTTTGCAAATGAATTCATATCTTATCTAAAATTTTAATTGAACATACGTGGCTTGCTTTTTTTAATAACTTTCCTGAAAAGATTATTCTTTTCCCAATAAAAACCAGCCTGTGCTCACTAAAGAAGAATCAAAGGAAAAATTGAGCTAAATTACCCTTTCCCTCAAAAAAGATGTCTGAAGAAATAAAATAGAAAAATAGGTCTCTTTGGGCCTTTGCAAAATGCAAATATCTCTTAATGGGCAGGTTTTGCTCGGCTGTTAACTAGTTGTAGCTCCTCTTGCTTCATTTGGTTTGCATAACCATGGCCTAATTCAAAACTATTTTTTCCTAATGTACCCCTTAGTTATTACCTCTGTGCTAATATTTTGGCATTTTCCTATTTCCTTGATAACTTCACGTCTCTTTTCTGCCTGGCCCGTGTGCGTGGTGTGAGTAGCCGTGGGGTTTGTGCCAGTCCTGTTGCGTGTGCCCCTCGCTGTCTCCTGCTGTCCCTTGTGAAGGTGTTTGTCCCCCTAAGGACAAGGGATGAGGGGGCAGCAGATGAGGTGCCTGCTCTGTGCCCCAGAGGGAGAGGGTGGAAGGGACACAAGAGGTCCTGGGGAAGAAGGACAGGGCAGGGACATGGACGTGATGGGCACCGTGACCAGGAACGATGAGCCAGAGAATCCAGCCTCTGTTAAAAACCAGAAGGATTAAAGCAAGGGAAGTCCAAAGAACTTTGATGTCAAGTGGAAGTACTCAGTTTCCAACAGATAGTTGTTCTGGATTTAATTCCTGCCGTATATAAACAAGGGCTCCACCAATTGTACTTTGATATAAGAATTAGTTTGATTTGAAATCAACCAGAACACTCACATCCTGGCAATAGATCACTTTTATGTTTCATGTGGTTCCATTAGGAAAGATTTGATGTCACTCTCCGGGTACAATTGCTGATTTCAATCTTGTCTGGTTTCCCTCTTTGCGCTTTGGCAAGTAAAGAAATATTTTGCTTTTCTGTGTAGTTTTCCATCGACTAACTAGGGCATCTCTGTAGTCCTTTAAAAAAAAAAAAAAAAGCTGGCAGCTGCTGTCTAAAACTTCTCAAAAACTTTTTTTCTCTGCTGACTTGGAGCTGCTGTCTTCATACATTAAGGTGTGAGTCTGTGGGATCCAGCCTTCAATTAAATAAATTTTCAAGTGCTGCGTGGGTGCTGGACACTTCACTAGGATGCTCTGTCTTTCCAGGTTTTAAGTCCAGCTCTTTATACTTGTAAGACAAACTATCAATAACCCAATATTACAGAAAAAGGCAGAGTTTCAACCTCAGATTGGACTGAAAAAATAGCAGAATGGGCAAAAGCAGAGCAGCAGGAGGCAGCTGGAGAAAACTGTTGTCACAGCATTGAAATGTGGTCCCAGTTCAGCATCGTTCTTTACCAGTACCACAAACTGCACACCAACAAGTCCTTCCTCCCCGTGACGTTGTGCGACAATGTCCGTTTTCACACTGGTTTCTTCTTTTTTTCTGCCTCAGATTTTAAAAGGGATGTAATGAATGCAGAATCCTGGTTCAGGTGGCATTTATGACTACTGCACTATTGTTGGGATTTTGACCTGTCTGTTGGGAATAACCAAAGCTTCGGTTCCTGCCCGTGCAACAACTAACAGGATGTCCCAGGCAGGGTCTAACCTCACTTTCCCCTGATTCACAGGCACGAGAGGATCTCTGGAAGAGTTTGAGAGAGGTAATGTCATGGCAGGCAATGTCCCGAGTCAAACATTCTGGTGTTGACAACATTTTTGTTAACATTCTTCAGGCAAATCTATGTGGAATATAATTGGTTTGAATTCACATTTAAAACACAAAACTAAGTAGAACTCTGAATTTGCAGTCATCGTTTAGACCCCGATGCCTTTTGACTCAGGCTTAGCACTTACGTGTCTTGTTATTATCAGTGACATTTAAAACATTATGACCAAGCATCATCCTCCTTGTGATATTTAAATATATTACATACTTGGAGTTCTTTGCTTTTACTTCTAATCTTTCAGCAACCTTATACGTTCTGACTTTTCTCTTAAACCAAGGACAGACTATTTCTTTGCTGGGAAATCCTGTTTTCAATCAGAAGGTGTCAACAGCTCAGACTTCAGGGATATTGTCAAGTAGTGCTAGATTATTGATAATTTTGCAGGAATGACTACACCAAAACACTCTAAATGTTTGCAGATACTCTGAATCTCTGGCAGGGGTAGGACTAAGTGCTAGCATGCCGTGAGATATGTACGGGAGACTTTATATTACTTTTTACTTAATGAAAAGTAGAGAAAGCTACAAGTTACATGACAAGTCATTTCTCTCAGCTTTTCTTTTTTCTTTTTTTTTTTCTTCTTTTCTTAAAGCCGAGTGTAATATTGTAAGGTTTGGGTCTGATAGAGAACCCAGATCTATGCGAATGCTGTGGAAGGCTCTCTTGGAGCTGGGTACCTGGCAGGAGCCTGTTTCTTTTTCAAGTCTTTTGATCAAGTGTTCAGATCCTGCAGCGCTTATCCGCATTGCACAGAACTCTTTTTACAGCTGTTTGTTTTGAAATACCGCATTATTTCTCAGTGCAGCAGCTCAAGACCCATCTTACACCTGTTCCTCCAATGCACCTGTGCTTCCAGGACCTTCATCAAACAGGCAGGATTTACACTGACAAAGTCCTTTTGCTGGTAGTGGTTGCTAACTCTTCAGTGAGTGAAAAGTGCTGATAAATACGCTTTTATATGGCTGCATTGGAAAAGCTTCTACTGGCACACACCACCAAAGCTGACCCTGTTGCTCGCTGTAGTTGACATCAGTGGCCAGACTAGCAGGTTTCTTGTGTAGATTTAGCATCTGTGCTGGAGTCAAGTATCTTCCAGACTCTCACTGGGGCTCCAGCTCTTAATAATTTGGTGGGGTTTGGGTGTTTTGGGGTGTTGTCTTTTGTTGTTGTTTTCATTTTTGGTGGTTTTTTTTGGAAAGGCAGAATTTTGGCACGGTGAACGCGTGGCACAGTGTTGTAATCCCCTTGCTTGTCCCAAGCAGGTTTGCTCCAGCTCTGCACCTCCCTGGCAGTAGCTCTGGCGGGCTTGAATTTAGCTCTCGGAAAATGTTGTGCTGAGGAGTGGAAGAAAAGGCGTTTGGCGTTTACAGGGCCTTGAAAACAAAACGCTCTTTTTCACAGGAGGGTTTTAGGATTGGCTTGGGGGAGGGAAGTAAGGAGCTTGTTGAGAGGTAAAGGGAATATCTCATTAATGATTTACTAATGAGCTGTAAAAGTTCTGACTCCTTATAACTTCTGAGGATGGAAAATGTTTCTTGGAATGCTGCAGCCCCACAAAGGCTGGGGCAGATCCTGGCTGCCTCTGTGTAGGGTCTTTGATAGAGTCTGACTTACCTCTGTACTCCAGTCCCTTAGGCCTTAGAAAAGATTAATCACAGTGTGGTGGGAAGCATATGGAAATAGCAAAGAGATGAGAAACGAGAGCGGGAGAGAGAAGGAAAAAGCCCCAACTTTGAAACACTGTTTTCTTTCTGGTAGGGCTCGGGCAGGAATAAATTGCCAATGATCTCACTTTCGAGCAATGTCAGTTTATTTGTACTGACTCTGAACTGACCGTTTACCAGGGGCTTCTTGTTCTGAGGCCCGACGGGCTTCTCGGCTCTGGCTCACGGGGGAAGAGCCTTGGAACGACGCGGGTTTTCTCTGGTGCAACGCTCGGCAGGGGTTTGGTTGAGGGAGGTCCAGCCAGAGCCCGGTGCCTCCGACGTAAAGGACACCAGCTTCTGCCTGTTAGCCCTGTCCCTGTCAAATCGACTGGGGGATAAGGTAATGCTGCGTAGATCCAGCCCGTAGGTGAGCACAACCTAAGCTGCTGCGGTTTGTATAGAAGAAATGAGGCAGATCAGAGCCTAATGAAATAGAGATAATTAACTGAAACTTGACAACTCTGAAATCAAAGTCCCTGGGGTGTTAAAACAGGAAGGACTTGAAAATGAGTCCAAGAAGGGCCAGGGTATGGTATAGATGTGCCTTTCCTGCAGTTACAATGCTGTCCTCTGAGTTATGTCTCTAGCTTGGAAGAATTGAGCGTTTTTCTGCAGCCTGTTCTTGTGGTCTTTATTTCTCCAGTAGTAGCTAAGGATTGTGTTGGAGTTAAGGATGTTGAAGTTGGTGTGGCACAGTTCAGATCCTTGTTCTGCCAGTGACTTGTGTAGCCATCAGTGAGGCAGTTTGTTCTCTCTGGGCTTCCTTTTTCTGCCTATGAAATGGGATTAACAAAGCTTTTCTTCTGTTCGTTCTCAGAACAGCCTGCAGCTCTTTGGGATGGGGTCACTCACAGCCAAGCGTATGTGAAGTACCTGGCAGAACAAGGCTGTTGCTTTATTCAGACCTGGTGGTGTTTTACAATTCAATATTACGAAAAACACAAGTGGAAACCCCTGCTGGGGTTAGCTGTGAAATCCCTGCGGCTTCCACTTCGCAAGCAACCTTTGTCAAGTAAGCACAGCACGGAGAGAGGCTGTGACCTCCCCAAAGCCCTGTGTGCACCTTTTCTTGTGGTGACTCTTGCCTGGGAACGGCTCTAATGCTGTAAATCCTCCGACACGAGGCAGCCTCCCACGTCCTCGCACAGTAAGGGAGAGCAGAGCCTGTAGGAAGGTGCCGTGTGTTCGCAATCTTGTCTTGCTCAGAGAAGCTGGAAAGTACCCAAGCATCTATCTAAGCAGTGTTAGCACTTTGTGTTTTCTTGGTTTTAAAGCTCAAGTGTTTGGTTAATGTCTGCACAGGTGGTCAAATTCAGTGGCTCCCTCTGCCAAGTTACAGATCTGAAGTTGACTGGAAAGAAAAAAAAAAAGTCAAAGTTTATTCATGGCTTTTGCAGGTTGTAAATGTAAGGAAATGAGACCACTCCTGCACACGGGCATAATGCATACCTAGCGTGACACCTAAAAAAGCCCCTCAATAATTAAAGGCCAAATCAGTGCGCAGAAGTTCCCTTTAACATTGTAGTTTGATACACACTTTGTATTTTGCTGAGTATGTTCAATCAGTGTGACTGTATTTTGCAAGTGTTGCTGCAGAAAAGGTATTTAACAGCAAATCATGTATAAGTAAGCCCAAATATCTTTCTGAAAATGAGCTGCCATCCAGGTGTGAGCGTGGTGGAAGAAGATTCTGCATTTGGTTCCTAACAGCCAGAGAAGTGGCACTCTGAGTAACAGTGCAAGCTGCAAGGCATCAAAGCTATCCTCAGTTTTGTAGTTCTGTCATCCTGATGATTCTGGGAAGCGCTAAATGACAAACACTAATCTGAATATCCTTCAAGTAACAGGCAAGTTTTCCTCTATTTCTGGATGCAAGGATGCCAGTACAGTTTTACTACAAGTGACCTGTGAAGTAACATACGCATCTCCTTTTCCCTTTACTGATCACTCTAGGGGAGAGCTTCCTCCCTAGGAAAGAAGAACATAAAAGTTTGTAGGGAAGAGTGTCCTGCCCTGTGCTCAAGGAAGTGCTGTTGATGAACTCTTTTTTCGGGAGCTGAGCAAGCTGTGCAGTAGCTGGGACAGCACAGCTCTAACAGGCTGTTGCAGATGCCCCTGGTGCAGGTTGCAGAAGAGGGCAGTCGGCATGTCCCGGGCAGCCCTGATCGTCTCTGTTTGTTTAGCACCGTGGGAGGAGGAACTTGGAGCTGCTGGGGAGGTGTCCCCTTAGGAAATGGTCTGGAAATCATTCATCTGAAGCATTGCTGGTGTTGCTGCTGCCCTGCTACCCAACCTAGTAGCATATTGCTCCTCTGGATTTCTAGACAAAAAAAAGTTGGTTTGGTTTTCTCCTGCACATGAATGGGAGAAAATTTATATTCTGATTCTGCAAGCTCTTTATGTAGAGTGACCTTCTTGCAATGTAAATACACTTGTATGTTCGTGAGTAACAGGCAGTGTCATACATGGTCATCAGGCCTTTGAAACTAAAACTTGATTTTGAAATAGATGAGGATGTACTGATTGTCAGCAGAACACATGGACAAGCTGAGCTTCTTGGGAGGGATGGGATCTTGTTATTATTTGTAGATTCATAGAATGATTTGGGTTAGAAAGGACATTTAAATCTCATCTAGTTCCAACTCCCCTGCCATGGGCAGGGACACCAGACCAAGTTGCTCAAAGCCCCGTCCAACCTGGCCTTGAACGCTTACAGTGATGGGGCATCCACAACTTCTCTGAGAAATCTGTTCAAATGTCTCGCCATCCTCACAGTGAAGAATTTCCTCCTTATATCTAGTTCGAATCTACCCTCATTTAGTTTAAAACTATTAGCCCTTGTCCTGTTGTAACAGGCCCTGCTAAAATGTCCCTCCTCACCTTTCCTGTAGCCTGCAGAGCTGCTCTGGTATTGCTAAATCTCTCTTCTGAAGATGCAGCGCTCAGTGGCTGTGTGCCCTCCCACCCCGTAAATGCCTGGTGGGGAGTGATGGGCTGTACACTCCAATAATAGCCAGGCATATTTTGATGATCAACCTCGTCTGTTTTCCTAGTGGGTGAGTTAGGAGGCAAGAAGATACCTTCCCTGCCTTGGGGGACCTTAGGTCGTTTAGGTACCAGGATCTACTTGAACCACCCCCAAGGAAATGATGATTGAAACAGCCCCCAAGCAACACGTGTTGTTCTCTGCTGCTTCACAGTGGAAGGCTCCAAGGTCTGTTGGTGAGATCAAGCTTCCCGTTGAGAAGTCAACTCAAGCTGGCTGGAGATTAAATAACACTTTTAACTGCCTGACACTGTGAAGCTTAAAAGAAGGGAAAAAAACCCCCAACCACGTACAGTGTCACCTACGGAGTAAACTAAAGCTTGTTGAAGCCCATTGAAAGGTTTGCATTGAATTCAGCAGGTATTGGAGCAAGCTGCCAGCAACATGCTGATATGACCTCGGGTTACAGCTGTGCCACTGCTGCTAAAGGAGGTTGTTCAGGTTTGGAGCTCAGCATCTATCCCAGCAAAGGCAACTGAGAAAGAAAGAAAAGGGCTGGGATTGAATGTGGAGCTCGTTTCAGTTTATAGGCTGGATTTATCACCCGTAGCTGAAATGATTTCTCAGTGTGAGACACCTGCCCTTCCCCACGGCCAGCTCATAAATGACATGGCTCTTTAATATAATGGTTTTAAAGGTACAAAGGGTAAGTTCCAGCTGAAGCAATGTTTAATTTGGCTTTGGTGGTTCAGACAGCTAAGGAGCCATGGGCATGTCAGTTTGAATTTCAGCTGCAGTTCTGTGTCAGGCACCCAAACCCAGCCCTAGCCGCGTACCACCGTGCCCCTGCGCGGGGCCTCGCGCTTTGGGCAGCCCTCGACTTCAGGGAGCGCTTAACATATGAAAGAATTTATTCCTGGTTTGAATTTGAGCAGCACTACAGTGCATTGTACTTTATTACAATGCTTCTGAATTGCTTTCATAATTTCCCCTGTGCCACCACCCGAATGTAATTCTTCTCCCGTGCACGCTCCGCTCCGGCGTAGCGTGGCTCTGCTGCCGCTCGCCTGCAGGCTCCTCTGGCGCCGCTCGCGCTTGGCATTCCCGTATCGTCTCTCAACCGGGCTGAGTGAATTTCAATTCACGGTAGTCCTGTGTGGGAACCGAGTGTGACTGCGTCCTCCAACGTGAGGAAAAACAAGACGAAGAGAGATGAATGCTGCGCGTGAAGGAGTGACAGTCTGTGGCAGGGGGAGAAGCTGCAGGGCTGCCAACTGCCTAGTTCCTTTGGGCTACTGGATTTCCGTTTGGCCCACGTGTCGTTAATGGGATCACAGGGAGAAAAATCTTTTGCCGAAAGCTTGTGCCCATCCTGGCAGAGGCAATGGGCAGCCTTCAGTGCTCACATATGTTCTAATTACGCATTTTCTGAGTGTGTTTCCCTCGAGATGTGCATATTCTTCTGTTTGAACCTCTGGAAAATGAGGTTAAACGACAAGATGAGTTTTCTTTAAGTATCTTTCTGCTTGCTTTTTTCTGGGGAGCTGCAAAGGATTTCAAGGTGTTAAAGAAATCTGTCAGTGAGGTTATTAGTCACATCTTGGTCCTATGAATGAGTTGGGATTACTGCATTGGAGAAGTGCTTAGCTTACAGAGACCCCATCCTCTGCTGTGGTTTGAGAGAAGAAAACTGGATGCAAAGTTCCCTCTTAATTAATACGTCCTCATATATCATCACTTCCAGTCTTTGGAAAATGAGAGATTGTTTTTCCAAGTGCATTTCCTGCAGCATTGGGAAGACTTCTGCAGCTTTGACTCATTGTGATTATTCCCAAGTGTTGTCATCGGTTCTTCCTGTATTTATGTGAAATTGCTGTTAGCCTGTGCTTGGCTCCCAAAGCTGATCACATTCAGAAGTCCTTTGAATAGGAAAAAACCCCACATCCCACCCCCTTCTTATGTTCTAAAGTATGATTTGCTTCATTGAGTTTCATGCAGGCTGAAACTTCTGTGGATCCCAGATCTTCTACTATTCTTCGTCGGGCTATTGCGCATGGTATTTGTTATGTGTGTTGGTTGTAATTAAGGAGAGGCCGAAAGGAGTGTAACGTACGACAATTACCGTTAAACCCCTACCACGCAGTTCTGTTCTCCGAAGGTTTAGACGTGCCAAGACGTGGTTCTCTGCTGCCCTGCGTGTTGTAGTCACGTCCGTCATAGCAGAGCTCAGAAGCGTTACTAAATTGGACCGTGGATGATTATGCTCAAATTAATGTAAATGACTGTGATGCAGATTCTGGCTTTGCAGTGTGCTCTGTGAGCTGACACACGTAGAACTGATGCTTCCCATCGCGTAAGGGAGAATCAGCCCCGCGCAGCAGGTGCTCGTACAAACTGGGAGAATCCCAGACTCGGTAGGGTTAAGGGCCATCAGGTAAAGGTGTGACTACTTGTTATTAGAATTCCAAAAGGGTAACTTTTTAGGGCTGTGTACACTAAGTAGCCAAAAGGGAAGGCGTTTTAGCCTCCACCGTTCATTGTGCTGATGAGCTTCTAAAGCTCCGGGTCTTGTCAGACGCTGCAGGAGCCCTGGCCAGCAGTAGCGCGTGGACACGGCAGCTCGAGGGCTCTGCAAAGCCACACAGGAAAGGTGAAGTTTATTTCTGTCAGTTCACTTTAGCTTGGAGCTTAACTGTATCTGCCCCTGGCAACCATAATGTGAGAATGGTAATAATGACTTTCTGTATGAACTGGGCATAAAACTCACTGTATTCTCTTTAGCAAGTAAACACTCTAGTTTTGTCTAAGGGCTTATAATAAAAGCTCCTTTCTCTGATTCCTTCTCCATCCAGATGTTTCTCAGTTACCAGTGTAGCAAAGAAACATCTTCAGCTCTTAAGACCACCATCAAAATATTCCCTACACCCTGTCTTAATGTCATCTTTTCTGTTCTCTTTGTTCTGTTCTGAGTATGGACTGTATTTTTTCTTTTATTGAAAAAGAGTGTAGCTACTTCTAACAAACTTTCTCCCACACTGTCTTTCCCAAGCATGAGAACATTCTACCCTTTCGTTTGCTCGTTAGACATTGCATTATTTGCAGTGGAAACTGGCAAGAACATTTGGGATAATAAAAATAAAAAATTGTGGTCATCTCAGAACTGGAAGATGAGTGTATTTGCTGAGATATGCAGGGGTTTTGAGCGCTATGATTGAAGTCCCCAGGAATGTTAACTGGATTTTAATTTGCCAGTAGCAAAATGATATGTATGGAGTAGTTAGAGGTCAGAAGAGGGTGAGAGGGACTCAGCTGTGCAGGGGAAATGCATCGCTTAGCGCACGCTGAACAGGTTTTTTGTTACTGCAGCTTTGGGGCTTGTGCTCTGATGTTTATCGATTTGAATGGGGGCTCTCGCACGGTAATTCACGTGGTGTTAGTTGTCCACAGTACTCTTAGAAAAGCTGCGTGCTGGGTATTAACATTGCTCCTGCTGAGGTGGGATCTGCCATGACTGCTGGGGCTGGAATGGGCAAAAGTGTCTGTGTGGATCCTTGGAGTAGATTATAAATAGTAGATGGCCAGGGATCCGACGGAGGGATGTTTGTTTCCCCATCTGCCTGCTTTTCTTGTGTGATTCGGAGGTGAATCCTTGGGGTTTTAAATTTTTTTTTCAGTGACTGCCTGTTGATTTGACTTGCTTCAGGAACCCCTATCAGACCTTTGGTCTGGCTTTGTGTAGCAATTTGTTTCCCCTATCTCATGAATTCTGGTTCAAAAGCAGTACATAATTTAACTCTATTCGAATGAAAAGAAGTAATTGAAAGAAAATGTTGGAAACAGCCTCAAAAATGAGGATTCCTTTTAAAATAACAACGGCTTGATTCCCCTCTGTTACTCCCTCAGGCTACAAGATTGAACAGATAACTCCAAACTGACTTTCAGGTGCTGAAAACTTTTCATGTAAGGGTCCTGCATGTTGTCAGATGAAAGCAGCATTTATCGATGTGTGCGAGACTATTCGGAAATCTGGTCTTCAGTGGAATTGATTCTCCCAGAAGAATGAAGCTGTGCTGTCCTTGTTCAGCTCTAGCTTCTTTTAAGGTCAGCTTGCGAATGATTCTTACAGTGGGCTTTTGTTTTATACGAGGGTGAGGAGGCTGGCAAGTCAGCCAAAGAGGAGGTGTACCTGAGGTCACCACACTGAGTCAGGCAGTGGCACACTCAAGTTTTGTTGGCTTTTCTCCGTGTGTGAAGGTGCCGGTGACTATTTTGGACCATGTGAGCAGCTTTGAGACAAAACTAGTAGAGCTCGGCGTTGTTTGTGGTAGGTAGGTCAGGGTGAGTGCCCTCTCATGAAACGAGCTTTTTGTGCCGCTGCCCTTCAGACCTTTCTGTGTGATGCACAGCATCCTCCATAAATTGCATCATCTCCTCCATTTTCGTCTCTGTGTATGAAGCTGTCATCTAGCTTGGGCGTTTCTCCTGCTGTGTTGTGCTCCTGCGGTGTCTCCTGCCGCAGATCTCCAGCTGATGAAGCAGCGGGAGGAAAGATCACACAACAAGCGTGGCTCTGGATTGAGGCACAGAGATCATGGGGAGTAAAGGTTTTGCTTCACCAGCATTGTTAGACCTTGTTGACATTTTTCACTCAGTCCTTAATCCATAAAGTGAGATAAAAAAGCCTCTCTAAATGCTGGCAGAGCTGAGAGGATGACTTCATTATCGTTTGTTGAGGTATTAAAGCCTGGATCCTTGAAGTATTTCAGCATCTTTTTCCTATTTAAGAGTCGCTGAATGAAGCATCTAAATAAATCAATCTCATGGTTTTGGGCTGGCTTTATTTGTGATTTTTGAGCCTTTTGGTTTGGCAAAACCATGATAAACTCTGGACAGAGGCCGATGTTTCTCTGAAATCTTGCGAAGCAGCACTCGAAGCCACGCGCCTCTCTGCAGGCTTTGCCATAATAAGGGAGCGATGGACTGGGAGCCACGTGTAGCCGCCCAGCTGTTCCCACGCAAATCCTTCGTTTGGATGAGAGGAGACTGTTGCTCTTGCAGAGAGAGCAATAAATGGCAGCAGAAACACCATAGATGGATGTTAATGTAACAGCTGTAAAAGGCCTACATGAGAAAACTGGGATAAAGGCTAATTTATTCCACTTCAGCTGTATTGCATTGTTTTTTTTCTGAATGGATTGGGTACTTGATGATCCAATGGCAGCATAATTTGCAACTGTAAAGTGATAATACACAAATTGCCAAAGCTATCGGGTACTGCCAGCTGGAGGACTGGCTGCCGGGACCCTATATTTGCTGATGTAAGAAGTAGAAGACTTTGTAGTAAGACGTAGCTTCAGGACATGAGTGCCTGCTGACGTTCAAAAAAAATTTGTTTCCTTCCTTTTCAAATTTGCCCCGTTCCCCTGCAGTACTCGGGCTCTGAAAATGGAGAGCTTCAGCTCCCCAAGTGTAAGGGAGATCCAGCACAAAGCTACGGAGGTGATTGGGAGCCAACAGGCTGAGACTGAGCGAGGAGCTTCACAGAGCACTTGGAGGTTCTCTTGGGCAAAGAGGGGATGAAGCACCTCCCTACTAGCAATCTACAACTACTTGGAGGGGATTTACCAAGATGAGGGAGAGGTTAGTAGTGCTGGATAATAAAACAAGGGGGCCGTGGCTGCAAAAACAGCTGTTCGGAAGCTGCACGTTGAATATTAGGAAAATAGTTTTCACTAGAAAGGAAGTGCAGGCCTGGGACGAGCCGTCTAGACAGGCGTGGAAGCGCCATCCTTGGAGGTTGTCGAGTCTTGGCTAGACGAGGTTGTGGCTGACCTGAGCCAGCGCTGGCAATCGTCCCGTGTCGAGCAGGAGACTGAGAGGTCCCTCCCAGCCAATATTTCTGTGATAAGAGATATTGGAAGGAAAAAGCTGTATCTGCAAAACCACTTGTTTTAATAGTTGACATTGGACAAGATTAGTTGAGGGACAGAAATCATGAGGAAAGCATTTCTTAAACGTGTGGAAAAAAAAGAACAGCTTGAAAATGTAATAAAAGAATAAAAAGTCCAGACACTGTATTTTACGTCAGGCTTCTTGAGAAAAGTTCTGCAGCTTTTCAAACTATAGCTATCTGTTTACATACGTGTAAACCCATACACCGGTGGATCTGTCATAGCTTTTCTTCACTTTGAGACAATTAAGTGTAGATTCTGTGGGTTTCTTATTCCCAGCACATTTACTGTATGAACAAAACTTGGTTTATTATGTTTACTCATTTGGAAAACAGCTAATACTTTGGGTGCGTATTCTAAACTTCTTTTTTTTTTTAACTCACTTCAGTATTTTTTCCTGTGTCATAATAGTTGGCTTGTAACAGCAAAGCGTAGTTGTCAGCTGGTTGTGACTGAAATCAGAACCATGTACCAGAAACTTATTTTGATCTCTTATGTCAGTTTTGGTTACTACAAAAATTTGATTAATTGGTTGAATTTGAAGATGGAGGAGAATCTCCCGAGTGGAAAAAAAAAAAAAAAAAACGGATACTTGGAGCCCGTAATAGTTATTTAGCCTTCAAAGGCGTAGAGTTTCCCAAAAATCCCCTCTTCTCCCCAAAAAGTGTGAGCTGACACGGAGTTTATAGAACCCTGGGAGAAGCAGGTGGTGAAGGATCGATGGTGTTTGTTTCCACACAGTGGCAGTCCTTGGCGCTGTATCTCGAACAAGCAGATCTCCTGGGCAAGACAAAATTCTGTCCAAGCTTGGTGCCGATGCTCTGGAGGAAGTGGGTGATATTTTTCTGCATATAGGCTCCCTGAGCTCCTGCCTTGGATCTTCCCAAGCTGCAGAGTAGGGAATAGGATTTAAAGATCTCTGTGAAATGGCAGAACCAGGACTTCAGTGAGTGGAGCAAGAGATTCTGCCGTATTTTCAATAACTACTGTCCTCTCTCCAATTTTTCTTGTAAGAGATCACATCTCTTGAGGGCACGCTTGTCACGCTTGCTATGGGGAAATTACCTTGGAGGTGTTCTGCCAGAAGCTCAATTCTGGGCTGGTTCCAGTTTGCTTTGCTAATGGGTAAACGGTTGAGTTATCTTGGGAGCTTAGTCACATCAAGATATTGCTCATCCCAAGCCCTAATTCATTTAGTTGCATAGAAGGCTTTTGAGATGATGGCTTCATCATGAGTCAGTTACTCATTATCACATTCCTCTGACGTTACACGGCAATATTGGAACTGCCACAAGAAAACAGATGCACGATACGAGATTAGATGGACCTTGCCTGTGATAATGGCAAACGTGTCATGCCTCAGCCAGACAGGCGCAAACAACCAACGAGTTGCATCAGGCTGCTCAGGCGAGGGAGGCAGGAGCCTTTGCAGCCCCTGCCTGCGGGTAGCCTGGACACGGAGATGTGACAGTGACTTTGCAGCTTGATTGCAGTTCCTGGCACGGCAACATTCCTGTTGCTAACCATGTCTAATCATTCCTTTTGAAAATCTTGTTAAGGTATTCTCTTCAATTAGCACTTGTTTCAGTTGAGTTTCACGGATTAATTAGAAGTTGCATTACAAAAATAATTATGCCTTTTAACCATTTTCAGTTATTTACTTTAAATGTTAGTTTTGTGAAGCAAACTGGCTCGGTGCCATGATCATTTGAGCAGAATCTGGCGCAGATTAATGAACAAACTTGAAAAGCAAGCAGCAAGTCCCCCAGCATTTTGTAATTAAGCAGTTTGATTAAAAACAACTGGAACAACTCTCTATACAGAGCAACAAACTGGAGCAACTCTCTGCATTGAGACCTCTGTGACAGCAAATAATAAAACGAGGACTGAAAATAATTTAGGTAGCTTGAAATTTTTCTTGGCTACCTGATAGTTTCCTAGGAGAGGTTTCTGAAGAGGGGGCATTTAGGCAATGCAGATATTATTTCCCAGCCTTCTACTTTGCAAACACAGAGTGACAAAGGGATGTAGCTGAATTTTTTTGAGGGAGGAACTGAAATACTTGTCCTGACATGCTTTTGCTGCTCTGCAGACACAGCTCATGGAATTCAAAGCGGGTGACTTGTTATATGAGCTGAGAATTTGTGCCATCAGCTCTAATGGAGTTGCTTCTGCCTTACTGTGATGCCAGTGAAATCTAAACCCAGCCCTCTAATAGGACCCGTGCACAAATGGCCCGTGGCTGTGAAAAGCTGTCACCCGAGTGGGACAAAAGGCTGAGTCTTGCTACTGGGGTGAAATTCCAGCACTGCTTTTGGGGAAGGTGAGCTGCTTTACACCGGCTGACAAACTGGCTCAAAGTAAAGCTGGGCATAAGAACTGGTTCGCCTACGACTCTCCTCAGGCTCCATCATGCTGGTTCCTGTCCGTGTGTGAGCAGAACCGTAACCGACGTGAGCAAGGCCAGTGTGAAGAAGCTGACGCCGCAGCTGAAGTGCGAGGCAGCGCTAAATGTTGTTCACCTCGCGTTAAGGGCACCTCAGGAAGACAGAAAAATATACATATTCTTCTCTCCCTGTCTTAGCATTACCTCTGAGCTGCATTTCTGTGGAAATGTGCCTGTCTGGGGCCTCAGACATCAATTTTCTCTTATTTTCTAACCCATTTAGCTCTTTCTTTCACAGGCAGATCTTGTTTAGAATCAATAGCTCCCCCCTATCAGCCCCATTTAGCGTGTATTCATTTATTGGATTTTAAAAATGAAGAGAAAGAAAACTGAAAAGAGAAAATACAGGGTTTTCATTGGAAGTCTAGTATTTGAAATACAGACCCTTTCTTTTGCCTTTTAGTACTATTGTGTTACAAAACACAGTTGAAACCCATTTATGCTACAGCTTGGCTTATAAAATCCGTAAGCAGACTCCAAAGATCTCTTTTAACACCCTCCAAACCTGAGACCTCGAATGCTGCCTGGACCCCTTTAGTCAGTCCTCTCCCCTCCTCAATGCATGTTCCACGAATTTGCAGCAAGTCTTAAAGTTTTTTCACATCTGGCCTCTACCAAGCTATGACATGAAACGAGTATGTGCAGACATCTGGCAGTGACCTGTTCCATCATTCTGGTGTTCCTCTGCAGAAGCGTGGTCACCTCCTGTCCTGAAGGTAGCTTGGGTGGCCCCTGCAGGGCTGGCCTGTTAGCTTTAGTCAGGAATTGAAAACCACCCTGTCTTCCAGAGGGCCTGCTTATGATTTGGATGTGTGGAGAAAAGGAAAGTTTGGAAAGAGCTGTGCCCAGAGTCCTGTCCTTACCGGTCAGCCTGTTCCTTCCCAGAACTGCTGTGGTGCACACTGCAAGAAACAGGAGCATAAAACTCCTGCACCTTCCAGGGAACTTGACCAAGTGAAACACTTCGTAAATCGGTAAGAAAAGCTGTATTTCTTTATCAATAATCCCCCCCGCCCCAGGAAATGGGCAGAGGAGTACCACTGATGAGGTGAAACGGGCACGTTTTCACACTGCTTGCTCGTGAGAAATCCCGCACGTAACAAGTTTGCAGTTGTCGGATGATGTTACTCTTCTTTGTAATTTAAAGAAAAGATCAAACTAGTCTTTTCTTAATGTACATCAGCATGGATGCTTCCCCTCTCTTCAGGGTCTCATAAAACAACCAGCTTGACACAGGTTCCGTGTTCCTTTCTTCCTTGTGGCATTATTTTTTTGCCTTATTCAGGATTGTTTGTGCTTTCCTCTTCCTCAGCACTGCAGTGAGGAAAATGTGCTGATTTTTCTGTCTGTTCAACTGGCAAGGTGTTTGAGGGAGTCGTGTCGGGATGGGATACGTAAAAGAGTGATTTAAGTAGGATGTATTTAGCCTCTCCATATGAGTGGAATGACCCTTGCATGGAAGTCATTCCTTGTATCTGCAACATATGTATATTCCATTGCATGCACATGTGTACACGGGATATGTATACTGCAAACCAGAGCTTTTCTGAGCTAACCCCAGCTCACAGAAAAATGCTTCCTCAGACAAAAAGGGTAACCAGGAAACTGGTCTCTGCAGGAAACCAAACCTAAGCAGCACATGTAGCCACATAGCCTGATTTTGGTACTGTTATTCCTGAGTTGCCCAAATGTAGTAAGAACAACGGCAGGTCAGCGTATCCTCTCACTCTGGCAATGCTGACGGGCACCAGGCTGGAGATGGGATGAAGTTGGTTTTGAGAGTGTCGAGCAACATGGGAAAGGTTGTCTGCAGAGGGTAAGGTAACCTCCATCACATGCGACTCCTTTAAAAGCCCCAAGTGTCACGGAAGAGGGTTGAAGAAGAAATCCTTTTAGCAATGGGCTGTCTTGAATCTCTGGGGGAAATGTCTGTGTGGTTCTCATGAATGATCCCAAGAAGAACCTAATAAGTGTGAATACTTAAAGAAGCCCCTAGCACTTAGGTGCAATGCGGTGTCTTCTCCAGGAACCAGGCCAAGACTTCTATTGTAGTATCAATTATTGAAATGGGCCAGCCCAGCTCTGTTAGCAGCCTTCCTCCTCTTGGCCAGGAGGGTACTTTCAGAGTCCAGGGAAAAGAGATGCTTCGGCACCTGCTGTTTGGCAGAGACCTCAAACACATTGAGCCCCAGGGGCAAAAGACTTTCTGCTGAGAAGCGTGCAGCCCGTGTGCTGGGCAGGCTTTTGGTGATGTTGGAGGGTCCCTGTGTGTCAGGATGTAAAAAGCAGATTGAGTTTGGGACTTTCTTTTTCTTTTTTTTGTTTTTATTTTTGAGCCAGACCTTGTGATCTCAGATAGAAAAGCATGGACATAAAAATAAGTGAATTGTAAGCTACACTGAGCTTGCAAAATAGGTTCAGCGTGGTGACAACAAGCTATCCCTTCGATCCATGTTGGTAAAGGGACCATGTGCTGGAAACACACGCGTGCAAGGCAGCTTCAGCCCGGGTGGCTCAAGAGCTGATAGACCCTTAGCAGCCTAGGGTTCAGTGCAAGGTGCACAAAGTAAATCTGAGAGGCTTTATACATCTGCAGGATTCATCTTTGCAGCTTCTGCTTCCCTGCTTTCAGTACTCAGGCAAACCCCATTAAAGATACCTTGTATTTTTTTTCTCCAACACCTCCCACATCCGTTGTAACAGGTTTTTTGTAGAGACCGTGCTTCCAATGGTGATGACTGTGAAGTAAATACAATCACCTTTCCACCCCCCCCCTTCTGTCTAACATATGCCTATCTGTTGTTTAACTCTGAGTTTATCAGAGCAGAGTTTCATCTCCTTAAATATCTGGAAAGCATCTGGCGAATAATAGATGGAAGTGTGTACAAACAGTTAAAAGCTTCACCTGTTTTATGCTGCTTTTCCTGTAGTGCTTTCGACTCAGGATGAGAATTAAAACTAAAAAACATAAAACTCCCTAAAGCTTGTATGATTTCCAAGCTCCAGTACAGTGGCCTTCAACTCATGGCTCTCAAACCTCCTGTTGTCTGTAGAGCCCTGAGAGAGCTGAGGCTGACCAGGAATGCTGAGTTGCATCTTCCTTGCATCACGTATTGTGCTTCGGTGCTGCTGCTCACGGCCTCCGTAAGTTAAGGGTCAGTGCCCGTACGTGAAGTCCGAGTCTGTATTTAGGTGGAGGCTTGCACTGACATTAGGTATAAACCATTCTTGTTGCTGTCTTTTCCTGTACTTTGTTCATAATCTGACTGAATTCTGCTTTCTTTCTGCCTGAGATTTAGAAGGCAGGCACCCCCAATACGTTGACCCCAAACAAGTCATGTTCTGTGCCTCAACATGGGTAAGGGCTGCCAAATCTGCCCTTCTGGTTCCAGGTGCCTTACACAGCTCACGTGGAAGTTTAACAGCACAAGTACAAAATCTGCATCCTTTAATTGCAGTGCAATAATGGTAATATGAATTCTATTTTACTGTTTACCTGGAAAATACACTAATGTGAAGCAAAGAGGTGTGAAAAATATTGTAAGGATGGCCATACTGAAGTTTCTCCCAAAATAGAGTCTGCATAGACTAGTAATAAGTTCACCTTTTTGTAAGCAGACGAAGCTGCTAAATGTGCGAAGGCTCTGCTCTTAAGCATTCCCATAAGAGTAAGCAGCCCTTCCTGGGGAGGCTGAAATAATGATCTATTTAGGCTTTTATTCAGAATTCAAAATTCACCTACATCTCTCTGCCTAGGCCATATCAAAATCCAGGCACCAGTGAAATCCTCTGGAGACCCAAATGAAGATCTGAAGACCTGAATCTGAAGCCAGCCAAGAGGCAAAGGGACTCGGGAGAAATCTAGGCAGCCTAAATGTGCTCTTTAGTGGCTATTCACATCTCATATGTTCTTTGGCCAACAACTCACATCCAAGAATGTAAAATCCTCCTCCACTCTTTCCCCTCTTTCTGTCCAGTCCTACAGCCCTTATGTGAACTTTGAGTAATTCCCATCAAAGTCAGCTGGTTTGCTGAGTGGAGTTCAAATCCCTCTTGGCTCTGGGTAGTGGAGCTTTAAGTCCTGGTAATAAAAAAGATTGGGGAATCTGCAGAGAATTAGCAAACCACAGGCCAACTCCATATCCTGCTCACTGCCTCATCAACCCTTTTCTGAAGAAAAGGAGCTCACTGTCCAGTCTTCTCGGGTCCAGCAGAGAGACCTTAAAGCCTGCTACCTTTCAGCTGAAGGTCTGTCTTGAGATGCTCTTCTCTGAAGCCTCAGAATAAATTAAAAAGGAACCCTGTTGTTCCAGTCCTGGCAGGGAGCTTAATGAGATACGTTCTCGAGATTGACAGTCGTTCTTGACAGCCTTCATAGCGTCCCTTTGATGCTCTCCTAACAATAGTTTCCAAGGTAGTAAATTATAACTGGACACAAAGCCTTCACTGGGAAATGAAGGTGCTATTTTGAGCTTACCAACTCTAAATGCAGAAAGAGGCAATTTTTAGCGATACGCTTACCAGGCTTAGCTTGAGCAATGATTTAGGCATCTAAGAAAGATAGTATTTAAGTGGTTTTATTGCGATAAATGGGATTAAAATTCACTTTTTATCAAAGCATCAAGATCCCTAAACATGCACTTAATCAAGAATATTAGACTGTAGCCTAAATTGTTCTTTTCCTGATTTCTTCACAGAGCTTTTTGCGTGAGCTCAGGATGTGCTGAGCAGAAGAGGGCAAGTGCCTCGGGAACACTGTGGCTGTTGGAGTTATTATCCTGTGCCCTGAGCTGCTTTTGAATGGTGGCTGGGCCTCCTCCCCCTGGAATCTAGGTGCTTTTTGAGTTTGAAATCACTGGATTTTTAACTGTGTTGATAAGGCAATACGTGGTGATGCAAGCGCGTTAGAACCGGAGCAGATGAGAAAGACCCACTCCTGCCCTTCGGGGCCTTGCCAGAGGGGTTTGAAACAAAGCGCCAGCGTTTCAGAGCTCTGTTATGGATGTGTCTGATCTGCACCGCTTGCTCTGACCGGCTGCAAGCGAGGGGAATTGATAGCAACATGAATCAGTGTCTGGATGCAATATCTGTGGCTTAAGATCAGCTCACGGAAGTACAGGCGTTTCGGAGAGATGTCGTGCCAAGGGATGAAACCAGGGAACTGCCAGCTCTAATGCAGCTTTCTCTTCTCCCTGCTAATTGTTTTAGATAATGAGGGAGACGGAAGCACTCATGATGCTTACGCCCAGAGGGTTGAATCCCAGCAGAGTTGACTCAGCTATTCATCCTTACAAAGCAGATAAGCTTGGTGGTGTGCGTAGTAGGAATGAGAAAAAAAAAAAAAAAAAAGAAAAGCTTTCCATTAGGAAAAAGGGCTCCATTTGAACAACGTTTATAAAAACTCCCTTTCTCGATTCCCTACCCCAAATGAAGGGGGGGAAGAGTATTGTTAGAAGAGATGCATGTATTTGGAATTAGTCTTTTAATAGCTTTGACCAAGCTAAAAAAGAATGGCAATGTTTTTAGGATAAAACCATCTGCACAACGAGGGGAAGCGGATCCGTATTGCCTGCCTTGCAGTCCCTGCCCCGCCAGGCTTAGCACGGAGCGAGCGATGCTCCGTGCCCCGTTGTTGGCTCGGTAATAGCTCCCACTTCAGCTTTTTAATTTCCTATAGTTGAAGGTGCTGTAGGGGATTATCTGGCATCTTTCACACATGCTGCTTTTATTTACTTTACTAAAATACTTATCTTCATGTAACAGACACTCAGTTTGTGGCCCTGTGACAACCGTGCTTTTGGTGATACACACAGTTACTCGTGTGGTGGGGCAGAGGAACGTGCTGTATCTTGTAGCTGAGTGCCAGGAGCGTGTCCTGCTACGTGACGTGCCTGTGTGATCCATCGTGGCCAAAATGAGGGGTTTTTTAGACTGTAGAGGAGCAAATCATTGATGAAATCTGTGCTATCGTGTGCAAGCGTGTGAGTAACCACCACCTGCACCATGAGATGTGATGGTGCAAGGGGAGCACTGGCAGCCTGATGCTTTGGATCCTTAATGTGCTCTCGCACCAGTGCCGAGCAATAATTTCAGTTTGTGAGCAAACCGGAGTAAGGAAGCATGGAACGAATATGGCTGGATTGAGAAGGTACAGCTTGGGGAAGGAAATTATGCTCGGCCATGCTGGCTTGCAGCTGCGTTATGCAAGACCCTCCCTGGTTTTCGGGAGGGTGGAGGCGTTGCTTTGTGCCGTCCTTGCCCACAGGTGGGGTTGGGGCTCGTCCTTGCCCACAGGTGGGGTTGGGGCTCGTGGCAGCTCTGTCGAGCCTGTGCCTTGGCAGCACCAGGACGGCCCCTGGATGCAAGGGAAGAAGGAGTTCTGTGTTTGCTCGGTTGTGTACCCCCTGCAGTGAAGCAGTCAGAGCCAGGAGCTTTTACTTCATACCTGGGGGGGGTTCTTTGGCATCTTTTCTGAAAGATTATTTTTTTTCCTCGATGGCTTTTACTTTGTATTTCAGACAACTCCATTACGGGAAACTAAGGGACTTCTCTAGCAACCATCTTTCTCAATGGGATGCTGTAGGTCAGAGGCAAAATCCTTTTCCCTATATGTTCTTCTTTACAAATATTCCATTCTGGTTATATTCCCTTTGCCCTTGAGTCCTGATGTCTCATGCATGTTTATTTTTTTCTACATTTCCTTTAGGGACTCGCAGGAATGTGTCTATTTTCAACAGGGAGAGGCGCCATTGTAACAAGTGTCATGTTTACCCTGTGACTCTTGTTTCTGAAAAAGGAAAAATTTCCAAGGAAAAGCGGGGAAGTCGTATGGGGAATCCACTTGATCTGTCCCTACAGTTTTCATTTTTCTTACTCTCTGGGGGGGGATTCCTACTCGAGTCAGAATTGTGGATGGACATAGCTATTTGTTATTCTTAGCTGCTTTTGAGAGAAGCCAAAACTGGTGGTTTCCATTAGTCATTTCCCACGTTGACCATAGAAAGGCCGTGGCAGGGCATGACGCTGGCCCTCAGCCTACTGCCAGTATCCAGGAACTGGGGTGAAGGACTCTCCCTACAGACTGTATATTAAAGGGAATTCCTTTTCGTGGGTGGAGATTCACATTTTCCCTCCGGGGCTGGGGAACCTCGTGTTCCTGTTCCCTCGTGCAGAGATTCAGCTATGCTAGGCAGCTTCCTCGAGATTTCCATGGCAGAGGCTCACGGAATGTGATGGGCTTCGCTCAGCCACGGCGCTGCAGTACGGTGCGGCTCGACGCTAGGGGTAGTGTTAGGTTTGGTGTACGGAGTAACAGCATCAGCTCGGGTAGAACAGACGCAGAGTAAGGCTAATCCAAAGTTTGTATCATTTCCTCTTTTGTTTTCTGTTCTGATTGTTTGAGGTTCACAAAGCTGTGGTTAGTTATTTCTCTGTTTTTCTTTCCTATTGCTTTACAGTTTTGCCAGCTGCCTTCGTTCTTGTGGCATTCCTGGTACGAGAGGCAGGACAGACCTTTCTAAAAAGGCAGCTTAAAGCTCTTTGTGAAAGTCTCGCAGTCCAAGCTGGCAGACAGAAATGGCATGAGGATTGGATGAATGTTCAAGTGTTTTACTTCTGTGAGCCTAATGATCAGTGCTGTGTCATTGAACCGTAAGCCGTATGGAACAGACAGCTGAGCAAAGACTTCATGCGTTCTCTGAAATGTTCAGCATTTTCTAAAGCAGTAATGCCATCGGTGATAATAAAGAGGTATATTAAGTTATGGAGACGGTCTCTTTGAAGCAGAGACTACACTAACTGGCACAGAGAACACTTGCCACCTGATCACTTGGTATGACAGAATCACAGAATGTCAGGGATTGGAAGGGACCTCAAAAAATCATCAAGTCCAACCCCCCTGCCAGAGCAGGAACGCCTCGATAATGCTACACAGGAACGTGTCCAGGTGGGTCTTGAATGTCTCCAGAGAAGGAGACTCCACAGTCTATGATCATTTGTTCTTGCTATTCCTATCTATGCGCTAAAGATTTGAGTGTATTTTTCTTACTTATTTGTTGCTGCTTGAACTTCTTTTTTTTTTTTTTTTTTTTGACCGGAAAGCGCCAGGGCCCTTCAGGATGGGTGACATTACTCCCAGCTTAGTGGAATACTTCTAACTCATCTTCTATTTCTTGACACCATCAAAGCTTGTTGGAGCCTCATAGGCAGAAATGCTTGAGCAGCACCACTCGGTGACTGTCGTGGGTTGACCCTGGCCAGCCGCCAGGTACCCACACAGCCGCTCACTCACTCCCCCCTTCACTACTGAACAGGGGGAGAAAATATCTCCAAAGGCTCAGGGTTTGAGATAAGGACAGGGAGATCACCCTCATTTACCGTCCCGGGCAAAACAGACTCAGTTTTGGGGAAATTAGGTACATTTATTAAAAGAACTAATCAGAGAGGAGTAGTGAGAACTGAGAAAGAGCAAACAAATCTTAAACAGAACACCTTCCCCCCATCCCTCCCTTCTTCCCGGGCCCAACATCAATCCCGGCTTCTCCACCTCCTCCCCCCGAGCGGCGCAGGGGGACAGGGAATGGGGGTTACGGTCAGTTCATCCGACGTTGGTTCCACCGCTTCTTCACTCTGGGGGAGGACTCTTCACTCTTCCCCAGGGCCACTGTGGGGTCCCTCTCACGGGAGACAAGCTTCACGCTCTCTTCTCCGCGTGAGTCGTCCCACGAAGGGCAATTCATCACAAACTGCCCGACGGGAGACACCTCATGAGGGGCAGCCCACCCCTCGTGAGTCTGAGGCGCAGTCCTTCGGGGGAAACTGCTCCAGCGTGAGCCACCCGCAGCGTCCCAAAAGTCCCACCAGCCAACCTGCTCCAGCGTGGGCATTCCTCTCTTCCACGGGCTACAGGTTCCGGCAGCGACTTGCTCTGATGCGGGCTTCCCACGGGCTACAGTCCCCTTTCAGGCATCCACCCACACGGCGTGGAGTCCTCGGTGGACATCTACGCGGTGATCCTCACGGTGGACTTCTGCACCTCGCCCATGGGCTGCAGGGGGACAACCCGCTTCACCATGGTCTTCACCACGGACCCAGGGGACTCCTTCTGCTCCGGCGCCTGGAGCTCATCCTCCCCCCCCCTCTCCTTCTTTACTGACCTTGGTGTCTGTACAAATTCTCACTCCTCCATCTCTGTGCCAGCTGTTATGGCGCAGTTCTTTTTCCCGTTCTTAAATATGTTTTTCACAGAGGCGTTCCTCTGCTATCACCTTACTGATAGGCTCAGCCTTGGCCAGCGGCGGGTCCCTCTTTGTAGCCGGCTGGCATTGGCTCTATCAATCTTGGGGAGCTTCTAGCAGCTTCTTACAGAAGCCACCCTGCAGCTCCCCACCCCCGCCGCCGAAATCTGGCCAGGCCAAACCAAAACAGTGACAAAGAACCGGTGTTCGAGTCATTTGTGTGTTAAAACAGGCCCTGGAGCAGCTCCAGATCCAGGCACGCCCATGCAGAGCAGACGTCATGGTTCTGTTGTACCAAGTGGGATATTTAAGATCTGGAGCATTTTTACGCTTTCCCTTTAGTTGCTTTAAATGCACGATGTTACAATGTAAGGGTGGATATCAAGCCCTTCTCTATACTGGAAGGCACCAGAGTAACCTGAAGGTAAAAGCCAGGAAGGGTGGCTTCTGCCGTGGTTTACAGATCCCTGCTATCAGCAGTATCCTAGCACTTGGCAAGGATTTTTTTTTTTCCCAACTAATGCTTTCCAAATTTGAAGAAGATCTAAAACAAAGTTCACCAAAAGAGCCCCATACTTTAAGAGATAATAATTTTAGTGCTTAAGAAAGGAAGAAAATTCAATGGCAAATTGCCATAAAGTCTCTGGAGTCCAACGTATGATTCCTTCTTTCCTTACCGTCTATCCAGGCCTTTCTTCCTATTTGTTTCATTCTTACGTGCTTTTTCTAATTCCTTTTAATGACATTATTTACCTGGAACCGTGGCTTGCTTAACAGCTCAGAGCCACAGAAACTGTCGGGTCTGCTATTTTCTGGCTTTTAGCTGAAGCAGAATGAAAACCGATACTATTGCAGATTGTGATTGAGGTGAAGGAACGAGGGGTGGATTGTGTGTAGATTGTTTAGTCTTGTTTGGTGCTGTGATGAATTTTGTTCTGATTTTGGTGTTGGGAGTCTTTGGTTTTTCTGTTTCAATGTTAATGTTGTGTGATGAATGTAAACTTTAATTGCAGAAGAGAGGGCACCATCGCAGAGCGAGTTCCTTCCAGCCTCCCCAGTTCCAAGTCACCTCCGTGGCGAGTGCAGCAGATGTGCCAGCTCCACTGGGCTGTGAATAAGGATATCATAGAATCCTAGAATGGCCTAGGCTGGAAGGGACCTTAGAGATCATTTAATCCAACCTCTCTGTCATGGGCAGGGACGCCACCTCTCGACTAGGTCAGGCAACACGTGAGAACCCAACGGGGATTGACCCCACGACCTTGGTGTTATCAGCACCACCCTCTAACCGAGTGAGCTAACCAGTCCAGGGGAAGAAAGTGGGACATCAGCCTTAGCTCAGTGAAAACACTTCAAATTTTCTGAAAGTGCAGACTAGAAGAAGTGATAAATATTTTACAATTTTAAAAAGACAGCATTGGTTCTGTTAATTTAAGTCATTTTTCATGTCGTTAATGTTTATCGCAGAAAGCAAAGACTTCTGGGGCTAATCTTCAGCTGCTTAAAATTAGTGTATTTCCATAGATGAATGAATCTGCTCTGACTTATTCCAGCTCAGCGTTTGACTTCCTACAAATAATGAAATTGTGAGGTAGGGATGTAAGGAAGGAATTAGCCAGGCTGCAGCTTGGCAGAAGTCACTGTGCTGTGTTCAAGAGTTCTGAACGCTCCAGACTGGAATTGGCCAAAACGCTCATTACAAACAGCATTAACAACTTCAGGCCTTTGTAGTTGTTAAGTAGTCGCAAATCAACCCCGCTTTGCTTTCAGAGCTCTCGTTGTTTTGCAATTACTCGGAGGCAACTCCGAGGGGTCGCGTTCAGGCTTCGGGCCCCGAATCTGTTTTCTATTCCCACCCCGGGGTGTGGTTGGGCGTCCAAGTGACGTGGGATCCGTTCTGCTCCCTGATTGGGCAGCCAGAGCATTTTAAACATGATGGTAATTAATAACACGCTGCCCCGTTACGCTAATGGGAGCTGCAGGTGTTTGATGTTGCTGAAACCTGGACTTCTACGGGACATTAAAATTTATTGCCCTTGTAGATCTGAGAGACTCCCGCCACGGACGAGCTCCCCGTTGCACTTGGCACTGGGCGAACGCCGAGGAGGTGCCCCCTGCTCCAAAGCTTTTACAGTCCGAGCAATTTTTAATCCCATTGTTAAAAATCACAATGCGTCGTGCCTTACGACTGTGTAACACAATGTTCGTGAAGCAGAAAAAAAAAATGCGCTGAGAGACAGAGCGCTCACTTGAAAATCCTACATCTGTTGGAAAGGCTTGACCTACTTTGCACAAATGACCTTCAGAGGTACCGTCACGGACACGGGTTTCGAAGGGGTAGGGCAGAAGGATTGCCGCCGTGGTTTGATCGTGTTCGGGGTGTGAGATCGCTTTGCGCGCAGGCAGTTTTACATTTGGGCTCTGCGCTTCCCGCCCTCGTGATGTCTGTTGGAGACGATTATCGGCAGTGAACCTTGATGTGTGAAGCGTCTTTTAAAGTTTGATGTTACATAAACTGTGATGCCTGCTCATGTGTTCCCTAAGTGCACGAAATTTGATTGTGTTTCCACAAGAGGATGCGATTTATTGCCACCTTTTTTATTTTTTTTCCCCTGGTTATCATTCACTTTGTTTTCTTTATGCTTAGGAGTCATCGTGACAAATAGTTTTGCCTTGTTTTTTGGGCTGAATAGACGTGGGGATTTCAAGTTTGCCAAAGGAAACATGCTGCTCAGTTGCCTTGGAGAAGCTACGTGTGTGAATCACATTCCCATCTATCTCTTCCCTGCAAGTCTGATATATCTAGTTACAGTTTACGCTGTGCTGCCCCTCAAGTGGTACAACCTCAATTTTCCCCTCCCTTAGACAGAAGCAAACAACCCCAAATAGAAAAGAAAAAGGTAATTTCAGAAAGATTTCTTCTCAGATTTTTTTTTTTTTTGATGAAAAGACAGACTTAAAGGAAAAACTCACTTGTGATGACTGCAGTTCTCTGTAGCGAAGAAAAAAGTATCCTATTTGTTTCGTTTCAAAAAGTTTTTTGGCCTTTGTATTTTTCACAGAGGCACAGATAATTTCTTTTTTACTCTAAGGTTTTGTAAAAAGCTCTGAACGTCCTCCAGAGCTGCGTGTTAGAGACCAGAAAGCTGAAGATTGAGACTCCTGAGAGTAATCTATAGTTGGGAAACTCAAAAGCATCCTTTAAGAAATATAGGTGCTCTACTTCATTTAATTAAATGCAGTACTTAGAATAAGTGAATCGGCTGTGTGAAATATCTTTTATCTGTCATGTTTTTGTAAAGAAATGAGACAATTTAAAGGTATGCTAATCTTTCCCATTATTCTGAAGCTAAGCTTTCAATAAGAAAAACTGCCTTTCAAATGCAAGTGTCATAGTTAACACCTCTTTATAAAAGATAAATGATAATGGAAGAGGAAAACAATTACCATAGTACTTTCAGCCGTGAGGAAAGCCCTTGTGGGTGAAGTAGAGGTTCTTAGTTGAAGATTGTAGCAGACAATGCATCATAAAACAAACAACCAAGAATGAGGAAAAGCTAAACCTGACAGAAAATTATTTCATTTTATTTTCTTTTCACTTAACTTGTTTTCCTGTGGCAGTCAAAACTGATGCTTCTGGTGGAATTAGCATGTTTGCCACCTCTATCTTTCGCTGTCGTAAACGTACTTTCACAAAGATTTAAGGACCGGCTGGAGCTGTGAATCACCCTGGGGAGGATCTTTTCTCTTTTCCTATTGACTCTAAGGCAGAGACACTTTCTCTGGTCCAGGCTGGTTCGATGCCTCTGTTGTGCCCCGCTGTGCAATCTTTGAGCTGAAATTTTCAAGAGACCCAGTGGGGATGCCACAGATTTGGCAAGAATTGACTGTAAAAATACGATGGACCCATTTGATGTTTCCAGCCTTTATGTGTTTCATTCTCTGTTACCTCAGAGCGCTCGGCCGGCAGCGACGAAGGTCGGTCGGAAGGCCCAGATCCAACAGAGCCTCTGGCATGTGATTGCATTTAAACAGTAAATAGCACTGCCGTCGAGTCATATGAGTTGGGAAGAAGGATGACACTGGTCAAAGCGATGAGTACCAGTCCCTTCTTTGGTTTCAGATGGTGAGTCGGCTCCGCAGTCCCTGCATGACCTTTGAAATCATTCAACCTTGCTGTGCATGTCTGTTAATCACTTATGTTCTTCTATATCTTCGTTTCTGGGGAATTAAGGAACAAGTATGTAGGGCTCTGTGAGCTTGATGTAATGAGACATTTCTAACTGCCATTTCAGTGTTTGCAGGCTTCCTCAACCCCTTCAGCTTTCTGGACTGATTAGTGATGTATGGAAGTTGGTCTTTGTCTTAAAATATGGCCATTTGGAAGGTGGAAGCGTATTTCCAGCTGACACTCGCTCAAAGGGAGAGGGAAGCGTGGTGTGTTGACCTGCATGTGGAGACCTGTCCTGGGGCCGTGTCGAGGACTGGAGTCATGGGCTGCCCCAGAGAGCAGCAAGATCAGCTGAGCTCGAGCCAGGCGTGCTCTCTGGAAAGCAGCAGGACCACGTTTGCTTGAATGTGTTCAGCTCCTCAGGTCTCTGGAAGATGGGACGGGTGGTTCCCAGCTGAGCAGTCTGTAGGATGCCCAGGAGGGATTCAAGCCCATGCAGGGCACTACCACTGGGTCTGTGCCCACCAACCTCAATCACTGCAAGGATCTGCCTCCCTCCTTAAGGTCCTGAGCAAATCCCACCTTTAGTTTGTGCAAATTAAGAGACACAACACAAAAAAGTAACAGATTATGCAGATATGTAAAACAGTTGTGATTTCCCCTGCGATCTTCTCAGTACAATTCGATGGAGTGACTAGAACGAAGGAATATTGCTCAGTGCTCTTAGGCATGTGAGATCTGACCAATAATACATTAGTAAGATAATACTTTCTTATCTCATACGTATGCTGGGAAGACTGATTAGTCTTTACCTGCAATGTGCTGGGAAACTGGGAAGTGCTATTTGCCACAAATGCTAAGTACCGCTCTTACTGAGGCATCGGTGACTCAGTTCCTTAGTTTTAAATAAATAAAAGCCTATGTCATTAACAACAACAAAATAAATGCACAAGGGCTTACTCAACAACAAATTCGTAGTTGACAAATTTGAATTGACAAAGCTCAAGTAATTAAAAGCATGAGCTGGAAAAGATCCTCAAACTTTGGACTAGGTCTGAGACCTGGAACTCTGCAGTGCTGAGGGCTTTTAGCTTTGCATCTCCACGTTTGTTTTTCCTCCCATTTCTTTCCAGCTAGGACTAATACCTTGGCTTTTATTTTAACACAGAGATGTCCCAAACTTTGTGACTATTAAGGGTGTCTAAGGATCCCAAAGCAATAAAAAGTATGTCCTCTTATGTATGGAACTTAAATTTTGGAGCAATGTTGCATTGCGCCCCTTTTCAGCGTCATTCACCTGGAGAGTGAATGGGATGGGCTCAGACAGTACGTGCTTTTCTTTTGTTTGTTTTGAAGCTTTAGTGAACACGAGTGTTTCTTAGGTGGGGAAGGCTGGTGAGGGTGTTCTATGAAGAACTTCTTTCCCTAGCTAGGTGGAGATTTGCAAAGAGAATAGTAGAGCTGATCCTGTGCTTGCTAGGAAACGTCCTGTCCTCTGAGATACGGAGCAGCTGGAAAGGGACACATCCCCACGGTCATTCTAAAACTGCACCTGGCAGGCACCGCTGCCTGCTCTCCGTTAGCTTCATGGAGTTTTGCACTTCTTTGCTCGTTTGCAGGCTTTGCTGCCATATCAAATGGTTAAGATCTAGTGGATTGTTTTTCTGGTTTAATTCCATGGGCGTGTTGGCAAACAGCAGATTCTACATGCTCTCTCTCATGACTTCTTCAAGTGAAGAGATAAGCTTAGCATCTTAATGTGGTATTGATCTGAGCCCTCTGGAATTTGAATTTGCTTGACTTTCTAAAGTTTGCATAGGTAGGATATCTGAACATCAGATGACTGTCAAGCTAGAGACTGGCCTGTTTGATCTGGCTAACTCATAATTAATTGAGTTGTTAATGTGAGTATTTGATAAGAACACCTGGGGGTGTTTGGCACAAAAGGTGCTGGAGATGTGGAGCTTGACAGATGGATGCTCTCCAAATTTAAATCAGGTAGGTCTTAAACAGTGATTTATAGCTGGAGAGAGTGGAATGTAAAGTGATGTGATATTTTCCAAGTGAAGCAGCCTGGTCTTTCTTAAGATCAGGATACAGGATGGAAACGATCTGAGCTGTCTATTAACAGCCTTCGTTTCAGCTGGAACAGGCCTTTCTATTGTGCTTTTTGTGCTGAGAGTCTCCCTAAGCACTTTGCCGTGACAAACCACATAATAGTTCAGTTTATGGAGGCAACAAATAGAGGAGTAATAATGTAGGTAATACCTCAGTACTGATTTAGGGGTACACTTTGACTTGCTAGCAAACCTCACACCCCGGGAAAATTGCCTGCAAGCCCACAAGAATTTCATCTCCCGTGATAGATAGGGAGAATATGAAGAGCTCTTATTCTTCCTGAGTTACATCTGCAGTCAGGCGCTGTGAAGGTTGTGGTAGCAGCTGCAGGGAGCTGTGTGGCAGCACCCTCACATGTGAACCAGGCGAGGTGGCAACACCTCTTCTCCGTAGCGTAACCAGTGGGACCGGAGAAGGAGAATCAGTTTTCACCTGAGGGTGTGTATCGTTGGTGAGATTACCCAGTGCAGGAGCTGGAGATGCATGGCATGGCGTTCTCTGCCAGTGAAGCACCTTTCCAACTCCAGATGCTTATTTAGTTACTGCTTGCTGCTTTTGGTGGTAACACCCAGCGCAGGAGTGGACCCAAACAGTGCTCTGTTCCCACAAAGCTGCTTCTTGCTTCAGAGTCTGGACTTGCCGTTGCTGATTCCTTGTCATCCTGGGCTGTTCTAGTCTAATTTGGCAAAAATCAGAGCTGACTCTGGCCCTTGAACCTGATCATGTACTTTACGAAAAGAAAGAACAACTGACAACCTCCACATAGCCTGTTTTACTTAGGTGGGTGGAGGGGAATATACAGCAAGAACGTATTATCTTCTTATTACATCATTCCCAAATATTTTTAACCTCAGTTGTACTAAGATTGTACCCAGAGCTGATTGAAACACCTGTTTTAACACATTCTTGGCTTGTTTTGCTCCTCAGACTGGAAAATTCCTCTGGGGAATGAATGCATTGCTTGAGGAGGAGGAGGGTGTAGGAAGCAGAGGTTGTGCAATGCACACTGAACACCACATTCCTTTCCTGCACGGTACGTTATATATATATATATATAAAACATGTTGTGAAAGCTTACTGCAGGGCAGCATTTAGGATAGAAGCCGTACTGTTTGCTTTCTGATCAAACCCATCAGGTGCCGAGCCACCAGGAACGTTCATTTACTCTCCAAATTTTCTCCTTTTGTGTCTGATGGCTGTTGAAGTGAAACCAGTGTCTGCCCATGCAGTTCTGGACTTTGTGCTGTCGCTGTTGGGAGAGGATCTGGACTAACCACTGTGCTGTTGTGAATCACACGTTAAAGCTGAGCTTCTCTGCCAGTCTCTTCTCAATTGCTTTTGTTCACTCTGTCTGTATCACCAAACCAAAGGCGTCACATTCCACTACAAAGAGTATTCGTATTTCGCAGGGGGTTCTGTTAAATGTACGCCCGGTCAGAGGCACTGCTGTATGCTGTGACATGAAAAGGAGTTTGGGTTTTTGTGCTGAGTTGTGTTGGTATTCAAGTCGTAGCAGTTTTAATTTCTGGTGCTAAATGACTGACTCCCTTTTCTTTTAGGAAAAATAGCACCTCAGTAGAAGATGAAATGTATCATAGGTTGGGAGGGTTTCTGGTCCAACCCTCCGGCTCACAGCACGGCGAAGCTTGAAGTTAGCTGGGATTACTCAGGGCTTTGTACAGTTGGGGCTCGGTTGTCTTTAAGGATGGAAACTCAGGGCAAATCTCTAACAGTACTTGCACTTAACTGTTATTTTTCCTCCTTTTCTAGCTGGAATTTTCTTACTGCAACCTGTGTTTTTCCTCTTGCTCTTTGTCTCTGCACCTCTATGAAGAGCTTGGCTCCATCTTCTCGTTGCCCTCCTGCTACGTGTTTGTTCTGAGACACCCCTTTAGCCTACAGGTAGGGCAAACTCAGCGTTTCCGGCTGCTCTTCATACCTTGTGGGCTCTTTTGTCATTCTCTGAGCTTGGTCCAGCTCAGCCTCATTTTACTGACCTTGTGTTTTCCCTCTATCTCTAGTTATGTCTGACTCTCAGTTCTTGGTTAATGTAACTAACTTAAGGGTCTCCTCTTCATTCATTTTGCTAAAATGAGTTTCAGCTCTACTCAGATTATTTGAAACTGGGCTGTTGCTTTATACAGATACTGGGAATGGAAATGGTGAAGAAAGTCAAGTATAGAGGAGAATATACTCGAAACTGTTTGTTCGTACAACTCAGTGCCCGCATCACAGGGAAGCAGGCATGAGGTTGCAGAAATACTCCGGGGTTTTGCACATATACATATACGCTGCTCTAGCTTCCTTGTCAAATTCTTATGCTCAATATCCAAAATATCTCTGAATCTAATCAGATCTAGTCTGTACAGCTGACAGTCTTATTTCCTCAGGCCTGAATGCGGTTGGTAGCCATGTATCCTTCTCGGTGACAATTGGGAAATAATTAAAATCTGGAAATCATTATCCAGGCAGGGATGGAAAAATATTTTCAATTTCCTAAGTTGCTGTGACAGTTTTCACATGAGTGCTTGCTTTCTTCTGAAACCCCTAGCTTTTCTCAGGGTTCATTGTTTCCCTTCAAAAAAACTTGTCTTCGCAAGAAGCACAGGCAGTGCTGGGGCGAGTGTATCGGTGATGCAGGAGGGCAGCTGCCTTCTGCCCTGAACGTGCATGTCTCTTCTTTCATCCTCTTTCTTCCTGTAATACCAACGCTGCAGACTCCTGAAGCCTTTTCTTATCGTTCCTCATCCATGTCCCACCTTTTGCACATGGTGGGTTTTTCCCTAAGCTGCTCTCAAGGGTTCAAGTCCAGAGCACTCTTGCTGATGCCGAGTTCAACAGCAGGTCAGGGACTTGTGTTGGGACATCATAGAATGGCCCAGGCTGGAAAGGACCTTATAGATCATCTAATCCAACGTCCCTGTCACGGGTGGGGGCGCCTCTCAACTAGATCAGGCTGCTCAAGGCTCTGTCCAACCTGGCCTTGAACACCTCCAGGGAAGGGGCAGCAGCAAATCTCTGGGTAATTTATTCCAAAGTCTTGCCACCCTTGGACTGAAGAATTTCTTCCTAAAATCTAATCTAAATCTATTCTCCTTCAACTTAAACCCATTCCCCTTGTCCTATCAGTGGACACTCTTGTAAAAAGTCCCCCCCCAGCCTTCCTGTAGGATCCCTTCAGGTATTGGAAGGCAGCTCTTAGGTCCCCCTGAAGTCTTCTCTTTTCAAGACGGAACAACCCCAGCTCCCGCAGCCTGTCCTCGCGGCAGAGGTGCTCCAGCCCCTGGATCATCTTTGTGGCCCCCTCTGAACGTGCTCCAATAGATCTATGTCCCTCTTATGCTGGGGACACCAGAACTGGACACAGTATTTGAGGTGGGGTCTCACAAGAGCAGAGAAAAGGGGGAGAATCCCCTCTCTTGCCCTGCTGGCTACGCTTCTCCTGATACATCCCAGGATGCGGTTGGCCTTCTAGGCTGCATGAGCATCTTGTCTATCAACACCCCCAAATCCTCCTCTTCAGGGCAGCGCCCTGATTTGTGAGGGAGCTCTGTGGCTGTCCCCGCGGCCCCGCGTGGTGTGTGTGTGGCTCCGAGCAGAGCCTGACCGGCCCCGTGGCGCAGGGGACCCACGCGTGGGGTGACCTGGCACGGGGACCTGTGTGCGGCATCGGCAGTTGCCGGGGTCTCTGCGTGGCAGCTCCGCCAGAAGGTGCCCAACTGGCAGGATCCCACTGCGGTCAGAGTACGGACCTGTGAGACTTCATTTAGGGACCTGAATCAAATTTCTATCTATATGACCTTTTCTTTTTTCTGGCTCTGCTTGTAAAGAGCAGTAGTAGGTGCTGTTATTTTTGGAAGTGGCTTCAGTTGTGCTGAGTTGCCTGTTAGGAGCTGAAATACAACTGTCCTTTATTTCAGCTGGAGGCATTTCCATATAAAAGCTTCTTTAACTTGTCACTGTATTGTAAATTTATTTTGGGGGTTTTAACGTTGAAGTCTGCCCAGCATGTAGTATTAGTGAGAGTGAAATTACATGAATGTGAAATGGAGGAGTTTAAATATTTAAAGGACACTAAATGAATTAGGTTTCATTCTCCCACTGAAAGAACTGTTCTCTGTGTTTCTCCCCAGCATTTTATGGCACACATACATTATAACTTCAGACCAAGGATCCATAATGCATTCAGGCACTATTTCTAGTTTCTTCTTTTTTTTGGCCTGCAGTGTCTCGCTTAGCTAAAAATCAATTTGTTATTACATGAATTCCTGCAGGACATAAAGCTATCTACGTAACCAGCCCAATTAATTAATATTTTTGCACTGTACTTTAATCAAACATAATAGCCAGGCAGTTAAATATGACCACTCATCAGTATTTTTCAGTGGAGCATATTCTTTGTGATTAAATTACTACTGTAATCTATCCATTCCACTACCTTCCCGTTGGAATGAAGTGTTCTCGGCAGGAGCAGAGAAAGACCGGGAGGTGAGAATACAGAGGAGATGGCGGAGAGGCTGCCGAAGTCTTTGCAAATGTGTAGTCCAACAGGTGACTGTGAACCTCTCAGTGGGCATTCTGGGTCCGTTCGACTGTTCATCTCGCTATAGAGGATCACCAGAGCTATGTCCTGGGGTCACTTTAAAGCTCTCTGAAACATGGTTTGCTCCTTGCAGGACTGATGGAGACCCCGGAGCCCTCCCCATTCTGTAGGTTACTCTCATTTACCCCAGTTTCCCGCACTGTTCGTAGGGGCATGATCCAGATGAAGGCTGTGGCAAAGCAAAACATCTAAGCCCTCAGGTTTTCCCGTTGTGCCTTGTCTCTTCTCACCCCTGAGACTGGGGCTTGGTTTACATGGGCATAAACCCACTGCTGCCGTGCAAGCAGAGAAATATGAAGAGTTCGTTGTACCGGGCTGGTTATTTTCCTGCCCCGGTGGAGCAGAGAGCCTCAGACATAGTAATATGTCCTATAAAAATAGTTCTTATACCTTTTATTGTGCATTCTCCTGCGAGATAAGACACTGAGTTGAAAAATACCGTCTATGGGAAGTATTGTCCCTTGTGTCTCAAGACGAGGAGAGAACAGGGCCAAGGGTTCTGCCTGGTTGGTGGATGCTGTCGGTCGCTTGAGACAGTGGCCAAGCTGAATATAGGAACAGGTTCCTGGAGATAATCAAAGCAGCAGTTTGCACTTCAGCTACAGCTCTTAATGACTGTCCCGAGCAACTCGAATGCTTTTTGAATGTGCTAAACCCGTAGGCACGTGGGTACCTGTGGCCAGTGAGAGAACTGCAGAAAGTCAGGGCTAGGGAAGATCTCCGTAGCCTGACAGTTCCCCAGCTATTTTGACTCAAGGACTATCGTGATTTCTTTAAAAAAATATACAGACTGTCTTGACCAGCTTTGTCACAGTTGTTTATTGTTTAAGCCAAGCAAATATTAGGCTAAACTACGAATGTTTATGTATTGCTGTTTGTTTGCGTGCAGATGTATGTGTACAAGAGGTTGTTACAACTGCTTTCACCTGCAGTCAGTGCCTCGGAGTGCTGGAAGCTAAGTCTGGATTTGAAGTATTTCTGTGTTTCATAGAATCATAGAATGGCCCAGGCTGGAAGGGACCTTAGAGATCATTTAATCCTTATTTTCTCTTTTCTTGTGTTCTCTATTGCTACCATTTTGGGAGTAGAGAAAGAAGGAAGAGGTGAATTGAGTTAAAAAAAAAAAAAAGTGGGGATGGGAGGAAGAAAGGTGAAGGAACCGATGCCCAGTCTAGTAACAGGAGAAAAATCCCAAAATCCAGTTCAGCCAAATCTGTGGAGTGTCCAACGTCTCAGCTTTCCTTTTGAAAGCAAAAAGCAGTTTTGACTTTTCAGGAAATGCGGAGCTGATGTATTAAAACTTTGAATGAAAACATTTCTGTTAAGTGTAACTGTTTGGCCAGAAGGACCCTCAACAGAAAAGCTCTCGAATGAAAGACTGACCCAACGGTGAAGGATTCACCTGCTGCTCTCCCGGCACCGCTGCCTGCACGGAGCTTCCCCCGCGCGGGCACTGGTCACGGGTTTGCTGCCTTCGCAGTCGAGATCGTTGCTGCTCTTCACGCCCTCCACACACACAGTCACAGCTCTTGCATTAATTAAAAGAGAGGCCTTTTTACTTTCTCCAGAAGTCCCATCCCTGTGCAGATGCAGCCTGAGGGATATTTCTTTTCCTCTCCCAGCAAAGATTGCATAAGGATTGCTAGCACGTGGATCCAGTGCGTGGTGTGCGGCAGCCAAATAATCATGGATTTAAGAGTCCCTCAGCACTCATTCACACGCCAGACCGTAACCGCTCTGATTTTCCCCTTTCAGCAGCTGCAATACCCAGGCACAATGGGGTGAGTTAAGGTTAAGGATGTCGTTTCAGCTTTAACTTGGAATGTCCTAGCTTTGATGGCCCCAAGCCAAATCCTTAACATTATTTTAATGTCGTTTTTCTTCTTCACTTTATGTTTGCATACATTTAAAAACAGAGCAGGGGTTACTTATGTCACAGCTGTGCATACTTTCGAAGGCCAGCGGATAAATACAGGCTTTATACTCCAAGAGGAAATTTTTTGTAGGACCCAAAATACAAGTTGGTTGAGAGTTTGGTTGGTGGACGCGATTGGCAGCTGGTGCCAAGAGCTGTCTCGCCGTTGATTCCGATGGAATCGGGTTGATTTATCTCTGTGGAGGATCTGGTCCTCGGTTCCTCTCTAAGCTCAGAACTTTTTTCTGGCTACTCGACATATATTTTTGTTTATATAGAATTATCTGTCTCTTCCCACCCATTTCCTACTTCCTGTCTTTCCAGATTTAGGCTTTAATTTTGCACAGACTGAATCTATTTATCTGATTCTTTTTCCTAAAGAAAAAAAAGTATTTATTTTTAAACCAAACAAGTGCTGCATGTTTTGCATTGGTACCCAAGTGACTCGGTTGAGATCCTGGCTGAGTGAAATTTTTCAGTTTGTTTACTGGAGTCTTCCCCAGCAACTTGACTAATTCTTCTTTTTCTGGTGAGGATTAATGATGTGCTAAAAGGTGTTTTAGTCTATTTCTCTGGTATCGAAGCATTGAGCCAATATCTATACTATGAACTGTCAAAGGACAAAAATGCTTTAGAGACATTTTCAAACAAATTTCTTAGCCAACTGGTAGAGAAAACTATTGTTTTGTTTTCTTTGGGATCTTTGTTGTTGATTTCTATGTAACAGAATGCTGATTTTTAGGATTAATGTCTTTTTTTTTTTCTTGGTTTTCTTATTTTTATCCTGGGTAGAAGTTTCAACTCTTTGTTCTCCTTACAATCAGAAAGTCTTTGAAAATCTGGAAGCCATTTTTTTTTTCTTCCAAAACAACCTGGGATTTTTGTGGAGGCGCCCAACAACTGCAACTTTAATTACATACATGTAGTTGCAATGGCAAAAAGGAATGACAGCGGTGCCAGCTGAGACCAGTGCATTGTGTACCTGGCAAAACTCCAAGAGACCAGCGGAAGGTTTTCCGCTGACCTTAATAAGCTTCAGGTCAAGCCTTAGACTTGTAAGATGAAATTTATTTCTTTGGCGTCTCTCTGTACACTGTGCTAAGCTTAGAGGCTCAGCGAGAGCCCGTGTCCCCGCTGTATTGCGAGTCGCTCTGGCTTCCCGCGGCTCCCTCCGGAGCGGGAGGAGGTTTGAGCGCGACGCTCGCTCGCAGAGCCAGTTCCACCCCGGGGCTCCTGCGTGTGGTTCCTCTCCTCCGGGGCCGGAGGGAGATGAAACATTCATGGCTCTTTGGCCCCCGAGCGCGGCTTGATGCAGAAGTGGTTTTATGCTTTGTGTTTTTTAGTGCAGTCACGCTATCCCTGCCATGCACGGGCTTTTCAGGTGAGCAGTAATGCTCAACCCAAAGGTATAATTGCGGCGCTTATGGTCAATGTAATACTGATTCGACTCTCCTGGCAGATGGATTTCAAAAGCGTTCTCCTTCGTGTCAGTGCCAGTAAGCAGTTGCTGCGTTCCTAGGGGAAGAAAATGTCGCATACTCAGTTCTTTAGAAATGTGTATTCTTATTAAAAATACATATTCTGTATTTCTGAAAGAAAGGGAGGAAGAGAGCATAAAGCAGCCAGAGGGAGAAATGTCCTGTTCTGAGGACCAGGAGGGTTTATTCCTTTTGGATGTTTTGTTCCCAAGGAATTCTCCCGGAGCCAAGCGCCGGAGCGGAGGCGGTGTGCAGACCTGCCTGCGTGCTGCCGGCCACGGCCGCCGCGGCGGCGAGCGCCTGACCCGGGAGTTTTCTGAGTACAGGGGGTATGCGAGGTAAAGCTTCAAGGGGCAGCTTCCTGCTTTGCTGGAAAGAGGCAGAAAGACATTTTGAATCTTGTCAAGTTGTATGCCTTTTTCTCTTTCTTTTTTTTTTTTTTTTTCCCCTTTTGCCTGAACTGCCGCATCTTGCCCAAATGTAAACGCCGGCCGAGGGGCTGCAGCCTCCCCAGGACCTCAGCCCGTGCTGGTTCAGCCTGTTCCATTCTCGAGGCCCTGGAGAGTGTTGTCAATTAAAACACTTACATTCCCCTTGCGAGCTGTGCCCCGTTTGGATGAGCGGTTTCCCTGTGGATGGGCGAGGGCGGCTGTGCTGGGCAGCCACGGGTGTGCAAGAGCAGTTGGGTCCTGCCACCCCATTTGGCCACTGCTCCCGGGTGTTTGGTGCCAACCAGCAGTCAGGGCGGAAGCTTTGTCTTCGTGCCCTTGAGTAACACGTGCCACTCGTTCAACTGTTTTCAGTGCTGGGCTGCGTGCTGGCATGTGAAACATTTTCAGGATACTGAACTGAGGCTGATGCTCGCTCTGGCAAGCAGGCTGCAACGTCATTGCTCTGTCAATGTATGCATTTGTCGGGTATGGGGCTCCTGCTCGCCAGCATGAGCCGGCAGGGCGCTCGTGCAGCCCAGAAGGCCAGCCGCATCCTGGGACGTATCAGAAGCGTAGCCAGCAGGGCAAGAGAGGTGATTCTCCCCCTTTACTCTGCTCTTGTGAGACCCCAAATACCTCAAACACTGTGTCCAGTTCTGGTGTCCCCACCATAAGATCTATTGGAGCGCATTCAGAGGAGGCCACAAAGATGATCCAGGGACTGGAGCACCTCTGCTATGAGGACAGGCTGCGGGAGCTGGGATTGTTCAGTCTTGAAAAGACAATACTTCAGGGGGACCTAAGAGCTGCCTTCCAATACCTGAAGGGATCCTACAGGAAGGCTGGGGAGGGACTTGGTACAAAAGTGTCGACTGATAGGACAAGGGGAAATGGGTTTAAGTTGAAGGAGCATAGATTTAGATTAGATCTTAGGAAGAAATTCTTTGTTACGAGGGTGGCAAGACTTTGGAATAAATTGCCCAGAGACGTTGCTGCTGCCCCCTCCCTGGAGGTGTTCAAGACCAGGTTGGACAGAACCTTGAGTAGCCTGATCTAGTTGAGAGGTGTCCCTGCCCGTGACAGGGAGGTTGAATTAGATGGTCTCTAAGGTCGCCTCCAAACTAGGCCATTCTATGGTTCTATGAACCAATAATTGCTGTTTTGTGTGACAGCCACAGCTCTCATTGTCCTAACCCACCAAATCTCCTCCGAGGTGCATGAGAGCCGGGCATGGGTTCTTGTCATTTCTGCACACGCATTCATGTTCCTGCCTGTCCTTGGGGGTTAATTCTTATCTCTCGTGCACCCGCGATACCTCAGTAGGTTTCAGCAGCGCTCACAGGTTGTGGGTGGATCTGTGCGTTGCATGTGCAACAAAAAGCAAGGAGGAGTCGGAACAGGCAAAAGCAAAATAATCCAAAATTGGCATCATGAAACCTTTACAGAGTTTTGTATTCTCATTTTGAGGAGTTGAAGTTGCGGTTCTTCCCAGTGAAGTATTCAACAGTGTCAACAATTTTCCACAACATAAAAAAAAATAAAATATGTGTTTGGAAAAGCATTTTCTTCTTACCAAAAAAATTATTTAAGCTGAAAAATAATTTCAGCCATCTCTCATATATACAAACTTAATTCTGCTATAACCTACAGTAAACCTGAGTGTACTGGGACCTAAAAGTTATTAATTTTTTCTACTCTCAGCTTATAGTGTATTGTTGAAAAATAACCAAATCTGTTACACAGGTACAGGCGATGAAGGCACAATACCTTTGTGCAACCCTGCAGCAGGGGTGTTTGCCCCTACCTTGCAGGATACAATTGGTTTTAGTGCCTTGTTATTTAGCCTAAATAAAAAATCCGGTGATGTGAGAATGCTGCTTTTGAATAGTGAGATCCAGTACCGAAATTTGTGTTGTCGCATCCTAATTTAGGAGGTGACTTTTGCTGTTACAACTGACTGGCTTTTTCCATGGCACATGGTCTGTGGGGGTGGGAAAGAGTGTGTTACAGACGTCGCCTGGTGATATTATTCCTTCTCTTAGGCAAATAGAAATTCATCCAAATTTACTGAATCCCACAGCAATTCTCTTTCTGAAACAGCCACGTTTGCGACGGACACAATTTTAGCTGTTAGTAGAGATTGAAACTGTGGCCAAAAGCTTGAAGTGATAACTGAAAGGAAAACTAAAAGCGTGAATTACTTGGCTTGAACTAATACCCCTTAGCAGAGAGGAGTGACGGAGCTGCGTTTGCTGGGGGATGAGCAGGTCTCACCCGGGCAGCTTATGGAGCAAAGGTGTTGGTGGTAGATGGCTGCAGAGGAATAAATCCTGTCCTCAGGTGAACTAAAAAGTACCATCCAGAATCGATCTCCAGTGCCGCTCTCTGACTTGAGGAAGCAGGACGGGGTCACGCCGTAGGTACTTCAGACAGCGTCATTTCAAATCCAAATTTTAGTTGCCGTTCTTGGAGGCTGTTGAACTATGTCATGAATTAAGGCCAAGTCTGGGAAAGAATAATAGAAATCTTTCTAAATATGATGAAGTAATATTATTCTCTTCAGCGATAGTAAATAGATAGTATACTTACTGTGGCAATACTGTTTTTTCTTTAATTTTTATTATTATTGTTTTGTAACGGTGCAGAGTACCAATCATATGCTAAGCTAGTCAAGTGAAGTCTTTTTCACAGAACAAAATCAGATTTATGGCTATTGAGGGAATATTTGACTTGACTGAATAAATAGCACCAGCAAATTTGTGGTCATTGTAGTCCTGATCAAAACCTCAACATTTTCCAAGAAGCGAGGCCGATGGTCTCACCCAGAGCTCCATCCGTTTGCATCAGCAACTGGAATGTATCAGAGTCAGAAGTTCAGTGGACAGAGAAATGACTCACTTCTTTTTTGACTAACAATAAAGTCATTCAGCTGAAGTGGAGACAAGTCATATCTGATATCATATTTTTATATACTTTTTGCTTATTATAATTTATTTTCTTGAGATTGATACTGAGCAGAGAAATATGATGCATTGTTCTGAAATTAAATTTGAATCTGTATCAAGGCAATTTAATCCCACTTGGAGTTGGTGGATAAAGGAGCAAGCATAACCTCCGATAATTCCCTTGCTCATAGTTGGCTTTTTCTCATGCACAACAATTTAAAACAAAATCACTTTCTCTAATGAGAGGCTATAAATTACTACTTTAATGAGACACATGAAGTTTGAAGATTTGAATTCCCACATTCCTCTTATCTGTAAGCCTGGGTTCCTCAAGGGATGGAGAAGGATCCATAGTGCTGAATTTCTGTGCTATAACATCGTCCAGTATTAAGATGATTATTACAATATCATTAAGTCCCAGATGGGAATCTGGAATTCAGCATGCTGAGTATTGTTTCCATCTAATGTAAGAGTCTTAAAATGCTTCGAATTGAAACAAAAATTGGGAGGGGAACTTGGATCTGCCCAAAACCAAAGAGCGATGTGGTGACATAGTTTCTCACAGTTCCTCCTACGCTTGTTCCTACAAGTGCACTGGTTTGTGTTTCAGTAACTTATTTTTCATATAGATATTGACATCTGCATTCTCCCTTGCAAAATGCTGTTTGGAAAGGATCCACAATGCCAAAACCAACCCTACGTTTTCCCTCGGGATGTGTTTAGCGTGTGGCTCTAGGTGCTGGCAGGTCTGGCACGTGGTCCCTGAGAGTGACAAATGCTTTGTGACCTTGTGTAAGGTTTGAGCAGGAGGAGTACTCTGGTGGGGAGCAATCTTTGGGTTCCATGTCATGGCTGTTAACTTCTGCCCTTGTGGGATCACTACGAGCTTCTCTTTTCCTGACCTCACCCCGCAGCACGCGCAGAAGATAGCTGGGGGAAGGTCTGTTTGCAGCATCGCTGCCGTGCTGGTACTGCTGCAGTCCTCGGGGGGTCACTGGCTCCTCAGGGGATGGCTCTCACCCGCACAACTGTCCAGGGGGCTTCTCCCTTCAGAGGCTTTCAGAAGTCAGCTCGGATGGGTCCCAGCCAGGGAAAACACGGAGTTTGTGGGTGGGGGCTGTGGGCTCGCACCAGTGAGGCACGACCGGCCTTTGAAGAGGTCGTTCATGGGGGATCTCTGAGGAGGAGCCATATAGCACTTGTGGCCGAAGAGGGTTGTGCATCTGTAAGGAACTGCTGTTTACTCACAATTATGTCTCTCTCTCTCCATTTCTATACTAAATGCGTAGAGCACAATGTATTGATCATGCAAATGCTGCCCTGGCTGGCCCAATGCATTCTTCACTGATGCTCTTCCATCATAAGTAATGCAATAAGAGCACAGAGTATGATTGCTTAGGTTATTCTTCTTTCTTGAAGAAAGGCAGCTTGTTTCATTTATTCTCCATAAACTGTCCAGTTGCTGATATGCTAGCACTACAATTTGAGGTATTAGCATATTTATAAACCGGCGTGTTTCTGGTTGTTGCTGGTGTTTTGCCTCTGCCAAGACCAGCCCAAGGCAGAGCAGTCTCAGCAGACTTTATGTATGTGTCTTCGTCTCTGAAGATGTGTTCTTTTTGATGTGGACTTTCATTTATTATGTATTTATACAGCACTTACCATCCTGAAAATCCTGATTGGATTGATTTCTAGCACTTGGGCAAAAGAAACCTTATGCAATAACAATCATTGTCCCTTGTTGCCTTTCAGACGCTGCAAAATTTAAGCAGACTACATTCTTAAAAGAGGGCTAATTAAGTAAAGTTGTTCTGCACAGAGAACCAGTGTTTCTCAAATGCTTTCAAAACCGTAAAACAATCTGCGAGTAGCCAACAAAAAAGTATGTTAACAATGGCCAAATCAAACAGTGATTCAGAATTCGAATTAAAGGTCATAAAAACCCTGTATGCATTAATCACCGAGCTCTGGTATGAATATTAATAGCAGCTGAGAGCCGTTGAGTAGATGTTTTAGCTTAATTTTAAGCGTTAATTAAACATGTATTAAAACTTAACCTCCATCCCAACACATCCTATGATTCTAAATACTTCATAGGTAAAAAGCTACAAGAAGGGCTGGGTGAAAGTGTGGGCTGTTGCTGCCTGTTAGTTTGAGTTAGATGTGTCACCAGTAGGAATCAGATTGGTGTGAAAATACAGTTTAGGAATCCGTATTTGCAGTATCTCAGAGCTATATATCCTGCAGTAAGGTCCTTGCAATACCAAGCTTGAAGATATTTGTGAGAAGGTTAAATTTCAGACTACAGTTATCTAAATGATTTCTGCACTAAGCTTATCTCTGGACATTTTCTCTCTGCCCTAACCCAGTTCTCAAGAAATTCTTTGTGGACAAGATCTGGTGCAGGAGATAAATGATGGCTATTCAGAATGGGTGGCTTAACGGCTAATTTGCTTCTCGCCTTTAAAATCTGCGAAATGTCCAAAGGAAATGCCAAAAATTGTGAGACAAACACGTCAAGCGTTTACATTTTGAATCTGCTGAAAAGACAATTTTAACTGGGTTTGCAGAGACTGAACATTTCTCCCTTTGCAGAGATCTAAGCCTAAGCTGCTCTTTACTTGGCACACGAGTGTTTCTACACATCGTAATGTCTTTCTACTTCTGTTCCTTGTTATTACAAATAATTCTGCTTGATCTTGATATTATGGTTTAATGTTGATATATCAGAAAGAAGGACAATAGCTAGGTAGGTGAACTTGGGGCATCAATGGAAGTGACCCATGAAGTTAAAGAAAATTAAACTCTGGAAACAGCTGTGACTGGTAGAAAATGCTGCTGAGGAGGCTGGGAGCCCTGCAGCACTTCACAATGCATCTCTGAATTCCTAGACCTTTACAGATATCCACGTATCTGTACTTGTAATCCCTAACAAAATGGGGTTCCAGTTTTGAATTGAGGCTCTGGTTACTTGCCTAGTAAAAGCAATGGATATATTAATGTTAAGTGGGAAGGAATGGTACGTGTCAGCAGGCAGGCAGCAAATGCCCTTTTCTAGTAATTGCACTTATTGAGGATAATGGTCAGGGGAAATTACCTAATATTCTTCCTTTTTCCCCCTCCCAGAATTCCTGTGCTATTCATTGACACGTTGTAGGTTTTTTCAGTAGTGTTTCCTAATGAGCTGTGAGACTGCAAAAGGTGCAGGTGAGGTTTAGTTGACCTTCTTGGCCCGAATTCACACTAGTTGGAGACGTCGTAGAGGTCAGTCCTCTGTTTCCTTTCAGGAACTGCTCAATAACAGTTTTACTAATTTACATGTGAAAAAATGAATTAGTGTTTCAGATAAAACCATCTGGTCCTGCAAATGCATTGGATGCCTGGTTTTGGACGGTCTGTGATTCCGGGGCTCAAGGGCTTGCTTTAGGAAGCGAGGGATTTGTACATGAGGGATTCCTTACCCAAAAGACCTTATGCATCTTGAAATTTTCAGCTCAAACACCTGCTGGCACACGTATACAGGCAGGAGAAAGTGTGTGTTGTTCTGCCATGCTTGCATGTGAGCCCAAACCACGGCCAGCGCGGGGCTTGGGTGGGAGACGTTTGCAGAATGAGCTGTGGGCCGAGTGGTGGGAGCAGGAGTTTCTGCGTGGCAAGAGAGTCTTCCTTCACGGTTTGATGCTCTGTTGCCAGCGCCTGGCACTGCTGCTCAGCGGAGGTCCGGTGGTAGGAGTTCATTTGGAAACCTGTAAAATCAAAATTTTACCTCTGGGTTGCAAAAAGGTCTTTACAAATATCATAGATTTAGTCGCAGTGTACTGGCTGAATTGCAGAAGGCATAAACTTTATTTGTACCGCGGCTCCTCTGTGCGATTCCAGCGGGTGTGAGCACTTGCCGTTTGGCCGTACCTGCGGAGCTGCTGTGCTTGCCCTTTGTGGCAACTACATGTCGATGGCAGACTAAGTGCTAAACGTGTTCCGTTGGGATCCTTCCCGATAAAAATGATATGCAGATTTATTCTTTACATTACATTTATTTATATCCCAGCTGACGTGGTAGTAGAGGAGAAGTGGATCCTCAGGAAATGTAAATTAGCGAATGCCCATTGCTCTCTGCCAAGAATCTGTCCAGGATGTCTTCGGTCACACAAGTTGTAATCGGACAGAGGAATATCTCTGTCTTCCAAGGTCTTGTCAAGCACTTGGTTCTTCACTTAAACCATCTTCTGAGTCTGGAAGAGGTTTTCTTTGCCGGCCTGAGAGACAGATACCTTTTAAAATTGCTCATCCTTCCCTGCCTACCCTTGCCTGTTGTTCCTATCCCCTGCGCTACGGGAGCGAGCTGTTCTGCCCGGCACAGAGCGTGTCCTGAGACATCCTCGTGTGAGGAGACAGACAGCCTGGCAGCATCCTACAGCCGAGCTGGTTGTCATCCTCACAAGGCAGAAATAGGAGAAATTGGCATTGTCAGGGGAAGTGCTTGGCTGTTTCGAACTTCCCCGCGTGTCTGGTGCAGCTCTCCACTCCTGCAGGGGAGCTTGCGAAACGTGCAGTCCCCTAAAATCCTTTTACGAGTGCTTTATTGATAAGCTACTGGTTTACACTATTGGAATGACTTGATGCAAATAAAAATCTGCAAGAACGAAAGGTCATGTGGGCTGCAAAACCGAGCGTCTGAAACTTTTGAAGAACCCTCTCTTTGCGTAAGAGGCAGAACTGGTTTGGAAGAATTTCAGTAAAAATATTAATATCTTCATGAACAGGAATAATCTGGATTATTCCAAATTTCTCGTAGGGAAGGCTCAGTTTTTTATAGATATTCTTTTATCCAGCAACAAAGAATTCTAAATTATATAATAGCTGAAATTAAGCTAAATTTAGAGAAAGGAACACCAAGTAAAAGTGATCTAAGGCAGAACAGAATAACCTTAAAAGTTTAAAAGGGGAGCATTCCACTATCCAGCCTGGTTTGTTTTCTTCCTTTTGCTCATTAGCTCTGTACATTCTGTAATTTCTACTTTTTTGGTCTGGTTTGGACACAGGGATGGGAGGGAGGGAGAATCTTCAAAATGCTGAAAACCTTTTCAGACCAGAGCAAGAGAGAAATGACTCTGGGTCACCCGGAGGAGGCCAACGCAGCGTTCCTGCTGCCCCAGGTACTCCACAAAGTCTGCTCTACCTCGACTTCACTACGAAGGGAATTAACGTCCCTCTTACCTTGGACGCTGGTTCATGGGCTGTATTTCTCATGACTGTTGTTTTATTTGCATTTTAGCTAGGTGTACTACCATAACAATTAGTTCTTCAGGCTTTCTGTGGAAGTTCCTTCATTCTGAGGTCAGAAAAGCTTCGCTCTGCTGAGAAGTTTCTGAGGAGAAGGAAGCCAGCAAAGCAGGGAGCTTGTTAGCAGAGCCCGTCTATGCTTTGGATTGATTTTGTTTTCTCTAATGGCTTGATCATAACAGTTGCACTTTAATTTTTGCACAGGGTTGTGCACATTTCAGGCAATGTAAATATATACATTGGCATGCTTATTAGCTCTGCTGTTTAAGTTACGGATATTTGATAGTGTATAATAAAACCAAGCGGTCCTGTATACCATTTGTCATGCTGAGCTTGGACTCATCTCTTTGTACTCCCACTCCACCCTTTCCAACTTCATTATATTCCAAATGCTCCTCCTTGCTTGGAACAAAATCAATCCTCGTTTTGCTTTGGGTGGAAGAGGAGAAATGTGTGCTGGGATTTTTCAGTGCACAGAGCTGCGTGCAGACTTAATACTCGCTTAAACGATAAGCGTGGGGCTTCCCTGGGGGTTGGGGGGAACGTTGTAAGACAGCTGAGGTCATGGTCACAGCCTCAGCCCCCATGTATTAAACTGCAGAAAGAAGGGGAAATATGAGAGGGCCCTTTCCACTTATCGGGAAGGAATACTACTGTGACTGCTGCTTCCCTGAGCTGCCATGTGCTGCAGGCAGAATAGTAAGGCCCTGCAGCTCTGAGAAGTGATTTTTTGTTTAATCTTCCCTCCATTTCAAAACACTGTTTTCCCCCGCTAGCCCAGTCTGTGTGTCCCTTGCCGAGGGACTGGCTTGTGGCACTGGCTAAAAGCATCGGGTCTGGGTTGGAGCGGTGCTAGAGGACGTATTTTTCAAACTGAAGGATGAAAGTCTCTAGTTGAGGTTTAGGGGATGGTATTTATACACCCAGAGAGGTTAAAAAATGTGGGTTTCTAATTCTGCTGGGAGTCAGGTGCTGATTTACCCGTATAACTGGCTCTAGGCGAGGTGCCGGTGGTGAGGCAGAGGCGGGAGAAGTCCCAGTGTAAATGTCAGAGTGACACAGTCCCCAGTCTGTGGCCTGCCTTGCAGGAGACTCCGCTCCACAGCTTATACCAACCGAAAGGAATAAATGCTCTAGAGACTTCTCCCTGCCTTGGTACTCCCGGTGTGGGCGGGTTATTGGGGTGTACGTTGTTCTCAGGGGTGTCCTTGGCCCTCGCCTCCCTTCTCTTCCCACAATGACCCAAGGCTCAGGCAAACCCTCAGAGCTTTCCTCTGAAACTCTTGAAATTATCCAGCGTTGCCAAAAGAAAGGATTTGCTGACAGTCAGAATCCTATTGGCAAACCTAGGTGGATTTATGATCTTGGGTGGAAACCAATTTGAACTATAATTTTACATGAATCTGATCCCTCTCCTGAGCCAGGCAAAACTTCATGATTCTGGCTGATTTTTCACACTCGGCTTTGGAGCACTTTTGTTCAAATTTGAACCGAAGATAAAACTCTGGGCCGGTGATTCTGTACAAGCCAAAACTTCAAGCCTGTGTAAATAGATACGACACTGTTCCCTGCTTCTTGGTGTCTCTAGCTGTAGGTTGAATAGCTTGATGCCTCCTGTTTGGTTGCCTTTTCCCCAAAGGGGCACATCAGGAGTTACATACGTGCTCCAGAATATAAACCGGAAAAACGTGTTTAAACACATGCCAGCATTTCATGTTATTATGACAATTGCTGTAATTATTAAAGGTATTACAATAGTGCCTCCCCTACTCTTTGCACCTTTCACTCCCCACACAGATGCAGTAATGAGTGGCAGGTTTGATACTCCGGGGTCAGTTTCTGCTTCTGCTCCAGACACTCGGTGTGAACATGGAAAATTACTTGAGGTTCCCCTACGTGAAGGCAGGAATAGGAGTTAAGCGGGTGCAGGCAAGTCCCCTGCAGATTTTCTGCACGCTGCAGCCACCGTCTGTAATAATAGGTTGGGAAATCAGCTCCAAAACAACAGGCATTGTTTGTGTGCTGAGTAACTCTAGTGATCAATTAGGATCTGGGAAAAAAACATGTTGTGTCCAGATGAGTGTAAAACCAGAGCCTCCCCTGCCAAAAACTCCGACTGATACCTTTGGAAATGGTGGAAAATTTAGTTAACTTTTTCCCCCATATTTGATTTAACTTGTGAGAGTATTTTTTGTATTTTTTTTTTTTATTCAAACTAATGAGGAATATTATAGAAATAATGCACTATCAAGTGAATGCTGGCTGGTTGCACCTCTCGGTGTGTGTGTCACAACAGGAGTGTGACAGGGCTGTAGGAGTGTGACAGGCGGTGGGAGCTGAGGTCTGGGAGCTGCACCGCCTGCACTTGTGTCGGGCAAAGATGGGCTTAGCCGGGGCGTGCTGTGAAGGTGTGTCGGGACCCATGGGAGCAACTGGTTTTTCTGCCATCCCATCAGGGTGTGCGCCGTGAAGGCGTGAGTTAAGTGGAGTTGGGTTAGAGAACGTGTGAAGGACAAAGGGTGTGTATGGATGTGTGAGAATGTATGAAGGACACGTGCCCTTACGAGTGGGGGAGACTTGTGGTCTGAGGTGCTGGGAACCAAGAATCTGTGATGGTTGTTGGTGTGAGGAGAGCCCAGTGATGCCCTGTAGCCTTCTGGGCACCGATGGGACCAGACTCTGGTGCACCTGGCTGGGGCCAGAAGACCTGCAGGTCAGCTCGGTAGACACGCGTGCCTACAAGCCACTTGACTCGCATCTCTTTATCCCCTGTACGAGGGAACAGCTCTCGACATTTCTTCCCTCTCGGTAACACCCGTGGGCACTGGGGCTTTGTCCCTGACTCGCTCCCACAGCGGTTGTCTTCTGCCTGAGTTCTACCTGTGACAGCCCTTTCCTCAGCTGTGCTGGTGGCTTCAGAGCCGCTCAAGGTCAGTGACCACACAAGGACAGCAGCGGCGTTGTTTGTTGTCTGAGGAAAGCGCTTCAGTTGCTAAATGGATTTGAGTCGAGTTTGTTTTTTATCATCCTGAAATAACCGCTGCTCAAACAATTGTAATTCTTCTGATGTCTTTCTGGAAAACATTTGGCTTGTTTGGCAGTGCAGTGTTGTGTAAATAAATATGTACCAAGCATCAAAGTCAAGGAGGGGAGGGTGAGTTCTCAAATAATTATGTAAATAAATCCACATAGTGTGCTCTGATATTGGCTACCACTTGCATTTATATTAATCAGTACGGACATTACTGACAAGTGAATCTATTCTGCTTCATTCTTCTGAAGGTTTCAAAATTAATGCTTCATTTTGCTCCTTGTTTCGCTGTAAGGGATGCAGGGGGACGCCAAGGCTGGCTCGTCTCAGCATCCCCTTCAGGTGTCTCTGGGAGGCTGAGACCAATCAAACTTTGAATAAATAAGGGTACTTGGCGTGAGACAGTTTACAAGCTTGATCCAGCACTTAAAAAACCACATTGGGAAGAAATAAATACACTCATTTGCTGGAATGGCATTTATTTGTTGGTCTCGTGTTGACCTGTTTGGGGAGGCTAAAGGACGTCCAGTGACTATGGAGAGCAAAGACTTTTGTATATATCCCCAGATGAACTTTTTCGATGCTCCAGTGACAACGCCTGTAACGCAGCCAACTGGAGTGGCTCTCCATTTTTCCTTATCCAAAGAACTCATTTGTTTTGTCCAGGATTTGGCACCCGCGCTTAATCACAGAGTAAGTGAGAAAAAGCAGTTGCTCTGCTTCTGTGATATTTTCCCCCTGAACTATTAAGCCATTGAGGTATGTCGTAAGGAGATAAGAAATCTTCCAGGTTGATGGTGACACAGGCTGCCTGAATTGTCAGGTTGGGTCCTCACTCAGGGTTCCACCAAACCCAGGCTGGTAACTGGCTCCCCCTGTCCCTAAGGAAAAAGAGGACACGAGCTCACGTAGCAGGAGGTGAAGATGGTCAGGAGTGAAGTGTGAGGGTGCGCTTTTGGAAAGCAGGGAAATAATGCAAATAGCAGTTGGAAGTGATGTTTTGTGTTTGTGGAGTTTGAGTTACGGGGCAATCACCCACCTAGTCAAAGTCGTAAGGGTAGGAGCAAGGAGTACGAGGTGGAGGAAGAAAAGACTGTTACCATCTTCTCACTCAGAGTTCTGGAACTTAACTCATGACTAGGGCACAAAATCACAGTAAATGAGAAAGAGCTCAGGATCTTCCTGCTCTTTAATTGTAAAAGAGATGACGTGCTGCTTTCTTGGAGGGGCAGATTGCCTCCACACCAGAAGGGGTGAATGCCTGGGTGACTGCGGAGAAAGAAGGTTGGTGGGGCAGAGAGGGCTGCTTTGGGACCACGGAAGTCTCCGACTTGTTAGCTAGAATTTACCCAGCTTTTCGGTTTTGGGTTTTTTTTTCCACTTTGCAGCCTTATGGCAGGTTCCAGGTATCATGTGTGATTGCTGATTACATTACAGCTAGTGAGATTATTTGTGGTAGAGTAGGGCAATAACAAGCTTTCAACTAGAGCAGTAGTGCAGATACTCATGTTTCAGTTTTTAATTGATGCAGAATAGTTTGAGAAAGACTGATCATTATTTTCAATTCTTGGTCTGAGAATATCATACGGATTCGTGTTATCCGTGCTCTTGGCTTTTTTCAGTGCTGTAGATGGGGATCTGTATTTCCATTGTATCCTGAAGGTGAGCAACTGCTCACTGAATGCGTTGTTAAAATTCACTGCACCTCCGATTGGTACGATGCTCAGCAAGAGGAGCACTGGTAAATTGATTAATTAGATCAATTACTTAAGGTTTCCCCCCTCCTTCCCTCTGTGCTTGCACAGTTTGCTTCAAATACCATCATTCCAAACGGCACTGTCTGAGTTAGAGGTATAAATGATTACTTCTCTGGCTAGGTATCTCCTCTAGCCAAAGCAGTACACGCCGTCTGTTTGATGCTATCTCTTCAGTGTGCGCTGCCTGACAAATGCCTTTGGCAAATGCTGTATTTGCACAGTACAATATGTTGGTAAGCTGAAGTGCTGGGTGTTCACAGAATCTCCTCTTACTGCCGCTTAACACTATTTTTGTCCTCCTCCTTGCTGCATTTTACTAAGTATGTATTATGCGTAAATGGATAGGTTTATTGATAGGTTGATTATGGTGCCTTTCAGACTGTAAAGAAAAAATGGGTGTTTTTTACATGGTGAAATATGACAGCAAAACTTGGAAAAAAACAGCTTTCAGGAAAGGAAGGTAACTGGAACAGACTTGAAGAACTGGGAGAAAAGATCTCCTGAGAAGGGTGAGCTAAGAGAAAAGTGACTTAAGGAAAGCTGGCAGACCCTTAGGGAGTCTTAAGGCCACAAGTTCAAGCTCTCCCATTCAGAAAGTATAGTAGGGGACTAAATTGGTTTAATCATGAGCTCATCGTTGACCTCAAATTCAAGAAAGAAAAATGCAATAAGAAGAAACTAGGTCAGGCTCCCAGAATGAGAACAGAAGTGTAGCAGGAACATAGACAAAATCGGAAGGCCAAAGAACTAAATAAAGATATAACATTCAAGAGCCATTGGCAGTGACTAGATACCATTCTGTATCACTGTTACAAGAGACTGTTCTGCTGTACAAAAGGGAAGGAAAGCTATCAACATATCAACACTGGAGATAATTGTTTAATGTCTTTTCTTCATGTGAAATTCAACACTAATTAGATGATTTCTGTAATTAGGACTAGGTCCCAACCTACATATGTGAAAATGGACTAGGGCCAACCTGGATAATTTAGGGGTTTTCGAATTGTTTGGAGTTATGAATTTAATTTTAGAATACTTTAAAAAGATGATATTTCAGTCCTGTAAGTGGAGTTGCAAATGGGAGAATTGGAAGCCTGTGAAAAGACTAGCACAGCGAATATTCTTAAAAAAGAAGACAGAGGGGGAGTTGGGGACCTAGAGATCCACCAACCTAACACGAACAAGTAATCCAACAGTGTTTTTTAAACACCGACAAGAGGACAAGGATAAGAATAGCATGCCAAAAATCTCATCAAAGCATCTCACTTCCTTGTGCAGCGTGGCAGTGGGTCTTGCGGACAGAGCAGCAGCAGCAGATGAATGTTTTCAGATGTCAGCCCGGTCTTTGGCACCGTCTCAGTGACGTCCTAAGTAAGTTACAGAAACATTGTCTTAATCCACCTAAGGTCTTAATTACTTTCAAGAGGGCTATTGTCTCTTTAGTGATTGGAGAGGGGATCTAGAGGGCTTACCCTAGGCTTTACCTCCTGGACTTCCTACTTAAAGGCCTCAGTAAGTGCATAAATTAAGGTCGGATAAATCTAGGACCAGTGGTCAGTGCTGTCAGCTGAAAGAAGTCCATGGGGTCTGTGGAGTTTGCAGCTGAAGCGTGAGTGGGGATTTCTTCATCCTCAGTCCCATAAGTAACGAGCAGGGAACCCGCTCACTATGTGATTTGACTTTGCCTTGCTGAGAGTGGATGAAGAAAGACACCGTGGTAGAGTTGATGTGTTAACATAAGTTAATGCAACTAGTCTGTACAAGCTTTTTCCCGGGTGCAAATGGCTCCACAGGATGCAAGGAGTAGGGAAAGAAGCCACTGTTGGATTAGGGATGTGGGGTTGCATCGAGGTGGGAGCTCCTCCATCTACCTTCTGCAAATGCCCTGACTTGCACTGTTGCTAATTTAGCCTTGTACTACCTCTCATGCCCCAGCAACCCAGAGCAATAGCCTGGTTATTCAGTCTTAAAATCAGGCCTAATTGCAAACCAGGCCCAGTGGCCAAAGGACAAGAGTATTATAAATGCCAAATATTTGTGAGAAGCCAGCTTGTCCCAGGGAGGGACAGCTGCTCCTAATTTGCTTGAGAGAATCATATTTTAAAGCTTAAAAATACAATAATTTTTGTGCATAGCAGGGCAGCTACTCCCTACCCAGAAGGGTTTAGTATTTGTGTGCCTTGGCCTGCCAGCTGTGAGATGGGAAGAATACTTGTCTGCTCAAAAGGCGACGTTGAGACATGCTAAATTATTTCAAAATATATCTTTGAGGTCTTCAGAAGAAAACTGCTGAATTGCACAAAGTTTTTAGATATTGGACTCTGCGACAGGTTAAGTGTCCAACTTGAATTAAGCCAAGTCTTCCAGTCCAGAGGGACCTCAGAGCATCTCCCAGCGTAACACAAGAAGGTAAAGACTGTGGATGTTTCACTCAGTCTTGGATTGGAAAAGCCGCTGGAGAAGGCACATAGATGTTCCAAAAGAATGAGCCTGTCTTGAGGGAGAAGAGAGGAAGGTAGAGCCCAACACCCAGGAAGGTTGGGAAGGACTGGAGCTGGGGCTTTTTGTAGCATGCAGCTAAAAGCTGGAATTGCTTCTTTTACGGATGCGATTTCCTCTCTCGGTACCGGTCTTTGTCAGCTGGGTGATTCTGCCTGGGACAAGTCTTGTGCCTGAAGAAGTCATTGTCACTGCCTGGCTTGTAAATCCCTGGTGGGCAGGAGCCCTGCCGTTTCAAGAAATGACTGATGGGCACGTTGGAAAGCAGTGTCTGCACGTGCCCAGGGTGTTCAGACGGTCACTGCGCGCTCACGGGAAATGTCAGAGCTGTGGGTTGGGAATGTCGTTTATGCCTTGGCTGCGCAGCTCTTCAGCTGCTGCTGCTTCGGTCTTGTGTGAAATGGCTACAGGGAACAAGGGACAAGGGATCTGAAGAAAATTTGCATCCCTCTCCCAAGGAGACCATCTACCCACCTGCCTCCTGATAGTACAAAAGGGGAGGATGCAATGAAATGAGCCTACGCTGTACCCGTATAATAACCTTCTTGTCCATACGCTGCTGTGAATTTGGATCGTTGAAACCCGTACAGATCAGACAGCAACTTCAAGTAAACGCAGGCATCCACAGATGACTTTTGCCCACCTGCATCAGTTGTTTCTCTTACAGATGTGGTACTTCCATCTCTGGTCAATGTGACCTAGAATTTCGTTTTGAACGTTGAAGTGTATCTTTTAACTGTTCACATTGTTTACAGCCACAAGGTGGCATTGCAGATTAAAGGGAAACCATCTCCTGTTCAGCGATGAGGGAGGTGGGAGGCTTGAAAAAAACTGTGCAGCCACCCTGAAATTCTTTCTATGTCTTGAAGCTGCAAGGAAGATGTGTCCTTTCGAATCATGGGCCTCCAGTTTTGATAGAAGTGAGCATGATGTTGGCTATATTATGTCCATGAGGAGCTTGAAGTGATTCAGCATCTGTGAATATGCTGGAGCTGCTCAGAGCTGCTGGACTTTGCTCTCCTGCGGCCTGCGGGATGTGATGTAGTTTCTAGAGCTGTGAGACAGGTGATGATGTCACCTCGTAAGCTCTTTTGTTTCAGTTTGTGTACTCAGATCTTGAAGAAAACTCATTTCTTATCCCTCCTACTCCTACCCCCTAGTTGTATTTCCCTTGGTTTCTGTGCAGATTCAAATCTGACTAAAATTTGGGGTCTGCAAAATGATGGTGAGCTGTAGCAAGAGAAGCTAAGCCCTCAAAGAAAGGTTTAGAACGAAAGTCTTAAGGGCTATTTATTTGTTTACTTATAAAGAGGAAGGTGTATTGAGTATGCTGTAGCTGGAATTTCCAGGCTTTACCATGATCCCAGCCTCAATCTTTTAGATTAAGGGTAAGAAGACTTGGGTCGAGATGTCTGAAGGTGTTTGTTTCTCTGCTGAGTCCAGATGAAATGAGAAGGCATTGAGGAGCTCTGAGTGGGATTCACTCCGAAGCCTATTTTGCACCCCGAAAACGATACCACATTTCTTACTCTGGAAATACTGACCCCTTAAGATCGCAACGTCCTTCACCATTTTATTTCGGTGACCGTTTTTCTGACGAGTCCTTCTCGTGCTCGAGTACAAGCTGTGATGCGACGAAGGGGCCTGATTTTTGCTCAGTCCTCGCTACGCTGCCGTGATGGACCTGCTGTGTTGCTGATGGCTCCTTTCTAGTCTGAGCTATTCTTATCAGTGCTTGTTGCCTTTGTCTGTGTGTATTTTCCATGTAAACCAGGAAAAGCAGCTCTGCTGAGAGATGGATCTTCCCAGCAGTGGAAACAAGTGCTAAATGGAGTGGGGGAGCACCAGGCCAGCAAAGGAAAATCTTATCTGTTTTGGAAAGAAAGTGTAAATAGTTTTTATTTTTACCTCTGCTTTGGAGAAGGAATGAAAGTTAAAAAAAGAAGGCGAGCTGTTGCTGAAAAACTAGTAAAAGTGTTTGTTATGAGTTTCGCAGATAAATGGAAGATAATTGACAGTGTGTTTCACCAGGCAAGAGAAATACCTTAGTCTGACTCTTTTCGGAGGAAAGCAGTGAAAATTTTTTGTCAACATTAATGTGCACATGACAGCAGAGAAAAACATCATGTGGTTTTGCTTGGACATTTTTCACCTTGTTGAGAAAGCCAAGGCGTATAAATACTTACAGATCCAGAGCTATAGATGTGTTTACGCACAGGTACATAGGTATACGAGATTCTTGATATACTGGACATGTCTGATTCCTTTTGTGACCAGCTTTTTTTAGACTATTCTGAAAAATGTTCCTCGTGTCTTCAGCCGTGTTTGCTTTGCCAATTGTCCATAAATTTCTCCTAGTTTTCCCTGTGTGTCTGCCTTGAGGTTACTGCGCTGAGTGAGGAGGCTCTGGCACAGACCAGTTGTCCCCGGGCTGTGAAACTGGTTTCCTTCGTGGTCCAAGTGACCACGGTGAGCTGGCCACAAAATTGTGCCAAAATGCCATCGATCTCGGTGGCATGGGAGACACTGATCCTGCTCCAGTTCCTCGTTCTGTTACAGACCTCGCACCTAACCTTGGCCAAAATATGAATCTTTTCTCAGCGGGGCGGTGCTGCTCAGCAAGTTCAGGCTGGACAGTTTATGTTCCTGCTCGAGCAGACGCTGTCTCTTGCTGTGTGTAAAGCATGGCCAGACTTGGACTGGGAGGCCTAGTGGAATATAAACATCAAGTATTTATTAAATATTGTGAATATTCTGCCCCTGACATGTAAATAAGTAGTTGGCATGGGATTTATGAGATGATTGACCGTGGTAGAAATATATAAGGCTAATGAGAACATCTGATAAGGTTAGGATAATTTAAAAGGGGTATATGCGTCCTTCTTGGGTGCTGTGTACCTCTGGGTGTAAGCCAGCTCCTAAATGACAGGGGTTAGGATGGGGCTGGCAAGAAACCTCCTCTTACCAAGGTTATTTCATAACTGCCTACTGCAGAGTTTCGTATTTGCCACTGGAGCAGCTGGTGCTGGCTCAACTCATCTGTCAGGCAGGGTGCTGAAAGAGATGTATTACTGGACTGACCCGAATAGTGAATCTGATGTTCTTGGCATTTTTTTTAGTCTCCCGACCTGAAGGGAGAAGCAAGCCTTTTGAAAAAAGAAAAGTTATACATAAAAAATTCTGTGCGGTGCACATTTCCGGATGAATGTTCAGGCCAGCATTACTTAATGCTGAAATCAAAGCTTTGGGGATTCGTGGGCATTTCCAAGGCTGCTGTGATACCACAACCCCTGTGTATAACCTCGTGCTTAACACAGGGCTTTTATTCACCTTGAAATTCTCTTTTGCTCTTCAATCAGCTCTGCTCCTGAAGGAGAGCGGGGGAAGGAGTAATGTGATTTAGCAGGATCTCTGGAGATGAGCAGATGCAAGTCCAGCTCTCCTGGAATAGGGACCTTTGTTAAACCGTGATGGCTCCTGTTTATATTCCAGAGGAGCTGGTCAAAGAAAATTGGGGACGGTATGAAAGTTTTCTGGTGAACAGATGATGTTTAAACTACTGTCTGTGTGTAGCTGTTCAGTAGCATGCATGGCAGCAGAGAAACGAAATTTGCTGCATGGTGGAAAACACTGTGTCTCTAGTCTAGTAAAGAGGGATCTCTCGTGCCTGTTGCTGCTGACAAGCACCTTGGACCAGGCTCAGCTTTGCTGAATTCCCACTGAATGTACTGTTTATTAATGGGAAAGTTGTACTGGAGGGGCTTGCTGAGCGACACATGGTCTAGCTTGGTGACACAGACCTTCAGACACGTATTCTGCTACAGAATGAAATCACAAACTAGGGGGTTGTGTGTTTGTTTCTGTGTTTGTTTTCCTTCTGTCTCTTCCTTCCTCTTCCAAAAAGGCACTTTGCTATTTTCCCCCACTCCCCAACACAATAAAACTGTCTGGTGGTTGTCGGGGTATTCATGCAGCACTGGCAAGTACTTGAGTTCAGGTGCTTTCTGTAGAACAGACAGGTCGTCAGCCTGCACAGATTTGAGCACTGCAGTCACTCAGCTACCGCAGCACAGTTTGAATTAGGGGGCAGGAAGAAACATCTCTCTGCTTCTGCTGAAACTCATGCACCTCTGAAAAATACCTTTGTTTTTGACAAAGTGTTTTCTTTAAAATATTTCTAGTGTGTGTGGCTGAGTTCAAATGCTAAGGTCTTCACCTGGAATGGCATTGAGTTTGAAAGATTTAATTTGGCCTTCTCATCTATACCCTGCTGACAATGCTGCAAAGATCTGAGGTGGCTGCCAACACCTGAGCGCATTTTCAAAGCACAAACAGGGGCTTTAGTCTTAGTTAAGTTGCACGAAAACCATTCTTATTTGGAGAGTCCTTCTGAAGAGGAAATTTGTTTGTCTTTCTGTTGTGCATCTGCACTTCAAGCTTTTACATGGGCACAGTTTTTTTGTGTGTGACACACTGACCTCAAAAGCTCTTGGAGAATTTTCGAGAGCCTCGGGCTGCCTCCATGGAGGGGTGTGGGTGTTCTTACTCAGGTCTGTCCTGGTTACCCTCTGAACACTTCCCACTGATCCACCATCCCTGCCAGGGGGTATGAAAACACAGACGAGCCTTACTTGCACAGCAGAAAGCCCACAGGTGTTTTGAAAGTGAGTGCTGAGAAGTGAGTCAATTGGAAGAAGTTTATGCTATTGTTACTTTTATTGTAGATGTAGAGGAATATACTCTCATCAGCTGTCATGTCAGGAATTTCTGTTCTCAGTAGATTCAGGTTAAAGGCAGAGCCCTTGAGTTCAAAAAGTCTCAGTGGTCCTGCTGATGCCCTTGAGAAGAAAGTTTCATTTCCATGGTTTGAAATGACACTGAGAGACGTGGGCATCTGTGCCCGAGGGATGCTGGGCTCCTCTTGGCGTTGCAGAGGTGTCTCTGCTCGACGCTCACTTGAGCTGCTGTCACCGAGTTCATGCCCAGTCGCTTTGGAGAGCGGCACGCGTTGTTCTGGACACTCATCTCTCATCCTTTCTGTGCCAGGCTCGGTTGGCTAGAGAGGCTGTATCCCCAGAGCAGATTCACGCGTGTGCGTGTAGTCTGGCTGGGAGAACAGGGGGAGAGGGGCTGAGGAGCACGCGTGAGCTGTCCTCTTTGCGTTCAGTTCAGGAACCCGAGGTTAAGGGGTGTGGATAGGAGTTACTCTGAGGTTAATACTTATGTTTTATGGGAAAACTTTAGGGAGAAAAAAGTTTTCATCTGTTTTGGGCAAAAAAAGAACAAATTTGAAGAAAATAATTATTCCCTTTTTAAATCTCCCTCTGCCTCCCCTCGGTGCATTTAAATATTGGAATGAAACGGAAACAGATTTGAAGGCTCCTGACTGGTCCTTAAAAAGCCAACCAGGAGCTGCCAGCAAAGAAATCTTAGGGTGATCACTGAGCTGAAGGCCAAAAGCAGCTACTCGTGAGCTCAGAAAGGATGTTCTGTACCGAGGCGTGGGCCCAGCTGTGGAGCAGGATGAAATCTGTCCTTTGATTTTTACCTTGATTTTCACCTTATCATTTAAGAATTACAATTAGAAAACATGATAACTGTTCTCATGTGCTTGACTGAAGAATTGCATTAGTTTAATAACCCAACTTTGTTTTGTATTTTATACTCCACTCCTTCAGAGTGCCTTTCTGTGGAGACTTAGGGCTTCCTTCCTCCTCCTTCCCCTCACTCTTATCATTGATGTATTGTCCATGGCTTGTCTGGGATAGGCAGACTCATGTTGTTCTTTGCAGTCTCATAGCCCAGGAGGAGAATTTTTTTGTGAGGCAGTCACTACCGCAGACCTTGAAGCCTCCAAATAACCCCAGTTACGTTGTGTTCTCATGACTGCCCAGGCCACAAGACACCCAGAGACACCCCTGAGTTGATGACTGCCTGGTAAGTGCCTGTTAGTAGGTAACTGAGTTCACCCTCTGCCCATAGGAATATAGAATTGTTCATACCTATGACTAGCTCTTGTGGTTGAGCGGGGCTCCTGGAGTGGCCAGTGCATCAGAAGATGGTTTCCTCTTCTCTCTGTCCCCTCCCACTGACCTTCCCCAACATGTCCTTGACTAAATATGTAGTGCTGCACACGAAAGGAAGGAATTTAGAAGTGTGTGAAGTACTTGCAATTAAATGTCACGCATGCCACATGTGGTTTTGTTGCTCCAAATTCAGCTCAAATAAATGGAAAGGATTACAAAATGAGGGAACAACTTGGGTCAACCTGGAGTGTTAAACAAAATATGTTTTCCTTCGGTAGCACCTAGGAGTATGTGATGCATTTTACCAAATGGAGACGACTGTGGGGAATCCAAGTCAGGGGCTCGGGCGAGGTGTAATTGTCACAGGGCTAAAAGTTGGGCAGTGTTGCTTCGTGAGCCTTACTCATTCTAGTGCCTGAAATAGTTGCTGCTTGCTTTGGCTTGCGCTGCTGCGGAGAAGGGAATGTTTTCCATGCCCGCTGTGGCAGGATAAGAAGGAGCGAAGGCAGGAGTCGGAAGTGAGGTGCCGGCTCAGGCTCACTAATAGGGGATGAGGCGAAGGAGGGATGGGAGCTGCTCATCTTGAGCCTGCAGGGAGCCAAAGCTTAGGGGGCTCTCAGGTCTTCAAGACTTTTTTCCCTTGCTGCACCATGCAGGAAAGGAGACGTCTCCATAGGTGAGGTTCTATTCCCTGCAGTTCCTAGGGAGATGAGTACAGTTTCTCACTGAACACACTTGGACCTCTGACCCTCCTGTGATCAATTTAATCTCCTGATTAGGAAACTTTCCATTGTTTTAACTGAGCTCTGCCCCAGTAGAACTGCTCCCCTCCCTTTTGTGGGCCAAAAGACTACAACCAACCTCATGCAGCCCTGTTGTCTTCTGCGTGCCGAGCTCTGAAAGGTTTGCTAGCGTTCGTTGATGGAGGAAGGACGTGTGCCTTTTCCTGAAAAGCTACGGGGAATTATTTGCTCTCTGTATCAGCGATGCCATCGCCTTTCCCAGTCAACTGCTGCCAGCTGTGGAAGTCACGTTCCCTCCTGCCAGCCGCTCATTGTGCTTTTGCAGTAGGAAGAGGGGGGATGGAGGAAGGGGGGGATCTTAATTGAAAAAATAGGCCTAGGGCTTCAGGGACATAACAAAGTCAGTGGGAGTGTGTGAACAGCAATTTATTTTGTCAGTTCAAGTTACTGTCACTCTGACATGTGAAAATTGCAGATGCCAGTTTCTCAATGTGTCACCGTGACACACAGCATCCCAAATAAATAAATAATGAAACTCTGGGCTTGGTCTGCAGAGCTCTGGAAAGCCCGACAAAATGAGATATTTAAAAATTGGCAGATAAATTGAGAGAGTTTTCTTTGACATAAGGGGCATGATCTTAGCTCAGCCTTTCACAAGGTATCTCCATACCTTTCACTGCTTCAACAGAGTGTTCCTATCGTCCCTGTAGTCTTCATATAGTTTATAGCCTTCGTAGCCTCTTTGGGCTTTGAAAATGGAGCTGTTTTCATGAAGAGTGAAGCAAACCTTTTTCCTTGAAGCTGTAAAGGATTGGAAAGGAGTGTGACTGAAGTGGTGATCTAGGACTGAGTAGACCTGCAAAACACTCATTAAGGGTAGGATCCAATTAGGAAATTAACTGTTACCCTGACTGCTTATGAGCCTTTTAAATGTTCCATTTCTAGATTCTGTAAAATGAGAATAATGGTGATAGTTACATATCCTGTTTTTTCTGACTTCTGATATTCTAATATATATTATATATTATATATATATATATATATAAAATATATATAATATATATATTATATATTCTAATATAATTTGTCTCAGCCTTTATTGTGGTATCTAGACATTCTAGCAATAATCTCGTTTTGTGCAAATCAAGTAGTTCCAGTACTAGTTATACCAGTGAACGTTTGTTCATTGGGCTTACAGAAGCAGACAAATAGCCATTAAAGATCAGGTGGCAAAGTCAGGAAAATGAAGAGTTTGTTTCAAGTTCAGTCAGAAATTCTTCTGCAGAAACCCTCGGCAGGAGCTTGAATGGCAGCAAAGACATTCCTTGCCCTTAAAAGAGAGTCCTTAATAACGTGGCAAAGTTATGGAAGATTTTATTTCCCGTTTCCCCAGTTAATCTGGGTTAAGAGTCAAGAGAATGGTCAAACAGAATGTGTGACTTCTGAGGAGATTCTGAATAACTAGATTCATTTTATCTGAGAAGAATGAGCGAGGATATGATAAGTCTTCAAATACATAAAAGACCTGTGCATGCAAGAAGCAGCATGTTATCTTTGGAGAAGAAGAATAAGAAGAGAAACTGTAAATTTAAATTGCAAGGAGTTCTGTGTCCAGAAGCTCAAGAAGGTATCAACAAAGCTGGTGAGGATGGATGTGGTCCTAGCAGGCTGGGGATGGAAGAGACTTCAGGAGACCGTTTAGCCAACACTTGCTCTAAACCAAGGAAAACGAAAACTAAACTTATCCAAAAGATAAGTGCAAATATTTTTGCACAATATTTTGTGAAGCTGAAAGTCAGTGCAGACAGGAAGGTTTGTCAGGTTTCGTGACTTTGGAAGAGCTGTTGAGATGACACTTTTTACCAGCAGGTAGGTAGTGTCCAAGGGTGTTTCAGTAGTGTAAGAGGACCCTTCCGGTTGTAGAAGGGCACATCACCTTTGGCTGTACTGCCATCCCTCCTCCTGTGAACTTAAAAATAGGGGGTGGATTCTCAGAAACTCAAAGTTAAACTGGCCTTCTCGTGCAGCCAGGGCCAAAAGTAATTTTGGTCACACAAGGCTGAAGATGGAGACGTGAAATGAGCCCGAGAGGGATCAGCTCCTGATGACAGATGAGCGACGCGGTCTGCGCGCTTTCCAGGACGTGGTTAAATCTGAGCTTCTGCTTTTCCATGGAAAAGCATCCATTGACTTTGCATCAGTGCTCCAAGGGGAAGTGCTGCACTGCCTTTCTCACACTTTCCAGAGGACCTTGTCTGCTTCCTTGGGAGCTAGGGAAAGAAACTGTATGAATTAGGCTGCAAATCAATCTTGGTACTTTTGCTGGATGTTCTTCATCCACAACTGCCCTGGTCTGAGTACATCCTTAGATGGACAGGCTTTGAGAGAGCTGATGCAGTTACTTGAGAGACCACTTCACATGATGTTAGGTCTGTACTTGTCTATACTCTTAAAACATGCGTCATTGTACACTGTAATTACAAGGAGAGCTAACTGGCAAGGAAGGATGATTGCATCATTAAGACACTGGAACAGGAATAGCTAATCCTGCTGTTAACTCCTCATGTAACCCTGGCTGTGACACTGGAAATGAATTTTCTCATCTGAAAGGAAAAAAAAAATCCTATCTTATTCACCTTATTTTCTTGTATGGTATGATGTTGCTGTGTCTACACAGTATTTTGAAGGGATAGACACATGAAGTTGTGTCTGTGGCGTGAGGGTGAGGATCAAATTCAAACTGGAAATTGAACTAAAACTATAGGTGTCCTGCAATAAGAATAGTAATGTAAACAGTAGCATTTATAATAACATTTACAAAGAGTTTGGAAGATTGATAGTAAAAAGGAAAGTCTGTATGACATAATAGAACCTGGTTAATTCCTTGTGTCAATTTGCAACCCTGACATCTCTCCCCAAGTATTCTGGCAAGCTCGTTGCACTTTCAAGAAAAGATTTAACAGCCAAGTTACAGCATTGACATCTCATGTTGCTTTTAGTTTATTATTATTGCAAAATGCGCTACTGAACACTTACTGGTGCATCGTGAAATAAAATGCTGTGGTATTATAAATAAATTTTTCTTCTAAGATGAATGAATGTGATTTAGAATCTTTGGTATCAATATCATTGATGCTTTCATGGTAAAGATGGATGCAGTCCCAAGGGTTTTTTAATTTGGAAGTTTTGGCACAACTTTGGAGAGGTTAATTTTGGTGAGATTCTTTGTAATATTTTTCATGAAGAGTTCAGCCAGCTATGAAATGAGAGTGGCTTTGTTTGTTGTTTTTATTCCCCCTGGTTTGCTTCTTGTTCCTCTCCTAGCTAAAACATTTTTTTTTATGAAGTCAACCTTTTTCTACCTCTGCTCCTACCTCCCACACCCCTGCTGTCACGCACAGAATTCCACGCTCCCCTGGGGCTCTGTCATCCGCTGATGCTGCTGGCAAGGAGCTCTTCTGTCTGTAGCCGCCGGTTTCTTGTGCTGGGCTCCTTGTGCCTCCGTTGTTTTGTGTGTCACACTATAAAGCCGTGCAAAACTGTCACAGCTGAACAGCAAAGTCAAATTCACTGAGCAAAGCAATAGTTCTTTTTCCCTTAAATATTTCAGACAATGCTTTTATCAAAATGGGTCGCTCTGTCTAGCCAGCGTGCTGCTCCTGGCCATGACCAGTTCTAGGTGCGAGAACTGCTGCAGTGGGCAGTAATGGATTAAATATGTCCACTGTGAAAGATTCTTCCTTGGGTGCATTAGTTTGAGGTATATTTTATGCCCTGATACGTGGCGTTGAGCCAAAGAGACCACAATACACCTTCCTCTCCGAGGTCCAAACACCGAAAAGTATCCCTTTACAAGAAGGATGCTTAAGTGCTTTTCTGAATCAAAGCCTGAGTCAGTGCTTTAATGTACTCTGTTCATGCTTGGAAATGGCTTATATTCCTCTGAGCAAATTTCCTTTAAAGAAGCTCAGCCTACTACAGTGTCTGAAGAATTCAATGTCACACTGAAAACTTATCCCCCAGATCTGTGTCCAAAGAGATCCTGCTTAATGGATGCTCCCTATTACTTATTGCCATAGAGCACTTCTCTTTCGAGCACTGAAACAGTCTGTTCTCTCTCCAGGCAATGTGTCAGATTTTTGTCTGGTCGCCCATGGTGTTTTCCGTTTATATTCAAGGTTCTGGAGAAGGTCACTTCAGTGCAGCATCAATGGCACCTCCGTCCCCATGAGCTCATACATATATTTGAGGCTGGCTCTGAGGCGAGAGCATGGCAGGACTCAGACTGCCCACTGGAAAGTTTGGGAGAGTGATTTAGGGATATGTTCTCTTTGCCACTGCTGCTTTTGGCACGGTGGACCACATTGTCCTTTCAGAAAGTCTGAAGCAGGTGCCCGACCTGCCTGGAAATGCTTTATCGTGGTTCGTTTCAAGCCTTCCTGCTCACTGCCCGATCCTTGTCTCACCATTGCAGCCCTCAAGGAAGTTCCATCCCATAGTCTCACTGGGCTATTTTCAGGCAGTGTTTCTAAGGATCTGTGTGAGCCCATATGCTTCAATTAGCTTTTGTCTGGCCTGAGCTGTTTTTGTTATCACTCTCTTTTTGCTGATAAAGCAGGAACATTTTTAGAGGTGATTTTCCCCCACTCCCTGCCTGAGCCCTAGGATGGATGGGAATGAATTTTGTCAGAGTAAAAGGAATTGTCAGGATACCTGGCTCCCTGTCGGTCCTGACAAATCGCTTAGGGGCCTTGTGCCTCAGGTTGCTCGATCTGCAAAGCAAAGCTAATATTTATTTCCATTATATATATTAATAGCGCTTAGTAACTTTGAACAAGGTCAGGACTTCACTGCATTACATACTGTGCTAAGACACGCATATATTAGTTCCCGTCTCATGCCTCCTGTAAAGAAGTGATGTAAGAATGCAGTGCCTGAGAGATGCAAGAAATGATCCATAATGCATGATGTGTTCTGAGGTTCTGTCCTGTCACTGGCTCGTCTGATGGAGTGCCTTATGGCTGGGAGAAAGCTTGAGCTGGCCTTTCATAACTTGATTATCTTATTTCAGTGTTGATACTTACGATAAAGATCCATGACTAAATAGAGATACTGTCTGAAAACCCTCCGTAAAGTTGTGGTGCTGGTGACATAAGCCGGGGAGAATAAAGCAGCGGCGCCAAAGCATGTGTTACCTCCACCAAAGCTGGCCCACCTCTCACGTTTGTCACTGCCTTTGGTACTGGGGCTGCTCTCGGCATGATCCCGTGCTCCTTCAAGTTCAGAGCAATGACTCTCTGAATGAGTAGATCAGCAGACAACAGCTCTGTGAACCTACGGTATGAATTAATAAATAGGCTGTCTCCATCCACCGTTAATGCATCTCAGATTTAAGGCTGCCTGGCAAGCGGTGTTCTGCCATTGCCACCGTAACTTTGTTCTATACTTGAAATACGTGGTTAAAATCAAGAGTAGTGTGGGACCTCTGGTTGTTAAATCAGTGCAAGCTCTTATTGTGGATGCACGGGGATGCCACAGTTGCTACGTCTGTAAAACTACTTTACCAGGACTGTTATTCTGGTGGACCCACACTGTTAGTTCCTTTGCAGGACCTTTGTGTGCCTCAGTGACGTGTTGGGGTAGCATTGCTGAGGTGATGGAGATGGGAGTTTGGATCTGTGATGGGATATGATTTTTCTGGTTTCTTATGTGAATGGACAACATTGATAAATGGCCCATCCTCCAAGTATCACCATGCCCATATATTCTGATTTCAGAGGCAGCAGTTAAAGCTCAGGGTGGGAATGAAGGCAACGGGATGTGCTGTTGATCACGTAACTTTGTTGGTGACAGACAGGCTGTGCTTGGCCCCGGGTTGGACTAAAGTGGAGTGGCTGCTTGTCTCTGAAATGTTAAAGCAGGATTTGCTAGTGCTTGAGGAAAGAGCAAAGCCTCTGAGCAAAACCGTAGCCAATTGCCATCCTCTGTGAAGCACAGAGGGGACCAGCACAACCAGTTCAGCAGCAGCGCTAGAGCTTTGCACCGCAGGACTGCAGCAAGTGGTGACGTGCTGGTGCAGATGTCAACAGAACGTCGTATTCCAAACCGAAATGGCTGTAATGGGGTAAAATCGGGGTGCACAGCCACCGAAGGCAAAATGGATCTGAGATGAGCAACACCATGCAGGGAGCTACAGCTTAATCCCACATGAAAAGATACACAACATAATTTATGAAACAAAGGCCCAATGGTGAGAGGGTAATTAGTTGCTGAACTATGATATTCGGAAGGTTTGTTTAATGCAGAATTAGTCAGAAATCTTTAGAATCAGTGCTGATTAAAGCATCCTTTTTAGCCTTCCATTTCTATTTTTTTTTTTTTTAAATAGTATAATTTCACTTTATAAAGTTTGAAAGTGAGGTACAAGTTTAATGAAAGCAGTGAATACAGTTTGAGAGATGCTGGCTCTTCATGCCTTGCAGTCATGCAGGGCAGTACTGGGGGGAAAAAAGGAAAATGATCCAGAGCCTTCATTCCAAGAAAGAGTCTAGACATTAAGCCACTGCATAAAAAGCTATTGGAAATTCAAGGATTTCCTTACAAGTACTTGCATCTTTCTTTCCTGGCTTCTTCTGGAAGTTGCAAAGAGGTCCATTGACTTCTGAGAGATTCACAGTACCACATAAATTAGACAGAAAGACTCCGTGGGAAGCGTGCCAAAGGAAAAGATGGTTCTCAAATATATTATCTGTTTCACTCTTCTCCTTTATACGTTTCTGTCCACGGCAACTCTTTCTCTGTACTTAGTGAAATATGCTTTGAAGTAAGTTGAATTGCCAAAAAAGTAAGATAAAGTGCCAGAAAATAGTGAAGTTATATTTTAATTCTACATTCTCTATGAAATAATACAGCAGGACCAGTAAATACAACAGTTGTGTTATTTCCAGTGTTGATGCAGTGGGCTCGAAAGTAGCTCAGATTGATCTGCCCATCTCTCTTAAAATGATGAGGTGACAGCAAAACCAAACAAGCAGCAGAGAGAGCAGAAGGTCCTGTAGAGCAGTTTCAATACTGGCTCTATTTGAGAGCTGGTGGTTGTTTGGATAATGGAACTCATGGAAATACGCCACAGCCCTGCAGCTGGTACCCACTAGTCCTTTGCAGCAGAAAATAGGCTGCTCCCAAGTGAGGTGTCCATGGCTGCTCCCAAGCAGGGACTGTCCATGCCTGATAGAAATGTCACTGGAAAGGGTAATTTCTCCTATTGACTGTTGGAGGGTTTAGGGGCGGTGAGCGCGGCTGTCTTCTGACTGCTCGCCTTGGCCCGCTCCCAGCTGCTTTTTGAAGGTATTTATTTTTGTAACTGTTGCATTTATCAGGGTGGATTGGCCCAGTCTGTTGACTTCAGTGCTTTGGCACAGGCTGTCAGGAATTATTTTAGCAATGCTCTGCCCTGGACAAAGTGCATTTACTTTTCAACCTCTGCTTTCACTTCCAAGCAATAAGCTACTGGGGGTTTCATTTACAGTCAAACATTCGGTGGAGTTCCTCTCTGCAGCTCTTTGTTGTACACTGGAATTTTGTTTGTTGAAATCAAAGAAAAGGAGAAAGGACCTAATGGCTTCTGGCTACCAGTAAATGGTGGCTATTCCACAAGGAGGTATAAAGCACAGGAGGATGCTTTTAGAGAGGTAATAAATCTGCTGGGATTGTCACGAGGAGTGCCAGCATCATCTGAGAGAGAAGAACTTGGGGCATTTTCTTTGCTCCATATTGGGCATCATCTCCATGAAGGCTTGAATACGTGGGCCACGTTCTCTGCTCAACAGATCCACAATTTTCCAGTGCCAAAGGGCTGGGACCATTCTCTGTAAATTGTTTAGGCTAATACTATGCTTTGTTTTCCTTACCATTGTTTTAGGGGAACTAAAAAACCAGCCCTCCTCTTGGGTGAGCTGATTGACCTTTGACAAGTACCTTCAGGGCTCTGAAAAAGTTTTTAATGGGATGTAGTCACCCAAATGTTGTTCGAAGTAAGAAAGAATTTATTCTGAAGTGAAAGATCATCATTTAAGAGACTTTCATTGGAAATTGAAGATTTTCTCCATGAAAATGTTCCCTAATTTTCTCTAGCATGACTTGGGCTAACCTTTACATTCATACGGACCTTTAAATAAATGCAGCTACTCACTTCAGAAAGGTTTCTTGCTCACACCAGTTAGTTTGTTTGTTCTCTTAATAATTCCACTTGCCTCCCCTGTGGATGAATGTCACCTCAACCTCTGTGCTTCCATCCTAAAACCTGATCTCGTCACTCACTTCAAAGATGCAATTCACTGCCAGGTACCTCACCTTCATCCATCTCAATCTAAACGCAGCAAAATGACCTCTCAAAAAGTACTCTACAGAGGCACTCTCTAATCAACATCTGTTTAGAGCTTTCCCCGTTAACTTCACATAGGCAGATTGTTTTCCATAATTAGACACAGATAGACTTTGATATAACCAGCTGACATATAGAATACATATTCATTTCTCCCTCTGACTTCTTAAAGGGTCTGAGTAATGCAGAAGAAACACCTAGTGCATTTAATACTAGTCTCAAGAGCTTCAGCAGACTTGTCTAAGAGACTCACTGAAGCACTTCAGGTAAAACTCTCATCTCTTGTTAAAATGAGGGGCTTAGGACAGTGTGATGCTCTTGATGAACTAAGAGGCTGTATTTAGATAAGAAATGGAGAAGAGCTCTGAGCTCGTGTCTCCTTATTTTCCTTTGCTAGATGGGCTATAAGGGGCAGAAATGTTCTTTAGGGACAAGAAAATGATGACATTAATAGAGCTGTCACTGCAAGGAGTTTATGGTTTTGCAATTATTGCTCTGAACAGCTACTTGGGGCTCATTGATGCTCATTGCTGTGGACTTTGCTTGATCTGTATTGTCTTAGGCCATTCACAGAGACTGTAGTTCAGATAAACACTTAAACATATGCTTGAAGTTACTCATATGTAAAATGCCCCCAAAACTCTCTCTGCTAAACATGACCTTGATCTCTTGGTGCTGCCGTTCCCCAGTGAAAAATAGAAATATGATAACAGCTTTATCAGTCTGAAAACTGCCAGCAGTCCCATGCTACTATTTCTCATGTAACATAACAAAACATATCTGTGAATGCGATAGTATTTACTGGCTTGATTCTGCCCTTTTCCTTCAGTGAAATTAAATAACAGCCGACTCCAGAGGCAGGCTGATTGATTTCAGTGAAACTAATGCTGCTACTCAACAAGAGTAAAGGCAGAAGTAGTGGAGTCAGGCACCGAGCAGGTTCTGTTATTCCCCTGTTACTGCCACGGAGCTCTGGTTATTTTAAGGAAGCCTGTTCCTATTTTCTGTTTCGCCTTCTGCTCACGATCTTTTCTTTTTGCCTTTTCTCAGCTTCACAGAATAGTCACAAAACTTATCAATTGACTGTCAGCTTTAAAATCTCCTACTTCTGGAATTTTCAGGCTCCTCGAGCATTTAGAGCCACTGTATCTCCAAACCTTCTGCTGTTATTTGGGGGGGGGAACAACAAAAAACCCACCACAAACAAATGCCAAAAAACACTGTAAAAGCTGACAGCTGACTTTCAGAATCCTTTGGTAATTGCAGCCCCTGTTGAAATTATTGAGAGCTAATAGTCTGAAATGTTTTGGAAAGTCAGGGCATGGAAGGGTTCACTTGCATTCTCCTGCCTCCACCCCCTTAATTTTCTATTGTTTTTCAGCGTGTTGTTGTTGAAGGTGTCAAAGTTTGGAGGTGATTAAAACTCAGTAGTTCCTTTGGTCTTTAGCATATTGTTTTCAAACATTTCCAACAGAAGTAAATGCTTAAATCCCATTAAATTGGAGTTAAATGCCTTAGGTTTCCTTACAAATCCTTCTGGTAGGCATCAGATATCAAACAGACAAAACAAAAAAATTAAGCTGAAGCCAGGGTATTTTTCTTTCCCTGTGGGGAAAAGGGCATCCATTATGCAATGAATCTTCTTTTGTAATGGTTTGGTGGCTTTGACAAAATCCATCTTACTTCATTGTCCTTTTACTTTACATAATGTCCATAAAATAGCAAAACAGAAGATGTTATTGCTGATCAGAACAATTGGTATAAAGCTCTTGAGTAGAATAATATCGTAAAGAGAGCAACCTTGCAGGCCAGAGCAACTTTCTCAGGAAGGATATTCTGCATGGAGGGCTATGACTTGTCTTGCAGTCCCCCAGAGCGCTTTTCATCTGTTGTCTTCGTATCAGGAGAGAAAAAAAAAGAAAGGACAGTAGGAGCTGGCGTAGTTCCCCTCACATTGTAATACCCAGCACCTTGCAAGGTACCAGAATACATGTTACAAGAAAGGTACGGCTTAATTCTATCATGATCCCTAGGGATGCTGGAAACTAGTAACTAAAGTGAGATTCTATGAAACTGAAACAATTAAATAAGCTTTATTTTAACTTCAGTCTGGAGACGACCTGAAATGGGGTCTGTTTGGGAAGACCCTGCTCTCACATGGACACCTCTGGGTTTCAGCAGGGTTCCAGCCAAGTGCAGGGGGCGTACCCACACATCTAAAGTTAGGAGGAGGCTTAAAGATACTTCAGACCGAAGAGAAAACCAGTAATCCCATACGATCTGGGTTTGCCTGTAATGCACAAATGTTCCGTAGGTCAATCCCTGCGGACACGTTTACGAAGAACAGCTAAGCTGATGCCCCAGCTCCCACTGATTTTTACCGGGAGTGCAGCTCCTATTTGTCTTTGATTTTTGGCCCCTGGTTTCCAATGAGTACAACCACCCTGCTTCCCTGGGAGCCCTGTTGTGGTCCCCTGCGTGGGGGCTGCCCTCCCCTGCTGTGTAACCCCCAGGGTGGGCTTTGAGGGGCTGTGCCCAAAGCCCAGGGCCAGCCATGGCCGGAGGGAGTGAGGATCTTTGCCTGCCTTTGGTGTGGAGGACTGCAGGAGCGCGGGCGGGACGCGTTGAAGTTGTTACGGGAGGAGGCCTTGTAATTGGAACACGGTTCTGTAGTTGGTTATTTCATAGGAGAGTAGTGCTTAATTAACACAGAGCCTCCAGAGCACGCTTGCTCGTCTGTTTCTTCCCATTCTTCCCTGTCTGTGTCTGTGTGCATTAATCAAACCAGTCTTCTGCTCCGTCTGTGAGTTGAACACGGGGACTGGGTTTCTGGCCAGCGAACGCGTTCGTCAGAGCCGAGGTGTTGGATCTGGGGGAGCTGGCGGAGCCGCGGGGCAGCTCTCGCTGTCCGCACGCTCCCTCCCGCCCTCCGTCCCTGATCCTGCCATCCCTCCGCTCTTGTCACTCCCATTTACACAGAGGCGCCAGGCTCGAAAGGCAGAAATTTCTGTTTGGCTTTAACCCGCGGCAAGTCCGGGCCTGTTCGGACATGTCCAGGGGCGTTTCAAGAAGCAGGAGTCTCTAGCAAACGCTCCTGCCCGCTGCCTGGCTCGGAGCCCTTTGGCATAAGCTCATTCTTCCAAAACCTCAGTATTTACACAGGCTCCGTGACTGCCGTTTACTTGGGGTCCAGCTGCTGAAGCTTATCTTCAGTTTTCCGAAGCAGGAGGTTGAAATCAAAAGCTGCAGGAGAGCGCTCCTGTTTGCTGTGCAGTTCTTACGCTTCCCCACTCCCCGCTCGCTCCACGTGCAGCTGCCTGCACCCAAACGGGGTCTTCCAAAACCCCGTCCAGCAGCCCGGCATGGGCGAACATCCTCGAAAGGGAAACAGAGGTGTTGGGAAAGGTGGGGCTGCCGCCCGGTCTCGAGCAGGCCCCCTCTCCCCGAGGAGTTCCTTGCACGCAAGCGTTTTTCAGTAGCAAAGTTCTTTCCTTACGATGGTTGTTGCTGTTCAGAGAAAGACACTGCAGTCAGCACGCGTGTCCGGGTGTTTTATAGGAGCAGTAAAGAAGTTCAGAGGGTGCAGGACGAATGCAGCGCTTCAGTACAAAAGGGCAGTGTGAAATTAGCAAATATTTTTTGATTAATATTTCTAATGGAAACAACAATAACTCAGTTCTAGGCGTGTAAATTTTTTAAAGAAGTCTTTCACCAACTCTCATTGAGTCTTTAACCTTGAGTTTCTAAATTTTTATTGTGTTTCACCTTGGGATGGAGAATATGAATCCTCCTCATCAGAGCTGTAATTTTTAGAAGTAGGAATTTCTTGAAAATGTGGAGTTTTAACAAAAAGTATTGCGGGCTTTTGTCCAGAGCAGGAACACCCTTAAGTAATAATGCTAATCTTCCAGATAAAAAAGAAATCCTATTTTCAAGTAATACACTGGAAAACCCCCACAGTATTTTAATTAAATTAAATTGCAATGAAATGCAGAAGACTTAAATAGATTGGCTGTCTAGTATAGCTGCTAATCTGTCTCGTGTTCAGTGATCTGGTTCACCCTGCATAATCATAATCTGTTCTGCGTATGTTGTTCCAGGCCGACTACATCCCAAAATATTTCGTGGAGTTAATCAAATGCAGCCTGAAATTCAGAGAAAGCGAGAACAGTTAGGATGTATATGCAAAAGTGAAATGTATTGCTGTCAGGTACAGCTTGGAAATAGATAAAAAGCTTCAGATCCGTTCGGGAAATTTCTCAGAGCTCCTGTAACCATGTTCAGTAGCTCCTGCGAGTGCGTAGAGGGTTGCGGCGATTCCAGGTGCTTCGTGGTTTGGTTCCTGTGTCTGGGGTGTGTGAGTTAACAAAGAGGAGATAAAAGATACTCCATCATCCCGCTGCGGGCGGGCACAGCTCAGTAGCCAGAATTCTCCTGTGCTCGCAGGGTGCAGCCTGTCGAGGGAAATAGCGATAGTGCTGCGGCAGTGGGCAGCGTCTCCGTTGCCGTCACTCCTCACACCACCACCTCTTATTCCTCTCTTGATGGCTCTAACCCGCTTCTGAACTCTTTGCCCGTTTCTCTGGTCACAGCATGTGCTGATCTGAGTTTAGCAAGAAATTCTTTTTAGTCTGTCTGTGTCAGAAGCGCTTGGCCCTGTGCTACCAGTCCTCTTCGGCGTCACCGTTCTTAGCCAGGTTTATTCGAATTTGCACATGAGCCTGTTTTGAGTAGGAAATCAGGCAGAAGCAAGCCTTCTGCTTCCACCCAGACACAGCATTCAGAAGTCCTCGGTTCAGATTTCAGCCATTTCTAATTAAGAGCTCATCAAGCCTCATAAAACCCACACGGTTTCCAGGGTTCTCTTGCTAATGGCTACACTTGGGGGGAAAAAAAAAAAGACTTAACTCTGAGTTATTTTGCTTTCAAAGTGCACTGGATACTTCTGTCATCATCTTTCTTTTGTTTCTGTGACATCTGTGGACAAAATGTAGTTGGAGATGATTCGGTCAGGTGAGAAATTATATCTTCAGCACATTAGCACATAAATTTGCTTTTCAAAATGCTTTTGGTCATCAGCTCACACGGCGGGGCACAAGCCTGCACACGTGGTTGCGCGTGTACCAGTGACATGATAAAACTTTCTTGAAGGAAAGCAGAAGCTTTTGCATATGTATTTATATAAATCAGGCTTCTGTTAATTTCTAAGGTAATGCTGTCTTTTTGATTATTTATTTAAATGGCTTTGAGTTATTTGTGAAACCAAAAATTACGCATTAACTCATCTGCTTATGATATCTGGGTTTCTAGATAGTACATTTCCTGCTCTTGCATTACTTTACCCCCCATAAATCAGTCCCTGAGTCAAACCCCCTTAAAATACAAATGCAAACATAAAACCAGCAAATGTTAGGATAGTTAGTCCATTACTTTAAAAGGAAGGAGAGGAAATAACAAATGAAATGATACAGAGAATGAAGTATTCAATGCCTTTTTTGGTTGCTTCTCCAAAAAAAAAAAAAAAAAGGTTGATTGTGGTTGTATACTAGTGCAGTAAGTTTTAGCAAGGGGATCATCTAAAATAGCAAAAGACTATGTTGGCTAAAATTTAGATATTTAGATGTTCTGCAATTCAGCAGGACCTGATGAAATCTACCCTGGAGTACTTCAGGATCTCGCTGAAACAATCCCAGGGCGATTAGAGATTATCTTTCAGGGTTCACAGATGACCAAGGTACAGTCAGAGGCCCAGGGAAGGGTAAACATAAGGTCTATTTTTAAATAGAGAATATGAGAACCAGGGGGATTATAGAACAGTAAAACTAAGTTCAATACCCCCAAAGTTTCTAGAATTAGCTGTTACAGGCACTTGGAGAATAAGGAGTTATAAGAAACAGCAGATACGGATTTGTCAAGAGCGAATCGTGTCAAACCAGTACAGTTTTGTTGCAGGACAGATGACCTAGTAAATAAAACCCAAGAAGTGGATATGATCAAAGTAGAGATACGTGCTCCAATTCTAATTTCCACATTCTGAGAGTACAACTAGTTTTAAATTAAGGCCCAAAAAGTAAATGTAGTTTGTTTCCTGTCAAGGAGGGAGGAGATTTCAAATGGGGTCCCTCAAAAGGGTCTGTCCGGGGTTGGGAAGTGCTTGGTATTGTAGTGATTGTCTTGTGGGATGACATAAAGTGCTGTTGTTCTGAAATTTTCTGAGGCCGTATTGGTTGGGATTGCAGCATTTTGGGAAGAAAAAGAAGCAGAACTCTGATTTTTATACCTGGTTATATGAAATTAGCAGCTTGAAATGTGATAGAATCAAATCATGCTGGTTAATGAAATAAATGCAAATACAGAACAAAGTGCAAAACGTAAAATACTCCGCAAAGAGAAGCGCTATTTCAAAATTGAAGCAGTTAAGGATGCAGAATGCTGGAAAATCATAAGCTGAACATGATAAAACACAGAACTGCTTTGGAAAAGGCAACTCATGCAACAGAGAGTTTTAGTCGGACTTGTGGGTGAAAGACGAGGGGTAAATTTTGCTTTTCAGGCAACCTTCGTACAGCCTTGGCTGCGTTCTGCTTTGGTTGTACAGTTCAAGAAAAATCTTGACAAATTGGAGGGGGACTGAAGGAGAGCCATAGGAATGATAAGAGGTTTTGGAAAACGCAACCTATGAGGAAAGATTGAAAGAATTGGATTTGTTTAGTCTAGAGGAGGGAAGACTGACAGGACGTGATAACATTCCCCCAATATGTAAAACATTGCTAGGAAGAGAATGGTGATGAATTGTTCTTCATAGCAGCAGTGAGTAGGAGAAAAATAATTGCTGTAATTTTTAGCAGAAAGGGTTTAGTTTAGATGTTAGAAAAAAGCTTTCTAGCTTCAAGGTTATTTCGGTACTAAAATAAGCTGTGTGAGAAGGTTACTGGATCTGCTTCCTTGGAGGTCTTTAAAGACAAGTTGGTCGTCTGTCAGGGACGGTCTCGGAGTATTTTGCATTGCCCGCGGTAGGAGGGAGCAGGCTAGACTGCAGCTTTGGGTGTCTTAGTTTGTAACTGTAAATGCATTTTCAGGTTGGACTGAAGAAAATATTAGCCAGTGGCAGGTAGATGGAGCGTTGATTGTTTGTCTACAGTGGTTTCCGGAGATGATGCTGTAGATGCATCTTAGTTCTGATGATCATGAAAGATTTTATTCATCCAACACTTGCGTGAGGTAACTATTACACTCCTTTACAGTAGGCGAGGAGTAGGTAGGTTGATTCATTTCATCAAGGTTATTCTGTATCATACAAGCCAACCTGTTTAGATATAACCAGGCCCTTTCAACTAAAATATCCTGCAGGTTTTGAGAGAAGTGTTGTGCCTGTCTCATCTCTGGTTATTTGGACAGTAGACAACTGGGAATAGTTGTTCCCTATGATCCTAATCTTCCTCGGCAGTTACGTTGTGGTTTTCCTGCGATTCCTTACCTTTATTTTACTTCACATCATTGTGCTGTGACTAGTACTTAATGTGCTTAGGGTTTTAAATGGCTTAATTGATTATTTATGGTTGACTGAGGTGTGACCAGGTGGAAGTGGTGCAGCAGGACACACGCAACTTTTCATTCCTGAGCTCACCGCTGGCAGGTGAACGCTGCTTCCCGGAAACTGAGTCCCCTCATTTTAAATCACAGATGACGTTTTGATGCAAAGCTCAGAGGAGGCTGGGATTTTCAAAATGCTTAAGAGGTCCAGACACCTACAAATTTCTGAGACTGATGAGCATCTCTTTGCTGAAACAAGGGTAATTCAGGATGTGATCCTGCCTTCCCTCATTCTTTCTAGAATTGTGACTTGAATAATATAAATGCTATTGTATGCTCTTTGTTTTCCAGGTGTGAACCCAGAAAGCATTAAAGGAGACATAAAGGTAGTGTAAGCTCAGTTGTCGCACCCAAGTTTTGAGTAGATCGAAGTGACCTTCTGGAAAGGCCAAATATCTAAACCCGTCAGCATTTGAAATTCCATGACGCTCTTTAGAAAAATGAACAAAGAACAAAATGCATTTCTGCCCTTTGAAGCTGAAATGCTTTTTAGCGTTTCCTTGGGACTGACTTTGTGGGGAGGCTCTGCCAGGTGAGGTCCGGCCGAGCAGGGGCTGCCGTCCCGGCCCCGTGTTTTCCCACCCCGTGTTTCTTATGGCCTCTGTGAAGCCCAACTGGTGCAGTTACAGGAAACCAAGACACGGCAGGGCTGCCATCACCACGAAATGCCCGTTGTTGCTTTGGCGGAGCGGTGTGAGCTGTGCTGGGTACCTGTGCAAGTGAAGCACTTTTGGTAGGAGATCACCCTAAGGACAAGACGAGAGAAGCAGCGGAGGTTGGCAGCTTTCCTGCCTTCGCAGCACCCGTCTTCCTTTACACGATGTTGCTCTGTGTGTCTCAGCAGCAGGAAGCAATTGTCCGAGTAACCCGAGCTGAGCCCTCACCGCTGATGGTGTGTGTTTAGCGCTGGGATTGCCGGTTTTCGTGCCTGGGGAGCTGCGATGCAGCGTTAGGTAGCCTGATGGTGGGTTGCGGGGAGGTTGCGCTGCGGAGCTGGCTGCCCCAGCGCGTGACCCTCGCTAGCGCCGGACCAGCACGATCCAGGCGGGATGTTTTCCAGCTGTACCGACTGGTTCCCAAATTCCAGTTTTAAACCTGGGACCAAACAAAGTGCTAGCCAGAAGGTTTCGTGTTTGAGGGGTGTGTGTCAGTGTGTGTGTTCACGCGGGTTGTTTTGCTGCACGGCTGCATCATCCTAGAACAAACTCCCCTCACCGGAGACGATGCGGACCAAGGAGACCTCCGTGTCTCTGAGTCGGTGCCTGCAAGCAGCGAGCCTCTGTGAAATCCCACCTTCACACTTTGCCTGGGAAACACGAGAGGTTAAAAGCCAAAGCCATGAGTTACTTTTCTGCAGTGAATTTACTTCTCTTCTGCAAAAGATAACAGGTGAGGTGTCTCCCCTCCCCACACACACCTTTTTCTTTTTGTTTTTCCTCTCCCTCATTGATCCCTTCGTCTCACCCCGCTCCTGCACACCCCATTTCTTCTGCTCTACGTGTTAGAAGTGGGGGAGATTTCTTGAACCAGGGGCCTCCCGCTTAATGCACTGAGGATTCAGTCGGGCCAAAAATGCCTGTAGCATATGGGGAAGGAAAGGGCCAGCAGTGAGCGAGCTTGGACAGATGTGCTACAGAGGGAGGTGGTGTTAGTGGGGGTGGAGAAAGCTTCCCCCCTGCCCCCCCAGCCCTTTCAGAGGGTGGCCAATCCGGAGGAACGGACCCTTTTTAGGACCCCAACAGTTAGGGAGAGCCCCTGAGGCATTTTTGGCCGGGAGGTTGCACACACTCACACACGGAACAGTTCAGCAGCAGTCCAATCCCCAGTGACATGGAGCTTTTTCTTAATTCAGAGCATATTTCAGGCTTCAGTTTAAGGGGGGGGGGGAGAAAAACAACACCGAAAACCAACCCATAAACCATAAAGAATCTATTGAAACAATTGTAAGGGGAAAAAATAGAATGTGGCCGCAGCCGAAGTTGTTAGGGAGGAGATGGAGGGGAGAGATGAAAAATAAAAGAAACAATTACCATTTTCCTCTCTGGCCTCAGACCGGCCGGGCAAAATACAGACCTGTGCGGCCACTTTCCAAAAAACCTGAGAGGTGTCCCCCCCCGAATCTCTGCTGCCCTCAGGTGAGCTTCTGCTCGAGCCTGGGCTCGGTGATAGGTGCGGCTCTGCTCCTTCACTCTTACTTGCACGACAGCAGCTCCTGGGTTTCTCAGGGTTGTCTTTGAAACCGGGTGATCAGTAGTTTATCTGTTTGTTACCGTGTTCGTACTGAGCACCTTCGTTTGGGTATCTCAAAGTGCATCCAACGCGTCTGGTGAGGTGAGGCCATCTGAGGAGACTCCATAGATGCAGAAACAGCCTCTTCACTGTGTTCAAGTGATTTTTTTAATGGGTGCCTTGGCAGGACTGGGAAAGGCACCTACATAACCCCAACCCTCCTGCACAAAATCTCTTTATGGTGCGATCTCTCTTGGTTTGTTCACAATCAGGAGTTACATGCCTGGTCGTGGGCATCCTATAAAAAAGCGAACTGAGCTGGTCCCTGCCCCAAATACCTTCCAGTCTTTGCTCTCAGGCACAATTTCCCTCTAAGGGCAATTGAGATGCGCAAGGCTCTTAGCACAGCTTGTTCATTACTGCCAAGGACCTGCAGTGCAGGATGCGTCTCCTCAGTTAACATCTGTTTTTTTGACCAAATTGCCTCAGTTTCTGCATGGGCCCACAGCTGATATAAAACGCTGAGAAATTATGACTATTTTTGGTGTATGGGTGCTTTGATTTTTTTTTTTTTTTTTAAACCCACAGTTCATTTTGATGCACTGAGATGGATTTACTTAGAATTGCACCCGGGCAATTGCGATGTTCATAGAATTACTCCCAACTTACCCCAGTGCAGGGAGGTGAAAAAACAGGGGAGGGTTGTACGTCTCACGAGGGGATCTTTGGCATCGGACCAACGGGAGCAACCGGCATTCGGAGGGAAAAGATGCGTGTGCGCATTAGGAGGCAACATCTGGTCCTAGGGCCACACGTTCAGATGCTGACCTGCGTCTGCTGCCACAGAAGTGAAATGCTGCTTCTGCGCTGTCGTTCTGCGTGTGGCGTTGGGTCTCTCTGGAAGGGGCTTCGTGGGGAGCGGGGTGGCTGTGTCGGAGGGTTAGGTACGCTGGCCCAGATTTTTAGTTGTTTTTCTCTGTCAGATAAGTCAAGAGGAAAGAAAATGGACAAAGAAAGTCCAATTTTGGAAGGGAACTGGGCACCTATTTCTATCTTTATGTCTTTATGTCTTTATGTCTATCTTTATATCTTTATATCTTGATATCTTGATATCTTTATGTATTTATGTATTTATATATTTCCATCACCCTGTTTTTAAATGTTCTGTATGCACCTAAAAGCTTAAGGTAGTGTATGAGGGGTTCTTTGACTGCTCTCTGGGCTCGAATTCCAATTCAAATCAGGGAGAAGCCAAATTCCAGAGCCTGGAATTTGCTCTCCTATCGAGCACTTGAAGCAGTGAATGGAGTGACACTGGTGTGTCTTTGACAATGAAGAAGCACTTTGTCACCCAGCATTAATTGTCCCGTCAGCCCTACAGCTCTGTTCCAAGCAGTTCTGTTACAGTCTTTTCTGACTATGTTTTACTACTCTGCTGTTCCAGGTCTCTGTCCAGAATTGTCCAAGGCAGATAGGAAGACTTTGAACTAAATGCAGTAGCAGCAATTTCCTTGGCTTTAGCAGCACCCTTTGGCAAATCTAACATCGGTTGTTTCGCCTGCAGCTAAACTTTGGATCTGATGGCCCTAGTTTAGGAGTCTAGATTCAGCTTTCCATCACCTAAGGCAATAAAATGCCTGGCAGCCTTGAAGACTAATTATTGAGATTAAAAGGAGACAATGTGGCTTGCTGCCTTTTCCAGGGGACGCAAGACACCTAACCCCAAAAGAGAATGTCATTTGTTGTCAGAGTCTCTCTAGTGACTGTGGAAAGCTTGAACGCAGGACAGAAAGAAACCAAAGTGCGAGGACAGTGGATCTCTTTTCCTTGTCCTTTACTTGATATTATAGAATGAGTTGTTAATTTTTATACTCCGTGTTTTCTCACACCTTTGGGCATATTATGCTTCTTCACGTAACTCCCTTTGGACCAAATCTGGATTACCTGCCAGGGCTCCTCAGTTTAGATTTAACTCTCTCTTGTGTTTGTAGTAGTGTGCTGGACTCTTAACTCTTGTTTTGCTTCAGCCGTACCTTCCACTCGTGCACCGAAATCCTGATCATAAGGCGATCGGGGCTGAACCCGTGTGGGCGGTGCTGTTGGGCAGGAGGGTTGTGCTGCAGGTAGTGGGGAAAAATCCACCTTAGAAGACAGCCAGCATCTCTTAGTTGTGTCACCTTGTGCCAGCAGGATGTTAGTGTCGGCGTGGCCGTCCTCACGCGAGGAGCTCGGTGTGACCTAACTATGGTGGAGCCCAGTTTGTGAAGAAATGGTGTTTCCCCTCTTCGTCAGCCCCCAGCTTGTGCTCCAGACCCCGTTTCTTTGAGCAGCGGAAGAAAAGCTGAGCACGTCGCTGCTGCCGGCCGACCCCTCGGCTCTCAGAGGCTGTGGTCACAGTGCTCTCTACTAGAGTATCTCCATTTTCTTGGCCAAATATCTACGTAGGTAACTCCATACTTCCGTGCTAAATCCCTCTTGGAGTTTTATTTTGATTTGCGTCTGTACCTTGTGCGATATAAAGCTTTACTTTGTCTTGACTAGCATTTGTAACCGCATTTTTTTGCCCAATAATGATAAAAGCCCCAGTTTGGAAAGTGAGAGCTTTGGGGAAGGTGTTGCAGAACGTTACCTTTTCCCCAGCGCTCTTGGTTTTCATCTGCTGTCAGGGAAGGGGACGGTTAGTAGACTAAATGGGCCCAAAGGAGTTTAGAAAATGCAAAAGGAGTTAAAAAGCCAATGCTTTGGCAGGTTAAGGGATGAATTTGGGATCCTCTGGGTATCCAGATATCTGGATATGCTGGCAAAATCAAAGAACTGTAAGTTCAAGTGAGTGTTTACAGGCTCCCAAATTCAGTTAATTTATGACATGTTTAATATGTTTTTACAAATGTTTGCTGTACTCAAGTAGTGACGATGCTTTATTTGGTCAGTAAAATTCCATCCTGCCTGCAGTGCGCAAAGACCTGAATGTCACAACGACGGTCTGTGTCTAAGGAAAAATATTCACTCATTTTAAACAGATATTCCAAATTCTTCTTTTTTTTTTTTTAATAGAGACTTAAACCTGTCACTGAGACCACCTATACAACTTTCCAATTCTCACTAACATTAAGTGATATTTCTGTTTTTTCTGGTTTCCATTCTCCCTCTTTTCCTTATCTTCCCCCCCCCCCCCCCCCCATATATTTCCCCTTCACCCTCTTTCTTCAGCATAACAAGATTGGAAATTAGTGCTGGCTTGAGGCCATGGCTGCATCTACAAGGCCATTTAAAGTTATTGCTCTAGTCCCTCCGGGCCAGTAGGAAGTTCAGCTGTGATCACAGAGAGGAAAAAAAAAAAAAACACACCTGAAAAACCTAGAAGTAATAATTAAAAACAAAAATAAATCAGAAGAATATGGAGTTGCTTTTATGCACACTGAGTTTAAGATGAAAAGAATTGTGAAAGCAGCTTGAAATACTGAAAAGCAGCTTTTTGCGCTGAGGTGCTGGGATTACCCCGGTGTCCTGGCCAGAAGGGAGAGTCTGTTTTACTTTGGGGACTGAGTTTGGGCCTCTGGCCTCTGAATTTACGTAGGTGTGATCAGGAATAGTCCTACTGAATCTGGTGGGTTTGTCTGAATCTGGTGGGTTCGGCCGAATCTGGTGGGTTTGGCTGCTGTGCAGCTGGAATGAGGGGAAGCTCTGAGCGTCCGGGCAGGTGGGAAAGGGTTTGGAGCAGCATTCTCATTCTAGTTCTGGATTTTGCAAATCGTCTTATGGAGGCACCTGCCTTGAAGCAAAGCTTTTGTTGAGCAGCATGCCTTCGACTAGGAGTTAGGAAGGGTGACATAAAATTGATTTGCGTGGGCTAGTGAAAGATCCTGCCTTCTAGAAAATACCCTCTCTTGTAGCCAGAAGGCTTTTTGACTGTGAAGAGGGAGCTGAGGGTGAGCAAGTGGCCGGTACATGTTCATGGATAAGCTTTTTGCATGTACAAAATGATGGCTTTTCAGTTTGTGTGAATGTCTGAAAGCATCTGGCTTGGTCTAATAGGTCTGAAAAAAAGCAACCCCCAGCTTTCGTGAGTGAATGGGTGCCCCTAAGCCCTCACCCTCGTTTCTTGCCTGAACTTTTGAATAACCTGGTCCTGTGAAATGTATCCCCGCAAGCTTTCTTTTCGCTTTTGTGCACCAGTAGCTGCCGAGCAGTGTTGGTGTTCATTGGTCTGGTGATACGAGTGGAGTTTTTGTCTTTACAGACAGAAGAAGTTTTTGAGGAAGGACTGAAGGGCAACCTCAGGCATATTCTCTTTGAGAGAAAAGGTGGAGGAGTTGTCAGAGTCTCTATAAGAAGAGGAAGGGGTGTTTTTTAATGGATGTAGGCATTCTCCCAGCACCAAATATACAAACCGTGTCCTAGACCTGTGGAACAGGGGCGGGGAAATGATGAAGCTTTTAAAGAACTGAGTCACCAGAATGCTTTGGGTCCTCCTGATGTTTTCCATCTTGCAGTAGTTCTTTGAAAATTTCAACTTTCCACTCAATTCTAAAATTATTAAATCCAGTTATTGATGGAGCTACGGTCCTACTTGCCTGTCCAAAAGGCTCCACAGCTGAAAAGCAGCTCAGCACAATACGTGATGCCTTGTTATTACTTGTATTGTTTATTAATAATTGTCTATTATTACATAACAGAACCTGCATAGACTCCGACCTCAATGATGATCTCATTCTTGGTGCTGTGCACATGAAGCGGATGTTCCTCCTTGCTCCCCAGAATTTACAGTCAATACAGGCGAGGCAAGGAGAGCCTTACATCGCATCCTTGGGTAGTAGCAAATTCAGAGTGTCCTACTTTAAGATCACTTACCCTGCTGCTCCATTCAGAAATCCCATTTCTCAGACTATTTTCAGTGAACGCAGGCCCTCTCTGCACTGAACAGCGACATTGCTGTGAATTCTAAAGTTTCGGAGAATTCTTGAAATTTCCACCGTTTCTCCCGCAGTCGTCTGTTGGCAGGTCCTGCCTCAGGAACTCCTCGCTTTCCTGTTTGTCCTGAAGGGTTAAAAAATAAATAGCGGCGTGTGTTCTGGGGTGCCAAACTTTTTCTTCTGCTCCGTCTCCTTTTGATTTAAAAGCTTTGTTTATCTCTCTGTAAAGTCACTGGCAGGCCATAAAGAGATATATTGCCTTGGTGCAGACAGCACAGACTCCGCTCCTGGGAAAGCAATGGACTGTGAAGTTGAGTGTGTGCGTGTGTGGGCCCACTCATAATTCAGGACGGGTTCTCTTTTGGGAAGCTCCCAATGGACGCTGCCTCCAGCCGCGGGCGGCTCCGCGCAGGAGAAGTGTGCCTGTGTCCTCGAGGGTTGGTCAGGCTCGCTGCTTTTGATGTTCTCGTAAAGCCATCACTCCAAGGCTCGGAATCGCAAGGCTCTTGAACTCGGTCGTAACAGGGTGGATAAAGCACTCCCAATGGCTTGATTTTATTTGATTTTATTTTTTGATAAAGATATATGTCAGAGCCCAGTCGCTCGGGTGCTCCCCTGTTTAGCCAGCATGGAGCCATGAGCTTCGGCCTCAGTCGCTGTGGGCAGTGGGACCTGCGAGTGCCGTGTCCCGTTACGGGAGCCGAGCGTGGCCGCTGCCGCGTGTTGCAGACTGTCCCCCTGCACGTCCCCGGCTGCTCCCGCGGGTGCAAGTGCGGTGCTCTGAGCCCAGGTGACAGGCTGGGCTTGTGAGTAGGAGAGATTGTCTGCTCCTTAGGCTGCAGAAATGGCTTATTTAGCTGAGCAGGGGACACTTGGGTTTAATCTTCAATGGAGTTGGCTTGCAGTGTCCTTTTTGCTCATCACCAAAGGAGGAATCGACTTTTCAGAGGGCAGAGCACCAAACACAGCTGAACCACTGCCAGCAGAAAGGTTATTGATTCCCTGCAAGAGGAGGTCGGAAGCCGCCTCTTTGCTCTTTGAACAGCGAGCCATGCTTTGTGGGGATCCCCTACCTGGAATCAGGGATTTCCAAAGACCTAAGCCTCAAATCTTGAGAAAGGCAAGTGGGAAAGGAGCAGACCCCTCTCTTGGCATATTTCCTCCGCACAGAGGGTCAGTTTGAGGACGGGAGACCTTTTCAATCCCGCTGCTTTTCTCAGTGCATTAAGTGACATGTAGCCTAGAGGAGGCCCCTGAAGATTAATGCTTTCCACTGATTCAGTTTATCTTTGGAAACTCTACCAACATATGTAGAACGTGGACCCTCCTCAACCTGCCACCTCCTTGTCTCCGGCGGGACCAACCACCCTGTTTTCCCTTGTGGGGTTCCAGACTCGCCGTGTCTTCTGCAAGTCTGGGGCACTGCATGGAAAAGGCTGTTAATCACAGCCTCTGTGTAAGCTTGTTTGCTTGGGGAGAAATCATTAGTACCTTTTTTACAGTGAGGATAAATCTGAGAATTGCCTGAAAATCTGCAGGAAATTACTTTTCGAGTGACCGATGATATGACCTCTAATTTCCTAATGATCTAGGAAGAGTTCAAGCCCAAGTGCTTGTATATGCAGAATGCCAAATTTAAGTATACAAAGCATCATAATTACTGTCATGGAGATTTACAGCGCTTTACAAATCATTAATAATCATAATAATAATATTTACCATAACTCTTTCTGGCAGATTAATTGCAATTCTCTTTGACCATCCTCGAACTACTTTTCTTACAACATCTTTCCCATTGGCATGAAAACGAAGTACACAAACCGTAATTTATTGACATAAAGGGTGGCTTTATTTGCATGTGTTTATTTGAAACAAAACCAGATATTTGCCATTGAAATGAAAGCGTAAGCATCAATGAATCAGCAGATCTTTAAAGCCCGTGCTCAGCACTGCTCTGTTTCAGCACGGCATCAGCAGGTGACACGCTGGGACGTGTCTGTGACGGGCAGGTGGGATTCTCCCTGCTCAGTTAAGGTACCATTATTTGCGGTAATAAGTGTATAAAAGACATATATGGTCATTTGTTGAGCGTGGTGCTGAAACACCGAAGGTCACGGGTTTGATCCCCGTTCAGTCCCCATGTGTTGCCTGATCTAGTCGAGAGGCATCCCTGCCCATGACAGGGAGGTTGGATTAAATGATCTCTAAGGTCCCTTCCAGCATGGACCATTCTATGATTTGTAAGAGAATGTTTTGGGTCTTTCACACCTGTTTCGGAGGTAGGATATCCACAGATGATAAATGTCAAGTGTAGGCTACACTGACTGATGTATAGTTGATGGACTGGGGTGGTAGAAATCTCAATACCATCCAAACCATGAGACTTGGAGAAAGGAAAAAAAAAAGTTTTCCCATTTCCTCTGCTTTGCTACTCCTCAGTATGCAAAGTTTGTAAGCAATTTTGGATAGGATAGAAAAGAAATGTTTTCATGTAATGGCATCTTCTAATTTGAAATGTTGTATGTTAGTCTATTTTCTTACATTTCTTTACATCAGGATGCACTGGCCAGGGAAGTGGTGGAGTCACCGTCCCTGGAGGGTTTTAAGGAGAGGCTGGATGTGGCACTTAGTGCCGTCGGTCCCATGTATTGGTGTTGGGTCATAGGCTGGACTTGATGATCTCGGAGGTCTATTCCAGTGTCAACAGTTCTGTGATTCTGGGATAAGTTAGAGTTCTTATAAGCTATTTTATTGTAGCAATTTTAGAAATTTCCCTGCTATTTTTGACAGCATGTACTATCCTGCCAATGCCACGGGTGGTGTTTCGCTTTATGAATTTTCCTGTGTACGTCTGTTTTTATGCATTACTAGAAATCTGGTATTAATAGACCTTTATCCTATGGCAGATTCATTAATTTGAAAGGGTAGTTAAATAATTATGTTATTTGACATTGCTCTGTTATCGATTAAAAAAAAGAAGTCGGGCAATATTAACGTATCATTTCTTAGTTTCACGCATCTGTTTATTCATCCAAAGCTCGTTTTGGGTGTAAAATTATTACTTCATTTGCTGTGGTAGCACCCCACTTGCTATGGGGTAGGAGAAATTATCTGCTTAATTGTCTCCAGGAATGCTACCCACTGGGTGATGGCTAAAAAAAGTCCGGCTCGAAGATGTACAAACCATGCACATCTCGCTGGGAGCTGCGAGTAGCATTTGCGAATCAAGAGTTGCAAAGCCACGTAACCCCATATTGAAATATGGCTTTAAATCTATTATACAGTAATTTAATAATTTGTCAGACCAGCACAACCAACCTACAACTGCATTCAGCGTTGCGGTGTCAGAACAGCCACCTGGATATTGGGAAGACTTCCACAAGCAGACAGACAGAAATCTCAGGCACCCATAACCTCAGCTCTGTCTTATCAAACTTCCATCTCTGTGAGACATCTCAATTCCGAAAGCTCGTGAGTTATAATGCAAAATGTAGAACTATTAGTGCCTGCTGACATGGAGAAAAATGGTAATAGTACTTCTCTCCCACCTGCCTGTCCTTCAATTTAATTTTATAGCGGGTGTCTCATAATTTTTTTAAGTTTCCAAAAAAAGACTTAAAGAATCTCTTCTAAAAGAAAGTGCCAAGCAAGCTAAATGTAGAAGTTGCTGCCAATTTTGCCTGTAATACTTTTAAAACAAATACGACCTTACAGGCGCACTCGGACTGAAGCTGCGTGCCAAAGGCCATCAGAACTAAAGGCAGGTTTCAGAATATATATGGACAAAGTGGGTCTGATGATTCACATAATTTGATGCCTGGAGACAGAACACATTTACATGATGTTCTTTAATCCATTTCTAATTTATAGGATGTTCCTTGAGCTAATCTCTCGGTTCCCTGTTCCGTGTGCCCAGCTTTAGGTGGTGCGTGTTTGTGCGAGACACGGAGGCTCCCCTGACAAGGACCGTTCTATGTTTATTCGTATATTCTCCGTTCAGTGTAATTCCAGAGAGATAATTACCCATGAATGCATTCTTCTTTCTCAAGTAAATTAAAGGCTTTCCCATATGGTGCGTCCTCCTGAGACCACAAGGAGTTTTCTGAGAATCTGCAACGGTTCAGGTGCAAGGAGACTCCCAGCTTAACTGTAACCTTTGAGGTCCTTCCTATTTTCATACCGACACCTATGTCACCAATCCCATTACAGAAAAATTCCTCTAATCGGAAAACCCCGCCGGTGGAAAACCTGCCCTCATCCTATGAAAAGTAAGAGGTACCATGGGGATGTTTTTGTTGTTAGTGAATCATACCTGGTAGGAGTTGTTTCTTTTTCTTGTGCCACACCTCCAGCCCCCTCCCAGCCGTCCAGCCAATGGCTTTGGCTGAAGCAGCCCCGGGAAATGGAGTGGACGGTAATTGCTTCATTGTGTTGCTTTAAGAGGAAAGGAAAACAGCTATTACTGTGAGCAAGTGCTCCTGGGTTTTTCCCCCCTATTGCTGTTGCGTGTTTTGATTACAAAACCTATCCTGAAATTGGTTTTTTTGAGACTTTCTGTTGCTCAGGTGGAAGGTTGAGAAGGGGCGGTTGGTAACGCAGTAGCTGGTGAGGAGGGAAAACATTGGAGAAGTAGTCTTCATTTATAAAAAGGGAGTGAAACTATTGCTGATTAATTTTTGTCCTTATGTCTTTATGGAAGATGATAAAGCAGCACAGTTTTATTCCTGGAAAGCGTGCTGAGGCTAGGCTTGATGCCTGTGTACTTTTCATCTCGTCTTCAGTTACATAAAAAGTTCATGGACTTTTAAAATTAGTGTACTGACTTGTTTACCCATTTGTCTGTAGATGTAAATATGGAATTTAATGGTCATCCAGTGGCTGAGATAAAGCTCTATAAGGTCAGGGTACTGCCTGTGAAGAAGCTATTCTTCCGTAAGGCTATTCTGAGGAAAACGAGCAAAAAAAGCCCAGCTCTAGTAAACTGAGGTCAGACCTATTACTGAGATATCGAGAACTTTATGACTGGAAAAGGTATTAGGTTGTGACCTGATGGTATCCTGCTGCTGAGGCTCCAGTGGTGATTAGGAAGAAGTGATTTCATCGCCATATGAAGGCTGCTGCCCTCATCCCTGTTTTTTTTTCTCATTGAGAAGTGGAATGTGGTATTCAGGACTAAGAGGAAAAAATGCCTCCCCACACATACACACAAAGCGTTATCACTGCCAGCTCCTCGTCTTCAAAGACCCCTGACTGAAGCTCTGTGTGACTAAGTCCACTTAATTCCCCACCTAAGAGAAAAAAGCAGAGTTCAGAAGTTCAAGGGACTCTTTTCCTAACCACACGCTTGTGGTTGTCTGGGCTCGCAGGGCAAAGAGTTGGGCTGAATCGCTCGGTTGTTTCAGACCTGTTCACAGCCATGTCGTGTCTTCTCTTGAGGCCGTGAATGGCCGAAAGGCTTCACGCGTTGCTGGTGGGACCTGAGCACTCTTGGAAATGGAGCCTTAGATGTCACCTCGGGAGCTGTTTGATGTGGAGTGTCTGGAAGTCTCATCCCAAGTTCTGGGAATATTTAGCATAAGATTGTGTATTCATGGCCTTGACGGGCTCATATATAACCCGATACAGCATCTTCCTTCCCTCCCAACTTGTGTTAACTGTTAATAGCAGTGGTCTCCTATAAAGCTTGAAGTACATAGAGCATTTAAAGCTTATAACATTTATAGATTGCTACGGTAGCAGGAGAATCAAGCTAATGAAAGGATTGGGTGGGTGCCCTGAATTAATACAACCATAATCTAATTCATTTTAACTTCTTTTTTTGCTGCGTATAAAACCTTCTTCTCTCCTCCAGCAGCACACTTAAGGCCCAGTTCACAGGCTCGTGGCAGATAATGGGAAGGTTCCCGCATAGTGGGGCTGAGAGCCGGGTTTTGAGCAGGAGGCTCTTGGCAAGGGCAGAGCAGCGATGCAGTTGTCTTCCCTGGGAGGCGGCTGGGGCTCTGGGAAAGGGGGGTTCAGAGGTTGAAGAGTGAATAGGAGAATCTGAGCCAGAAGGTGTAGATAAAGCAATGGGTTTTGAAGGAGGCTCTCTGCTGTAATTTCAAATAGAGGTTTTATTTTATTTTCTTAAAAATTTCCATAGTCTAGAGCCTACTTGCACCCAGAGATTGTCGTATAGGCTGCTCCTTTCCATTTATGGCCGTCTGGTATTTTACCTTCTCTTCTCTGCCCTTGCCATTCCCTGGAGAAATTGTGTTGGAGAACACTGCTTGTAGTTATAACTGTAAGTACAGTGAAATGCATTTGATGGTGCTGTGTACTTTTGTTCCTTTGTTTCATCTCACTCTCCCATCTGTTCTGTTTGTTTCGGCCAAAAAGGAAGGATTCCTCAGTGCGCTGTAGATCATCCCTTGGAAGCTTGGAGGGTGGGGAGGGAGCTCAACCTGCAAGCAGTCAGGTTGAGGAGCTGGAGGGGAAAGCAGTGGTTTTGAGAGTGGGCAAGGCATTGTGGATTGTTCTGACAGGTTTTGTTGAACTGTGTTACTTGATCACCGAGTCCAAGAAAATAATACAGCGATTGTCCATGTAAAAACCAGTTCGTACTTCTGACCTTTTCATATTTTTCTCAGAAGCCATGTATGATCCTGTTTTTGTATACGTACTTTGACAGCTTTCCCTATCTACTAGTGTGTTATGGAAAATAATGTAATAAGAATATAATAACATAATGAAGGACTGTCAAATCCTTCTTCTTAAACCTGAATCCATGTATACCATGCTGGTACCATACCACTCCGTGCCTTCTGAGTGCTCATAAGCTAAGGGGTGGGCCTGTTCTAAGATGTGGAAAATCGAGTGAAAAACAAGGCATTAAGGAAAGTAATAGCTGGACGCGATTGAAGGAGGAGCACTGTTCTTCATGGACCTGTCCTGAACTCGAGCCCCAGAGCAGTTTGAGGACTGTTGTTGTGCTTGGAGTAAACCTAAAACCAAAGCTGAAGCCACTTGTGCCCATTAAAGAATCTGTGGCAGCTTTCACTGGGCTGGATGAGCAACACCTTGCGCTGGTCAGAGACTTATTCGAGTGAGTCTCTTCTGTGTGTTGATTGCAGCTATTTATAACACCTTGCTCAGGAGGCTCTCTCCATCACTTTCTTTCTCCACTGAGTCAATGAAGGGAGAGTGCAACTAAATTAAGTTTCTTCTCTTGCTTGACTTCTGGAAGGATGTGTTTTTCCCACTCACAATGATGTAAGAGGGATTAGCCTCATAATGGAGGGTAAGATAGGTATCTAAAAGTAAGTGGTGTTTATACCCCCATTCTAAGTGTGTCCTGCATCCTCATTCAGACAAGAGATACCTCGTCCCTTCCTCTTACATCGCTGTGTCACATTGAAGTGTTTCCAAGGCAGCTGCACATCCATCGTGATCCCATGTGCTTCTGTGAATACCCACATGTGTATGAGGCTGATAAAAATCTATTTTATCTGAAGAGACTTGCAAGAAGCAATGACTGCCTTAAACAGAGAAATGTTTCCAACATTTTGTGTATAGTAAAGGATCAATAAACACATGCAATTGAGGAAGATCATGGTTCCCCCCAGGTAACACAACTAGCAACCACTACCTGTGGATTTAGGGCTCGTTTAAAGTTTAAGTGGATGAATGCAGAGTTGCACTACCCAGAGCTCTGGCTCCCAACAAGATGAGATCTGGGTGATGGGTTCTGCAGGACAGAGGTGTTTCCCCGCAGACAAGGACACTGTAGGCATGCAGTTCTCTGCAGCTTCTACATTGCCAGGCTCCATCTGCTCCGTCCTGGATCCCACTGTGAGGCACCTGTGACAGCATCCACATCTCTCAGAGGGCTCTGCCTGCTGCCTCGGGTGCTGAATCTGCTGCTGTGAGCCAGCCTGCACAGCTGAGGTGCTCACATACACATCTGCTCACTCCACCTGGTTGAAAGGGATGTGGTTGGTCTAGGATGCAAGCAATGAATCCCCCCGATTAGCATTTGCTCTGTTAATCCCTTGTGTGTTCTGCAGATAAAGCAGAGACCCAGCTTTGATGTCTGCCAGGGAGAGGAAACCAAAGCCCTCAAAAGGGCAGTGTCAGGATTCATGGGATAGTCACCATAAGAACTCAGCGTGCTGTGGTGACATCTGCCCATGCTAGGCTGGAACCTGCTCATGTCCTTCGTGGAAGAGCCACGTTTTAGTGTCTTCCCTTAAACAGAATACCTGCAGGCAAAGCCAATGAGGTCCTACCCCTGAGGAGCACCTGCAGGCCATTTCAGGATGCATGGTGGAGCGAAGCTGGTCAGCCTGCAAATGCAATTATTTTTTTTTTATTTACAGAGAAACTCCTTCCTGTTCCTTGCAGAGCCCCAAAGCCAGAGCTTCATTGGGGAACGTGCGTGCTGGTTTGGGCAGGAAGCGTGGCACCGGGGGCACCCGACCTGGTTCAAAGGCAGCTCCTCTGACTCATCAGCGGAAAGCCAAATGAGCTGTATGTATTTAAAGCAAAGCTCTATTTGAAAAATTAATGATCTGCAAGAGAGAGAGGAGAAACTGCTTCTCTGTAATGCAGAAAAAGGCCCTGATGACCACAGCCTGGGTCCCTTTCCAGATGATGTCATCATCAGTCTAAATAATAAATTTTTAACGATGTGGGGGAAAAAAAAAAAAAAGAGGAGGAGGAAATAAGAAAGAGGGGGGACTCTGTTTCAATGAGAAGTAAAAGTAGCTGGTGGTAACAGGGTCTAAGGAAAATATATGGTTGGGTGAGGTTTCTGCCCTGTGTAATTAGATTATCCCAAGTGTAGGAGTGTGCTGCAAAAGGCACATTGAAATGCCAGTAATTGACCGCTCTCTGTCTTCCCCTGCCGCGTACCCCTGCAGAATGGAAAATTGGGGTACTTGGGCTATATAAGGCAGAGGGGTTTGCTGTGAGTGGGGTTGCTAATAATAGGCAGTTAAGATTAGAAGGGAAAGCGTGGGCTCACATCAGCCCAGAGACTAGGGGATATTTTCCCCTCGTAAATAACAGGCCACAAGAAATCTATTCAAATGGATTTGTGTTTGCTTGACAAATGTATGCAGTATATTACCAACGGAGTACTCGCACCAGCTCTTTAATGCAGCTTAAATTACTAGCAACACATTCATTTTTTAATGCGCTCAGTTTTGTTTCATCGTGCCCCCCTGGAAACGTGTTGCCCGTCGCTGTGAGCGTGTTGTGCGGGAGAGGAGGGCTCGGAGGGGCTGGGCAGGCATCAGCACTGTGCCTTTGGAGGGCTTGTGGCACAGGCATGCTGGACTGAATAGTTTTTATGGTTTTGGTTTTTTTTTTTTCTCTTCCATCGTGGGGAGCCTTTGGGCACTTTCCGTGAGATCGATTGCAGCTAGAATTTTCACAGAAAAGCCCCAAACCAGACCTTAGCTAATACCGGAATCGTGCTAGGTATCAGAAGGTATGTGATGTCATTTGAAGCTGTATTTTAAGTGACCTGATTCCCAGATCCTATTCAGGACTGGAGCTCCAGAGCGCTGTGTACTGCTGTAGAGAGAACCCTCTCCATGAAGAAGTTAGGAGCTCAGGAGGCAAGACGGCAGCTCTTCCAACCTGGCAGGCAGTGGGGCTCAGTCGTCCAAAAGCAACAAAAAAATCATGTCAAAGTTATGGACCAAACCTGCACTTTTTGAATCTCAGTCTTGTGTTTTTCCAACTAAATGTATTAACCCCGATCAAAGTTTTCATGGATCTCGGCTATCTGAAAGTCAAGCCCTGAAAGGAACAGACGTGTTTCGTGAGGTTTGGGGGTTTGTAATGGGAGCTTTCAATGGTTTTAATACCCAAATCTACACCTTCTCCTCAAACTGCAAGGGACAGATTTATGTCATGTTTTGTAGTGGGCTGATCCTAATACCCTTGTCGTGAGACAGATTTACTGTAGTTGTCAAGACTGATTTGCTGTAGAAGTCAATACCTCAGCCCGCTGGTGCCTTAAGGAAAAAAGGTCTGGGTGTTTAACACCGTAAATATTTTATTCTTGCTCTGCCATACAAACCTTGCGTGGCCTTTCAAAAACAACTTACTTCTATTATGCCCCAGTTTCTCATGAGTTAAATGGGGATAACAACATTTCTGAGAGTGGAGTGAAGAAGACGGATGAAATAAGGAGACTTCTGTCTGGGAAGATGGCAAAAAAAAAAAAAAGTCGTGTTTTCTTTGCAAGGCCCTATTGTTTTTTCTAAATGAATTCTTTCCTTTTTGCTGTTTTTGTTGCTTCTGAAATAGTCACTTTAATTTCCTTTCAGTTTTGTCTGATGTGCAAAGGCACAGTGTTTAGACACCCTTCAGCTTGGTGGGTCATTTGGAGGCTGTGCTTGTTGCTGCAGCTGTTCCATTTGCGACGGAGGAAGACACCTTGGAAAATTTTTTTGGGGTCTGAGGGCGGCATTTGCGAAGCGCTGCAGAGATGCTGAGGTTGGCAAATTCAGCATGAGTCTGGTGGTAATGCAGAGGAAAACAGCAAATACGGTCTTGACTGTCAAGTGCTTTTCTCTGCTCTGCGTCCCCTGTGAGAAGAGCAGATGCTGCCACAGTCACGACTGGGTTCGTCTTTTGTGCTGTCCAGGCAGCAGAGGATCGAGCACGACCTAAATGCTCAGGTCACCATCATGTCCTTTGTATTCCCATGTTTCTTCCATCACTGTGAGGGATACGTTGAGCTTGGGTTTTCTGCTGGGCTAAAGACGTTCTCATCCATCTGAGTCTGCTGCAGACTGAAACACAACTCACATTTCACTTGTCTAAGATAGACACTTACGGGCTCTTTTTTATTATTAGCTTGCTCAGAGTTTGCCATGGATGGACAGTTTGTAAGATGTTGGCTCAGCCTGTGTGTGCTGTATCTTTCCTCTGTCTATTTTGGTAGAGCTGGGTGCTCAGGGTAAATGTGTCTCTCTTTGTACAGGGCGACAGAGTCAGTTAACGAAAAAGATGAGCAATCTGGATGGAAAAAGGACTCCGAGTTGGCACTCCAAACCGACAGTACAAGCTGACCCTGTTTGGTGGAAACAAACAGCACTGGTGGGAGGACTGGAGTCACCTCACCATTCCTTGGGTGTTGCACCGGCCGCGGTGGAGTTTCTTTGCCAGCACGTCGGAGCTGGGAGAAGAAGTGAAGGAGTTGCCAGGGGCTGTCCGACTGGGATGCGTGTGCAGAGGAAGCGTGAGGCATCACACCAACTATTTGGCAGTTGAGGAAACCCGTCTGCAGAAACCAGGCCTTCTCTGAAATGTGAGTTAGACCATTTCGCAAATCTGGATGTAGCAAGAAATGACTGGGAGGCTGGTGATTCATTCTGGGTCAATGTAAAGGTACCAGAGGGGCTAATACAGAGGGAGAAAATTGATACTGGCTTTGCAGTGTTTGTGGTGCAGAAACATGTATAAATGTTTCCCAGGGAAAGAGTGGAACGATCTGATGTAATTTTAAAAATAAAAAATACCCACCCAACAACAAACAAACAGCCATGGGGATGTAGGGGCTGGTAACAGCATTTGGTTATCCATAAATCAGTGCAGGCTGCACAGGTATTTGCTCACAGCCGTACATTTCATTGCAGCTGAAAGGAAAGGGCCCGTGCGAGATGGCAGAAACTGCATGAGAAAACTTTGCTTGAATTGTAGCCCTGTGATTATGGTGTCAAATGCGCTTCGGTGCGTATCCATGGGAGTTACACGCGGGACAGATTTCTGACCCTTTGGGATGAATACTCTGGGGAAATTAAAACTAGCTGTAAAAGCTATATATAGTTGAAAAGGCTATGGTAACATTTTATGCAGTGTGAGCCGTGTTCTATTCTTTACAGAAACCCATATCTGTAAAAGAGCAATTAGAAGTGCTTCCCTGAAAAAAAAGGCAATTGAAGGCAGTGAATGAACTGCAGGAATTGTACAGTTTCCAGAAAATGGTGGTAGTGAAGCATTTGTGGGATCCATAAATTCCTAACTGAATATGGATTCACTCTCCAACTCTAAAACCACAAGATTTATTTCCTGCTGGCAGGGGAGGTGAAGTTCGCAGCGCTGGATCTCTCTCGAGCATGCCAGCAGGTGGTGGAAGCACTCGTGTGCTCCCCAGTGTGCGATGTTCCCAACATCACCTTGATTGGCTGCATCCTTTCAGGATGAGAAGACAGGACTGTTGGGTTTTTTGTTGCTATTTTTCTGTTGAAGACCCGTCTGTGCTTTCAACATATATGGGTAGGGAGGTTTATTAGCCTGCAACGTGTCCTACCGGAAAAGAAGGATAAGGTAGTGGGTACGCTACTGGCTTCGCTCAGGAAGATCTAGTTTAGGCTCAAGCTCTGACTTTGAAGTCACACGAGCTCGGTCTGTGCCGTGGGGATACTCGGTGGCGACGCGCGTGTTTTGTGGTACAAACCTAAACAATGTGGTCAAGGATTTTGTTTCCTTTCCATGAAATTCCCTTTGTCTTCCAGACCATGGGTGTTTTGTGGACCCGTGCTTTCAGCTGTGGATGGTGGAGATTTTTTGGTGTTCTTTTTCCTCCTCTCTACTCACGAGGGCTGGTTTAGCTCACTCGGTTGAGCGTGGTGCTGAAACACCGAAGGTTGCGGGTTCGATTCCCTTTCGGTCCTCATGTGTTGCCTGATCTAGTTGAGAGATGTCCCTGCCCATGACAGGGAGGTTGGATTAAATGATCTCTAAGGTCCCTTCCAGCCTGGGCCATTTTATGATTCAACTGTGATTCCCATTGGTCTGTTCCTCGGGGTCCTGGTTCCAGTGCAGTTCGCATCAGACTCTTACCTGTGCTGTGCTTCTGCTGCTGCGGAGCGTAAGGGCATCAGCTCCGGCAGCCAAAACTTTACCACAGGCTGCCTGCAGTAGGGATGGGAAAGCTGGAGCATAAGTCACAACTTCAGGTAGGATGAAGTAAGAAAGGGAGGTACAAACTAAAAGTTGTTGCGCTGAAATGGAGAAGTCTGTGGCTGCGGAAATTTGTAGTTATTTGCGCCCTGTCAGAGATCACCGGTGATGTCTCTTTCCAAAGTCATCTGCATAGCTTGTTGAACGTGATTGCATGGGTTCAGCGTGTCTTCATGAGTCTTTTTACAGCCAGAGGGGCTAGAAACGTCTTTTGTTGTTGTTGCTGTTTTAAATGGAAGCTGACTTTCTGGAGTACAAGTCAGCAGGAAGTGGGGGGGTAAGTTTATTGGCTGTTTTGGTGGGGCCTGGAGAATAATTCCGCCTTTCTCCTGCCTTTTGTCTATTCAGACTGTAAATTCGTTGAAGCAAGGACTGCTCTCTACTGTGGGTCTTTATAGCACTTGCTGCAATGGATCTGTGCTCTCAGCTAAATCCCCTAAGGCTTAACAAAATATAAATTAGGATAATGGTATAAGAAGTTAAATGTTAAGCGGTCATGGGGGGTGGTTTATTTACATGAATTATCACCTTAAGAAAAAAACAAACAAAACAACAAACAAACCACCAACAAAAAAGAGTCCTTCTGAAATTCTGGAGGGAATTTAGTTTTATGGCAAAAACTACAGTATTGAGAAGACCTGGCAGTCGTATGGGGGTTGTGCCCCATTTTAATGGAGAGGACACGGGCTGGTTTTAGCCTTCCCGTATCCCAACCTTCTCTAAGCTGAGTTTGCTGTTAGCTCTGGGAAGTCACTCCCTGCCTCTCCTTTTCACAGACTTCAGTGATTACTTTGCGTTGCACGGTGCCTTGGGCAGAGCTCTGACACCCAGATATATATCCTGGAAGGATAGAACAAGTTCTCCCTCCTTCAGCTCCTACGCAGAGGGATCTTGAATGTGTTCTCTGTTTCGTTAACAGAGTGTAATGCTAAGATGGGCAGATGGGGCAGAGTGGAAAAGTGCAACAGCTGTAGGAAGCCTGATGTGGGGTCCTGCTGGCGTAGAATTAGTACCTTTCCTTCGTATGAGGGCAAATAAGGCAACAAGTGGTAAGACCTTGGGATAGAGGCGGTTGTGCATGTACTCAGAAAGAGAGGCGTAGAGTGGTGAGATTCCTCAAAAATCCAGCTCATTTGTGTTGTGTGAAAAAGGGTACCTTAATCTCCCTCAGCAGTCTGCTAAATCCAAGCCCTCGCTTGTGGCTCCTTCTGCTCGCAGTCCCACGGCATCCTTCTAGGTGCTTTGCTCAGGGCAGTGCTGAGACCTGGGGAGTCAATCCATAGTTGAAGCTAGTGGAGAGCTGTTGTTTTTTCCGTGTAGCGAAGATTATCAGCAGCAAAACTGTAACTGATTGCTCAGTTACTGGATGTCCTCATGAAAGTTAGTGGCTGGTCTGTCTGTCTGCCAGCGTTGCAGTGGCTACTTGGAGGTGACCTGCCAGCTCTGTTGTCAGCTCAGCTGGAGACATCGTGTTCTAGGCTTTGCAGCATGAAGCAGCCCTTGGAGTTGTCCAATTTTACTGCCACAAAACAGCCCTATTTGCAGGTTGCTCGGTGCAGTGATGCGCACGTCCCGTATCCCTACCCGTTCCTTGATATTTCCTGGAGGCCAGAATACCCTGGCTGCGTTTTAGTGCTGTTCGATTCAAACTTCTGTATACCTGTCTCTCCGAAGCGCCCGCTTCTGTGATAGATCACCCTTGTTTTTCCACTTCCAGAGCAGACAGCCCAGCTCAGACACACCAGAGAGCCTCGCTCCAAACATAGACCAGCGTAAGAGAGCCAAGCTGAGGCCAGTGGTCTGTCAGCAGATCGTCCAGCTTGGGAGGAGGCAGAAACAGGATTTGCTGTCAGCTTCGTGCCAGTGACAGCACCGCGACGTTACTTGCTGTAGATTAATGTGGGAGAAGGTCCTTGCCGACAACCCCTGCAAAACAACTCAGCTTCAAGTGGAATTACAGTGGTCCTTTTAGATAAGTATATTTTTGCCAGCTGATCCCCAACAGCACTCCCAGCGGTGGGGAAAGCTGAAACTATTACTGTAAATACAAAAGGGAAGACATACTTGGCATCCCTTTACATTAGAGCTGGCTCAGAAGAACGTCTGCGTAGCTGTTCCGCTGCCAAGATGGATTGTAGTCAGATAGTACGCATTGCAAAGGAACCAGAGCACACACTGAGATCTGTTGGGGTTTTTTTAACAATAGTTTATTTGTGTTTCAAAGGAATAGTTACAGGAATCCAGATCAATATGCTTGTCCAGAACTGTGCCTTCCTATTTTAGGGCCTGGATGAATAGGAGGTTACTTGAGTTCACATGCATATGGAGGGACCGGTGCCTGCGGTAACGCAGCCTCCCAGGCTTGTTACTTTTCCTTTTTGAAAGCGAACGTGAAAGAGCTGCAAGACTGAAGTTGCCATTGTTCTGGTTCCTGGAGTTTTATTGTTTTCCAGCGAAGTCCGTGTGGCGTTGCATGTTGTGAGGCTCTTTATGAACGGTGAGGTCGTGTCTCAACAGGAGGTGGTAGGAGCTGAGCCCTCCCCATCCAAGGTGTTTAAATAGGCTTTGGTTGAACCATTGTAGATGCGTGTCCTGAGAACACGTTAAGGTTTGGACCGAATCAAACGCTTCTGGAAGGAAAGGAAGATTGTCTGCTTCAGTTAAATGTTCTTGGTTTTTTTTTTAATGGAAAACTATAAAAGCTCAACTTTCTTAGATGAAAATATATTTTGCATTTCCCAGTCCTAGGTTTTGAAACCATCTGGATATTTTCATGGTTTCAGTGCTCTATCCCATTTGCTGTACAGGAGGAATGGTTGGCTAAAGGAGTTGGTTGCATGGGACCAAAAAATGGTGTCTGGTTGGTTGTGTTTCTGAGATCTTTTGAAATGCTGGTTCAGACAGTGAGTTGTAATTGCTTGAGAATTAGACCTGTATTTGCCTTGAAAATCTTGGTTTATGACCTGTTTTTCCTCTACTGATCTTGTTAGATCTTTAAGGGACACAGGCAAAACAGGAGTTTAAATAGGCATGGGTACTTAGATGCTTAGGAGATGATATTTTCGTATATGGAGTTTCAAGCCCTGATTTATAGCAAGCAATAGATTTCCAACAGTCTTAAGCAAGCATGTACCATGTCTGCACCTGGGTTTTTCAGGGCAAAATTGTGTCTATTACTTGAGCATATATGGTATCTATCCCGTGATGAGTTGTACTGCTCATGCTTTGAATGGTGCCACTACATTTTTCATGAAGTGTAGACTCAACAAAGTGTATCAGCAGACGGAGCCAGTTTCTTCTGAATTTCAACCTATGACAACTTTCCCAACACACGCTGGTCTACGTCGATCCAAGGGGCTATCTTGATGGGTGCGTTCCAGCGCAGCAGTGCCGCAGAGTTCAAATTCTGGTGTCATCTGGCACATGATGTCTCTGGCTTCGGTGATGACATCCTGTTACATGAAGAATTTTGGCTGGTGCATGGTGTTCTCCTTTCGGCTGTTTTGCATAGCTGAGGAAGACACCATCCTGAATAAATCAGTGTGGTTTGCAGCAGCGTGTCTGGTCTTTGCTGTGAGAAGGGCTTCTTTAATCTTGGCTTGCTTTTTCTCCACTGTTTCTCCTTCCCCTGTGGGTTTGTGCATTGCCCAGCATGCAAGGAGGGGCAGTCGCTGGTTGGTGGGGGCACTGCTGCAGGAGCCGTGAGCACTGGGGCAGTCCCAGCAGAGGGCAGGAGGAAGGAGTTGTGGTTCAGCAGGGATTTCGCAGCCCTCGCTCTTAATTGCAGTAGAAGGTGAATGATTGGAAAGGTTACGAAAAAGGTTTGGGTTATCTTCTTCAGTTTGCCACTGGTTTTGTTGGTTTAGCTTTTACCTGCGCTGCGGGAGCAGGGAAGACTCTTCCCGGACATCCCAGTGCTATGAGGGGAAGAAATGGTTTTAGAGACTTCAAAGAAGCAGAGCAAGATTTTCAGAAACACATGGGTTAGGAATCAGACATAATTGTGGGGACTATTTTGAGAGGAGAGCTCTTCCCAGATCTAGGCCCCTTTAAGAAGAAACCTCTAACATATTTCTGACCCTACAGAATCAGGGGACTAGTCAGCCACTGCTGTGATGAGACGGACAGAAGACGCTTGCACAATCCTTCCTGGCCCTGGCTAGGACTTGAAGTCCCTTGCTGTCCTGAGCACAGAAGAAAACTCCACACACTGACATAGCCTTGCGGATAACTGGCTGGGAAAGGATGTCTTCAGGGCTTATACTCTACCTCCACCCACACTTGCAGTCCCAGAGTCACCAAAGAAAGTTTAAAAATATTCTGCCAAATGTTTACTCAGTTAAATTTTTTAGGCCTTTTTGTGTTTAACCCCTGTTTTGATTCTTGTCTGGTTTTTTTGTCCCCATCTTCCCTTTAAAAATTTCCTTTCTGGTGGGATGATCCTTAGAAGTTGTATGTGTGAAGACTCGTACAGGGACCACCTTAGCAGTAGTAGGCACCTTGCAAGTACTCCCATGCAGTGCTTTTCTCTGCACACGTTTGTCATCGGGGAGTTTTATTTAGCACTTCTTGATGGGAATCAAATCAGGATTGGATTTCAACATCTCTTGAGGAGAGGGAATGCACAGCCCAGGCTGCATTGGAGGGACTAATACTCAGCATGTCACGTGCCTCCTCACTCCTCGTTCTTCCCTTTGTTCTTACGAATCAAGGGACCAACCTCTTTGCCCCCGTCCAGGAGCAAAGTCACTGAACCAGAGGGGTGACCCGATAGTCAGAGGAGTTCTTCCTTTGGCATAACAAGAGGAAGCCTTTTTCTTCTGCTATTTTGTGCTTTGCATGGGGGGCTTCTGTGTTTATTGTATCTGCAGCACGGTGCTGTGGGACCCCTGTGTCGAGTCCACCTGGGCTGCTGGTGGAAGAGTGCAAGAGAGAGCAGGGTGCAGCTGCAGGCTCAGCCCAAGTCACTTAGCCCCTCACCTTCACGGGCTGGGAAACGTGCTTGGGACATGCTGCCAGCCCGCGGTGGCTCTCAGAAATGGGGGATCATGGTCTGTCCCAGCAATGGTTTCACTCCCTAGCAACGTGGTGGAAGTACTGTAACTTTGATGTACAGTTGTTTTGGTTTGGCCTGGCCAGATTTTGGTGGTGGGGGGGGGAGCTGCAGGGTGGCTTCTGTAAGAAGCTGCTAGAAGCTCCCCAAGATTGATAGAGCCAATGCCAGCCGGCTACAAAGAGGGACCCGCCGCTGGCCAAGGCTGAGCCTATCAGTAAGGTGATAGCAGAGGAATGCCTCTGTGAAACACATATTTAAGAACGGGGAAAAGAACTGCGCTATAACAGCTGGCACAGAGATGGAGGAGTGAGAATCTGTGCAGACACCAAGCTCAGTGAAGAAGGAGGGGGGGGAGGATGAGCTCCAGGCGCCGGAGCAGAGAGTCCCCCGGGTCTGTGGTGAAGACCATGGTGAAGCGGGTTGTCCCCCTGCAGCCCATGGGTGAGGTGCAGATGTCCACCATGAGGATCACCGCGTAGATGTCCACCGAGGATTCCACGCCTTGTGGGTGGATGCCTGAAAGGGGACTGTAGCCCGTGGGAAGCCCACGTCAGAGCAAGTTGCTGCCGGAACCTGTAGCCCGTGGAAGAGGGAATGCCCACGCTGGAGCAGGTTGGCCAGTGGGACTTTTGGGACGTTGTGGGTGGCTCACGCTGGAGCAGTTTCCCCGAAGGACTGCGCCTCAGACTCACGAGGGGTGGGCTGCCCCTCGTGAGGTGTCTCCCGTTGGGCAGTTTGTGATGAATTGCCCTTCGTGGGACGACTCACGCGGAGAAGAGAGCGTGAAGCTTGTCTCCCGTGAGAGGGACCCCACAATGGCCCTGGGGAAGAGTGAAGAGTCCTCCCCCGGAGTGAAGAAGCGGTGGAACCAACGTCGGATGAACTGACCACAGCCCCCATTCCCTGTCCCCCTGCGCCGCTCGGGGGGAGGAGGTGGAGAAACCGGGATTGATGTTAAGCCCGGGAAGAAGGGAGGGATGTGGGGAAGGTGTTCTGTTTAAGATCCATTTGCTCTTTCTTACTTCTCACTACTCCTCTCTGATTAGTTCTTTTAATAAATGTACCTGATTTCCCCAAAACTGAGTCTGTTTTGCCCGGGATGGTAAATGAGGGTGATCTCCCTGTCCTTATCTCAAACCCTGAGCCCTTGGAGATATTTTCTCCCCCTGTTCAGCAGTGAAGGGGGGGGTGAGTGAGCGGCTGTGTGGGTACCTGGCGGCTGGCCAGGTCTCCAGCAGTTCTTGTAGGAAGTTTTTAATTGTTCACTTATCAAGATTTTCAGTGTGTGCACAGCTGGACAGGAATGAAACAGAATTATTCCCTTAGGATGTGGGTTAATCCTGGTTCAGCAGTTCCTGGGAGAGAGTGGGTAGCAGGAGAGGGAGAGCTGAGTCTGTGTGCCCAGGGCAACACGCTCTGAGGAGCATTCAGATGAGTTTCACCTCGGCACGCAGGCTGCGTCACCTTGGCTTCCTTAGCCAGTCTGCTCTTCAGTATCCCGTGAGAAGCCCCAAACAAATTACCAATTACATCTTGTGCCTTAATTAAAATGAAAGGTGAGCGTTTGCTCCAGCTTCACTCTGAGCCACAGCGTTAAATAATCTCTTGAATGATTACAGACCTAGCAAATTGGGGCACTGCTCGCTGCGTTTCTTCACATATCAGTGATTTACCTCAAAGACTCCTCTGCGAGCAGTGAGTTTGGTGTCCTCCAAACCTACCCCACGGAGAGGTTTTGGGGCTTGGGGATGGTGTGAAGAGCCTTGAACATCTGTTGAAGTTGGAGGGAGCCCCACGCTGTTAAGGGCTGGCTGGTTGATGTTCAGAATCTGACAGCATCTGGGCCCTGTATGTAAGACCTGATATTAAAGTGAGGAGCATCGCCAAAATTTGTGCCACAGAGGGAAGTGTTGGCAACATGACAGGGGCCCAAAGGTTGTACTTCATTTACATGTGTATTTGCATAATTGCAAATGCATGAGATGCACATTACTAATCACTCTTGCATCTTTATCATTCCCAATAAGTACGGAGAAGATTTCTTGCTCTTGGAGTTCATCAGCAATAAAAACCTGCAGTGTCCTCATTCTGTAATCACAGGGAATTAGGGACACCTTGGGAGGGACATGTTTTATCGTTCTCTTGGATGTGTCTGCCCATAAAATTTAACTCTGGACTAGTTCTGGGCAGCAGAAATTAACTGTGAAGAGGAAAGTATTTGGAAATTTTTGTGCTAGTGGGGATATTTTGAGGAGCCTAGAAAAACTGGCATCTGGATCCTGTTGAATTTCAGTGAAATTTCCACTGCCTCTTGCTCTGTTGAAAGCCTCAGAAAAACCTTATGGGGCATGACCAAGAATGAGTGTAATTCTTTTTGGATGTTCTTGTGGGAGGACTTGGTGGGACTGACTTAGAGTGGTGTGTCAGATGGAGGTGGTTGCTCTAGATGTGTAGTCTGATACTGTCCCTGCCACAAAGTCTTAATTTCTCAAGTAGGCAGAATAAAAAAAGGGATTGGAAGAGGGAATGCAAAGTCAGAGGGGTTTGCATATCAGCAAAAGCTCTTCTTTACCAGCCTGTCTTTTCTTAACCTTATCAACAAGATTTCTGTTATTCTCAAGCTTATATTTAATTTGCAGTTGTTCCTTCTGACACCACTTCTCTGCTTTATACTGTGATGGCATTACATATTTGCTGAAAATTGCAGTGGTTTCAGGATGGAGAGTGATGCATTTCGGCAAGTGATTAAATGATGCAGTTGTCAGTTGTGGGAGGGACCTGACTGTGATGGCCTCGATTTGATGGAGCAGTGCTGTGTTCCAGCCTGGGAAGTCTGGGCTTTGCTCGTGTACTTCCACAATGTTTTTGTTGGAGTTGGCCTGAAAATGAAAACTCAATTCATTAGAAAACATTTTTTGACTTTCTAATGTTTGTTTTCATTTTTTCTCAGATTTAAAACTTTATAACATTTTTCAGGATGGGGAAGATGGGAGGATGTGATTACATCCGTCCGAAACCATCACTGTCCAGTGGCTTGGATTGAGATGACTCAAATTCAGAGTCCTTCTTTTCTTTATTTGGGCCTTGACTCAGATCTAGGTGGTACCTTAACCATGTTTGAGGGCATTCTGGAACAGATTCATGAATCCCATCTTGATTTGCTTTTATAACAATAGTGTAACTGAAACTTGCCACTACAGTGTTTGGTTCAACAAATGAGCATTTTCACTAAAACCAAATAAATATCAATAGAGATCATTGCTGTTGTTCCTTTATCTTCCCTGCTGTCTCTGCAGTAATTATGGAGTATTCCCTTAATTGGTAAAGACAGGATAGGTTATGTATTTACTGCTGCAGCATCTTAGTCCAACGTCTCTCTCGGGATTTTGGCTGCAGAGTTCTGTCAGTGAAAGAGGAAATCTTGGTTATTTTTTCCAAAGAATTAAGCCTGTGAAGAAGGGGACAAGCTACTTACAAGCCTTGTGCTGCGTGATGGGAGTCTCATGATTTCGCAGCGAGCTTCAGGCACCTGCTTTGCCTCAGCAGGATGCATTTGTAGCTGGTGATTGCCCGTTCCACTGTGTGGTTTCTTAGGGGTCTGTGAAACTGCTGAGCTTTTGTATAATTGTCTTTACACTTTCATTTCACTTGTCTTCAAATGTTTCTAAACTTAATGCATAGGAGGCTGAGCAGACATTGATTGGTTCTCTAAAGCAGAGATCTCATGTTTTTCTTCAACGGGATTTCACTTTACCCTTCAAATAATATTTGTGCCCTCAGAGTCATTGTGGCTTCCGCGCTTACTTTGAAACTGTATTGATCATGTAATTAAAGCGTCTTCTGCCTGCCTCAGGAATCTAGCAAGATTGAGACCTGGGCTTTCTTGGCTGGTTGCAGAAACCTCAATCTGTCCTTCATTTTAATCGTAACTCCCAACGTGATTCTTGCAGTTACTTACAGATCCTGCAGCCTGTGCTCCTCAGAGTCTTCAGCTGCTCAGAGTTCAGTCAGCTGGAACATTTGGATGGATCTCAGAGCAGCACCATGTTTATTCCTGTGTTGCATTACAACTCTCATTTTAGTGGTAGGAGACTTCTGTCCACAGAACTGAAGGGAGACGTAGGGAATCGCTGTGCAAACACATGGAGATACGTTCCCTTGGCCTTTGCTGACTTGCAGCAAAGCAATGGGAATGATTCTAGTACTCTTTACCTAAAATTATACGTCTGATGGATGGATGAATGCAATAGCCATCATTCGCTGTTCAAAACCATCACTGGTTTGCATTATGTTGGCTGTGAACAAAGCCGAAGGTGCTTGCACAGAAAACCCACTTTGGAACGATATGTGGTTGATTGACTAAATTACCTGCAAAGCAAACCAATAAAAAAGAAGCAAGACTGTCAAACCACTCAATCTCCTCTTTTCATCTCTTCAGTATCTTTCACAGCTGCTACTTCGAAGTCCTTCACAATTACCAACACTTTTAAAAGCTTTTTGGGGTGGACAGTACAATTCCAGATGCAGCTAAATTATTTTGGGAAAGAAGGGGTTTTAAAAGGTTGTTTTAAGGAATAAATACACACCAGTAACAGGAGGCAAATCAAGAGTGAACGTGAGTACACTCTGGCAGAGCGTTTCCCAGCTGAGGAATATAATGCAAAAAGCCTATTGGCCAAAAGTTTTTTGTCCAAGGCTTCCAAAGTCCAGCATTACCTATAATCATGTCTAATCTCTTGCTGATCCAAAAGCCAATTTTTCAACTCAATTCCGGCCGAAATTAGAAACCCATGTAGAGATCTCAGATTGGTGAAAAGAGAGCCTGTTACCGTGCATGCCAGAGATCATTCTTGCTGCCACATTCTGGACCAAGTGCAATTTCTTCTAATAAAAACATTTCTGGCAAAGCTTGACATTAAGAGTTGGTGTAATCGAATCTGGATGTGAGGAAAGCATGCAAACTTGCTTCCAAGTCAGCAAGAGTTAGGCAGGATTTAATCCTTCATGTATTTTTATTATGATATAAAAAGCTGTTATATTGGTATTTTTAATACATTTATCAAAAGCAAACTGCAAATCCAAAGTCATTTCCAAATTTCCCACTGATACAGGAATGAGTAGCTGAGACAATTCTAAAGTGAACTAAGGCAATGGGATTTTGTAATATGGGTTTAGCTGCCAGGAGCCCAGCACTCCGATTTGACTTTTAACCAGTTCGCACTAGACCTGTGCAAACATTTTCCCTGAACATTTGCTGTAGCGTGAAGCTGACTTCTTTTTTCCCCGTGTGCTTTGTGCGCATTTTTCTGTTGGCTTTTCTTGAACATTTTAGCAACCCATAGGATCTCCTGGGATGACAAAACCAGTCACCAGCCATGCACCAGCAGCTCCCACCACAGCCAGCACCACTTACTTAGGGGCCTAAGAATAGGAGGCGGCGGCAGACATTTCTATTAAACCTTCTTTTTTAAAAAGAGCTTGGCTCTCATTTACTCATCTAAATAAGGTCCAGATTTTCAGAAGAGCTCGATAGATTGCGTGCTGAACACTTGTGAAAATAGAGTCTACATTTCACATCTACGCTGGGGCTCAAGGCTTTCAGAAAGCTGGCCTCAAATTTCTTGTTCTTGGACATAACAACGAATGTTTGGGGATACCTTGGGGTTGATTCTGCCTTCCTTGCCCTGGGGTTTCCAGTGGTGTGACGCCATCCAGCGGGAGTGGCGGGGCTGGCGTGACTTCCTGAGGGATGCTATGGGAGGAAGTGGTGAGGGGCCTCCAGTATGGGAGAGGGGGCATTTCGTTCCCTGCTCCACCACAGATGGCCTTCAGGGTCTTTGGCTGGGATTTTCAGGCTGTTTAATGGATGTTTGAGCGTCAAAAGGAAGCAATTCAGCTTTTGAGTCCTAAAAGTAAGGTATTTTGAAAGAACCTGATTTTGAGACCTGTCTCTGCTCTTTAATATATCTCCCAAATGAGGTGGTGAGAGTGGAGGCACTCCCAGCCATCGCTCCCAGTTCCGTTCTCAGTTCCATTCTCCGACTTCTCAGTTTGTTTGTTTGCTTTTGAAAACTCTTGCCTCCTAGGGATTTGTGAGGACAGATGTGTTAATGCTGTAAAAAGTGTTTGGGAACTAAGCTAATAGAGACAGTGTAAATCCCATGCACCGGCTCTGAAGCCCAATTTAGAGCAGCCTAGGGGCATCTCACCAGCTTTTGATTCCTTCTCAGTACCAATTACTTTTGAATGCTCAACAGCCTGTCCTGAAGCCTCACCACTACAGTATCTTTCATCCTGAAACCCCCTAAAAATACGTAGCAAAACTATTACATAAACCGCACAAGGATCATTTTACCCATCTTTAGAAAGCAGCCTTTGTGGGTTTGGAAAACGTGAGAATGGCAGTGTTACGCAGGAAGCATCATTTTTAATCAGGTTGCTTGAATCTACGCAAAGTCCCTTGCCAAAAGTGCTCTCATGTCTGACCCCTCGTACGGTGATATAATGTAGTTCCTCCAGGGGCACGAGAGACGCTGAGGTCAGCCTTGCCATATAGTCTGAATTACTGATATTAAAGAGGATAATTGGCATTTCTACCACCTGGTGCAGTTAGTAAGACAGCATCCAGATCAACTGTCTAGAGCCCTCTAAAATAATCATAAGGAGAATACAGTTCTTTAATAGCAATACAAGTATAATAAGACTCTAAATAGAGTAACAAAAGTTGAACGAACCCAATATTAAAACACTCTAGATTCGATTTGTTTTTAAAAGTCCATAACAAGGAGATCCTTTGGCACACAAGTACAAAATCAAATTTAACAAGCGAGTTAAGTCAGCAGTTAGGAGTGGGGATTTTAGACTTCTTTCCAGTCTCAACCGCTCTAATTTAGCAGAAGTGGAGATCTACCTTGTGTATTGCAAACCCTCCCCAGTGATGACCATACCTGAGCAGTGGCCATGCCTGAGCAAGGAGATCGGCATTTTTAGGAAAAAATTGAAGACTTGATTCCTGTGGTGGGTCAGATTCCCCAAAGTGACCCTCTCTTACATGACAACCTTGTGTGTTAATGCTCACTCAGGATGTTGGAGGCCCACACTCAGTTTTCTCTTCTGCCTGGGAGAGTTCGGGCTGAAATCTCCTTTTCAGAACGAACCCTGCCCAGGGAGCTGGTTGCTCTGCACTGGGTGTGCTTTCCAGCGCTGCAGTTAGTTTTACTGGTCTCTTAATAAAAATGCAGGGATTGTTGGATAAGAAAGAGGGCAAAAAGAAAATCTGGGGCCAGCTGTAACTCCAAGGTTGTTTAAGTGTTTTTCATGGAAGAGCCAAGCAAGCAAACCAGCAAAACTGGAGGAGCTTGGGCTGTTCAAAGGAACCGAGCGAGGTGCCTTTAGGGTTGGCAGAAGTTTTTGGGTTGCTTTTTTGAGCATAGGAATCGAAACCCAGAACTTAAATCTGAAGATCCATGTTTGGCCTTGTCCTGATGCACTCTCAAAAGAATTGCCTTTTTCTTGAAAACTGTATACACCAAGCAACAGGCTTATTTTCTCTTGGATGAACTCTCCTGGGAAACCATGGTATCTTTCTAGCTCAGCCACCAGGATTTTGTTGGCAAATTGCACGTCAATGTGTGAGGTCCTCCGATGCTGTATGTTGGAGGAGCTCCACGGCTGATACTGCTGGTATTCGTGTTTGTACCACTGCCATTTGAAGAATCTGGTCACTTATAGGCATAAAGAAGACAAGCCATCCTGTCTGCTTTTCTGACTGGTGAATCTGCTGTGGACGTCCTTAAAATAAGGTGGGATTTTTAAGCCGTTTCCTTCAAGTGTTGTTACAAGAGGGATTTTAGAGGGATTTTGCAAAGCTGGGCTGGTGTGCTGCCATCCCTGGCAATTCTTTGTTGATAATGGACTCCGTCGCCTTTAAAGTCTCTGTTTCTGCAATTATTGGAAATGTCACGGATGGTAACTGACCGACAGAGTAAAGACAACCAACTGTTTTGGAGGAGTGCAGTGTTTCAGCCACATTTTGCTTTGCCATTTTCATATAGCATCTGTCTTGCTCAGGAGCGTGTCCTGGTTTAACTCTCTGCTCGGCAGCAGCGGTGCTGGCCCTGCATTAGGCACTAGGCATAGCCCTTTTTATTCTCCTTAGTATGACCGAATATTTCCCTTTAGCTATTTCATTTTTTACAAAGAAACTTTTTATCTGTAGCCACATGTGCAAAACTCTCAAATGGGCTGTTTCAAATCTAGTCAAGGTCATTGAAAAAAAAGATATTTTTAAAGTGGCTAGGGCTCTTAAAAGTCCTTTTGGATTCCCCCAAAGCAAAAAAAAAGCAGCATTTACCCTGTAAGCCATATAGATCAAGGACTCAAGTATCTTTCAACATCCTAAAACCCGTGCAGACTTTAAACTGGTATTCCCAGCTCATTCGCTAAAAGAAGAGGAGGAAAATGAAATGAACTGAAAGCTTTTGCCTTGAGGTCTGGTGCAATAGGCCTTCTGAAGTCTGGAATCAGAATTGTTTCAATCTATGTAAATATCGGGAAATTAAATTCCATATGTCCCATGCCAGATGCTCCCAGCTGCTGCTGCTGTGTGGGGAACGGTAAGTAGACAGTTTAGTTTTGTCAGGAAGTGGGGGGGAGGAAAAAATAAATAAATTAGAAAGGGTGGGAGGGGGCAGATTGTCGTTTTGAGGCCGGGAGGGTAATGTGCACAAGTGCCCCTGCCAGTGAGCCGACAGGCCAAATCGCCGGACAGTTGTCAGTGCCGGGTGAGGCTAAAAACTGGAAGACGCCAGCGAGAACGTCACAGGACTTGGCATTAGAGCTTGTCTCTGGTGTGTGTTGTTTATTTCAAAGCGTATAGAAATTGCGTGCATGTGGGGAACCATCAGGTTTGTGCTGTGAGAGGTTCGAGTGGGTAAATCCAACTTTGTGGTAGCCTGGGAAGAACAGCCCCGAGCAGGCACAGGCCAGGGGCTGCACCAGCCGCTTGTCTGCGTCCCCCGGCTCTCCCCCTGTGCGGGGCCGTACCCGGCCGCTGCCTCTGCTCGTCCCCCCGGCCCCAGCCTTTTGGCCGGGCCGTGCTTGTGCCTCGCGGCAGGCTCGCGCCTCCATTTAATCGGGTTGTTATTTATATCGCCGGCCTCACGCTGTGGAAGGGGAAAGCGGAGCGACGCAACCACAATTTTAAATGACCTGTTCTTAAAAAAGCGCACACGCCCTAATGAAACTAGAGATTTAGGAATCCTCGTGGAAACTAAAAATAGGCAGTGCCCCTCTCGCGTCCGCAGGGATCCTTCGCCGGGCTCCCGTGCCCCGGCCCAGCCCAGCGGGTGCGAGAGCCGCCAGCCTGGCCCGCTCCTGCCTCACTCGTTCCCTTTTCATTTGTTATTTTTCTTTTTTTTTTTCTCTAGCGTGGTGACAAGTAGAACGGTCTCCAAAATAGAGTGGCCCTGTGGCTTGCCCCGACGTCGCTGCGGACGTTCAGTAAACACGAGGGAAGCCGGAGCCCCGTGGCTGGGGCGCGGGAGGGAGCGGGCGAGGAGGGCCGAGCGGTTACTCAGCATTTACTGTCTGAGAAGGTGAGAGTTACTGTGGAAAAACCCTGCAGCTTTATTGTTCTAACCTTTATTTAAATATAGAATCTATAACTCGTTTTTCCACAGAATTTAAAATAGCGGGTTTTCTGCTCGCAACCACCCCGTCCAACTTCTGAGGTATCACATACTTATGTATTATTTTATGGAGCTGACAGAAGGGGGGAGTCTAGGGGGAAAAAATAGCTGAAAGAGCCAACGGCAGCGTGTGGAATAAACCCGTGTGTGTGTGTGTGTCTCGGGAGGAAGGTTGGCTGCCACGAGCCTGCCAAAACCTGCGCTTGCTTTTATGTTCTCCCGCCGTCCTCCTCCCGCAGCTGCCGGCACGAGGGGCTCGGGGCTGCCAACCAACCCACCACTGCCCCACGCAGCGCCCGCCAGAGGGGCTCGGGAAGGGCGCCCTCGCCCCCTCCGTCCTGCCTGAAAGAATTACTTGTAAGCTTCGCCAGGGGAGGCATATCATTAGGAGTGATATTTTCTAGCAGCAGGCCTGGAAAAAGAAGTGTGTGGGGGAAGAGGGTATCAAATAAGCGAGGTGGTTTCCTCGGAGCTGTGGTCGGGCTGCTCCGTGCTGGGGTTTGCCCAGTTTCGGGACGCAGGTCCTCCCGCGATGCTGCCCACCCGAGGCAGGCAGCAATGTTTTCGTTCCTGGTATGGCAGAGGAATCCCTCACGACATCCGTTCTTGCTCACCCTTTGTTTCCTTTTAGCCTGTTTTTAATACTTTCCTGAAGACTCGTGCCATAGAGTGCAAGGCAGAGAAGCCCTGATGAGATACCGCCCTTATTCTCCTCTTGTATCAAGGCAGCCAGGGTGTGCGTGTGGAGGTGCCCACAGAATCTCACTTACCCTCATGTATCTTTTCTGCTGGTGCTTCCCTCCCCTCTCTCTGTCGCGTGCTTTCCTGTTGATGTCGGATTTAATTCTTAGTTTTATGTGGTTTGGAAAGGTTGACGTTTTGATTATCTGATGGCTGACCGAAAGTTGTCTGTCTCCCACGCTTGGTAAATGGGAGTGCAGAACTCGGAAGGTGTTTGAAAATTATGGCTGAAAGATACGGGGCCAGGAAGTGTGAAATATAAACGTGAGCTATCAAAAGGTGTTAACCAGATCAAAATGGAATGAAGGTGGTGGGTTGGGTGTGCGTCCGTCTCTTCAGAGTGGGTTTCGGAAAGCAAGGTGTGTTTGTGGGGGAAAGCGGCACTGTCTTTGTTTGGAAAAGGAAACGTTTAAGATTGAGTTGGTTATCTCAAGGTGAAACTGTAGCGTGCACAGGGCGTGAGGAAGTTTTCTTTCCAGAGTTTGACAAGATCTCTCCACTGATTTTTCCCGAGCAAGTGTTCCGTAGCCAACCAGGCGGACATGAGTGCTGATCCCTCCTCTCCACCCGGTGTTTTACACAATAGTGGTTGTCTTGGTGTAAAATCACAAACGCATTTTTTAAATTTATTTTTTCACCCAGATGAGGTAAAGTTACTGGTCCTCTGCTAGTCCTTTTGATGAGTCAAGTTGAGATACAGGATTGTTCGTGTTTACTGTTCATTCACAACTTGTATTGCATAGTAAGACACTAAAATCTCTTTGATGCTCCCAGAACAAATGTCCGAACTTTTTCAAATAATGACTGCAGCAGCACGTTAATCAGTGACTTAGCCAGTATGTTCTGGTACAAGTTCTCAGGTTGATCACTATTTGTTATGAAAGTATAAAATAAAGCTAAGAGAGTATCATGTGTGTTGTCATGGACAACATACAAATAGTAAATAAAAGACAACTGCGAAGGATCTAAATGGAACAGAAAGTGCAGAGATGTAGGAATGGGTTTGAAAGATTTTTGAAGATCTCTACCTCTGTTTCCTCTGCTGCTCTCCAATATGGCATCTAAGGTATTCACAGGAAAAAGCGACTTTTATGGGGAGTCCCTGTGTGAGCATAAGTTGCTCATAATGAGAGTGTCTTTCTGACTGATGTCTCCAAATGTGTGGAATGCTAATTGACGGTTTTTCAAATTCTGTAATCACATGGGATTTGGGTTTCCTTTGAAGTCTTTAGTGAAAGTTCAAGTTGTTTTTTATTTACCATAATTTATTTACCTGCTTTTAACTGCGAAAAAAAGGGCACTTCTACCATGATGTCAGGGGGCCAGCCTTCCTCTCTGCTTCCCTCCCACAATGTGACCATTATATCAACATATGGCAAACATTTCTCCTATTCTGTGTTTACTCCCAGCAGTAAAAAAATCAGTAAAAAGCCAAGGGCCTTCCATAGAGAGAGAAAAACTCAGCTACAGCCTTCAGGACGGGAAAAGCAAATACGCTTTTAACAAGAAAGTTATTGGGACATTGCTAAATGTTTCCAAGAAATAAAATAACAAAGGAGCTTGTATCCAAGAGGAGTCACATATCTTAAGAAAGTATAAGCATCATGGAAAAAAATCCTGAAGGATTATTATTGAAAGGTTAGCTGAAATTAAAAGCACGTTTATGCAGCCAAAGGAGTTTTGGAGCTTTAATTCATTAGCTCGGGTTTCATCTACCAGGATTCCGCCCCCGGCACGTGTAATAAGATTAGTTCATTAATCGTTGAGTCCTTGGGAATTAACATACTGGAGGTACTTTTCTCCCCTTCTGAAAAGTCTCCCTGGATATATAAACGTAGCAGCGATTTTGTTGAATGTGGGATCAGAGCTGGTCGTGCCAGGTTTGGCTTGAGAATGACTGAAACCTATAAACAAGTGAACAGTGGGAGAAATGTATTAAGAAAAAAAACACCCTTGTTTTGTGTTTTAGAGTTGTACTGTAATGTTTGGCTGATTGCATACAGAAATCCAATGTATTGGCTCTTAAAAAAAAAAGAGAAGAAATATAGAGTAGTTTGTTTTACTGAACAGTTTCCCTGGGAACTGCTCCCTGCCCGCCATCCCGTTAGAAGAGGGAAGAGGAAGGGTCAGCTGGGCACGCGTGCGGCGTGGAGCTGTGCACGACCTTGGCGCCAGGCGTGGGCAGAGCGATGCCAAATCATTTTTGCCTCCCAGAGAGAAGTGCTTTAATCATTTGTGGAAGGGACAGCAGCGCTGTCCTGGGGCAAGGCTGGCCTTGCTCACAAAGCGGGACAGGCAGTCTAGTTGTTCCTACAGCGGATATGTCACGGTAGGTGGAGGTCAGTGACATGGGAAGGATTTTGGGACTCTTGTCTTGCCTTCCCTCACTCAGCCTAAACAAGGTCAAGGGAAGATGAGGCCAAATCCTCTTCACTGACCGAATGGGAAAGAACCACCTTTGTAATAAGGTCTTCTAAAAATCCTTTGGGTCGTGCGCCCATTTACATTGTGCCATGTTGTTGTGCAATTTAAGCAGATTAAAAACACATTTAACAAAGTGCAAGGAAGGAAATGCCCTGATCTCAAGTGGCAAGGGTCAGAAGTGACATGAATGATTAGGTGTGTTATTGGGTATTTTGATATGCCGTTGCTTAGTTCTGAGGTTCTTTAGGAGTTTTGAAACAGGGAACGTAAGACATGAGGCACTGGACTCGTGGGAGTTTTACCTGCCAGAGGATATTCGGCTTTCTTTTTCTTGTAATTTCTGAATCCATTTCTTTTCTTCTCTCTGCAATCAAATACAAGCTATTTTGTAACAGAGGCATATTTCACTTTTGGAGCTATAGGAGAACATTCCTGACACTGGCAAAGGAGACCGGGGCAGGATGATTTACGAGTAGAAGATTAAAAAGAGTTAAACATGGCTGCTTGGTTTAAAATGACTAAGTAGGTATATGATAACTATCTTCAAACACATAAATACTAGAGAGAAACAGAAATGTCTAGTTTGAGCCAACAGAGGCAAACCTGTAGGCAGGGAAAGGCAAATAAGTAAAACTCAGGCTGAGTAGCAAGAGAGCGTTCCTCGTAGTGAGACCACTCTAAAAACCTCAAGGTACAACAATGCTCCACTTGTAATAATGTCGTAAAAGTGTCCCAGGGCTACAAATATTGTGGAGTGCTGGGGATTTCCCATTTATTATGCCCAGGTGGGATTAAATAACCCAGGCAAAGGGAGGCTTCATTCAGTCATTAGCCCTTGCAAGGATCTGGAAGGAGTGCAGGAGCAAATCGGGTAAACCGCTCAGTGCCAATAAGTGGAGGGAGACGATGACCAAGGGAAGGGTGAATGTGAAATTATCCTATTTGTGCTCAAAGTGCGATCTGAATGGTGAATGCTCTTAATGAAAGCGTGGCTGCTTGAGTAACCCAATACATCCATTACTATTTTGGGCTGTAATTGTAGCTAATAGAAGGAAATGGATTTATATTTTGCTAGAATGCATTATTTATCAGTAAGAGTTCGGGGATTCGTGCAGCATTGTGGTGAGAACTGCTTGATAAAGAAAGCCTAAACAGACCGAGCCGGCCATGCTGTATGCACCACTTTTTGGGTGTAAACCCCAAGTCCAGAATGAAACCAAAAGAGAGAATAGTTCTGTATTGACATTGTCAGGTCAGGTTTTGTAGAATAAAGGCAGCAAGAAATTCAATGTGAGGATGTAATGTCACTGTGGGATATACAGCCTGTAAATTAGGTAGAGAGGGAGCAGGGAGAGGGCAGAATATCCCAAGTCTTCCTAAGTTAAGAGAGGGGGTCATGTGTAGAGAAGGACTGGAAAAAGTCAGTGATTGCAGGGACAACTTCCAAATCTGCTGAGCTGATGACTGAGCCTTCCTAAGATTGTAAGGACCCAGGGGACATCCAGTTTCCTGGAGCAAAATGCTGCCTGTACTTTGTTTCCTTAGGAGAGAAATTTTGTCACCACAAGATAAGCTTACTACAGTCCCAACAGGGTGAATCCTGCAGGATTTTAATTCTATGACATCCACTTGCCAGAGAGGGAGCAGTCTAGGGCTACAAATAATGGAGTCACATAGGAAAGAAACACAATAAATGCGGTTTTCAGGAAACATTACAAGTGAAGGGCACTGAAATAGCCACTGCTGTGCGATGGTGGAACCCAGTTCAGGGCTTTTTTGAAGCAGTCTGGACAAAATCCTAGGAAACATCTTTGAAGACAAACCTGCTCTGGCAAGGAAATGAGCTGGATGATCTAACAGGGCTTCTCCACCTCCAGCTCTGATGACCTGAGCAGAGCTGCCCAGGAGAAGAGCTGAAGCCCTGCTGCCTGAATCACTGCAGCGCCCGGGTCGGACCCGCAGCCCCTTACGCTCACGACAGGCGTCTCCCAGCTCTGCCCACACCGGTGGGACGACTGTGTCTGGAATTCTTCCCTTCGTAAGAAGCTGTTGCACAACTTGGCCCTTCGGTTGGGAAGTGAGCCATCCTAATGAACAGTTAACCATGAACATCCTAGACGCAATTTGCACACACGATCGTTGCTATTTTATCACCCGTACGTGCATTTTTGTGGCTGCTGCTTCTTTCGAAAACTGAAGATAACAAAGCAAGCTATTTTGTATTTTGTTTTTCTTAGTAATTTATGAGTAATGGGGTAAATCTTGGAATCCCTACCCAGGGATTTTCACTTTGTGTTACCCAAGCCTTCTGTTTATTCATGTTTTGTAACAGAAATAAAAAGTATTTCCTTTTAGCCCAAGGCACCTAATCAGAATTAGGCCTGGAGCAGAATATTTCGCATTCTTGCGTCCCAGGACTACCTTGATGTGGAGTTATCTTTTGTCAACTGTAGATTGAATATTCAATTACACTACTCTTTTTTTAGAAAGGTATTTTAGGGCCTATCTGATCAACCGATACTGAATACAGCTATTCTCTGCGCCGCATTTCGTGGATGTGGGTCTTCTTACAAGTTCATTAGCTGAAAGTTGATAGCTGAAGAAGAATTTGGTTTGGAAACTGCCTCCTTGAGGGACTGGGTGCCACTCGTCTCTGTATAAGCTGTGCAGCAGTCTGCTCCGGTCTGGCACGGGTTACGGGTCTCAGCCCTTCGCTGAGCTCAGACTAGCAATTCATGCTTTTAGTCCCTGGTTTACGCAGCATCTGCTGCTCACAGTCACCGTATCTCCTCCTCTGCAGACCAGTGAGCACTATGATGCTTACAAGAAGCTGTGATTTATGTACAAAATCAAAGGTGTTTTGAAACAGCATCTAATTTGCAGTTGCTTGAAATAACAGTCTCGTCCTTATGTCTCCAGTGGGCGAAGATGAGTGACTTGGAGGGAGACAGATGTCAAATCAAGGCAGAATGTGTTCTGGATGCTTTTCAGTCCAAGCCTCGTTATCAAAGCCAAACTGAATTGTAGAGCTTTTCTGCAAGTACAGTAATAAGCAGCTTTATTTAAATGTAATTACTTTAACTGAAAATATCCTAATGTGAGTTTTCTTGTTCTGTCTGGTGTTTGGAAAAGTCTCCATAGCTTTGAGTCACCTATTTTGAATTTTTAAAAGGTTTATGTCTAGTTACAGTACAGACAGATTATTACACATCAAGGTCTTAGTCATCTTGTTCTGCTCTTGCGTCCTGGTGTGCTTATTCATTTTGGTTTATCTGAAGAGGGAGGGAGGGAGCCTGGAGGGAGTGGGAAGGGTACACAGATTGAAGGAAAGTTCCCACTTAGGTTCAAAAACAGTTGGGCTTTACTAAGATTATTTTTATTTCATTGACTTACTCTAAATAGTGATACAATTGAGAAGGAATGAGAAGTCTAGAAGAACACTGTTTTTTCTAATACGGCTTTCTGAGCTGTGCACTGAGAATCCCATTGAGTTGTAACATCAGATCTCACCCCTCCAAATAGCTCTTATATTTACAGTGCATTATTTGCTTTATTTTTATACAAAGGGATTGCTTGTTCCTTTTTATTATCGTTATTTTCCCTTTGGCGTTCCTGTGCCTGTAACACGCTCAGAGAGCTGGGTCGTTACAGTAGTGCTTGGCAGACCCTGTGAGTAACTGAGCAAAACTTCCAATCCCTTGACCTTTGGTTTTCCAAAATTAAAATCTGCAGCAGAAGTGTGTACGTTAGGCTTAGTGCCTAAATATCCAGGCTGATGCTGCCGGGCTTGGGCTGCAGCGAACCTCGTTCTTCGTCGCTTGTGCTCCCCACCCTTCCTGTCTGAGCCGTGATCTGTTCAGCTACGCAAGAGATTTTGAATCAGGACTCCTGAACCTCCTCCCGACCCCGCGCAGGACTCTCTGTACAGCGTGAGTCACTTCGCCAGTCAGCACAGTTTGGCCTCGTTTTGCTTCAGTATTGGGCAAATTACATCACTGGGCTGCTGACGGGACAGCTGTGGTCTCTGGGTCTTCCTGACCTGGTGAGAGCAGCAGTGGGGTGACGTGGAGGTGACGCTGCTCAGCACAGACCAGCGTCCCCGGGGCAGCCCATGTACCTGCATGGCTCCCTGTGCCTTTGTCTTCAGGCAGTGGCAAAATTAGGACATGTGGGGGAAAAAAAAAAAAGGTTATTAAACAAAACTAATGTGGCAGGAGAACTTCTATGAGCTGAATTAATGATGCTATAAGGCAGAAAAGCACTGGCCAAGTACAAGGGTAGGCATAGGAAAATGGGGAAGGACACATCTGTAAATTAATATGAGGAAAGGAAGCAAATTTCCTTTTAGCCTGTCCTGAACACAGCCCTCTGTTCGCCTGTTGCTTTTACCAACAGGGAAGTCGGCTTTTTAAATCTCTCTCCGGCTGCACAGGTGGCAGTGTAAGTAGCATAAAACAGAACTTGTCAAATCCAGGAATCTGGCTTGTGGAGAGCAAATCCCAGAAAGAGCTAAAAAAAAAACCCCCTCAACCCCAAAACAAAACAAAAACACGATACCTAAACCAGACTTCCACTTCTGGGATCAGATCAAAACAATAAAAAGCCCAGAAAGATTAAACTAAGCTCAACTCAAATTAGTTTATTGTGTTGCATGTTTCTCGAGGCAAAAGAGTTTACTTTGGAATTAAAGCGCTCCCAGAAAACACAGCCCTCGACTGGACATTGGGCGTGCTAATAGCTTGCAGAGGAGTTCAGGGAAGTTGACTCTAAAAACCAGATGGGTGTCGAGAGGCACCGTCGAGGTCTCCGCATTCCTCTCGGCGTATCGACATCGGGTTGTTGTGCTGAGGTGGTCAGAAACTGTGCAGCTGCTCGACTCCGCTGCTTAAACAGTGCTGCGCCCGCACGGCCGCCGAGCGCCCCGTAGAGCCCCATGTCCCGCCGAACGCCGGCTCTGCCGGGGACCCGTCCTGCTGCACACAGTGGGAGGGGGTGGAGGAGAAGGAAAGGCTCTTTAGGGGGCTGGAAAACCTGCTTCAGGAAAGCTTCGATGAAGTGCTCGGGGTGGTTCTGTCGAGGAGTATCTGCCTCCATCGCTTCTTGTGGCTTTGAGACCGTTGTGTGAGAATTCCCCCAGAAGATTTCTGCTGTGGCATTGTGTTGGTAGCATTTTGTAACGTTTTGGCAGGCAGGATCCTGGCCGCAAATAATTAGCGCAGAGGTGGCATGAAATTGAAAAATGAATTGTAAAAATATTTGCTTTTAAACTTTCAGTAAGGGCTTTGGTGTCGAGTTTGGGAGTAGTTCCTGTTCTAGTCCAACTGGGTTGAAGTTCTTGGGTTTTTCTGGTTCATTCATGAGAGAAAGGTGTTTCTTCTTTCTGGGCGTGTCTCCAGGCGTTCTTTACTGAGCGGGGAAAACATGGGATGCCGTGATAGGAAGGGGTCACTGTGAGAACCCGCTGTGCGCTGGTCCCCCAAGGAGGCTGCCGTGTTCTCGCCAGACCTGGCGCGAGGGGGGCTTGTGAGCCTGTGACAAGCTCGTGTCAATGATGCTTCCAGGTGGAAGTGAAGCCAAGGGTGAAACATTTGGAAACTGCAGCCCCAGTGACCCTCTTCCTCAGCAGCAGAGAGTGCAACTTCCCCGTTACTCTGAGGACTGGTAGAGGAATGGAGATACCGACAGTCTTAAGGTTCTGTTTTATTTACGTATTTTTCAGGCTGCAGTCTTGGCAGTAGGAAAATGCCAATGGCTATTTGTGCAAGAGCCACTAAGCTCCCTCCCATAGCATCAGTGGGCTGCCTGCCCTGGAAGGGCTTTTATTTCAAGGTCTTCTCCTGAGGACCAGAGATTGCTGTGTTGAGATTAGGGATGGAGTCTCTCAGCTGGAAGCAGCATGCTGAGAGCTTCCCAGTCTGACTAACTGGGAGGACTGGGACATGACGGATGCGAATGCAAGGACACTGTGGAGAGCAGGAAGAGTGGCTGAGGTGGAGAACTGGTGGTTCTTTTATTCTACTTCTACTGGCCTAACTCCAAGCTCCTCCTTTCCCCCATAATATCACCCAAGGTACGCCTCTGGTCCGTTTGGAGAAGGCACAGGCAGGATTACAAGGCTCTCTGGGATCAAATACGAGAGCAGCTGTGAGGCTCTGACACCGCTTCCTAGGTGCCCGTGGGGACAGCTCTCCCTGCTCCAGCTTCTCCAGGTGCAGGGGGGGCTGGGCAGGTGCCTGGGCTGGCTGGCAGCTAGAAGGAAGGTGTAAGCAGCAGGGGCCAAACGCCGCGTTTCTGAGGAGTGGCTCAGAGTCTGAGGACAAGGTGTCAGAGCTTGAGGAAAGGACAAGCCCAGTTTTCCTTAGTTTATTTTCACATTTGACCTTTTGGTTAAGGAGTGCAGTCAGTCCAGTCTCTTCCAGCATAAAGGAAAGGCACTGAATTTAATGGGTGACTGGCAGTGGAAGGTTGTATTTTTGGACTGGGGAATGTATGCTGAGGGAACCTATTCATTAGCTTTCCTAATATTCTGAGTATTAGTTGCTGCTACTGGTTTATGATTCTGGCTTCGTGTGAACGGTGTTTTTGCGCAGCTCTCGGCTTTGATGGCCTTGGATGTGTTCCCTAACAGCAACTCCTGAGGTATGGTAAACCGAGGTGGAACTAGCACATGATAAATAGAATCACCTGATGCTGCTCTGGCCTCGTATGCCCTTGACTCTGCAGTCAGTTGAGGTGTGATATGGGATTTTCCCCAGCGCTACATCTTTGTTATTTTATTCAGAGTTTGAGGCAAGAGGAGGAAAACTTAGTTGGTTTTGTTTGTGGTTTTTGTCTTTGTTTTGTTTTTTCTGAAGGTCTCTCTTGAAATAACACTTAAGAGTCGAAAGAGCTGTTAGTAGCTACAGTGGGGATTATTAAACCCAGTTTCACAGATGAGTGGTGACTGTCAAGGATGGATGCATGGTTAAATCCTCTCTAAACCACAGCTGGGATAATATGAAAATTTTAAGTCTAACCCGTGGTTTACAGGTTCGATGTGTTCTCCATGCTCGTGCTCCTTGCTAGGGACTTGACCACAGGAAGGGCTGTATTTATTGGCTGTGATGTCCAGTCCCAATGAAAACAGGAAATCCCGAGGAATCACAAGAAACTCATCCAAATCTCATCCATTAAATGAGAATCAAAACAGCGAGGATTCAAACTGCTGGTTCTTCCTAATATCGCGTTACTGCTGGAGAGGTGGTCCCTGAAATCAGCCAGAAGTTAATAGAAACTGATGGACTTGAAGCTGGAAACTGGCTTTAGTAGGTCTACAGGGAGGATGAAATGTTTCTTTCTCCTTTACGTGTCTGTTTCTGGACGTTCGAGCTATCTCCGTGTGCCATATTGCGGCATCAGGTTTTTTAATTCCTCGTTGATTTGAGGGAGGATTTCTGTTTAAAAATCAATGGGGCAGGGTGGCTTGTGAGGAGAACAGGGAAGGAAAAGCCCATTTTGTGTTTGTGTAACATTTGCTAGAATTGGTTAAACAGACACACATCAAAATAAATGCTGTAACCTTTCAATAATGTTTAGTCTCCCCGAGAATGAACATACTGTAAGAGTGTGTGTGTGTTAAATATACACCATTAATAGTCTCTGTGACATTTGGGCTGGCTCCACAGGGGAGATGAAGGGCATGCACTGAAAATGGTATCAAAAGGGAAAAATAATCACCTCAAGTCACAGAAATAAAATTTACCAGAATTTGCAGGAATAAATATAGGTTATTTGAGTTCCCTTGATTGAATTTGATCTCTGTGATGTCACCATCAGAGGACACAACTTAGGTGCTTTCATAGCCCGGGTTTCTTCTCTGAAGTTGTGACAGGAATGGGTCCAGAAATTCTCGGAGGAGCACCACAGATGGTGGATAATCTTGGCATAAGTTACCGCCGTTACTTAAAGGCAGTAATTTTTTCTTAAATTCTGACTCTCTCTGTTAGTCTTTTCTGTTTCTGTTTGGAATGATCTAACCGAAAGGGTAAATGCCTAAGGACAGATTCCCACCGGCGTGGACTTTGTCCCCAGCTGGTTCACCGTGTCAAAGGAACCTGACGGTCTGCCCGTGGAAGCAATCTTCTGCTTCTGGAAGTGGTGCGTGATGGCAGCCCTCTGCCCTGCAGTGAGCGGCAGCAGAGAGGGGAGGCTGGCCGAGATGTGAGCTGGGTAATTCCATGAAGGAAGAAGCAATTTTGATCGAGAAGATGATAATAAAGTCAGTGAAGAGTTCTGTTAGTGTCAGTGACTTTAAATACAACCTTGGAAGGGCATAAACAGGATTTTTTGTTGTGGTGTTTTTTCTTTCTTTTTTTCTTTTAAGAATCGCGCGTTACCAGCTCACTCGTGTCTGCAGAACCCCCCCTGCCCGACGGCAGTAGCTGACTACAGAGGTTTATTTCCACTAAGACCGAAGCTGAAGAAGACCACGATTTAACTGGAACTCTGAGCTGTATCAAGTTTTGCTTAGGCTCTGGAAAGCTTGGTTATTCTCTTTTTATTAACTTTTCTTGTCTTCCTTTATCTCTCAATGATAAGAATGGTTATTATTTCTGGACCATTGAGCTGAGATTATTTCAATTGTTTATTGGCGTATCAAGGCTGATACGATTTTTGCGTTGGATCGTATCGTCCTACAATAAACAGTTAGATAAAGGGAGATGGGATGCCTCAACCTGGGGGATTAATGGTGAGTTTTAACAGAGCAAGAGTGTGATGTTCTGAAGGCCCCTGAGTTCCCCCATATCTGGCCACGGCTGCCTTTTAGGGCTTTTGACAGTCTCTAGAGATAAGTTGCTAAGGGTGGCTGCAGAGCATGCGACTTTCTTTGCACGGTGGACACGCATGCAGACTTGAGAAGAACTGTTCTTGCTACGGTGCATCGCCGAGCTCTGGGGTGTAGTTTAGGTGAATGTAGTTGTCGTGAGTTTTATGTAACTCTGCCACATCAACTATGTACATCTTGCATTAGCCGCAAGGTTCGATTTGATGCTTTTCTAGAGCTCTTAACATAAACGGAACTGACAGAGAGGTGCTGCAGGTGAAATCATACGGCCTTTCTGGAATGCCCCTGGTAATAGGAGGACTGGGGAGTCAAATGCAGATCTATTAATTTTGTATCACCTCTGCGTCAGCCGTGGCCTTGGGGAATGTTCCAGGGTGGAATAGGATGAGATGGGAGCAAATGGGGGCATGGCTCAGACAGCCCTACATTTGGCGGTGGCGCTGCTGACAGATTAAACTGGTTTTCCGAAAGATTTTATCATCCTTGTGACTCAGCATCATTACACTTGAAAGCAATAGCCAAACGGGTGATCAGAAAGAGAAATTGAGGACCATCGCTCAAAGTTTGATTGCCTGTAATGTCAGAGTGGCGTCCGGGTGACTCATGGTCCTGCAGGTCTCTAAGCCAATGTTTTTTAAACACAGAAGGGGTTTGGGTGAGCTTCTGAACTGGCCCCAGCCTTCCAATGGTTTGAGGTTCACCCATGACTATTTTCTTTCTAACTTAGGCAAAGGCTTAAATTTAGAAAAAGAACTTAGTGTGTAAACATTAGGCACTTTGTTTAAATATTAAGCGTTAAGGTTGCACGTTGTTTTTTTCACTCGAGCATGGAAATATGTAACCTAATTTGCAGAGGTGTGGAAGCCAAATCAATTTTGGGACTGGAGTGAGCTCAGCTCATTGCACTTGCGATGTGTGTCTTGCTTAAAGCTATAACCAAAATGTTTGCAATTTTCCTCTGTGCCCTGGAATAGTCAATATTTGGGATGAAAGAGAAACTGTTTGCAATTGTAATATTCCAGTGGTAGGAAACAAAATTGACAATGTCTGATTGCATTTGAATAAGCATTTAAGAGGACAAAACTCCAATTCTGTAAAAGCTTTTGTGTGTAAACAAAACTTTGTGTCCTGGGAGTAGCTGCATGAAACACCAGTCGTAAGGTATATATTAGTAACGTACATATATCGTTATGGAACTGGGGGTTTAGATACTCTACGAGAGCCAAAACAGAATGAAATAGAAGTATAGAATTTGCCACTGTGATGTTTGTTTGGTGAAATTTTGGAAAACAAGGAACTATTGCGTAAAAGCTTTCTCTTTGGTGAGGCTTGTGGTTTATCCTCCCCCCTCCTCCAATGATTACAGTTTCTCAAAAGCAACCTCAGAATTGTTGAGTTAAAGGTCATTTATCTAGCATGGTTTTCCCTAGGATTATTGCTTTTCACTCTGGCTGTCACAAAGATTTGATGGTGGAAACTGCCCCGAGTTGTTATCGAAGCGAGGCTGCTAATACAGAGCTTGCGTGTAGATGTTTGGAGGCAGTTGGCCAGAGAAAGGAAAGGTCTTGTCCGCTGTGAGGAGAAGCAATAGCCTGGTTTCGGTTGTTACCTCCCTGCTTGCCAGTTGGTATCCAAAGAACAATAACATTTCTACAAATGAAAACTGGAATGGCAGCCAAATGAAAAATCCTTCTCATTTATATACGATAGTGTCCAGATCTGCCCGCTTTGGTTAGATTTGCTGCTTTTTTACCCATTTGCTCCATGCACTGCCTGGATTTAGTAGGATTTGCCAAAGTGGACCTTCAAGTGCTGCCAGCAGGAGAAAATCTGACAGTGCAGTATGTGAAGCACTCGAGAGGACTTTTCTATCTCAATGTATTTTCCAGAGGTGCCTTTTCGACCTTGTATTCCCAACAAAGTACTTTCCCACAAGTTGTCGTGTCTCCTGCAGCAGGATATGCTTCCTACAAATGCATAGATCTTTCAATATGTGGGAATGCCCAGTAATGAGAGCTGAATGGTGAATGAAGTTGTGAGTCAGGGACTTGGATAGCTTTAGTGCCACGTATCATTAGCTTCCCTGTAACTAGGCTGTCACTCAAATGCATCTTTTGGTGGTGGTGTCTGAAAGTTGCTGCCAGCTGATGATTGCCCAGGAACCCAGGTGGTTTCTGCTCTGTACCTGTCAGAAGCAAACAGACAAATCCTCTGTTGTTTGGCCCCAGTTGTTGCGCTTTTAGGCGGTTTCAGCCAAAGACTGTTTTCTATGTCTTTGCCAGTTCTCAAGGCCTGGACTTCAGGCCTGGTTTGAGGCTGTGGTTATTTTCTTGCATGTAGTGAAAGGCACCTGCAGCAAAAGCTGTCACTTCCCAGGAGATCAGAGTGAGCCCTGTACACTCCTTGTTCACCGCAGCTTCATGAGCCTGAAGTCCCCAGGCTCCGTTGGTGCAGTCAGGAGGTAGATAAGATGAAGGTAGGCTCCTGCTGTTTTTTTCCGGAGGGCAATTCGTTCTAGCCTCCTTTCTGGCTCTACAGAGAATCTGAGAAGGTTAACCTGGCAAAGGTACGGGTCACCCGTGGGGCTGCCCACCACCATCTCACGTGCAGCAAAGCCTCGTGGCCGCTGCTCAGTGTTCAGAGGGACGGTGCAAGGTGCAGGAACCAGACCCGGCGGCTGGGAGGGAGCGGTACCCGTGCTGCAGCTGTCTGGACTGTACCTATTATGAGGATAAGCAATCAGCTCCTGTCTCCAGGGCTGTCAATCTGGAACCTTTCACCAGCACTAAATTCACTTTAGAAAAATAAAATAGAGAGACAGGGAGATTAGTCAGACTTCTAAAATGCTTCAAGAAACTTTAATGTTATTATCTAAGCAGAAAGATATCCAGCAATTCCTCAGCTATTTAACATAATAGGCAGTTGCTGACAAACGACGTTATCGAGCGTACACTCTTGAGTGAGGAAGAACGATACGATCTTGCTTAAATTGTATTTTAACAAACATGCCTATCTAACAATTAAGCTGGAGCAATTTTACTCTAATAGATGCTTTTGCTGCTTAATATAGAAATTTACATGTTCATTTGTAGCCCCCAGAGATCACACAGCTGCCAGACTCCCAGCTGCCACCACCCCATTCCTCCCCCTACGACTCGCTCTCAGCTTTGGCTACGAGCACTTGGTCTAACGAAGCACTTTAAAATACAAATCCCACTGTTTTCTTGGCCGTGGAGCTGAGCTCACTGGGCTGTATTTGAAACAGGCTGCCTGCCAGCCAGACACCCTTACTCACCTAAGCTAATTTTACTCCATCTGATGGCAAAATTAGTCGTCCCCCCTCCCTCCTTATCAGAGCCCTGTTGCATTATATGCAGTACTATGAGAGCCTGGCAAGGGCAATCCTCCTCAGTGCGCTTGACTGTTCGCCCCATCCCTCCTCCTGCGACCCGGCGTGAGGGCTATGCCCCCCGGCGTGGGCTCTGTGGGCACCGTGGGCAGTTTTGGGCAGGACAGGCACCAGAAGAGGCAGCGCCTCGTCGGTTGAAACTCCACCGTCCGATTCACGAGGCATTCCCCAGCGAAGGAGCTTACAGTGGGAGGTGGCAACTTGGGCGCTGGCAGCGTTTTTCCATTCTCCAGTTACTCCGTGGTTCAGCTTGGGACAGACGCGAGCCTGATGTAATACACTGCGTGCTATTTCAAGGAAACGGAGCCCATGTCCTTCAGGCCAGCCCTTGGAAAGTTTAGTAGATAAGAAATCCCACTCGAGGTGTTTCTTACAGTCTCAGATGAGAGAAATAAGTAATGCTTTTTTTTTTTAGCATAGTTGTTTCAGCTAAAATCCCAGAAGCGGGATGTCCATAGCTCAGCATTTCACGTGCGCACACGCTTTTAGCGTTGCTCGAGCAGAAGGTGGCAAGTAGAAATGCAGGCGTGGCTAGCGAACTGGGAGCTGTTGGAGAAATGTGAAATCACTTACCTGTGGACTGCAACACCAAAAGCCACGCAGTGATGCAGGTACTCGGCTCCTTTTTTGTCTGGGATAAAAAGTGGAGGGCTTTGGTTTGCCTCCAGCTCTCATCTGTTGTTCTGTCACGTGGATGAAGGATCTTCTGGTCCAAGTGCTGCCTTTTGCCCCCTGGACACAGCTGGAGGCAGGATACTGAGACAGATGGAGACTGGGTCTGATCATGAGGTTACCAGCGTATCCATAAGTAACTTGTCCAGCAACGAGAAAAAAGCCCAAACTTCCCTATGAAGTGGTTTGTCATGAATAATTCTGTAAGATACAGACAAAGGGGCATATTCTCCAATATAAATCGATTATGTTTTCTAGGGATTTGGCCTAGAGCTTTTTTTCTCTGACTTGGATACATATTATTGTGACAGTTTTGCAAAACATTGTCGAAAATAATTCATTGTGGATTATCTTGTATTGTGATCAGCTCTCCATACAGTAACAAGGGGCGTCCAAAAAACTTATTTCCTGCCTGTCACCCTTGCTGAGCGATAGAGCTCCTACCAGAGGTGCCTGCGAGGGCTGGAAGGCCAGAGAACCTGTTCCATTTGTTTTCCTATTTAAAACAAAACCACTTTTACTTAACTATAATCAAGGAGGGAGGCAACACCACTCCACTTGGCAAACAAACTTATAATAAGTGCGATGCTGGAAAAATTTATAGTTTGCTCTTAAAAAAATAGACTCAGATAGCACAGCACAATCTGGCTTGTGCTTCCTGCGAGCAGAAGGGAGGGAGCGTCCTCCCTGAGCCTAGAGCTGGGCTCTCTTCTGCGAGGAGATAGACGCCTCCGTTTATAAATAGGCCCAACTGGAATCCGGATGCTAGACAATGAATTTGAGAAATTCCTCCCCTCCTGGAGGGAAGAAATGCATCTTCTGAAATAACTTGTGGAGGGTAATGTGAAGCGGAAGGAGTGATCCCCGGGCTGCTCCAAGGACGGGCGTACTACCACACGGAATGTTTTCAGTGAGCCCCTTCTCTCCAGTCTCCTGCAGACTTTCCAGAGATGAATCAAAATGCCCTTGCACACAACCGTGCCAGCTAATTGAGCTCTGCAAACGGAGGTCAGCGTTGGAAAACTAACTACCAGAAGGTACCTGGAACCCACAGTTTAGCCAAATATGGAGGTGTTAATGCAGACAACAGTGACTGCATGACTGAGGAGGATGTCTCTGGAAAGCATCTTCCAAACCACACCCAGAGAGGGAAACCAGAGCCTCAGATAACCAGATTCCTGGAAATATTTTCCTCTGCCTAGCGTGTGTCCAAAAACTCCTGGAAAGAGACTCCTGCAGATCTTGCACAGAAGAGATTTCAGCCTGCGGGAAAGCTCTGCTGACATTTGTTGGGTGGCCTCTTGTCACTGCCACCTCGTGAAGTGTCTTCCCCTCAAGACACGGAGGGCGTCAGGTTAGACAGTGATTTTTGTGTAGCTCAAAATAAAGCATTAAATGTAGATGCTCTGTGCTTTAAAATTGAATGGAGGTAAATTTGGTGTCTAAACTTCACATGGAGTGAAAAATTACATCCCATCGTTTTGAAAAGTTGGAACCGAGACATTTTGGACCCTTTCAAAAGCTTTTATTTTCTGTTCTTTCTCATCTCTTTTGGCCAAAACTATTAGCTTAATTTTGCATAGCTTTGAAAGAAACTGTGAATCAGCCAGAATTTTACTTACAGCTTAAAAAAACCCAACAAAACTAAACCAAACCCCCAACCCTACCTTAAAAAAGTGCCCTCTGGTGTAGCTGCCTCTCAGAATAGGCTGTGTGAAAAATAACAGCTGAGACTATGATTTTTCTAGTGCTTTCAATATAAAACCATGACTTTTTTTTTATTTTCAGTTACTCATGCCGGCTGAAATTTTTCCTGCTGGTTCATCTCTTAAAACATTTGAGCCAAAGTAGTCTTCTCTTTCCAGGAACAAATTGAGAGGAAATTATTTTGTATCGCCCATTAAAAAAAAATTTAAAAAAACACAAACAAGCTCACAGCTGTTTCAATGTCGAACTCAGACATCCACACAAAAGACTTGACATTCGGCAATGGGATGTGGAGGCCCCGCTCTGCTGATGTGCATTTTTTCTGGTCCTAAATTTGTAGCTAGTTCTGTCTCCAACTGTGCGTTTTGCAGGGGTTTGGAGCCCCGGCTCTTGAACTATTGGTACGTGGTGGAGGAAGAGCCTGCTGTCTGCGCTCACGTGCCAAAAGTAGAGCTTCGTTTGCTCTCCACCCCAAGTTCCTTCCTGGAGCAGGAATGTAAGTGCTGGGAGAGGCAGCCCCGAGTAGCACGTGATAAAGGAGCAGGGGATCGTAGCGTTGGGGATGTCGTGGTGTGTGCGCACATGGGGAACAAATTTTGATTGCAGGCAAGCGTAATTCAGGGATTTCCTAATCACTGAAATCTTGACTCTGCAACCGTATGAATTTTCTTCCATCTGTGGTGGTGTAATTCATTGCTGTGATTGCAACAGATGGCTGGGTTTGTTGTTTTATTTTTTTTTTTAAATCATGATGTGGCAAAAAAAAATGAAATAGTAAGAAATCAAGAGTCTTGGGGTCTCGGAAGTTTTACAGTGTGGGAAGTGTCAGGCTCTGATACAAATACATATTTGGCATTACCTTATTAATGTTTACAAATATATCAAGGGTGAGTGTCATGAGGATGGAGCCAGGCTCTTCTCGGTGACAACCAATGATAGGACAAGGGGTAATGGGCTGAAACTGGAACACAAGAGGTTCCGCTTAAACTCTAGAAGAAACTTCTTCTCAGTGAGGGTGACGGAGCCCTGGCACAGGCTGCCCAGAGAGGTTGTGGAGTCTCCTTCTCTGGAGACATTCAAGACCCGCCTGGACACGTTCCTGTGTAGCATTATTGAGGCGTTCCTGCTCTGGCAGGGGGATTGGGCTTGATGATCTTTCGAGGTCCCTTCCAATCCCTGACATTCTGTGATTCTATGATTACCTGGCTATAAAATGCTGTTTTCCTAATCAATGTTACAAAAATCCCTGCTTATATCTTGTGATAGCTCGGAGAACACTGCTTTCTCCTGCGTAGTGGCCAGGTAGTAGCCGTTCATCACCGTACTAACTCTTACAGCTCTGCCACGGCAGCGTCACGTGGATGCCTCATCACTCTGCACCTTCCTACACTGAGCTGAGACAGAACACAAGCGATAGGAAGGTATAATCCTGTCTTGCAGGCTAAGGATAGGTGATACAAGTTTGGAGGAAGGAAATGCAACTTTTCCCCAAAATCTTTGGCTTAACTCAGTATACATTGTGAGCTCAGTGTTTCAGAGGAGGTTCAAGTTACCTTTTCAGAAAGCTTCAGTTCCTGGAGAGCTCTGCAATTCCTGCCTTCGCAGCAGGTGTGTCAGAACATCACGTCGGAGGCTGTTGTGGTGGCGTTGTAGCTCAGGTGCAAAATGTAAATCCTAGGGAAGATTTCCTTCCCTCCTTTGAATTTTGGAGAATTTCGGAAAGCCTAGTGCACGAGCATCAAAACATCTGCATTTTGGGGAGAGTCCTTCAGACAAACCTCTGAACTTTCTGGGGGTTATAAGTGATGTAAGGAAAATGTCAGAGTTTACCTAATTGACAGTGGGATAAAGAAACTGGACAAGACTAAAGAATGAAAGTAAGGAAGAACCCTTCACTCATCAGCGTTGGGAAGAAATGTTCCTGCTCCAAATGACATCTGCCCGTTGTAATTATCTTTAAAATATGCTTTGCAAGTTATGCAGAAAGGGGCTGCGTTTTACCTTTGCAGAACAATTACCTAGAAGTCATGTATTGGTTAAAGATTATGCTTTTTTCTTATCATTAATTAAATGTTGTCTTTGTGCCTGCTGTTATTCCAAAGTCTTCTAGGCAGGCGCTGGTAGTTATCTGGAGATTTGGTGGTTTAGTGGTGGGTTTTTTGACTGTGGTGTTTTTCAAGAACAGAAGCCATATATCGGCTGAGAAATGTTGCGTGTCTGTGCTGCTACAGATTTTGCTGGTCATCTTGTGTTTCTCTTGTATGAAAGTTTTTGAGAATCATCACATAGAGGTAAGAGAAGCTTTGGGCTAATGTTGCCCACCTAAGACTCTGTGTGGAGCTTCTTTAAATCTCCCTACTGCTCATGCAGCATGCCTCAATTGTGGAGAATAATGATATAAAACTGACTTTATTATTTGCAGGAGATTTTTTTTTTCCCCCACTTAATATAATCACTTGATTTTATAATTGAGGCTGCCTGTGACATCCTTTTAATCTTGTAATGGTATAACTCTGTAACAGTCTATTTGAAATGTCAGCATTAGGGAGGGAGAGGGAGCTGGATAGCCGGAAAATGTGCTCATCCCTAATGCAATTATTAGTACTTTTAAGTAACTTGTTCAAAAAGAGGGAGAGTGATTTGCTGACTGCACGTTCAAAGGTTTTCCCCCACCTTGGGATCCATTTTCATCCCTAGTGGAGGTGTGGAAGAAGGGGAGCCAAAGCAATGAGATAGCTTCTGCCTTTAGCCCTTGCTAGGAAAACATCCTGTTACACCTAATATCCTCCCCAGCAATCGTTTCGTTGGCCGTAACCCAGAGAACCTTCCCGCTAATGCCAGAGTCTCCTGCCTAACAATCACAGCCGTTGGTGACAGCCACTTGCGAGGTGTGGCTCTGACTCATGCTTCGTGTTTGTGGCGCTTCCTCCTGCTTTCCCACCCCGAAACACACCCGTGGAGCGGGGCCACGCGGTGCCTTCTGCCACTTGGTCCTGCAGCCAAGCCCGGGGCCCGTTCCAGCGTTGCCGTCTGGCTCTGAGGCTGCTCCTGCACTTTTCTCCTTTTCAGTTTCTTGCGTCCCTTCTGGAGGCCTCGATACACCAGAACCTCTGGTTGAGAGTCTAGACCGGTGCCGCTCAAAGGTGTCCCCGTCGGCAGCAGACGTGACTGGGTGGCTCCGCAGGGCAGGGCGGCCGTTGGGAGCGTTGCGTCCACTTTGCTTTGGGCGTAACCAACGTGGTGAATTCAGCAGGAGCTGCCCTGCGTGCTCTCCTTTCCCCTGTCCCCTTTGGGTGCCACTCTGACAATCTGGGGACTGAGTACTCCTAATACGATGGGGTTTTTTTAGTCGGTTGAGAAGCACAGGAGGAAATGAGCAGTGGTAGACTGTTGGGACTATTTTCAAGCCATGTTTTATTCCCTTAGTCAACTATAATGGGACTGCAGGAGGCTTTATGATAAGCTGTAAAAACTCACCGCTGAGTGTGGTGGTTTAATGGTCACAGGGACTTTCAAAAAAGAATATAGTTTATTTTTATGTAGCATCCTCTTTAAAAAAAAATATTTAAAAAAGAAGTCAGGGAGGAGGTAAAACAGGCAGTGAGGAGCTGGATGCTGCTTTGGAGAGAGAAAGGGTGAAGTGGTATATGAAAAAGGGCAGGTACCATTTACAGGTGGGAAGGATGAGGAGATGGAATGGAAAGTGAGAGTAATGGGAAAAAGAAAATGAATGTGGAGGAGTTGGGCAGTACCAGAGGGGAAGGATGCAATTACAGAAAGGTGAAGAAGAGGGGAGATGAATGTTACGTTTGGGGCTTGATGCAGAGGAACGGTTTCTGACGGGAGAGGGGAGTGATGGGTTTAGAGGGAGGTGGCTGCCGAGAGGGGAGGGAGCAGGGCAAGGGCTGTGAGAGGAGAGGTGTTGGCTGGGCGAGACATTTGCCTCACCGAATCGGGGGGTTTCCGTGCTTCTTCTGGAGGTGATGGTTGTACCCTGCTGTGTGATTTCTGGGAATTTCTGGGAACATGATTCCAGTGTTATATTCACCAGTCATGCCACTAGGATCTGCACAAGAGCTCTCTTCCCAAAGATGTTCTCTGTATGGGATTTGCAGAGAAGGAAGGATTGCTGGCAGAAACACCCTCAGGTCGACCAAATATCCAAAATCCTCTTTCAGTGGCAAGACTACCTGAAGTTAGCCCTGTCAAAGCTAGTCCTTTGTGGGTTTAATCCTAAGTGATTATATGGCTTCTGCAACATGCCCTGTGATGGCAAACCTCAAAGAAAGGCAAGAACCCATTTGAGCTAACAGATTTTCTTGTATTCAGAATCAACTGAGAAAGTAGCTCTCGTAATCCCATTGAGCGCTCAGGGCATGAATACCCAGACACAAAGGCTTGGTGTGTAGCAGGATTAGAAGGGCATAAAGAGACATGGTACCTCCAGGGTGGCACTTACTGCTCTCCTGTTAAGGAAAGAATATTCCAACCTCATTTTCAAGTAAGTATCCAAGAACGAATCTTGAAATCCAACACCAGAGTATGACCTGAAGCTAGTTGTTAACCCTTGATAATGTTATCTCTGTCTTGGAGACCTCACAGGCCTACAAGAGATGTAGAGGGAGGTCTGGAGCCATTGGCAAATTGAGACAAGAAATAATTTCCCTTCCCCTGAAGAACACGAGTGAATGAATTTTATGCAGATGAAGTATTTGATTTAAATAAACAGCACGAAACCTCCCCAAACAAACAAATCTCTAGACAAAACCCAGGATGTCTCATGACTGGAGAAGGAAATAGGGAGAGAAAATACTAAAGAGCCTGAAGGCCGAAGAGCTTTTATTCCTCACTCTGAAGAGTAGCACAGATTTAATGGTCTCAGGAGGAGGGATAAGGAAGCTACAAGCAACAGAAGTAATTATAGTAAACTGTGCAGAAAATTAGCCTCTCTGAATGGGCTTACGTCTTGACCACTTTTCAGTGAATAATCTTAGCTTTTCCTTTGTATCTTCCCAGTCAGAGTTTCCTACAGAGTGAAATCCTTGAAAGCCCAAAGCTTTGTGTAGGGGGTCCTGGGTTCCCCCCAGCTCGCTGCCTCGGGGGGGGGCCTCGTGCGGAGACACCCGTCAAGGGCCACATGGACAAGGGCTGCTCTTCCTGCGAGTCGTGGGTGTCGAGCAATGGAAATGCTCCTGTGGATTTCCCTTCAGTGTCTTTTTGCCTGAAATGAACCACTGAAAAAAAAAAGAAATATGCAGGAGAGGAAAGTACTACGTATTCCTCTGACCTGCTTCCTGCCCAGGTGTGTGCGTGCTGCCTGCCGTAGGCATCGAGGCTGTCAAAGCTTATTGTCAAATCGATTCTGCTCTTACTGAGACCAGGAGTGTGCCTTGAAAGACTTCAAATCTTGCCCCTCCCCGATGATTTGCAAAGTTTAATTTCTGTAATGGGCTCTGGTGACAGAGGCATTCACTGTTTTTCCAACAGGAATTGCTGAATGTCTGAGTGACTCATTCTGTAGGCGGGAGATATAATGGCAGCCTTCGATATCCTGATCTAAGGGTGGGGAGGTTGTGTGGGAGGGGAGGAGTGGGGGTACACTTTTAAGTTAAATTATCCACCTTGCCTCCCCTTCAACAGGCAGCCCCTCCTGCTCTCAAAGCCCCTTCCTGGCCGGGGATCAGGATAACGCTGAAAGAGGGAAAGGGAAGGCTGAGGGACCTCCTGTGGGAGATGAAGTTTATAATATATGCATTTGCCTGGAAATGCCATAAGAAATTAATATTTGTTACAGAAACAGTGGGACTGCATTAATATTTTAATATTAAATGAATATTTAATTTGAAAGCTTTGATTCGAAAGTGAACGAGACAGCCATGACATGAACAGTTGTGCTGTTCCTGTTAAGAAATGTTAATGATTTATTGACAATGTCGGTAGCAATAACTTTACACTGTTTCAGTTATATAATGCCTTTGAAATATTGGTAAAGTGATTACTGAGAACAAAAAGCAGTCTGGCTTCAGCAGCCCTTTTGGGAAGGGCTTAGGTTAGAGGCAAGTGTGGTTTCCTCCAGACAGAGGATCCCACCCGGTCCCCGAGAGCTGGGCTGGCTGGGCGTTGGGTAGCCGCCCTCTCCTCACCGTCAGCATCCTACGCCAGTTCCAACCATCCCTCTTGCCTGAGATGCCCTGAGCCAACCCGTTGCTCTGGCCGTGGCTCCTGGAGAGAAGGCTGAACCTGGAGGGGCTGAGAGCTTCTCAGAGCCAGGCTTCTCAGCCAGCTTCCCACAGCGACTGCTGCCGTGGACCTTGGCGCCTTTCGTAGCCGAAAATGGCTTGCTCCAGGGTTTCTTACAGCTTTTCTGGCTGAAGGTGACTCGGGTACCCTTTAATTTTCCTGCATTCGATAATCTTAAACATCAAAACCATCTTAATTGCTCAAGTAGGTCTATTTTGTACGTTTCAAAGGGTTCCTGAAGCTGTACCTGCAGTTCCTGGGAGCTCTCTTAGGGTTTTACTCTGTGTGTGGAGGCAGTGAGGGAACAGAGGGAGGCAGACAGGTCTGTTGTCTCCTGAGCATCCTGAGGTTAATCTTAAATTGCAGCTAAAAGTGGAAGTCCTTGGCTGAATGGGGCTCCAGTGAACCTGAGCTAGATGCCTACAGCCTATAGGCATAAGTTCTGAGGACTCTGCCTATAGTTTTTTGAAAAAAACTCTTAGAAATAGCTCTTCTCTGCTGAATAAATAGGGATGTGGAATATTTTTGTGACATGGTCTGTTACCCATTAGCTCAGAACAAGGAAAATTCATCTAAAAAATAATTAAAGAGACACTTTGGCATGGTGTCGTGAAAGCTCTACCATGCCGTAGGTTCCCAATTCCAGAAATGTGTTTCTTCTTAAGGCAAATCTTTACACAAAATTAAGAGAAAAATGAAACCTAAATTCACAATGTGACCCAATGTAAACAAACAGAGGGTGTTTTTCTTCTTTCTTCCCCCACCCCCTTTTCCTTTTCTCTCTTAATTTCATGCTGTTGTTACAATCAACCTTAGTAAAAATAAGTTAGTGGAATGAGGAAAGAAAATCACGATATAGGATGCAGTTTAAAGTACTGGTTCTTGAGCCTGATAATCTTTCTTGCTTTTCAATTGCATTTTTCTGGTGCCAATCTTGGTTATTTCAGTGTTGGCAAAAAGATGCTAGACATAGAAGGATGGGGGTTTGGACTTGGTATAATAAATATCAGGAAGTGTTTTTTCATCTGCTCCACCTCTGCCCTGGTCCCTCTGTTACCTCCTGGTACCTTTGGGTGCATTTAGGGTGAGGTTTTGAGGAGAGAAGGCTCATGATGTCCTCCAACAAACTGCATCACGGAAGCAATCTAAAAGGATTGCATCAACTTGATAACCTTGGCCATACTTGACAAGGTTGGAAAAAGAACAGCTATCACTGCAACCTGGTGGAAACTCAGCAGCTGAGTATGTAAACATCAGCCCCAGGTTAAGTCCTTCACTTCCCCTGACGTAATTGCAAAGGTTGGCACCAACGTACCTTTACAGCTCTTGGTTTTGGTTGATTTGCCCCAACTGAAGGACCTGCTGCAAACTCCACGTAACGCTTCTACTAAAAGCTGGCGACACGTTCCTTGCTGCAAAACGTGCGCTGTGTTGAGGCACGGGACGTTTCGTTGTGAATACTCCCGATAAAGTTCATTTTGTTTGTGAACGAAAAGCCTCCCTGTTTTTTCAGAGTAATGGTTCAGCAAACTATTCGGACAACAGCTCAAGTCTGATCACATTAAAATCGGTCAGGACGGGTTTTTTTCTAGTGATGAATTGAACTGAAATGATTTTGGTATCCTGGAAAGAGTTGCTAACCTTTCTGGGCAGGTCCTATAGCATTTCATAGCAAAGGGTACCTTCTCGTATAAATATTGTGAACTATGGAATTTAATGAGGTTTGCATCGCGCTATAGAAATGTACTTCAGAGAATTAATTTTGAAGTCGGTAGGTTTAAATGTTTTCTAAAAATAGCACTGAATATATACAGGGCTTTGTGCTTCTATGCCTATTTAGTTTTGGAGAATGTTTTAATGTATTATTTGGGTTTTCATTTGATGCACTTTTCTTTTTCCTCGTTCTTTTTTAAAGCATTGGTGGCAAAAGAATGAAAGGAGGCTATTTTTTGCTACGGGATAAATTTTGATATTTCAATTCCAGTTTTTGCCTCCTGAGGAATTTTCTATTTTCTTGAGCTTCTTAACCAGGTCATTCACATACTCATGGGTTTAATTACCTGCCGTAGCTGTCCGTCTGAGCTGCCATTTCAACAGGCCAGTCCACTGAGTGTCCAGCTCTGTGCGCGGATGCACTCGTGCAGCACCGAGCAATTTTAAAACTGGGATGCGTTAAATATCCTCCAATCCAAACAAGGCTACACTTTTCTCAGATCCAGTTCTCTGCAGCTTTTATAGCTGTCCATTTCTGTTTTTCTATGCTGGTGGGCAAACAGGGTTTGACACTCCGGAGCGAGCTGTACTGCATCAGAGGGATCTGCGACGTATCACCAGAGAACCGGGTACCACCTCAAAGAGCAAAGGGAATTTTTGGAAATCCCGCTAAAAGCATTACCAGTGAGCTGGGGATAAAGTCAAAACCCTGCTTAGACACTGCGATTGAGAGTTGCCGTACAGCTATAGCCAGTGGTGGGTCTTGGCTGAAAATATATTTATGCATTAAGACAGATAGAGATGGATTTCAGTAGTTTAAACGCAGCTTTAGAGCAGACGAAAGCAATAGGAGGTGGCGGGGAAAGCACAGGCTGCCACCGCCCTCACATATGGCAATTGTTTCCTGTAATGCTTGCTATATTGTATTTATTTCACGCAGTGACATATCACAGAAAGCTACTGATGCCAAATTCCTAACAAAAAAACCCCAAACAACCTGCAGCTTTTAGTGAGGGCTGTCCTCCAATTTATTTGTGTTTTGTTGTTGGTTTTCTTCTTCCTTCTGCTTTTCTTCTGTCTGGTTTCTATTTCCACTCTTTCTGTTCTTTCCTTCTCTGTTTTGTTTTGTCTTGTTTTGTTTTTTTTTTTACTGTATTTGAGGAATCTCAGTTGCACCGAGAAGCCTGGGAGGTATGAGTGGAATGTTTTGATTTAATACATCCTTGCCCCATCTTTCTTTTGACAGATCAGTTCAAATCTGTGGATTCTGGGGGCAGAGGATTGGGGGCACAGGAAGATGAAGCAGCCGGGGTGGGTACAAGGCAGGAATGAGGATGGCAAAGCCTGACAGCGTGGCTGGGATCCAAGCAGGAGGACTCTGGAGTGCTTGCTTCAAGTGCAAGGGGATGACAGAGTTAGGAGATGTTTCAAATCCTGCAGCTAAAGCACATGACTGGAAAAGTAGCTATGTCTTCCAGGCAGGCAGCTGATCACCTCGTTCAGCAATGCCAGATCCTGCCTGCCTTGCTCTGAACTTGGGGTTTAAGGTACGACAGCTCGGCAGAAGTTGCTTCAGGGTGCGCTGGCTTGGACCGACGCAGCCTTCTGCCGCCGGCGGGGACAGGCGCTTACTTGGCCTTTGGCTGCTGGCTCGTGGGTGATCTCAGGGACCCGAGTCCGGGCGAGGATCAGATGCCTGTTGAGGCTTGGGAGCATTTGAGTGAAGGACTTGACTTGGGCCCTGTGTGCTGTGAAGTGAGGACAAGCTGCCGAGTTCAGCTCTGCTGCTGAAGGCTGTGACGGGCTGCCTGGGAGGGTTCCCCGCTTGGCTCCACACCTTGTGTGCATGGGACTCTGCAGCTGTGTTTTTCAAATGCCATTCAAATGAAAGCAGAAAGGGGAAATCCCATTTCACTGGGAATAGCTCTCAAATGCAGAGAGAAGCTTTTCCTCTGAATTCTGTCTTTTGGCTTTCTTGCTGCAGAATGACACACAGTGTCTTTCTCTTGATCAATTTGTTTATCATTTGCTTGATTTTCTTCTTCAATAGCAAGACACGACAGGTTTCTCTTGTTAATCCTGTTAGTACTGGCGTTGGAGCAGAAATTTAGTTTAGGAAAAACATTTGGGTATGTTAAACTTTCTTGTGGATGATGCCTGTGAATACCAAAACATGGCCTGATAGATTTGAATTTTCTAGATTATTCCTGAGCCACGTATTTCCATCTGTCGGCCTGAGGCCTGCTCCTTGTCTCTCCCCATGCACACTTACAATCCAGCACCAGCCTTTCCTTCTGGCTTTCAGAATAGCTACTGTGGCTCTTCTGATACAGTGCCACAGCGTGCTGACTGCCCTCTGGGGAAGCTGAGAGCAGCCAGAGCCCTCTTCTCCATCCCCACCACCCAGACCCACCGCTCCTCCAGCGGGTGGTGCCACCCTGCCCGCGGGAGCCCACCCTGGTGCGTGGGGCTGGAGAGCCACCCCACTGATCCTGCTGTATTTCTCCTCCAGGACAGTTGGTAATGCCCTTTCTCTCTCTCTGTAATGTTTTAAAAGTGATATATGGCCAGAGGAAAATGTCAGAGCAGAGCATCAGAAGACTGATGACTTTCAATGTATCTTCTGAGCAGGCACCCAGCTAGCAGAGGCCCTGGATGCCTTTCCGAGGCAGCCCCCTCCCCTCTCTGCACCCATACATGCTATTTATCTTGCAGGGAAAACATTAGCAGGTCTAAAAGGATAGTTTAGGCTCCAGAGCTCACCCAGTCCTTGACCTCTTGGCTGGGACTTGCCAATGGGGTGGTGACTAATTAACAGCAACCCCAGTGGTGTGTTTTGTGTTGTGGCTTCGTGCCTCTCCTGTGTTTTACAAAGACAGGGGACCCCGTGTAATGGGTGAGCTCCGTCTTTCCCGGAATTGTTAGCTGTCTGCTACTGCCTGATAAATGTTTGGTTCAGTGAAACCGTGTTTTCTCCTCTCCTGTCACTGCCCGGATCTGATCTTGGCTGTTCTGGAGATGGATTTGAGGCGGCCCCAGCAGATATCAGAGTGGGCTTGTGGGTCCTCTCATGGGTACAGCTCCCTTGAGTTACAGCCTGCAGTGAGGCAGCCCCAATACAATGAAAATGCTGAGGTGAATAAAGCAGTCCTCCTGCGGGTCATAAACCAGCTACTAGTGTTTCCGAATCACCAAGACATGCAAATCACCAGGAGCTTTTTCCTTCCTGGTCAGCTGACTGCTTGCCTCGTTCTGCTTTCCTTCCCAACCACATCTAATTCTCTTCCTCCAGCATCCAACCCAAGCCCAGAAATACTGGAGGACATAGAACCTTTGGGTGAGATGGTTTGGGAACCCAATAACACATCTTGCATTCTGAAAAATCAAGGTATCCTCAGACACTCTCCTGGTTTTTACCTGTTTTGTCAGGAGCAACACTTGATAATTTCTTCTCTTGGCCCCTCGGAAATTCCTCACTGGGCAAGAAGGTACAAAAGTGATAAAAATAGTGTCCTGCAGTTCTGGTGTTCAACATCCTGGTGTCATCTAAGGATCTTAAATCTGTGGGCAAGCAAACTTTTAAAATAAGCATCCTTTCACTCTTCCTTAAATGAGAGGGGAAAGCGAGACAAAGACTTTTTGTGTTCTCGTTGGGATTTTAAACCTGTCCGAAAGGTACAGCGGGCTCAGAGCCAAACTTCCACCCAGGGGCGATGCCCGGAGGGGCTGGGCAGGGTGCAGGGAGCTCACTCTTGCCGAGGGCGCCCAGGGCTTCCCCTCGGCCGCCCAGGGCTTCCCCTCGGCCGCCCCAGCGTGGTGGGCTTGGTGCCGTGGGCACTTGCTGAGACCCAGGAGGTCCTTCCTCCTCTCGGTATCTTTTGCTTTAGGCTGTGATTTTGCTGCCCCCATCAGTCTGTTGGTTTAGGAACCTGCGTGGTGCTCTCCCGTGTTGGGATGTGTGGCCCTGCAGAAGGGAGAGGGGAAAGGGTTTGGCCCCGGAGCTGCCCCACGGGACGCGCTGGGGCTGCTCACGTCGGCCTCGTCCACCCTCGCGAGCGTGTCTGGGCTCGCGGGGACGCGGCTGTGGTGTGGCCACGGGGCACCACGTAGGTGAGGTCCACGTTGGTTGTTCTCTTCATGCCTAAGGATTTCATCGGGGCAGTCCATCCCAAACTCCCAGAATTAGAGTCCAAATTAAAATGGATCCCCTGAATTAATCAACGTTTGCATGGTTTGATTGAAGAGGAGGAACGTGCCCCGTTGCTTACATCATCCACCGTCTCTTTTTGCTCTCGCCACAGTGTTGTAGGATGAAGATTATTGCCCCACCCCCAAGAATGTATTTCAAGAATGTGGTGAAAAAAAATCTGGAGAATATGTAACTTTTCTGGAAATACGATATTTCATGAGGGGAATTTGAAGGATAAAGTAACTGAATTCCAGGCGAACAGGCATCAGTATTGTTAGGAAATACAGCTCTCTGCAGGGCAAAAGAGCGAGGTATGCCAGGTTTAAATAGGAATTTATAGCCACTGACTGCAAATTACCTTATAAAATTACAGATACCTTCATGAAGTCATCAATTACATGTTTAGTCTTGATTGTCATTTATTGCACCTCTTAATTGTTTGGTAAACTTTTCCGGATTAAATGCTGTATTTCAAATTGACAGGAAGCTGTTTTATTGATGTAAATTAACATTGTGTGTATTTTACGTGTGGGACAACTGGGGGACCAGCAACAGAAGCGTGTCTTATCCACTAACAAAGGCAATGTAGTGCTGCCGTCCTGATTTCGGCTCAAGTTAGCTCGTTGTCGTGTGGAATTATGAGTACGCAGGCAGTGGTTACAAAGGATCCTTAAAATCAGGATTGTTGTGAGTGTGGAGTGCAACAATAAAGGCAGCACACACGCTTTTAATTGTTCATCCTTTTTTAAAATAGGAAGAAGGACAGATAGAGAGAACATTAAAAAAGTCTAGCAAATTTGCAGAGTCCAGATTAGGTCTTTTGTTAAATCTTTTCCAAGTGAGAACATGTTTGACATTTTTTTATTGTTGGTTTTTCAGTTACTAGCATTTCTGTGTTTTCTTGGGCTCACGAGGAGCCATAGCCACGTTCCACCTAACGCAGCCCTGTCTCACCATCGTCACGCCGGGCCAGTGGCTCGATCTGCCTCCTCAGAGGTGCTGGACTTCATGGGATTCGCAACCCAGAATGCCCAAATCCCTTTTTCTTTCAAGCTGTTCTCAGCTCTTTGGGTTTCATTCCTCGCTATTCTGTGGAGGCAGCGTGATTCCTATCATACCATTGTTGATTGCATGAAATATTCCCCGAATCCAACACGTTGCATTAAAATCTGGTGTCTGGGTCCTGTCTGATTCTGAACAGAGTAGCTGTTGGATTGCGTTTCAGCGTTCCTCAACCCAAGCCAAGTTCGGGGAGACTTGGTTGGGATATCGGTGAGGGGTAAAACCCATGCAAACCTCTGCTGTGATTGATGGAGTTGTGCACAGCGAAGACAAATATGTACAAATATTCGCCCTAAATAGTAGGGCCTGGATTCAGCTGTAACTGGCAGACTTTTCAGCTCGACTTTCAAGAAACATTGTTTGTAATTGACCTTCATGTGAGTAATTTTGAAGAGCCAGCACTGCTTTCCACGAGGAGAGTTTTCAAGCGGTAGAACCTCCCATCGTATGAAAAATTGGTAATTTTACTATATCATGAGTGATTAAACCTGACCCCCAGGGAGCCGAAAATAATGCTGTGTGACTTCCTTGCCTAATTAACACAGAACAAATGTGAAAATGTGTACATTACAGTAAATTGTGTGCTAATTGGCCTTGGAGAAACACTAAATATGAGGAAGAAATGGGCATATAATTTCAAACATATTTGAGGGGGTTTGCAGTCTGCTTGTAAACAGGGGAAAAAAAGTCAAAATTTGACAAAACCATTATTTGTTATGATTTATTCACTCAGCTCTAGTCTTGAACCTGGGAGTTATTGGCAGCTTGAGCTAAGGTTCCTGCTGAGTATTTCTACTTATAATGACTGCATACAGCATGTAGCTCTATGCTATTTTTCTGGCATAATATCATAAATCTCTATTTTAATTCTTGCCTCTATATGTGTATCTAGGGTTTGGTGCTTTTTTTTTTTTTTCCTTCTTCTTGTGAAAATACATCTAGATGCAGGACAATATCCTACTCCCTTTACTTAGGAGAATACTCCACTCGAGTTCAACAGGAGGATTATTCTCCTTGGGTAGAAGCCCCTCTGCCAGAAGGCCCGTACATCACTTAAGTACTGGCTTAAGCAGAGAATAAATGTCCATCTGTGCAGGGTAGAATTTCATCTGTTGTCAGGGAAGTTAGGTCTGACCCACAGACTTAAGGGATCCCAGATTTACTTACTATTTCTAAAATCACATCTCTTCCACTCGGTTCTTTATCACTCTGGATTCAAGAGTTTATGTGTCGCACCTTCTTTATGCTTTTGCTATGTCTTAAAAACAAAATGCATTGAACACGCAATTCATGCACTAGGGGTAAATTCCATCTTTTCGTGTTTTCTTCTGTCTTCCATGAGCACAGAAAGCTGAGCTTGGGGCTTTTCCTTTGTAGCAAGAACACCCCAGAATTTGTACTGGAGTTGCAGTCTGATGCACTGAAGTGTTGCGTTTTGGTCGCGGTGAAACCCTTTCTGTTGCCCATAGTATGGTAAGAGACGAAGTGGTACGGTGCCATCAGATTGAAACGTTCCAATGATTTTCTTGGGTGATCTCAACCAAATCATAGTGTCCCTAAGAAACTTGGTGATTTCACAGAATTAGCTTTTTCCACTGGAAAAACTGAAAACCCGTGTTTTTCAGTTAAGGAGCCTGCTCTTCCAGACTGAACGTGGGCAAAGTTCCCGGGGACTTTGGGGGAGCGGTCCAGCGGAGAAAGCAGCGTCCCTGGCAGCAGGACTCTTCCTGGGTTAGCTCTCACTTGAACTTGAATAGGCTCACTTTAATTTTTTGAATTTTTTGGTTGGCTTGCACCGTCCTCTACATGCTAATTAAAGTAGTAAAGCGCAGTACTCTAGCTCTGATCTTAAATTGTTTCAGCGGAGCAAGCACGTATCTTTTTTGCATCCCTCTGAGTTCCCTGGGAGTTTATGCCGTTGTATAGTTTGTTTCCGAGCTAACGATTTCCTCTTGGTTGTTGAGAGGCTTAATTGCTTTGAGGTCTTCCATTAAAAACATTGTAGGTGTTGCCAGGATTTTGTGTCTTTCTCATGAGTGGAGCTGCTGTGGAGGAGAGGTCTGTGTGGTGAGAGAGAGGGGCTGGTCGGCAGTAGCTCTTGTTGACTTCTCGTGCGACTTTGTGGGTATGTCCAACATCGCTCGAGGATGCCGATTGCACATTCTCGAGTGCTTGCAAGTTGGTAAGAAACCTAAGAAGAACATATCTCAGGAGCCTTGCAAGCATGCAACAACTCTTTCCTGTTGAAAAAAATCACTTTTGTTAATTTTATGATGTATATTTTAAGTGTAAGTAGTCATAACGAACTCATACTAATCTGCAAAAGTGAGAGGATTACAGTGCCAGGAAAACTCTTTTGTGTGATTACTGTTTAAAGTTTATAGGAAATAAGGTGTGGTAGCCATCAATTTTGAGATGGAGGAAGAGGATGATGTGAGTTACCGGGTTTGTAACTGAATTTGGTGCGATTTAACTTGGTTCTGCTGGACGACTTCCGAGTGGAATAGTGGCCCGTAGTTTCAGAGTGTGCTACTGCTAAGTCATTTCCACTTATTAAGTACTTTGAAAAATCCTTTTTGTTGCCATCAGGGGGAGCTTTTGAGATCTTTCAAGAGTGAAAAAAAATATTAAAAAAAAAAAAAAGGAGGAAAAAATGAAACGTCCCAGCTCAGAAACAGAGATCTACAAACCAGCAAGCAGCCAGAGTCTTACCTGTGGCTACAACTAAGCCAAGGAAACCAGGGGAGCTGAATTCCTTAGGCTGAAAAATTAGCAATATTGAGAGAGGATTTTTTGACTCGATCTGCCAATAAAATTAGTAATTTTTATTACTATTATTATTAAAAAAAAATCCAGGAGTCTTTGGAGCAGTCAAAAGCCAAATCCTGCTCTATTGCTACAGCTTCTGCAAGGCAAATGCTCTTCGAAAAGCTTCTCTCCTTTTAGCTCCTGATGATTCGATGGGGACCTTTGATGCAACGTTTGGATTAGCTGCTCACAACTGCTCTGAGGGGGACCACAAAAGGGGGAGCCTGGCTGATTGCATAACTCTAAGAAAATAATAAGAGGAAAAGAAAGAATTAGAGAAAGAGAGAGAGAGAGTGAAAAAAAAAAAAAAAAAAAGAGAGAGAAAGAAAGCAAGCAATTAAAAAAATATCTGAGACTCAAGTTTCAAGACTCTTTATGTGCTGCAGAGGAGCATAAGGTTTACCAGCAAAGTGCAACGGGGAGCCTGAGAGGAGAAATAGCTTTCTCTTTTGCCAAGAAAAAAAAAATAGGAATGTGTGTTTTGGACTGGACTGAGAAAGAAAGCTGGGGAGATTGCAAAAAGGGGGGTGCAGGATTTTTGACACCTTGATCCCTTCATCTCGATTGTCTTCTTTAACAAATAAATAAGAGGGGGGGAAGTGATAGGGGGAAAGAGGAAGAGAGGAAAAGAAGGGGGGAAAAAGCAAACAGCAAAAGTGTTTGAACCTCTGGAGCTATCTGCTCCTTCAAGCTGATTGATTAGTCATGATCCCTGCAGTTTTAATGGGAATCATTCAATTGGGAAGGTGGAGCACCCTGGAGTAGATTAGCATATTCTTGTTTACTCATCTTCTGAGGGGCTTTTTTCTCTTTTCTTTCATTTTGTGGAGAAGAAGGGAGGGGGGGAGGTTGGGGGGGAAGGAGGGGGTTGTGGCTTATGTTATAAAGGAGGCCAAAAAAATAAATAGATTAGAGCATCTTTTGGGGGGAGGGAAATCAGTGGGTCTCAGTCTTGGAGAAAGCTGGGGGGGTTGTTTGGGTGGTTTTTTTTGTTTTGTTTTGTGTGTGTGTGAGAGAGAGTGTGTGTGTTTTTTTTAAGAAGAAAAAAAAAATAAAGGGAAGAAAATCCAGCAGAGAAAAGAAGAGAGAGAGGAATTCCAGCTGTGGAGGAATAGAGGAGAAGAAGACAGATAGAGGAGGAAGAAGAGAGGAATACATTTCAACCAAGAAGGAGTTCTGATTTATTTTATTTTTATTTGTTTCAAGGGGGGGAAAAAAAGCCTATAAGCAGGAAAAAGAAAGAAAGAAAAAGAAAAAAAGGCACGAAAAAGCAACTGAGAAGGGTTATAAAAAGAGCAAATACCAAGAAGGGTGAACAAGAGAAGAAAGTCGAGGCAAGGAGGAGCCCAAAGCTGGCAGATCGGGAGGATTTGCAGGGGAGAAGGGGGGGGGAAGATTGGAAATGCAGCTCTGGAGTTTGCTGCTGCCTCTCGCGCTGCTCTGCACAGCCCTGGCCAGCGGACCCGAGTGTGGGATGGACGAGCGCTCCCGCCGGGCGCGGAGGGACGCCCGGCAGAGCCGCCGCCTGCTCCGCGCCGCCGCGGGCACCTGCGCCACCAGGTTAGCCCGGGGCCGGCGCTCGGCGGCGGGGCTGGAGCCCGGGCACGGCCCCCGCGGGAGGCGGCCGCGGGAGGCGGCGGGCGGCCGGGAGTCGCTCACGCCGAGCCGGGCGCTCTATTTCAGTGGGCACGGCGACCAGCTGCGGCTCAAGGCGGACGTGGAGCTGCCCCGAGACGCCTTCACGCTGCAAGTGTGGCTCAAAGCCGAGGGCGGACAGAGATCGCCGGCTGTCATTGCAGGTAGGTCGGGCGGGCGCGCCCCCGCCTGCGGCGCGCCCGGGCGCGGCTGTCGCGGGTGTCGCGTGTCGCGGGTGTCGCGTGCGGGCGGTGTGCCGGCCCGACGGGCCAGCGCGCCGGGAAACGCGCTCGGGCGCGGCCGCTGCGCGTCCGGCCGGGGAAGCACCGCGGCTCGGGCACCGTCCGCCGGCGGCTGCTCGCAGCAAAAGTTATGTAAACTTTCGCGTAGGGAACCGCCACCGGCCGCGGGTCGGTTCCTTCTCCTCGCGTGCGCGGACGAAGATGCGGCGGGGGGAGAGCGCTCTCTCGGTGGGCTTCTACCTCGTGCTCAGGTTGGGAAGCTGTAAACAAGAGCCTCTGGAAGTAGCTGGGGCGTGTGTGTGAAAAGAAACGGCTGTGTCTGGAGCGTGGCTGCGAGGAAACGCGTATCCGAGGTCCCTGCACGGTTTCCTTAGTTTTATTAGCTCTTTAGTGTTCTTCACGGTTACCTTCCGAGATGCAGCGTTAGCGTGCGGTTTCCGAAAAGCTGCAAAGGAACTTTTGGGCTATTGTGAAACCTCAAATGAATCAAATGAGTTTATAAAGTTCCCAACCCCTCGACACTCAGCGAGGGCTGGGACTAGCCCTGCAGCCGGAGGATGTGCTGAGTATTTTTTTGTCTCCCCTTAGAAATGGCAAGTGTAACACAAATGATTGTAAGGTCAAACAGCCCTATAAAAGCCTTTAGTACTCAAAGCAGCTACCAGTCTAAGCTGTCTGAGCTGAACAATAATGAGGAATATTGCACTTTTCTTATTTAAATTTTATGAGCCCATCACGAATTTGGGTCCTTTTCCCCGCGTTTGCTCCCTCCCACCCTCTCCCCGCTTTAGTGATAAAGTGCGGCGAAGTTGTCGTGAAATCGGATACTTTTCGGAGGGCTACAAACCCTTATGGATGTCGCCACATCCATCTTTGCTCTGAAGGAAGTCATAGAAAATGGAAATGCCCTTAAAAGAAAACAAGTCAGAAAGAGAAAGGGGTATGGGGGGAGTGGGAAAGGAAGACATGTTTTACAGTTCTTTTGGCAAGGAGATTCCCTGAAAGTACAAAGTTTCCATGTCCTAGGATGCCTTAAAGAGACAGGGAGGATTTCCCCTTTCCCTTTGACTGGAATCACTTCCTACCAGAAGGCAGCAGATGCTTGTGCCGGTGGTGCCGCGGCCGTTCTGGCCAGCGCGACTCGCCGCTGCCCACCAGCCGCCCTTTGGCCACCGGCTCCATCCCCTCTGCCCCGGCGCTGACCCGCGCCACTGTCCTCTCGCAAGAAAGTTGCTTTGTCCTAAGGAAAACAAGCCAGAGATGAACTCGGCGCTGCGTTTCCTTAACTTTCCCCAAGCCCAGCTGCTCCGCTCACTTGCGAGGAGGGGGGACGCGGCATGCGGGCGTGTGCGGCTGCCGGGGTGGGCAGGAGGTGCTGTGCATGGGCCGGTCGCTTTTGCTTTTAGGAGGCCTGGCAGATGAGGAAATTCTTAGGTGAAATAGATTGTTACTTGCTTTGTTTCCCTTGGCTTTCTCATACTCTGCTCTTCTGGATCCTAAACTTAAATCCCAGGGCTCAGAGTGCTTCCTTTTCAAGTTAGGAAAGGCAGAATTTGTGTTTACATGGATCTTCTCAGTGGCAAAACATGGTCAGTGTATTTTTTAATGTGGTTAATCCAACACCTAAGACCCCATGTCTGTCTTTGGTGCAAATATCTCTAATTCACACAATAGGGAACCTAGACAAGCACACACAAAGATCGTTTGTAGTAAAATACTTTAATTGGATGGGGGAGGTTGAGTTGTTGCCTGTATAAAACACTTGACCCATTTTATGCATGGAAATAACATTCCACTGTGAAAAATGAAAAGAAATGCCCCAGTTTTGCACCGTGGAGCTTGCAGCTCAGCTCGGGAGGACTTTGTGATTTTTATTTTATTTTTAAGCTCCCCCTCCCCCCTTGCATGCACTCTTGAAGGGGAGCCAGGTTTGGCTCTGTGCGTAAACACCTGGAAGAGGTCCAAGAGGAACTCACTCGGAGTATCCTCCGCACACCACAGCCTCCCAGACCTGCAGCAAGCTTAGGGAGAGATTACGCTTCCCTCAATGAGGAAATCGAGGGTTCTGGCTGCCAAAACTCTTGGCGTTCTCATTTTCACTGTTTTGGGATGTGACAGACTCGGGAGCCCTGTTCTGCTGTTGAAGTTGCATCTGTAGGACCCCGCCGACATCAGGAGCCCTTCTGAGTGTTGGGGTGGGACAGCCCAAACTGGGTCCAGTTTGCTGGCTGTGCCAGAAGTGCGTTTCTCCCCAACTTCCATCCCCATCGCGCAGTGGGGAACTGAATGATTGTACAGTTCAGGGGGAGAGGGCAGGATCAACTGGAAGACACCTCTTTTCTGGAGTCATCCTTGTATCTGCATCTACTTTCTGCCCCCCACCCTCTGCTTGTGTTGCCCACTCTCCTTCCATCCCTCCTTGCTGGCGTGTGAGTAGTCCCTGCGAGTTCCGCAGGAGCCATACCTGTGCCTATAGGGGAAGCCTGTTGCATCTGTTAAAAATCTTGTATAGGACCTGAGTTGTTACCAGCTTCTGTGCCTGAGCCCTGATATAACGGAGCTCTTCTGCTAATCCAGGCTACAGGAGTTTCTGTTTCTGTCTGGAGCCAACTCTCCTTACGTCACCCTCTGCTGCAGTATTCAATTTGTTTTCATAAATGGCTAATTTTACAGCGCTGTTAAGTGGGTTCGTCATTGTGCCGGGCCATGCCCTGTCTCTGTTGATAGGCAGTCCCTGGTGCCAGGCTCTGCCAGTTTTCACGCTGGTTGGCAGCGGTGTTATTGCTGCCCTGCTTGCCTTCGCTGATATCTGTTCTGGCATTTGTCAGGGAAAACTGGAAGTCTGACCCATTGATCTGCGTTACGCAAAAGCTCAGAAGCGTTTTGGGAGCCGGGCTCGCGCGGCTCTCCCGCGGAGGCAGCTCTCGGCTCGTGCGTACTTGCCTCCCTCCCCGGGCCGCCTAGTTCTTGGACAAATGCTCCTTGGATGTGCGTACCTACCCCACAGCACAGTACATCCCTCTCGTAAACACACACATGTGCACGTGGTATTAATCAGGCGAGTTTGTGCACTTTCCCCTGTAGAGCCTTTGAACGCATCTCCAGTTGTGAAGGAAGGAGTTAAGGTCCAGGCTGTAGTCCACTTAGGTAACACGCGTGCCGCGCAAAATAAGACGCTTCAAAGCGCCATTGACCTTGCTTCTGTTGTAATCCAAGGTATTTCAGTTCTACTGTGGAAATGCAACCCCATCCTAAGAAACAGGATCCTCTCGAGTCCCTGTCAGTGTGTTTGCTGGTGTGTGACTTGGGAGCGGGGTAGCTCATGTCTTCATTGGAACGAGATGTTGACTCTTTACTGGCTGGGAGCTGAGAGGAGCGAGATGAATGATCGGCAGCGGGAGCTGGAGTAAGAAGGCGTGCCTGCTCTGAAGAGTGAAAGTTATTTGTGTTTTGGTTTGTTTTTCCCCCCCCCCTTCCTAGTTTCATTCTCCTCTGTCTCTCTATTCCTCTGCCTGCCAACAGAGAGCATGATCCCAACTTAATAAAGCTTCATATGTAAGGGAGTGCCTATGTTTTCCCAACTTCAGTCCTTGATGAATATAAAACTGCAGCAGAATCCAAAGGGAAAGAAATGCCAAAATCAGCACAGTTGAGCTCACTTAAAGCCACAGCTCTGACATGTAAGAGACTGAGAAACATCTGTGTTGGAGTCCGATAATTGGGCAATTATACAGATATGTAATTGACACTGTGTAGGTCTGTTCCCTCCACAGGGTTTAAGAATATGTATTTACTTTTCGGGGTTAATTTACTTCCCTTCTGAGATTTTGGAGTCTGATATTGATTCCATACACTTAGGCAGAATTGGTGAGCTGGGTCCTGTCCCTGGAGCTGATCCTTATAGTGGATGTGTTGGGAACCTGAGAATGTTTTGAATAGAGAGTTTACTCTGAGTTCCACTGGCGTTAACATAATAGGTAGATAGATACTGCAGCATTTTCTCATCTTCAACTCCCTTTTGTCTCCTAATTGGATGAATTTTCTTATTTTGTTCTGTAATGAAGTACTAGAATGAAGGACTATGCAATAAGTCCAACATAAAGCTCTTAGTTCTGCTGTTTGGTTAGTGCTGGCGTGTGACAGGTCGCAGGGTGATGGGCATGATGAGCAGACTGGAATAACAGCTGGACCGAAGTGGCAGAAGCTTCAGCACCTGCCCAGGTGCTCCTTCAGGGTGACAAGCCCCCAGTCCACGGCTGCTGAAGGCTTCCAGGTCGCTGTGGGTTTTGGCTTCCCTGTACACGGGTCCAAATGATCAGTCACTTCATGACTGTGGATCTGGATAAAGCTTGACCAATAAGGCACTGTAAAAATATGGCGTAGCTTATGTCACGTACTAAATATTTGCATTTGAACAGCACATTTCCTTCAGCCTGCAGAAGCCGGGACAAGAGTCGGAAACTGGAAAAGAAAAAGAATTTTTCTTTCCATAGGATTTCCAATTTTAACCTGTCTTGTTCTTTTGACCAGCTACACGCTGGAGTCGCAACAGCGCAGAAGAAAGTTGATTGGTTTTTTTGATTTTTTTTCCTTAAAGCACTTACATGTAGGCTGGTATAATTAATAAAACGGTAATGAAAGAAAGAGGGAAATTTGACCCCGTGTGTGTGAAGGATGGTAAATTTAGATTCCTGAGTGATGTATGGCTCTCTTCTGTAGGCACGGAGATGTGTCCCAGGCTGAGCTTGCCTCTCCGAGCTTCATTTTGGCCTGATTTATTTCAACCCAGCCTGTTTCAGTTAGGAAAACTCGCGTGAGGCAGAAAACAGGCTGAGGGGATGGTGTTCGGAGAAAGAGCAGGAGCGGGGCTCTCCTCAGGGATTTGTGGAGATGTCTGGAGAAGAACAGAGCAGAGCTGCGGCGGGCGGGCCTCGGTGCTGAGGGCGAGGAGAAGCCCTTGGAGAGCCTTCGCACGCGAAGCCATCACGGAAAGACAGACCTGGGCGGTGATTCAGATGCCTGGAAGTTATCGCGTCAGGTCGAAGCCACTCTCCGGGTCCCCGCGTCACCTCGCCGGGCAGCGTCAGGGGATGCCGGGGCCGAGATGGCCACCGTCGGCACGTGGCGTAGGGAGGGACGCGCCCGAAGTCCAGAGGTCTCTCAGGGCCTCGGGGGCGATGCTGAGCATCCTAGCCCATGAGGATGGACAGCACTCGCCTTCCTCACAGAGAATGGATCATGTCTCCACTTTCGGAGCGGGCCCAGGGCTTTGCTGGTGCTGCTCCATGAGCTTTGTGTGTCCATCAGCCTTTGCCAAGGGCGGGGGAGGTCCTTGGCTGGGTGCACTGAGCAGCAAGGAGCCAGCGGGCACCTCCCCGGTCACCGGGCCCGGCCCCAGTTACACGCAGCAGGGACACGCCAGCCGGGTGGAGCAGGGGTTTTGGGTGGAGAAATGCCTTCTTGGAAGCCTGGGTCTGGCTCCACCAGGACCTGGGTGGCAAACTCTTCAGGTCTGTCCTAAGAGAAATGGGGCCACGATGCCTGCCCGAGCAGCTTTAACACAAGGATACGGCAGGACCAACAGGTTTTAGGGGGTCTCAAGACCATGACATTAACCGAGCGCTTTCCCCTTGGATTTTGACTTGCTCCTGCTGGCCTGAGGCAGTAAAAAGAACTAACACATAGTGGCTTTTTTCAAAAAAGACATATTGAAAAAACAGAAAATAAACCCCTCCGTGACTGGGGTCAGCTGTATAATAGTTTTGCTTCCAATTTTAGCTGTTGTTTTTTCAGCTCCTCTTTTCTTTTCCCTGATAGAAATTATAGGAGCAGAAGCAGAGAAGGGACCACCTGGGTTGCCAAATTCAGTCCCCCGCAGTGTCAGGGATATAACAGCAGATAATTAGTCCAAACATTCACGGAATATATACTTTGTAGGTTCTGATGTAGCACAGGCCACAGAAAATTTCCCAGTGCTCTACTATAAACTGAAGATCTTTAGCTAAGACCTAGAGTCACCGCTATAACGTAAGACAGGAAAAGAGGAGGACGGATTGACAACATCTTAAGTACCTAAAATCCAAAGCTTTGGCTTCGGAAAGTGTTAAGTATGAGAAAGAAAAACATTTGCTGGTGAAAGATAGCAGCTTTCTTATTTTCAGAAAGTTAAGAAAGAATCAGGTGTTTTGACAGTTATGAAACTTCTATTGAAATTTTAAGTTGGAATATTTGCCAGAACTGATCCTTTCCCACAGATAGTCTGTTTTGATTAATTTCCCTTTTTCCTGAGAAAAATATTTTATCAAACATTTCCCACCCTCCTCTGGTCTTAGTCTCTGTGGCAGTTCCTACATCCCATCATAGCAAGAATGAACACGTTCACTTTATTACATTTTTACTTCTTCAAATCTTGTATTCCTGTTTATTCTGAAAATGCATCAGAAAAGTCTTTGTTTGATAAAAAGCCCCTACATTTTTCTCTCAGCTGTATCGGCTAGTCTAATGTCATCTTTTTCTTCATTTAACCTCCTCTCATTGCTAGCAAATTGTTAATCTAATACTTCATTTACATGATCAGTAGATATTACTCTTCCTATTTCTCAAATGTACAGCATACATTGGACTTCCCCTGTTTTCTAGGTTCTGGACATGTACTTCGTGCATTGTTCTGGGCACAGAAAAATTGCCTGTGCTGTCCTTTTGGTTTGTTTATTTTCCCCAAAATGAGATTACTAAAGATGAAAGTGTGCCTTTCTTCTCACCTTATACCTGCATTGCTCTATGGGCATTTCCCTACCATGGGGCAGCTGATACCTAGAAATGATTCTGAGCTTTATTTCAGCTTTCTATGGAGAAGAAATGCTTGATTGCTCTCCTGCTAATTTCTGCTTGTCCCTACACTTCATTTTTCTCTGGTGTGAGCGTGCATGCACGTACACACACAATTTCCAAAGCACCTTTGATTTTTTTCCCAGATCAATAGAGCATTTAAACTCCAATGATCAAGGAAGAGCAGCTTGTTTATTTCCCCATATATTCTGACACAAGTGGCAGGTCTTGTAAACTGCTTTGATTTGATGTTAGTGCCTATTATAAAGTTTACTCTCCCCAAAGCCATCTGTGAAGTCAAAGTACTCTTACTCTGAACATGAGCAGAGCAGAACTCAAAAAGGCGAGTTAAAAAGAGGAGTATCTTATCCCAGAATTTTTTCTTCCTACTATCCTTGTTCGTAGTGATCAGAACAGTTTGCTTACTTGAGGACTGTTCAACATCCATCAGATTGTCAGCATCAATTAAGCCTGCAATATGTAGCACGGTTAAAGCTGTGAACAAATATAAATACAAGTCTGATTATTTCTTGGTGAGGGTGGGGCTGGATTTGGGAAGTTAGATTTACTCAGACAGTGTGGATTTAATCCTAAACCTGCTCAAGATTGTGAAAAAATACCATTGACCTTGGCTGACTCTGGCTTAGGCTCTGATTGCAGAGTCTTCTGCATCCCTCCTACAGCCTCGAGCCATCCACAGTCCTCGCTTTAACATCCTTTATTTTGCTCTCTGTCCTTGCTTTGGATACAAGAGAAGAAGAATTGCGAAGCCCTAACGTCAGAGAAGTTGGCCGAGGGAAGGGGACATGTTTATTGTAGTTGGTTTTGCTATACTTCATATCCCACTTTGGCCTCCTGTCTCTTTCAGCTTTTCCCTTTTTTTTTTGTTTTGTTTTGGTTTTTGGTGTTAAAAAGAGCACTTATTCAAAGCGCACTGTCCGGTTTTGTGTTGCGCTGGGTGATGTAAGCGTGTAAGTTCCCCGTCCAATCTCTCCACCCTCTCTTATCATCAGCACAGTCTCGGTTCTTCCTCTACTATCTGGTGTCCTTGGTTCCCCCGTCTTTCCTTTCTTCCTGTTCTGCACAGTTGCTGCTTTTCTCCTCCCGGCAAGCCCGTGCCGTGGGTAACCCTGTGCTCTCCGGAGTTCTCATCTTCTTTTGCCGCAGGAAGGTCATGCCCCGCCCCTTGCAGTCCAGGGGTGGCCACCAGGTTGGTGGCTTCAACCAAGTCGTGTTGGAAGGGCTGTGGGAGCAGAGGGTGAGCAGGCTGTGTGTTTGTGTGCTTAGGCATATGCTCATGCATGTTTTCCGGGAATTATTGGTATTGTTCTGTTTAATATCCATCCTGGCTGGACACAAACAAGGAGCGAGTGGTTGTTCTCAGAAAGAGGGAGTGAGGGTGAAGTGAAATTGAGAAGCATCTGGAACTGGCCTGATGAAGCAGCAGCTGAGAGATATGATACCAGCTCATGAAAGCAAAAGAATTAGTGTGTTTGAGAAGAAAACCACTGTTCTTTGGTGATCATCTCCTGGGCTCTGGTAGGCTTTCCCTGAGTCTTCCTTTTTGAGTGATACTTAGGACTGTTTTATCACTTCTCCTTCCTGCCCTCTGCTGTGTTTTTCCTCTTTTTCCTTATCTAGTTTATTGTCTCTTGATTTGCTTTAAATCACTTTCCCATATGGATTTGTCTCCTCTGACCCATCTTCCCCTCCCTCTTCTGATTCCCGGGAGTCTTCTGTCGTCATGGAATTGGGAGAGGAGCAACCCTGTTCCCGACACGGAGCATCAGCTGCAGGCTCCTCTCCTCCTTCCTTTTCTTCCTTGCCTATTCTCCGCTGTTAGTGTTGGAAGCATATTCACAAAGATCATCCATTGGATTGAGGATAGAGATCTTATCGCCATTGTTTTGTTTGTTTTATTTAAGACAGGGAAAGAAATGGAAAGGAAAGGCCTTCACTGTTGCCAGTGTTACTTGGTTTTGAATGTAGTTTTTTTCCTCTCCTGGACTAATGTAGCCTAGTACTGTTATTTTTCTTTATTATTGCAATAAGGTTGCGGTTTTGTAGTCCTGATAACTGCCTCAAAACATCCTGCTGATGGTGGCGATAAGTTTCTCAGGCATGAGAGAACATTGCCCTTAAAATCAGGGAAACTGAGGAACAGGGAGGTGCTCCGATGTGCTCGGGATGTCGTAGTGTGTTGGTGACAGAGCTACAAACAGAGCCCAGTGGGCTTGGCCTTTTATGAAACTTTTTTCTTTTTTGTAGGGACAGTGACGGTTATTCCCCAGCCTGGGTTGTTCTCCACGTGAAGGCAACACACCCTAATTCCTGTAGGATGTTTCCTTGTAGCTGTTGATGGTTCTTCGCTGGGTAATTGCTGTCCTGAGCTAATGCTGGTGATGAAGTCAGTACCTGGTGTCCCACTGTCAAAAGCACTGGCGATGTGGCGGTGGGTGAAGAGGGCGGTTGGCGTTTTTTGTGACATGAGATTTTTGGGGACCACAGAAAATCGGATGGTCTGGAATGAATCTTTCTGAACCAGACGTGCTGGTAATGTTTGATTCGGCATAAGTTACTGTATTTCTCAAATGGAACAGCGTGTATGGCCCGTAATGGGAGAGAAAAGCAAATACGAATGGAGCCCCTTAGTTCAGAGTGCTCTTATTTAAATTGGAATTCTTTGAAATTTTTTATATTGACTTGCTGAAACAGCTTGTAAAATAAGTAAGTTGTAACTGCTTGTCTTCGTAGGAAATGCTGAAAATCTGTCTCTGGATTATTAATTAAGGGTAAAAGCAACTCGTTTACCCCATAGTTAAGTACAGACCAGGTGAGAGGTTGCAGAAGGGGCTTTGCACACAGCCTGTGAGTGCCCCAGACTGTTTTGGGGAGGGATCATGTCTAGTGAACACCCTCGTGGCTGAACGACCAGCGTTTCTGTCGGGAGCGTCAGCAGGGAGGCTGTACATCCACGGGATGTTTTTGAATTCAGCAGCATCTGTGCTTGTAAAGCCGGAGGTGCTAAGGTTGAAATCTGGAGCTTGCATTACTACTGTCTTAAATTGCATCTGTCTTGTGGATAAACAGAGCAGCCTCTCTGAGGTCAGAACAGCACCTTTCACCAGTGATAATTTAATGGGAATTATTTTCAGCGTAAACTAGACAAGAATTGGAAGCCTCCTGTGCTGTGGCTCATGAATGGAGATGTTCAGGGAGAAAAGGAGTACTGGGAGAAAAAGCAAATGTTAACTAAATGCATTACGCACGCGATTTTGAAACATGTACTTGGCAGAGGGAAGGGTGAGCAGCGCAAGCCAGGTTTTGCTGTGGAACACACCAGTGTAAACCTAGAGTAACTCCTTTGGAGAGGAAATCAGGGGGGCCGCTCCAGCCCAGTGAACGTGTAGAATTTGGGGCAGAGGCAGGGTGCGTGCGATGAGGAGAGCGAACAAGCCGAGGAGTGGATGTCACGGAGAACAACCTCCAACCACTGTCACCGCCGTCGCTGGTTTAGTTTGGGTGTGTAATGGTTATGGTGATGCAGTGGGAAACATTTGCACAATGTAGGGTTGTTTTCGCTTTTTTGGAGCATTTTCTGCATATACCTATCGTAATCCCCCTAGACTGTGAAATGAGGCCGTGTACCAGCGCTACAGTGAGCCCTTTGTGCTTCTGGCAACAAACGCTTCTGAGCTCTGCTCTCCAGTCTAGTGGCCCTAACCACCTTCTTCCCCTCCCACGCTGCCCCATCTCCAGCAGTAATATCCCCATCTCTGTTTGTAAACAAACACTCAGAGGAAGTTCACAGGAAGAAAAATTAGTTAATGGGAACCAACCATGCGCTCAGGTCCAGGCTGTGGGTCGGAGCCAGCAGGGTTGCTGGATGTTTCCTACTCTGCATCTGCTTGTAGGAGTTTCTTTGATGAGATGTTTGCCTGTCTGTCTAGCTGTGTCTTTCTCTTCTTTTCCCCTCATTGTGGAAAATATGAAAAAAAAAACCAGGAGTAAAATTGTAGTCTAAACTTGCTGAAAATCAATGGGAAGAGAATTCAGGAGCTCCAAATGGAAAGGCTAGCTTCAATGAACTTGTGGAATTTCTTCTTGATGAGTCCACTCATTTTGCCTTTTTTTTTTTTTTTTTTTTTTTTTAAACACTGAAATCTAGATACTGGCTCCTGGCAAAATTGTTGCTCGAGTTGCGCAAAGGCTGTAAAAGGACTAAAATAACCCAGAGGGTAATTGTCCTACTATAGTCTGAGCACGAGGCTGATACATCTGGTGTTGCGCATCCCCCTCGGAGAACCGCCACCGTAAGGAGGTAGGAGTGAGCAGGACCCCAGGAGAATAACACAGGACGGTGTAGCCACCACGAGCTCTGGGACAAGGGATGGGTAGGCACCGTAATGGTGCTGTCAGCTGGAAAATAGAGTGCTTTAACTTGCTCCAGAGGTCCCACAACCTCATTACAGCATGGGAGGAACCCAAGAAAAAGTTCATTTTCTTATGACTACTCCTGGGTTGTGCCTTAGCACTGCATCTCAGTGGTCTCTGGTAGGAGGTGAGGGAACTGTGTGTTTGTTTCCTTCCAGGAGACACTGGGATCCTCTAAAAAGCCTTTCTGGCTACTCAAAATCATGGAGAAATCATCAGATAAGGAGAAGCTCTGGGAGCGAGGGAGGCAGCACTGGTCAGGGCTGTGGTTCCTCACTTGTGCAGACATGAGGTATCACGCGGTGCTCACATCACCGTCCCAGGCTCCTCTTCTTCCATAAGGACTGTCTTTGGAAACTGGGAATAAGGGAGTTTTTGTGGATAAGATAGATGCGAAAGTTGTGGTCCCGCTCTTAGTTCTAAGAGCCTTGAAGTTTTAGATGTATTACAGAAGGTCTCTGGTGCTGGCAGAATCTCCATACCTTAAAATGGGATGGTTTAAAATAGTCTTATCTGTTGCTTTTTGTTGAAAGAGGAGTTTCTCTTATTGTACAAATATTTTCCATCATGTAATTAATAGCCTTATCTGTAAGACTATTCCAGTGTGGTCTCTCCACCTCCCACTCCAACGGGGAGGGAAGACAATCAGGAATGCGCATTTCTTATTGCAGCATGGCCCAAGTTTATCAGTTGTTGCACAATTCCTTCCCCTGTGAACAGATAAATAAAGAAGAGGATCGGGAGGGTGGTGGAAATGGACCTGGTTTATACTGGTGAGCTTCCTCCGAGAATTCCAGGGTAACTATCCACAGTTTCTCCTAGGAGGAAATTGAGCGGTTTGTTCTTGCCCTTTGAAGAGCTCTGAATTAATGAAGAGCAGCGAATCTTCTGCTCTGTGCTGGAAAGACTGGAATTCCCCAAAGTCCTCTTGCTAGAGATGGTTTAATCAAACAGACTGTTTACATTCTGTCTCACCAGAGGCAGTGCTCAGACAGGGGTGGTCTTCAGCTACATGCTGTAATACTAGGGGTTTATTTTATTTTATTTTAAACATGAGCATACCACCAGTTTTACTGGGAAATGACTGTATCCAAACACCTGCAGGCTCCCTGGAACGGGCCAGAGAGGGAAATGACAGCAGCTGCATCTCACAGAGACAAAGTGATACTATGAGGGGCCTGTGTTTCTTCTCCAAAGGTTTCTGTAGAACTGGGATTTGGCAGCAAAGGTGGGCTGGGAGCACTTGCACTCACGGAGAAAGACACCTTGCAGCAGCAGGAGGCTGAGCACAAAACCTCATGAAAGCATGTGGGATCGAAAGTCTGCTTTCTTGACAGAACTTAACAATATGAGGCACCTGCTCCACCAGTTCCCTTTGCCTCAAGCACTAATGCCAGAGGTAGAGAAGCCAGGGCCTTTCTGCTCCAGCCATGTGTTCTGGTGAACAATTTCTGTGCTCTGATACTTAAGAAGGCACTAAATGAAACAGGAGCTGTGTATTTCGTGAGAGAGAGAAGAAAGAAATGAGACTGGGATTGTTTTTCTTGTCACTGCCCATATCTTCCCTCCCTCAGGATGAAGACCTCTATCAAGAAACCAACACTTCATTGCACATCTGTATATTTCAAATTGGCCATAAACCTTGAGTCAGGATCTAAACATGTGTTCAGATACATTTTTTAAAAAAAAATAATACTTTGGTATCTTCTGGAAGTGATGTGTTTCCGCTCCCCATGCAGAGGATCTTCTGTGCATCATTGAGGAGGATGCACGTAAGTAGGCAATGTGGCCAACATTCTTCCAAACCCAAGCAATCCAACCAGCTGTTCAGCAGGGATGTTATTTATTGAGAACTGTCAATGTGTTCAACACATGGTGTCCTTTGCGCTGACAAACTCGTAGCCTGGATTTTATGGGGTTTCTCTGACACTTGTCAAACACTGGTGACGGGGCAGGCTTGACGAGGCACACGTTTTTATGTGGAAATTGCTATAGAAGGGCATTGCAACAAGATGTTCTTTAAGGAAAGGAGACAGAGACGAGTTGGCAGAAAAGAAAACAGAGGCAGTTGCGAAGGGTAGAGGTTTCTTTTTGGCTGGTGGTTTCGGGAAGAGAACAGAGATTTCCTTCAGCGATAAATTAGATGCTTTGGGAGAAAGAAAGGGTGTTTGTTTCAGCAGTGATGAAACTCCTCTAAGAGAGACAGGCAGGCTCCCTCTTCTGCTAATTCAAGCTCCTTATTTTTTGGTGTCGTGCTTGGAGGTGCACAAGTTGCACTGGGGTTTTAGAGTTGCTGCTTAAGGTCCCTTCATCTCTGTCTATCCGTGAAGGTGGGATAATGGTTCTCAGCAGCCCTAGAGAGATGCTGTTTGCAAGGCTGAGGTAATATCATCAGCGCAGTGCTTTGATCACTCCTGATGCTATAAATGGCAAATGCCACTCTGTTGTACCAGACACGAGAAACACTCAGCCAAGAAGTCCCCTTGGCCAGAGCCACAGGGGTCCCTGCGGCGCTGTGTTGCTTTAAAGAAACAACTGAGGTTGCGGAATGACAAAGAGACAAGAAGACAGAGGCGTATCTTGCCAATCTCCTACTTATCTAGTTGTCCCATCTTTTTTCTCTTGACTTGTGTAAGCTCGTATTCATGAGCATCGCAGGTATTTATTTTCCCCTACTGAAAAACAGAGCTGTTGCCTCAACAGTGTGACTCTGGCCACATTCCCTCCTATTCAGCACAACGCAATCTTGGCTCTTCACTAGTTAATATTTTCTGTCAACAACCTGCAAGAAAACATAAAGTCAGTGCTGATAAAATTTGCAGATGTTGCAGAGTTCAGGGAGTGGTAAACAATGACCAAAACAGGACTCTCATCTGGGTGTTTTCAGAGCTTTAGAACATGCGAACAGTATGCGTTAGAGTAAAGCCAAATGTGAAGTCATACATATAGAAAGACGGTGGCAGGTCCTACGTAAAGGAGGGATGGTGGGGGAAGTGTCTTTCACCTGGAAGTTAAATGCGTGGGAGTAACTGCCTGCTGGAGTAGATAAAGCCTGTAAATGTGAGCTGCCAGTGTGATGCTGTGGCCAAAGGTTTAGAGTCCTTTAGAGTTGGCTCCGTAAACAAGGAAGCATTGAACGGGACTGGGGAGGTTGTGTTATCCTTGTATCCACACTGGAGGAGCTGCTGCTGAAGTCCTTGGTCAACTCGTGTCTGCAGTTTAAGAAGGATGTTGTATAAAAGAGGATTTAGAGAAAAAAAGCGACCACACCACACAACAATGGCAATAATTATATGATTTGTGACAAGTCTTACAGTATTTGGTTCAAGAAGATTAAGAGGTGGCGTGATCATCGTGATCTTTAAGTATATGTTTGAGGAATATTAATCTGATAATTCAAGGTTGGAAATGTAATAATAGATGATATGAGTAAATCTAATGGGCACGTATGGAAACTTAAGCCACTTTGGAACAGAGAGAAAATGCAGTATTTTAACCCTGAGAGCAGTCAATCATTGAAAAACCTGAGTAGAGCAGTGAAGTATCTGTCAACGTACCTTTCAAATTAAAATTCATCATTTTTCCAAATTGCAAGGTCTTAAGGAGTTAATTCAGTCCTCACCTGTGTTGTGTCTGGTGCTTCCAGCATCCGATTGTTCTGGGGTTTTCAGCTATTACTGCAAAAGTGGTTGAAGCCAGCAGCAAAGCACAGGTAGCACTGGGGTGCTAATTTAAAATCCTTTAGTTTTCAAGGAGTTCTATGGATTCTTCTCAAAACTGGTAGGATATTTCTAATCACCGTAGTATTTCCAGCTCATCGTAGGATCTCCTGGGCATAACTATAGCTGAATTGTCAGGCTCGCTTCCATACATTCTTAATCAGGTTCAGATTTTGTCACCTTTAGCCAGAATGGTGTGCTGAGCAGCAACTTGGCTTTTCCCCTTCCAGTCAGTGCAGTGTGTTAGTCTGAAGAAAAGCTGAAAAACAAGACTGAAATCTTTTTTCTTTTTTTTTTTTTTCTTGTGTGAAAGTAGTGAGAGTTTTACTGTCGTGACTTCAATGAAGCCGAGAATACAAACCTCAGGAAGCCAAATCAAGGTTTCCCTCTGGAAGCTGGAGCCCTCACAGTGTCAGGACTGTGGAGCTAACACAGAGGATGTCCGTCAAAAATAAAAGAAGTGAATGAGACAGCAAAGAATAAGCTTGGGGTGACTTTTGCTGGTCATCTCCTTGCTGGGTGGTCTGTCTCACATCTCAGGGCAGGACAGCAGTCCAGAAAGGGCGTGTACACTGAAGTGACCAATTCCAGTGACTTTGGCTGAGTTGCAAACAGAAAATCTAGACCAAAGACGTATCAAAGGTAATTAGTGTTCTGAGGCAGGATTTTGTTTCGTTTTGAGGCATCTCCAGCTGGTGACCGTTCCTCAAAATTCAAATTTAAGCCAAGAGCTCAAAATGCCCCCGTCTGCTCCCTCAAACCTCTATGCACACGTACACGCAGGGCTGTGCACAGAGCAGCAGTACACGTACATGCTGGTTTGTGAGTCTTCGTTTCTTTGGTTCCAAATTTAACCAGAAGTAGAAGGGCTGAAATAACATAAGAAAGGTTGGACATACGATATTTCCTGCTGCTCAGCTAAACACAAGAATTGCCAAAAATCTTCCAAGGTAGCTTGTTTCTTTTACATTTTTCTCCCTGTTCTGCAGACTTGCGAAGGTCAATTACTTTTGAGAAGCATTTGATTTTGGCAACGCTTATGGAAAGCGAAGTAGAGTTATGACCTTTTGGAGGTTTGCCCATCGCTGTCCCATCTTGTCCTGTAAGAACTGAATTTTCAGCTACAGCCTTTGGTTTAATAGGTGTGAATTTGTTTCTATGCACTTCTAACATTGTGAGTATCTGTGTGAGAATTTTCTTTTAGATGTCTATTTATTTGTACTCACAGATCAAGTGAGCGCTGATATTTGTAGAACAGAAATACAGGCTCAGGTATTTCCAGGAGGAAAATCATACCAAAACAATGAAACTGGATGCAAACTGAGCAGAAAAGTAGAGCTCTAAAATTCTATACTTAGGTTAGTATGTGGTGACTACAGCCTATCTGGAATGCATACTATAAGGGTTATATCATATTAGAGAGGCAGGTTTTGTCAGCGGGATGTTTCCTAGAAAGCAGAAATATCTCTGTGGTTTGTGTATGGGTTTGGAACTTGTGTGCAAGTATGGAGCAGGGAATTTGAGGCATGAAACAGTCCTGATTAAAGAAGGTCCGGATCCCTTTCAAACCCGACAGCAGAAAACAGGCATGACGAGCTCTGTGGTGCCTGCTGTTCCTGCACGCTGCTCTGTGTATGGCATCGGAGACGTTTCTTTTAAGGTTGGTAAATTCCTCAGCTGTTTCTATTAGTCCAGGAAAGATGCAGTCATATGGGGAAAGCCAGATGCAATAAGATATTTGGGTCTGGATAAGATCTGAGATGTTTTTACAGTAAGATATTTAATTCTCACAGAGGCAAAGACCTCGCGTGGTATAAATCAGTGTAAATGCACTGGAACTACTCGGGTTTGTACTCACAAGGTATCTGCCCAAGAATGTTCTCAAAATCCAATTAAATAACTAGAACTGTTTCATGTGGAAATGCCCCTCAATTACAAAGACAAGTTTAAGCTATCGTGATGTGATTTTTACAGTCTCCTTGCAGGGTGCCCTAGTTTGCATTCATGGAATTTTTTTGTTTTTGTTTTGTTTTTTGTAATAATGTGGATGTTGGCCATCTGTCTGATCCTGGAAAGGTTGTAAGGTTGTCCCTGCTCCCCAGGTCCTCTTCCCACTCCCTCATTGATCATAATGTTTGATTTAGGTGCCACTAGATTTCCTTCTTTGTTCTCCCGCCCTAACCTCCCCCCACGAGCACACACGCGTTGTGCAATGGTGTAAATGCTCTTCTCTCTGCAGCTGGGAGTAGCGACTGCTCAGCTGGTTCCAGTGCTGCCCTAAAGCTGCTGTAAAGGTCAGAGACAAGGGAATGCTGAAAAGCAAAACAAGCTGTTTTGTTGTCCCCTCTTGGATCCTGGCTGTGTATTTTGATCAGCACCACAAGCGGTCTCCTGTGTAGACCTCCGCTTCTCGCTGCTCTGCGTTTCTGGCCGACGCGGGGTGTTCCATAGGGCAGCACGTCGGGCGTTTTTCCAGCATGGCTACGGCTTGGCCGCTGCTGCAGCTGATTGACTTACGCTGCTTGTCAGGCACAAAGCGCATTTTGAAAGGAAATGCCATATTGAACTCCCAGTGAGCTGATGGGTATTGTGCACGGTCATCTGATGGCACAGATGTGCCCCTAATAATCCTTCCAGGAGAACGTTTCCTCCTGGGATGCTCTGGCCATCTGATCTGCTCTGAGGTATGCTGACCTATCTTGACCCAGTTTATGATCAATTCTCTCTGCTGTTTTCTAAAAGGAGGCCAGAAATACCACTTTATCATTTAGATTGCCTGAAAGTTGTGGTACTTACGTGTCTGTTCCTTCTATAGAAGATACCCTTCGTGCTTGCTTTCAAGTATTAAGGCTTACAAAAGGGAGGGAAGCCACTCTGTGCTAGCATGTGCAGGAGTAAATTTCTTTATAGAGCTTTGGTAGCTAATCAGTGTTTCACTGAAGTGAGGAGAGGAGGAGGAGACGTGGAAGCAGAGGTAACGCATGTTCCACCAAGCATGTTGCTGGGTTTGTTCATCTGTGTCTGGAGTGACCCTTCTGCTGGTGTGCCAGTGTGTTTGTGGCCCTTTTTGTGGGTTTGTGTTTGCTTCCAGTTTTGTGTATGTTGTGCATGTGTCTCTGAACGGTGGATGATTTTCATCACGTGTTGGTGTGTTTTGCAGCATCTGCTTTTCAAGTGAGAATGACGTTACTGCTGGCTTTCTCTGAAGGTGAACACGCTGCCTCAGCTACAATAGGATGGTTAATTCGTAACTTGGTTCTGCTGATCACTGAGCATAGATAAGCTTGGAAGCAGAGAGGTGGGTTAAGGTCCCTTTGAGCCACGCCAACAAATTTACTCAGGGCTTTCCATTCCCTGTACTTGCAGGATATCTCAGTTTTCATAAACCCTAAACTCTGCTTTATTACCAGCGAGCCACACTAGAGTGCCTCAAACTGGCAGCCACCAACCTGAACTCTTGTCTGGATCGAGCTTGATGCAAAGCCTCCCATATTTATGACACATGCCAGTGATGCTCAGAAGGAGCGTGCTGCTGGCTGCAGAGTTTATGCCTTTAAGTAGTATCCAGATGATGCCTGCCTTAATTCTGTCCCTATGTCTATGTGTTACGATCATGTCTAATAATGTGGACACATACTGGTTTCCCAAGCTCCAACCAAAAATATTCTGTTGTTTCTGAGATCGAGGCGGGAGAAATAAATTATTTTGTAGATGTTAGAAAATCCTTACCTGTGTTCTCTGGAATCACACTCAGAATCACACAGAATTGTTGAGGCTGGAAAAGACCTCTGAGATCATCAAGTCCAGCCTATGACACAACACCAATGTTGGAGTGTTTCCGTGGCCCCAGACTTTATAGCAGGGGCTGAAGTTTGACCCTTGTGAAGGATGTGCTTTTTGCTGTCAGTCTAAAAGCCCGCCTAAACCGAGTTATTAGATCACAAACAGCCAGTTTGTGAACCGAGTACCAGTCTCCGCTGGTTCCGCAGCTTTGTTGTGAAGTGCTTAGGGAGATCTAGATAAGAAGCCAACCTTCCCACTAGTACTTGTTTACACTGATCCCGTATACAAAGGAACCCTTGCAAAAGCAACACCCAGCCCAAGGGTGGCCCTGTTATAAGGCTGCAAGGACTGAGGCTCGTTCCTCTGTGCCATCTGCTAATGCAGCGTTGTGTGCTCGCTAACACCTCAGAATCCTCACAATCTAATAATTTCTCGCCAACCCCAGCCTACCAGATCTGTTTGCGCTAAGCTCTTATATACTGTTAGTGGGTATATTCTCACAATAGGCTCAGTGAAGTGTCACTAATATGATTGTCCATGCCAGTGGCTGCTCTGTTGCAGCCTACATGATTTTGTTATCGGAAGGGAAGGATTTATGTAATGTTCATAACTAACCAGCCACTACAAAATCGTGTTTTGCTGTTTTAGCCGTTCTCACCTCCTTATTTACAGGCTTCAAGTATCTCATTGAGCGTATGAGTGACTGGGAATTTGAGACATGGTACAGAATGTATGCTTAATGGCAACGATATAAAGATTTTGATATTGCAAAGAGCCTTGGGCCAAGTTCTCAACTTTAAATAGGCATAGCTGTATTAGACTCTCTAGTTCTACGTGAGGAAGATCTTGTCTTTCACGTTGTAACAAAAAGAACTCCATCCTTCTGCCTCAGATCTGAATCCTATTGCGTGGCTTGTAAACGATAATATCTGGTGTGAATTCAGCTAGGTTGATAGCAGCAGCAAACATCCCCTTTTTGCTCACTTAAGTAGTACATTGCCACCTGAGCAAGTCTCAGGTGGTTTGCTTGAGCCACTCCTCGTCGCGGGGGGATGACCTCAGGAGGCCTCTTAGCTGAGTTGGAAATGGTATAGACAGAGATGTTGCCTTAAGTACTCTGGACTTTGAATTATTTAACTATTGTGGAAGGAAGTGGGGGCTGGGGAAAGCACGGCAAAGGAAAGGAGAGATTATTTCTCCTCTTTGTAAAACTATATTGGGTTCAACGTCATACCATGAAATATCCAGTGCAGAACTCAAGAACTGCTCCAGTGGATCTTCGCTGACTTATCCAATTGCATGGAACATGGGGATACTTAACCCAAATCTGTCGGTTTTAATTATTTTCCTCTGGACAGATAAAAGCTTTCTATAGGTTCCTGTAGAATATTTGCTCTTTCAAGCGTTCCTCTGTGCTTTGATACTAAACGATTAAAGCATGCTAAAGAAAAAAACAGCCCCAACCTTTAGCTCCCTGTTCTTGGGCCCCCTGACTGCAGCTTTGATTGTTGACCTAAATTCCCCTTTCATAACTGAGTCCTGTCACCTCTGGTTGGAGTCTTCCAGCAAAACAGGCATGGCCAACTTTCAGAAGTGCAGGGCACTGTTTTCCGTTCTGCCTCGCACGGCTGTGACGGGCTCCGCAGCACACCTGATGTGTTCAAAGTCAAAGTGACCTCCTTCGTCCCCTTCCCCCAGCCTCTCGGCTCCTGGAAAGGAAACCATAACAAGTCTTTTTTTTTTTTTTGCTTCCCGTCGCTCAGCAAAGTGGGGAAACTTTTTCTGCGTAAAGAATTAAATTCTTAGGTGTTTCTACTGATTACTGGGAAGATTGCTGTTAGGAAGACTAAAGAAACAGCACTGAAGGGAGAGAGGGAGGGCTGGAGTCTGTTATTGATAATATTAAAGTGGATTACAGCAGCTTGCATGGGCCACTTCAGCCTCTCTCTTTTCAGACTCTGCCCACAGCGTGCTGCTTGTGACTCCGGCGGCTACAGCCTCTAGCTGTGAGTTCCCGTTTCTCTGTGGCTCCTGCAGATAAACATCTGCTCCAGCCTCGGCGTCGGGAGCTTGGTTACAACGATGCCTCGTGCCCTCACCCAGGACTTTCTTCCAGAAGTCGAGCAGCTGATGCTGCACGCTCTGCTCGAGCAGCCAAATCCTGTCCGGCGCACGGGGCCCACGCGAGGATTTGGCTCTGTTTAAGTCCCCAGTGAAACCCTGAAATCAAACTGGGGTATAAATCATACACCGGCCTTGGTTAGGGCGTCCTGGAGGAGGTCAGGTGGACACTCGGGTACTGGAGCGGTTGTGGGTCAGTAGCCAGAGAACTGAGATTTTCCACTTATAAGAGAACAGGAGAGACAACATCTCTAGTTTTCCCTGGTTGGCTTTTGGCTTTCAACTTCTGGAGTTTAATTTTCCAGCTTTCCCCACTCTTTTGATGCCTAGGAATTTACTTTTCCTACAAGGGACAAACATCGTGGGACTGGAGGGATCCTCATGGGCCATCAAAATCTGTCTCTGGCCAAGCATGCGGGAACGTGGCATCTTACTCTGTTCCTGCACTTCTCTGGACTTGTCTGAGAAGTGACTCACTCCTTTCTGGGGAGGGAAGGCTACCAGTGCCTCTTACTGGAAAGCTGAACTAGCACCTCTTTTTTTTTTTATTTATTTTTTTGCAATAAATTCTGTTTTAATCTCTTGGGTTTCAGGAACAGAAGTTTTACAGGGAAAAAATCATTCAGACTAAGGAATGGGAAGGGCTGTCAGTATTCTTCTCAGCTGTAGCTCCATCCCTTTCAAGCGACGCAGGGCAAGCAGAAGTGAGGAAAACTGTTTGCTGCTGTATGAAACTTGTACATATTTTTTTAATCTAATTGCTGTGGGGAAAACAAACATCAGTTTTATTTTGCACCATTTCTTGGCTCAGGAACTTCAGGCATATTCGCCAAATTGTGGTTTTGCAGTCGTTGGCCTGAGTCTCATTTACCATGAGGCCTCTTTACACCACTCCTGGTTTGTAAAGGGATATTAAGTAGCTACAAATGTCCTTTACCACATTATTGTAAAGAATACTCAGTGCAAACGAGAATCTAAACTCTGTGTGTTTTTCGTGTAAATGCTGGTTGTGGCCACAGCTGAATTTTGAAATTTGAAGTGTCAACCGTTGCAAGGGGTAATTTTGCTCAAAAACAGCCGTGTTTGGGGTAGAGGAGGCCTCTTCTTTTTTTAAAATGTTCTTAATTATGTCTGAGAATTAACTCATGGCTATGGAACCTTTTACTAAATTGAAATAAATTGTGAAAACATCAAATTATTCAGTTTTCAGAAGTTCTGGCAATTATTTCACATGTCCCTCTTCCAATGGCTTTGCCCTTATTAGTTGTCATAGAAGAAGTAATAAATTCTTTTATTATGACATCCAGAGTCGCAGCTGAAATTAGTTTCATTGTGCTGGGGACAAAACGGAAAAGTGACACTCCCTTAGCCGGAGGATTCTTAGTCTAAAGCCAAAAGTAAGTGAAGGATTGGGAAAGTAGGTGCAGCGTATGAGCAAAAGAAGGTCATGAAGAACTGGTACGACTTTTGCAAGTTGCAGGGAGTGTGGTTTTTTTCATCCCTTTCTGACTCCTTTTCCTTTCTCTTAAGAATAAACCAAGTCTTGCTGCTGAAGGGATCATGTTCAATCCATCTTTTCATCCAGAGTTAGACGTCTGTAAAAGTTTGAGCAAAGAATACTGTACGTGGCATATGGAATCAGTAATGACCTCTGCCCTAAGCTAGAAAATGGAAAGAGCTGCAATAGTAGACGATGTTTCAGTTCAGCAGCTTTCATACTGGCGTGTTCAGTGGTGTCCCTATTGTCACTGGTTTGTTGTTTTTTTTTTCTTTTTCTGCCCTCCTTTGGCTCCCTGTAAATCCTGAATTGATGGCAGCTGTTTGAGCCAAACTCAAGACACGTTGCATCACATCAGGGTTTAAATGCTCAAAGGCAAGGGAGGGTTGCTACTATTCTGTAGTATTCCTCCAGCAGCTCCCTCTGTTCAGCTGAGGTCAATCACTAGCATCACGCAGCACTTCAGAGAGAGAGGAAGATGTTCTTTAATGCTGGCTAGGAAACTGAATTTCCATTCCACCATCATTTATTAGTTCTTTGGGAGAATATTTCCAGCCCCAGTCAGTACAAAAAGCCAAATAAACTTGACCCTTAAAGACCACGTGGTGGACTTCCCCAGAACTGGAGACCCCAGAAGCCTCTTCCAGGACTTCCAGCCGCCCGGCCAACAGCAGGGAGCTTGGATGCCTTAAGAAACAGGTGGAGCAGCTCTGGCGCACGCAGCTACCTCGTGGTCCACAAGCCCGGAGAATTGGGTCGCCGGGCGGCAAAGGAGGCGGGAGGTGGTGGGGAGCGCCGCTGGGATGGGTTCGCCTCCTGTGCTCGGGGTCAAAACAGCCGAGGGAGTCCCCGGGGTTCCCCTGGCCTTGGGGAAGACCCTCAGCTTCTCCGAGAGATTTGTTGGGGCTAGCCCAGTTCTGCATCACTTCTTTTCTGTCCTCACCATGTTGGCATTTCTTGGCAGGCAAAAACTCCGTTACAAAATGTATGACTAGCCCTATTGATCTTATTACAATAAGTTGAGATCTTTGTAACTTATTTTTTTTATGGCTTATTTGGAAGAGTTACTTGTCTTGCCAGCTGTCTGCTCATTCACTGCAGTATCATCCACCCACTATCGTTGAACAATACCTTCATTTGAGATTCATAAAAATGCAGATGTTTATAGTCTCTCACGCATCTGAAAATGAGTGTTTTGTAACTGTATTTATTTCATAAAGAAAACTTTTAAAAAAGAACACTTAAAAAACAGACTCCAGAAGGTCATTGGTAGCTTTGACTTTTGTATCATTTCTTGGGTAAATATCTATCCCAGCAAATGCAATTTTTTTTAGCGTATTTGTTTTTTCCTTCCCTGGTTCTCCTCCTCTCCTCTCTGGTGATCAGAAGTAGCAGTATAAACTAGAAGCTGGTCTCAAAAAGGTTTTGAACTGAGTGCGCCCTACAGATGGATAAACACATTACCTTCCGAACCCTGGGATCTCTCTTCCAAGGGAAACAGGAAAAGGGGGAGCTCAGAGTCCCTAGCAAAATACCAGCATGCAGAAAAAAGGCTTGTTTAAATTTTTTTAACTTTACCATCAGAAGACCCTTTTTTTTTTTTTTTTTTTTTTTTTTTTCCTTACAGGGGGAGGAGAGTGGAAGAGTGTGAGGAGAGGTGGGGAAGGTGGGTGCTGGGAGAGGGGAGGAAAAATACAATGAATGCTCCGGTAACCTTTGCTCTGTTGATACTAGACAAGAGTGCACTGTTAATGAGTGATTGTTAACAGATGGCTGTTGAGCAGCTTAGTCAGAAGCAGAAGATGTTACTTGGTTGTAGTGTTGGGAGGGTGAGGGTGCAGGGGTGAGGTAAGGGGATATTTAGTCTTTTCACGAAGGTTGAACTGTCAGGGATTTATGATTTTTGTTTGGGCTTGTGGAAGGGGAAGAGTTGTTTTCTACGTGCTGATAGTAGAAAGGCTGGTTGGTGCTGAAGGCTCTAACAATTATCTTTTCGCTTGAGAGGTGTCCCTGCAGCCCTTCGTCTTCAAGATGAAGATGAAAATGCATGCCTTCAACTTGCCACATCTTGTGTCTGTAACTGAGGAGGAGTGGGCTCTTCCCTCCACTTGGAGCTGTCGGGACACTGGCTGAGATAGCTTTAGGTGTGGATCCATGCTTGGTCTATGAGAGAAGCCGTTGGTGTACAGTCCCACCGAACTGTTAGTGCGTGTGTGAGGGGGCAGGAACCTTCCTGAGCGTGTGTCCATCCGTGTGTGTTCCTTGCCCTTTCCAGGTGTGCTATATATCTTCTTCCAGCATACCAGTGTAACCCATTTCCTTACTGGTTTGTGTTGGGTATGGATCTGCAGGCAGCCTGAACACGTCCCATTTGCTCTCTGTAGGAATTGGGTGCTTGAACCTATGAAGATCATTGCAGCTGCTTCATGTTTCTCAAACTGTGCAGTACTTAGATTTTATACTTATTTCTCCTCTGGACCTTATTAGATACAGGGGTCAGGAGCATGAGTGAGATCAGCAAGGATTGTTTCTCAAGACTGTTTATTTTCAACCAATTTTGTGTGGCTTGAGTGAAGGTAAGAAGCAAATGCACAGTACAACATTTTGCTGATAGGAATTTGCAGAAGAGTTTTGGTCTTTGGTCAGGAAAGGGGAATCCCATTTGTACACGCCACTGGCTAATGTTGACCTTTAACAGCGAGTCTTAAAACGACCCCCCACAATCATGCACTAGATGATTTAACGTCTAACTTTCTGACGTGTGTAGGTGAGTGTGTGTATATACATCTAGAGAGATATATGTATACAATTTAAAGGCTGATTTCTTCATTCTGTCATCCTTATTTATTCATATTTCTTTTTTGGGGGCGCATAGGACTATATGACAAATGTTCTTACACGTCCCGTGACCGAGGATGGGTCCTGGGGATTAACACCGTCAGTGACCAGGGGAATAGAGACCCTCGCTATTTCTTCTCTCTGAAGACGGACCGTGCTCGCAAAGTAACCACCATTGCGGCGCATCGCAGCTACCTCCCCAACCAGTGGGTGCATCTGGCTGCCACGTACGATGGGCACCTGATGAAACTCTATGTGAATGGTGCCCAGGTGGCCACGAGTGGAGAGCAAGTGGGCAGCATCTTCAGTCTTCTGACCTTGAAGTGCAAGGTGCTCATGGTTGGAGGAAATGCCCTGAACCAGAACTATCGGGGCTATGTGGAGCACTTCAGCCTCTGGAGGACAGCCCGGTCTCAGAAGGAGATCTTGTTGGACATGGGCCAGGCAATTCACAGACAAGACACGTCTCTACCTCAGCTAGTTCTTCAAGACAGTTTACTGAATGTGAAAAACACCTGGTCTCCCATGAAGGATGGCAGCAGTCCTCAGAGCAAGTTCAGCTATCATCATGGCTATTTGCTGGATACCAGCCTAGACCCTCCTCTCTGCGGACAGACGGTGTGTGACAACACGGATGTCATTGCCAGCTACAACAAGCTCCCCAGCTTCCGCCGCAACAAAATCGTTCGCTACCGTGTGGTAAATCTCTATGACGACAAGCACCAGAACCCCACCGTCAGCCGTCAGCAGATTGAGTTCCAGCATCAGCATTTAAATGAGGCTTTCAGCCGCTACAACATCACCTGGGAGCTGGAGGTGCTGGAGGTGAAGAACTCTTCCCTTCGCCACCGACTCATCCTGGCCAACTGTGACATCAGCAAGATAGGAGACGAGAACTGTGACCCGGAGTGCAACCACACCTTGACTGGGTACGACGGCGGAGACTGCAGACATGTACGCCACACGCTCTTCAACAAGAAGAAGCAGAACGGTGTGTGTGACATGGATTGTAATTACGAGAGGTACAACTTCGATGGTGGGGAGTGCTGTAACCCAGAGATAACAGAAGTCACCAAGACGTGCTTTGACCCTTATTCTCCTTACAGGTAGGCAACTTCTTAAACGAGCTTTTTATGATCGTATTAATGGATATCTGTTCAGCTGTTGATCAGCCTGCTGGCTGTTGAACCCTTGCATTGTTGCTATGGGCTTTGAAGTTTGTGTTTAGTTTATTTTTTTCTTAGTATTTGGCTTGCATTATAGTTACCCAAATGCAGCCTCAGTAATGGTCTCGTCAGCGTCTTGCCTTTGAGTTGGTATTCTCTATCTAGGCTGAAGAAAGTTTAAAAGTTTTAAAGGTGCTAAAGACTGAAGCGGCCAACTTCAGGAGACCCATTAGATGTTGGTTGTGAGCGGTGTATCGTAGCATTGCACAGATTACTTGAACCACAAACTCTCAGGGGTGGGGGTTGGATGACATAGAAAGTGTTTGGAGAGGAAAGAGCCTCTCAAGCACAGAGCAAAACGTGAATACTCTTAGGTAGTAGTTAATTCCGTAGGACTTCGTTGAAGGTAGGTGGGTTATTCTGTATTCTGAATGCTTTTGTAAGCACTGCTGCAGAGGGGCAGCTGAGTCTGTGAGGGTATGAGGAGGGAGGTGGGTACCAGGGTCCTGGCAGCGCCGCTGCTCACGTTGGGTTGGTAACTGAACTCTTCTGCACCCTTTTATATATATGTATGAAAGTGGGGGTAATGCCACTTCATTGCAAGTGACAGGGCAACTTTCTTCAGGTGGGTGCAAGTTTATACAATCCTGAGATCTCAGCTGAAGGCTTCCTTGAGTTGTAGTTTGGAGAGGGGCATCCCTGAATAACTTGTGTCAGCCGAGTACCTTGGACCTTCTATTGCTGCAATTTGCTTCTGCTCATCTTCAGATAAGAGTTAATATGTGTAAGTGAAAAAGTGTTTCCTGCGAATAAATTGGAAATATGAACACACAGAAGGTGAAGGTTAAAGGTAAAATTCTGTTGTCTGTATCCCACATTACAGTTTTTTTAGGGCAATTCATGGAGTCACGGGGGAAAGCCTCTGGATGGTTTGAACACCCTGTGTCATCAACACTAAAGTTCAGGTTAAGAAGGAGAGTAGGAGCTGTTCTAGAGTCCCTTCCTTTATAGCAATTCAGGCTGTATTTGTAAATTCTGTCCTAGAGAGAAGCTTTTAAACAACATTATCAGCCCTACTGGAGCTTTAAATACACATAATTAAGCTGCAAAGAAATGCTTCCTTTCCAGTTGTTTGTTTGTTTTGGTGTTTGCTTTTAAACTCCAGTGAGGTGGTTTTTTAAAAAAGTACTTACCGCTCAGCTTGACTTCAGTCAGTTACCAGTGAAAAAAGCTCAAGTGAGGAAATATTTTAAATACGAATGATTGAAAATACCGAAAGGAAAAATAACAGTCTTTTAATAGTGTTGAACTGGAGAGGAACACAACTAAGCAAATACCATCGAAGGCATAATGCAAATTGAATTGTTTTAACACCATAGTTCGGAGAACTTGAGGTGTTAGTTATAGCAGCTATGACAATTTTTAGAAAAAATACATTATTTTTAATTTGATAGTACTCTTACCCCTCTTTCTGTGACCAGCATAATACCCATACAAAATGAAACAAGAAAAGCCTTGTGAATTTTAGCTGACAAATTTAAGACTGTGCCTTAACGTTATTCTGACATACAGAGATGTTTCTATTTCTGATGAAGTCCTTTTGCTGCACGGATTGTACTTGCACGAGCCTGAGCAAGAAATTTAGCTCCAAAATCTGAGGTTATGTTAGCACAGCACAGTTGCTTTGCATACCAGTTGTACGTTCCTTTTGGAGCCAACTACCCTGATGAACCTCTCTGGAGGGTTTGCATTTCATGGCATTGAGCTCACAGCTCTTCCACACATTCGTTTTGGCTTGAGAAGCGCCTCCTCCTGACTGATGCACCAGAGTCAGTGAGGGAAGCCTGAAGGTCCTATTCCACAGGATCCATAGATCCTCCAAAGGTTATTTTTTTTGCAACAGTTAGATTTAATTTATTTGTGTTTGATCATTGTCAATGAAACTGTTAAAGGCTCCATCTCTCTGGAACCTTTGTCTGGTGGCTGAGGGGCTCAGGCTGAGCTCATGCCCACCGCTCTGATGGGGGTTTACACTCAGTGTGGTGAAATAGAGCAGCTGGGTCTGTGGACTGATCAGTGATGTTTGTAAGGCTCCACACTGCTTTGAGTATTTGAGCTAAAAATACAGGTTTAGGGCAGTGGCTTTGGCAGCAAAGCCTCCATTGACTGAAAGGGTGAAGATTCAAACCCTATGTTTGGCTTTGGTATTGCCCTCAGCATCATCCCCTCAGAGAGATTGCCGTGCCAATTAATGACTCAGTCAAAATCTGTGACTCAGTTGGCACCATCTGAGCCCATTTTGCATCACTAGCCCCTCTTGTCATCACTTTCATTGGCAAAGAGTCCTCGGTCCCCTCTAGTGCAGTCCTTGTACCACATCAATGAAGACTTCTCCCCAGCCACTGAGCTCACATCTAATTCCAGGTATTTCCTCTGCCAAAGTTCAGTCTAACAATAGCAGAAGAAAGAGAAAAGAGACATCAATCTGGTGAGGAAGGCAGGGGGGAAGATTAAATGGTACCAATAAAAAGTTTCCTGAGCTTTGTGCTGTAGAAACTCTTCACAGTCTTCCTTGGTACTGGGGGCCTTGAGGCGCTACTGGGGTTTGTTCCTTCTACACCCTTTCTGTCAGCAGTTGTAGCCAGCTGTTCACCATGCAGAGTTTATTCCTGGAATACTTTTGTCCTTTGGAACAACCCAAAAAGTGCTAGTGCTAGGTTAATGCTGTTATAAACACATCATCAGTGCTTCTTCATCCCCCAAAGAAGATGTATCCATTTCCAGCCACTTTCCTTCTCCAGCCTGTCTCAGTCTCAGTCCGTCAAGTCCGGGGACGAAGTTGCTGTGAGTCTTGTTAGAAACAGCTCTGGATGCTTCCTGACTAAGCACAACTACAGATGTGATATGGACGTGCTGGAGCGTGTCCAGAGAAGGGCCACGAGGATGCTCAGAGGGCTGGAGCACCTCTCCTATGGAGACAGACTGAGAGAGTTGGGACTGTTCAGTCTGGAGAGAAGAAGGCTCCGAGGAGACCTTATTGTGGCCTTCCAGTATCTCAAGGGGGCTACAAGAAAGCTGGGGAGGGGCTTGTTAGTGTCGGGTAGTGACAGGACTAGAGGGAATGGATTGAAGCCAGAGATGGGTCGGTTCAGATTGTACGATGGGAAGAAGTTCTTCCCCATGAGGATGGTGAGACCCTGGCACAGGTTGCCCAGAGAGGGGCTGGCAGCCCCATCCCTGGGAGTTTTCAAGGCCAGGCTGGACGGGGCTCTGGGCAGCCTGATCTAGTGGGGGATGTCCCTGCCCATGGCGGGGGGTTGGAACGAGATGATCTTTAAGGTCCCTTCCAACCCTGACAATTCTGTGATTCTATGATTCTATGACTGGAACAATTTCAAGGCACCTCTCATCTGTGTTACAAGTTTCTTGTGATCCTTTTGGCACGGGGGACAAAGCGCTCAGGCACTTTATTGGTGTCCTTCAGTGACTGTGGTGGTGCAACTCTGGTGACTTCAGAGGCCAACACCAGCGGTAGGACAGGGGGTTGGGTTTGGCTTGTTTGCATTTTTGGGGTTTTTTTACAATCTCTCTGGCACCTCTCAAAAAAATATTTTCCTCCAAAGAGCTGAGATTCTGTGCCATAGTCAGGTAGGGGGGATGTTGGTGTGTAGAGGTTTAAGCACAGTGACGTGTGTCTGTGACGAAGTTTGCCAGAGGGACAGTTCCGAGGGGCGGCGGTGGTGGATGGGGACTCTGCTCTCAGAGCTGCTCAGCAGAAGTGCTGTAAACATTGTGATACCAACTACATCATCTTGCCTCCTTTTTTCAGTAGCCTCCAGGGAAAAAAAACAAAGGACTGGTTATCATTAGCCACACAACAGGCTTTATCCAAGAATATCTGCCTCGCTTCTTTTTATTTGTTTCATCAGAGTGGGACAAACTGCATTGAGTCCCAGCACAAGATTTGCAAATCTTGTTTGGCTTTTCTTTATTTCTGCAATTCTGGGAAATTAGAACATGCTAAGATCATACAGCCTGGCCCTGTACAAAGGGAGGGAGCAAGGATAAACACACTTGCCAGAAAGACACATTCCTTGTGTTATTTGGGATATTGCTGGTTACAAAATAGAGAAGACTTATAGCTTATGACACCTACCATGGCCCCTTTTTAGAAAACTTGAAACAAACAACAAGGGGTGGTAGGAAATCATGCTCTGTAAGTGCCATTTGATGTGGCAAATTCTTGCACCATACTATGGTTAGCTGAGCTGTTCCTTTTATGTAATATTGGGCTTGCACATCAGGCTTCACCACAGGATCGCATGGACAGATAAGAAAGCATTCCCCTTGATGCCTTCTTGGGAAAACGCTGACGAAATTCCTGAAGCAGTAAAAGCTACTGGAGTCTCTTCAAACAGCCCCAATGCATACGATCAGCTGAATACTTGCTGGAAATCCCCTCGGAATAACTGACCCCGAGGACCGGGTTGCTCAACACCCATATGCGTGCCCTAAAGGCTCCTGCAGCCCTTCTGCTCTGCCTGAGCAAGGGACAGGGATGAGCTGTACGAGCTCCAGAGTCTATTTGCAGCACCTGCCTGCAGGCTTGGGGTGACACCGAACCAAAGAGCTGGAGTCCGGGGCTCTCCTGATCCCCCCCTTTTCTGCGACCTTTTCCAACGCCTTTACTGCGTGGTTCGGCAAAGCTTGGTGTTTGGTCACGTAAGCTTGCTCGAAGTGAAGGGCATCGGCACATTCCACTAAGCCGGAGTCTGACTACACGTTTGAACAATTTGTAGAAGTTTCCATGGTGGTTTTGAACAGCGATGGGGATGGCAGAGCCTTGTAGGAAGAGCACGCCGTGCTGTGCCACGTGGCCGGCAGCAGCAGCAGCAGGAGGAGGAGGAGGTGGCTGAGCTGCAGCTGCCCTTCAGGGCTCCTCTGTGGAGTTTCTGATCAGATCAACCTCTTGTCTCTTTTCCTTTCTCTTCCACTGGAAGTCTTTTCATGAGGCTTCCTTGCAAAATATGGTCACCTTCCTCTGGAGGAGGGAGGCATACTTAATGCCCTTTTCTAGGAGCTAGGAGAGTTGTAAGAAATACTACTTGATACCAAATAAAGGACTAATTTCCACCTAATCCAAAAAGAACAGAAGAAATGCATCAAAGCTCCTCAATTCAGGAAGCTTGAGAGCTTAATCCTCTGCCTCGAAGAGACCATTGTGCAGCTCTTGACATCAAGGATTCCTGCATTCACACAGGTATCGGATAGACATATAAGCAAATATCTGAGTTTTTGTCTAGGGATTCAGTGTTAAATGTCTAGTTCTTTAATTAGCAGCCCCAGGGCTGTTTAGGAGCTGGAGAGGTAACACTCTCAAGGACGGAGCTTCTGTATCTTGGTACTTGTCACCCAAAAGCCACGTCCCAACAGGAAATCCTCAGTTCTCTCTGTTTATTCTGTCCTCTATTCCAGATGTCAGGGATGTTAATCGGCCAGGAGGAGTTGCATCTGTTCCCATGCTAGCAACTGACATTTATAAGTCTGGTATTGAATTCTGATATAGACAGGACTTCAGTACTAAAGAAACTATTTCTATGTATATGATTGCACACCCTGGAAACAGTAGGAGTTTGCTCGATTTAACTTGACCCACAGTCATCTTTTCCAATGTTTTTTTTTCAAGAAACATTTTTTCCCCAAGACTCATAGGACTCATGGTTTCTTTCATGGACTTTATCCATTATGTAAAAAGATCACTGTCTGGTCAAACTGCAGGATGCTTGGAACGAAGACAGCCTATAAAATCTATGGAGTAAACTATCAGAGATCATTAAGAATCCTTGTGGGAGACAATAGATTAAAGTATTAATATGCTTTCCAGCGCTAATGCAGACCCATTTGGCTCTGGCTCTGGAGCCCAGCGTTGAAGATTTGCAAGAGCAGGTTGGCAACGACTGTATTTGTCCCTCTGCTCTGCAGCTCAGCATCCTCCAGGACCAGCTGCCCCGCGGACGCTCTCCAGCAACCCCTTACCAGCTCTGTGCTGGTGGAGCTCATCCCTTCCCACCTTCTCAAAAGCAGCAGTGTGTGTAAGCTGTTTTATTCTCCTTGCTGATCAATTCAAATTACAGTGTCTCACACACAGGCCCACAGTTTGATCACGTCCAGCATGCCTCTTTCAAGTGCGGTGGGGCTTTGCATTAATCACCCTGGTTTGCTCCCCTATCAGTAGTGGGTGTGAGGTGCCCTTTGCGGTTTTAATTAGCGGCAGCTGAAACCTTCTGTAAGTTCAGGAGGTTGCACCTTTCACACAGAGAAAGATGCAAAGCACGGGCTATTTCTGCAGCAAGCTTAACCATGTACAACACTTAGGTTTGCAGTTCCCATTCTGTCTTTCAGACTGCTTTGCTGATAGAAGTCCAGTTCTTGCAAGCAGTAGCTGCCTCTTGGGGAAATACAGAGCAGCCCCCTCCACCTCCATTTACAGCATCCGTGAACACGATGCATTTGACTTTGCCTCTTGCGTGGATTGCTGAACTTGGGCAAACAGTACTTCAGTTGTTTGTTTGGTTTGGTTTTTTCCTAACGATCCCTTTACATTTAGTGGAAATGTACAGAAACCTTTCCGAAGAGATGATGCTGACTGGTGCTGTGTCCTGGGGGAGTTTGCTCTGTGCAGCCGCGCTTCAAACCCTCGGCATTACTGGTGTCTTCACATGGTGGGTTCGCAGGGTTCAGAGGAAAGAGTGAGAAGGAAGAGGTGAATTTTCTTTATATAGTCTCAGCTGAAAACGTCGATGTGAGCGGAGGCATAAATACTGGCCTAGCAGCTCTGCCTTTCCCTGCTATTCGTGAACTTAATGCTGGAGGAGAAAGCAAACCCAAAAGTGTGATTACTCAGAAAACAGCAGTTTCTGTAAGTGGTTTATATTTTTGGGTAGAAAAATACCTTTACGCCACAGAGGTCTTGCCTGTGGCCTCAGTAGATGTGATGGAAAGACTGTGAAGGGAGATGCAAGTTCTGAACAGAAGAAACAGATGATAGTGTGCCCGTACTACGATTCTCAGAGCAATGATCTTCTTGATGTAGCTGGGAGAGCTGGAGCTTACAAGTAAGGCAGGTTTCAGCAACAAGGGAGATGTCTTTACTTTAAGCCAATTAATAGTGTTAGGAAAAAAAAGATAAGAATAACACAAAGAAGGGTTTATGAGCTTGAAAACTTATCCTTTCCCCCCCTTCCAAATTAATCAGTTGATCTGATAAAAAAACAATATAATTAAGATTTCACTCAAGAAATCGTTGATTGTGGGGGTTTTTTTTTAGTCTCTGTGTTTTAGTTTGTTGGCCTGTTGGGGGTTTTCAGAGGTGCGATGAGTGTGTCAGGGGATTTTGGTATGTAAATGTGTTTGAATTTGATAGCTGGAACAGAGTGAGGAGGGGATTAACTAAATGGAAAGGTGGTGGAAAAGAGAAAGGTCTTGGAAAGGACTGAAGGAGAAAGGATGCAGAGGTAGATCTGTAGACAACAGCATGAAGCACAGTCTGTGTCTCTTGGCTCTCATTTGAACTTCTTTGGCACCACTTCCTGATGTTTTAAGCCTCTGTCTGCCTCCTCCCTGTGCTGTCTTCTCTCTGGGAAAGAGAGCAGGTCAGCCCTTCAGAACAGGCTCTCTCCTCTGCCCAGCTTGAGGCTAGGGAAAACCCAAGAGGTGGATGTCTTGGTTTATCTTCTCCTCACTGCAGCAAGAAGAATTATTTGTCCCTCAAACAGCCCAGGATCAGGACAGCGTGGAGCTGTCCCGTCGCTTTTGCACGGGTCCACTGCTGAGATAAGCTGTGCAGAGTGATTGGTGAGACCAGTTTCCAAGTTTGTGTGGTGTCTTCTCCATGTGTCAAGACACCCGTTGGAACGGTCATACAGTCCTCAGACTTTCTCTGTGTGCGTTTGAGAAGGTTGAAGAGTGTGGGTGATCAGAGGGGCTACAGGCCACTGCTGGTAGTAATTTCCTTAGAGCTGTGGGGGAATGCAATGATACAGAGTCTTGCGACAGATCTTTTGGAATTACTGACATACGTTGGAACCACTTCAATATTTGTAACCTGTTCACAAAAGCTGTGTTGTGAAAAAGCATGATGCTAATAACCGTAGTCATTTTTCGTCCGTTAGAGCCAGGTTCATTGAGAAGTAAGATGAATATATCCCCACGTCACAACAAGGTAGAGTCTTTAGACCAGGAATACAAACCACTGCTGTCAAAATCAATTCTGGGTTTGCTTGGCTGCAGCCCTGGCTGAAGTGGAGTTACAGGACTCGCACGCAGTGGAGGAAGATGAGGAACACATGCTCTGCTGGGGTAAATGAAATCTTGTCCTTCAGTTTTGTTCTGAGTCGGTTTGCGATTTTCGAGTTTCTCAGGGTAATCAGCTGAAACTACCTAGTTGGCACATAATTTCAGTGCTCCAAATTGACATGCGTTGGCAAGAAAGGGTTCTCGGGTTCGTTAATAATGACTGGGTGGCTACGCCGTTGGAGTGCTTGTTCTCGGCTTCCAAAAGCATCAGGGTTGAGCTGCACAGAGGAGACTTCTTGGAGTACTTAAACGTTAGGGATATGAAACTCTAATAAACCTCCAAAAAGCCAGGAAATTTGGAGCGAAGGCTGAAACTCCATACCTAGTGCACCCTACTGGGTCTTTGTATTTCAGAACACGTTCTGTTTGTTCGCTGAAATATCTCCAGTATGGAGCTCTTTGGGGTGGAGTTTCACCTTTAACTCTAAATTTCCTGGCACATGTGAGTTTGAAGTACACACTTAACTTTTCCCCAGTGCTGTTTTTCATTTTTAATTTCCTTTTTCTTTTAAAGGAGGGACCCTGCTAGAGGGACCCCTGCTAAAAAGGGACCCCACTGAAACCAAGATTAGAGTTTTTGACCTAATTTGATCTTTCTGAAATTCTTCAGGAGACCTAGCTTCAACAATTTTTTTTTTCCACTGTTGTTTTAAAGACTCTTGAGGCCAATCAGCCCCAGTGAAAAAGATCGATAAAATCTGCACCCTGCAGACCAATTATTTGAGAAGGTACCCAGATGTTTCAGTGGTATGTAACAAACCTTGGAAACATAAAACATCCCATGTAAATTCTAGTTAAAGATCTGGTCATGGCTGTTGGTATATGTTAGCTGTTTGCTGTGACTGTATTATTTTTGTTAATTCAGTAATTGCAGAGGTGGCCAATGTTTGCTGTTGACACTTGTTGGGTTACATCAGTGAGGGTAAAATAGTGGAAACAGCAGTGGTTTGGAATGACAGCAGTGGCAATTACCTGCAATGCTTTTAAAAATAATTTTGGCCCCAGATGTTGAAAAGATGTGTCATCACTGATTTGTGTGAGGGCAGCTTCAGCAGGGTTGAATTACAAGGCTTTGGAGAATAAAATTCTTTCTGCTGCCTCAAAATGCATCTTCTGAGCTTTACGGCCAGGAGATAATATGGAATAAATTTGCTTCTCATGCTGTATCCTTGTTGCGTCAATAAATTGAGGACTTCAGTGAGGAGCTGTGGTAGTGCCTTTCCCCAGCACAAGGCTCTGTTGGTTTTTTAAATCGTTCCCATCAGCTTTGCGAGGAGAATTTATCTTAGCAAAATGTCCCTGGGCAAATCTGAAAAGTGCTGAAGTTGTGTGGCGTTGGCTTCGTGAGTGCCGGCAGCCTCGGAGCCGGTGTCCTGTGAGCCCAAACCTGGTTTCCGGAGGACTCGAGGCTCCTGTACCCTTTCCCTCCCCACCCTTGAGGTGGCTGTGCCGTGGTACGCTTCATGTGGACGTCGCTGAACCTCAGCGACTCTTAAGGATTTTCAAAGACACCAGTCCATGCAAATGAAAATTCCAAGTGACATCTGGGGAGGATTCCCGGTGCCTGCAGCCAGGTACTTTGTCACCGGCCAGCCCCTCTGTGGTGAGACTGGTACCCTGCAGTACCGAGAGGATGAGGAATTCCCTGTATCCTCTGCTAAGCTGAATATTTCTCATTCTGACGCACAAAAGCACTTTGTCGCTTTACTGGGAGACACTGTTCCTCTCCTTTCACCCTTTCCAGCATGGCCCCGTCAACATCCTTGTGTTGTGTTTCCAGCCTTGACTTTGTAATACAGATCACAGCTGGTTGGTTTGAGTTTCCCCTGAGTTACCCAGGATGCTGCTGAAAGCACAGGAAGAGCAGAAATGCTTTAATCAGTTAAATCAATCAAACACACCAAAAAAAAAAAAAAAAGTGGACTAGACCTTAAAATTTACCCTGTGACCTTTGATACTCTCTGTGATGACGTCTTCGTCCTATTTCTTTAAATGCAAGATTTTATTGGGACTTGGCAGAAGGGTGGAGCGAGGAAGACACGGGAGGGGGGGGGTTTGCCGAGTTAAAAAAAGGCAAAAGAAAATGTCAGTGAGAAAATGGAAATACCCTGATGTTTCTCCAGCCTCTCTCTCTCCCTCTGTGGCGGGGAAGGGGCTCCTTTTCCGTTAGCTCGGCTGTGGCCTTATTTAATCAGTTTGCTCTGACATGGAGCCAAGAAAGGGCTTCACTGTGTGATGCCGGGTCCTGCGTGTGCTCAGGCATCCACAGCTGTTCCCTAGCAAGGGCTGCCTTTGGACTACTGAAGTATTTTTTTATAGCCACAGAGGGCAACTATTAATAGATGAGACTTACCAAAACACAGAGCTACGCAGCGTGGTGTGGAGGGGAAGAGGGAAACCTGTGTGATTTACGCCAGGAAAATTCCATGTCAAAATTACACTGAAAGACCCAGTGAAAATGAATATGCCAAGAAGGGGATTTAATCTGTTTCTCGGGCCACGCCAGCGTTTCTCCTCCGTTGAGGATCTGCCCCGTCGCATGAAGTGTGTTGCTGAATTATTTCTTCAGCATTAAATAGCACGAATTCTACAAAGGATAAGACACATAGACACAAAATACCAGCTTTTCTGCAATGTGATTAGACTGTGAAAGAAATACCGAAAGGAAGTGGAGGCATTCCTGACCCTGAAGACATTTCAATTTGATCAGCCATGGGATTAGGGGTAAAATGTGAAGAATTCCACGTCGTGTGGCAGTACCAAGCCGATCAGGAGTTTTCCCCTTTGTTTATTGATTCATTTCTAATTTCCGTGACACGATGTAATGAGACTGGTGCCCCTGTCGGACTCCCAAATGATATTCGAATATTGAAGAAGACAGGTTAGGGAACACTGAGCAGGAAGAAGTGAGGGTGTCATTTTGAGTCAGAGCTCAGGCATTGATTAAATAACATAAAATCCAGAAAATGTCGATTAATAGACCCATCACTGTAATCATCTATGCAATTTCTGTAGACCTTCCAAAGGCACAAAGGGAATTATATTCCCAAGACAGGACCCACTGACTGTCACTAGTGTGCGGGCATCAGAATCCCCTTTACGCTTTGAATAGCTTTGCCCTGATTTGTTTTGTGTTTCCTTGATTCATTTATTTGTTTTGTTTAATTAAAAAAGAGACAGGGAGAGATGAACTGGTGAAAAGCTTAGAGTAAATAAAGAAATGATGCGCTCATATAGAGAACATGAGTACATGTCAAAAAGGCCCGAGCTTAGTATGCTTCATGTGAGCATCAGAGGGAGTGGAAGTGTTTCCAGGCTGTCTCGAACTGCTTACGTTTGCAGAACCAGTTGAAAACAATTACAAACCAGCATTTTTCTGTGATCTCCTGATTTCCACGAGCTCAATGATGCTCTGTTCCCATCTTCCACTCCAGCAAGCGCAAATGGAGACAGACATAGGCATGCCTGAGAAATAATAAGAAGAATTGCATAAACTTATAGTATTCACAATACCTGAATATGTCTGGGCTTGGCATTTCTGGTTTTTCTTTTGCTCTCACGTTTGGCTTGCTAATTCTGCGAGTTGCTGTTGCCTTCCCAAATGCGTAGCCTCAGTGCTGGGGCACCGAGTGCTGAGGGTAAGCGTTGGCTATTTGGGGTTGTTGCTCAGTTAGTTCTTTAGGGTAACAGCCGTGCCATCTGCTTGCAGCAGGTATAGACACACAGCATAGGTGTGATTTAGAGAATTAAATCTTAAAGTCTTTATAATTGCTGGAGAAAAGGTAAGTGCTTCCACTAGAATCCGGAGCCACCTGGGTTAGGGGTTGGAAATAGGTCTATGCCATGCACATTTCACATCAGGCTTCGCCATCAGACTGCATTCCTTAGCAGTCGTTCAATCTTTTCTATTTTTATATACATAATGTTGTTCCAAACGTATGTTATGCTTTCTGTCTGGACTAAGCTCCATATCCTAAGCTCTTTGAAGTCCGTAGAAAGATTGAACTCCCAAAGACTTCAGTCCTTGGCTTGGATCTCTACATCCAAAGCACAAGCAAGGTCAAGAGCCTTCCTGAGACGAAGGGCAATAGCTAAGAGGAGAGCTCCTACAGAACAGCGCTGCGCTAGAGTAAGTACCAGAAATGTTTTGCGTAAGGATTGATGGCAACAGTTCACAGCATTATGAAAATTACTTCCCTTTTGCCTCCAGCCTTTTTACCACGCCTGTGTCAGTGCCAAAAACCAGAACTCACTCACTAATTCTTCCAGAATTGATCGGTCATGATAAACTTCCAAACACAGTGTAAAACGCTTCCGTCAGACACATCAGAGTGTTTCTCCCAGTTTGCCTGGAGAAATCTGTGCCATTTGATTCCCCGTCTGCCCCCAGTTGGATTCAGAAATGGGCTACGAGTTCCTGGCTTCCTCCTCATACACTCAGAGTTCCTCCAATAGTTTTACTTCTGGGGTTAGAATTATTCATGTGCTTTTGCTTCAAAATGTCTTATTTTTTTTTGTCTTAAAAATGCAGGCTCAAACCTTTAGCTAACCTCATCTTGATCAGACACGAAGTTCTCTCTTCATTCATCTAGGAACAACACCTGAAGCGTTTCCAGTTTTTGATCTAGAAAACTATCAGGAGGAGATACTCCAAACAGTGGTTCCGGGATGCCTTCTCTTCCCCCACAACTGAATAGGGCAGAATGTGTCAGGTTTTGTGAAGTTCTTGAGATGTGCTTGAGCTGGCAGCAGAGGAGTTGTGCAAGTGAGGAGTTTCTCTCTCTTCGACAGGGAGCTGCAAGACGTTTCATGCCAACATACGTTTTATAGATGCGGGTCTGTATAATTCCAGGTCTGTGCGTGGGAAACAGTGGGCAAAAATGACAACCAATAACTTTTGCTGGATCCTTTGCAAAGCTGGTTTTGTGGTCATCTAGATCTTAAGACCTGTTGTAGCTGTTAGTGACACGTTACTAATAAATTACTGCAGCAAACCAGAGCGAAAGTCAGCGTGTGGCTGAGATACGCAAATGGAGTGATGGAGGGTACAAATGTTAGGGAGAAATCAAACTGTGTGGCCCGTCTGTAGCAGTCACACTCACAGCGAAAGTTGGTCAAGAAATTTACCATAAAGAAAAATTAGAGTTTTCCTCCTCTCGTGTTAGTACTTGACAATGGAGAATAGATCTTTGTATTCTCACAGCCCTTTGCTAGAGGTCTGGGTTTGATTCATGTGGATCCACAGGCTTGTGGTGCCAAAACAGGCAATTTCTGCGCTCATGTCTGAAGGCCAAATATATGGGTATGATTTCCTATAGTTTACTCTTACATGCTGGAGCAGTATTGTACGTTTCATGAGCTGCCAGTCCAATTTTGTAGGGTCTTGGGAAATGTGTCCTCCAGGGAACTGCTTACAATCAGCCTTATGTTCTGGAGTGATAGTGCGTTTTTTTTCTGGTACGTGTGTTAACAGATCCATATGTGAGGCAACCCAAATGTCCTTCCATCGACTCATAACTTGGGCATTAGAGGTTTCTGCTGCCCACCGTTCACTTAAGGGGCAGAGGGCCGATTCTGCTTGGTATGTCCTTCAGTTCAAGAAATGTCCACTCTCAGAAGCACGCACGTGCGATGGTGTTTGCTTTTACCTTGTGCCTGTGCAGAAGCTACAGGTCCTGCTTGGGTTTGGAAACCAGAGAGTTTGAAAGCTCTGAAGTGTTTGGAAAAGGCACATTTACATCTTTCCTCTGGCTGCTTGTTTCTGGCTCAGCAGAGAGAAATGAGGGGCAGGATTTCGATGGCAAGGAGTTAGTTTTGTTAGCAGTAGCTGTTGCAGGTGTTGCTGCCCCGTTTAGTCTCCCAAGAGCAGTCCCTTGACACAGTCATGATCTACTGAGTCCTCTCTTTTGCTCTTCCTTGCTTTCTGTCTTCCTAGTGAACAGGAATAGAAATTTAGGGGGGGAAAAAAGAGAAAAGAATAATAAAAATAATATTGTCGGATTTAGAAAATACACTGTCTGCAATATTTTCCTTCTGCGACTCTGAACTATTTTCATTGCAGGTGTGTTGGTGTTTCTTCCAGATCACCTGGCAATTTACTGTGGATTCTGGGAACTTCAAAGCTAAATGTTCTTACGTGAAATTTCTGTTTGACATTTTCTGTTTCCTTGTAATCTCTTCACTGCTGGGAAAGAACACGAATAACTAGCTTTCGTAGTTCTCATAATATTTAGTAGTTCTTTGAATCTGACCGTTCAATATTCTTTTTTTTTTTTTTTTTCCTTAAAAATGTGCTCAAGACTTCACTCCTGAAGATAAAAATTTACTGGTATGATCTATCAATGTCCCCTGAAAAAAGCAGAGAACAGAAAGAGTTAAATATTAGTGCTCTGTTGTAACGGGGAGAAAAAAATTGAATTTTGAAAATGTGAGGCTTTTAGTGCCAGGGCACAAGCTTTTCTTGGTTTCTTCCTGAGCTGAAGTCTCCATTACCAGACTGTGTTCTTTGCTCTATCACTTTGGTGTCTCTTACCCTTTCCTGCTTAAGATGAAAGAAGAGGAAATTTCAACCAGTCTCATTTGAATCAGATTTTCAAATTTTTTTTCTCAGAAAAAAGAGAAAAAATGAGATTGTCCTAACCATAAGCTATTGATGATCTGCCCGCTGCAGAGGAATGAACTTTTTGCACGACTCTGCCAGGAGAATAAGAAACGAGATTTGGACATCCATGAGTTATAAAAACATAAACAGAAAAGAAGCGGCATCTCCAAAGCAGAAGTGATGTTTTGCAAGATGCATATTTGGACTGGTTATTTTGGCCCATCAACTCCAAAAGTGTCTGTAATAAACATGCTAGGTCCTTTGTGGTTTTATATGATTTTACTTTGTTTTCTTGCTGATGTCGGCCTCATTCCAGGTCGCTCTTCATTCCAAGAGCAATGTATATCTCACTTTGTGGCACGCGGTTTATGTGCGGGGAGGATTAGTGTCAAAAAGTGAGATGAAAGGAGCAGAGAATTTGATCTCCTTCTTTTTTCACCCTGCGTTCTTACCGCCTCTTAATTAGGGAAGTTGCTATAGGACCAGCCCCTTAAAGTCCCAGTTGCATGCCCTGGCTGTGTCGGTGCCACGTGTCACCACGTGCTCCGGAGGATCCAAAACCTGGGTCGCTCCCGCCGTGACTCCGGCCAGCCGGGTGCTTGTCTGGGCAGGCTGCAAATGTCGCCTCAGGCTTGACCGCCCAGCCACCGGGATGGAGGTGAGAAAGATGAGGCTGGAGTTGAATATTAGTAGTGGAAGTCATTTGACAACTTTAATACGGAGCGTTGCTATGAGCTACTCCGATAATTAAAGAAAATTCTGTATCAAAGCCTCAAGTTTCTTCTTGATCTCTTAACTTCCAGCCTGATTAACAGAGGCTCTACCCAACTCTTGACCTGATTCAAGGGAGCGATGACAGGCTGCATTCCTGGTCTCTCATGCCTTTTATAAAAAAAAATCAGGTTTGTTCTGGTGGCTGAAACCAAAAATGTCCTTTATTTGAACTGTTGTGCAGTGTGCTCTGCACTTTATCTGTTGGTTGTTCTTGGAAACTTTGGGATGAGAGGTGGTATGTAAATGCCAAAGATTATTAGAACGGTGGCTGTTTGCTCATTGAAAGCAGAGCCCCGGTTTCATCAGAAAATCCGTTTACGAAGTAAATGTGCTACTTTGTCTCCAGAAACGGTGAAGCCGAGGGATTTGGGAAGGACCAGCTTATTGTTTGGGAGCTCTGACTTTGCTTTTGCTGAGCACCAGACCTTTAGGACTTTTTTGGAGATTGTAAAATATGAGTAAAAGGCTATAAAGTAAGAGTGAAGGCTTGTAAAATATGATTAGTGGCCACCAGCAGAAAACTTAAAGGATCAGTAACACAAGCCACTGCTTATTTAAAAGAAAGATGATCCATATTATCACAGAACAGAGGCTCAAGAGATCGAGTTTCTAATCCTAGCTGTCACACTGAACGCTTTTGTTAGTTTGAACAAATTACTGCATTGCGCTACCTCAGTTTTCCCATTCGGAAGACGAGGAAAATTATTCCATTTGCCTATTTCATGGCTTCTTCAGTCATGGCAGAATTTCTGGAGGCCCAGCGTGAGGGTTCTTATCCCACTTTACTATTACTTAAGCCCTTGGAGGGGGTTTGGAGCGGCGCAGAGAGCTTGTGTCAGGGCTTTGACCAGAGTGGAATTTCTCTCTTCGTGTTTAGGAAGTATTTTGAGGCCCAGAAGGGAAGCGCTGTGGAAGTGCCAAGCAGTATAACTGATGGTTAAAATAGCCTAACATATATATATATATATATGTGTGTGTGTGTGTATACACCTTTCTGTGCTGTTTTAAATTCCCAGGTATACATGGTTTGCTGCAGCTGAAAGGGGTTTTTGGAAAAGCGGCAAAGGAAATCTGTTTTAACAAAAAGGGTTCCAGAAAAGATCCTTACACCACTTCTTTCTTTATCATTTGACTTTTCTCCTTGTTACAGTGGTTCATGCTGTAGAGTCTGGAAAAACATCAGGGTAACCAGGGCAGAGGAAATATCAGATGCAGATGAGGGATGGATAAGAGACAAATTACAGTACGTTTCTCATGGGTCATTTGGCTCCAGTCTTGAAAAGGAGAGGAAAAAATCCCTAAGTAGTAAAAGAAAGAAAAAGAGACAATCAAAACAAATAAACCTGCCAGTGTTGCTGATTTCAAAGGGCTGTGAAATGTGCATATATGCTTCCTAATGCGTTGCTGGTTTAGAGATGCATCTTGAAATGTTCCATGCTTTAATCCTACTCACTGTCTCAGAAGTTAATGGTACAGTAAGGTCACAGTTCTCTTTGCCAGGGCTTTCCCTTTGTTTTCTTTTTTCTTCCTGCAAGCTGGCCTGCCAGCATATCTTTTCCTAGTTCTGTGTAGATGGTTAGCTTAATTATTTTTTATGGTCATGCGAAGAAACGGGGCTTTTCAGTTCTTGCTGCACGATTGAACTCAAGTGTTTCTTCGCTCTTGGACCTTATGAAGGAGGAAGGCTCCGTGATCACATATTCATGGTCTGTAGCACTGCAGCTCTTTATAAAACTACAGAAAGATTATCCGTAAAAGTTTTTACAAGGCCGTGCAGTGGTAGGACAAGAGGTAGTGGATTTAGATTAAAGTTGTTCTTCATTATGAAGGTGGTGAGACCCTGGCACAGGTTGCCCAGAGAAGTTGTGGCAGAATCATCCCTGCAGTTGTCCAAGGCCAGGTCAGAGGGGGCTTGGAGCAACCTGGTCAGGTGAGAGATGTCCCTGCCCGTGGCAGAGGGCTGGAACTAGATCATCTTGAAGGTCCCTTCCAAACCAAACCGTTCTGTGATAAAGGTGATGTCTCTGCTGTAAGATGTTGGCAGTAAAGCCTGGGTGGAAAGGGAAAGAGGGAACCAATGATTTTGTCTACGTTAACAGCCACCCCAAATTTTTGCACAGAGCTCAGACAGAATATCTTTGGCATCTCAAGATTTTTACGTCATCTTGTTCCCCGTTCTTTTTCCTCGAGCCTCTACTCTTTCTTATCCTGGCCAGAACCAGAAGCAAAAGCACTGGGGAAAAAAAAAATAAAAATCTGTTTTCACTGTGTTTCTGAATCTCAGCCCAGGTTTGTGAAGGATTTGGCAAGGATTTACAAACCTATGAGAGAATCTGTGCGGAGATCTGAGGAAACCCGCCTCCCTCCTTATAAAAAGCAAGTTGTGTTGGCCAGAAATCGGGCAAAAATTGGTTGTTTCAGCTGAGGTTTCCTTTGAGATTTTGGATTTGAACCCGAAGCTGCACTTTGAGAATCAAGTTTTGCTGTGACTAACTCTAGATTTGCACTGGAGCAAATACATCATAGTGCTGATGCTTGTGGGCAGCCCACGGGGACCAGAAGTTGGCTCAAGGTGCAAACTCACGTGAACCAAACCAAAAGAGGACCCAGAGCCAGGTTTGGAGAAGTCCGGCCATCGTGTTTATTACAACCTGTTGCTGTGATTCAACCTCTTAAATAGATACGGTGTGTACAACACCCAGAAATTATCTATAAGCAGTTGCATGAAATAAAGCTGTGTCGTTTGTTAGAGGTCTTCTATGAGAAAGTCAGAGAGGGCTGAGCACAGTGCACTGTTTGCATTCTATAATAGTGATTTTTAGAACTTAGCAGCAAGTAATTTCTTTTCTGTGGGGTTTTTTCCTTGCACTCCTGTAGACTCATAGTGCAAAACGTTACAGTAGGAATGTGCTTATTTCTAGGACTTTAACACTGGAAGCAAATGCCGTGAAACTGATGGCTTGACAAAAGTTTCCTACTTTAGACCAAAAAGCTGCTCTCAGTCTGTGTTGCAGGATAAAGAAAATCCAGACCCAAAGGTGTCCCATATTTTGCACAGTGAAACTCTTATTTTCTGTCTATAATTTTTTGGAAGTTTTCTTTTGAAAGGATGTGTAAGGCCTGAGTCACTGGCATAATGGTAGAATTAATTCAATTTGGAAAAGAGGGCACCCTAGGATCAACAAACACCCAGAATTTTGTAGGTCTGTAGCCTTTTATTTTGTAGTATGTGTTGCTCAGGGTCGGTTTTAACTGTAGGACCTGTCACTGATGTAAAAAAAAAAAAAATGATGTAGCTTTAACCAGCTAACCTGAATGTGTTAGCAGTGTCATGGAGCGATACCGAGTTCAGCACGGGCTACCAGACCTACCCAAGAAGCTGGGTTTATTTTTGAACAATTACCCTAAGTGTCTTTGCTTGGATCCTTATCATTCTTATTTTTCTCGCCAAAACATTCCTCCTTTCTTGTAACAGGAGATCAGATTTGGGGGCTGTAGGGGACATTTTGCTGCAGCGGATAAACCAAATTCTTTAAAAGCTGCCAAGCTTGCGTGTGCTGACAGTGCTTGCAATTTATGCTTGTGGACATGACCTAGTGACTGCCTGGTTTGGATGCGGTTGGAATTACAGTTACACATTTGGATTTCAGTGTGAACACAGGCAGCGATCTGGATCTAAATTGAGACCCGAAGCCTTTCACTTGTAATATTCTGGCTCCACTCTATTTCAGGCGCTGTCCCAATCACTGAAAGATTTATACCTTTATCAATAAATTATCATGACTTTTACTACGCTTACACCAGCGTCTTAAATTAACACTAAACTAAATGTAGATGAGGCATGCTTCCTGCTTCACATGATTTATGGCAAATCGTCTGAAATGAGGAGCAAAATTAAATTTGCCAGCAAAGGCAGATCTTTAACATCAGGTCAGACGGAAATTTTATTGCAAGTCCACTGCTGAAGAGTGTTCATAAGCTTTCTCTTTTTTTGTTCAGGTTTTTGATAGACCTGTAGCACTTCAGGGAAAAAAAAAAGCAAAACCAAGGAGAAAAGAAAGATAGGTTTGTGGGTCTGACGTGTCTCTCCTGTGTACTTTACATCAGGTTGGAGGTGATAGGCAGGACAAGTGTAGCAGTTACATGGCCCTGATAGGCTCTCACCTTGAGGACTGTGTCTTCTTTTGATGAAAAAGATGTGGAGAGTGCAGATGAGAGCGTCAGAAATGACCAGAGGTCTTAAATAATATACCCAGTGGGGACAGGCTGAAGAAGTAAGGTGGTTGTAGCCTAAAAATGGGATGGTTTGCAAATGAGCTTTCAAACAAGTACTAGGTTTGCTAAAGCAGGAGGGAATCATCTAATCTCCTTGTCTTCGGGGAATGGCGCAAATAGTCGTGCACATCTCTTGCCTTTACAAAAAGTTCCAGGCTGTAAAGGTGTTGAAACGTGGGCTGCGGGTTGCTGGGGCAATGGCAGAGTCCTTATTGTCCGTGGTCTTAAGTATAAACCAGATACAAACTTGTGTGGTGAGATTTGCTTTGGGGTGGAGGTCGAGCAGCAGCCGTCTCTGGGCGTCCTTTCCAGACTTGTTTTTCTCTGACTCTGTGACAGAAGGCAAAAGACAGCTCACACACTGCCACCAGCACCGGGTCTCCAAAAGGCGAGTTCCGTGTCTAACCTCCCAAGGCTGAGAAATCACAGGGGGAAAAGCTAAACTACAGTTGTGCACGTCTGCCCAATGCCCCCATTGCAGGGTCAGCTTTCAGTGCTGTTGAAATCACAGCTCTTGCCATTATCTTCAGGAAGAACATCATTTATTTCTAAACCGTCCTTGCTGTTCACTATGGGTACTGGAAATCTCTAAAGCTTTGGGCCCAGCAGTTTTGCTTGAACAGACGGGGCTGTTGGTGAGTGCCTGCCCACGTACCAAGTGCTGTGTTCTTCGTTGCGCTCACGAGTTAGTGTCAGTCCTGGGCCAAGAGCAGCTGGAGGGCAAAGGGAACCCCACTGAGACACACCAGCCACGACACGTTGGGAACCACACCTGGACCTGCCACAGGGCTGTCCGGAAAAGCTTTCTCGTCATCTGCTGATCTGCATACCACGGCTTCAACTGGGCTGATGGGTTTTGTGAGAGCTGATGGGTTTTGTGAGAGCACTGAAAATGAAAGCAGAAGCAAGGGGTCCTAGGAAGGAGAGTGAGGTACGGGATCCCTGTGACCCCAACAGGTTTATTCTGTCCTGCTGTACACTGAGCCTGCTACGTACAGATGATACGTATGTGGAGAGATAGCATGGAGATTTTTTGAGGCTGACTTCCCAATTCAGAAGATGCTGGTGTATTGGGATTTTTGTTTTGTTGGTTCGTTTGGTTTAATGATGAAATGCAACAGCCTTTTATTCCCAACAAACTCACCAGGCAGTTGGGAGACCAGACTCCACAGTGAGCAGATAGCGAAATTCCTACTCTGTGTTTGGGTGGAGTTTTGCAAATAATCCCTTAAGTACCCTGTTTGTTTTCTTGCTGTAAAGCGACACTTGTCTTTGAAGGAAAAAAACAAAACAAAGTCAAATAAAGAGTAACTCAGAGCAAACAGTAGAAAACATTTCCTAACAATAAGGGCTGGAAGGCTTCTGTGTTCCTCACAAAAACAACGATGAGTGCAGGGGGCTGCACCCTGGGCATGTTAGGGAAGCAGGGGAAAGCCACTCTCTGACCTGGAAGGAAGAATTTCCATCCCAGTTACAAAACTACTCAAGCCAGATTTAATACAATTACAGCTGATACCAACTGAGTTTAAAAGCCAGTGTCAAATGTGTTTGTAGCCAAGTGGTGGAGGTCTGTGCCTGGGTTTGGTTTGGAGCAGAAGGGAGGGAGCTCTTTGCAGCGGCTGATGGGCAGGTGGGGCTGGGGATGACTTCGCTGCCCGGGGACAGGTCCTGCCGTGACAAAGACATGAACAGAACGGGCAGAAACCAGGGACAGTGGCTCGTGGGGCAGTTGCCAGACGCTACTGGGTGAGCTAAAGACTCTGTGAGAGCGAAACCAGAGCGCTGTGCGGGACGCACGTTGCCCACCGAGGGCTGAGGTTTCCTGGGTGAGGGCAGCGCGGGTCCAGAGAGCTGTTTGCCCGGCAGCGGAGGGAAGAAAGCAAAGCGAAGCTGCGCGTTGGGAAAATAAGTCGATGAAAAGATCTGGGTGGGAGCGTGCGCGTTGCCTGATGTGATTTGGTGTCCCAAATGGCCTTAAACAGCCCATAGAATTTCTATGTCTAAAACAGATTCCAGCAAAGGAGACCTTTTATGATGCACTAATAGGCTCATTAGGCTTTCCTGAGCGAGGCACGCTCGCAGCATCGTATGTTTTTTCCATTACAGGAATTACATGTGTTTTGTTGTGCTTTGGGTTTTGTTTTGTTTTCCACACAGACTTGCCCTGACAGTTCCCCCATTCAGGTTTATATTGGAGGTACCATCTCGAGCCAATGAATTACATGAAATATGTTGCTGGCACTCACGGAGAGATGCATAAAGGAAATATTCTAATGACAGTTGGAAAGGCTTTGATCCCTTTCCAAGACTGCACTCACGTCTTTGAAATGCGAGTTTGGCAGTGCTGGGAAGGCTGGGCTCTTTGGCTCTCTTTGGCACGAGCCCATGTGACAGACATTATGTCCTCTATCAGGGGACCCACATAACCTTGAGAAGTGTCAGCATCGCTCGCAGATTGCGTTGGGTCAGATAGTCCGGGCTGATAACAAAGCGGCCGCGGCAGCGGGGGGGAGTCAGCCCAGTCCAACGCAATAACTGAAAACTATTTTGACCCGGTAACTGTTGGGTCCGCTGCCTGCGGCTACGTTAGTTGGACATGAACTGCAAAAGTAGTTAATTTATGCCTCCTTGAGTGTAGGAATGTGGTGATGATGGATAGGGATGGGAGGTTATTAGAAACATGGGGAGGAAAGAGAGGATGGAATTCCAGCTCGTGTTTTTATCTCTCGCGCACACGCGCGCGCCGGTTCCTCCGCATGCAGGCTCTTGGCTCCCTCGCGTGCGTGCACGACCCGGAGCCCTGCTTGCACACTCACCTCTGCTCCGGCGCGCACATGCAGGCACATGTTCGCACGCTCACCGGGGATGTTTGCCTGAGCTGAATGCTTGAGCATGTTTATGTGGTGGGGGTTGCTGACTGCTTTTACAAAGGGGTTTGCTTTTGCCTCCTCGCTAACGCGACCTGTTTGCGCCTATTCCTGTGCAGACCCTTTGCTAAAAATCCTCTTAGCATTCTCTTCTGATGCTCTTTGATCCCTGGGGTCCCCTCCAGCCTGGGATTCAGTGATTCTGTGGTTCTGCTCCTTTACAGACCCGCACTGGTTAGCAGGTAAGTAGTGGTCAGAGGAGTGCTATAAAACCAAGTCCAATTGACTCAATACAGTGGTTTTATATAAGACATGAGCTCCGTCTCAGTGATGCACTGACATCACTGGCCAATTAGTTAAATGCTGTCTGCTCTGGTTGGTGTCTGCAGTAATAATCCATGTACAAAACAGCCGTAGATGTTGAAGCACGTAGCCTGTACGCGAGTGAGAGAGCGATTGTGGCCGTGCACTGGGGATATAAGTGGGGATTGGATTGTGTAAACAATAAGCCAGAAGACAGCTGAGAATCAAGAAATACTAGTTTAGATTATTATTGTTTGAAACCGTAAGAGAAGAGTGAGGATAAAAATGGTAATCTCAGGAGGGGAGTTTGATTATAGTTACTCCTACAGAGATTTACATAGGCCACAAAGTGTCTGTGTCCAGAGTCAACAGCCGCGGTCAATACAGACAGCCTTTTCCTTCCCGCTGTGATTCAAAACACACAAACGTTTTCCTACTTAGATGTCCACAATGCTTCTGTTTCTGCCCTTTTCTCTCTCGCATGAAGTATCACATCGCTCCCACCTTCTCTCTTACACTTTTGCCCACTGTCCTTCACTGTTGCTGCCGTTAAGTGCAGACATACCCATCGTCCTCGTCACATGCACGCGTTCCCCCAGTGTGCTCACACTTCCATTTGGAAATGCACATTAGCTGTCATACATGTGTTTGGTTCCACAAAAATATTAGAAAAAAGTTTTTCCCTGTGCGGGTGCCGGAGCCCTGGCACAGGCTGCCCAGGGAGGGTGTGGAGTCTCTTTCTCTGGAGACTTTCAAACCCACCTGGACGCGTTCCTGTGTGACCTGCTCTGGGTGACCCTGCTCTGGCAGGGGGCTGGACTGGGTGATCTTTTGAGGTCCCTTGCAACCCCCAACATTCTGTGATTCCGTGATGTGTAAGTATGAGCCCACATTTGGAAAATGTGTTTTCAAAGGCACAAAGATGATCCTGGAAAGAGATTACACACGGCCTCAGAGCATTGTGCAGATACGTGCAGAGCAAGCTTGAGGAGCTAAGGGGGAGGAAGATGTGTGTGTCTTTTCCATAGATGCGTTGGGAACAGTGGAGAGATGAGAAATGTGTAAAGGGTCCCAGTGCTGACCTGTCCTTCAGGATGTCATCTGCGTTTGGTCGCAAGATAAACACTATATGGAATGGAAACATACCCTTCCACTGGCGTCCCCAAAGAGCACGTCCTCCTCCATGAGTCAGCGAGGGCCTGGGGACACCCAGCCGTGAACTATTTTGGAGGCAATGACTTCAGCAAGTGGCAGGGGAAGCTACTGTGGAAATATGAATGTATTTTCCATTGGGGAGTCCTCCAGGGAAGGACAGAAAGATCTTGGTGCTGAGCCAACTCCCTTATTTTTTCTTCACCCTTCTGGGAACGAAAGCCTTGCGAAGTATGCGAGGAACCCTAAATACTGAGTGTGAGTGAGTTTGGTTTGTGAGAGCTACATGAGCACTATGCACACCCGTACGCATACGGGAAGAGGGACTTTAAGAAGCAGGACTCAACCTGCTCAAGACTGCGATGGTGTCCTTTCCTTACACGCTAGTCAACCATGCTTGACTCAGTGTGACCTTTCTGTTGTTTCCACCTGTCAAGCGAAGATAGCACAGCTTATCTGGGGTTTAGATCTTGTGTTAGCACAACACTTCAGTGTCAAAAGACAACGTGAGCCAGAAACAAAAAACCAATGGGTTTACTCTTATGCTTCACTTTCTCCGGCTTTACTCTAAGAGTGTCATGGTATGGTACCGCTTCTGCGGAGATCGCATGGCACAGCTTTGCTTGCTGGAAACAGCAATTTCCAAACCACCATCCCATACCAGGGCTGGTCCATGTGCATCTCAGCACGAGTGAGATGTGGTGCTAAAGTGCTGCTGATGCTAACAGAGGAACTCGGCGAGCCGGTGTTGGTTGTTGCGTCAGCCTGAAGAGGTGAAACTTGTTATTGTGAGGGAAAATTAGAGATAATAATAAACAGCTTAGAGGAAATGTGCAAGGTAACTGCTGATATAAAAAGATTTATTGGCCATATTACCTGCTTAATTACATTAATAATAAATAGATTCCTATACTTATCTTAGGAATGTGGACAGCTTTATGTATTTACCTTGGATTTTGTGGCCTTACTTAATCAATGGTCTGAAGTCCTTAAATGAGACTCCCTGTGTGAATGCAAAGTAATTGAAGCTTGGGAGTGGGTTATTATAATATTTCAGATGATTGATACGCAGGATATTATAAGATTTTTGCTTGGATTGCAGCACTTCTTCAACCCCTTGTTGCTTTTCGTGTCACCTTTACAATAAAAAAATGCTTTTCTTTTCCCACAGAGCATACTTAGATGTCAACGAACTAAAGAACATACTCAAACTGGATGGATCCACACACCTCAACATCTTCTTTGCCAATTCCTCTGAGGAAGAGCTGGCTGGAGTGGCAACTTGGCCCTGGGACAAGGAAGCCTTGATGCATCTAGGTGAGTGATAAAGATGTTTCTTCTGTGTAAAGCATTCTTTTGAGGAGTTAAGAAGGAAAGACAAATATGCGTTAAGCTCTGTCCTGATTTCTTATCATTCCTCTAATATATAGTCAGGGGAAAAAAAGTATTTCACGATTCCCAGATACTGGCTCACAACCAGGAAAATATTAGGTTATAAACCCAAAGCATATTATGGTATTTGTAGATGATGTCAAGCTGAAAGTATTTCACCTTTTAAGTGAAGCTACTTCGCAGGGCATTCACTCCATGGGAGCACTTTGTGAAGAAGATTGGGGGGATAGGTGGGGGAGTGCTAGACAGAAGTGAATTTTTAACCTTAGCCTGTTACGTTCTGATCCTTAGTTCATTGCTTAGTAAGTGCTCAATTAATTTTCCTCACAAACTATAGTCAAAAGTTGTTGCTGTTTTTCTCTACTGACGTGCAAAAGAGCAAACTGCTGAGAGATTGTATTTCTAATGTTCATTTGAGTGGAACTGGAAAGAGTTCGCTGCCCAGCGATCGCCCCGCGTGTTTCGTAACTGGGTTGCTGAGTACAGCTGCCGGGAACCCAGAGCTCCAACCGGAGCTGTGCAGCCTCCCAGATGACTCAGTGCCCCGACACCTGTGGTGCCACTGGACCCGTGTTCCTTGCAAAATGTCACATGAACCTCAGCGGGTTCAGAAGGCACCGACTGAGCCTGTGTGTACTACTCTTAACTACGCAATCCTCCCTCAGGTTGCAAGCCTGATCTGGTTGCCTTATAAAAGCAGGGATTCTCACAAGTTTTCCAGATATTTGTCCAGCTTGCCCAGACCTTCCCAGGCTGGAAGCAAAGTCCACTTTCAGCCAGGTTCAGTCTTTGTGGAAGGCCAGTTTTTGTATTGCCGAACCCCGTGTTGAGCAAAACAAAAAAGATGTGGCAAATGTAAACCTAGTTAACGAGACCAAACTACGGTATTTATTATTCTGAAGTCTACTATGAGAGCTGAGCTACAGCTCAAGTGATCAATCAGGGAGGCTGTTCCATATTAAAAAATACAGTACCCCAAAACCTAGATGCTAACATCTCTTCATAGTCACCTGTCTCCATAGCTGAGAGAGGCTCCGACCAAGCAGTTGGAGCTGCCTGCCCTACTTGAGTTAGTGAACGTTTTATTACAGCATTCAGCTCTGCCCGGGGTGTGAGCAAACTGCCCTTCCCACGGACTGGCACTGGCACACATCCAGTCTCCTGCCGAGGTAGACTGGAAGGGAAGCCACTTCTACGCTGAGTTGCCTCCAGCCTCATCTCCACGAGCTCCTCCTGGGAGCACCCGCACCAGAAGATGCTGTAAATTCCTGCCAGTGAGCAATCCCTATGGTTACATCGTCTGGCAAAAACAAAGATAGGTAGTAACCCCAGCCTCGATCAGCACCCACACTGCTGTGGTTTCTGTCACTTTGTAGATGCCCCAGCCCCCCAGTAACTCTGTTTGCTTCTGCTTGTGCAACGGTGTGGGCTACTGGTGGGAAACATCAGCCCTGATGCCACTGCTGGAGAGAAATAAGGCTTCTATTTGGCCAGTCCTTCCCTAAACGAGTATTTTCACAGCTTCCCTTGGTGTTGCCATGGGAGGGAGCAGAGAGCAAGGGGAGAGCTCCGGAGCACCAAGAAGAACCTTCTGCAAGAGGGCTGGGGCTTGCCCAAAGCCCTGATGAGTTCTTCTGTCACTTCGTTAGGCTAATTGTCAACATCACGCCTGAGCAAAACAATTTAAATTCAGCTCCTACAGCTTATTGACAGAATTCATTGACCAAATAAAGATCTCACAAGGAAAAAAAGACATTAGCCAACAGTTTAAAGTTGACGTGCAATGGAAAAAAGTAAAAATAAATAAATAATGGTCATAATTTCCTGTCATAATAGCCCTCCCAGACCTGTGCTTGGTCTGTAAGAATTCATCTTTAATCTTTTTTACTCTCTTCTATAAATCCAATATGTACTTAATAAAAAATATGAAATATGTCCTGTGGTGCAGATCTAAAGGCTGGGATAGAGATTGTCTGGGTAAAGGAGTTTATCTTTTGTGTAAAACTGCAATTGATTTAGATTCTTGACAGCTGTGAAAAATATAAATTTTCAACAAAGGCAAAAATAAAATTTCCCTCTCCAGCTGCCTCAGGGCTGTCCAATGCCAGAACCATTTACCCAGCCTTTATTTTGAAGGCACATCCTGCTGAGGAATTTCACGAATACTCCTGCCATTGGAAAATAAAGTGTAGAATTAACTTTAGGAAAGAGACCCCCACAAAGTGTGCCAGGGTGCTTTCTGGGTGTAAATGCTTCCACTTGGGTAGAGACCAAGCACCAGAGGAATCGGAGCGTGTGTTGTTTAAAGGGCAGAGAGGGATACGAGGAGCACAGGGGTTGCAGTGGCTGCATACTGGTAGGTCTGTATCTGATTAACTGGGATTGTGGAGAACCAGTGTGCGGAGCAGGTCGGTGCTGGGACAAGGATGTGCAGGTCCTACCTGTGGCGTAGCAGGCATGGTGTTGCAGTGTGATTGATTTTATGCACTCTTTTGTGACTGTATTTAAAATTTCGGGTCATTTCTTTAAATACCAGATATGTATTTGTGCACGCCCACGTGACTCCTCTCCTCTGTGTGTGTAGTCACAAGTGCCCGGGCACAAAGGGGAGCAATTTTCTCTGTCACTAATTGCACAGATGTCCTTGCAGGATGTCCAAAATGGTGTTTTCTCTCTCTTCAGCGCTGATAAAATTTCGGCTGGCATACCGTAATCTGCATGGACACTGTACGTGGGGGAAAACGTGAGGCAGCTGAGAAAACTTTGGAGAGCAACAGTCAGGGAGGTCTAGAAAAAGGGTTGAGCTACAAGGGAAGGTTGAATGGATCACAGTTATTCAGACAGAAGGAAAAGAGCCTGAAGTGGGATGATGACAATCTCATAAAAGCTGATGAAAGGGGAGGAGAATCTTCTGTTCTTCACATCCGTGTGAGGCAGGGCTTGAAGTGAGGAACTTAAATTGCCAAAAAAATCAATTCAGATTAGATGCGAGTTAAATCCTTGCAGCCGCGGGGATGCTGACATCGATTGCTGGGGCAACCGTGTCATCGGGGCTTGTAAAGAGATGTCAGGCCACTACGTGTGAGTGGTGGTAGAGACCTCATTGGTCCTGCACTGGGAGTGGGATTCAGATGGCTTCTGAAAATCTTCTCAATCTGTTTTTCTCTAATTCCATGGATATTGCAACCAAGTCTCTAGGCAGATGAGAAGGAAGAGTCTATGGTACGTTGGAACCGGTGATCTCATCTTCCCTGTGAAGTCACCAGTGAAATTCCTCCTGCCAAAACCTTTTCTCTCATTATTGTCACTAAATTATTAGTGTGCCATATTCAAAATTTATTTTCGCACTGTAACTTTTACAAAGCAGTCTCATGGTAGGCAGTGTACACAAACAGCTTTAAATAAAAGGCTTGGCAAATTTGAGGTCAACAAGCTAAATAAAAAAAATATGAAGCATATCATAAATCCAAAGGTACCTCAAACTGAGCTAAAAATATAGTTCTTATGATTAATTCAATATACTGTAAAGCCTTGCTAATTTACCATTTGCTTATCTACACATCCCATAATTCATACAACAAAAAAATTGCTGTTGGTTTTCTTTGCGCACATTTAACAACCGTGCAGTTCTTTTAGAATTATCACATTCTGGGGTTTCATGTTTTTTGACACATTAGACTTATGCATATTCATTAGTGGACTGTGCAGTTCAGATCAAACTCGGCTTGTCTGAGTATATGAACAGAGTGTGTTTCTGACAGTTATTTCAAAGCTGGCTGTGTGATCAGAGCACACCCCGCAAAAACTGCTCCAGCCTTCGGTGTATTCTGTTTTCTTTGTCCAGCTATTAGTTTGCAAATACTGCAATTTTAAGGGTGTTTCAGAAATTGATAGGCTCCTGTTATGTCTTTCCCTGTGGAATAATATTATACAGAGAGTGCTCCAGGTATATTTTGTTTGAGTCCTGGTATCAAATGCACAGCTTACACTTATCTGGGCAGAATAATTCTCTTTAAGCACATTAAATTATTTGAAATTGCATAGTATCAAGTAATTGCAGGTGGGATTTTTCTCTAAATTAACAAACGGACCAAACTGAGTATACAAAGATGAAAGACCAATTGTCACTGTAGCTTTGGTTCAGGACGTTGGACTTTGTCCCACGATTCCTCATCCTGAGAGCCCCAGGTTAAGGGTGAGATTGAACCTTGCGGTGAAGTTTCTCTGAGCGGGCAATGGTGCAAGAAGCAGCCTGTGCTGTAGAGGATCCGATGAACTGCCAGTGGGTCTGCCCTCACCATCGTGTTCCAAACCCTTTCTCTTGCTGTTCTGAGGAAGACAAGGCAAACATAGAAGCTTTTTTTCTTTTTTTTTCCCCTCCCATGCAGGTGGCATTGTGCTGAACCCCTCCTTCTATGGAATCCCTGGCCACACGCACACGATGATCCATGAAATCGGGCACAGCCTGGGGCTCTATCACGTCTTCCGGGGCATCTCAGAAATCCTCTCCTGCAGCGATCCGTGCATGGAAACCGAGCCCTCCTTCGAGACCGGGGACCTCTGCAGCGACACCAACCCTGCTCCTAAGCACAAGCTGTGTGGGGATCCTGGACCTGGCAACGACACGTGCGGTTTTCACAGTTTCCTAAACACGCCGTTCAGTAACTTCATGAGCTATGCAGGTACTTGGGCTTTGGTAATTTCAGTATTACCTCTGATTTCTAAACTCTGTTTCATGTGGGACTTCATGCTGACCTGTGTGTCTGTTGGTCTAGGACCCGGCTTGATGAGAGATCAGACTCGGTGGCCTCAGGAGTCCCTTCCAGTTCTCTTCTTTTTTCCCGGTTTTCCCCAGCTTTACATAGTTTCATGTGAAGACCAGGCAGAAGGTTTGGGGGAGGGAAGAAATGAGATAAGCATTAAGAAAACAGTTTCTAAACCCTCTGCAGCAAATTTGACACCCTATTTCCCTGGGATCTGGATGCCTGATCTATGAGGTCGCCTTTGCAAAACCCAAATTCAGAGAATGTTTAACCTCTCCAAGGAGATATTGAATGTCAGATGAATATTGATACCACCAAGGCTGTAGGATAAACCTGTCATAGGTATTCATCTAAGGAGACGCTGCGCATGCCTCCGAGTGTCTGTTCAAATACCGTACTTGTTGTTTGATTTGCAGTCCCTGTGGTTCAGCTAGAGTCACTCACATCTGAGTTTCATCATTAGAGTGGGAATGCTGGGATAGTACCTGGATCAGGATTGCTCTGCTGGTCAGAGACTACCAGTGGGCTGCGCTGGTTTGTGCTGGAGTGGAGCTGGAAGGGTAAAACCACCCCTCCAAGAGGAAGAAGCTGTTTAAGGAAAAGCCTGATTTTGTTGTTAAAACTCCGTAGGCGTCCGTAGGATGGGCTGTGTTGCCCAGGGGTGCTGGTTTGTTGAACTCCTACCAGCAGAGTGGAATGTGAGGAAGGTGTGAGCTCCTGTGACCGTCGGAGGAGGGTCGGGGTGGGGTCCTTGCTGCACCCCTGGCAGTTCACGGGTCGTTGAAGGATCCTCTGTTATTTCCCAGGAAGTACTGGGCATGACTTGGCTCGTATTTCCCCTTCCTTTGGGTCACAGGGTCTAGCCACGGTCAAGGTCAGTGACGCTGAGCTGACGGCATCAACAGCATTTTAAAGGTGACCGGTCTCCTAATAGCCACTGAAGGGCACCTTGGTACTCCGGGCAGAAACACAGATTGCCCGCTCCAAAGGTCATAGGAGCGCTTATTCTGTAATAAAACTGTAGAGAAGCGAAGTGTTTAATGTCATCTGGGGCACAGATTGAAATGATTTATAACAGAAATGCTTTTTTGCCCTTCATGGCACTAGCTAAAAGTGGTGTTTAGTTTTCCTTTTATTTCTCTATTTGTTTAGAGGGTGTTTTAGGGACAAGCACACACGCACTGAGTCAGCTCCTCAGCGCGCTGGGCACTTCTGTGCGTGCCGTAGGGCCAAAGGGCTCGTTGCCTGGTACAACCTCCTGGTAACATCACACACATCAGTCAGCGCCACTTCACATGACAATATCCCTCCGACCAAATCTGCTTGTGGGTGTGTGACAGGGGGTGGAGCGTGCGTGTTTCGAAACACGGAGGTCTCTTCTTCTGAAGAGAATTTGCCTTGCCAGTTCTCTTGAGAACTGAGGCAGGGAGGCAGAGCACCGAGATACCCGCCTGCTCCTGGGAGCTGCGTGTGTGCTGGTGTTCTGAGCAGAAACCTTTTCTTTTTTTTTTCCTTCAAAAAAATAAGTGAAGCGACATGATAGGCATCTCTAGAGCTCATGCATGAATCTGTTTGCTTTTCTGTTGTTGCCAGTGGAATAAAAATATAGCAGGATATCAAATTGCTGTAGAAATACCTTTGAAACATCTAGGTTGAGGTCATGCAGCTCTAAACATTGTCTGTCTTTTCTTTCTGTTTTCCTGCTCATGCACAGCTTGATCGTACTGTGTTTGTCTGTCTGTCTGCCACCCACCTGTCTAGTTACCCCCTGCTCCACAGGAAAGCACTGACTCAAAGGGTAACTTTTCTTTCCCTGTGATAAGAAGTTACGATATCCAGAATATGGAGAAGTGTGAGAAATTGGACTTGTAAATTATTTTTATAAGTCCAAATAGTTGTGCTGTTCCCAAATAAAAAGATAAGTTAGTCTTTTAGATGACGCTTCATGAAATCACGGGGAGTTCTGACTCTGTATTTTGTTGGAATAATCATCCCAGCAAAGTCTCATAAATTTCTCTCGTGATCACTTAATCTGAGGATCTTAAACCTTCCTTGAAAGCAAGTGATGGAGCGAAGTACCTTTCTCCCTCTTCTCACTTCCCCTCCCCCAGGACACAGCCTGTGCTGATGTTTAAACAGATTGAGAATGCAGGTCATCTTTCTCCTGTGCCATTGTCTCATTGCTTTGTCCTATATTTATTTTATTGTTCCTTTATGATGGCTATTAAGGGCCTTTGTCTCCTTCTGGGCTTCCGTGAAGAATATTTATGGCTTTTACAGCATGCTCAGGGATGGACCATCGATAATTATTGAGGAAATCCAGAGATGTCGTATTAAAGCAGCTTTTTGCACACCCGAGGGGGCTTTCGAGCTGGCGGTGTCTGTCTGTCTGCTGTGCGTGTTTGACGAGAGGAGGTTTGCTGCTTGGTGGAATTAGGAGAGACGCAGGAGAACACGTGAACTGACGTGTCCTCACTGTGGGGGGACCACACGCGGGGCTGTAATTTGAGCAGAATCCCCACCGAAGCTCTCCCCTTCTGCTTGTGTCTCTGGGAAGATGTGGTAGGGTTTTAAATTAGCCAGCAAATTCACGCTTCTCTTTAGAACAAATTCATATTTTTTCGTTCCTCTTGAGTTCCTCGGGGCACGGACTTGAAGACATCAGAGCATCCAGTAACGCTGTTACAGTATTGAGCTGCCAACCTAAACGCACGCAGGCGACTCTCTGAGCAACCTTCGGTGACCTGCATCTTCTCAGAAAAAACGTATTACTTGACCTGTGCAAAACTGTCGTTGCTGTTTGCGTCGCAGCGGCGTGCAGAGGTCCCGTCTGGGACCGAGCTTTACTGGGCTGGAACTCCGCAGGCACACGTGAGGCAACACTCTTGTCTTTTCAAGAGCTTTTCATCTGATGGGAAGAATACCAGGAAAATGGTTAAAGTGCCAGCCACAAGTTTTTCAACCTGGTTTTTCTGGGTGACTCTGCACAACATATTTATTCTTTCTGTGATCCGCACAAGAAAGAAACTGTAGTTTTCTTCTTCTTGTAGTTGTAAAGCTGCATGGTGTTCAGAGGGCACTTGATGTGTTCTTGTTGCCAAATCATGTTCGGCAAAAAAACTGATGAGATGAGGGATGGATGTTTATGGGAAATTATCCAGCAAAACTGTTTCTCCATTGTGAATGAAAAAGAAATTTGAAATACCAGAAATGTTTATGAAAAGTTCAGGAAGGCGTTAGAATCGTAATGGTAATGGGGGAGATTTTTAATAAAATAATGAATATATTTTGCTGCACCGAAAAATTTAAATTTTTAATTGGTATTTCTAAGAATCTTTTTTTTTTGATCTTTCAGAACATTTTTATTTGCTCATTAGAAAAATTAAGAACTTTAAAAAAAATCCATGTTTTTAGAATTTGATGTTCTTTTAATCTAAGAAGCCTGTCTATTGTACACAGTTTGCATGAATCTCAGTCAGTGCTTTATCCTAACACCTTGGCTCTTTTATCCTCTCTCAGAGATGTTCTTTTAGATGTTAAATTCTTTTAAGCCCAGGTGTCCACTGGTAGCCCCGATTCTGACCAGAAGGTGCTGCACTGAGGCTTTCTCTTTCCTCTGTCCCATCGAGGGCTGATCTCTAGGTGCTTCAAGTGTATCCCAGACCAGAGGGAGGGAACGTTTATTGATTTTTTTGTTCCCTTTTTAACTTTTGTTTCCTTCCGCCTGCCACAAGCGATGACTGCACTCATTTGTTCACAGACAACCCAGACCATTAACTTGTGAGTGCTGCGAGAACCCAGCCCTTGGAGAATCTGCCATTCGTCGGGTCTTACTCGTCTCTTGCTCCCACCTTATCTCCCAACGTGGTTGATGTGTTTCTGTTTTATTTTCAGACGACGACTGCACCAACTCCTTCACGCCCAACCAAGTGGCCAGGATGCACTGCTACTTGGACCTCGTCTACCAGAGCTGGCAGCCCACGAAGAAACCAGCTCCTATTGCAATCGCCCCCCAGATTGTGGCTCGGACCTCCACCTCTGTCACCCTGGAGTGGTTTCCACCCATTGATGGACACTTCTTTGAAAGGTGATCACGCACTGCTCTGCACTTGGGCACTGAATTGAATGGAACGGGGAGAAATCAACCACTGATAGGACAAGGGGTAATGGGCTGAAACTGGAACACAAGAGGTTCCGCTTAAACTCGAGAAGAAACTTCTTCTCAGTGAGGGTGACGGAACACTGGAACGGGCTGCCCAGAGAGGTTGTGGAGTCTCCTTCTCTGGAGACATTCAAGACCTGCCTGGACACGTTCCTGTGTAGCATAATCTAGGCATTCCTGCTCTGGCAGGGGGATTGGACTTGATGATCTTTCGAGGTCCCTTCCAATCCCTGACATTCTGTGATTCTGTGAAATAAGGGAAGGACCCGGGGCCCCGCTCCAGGAGCGCAGCTTTATCACGTGCTGTGCTCGGTCTGGATTAAGGCTCTTTCCTAAATTGGTTCATACTGAGGAGGTTATTGATCTGTTTTCTGCTCTTCCTTTCTCAGCCCGTAGCACTCAGTTGAGGGCCATTGATTTGCCATGTAAAGGGCAAATCTTTTTCCATGTTATGGGAGGAATTCTCTGTCAGCGGTTCTGGCCCTGTGGTGCCTGCTGCTGTCGCTGCTCACAAATACCTGGGGGCTTCAGCTCGCCCTGCGTGCCCCCCCTCCTCTTGCATGTTTCCTTTGCAAGGACAAAGTGAATCTTGTTTGTGCTCCTGTGACAACACCGAGCCATGGGCAGGGGAGTCTCACTGGGAAAGGAGGTGGCAGAGCTGGGGAAAGGGGCAAATGCTGCCTCCTACCTTGAGCTACAGGTCCGAGATGAGAACTGAGTAGGGCAGAGTCAAAGACTTAAAACCCTGAGTCGTCTTGCTGCACCCTGAGTAGAGCGTGTGGGTCAGTGTGTTTGTGTCTGATAGACTTGCAGCTGTATGGCACCAATGATGAAAAATTAAATGAATGCAGGGCTCTGGCCAGGAGTTGCACCACACTGCAGTCCGTAGCTGGAGCGAGTGTACCCCTGAGCGACCGGGAAATGCACCTGAATGCTCTTGCACAGCGCTTGGATGAGCCGCAGGAGCCGTGGGAGCCCTCGCAGAGAACTTCCTAAACGATTGACCTTCTCGCGTTACCATTAGCTCCTCTTCCCTGTTTGCACGTCTTCTCCGCTTCTTGCTTTGTTATTTTATAGAGAACAAACTTCGAGTGTCCTTCAGGGCTGTAGCAGCACGTATCGCAGGAGGCCGAATTTACAAGCGTATTAACGCCCAAAGAGCTGTCTCAGCACTGCTGCTTTGTTCGGTGAGAGCACCTTGAAAGCCTCCATCAGGGACGAAACTCCTTCCAGCACTGCTAGGACACCATGGCCATTTCAGTGGCCAGCTTGCACTTTATCTGAGTAGGCAGAGAGCTGTTATTTTCTGCTCAGATGAGATTTTCCGCCTTTATTGCAGATTAACATGGGCAGGGCAATCAAATCATATTGGGAGTTGATAAAGAGAGATCTTATGCTCTGAACAGTGTTTGCTTTAATTGCAGTTTTGCAACTGAATCCTTTTATTCCCCACGTGTGAAAAGGACTTATGTGAAGCTCTGAAAATTAATTCAGTTTTTTTTTTTAGCCCATAATCATTTTTAGGTAAATTAAGTTTCTCCAATTTAATTTAGATTTCAGAAGATACTTACTGTGTGTTAAATAAATACCATCTGCCTCTTAAAACACATTGATGCAGAGTTAATTGTTATGTAACTAAATATGTCTTTATGACATATTTCTTATAACTCAATCAATATGTTCTTAATAACCCCTAGTTAGTTGCTTCTTAAATAACATACTGTGGATAGCCTGCTAAATCTAAAATTTCATAACAGAGTTATCATATGTTAAATAAATAGTGATTTTCTAGACAAAAAAGTCCTTTGGGCTTTCAAATACTGTGCTCAAGTATTACTGAAGGATTTAAAGAGACAGCCTCAAATACTTTGAGTCCGGTTCCTTGTTAAAACGAGACTCCCGGTGCTGACAGATTCAGAAATATTGCTGTGACCATTTGAAAATGTCACCAAAATACATAAATTGTCTAAAGCCTGCCCAAATTCCTGATATATTAATCTCAACGAGGGGTGACAGTACTATTGTAGCAACTAATACTGAAAATCTCGTGTGCTGAACTTGCAGTGCCGATGCGTCCGGCCCTGCTCGGTTGGCGATACGCGCCCGTATCAATCTGTAAAATTGGGTCACCGTGCAAGACAAGTAGGAGGTAAAATTGGCCAAGGATAATCTTATCTGTGTGTGGGAATACTGTAAATCTTTGCAGATATTTTTACACAAAGTGCACACCGTGGCCCAAATTTTACTTGCCTCACTTGAATGAATAAACTCATTCACTTCAATGGGACTATTCATGTAAAAAACAGAAGGCTGATACTCGACTGCTGAGTGCCTTGGGCCTGGTTTCTAATGCACAGAGGCCCCTTCCATGCTGTTTTGTCAGAGCAAAAGGGCCTCACAAGGATGAATGGCTCTGGCTACATTAGCAAGTATTGTGGCCCAATATAAGTAGATCTCTAGCGCAAAACAGTTGTTAATGAAGACCTGACGTCAACGCTGTCGGGGTTTTTTTGGGGGTTGTTTCAGCCCAGCTCCAGCCTGGCCTCGCGGCGTGGGCACGCGGGGCACGTCAGGTGTGGTCCCGGAGCTCATCTCCGCTCTGCGTTCGGGCAGAGCTGGGTCCGGCTTCCACGCTCCGGGACTGCTCCGGGCGCTCCAGGCGGGGAAGATGAAGAGTTTCACTTCAAAAGCTCGCTCCGGATCCAAATTACAATGCTACTGCAGGCGCCCTCAGTGACACTCTAGTTCCTTTTATGTCCCTTTTGTTCTCCAGAGCTGTGCATAGGCAGTGACCTCTGCTTAATGAATGTCAGGAAGGGAAAATTTAGCCTTGTGTTTAAAAACCTGACACTGGGCTGGGCTGGATCTGTGGGTGAGGCCACGGCAGGTCTTTGGTTGAAGGAAGGTAAAGCGTGAAAGAGCCTTTTCCCTGCTTAGGTGCAACTTTGCCACAGGTGCCAAGGTATTAGATGCTTTTCTTTTAGAGCAATTCAAGGAATTGCAAGATTACTTAGATGGATTTAGGGGCCGAGAGTAATGCTAACTCATCGTTTTTGTAAATCTGGGGTTGGCTATCCTGTGCCCTCTCACCTTTACAGCTACGTGAGCTGTGCACAGAAGTAAAATCTTGTTCCTGACTGACCTTCCTTACCTGTTCCATGTGTTCAGTGCCGTATTACTCTAGATCTAGAGGCGTTTACCTGCGTGTAAATTTACTATTGTGCATCTGACCTTAAACTCCAGCAGCTGGTTGAGCTTCTAAACATCTCTAATAATCAAATATATCACCAGCATTTCTTCTTGTAGCTACTACACGCAGGGTTGGAATGCTTGCCGTTCTCCATCCTCTCGTCTAAAAAAAGCCCGAAAAATGTTGCATGAGCGTTTAATAATATGTAATAACAAAATAATAATAGAGCCAACAAAACAAGTGAAAACAAGTGAGAGAAAGAAAACTCTCATTTCCTGACTGCATCTGTGAGATGCGTTCTTCTGCTGTCGCTAAGCATCCATTCACGCGCCTCCTGTTTGATATGCGTAGGCAGGATGTAAACAGTTATTGTAATAGCGCTCTGCAGCGATTTCTGCTTGGACAGAAAACTTTGAATGCATCTGCTCTTCCAAGTTTTCATTGAGGTGACTGCATTCATTTCCATGAGCCTGATGCTATCTCATTCTTAGCAAGCAAATATTTTGGTCAGCGTGGTGTCCCAGATCTAGATGGCTGGGCTTGATTTGAGAGTTGTTTGCTCAAGCCTTGCTGGAAAGGTTCAGTGCCTTGGAGGGAAGAGCACCATTTCTGAATTTCAAGTAAGGAGATACAATTTAGTCTGAAAACAGGCGCTCCTTTCTGAAAGGAATGAGAGATTTTTACTGGTTTTGAGTTGCCCACTGAACTGGTGCTGGCCCTGAAGGGAGCTGTCTGTTTTTCACTAGTAATCTTTGAATCCAGTTCACTGAAATATCATGCTGCAGGAATGAATTCCTCCTGTGCTCTGAACTTCATAAGCTGGAATTTCCCCAGTACTTGGCTTATTAGAAAACAGAGAAGTCTAGATTTTCCATTACCTTGCACTTTGAGGAGTGGTGTGCGCCAGTGTATAAGGTGTCAGATATGCTATCGCCCCTAATTAATAGTGTTTTGAACCAATTTACGCTCATTTTGTCTTGATGTCAGTGGCTGCATAACGTATAAGGATTTGGCTTAGATTTTCATAAGCCTGTAAATGCGATTCCGTAATTAGTTTTGACATTCATGGCTGTTCGTATGATTTATGTGCAAGAGTCTGCAGAGCAAAAACTTTAACCCAGGAGTCATCTCCTCTGTAACTCCTTTCAGCCGGTACGGTTACATCAGGGTTGAGTTTGGCTCCCAAACTGGAAAAGTAAAAAGAGAAAGTTTGCTCATAGCCTTTCCCACATGATGCTCCTTGTGATTTCTCTTACCTCCAAGTCCTCACTGTTAAAAGGAAATGTTTGTCCATAAGCCTACAGTTTTTTCCACCATGGCAGCCCGTGATGAAATTGTATAGCTGCTAATTTGAGTAAAAAGGAGTCCTAATTGTGGAAACTTGGCTTTCAAAGCCCTGTCCTCATCCAGGACCAAATGCTAATGTAGGAGTTTCCTTGTAGAGAAACTGAAAGATTATTGTTGCAGGGACTTCTGTCGTAACCGATGGTGGATGTGTCTGAAAAAACAGCTGCACAATAGCAATTCTACGTTTTGATTTCTCAGTATCTCATTCTGGATTCTTGATTTTTTTTTTGGTATATTATTTAGGCAAGCTGGGTTAGACACTTAAACCACTGCTAACTAGACAGCTGACAAGTGCAGCAGGCGGGCAGTGTCATACCAGGGGTGCCGGTGGGTGAAGGGAGCCAGACGGAGATGTTACTCGCAACAAGGCCAGATGTGTTCATTACCAGCGATACAGCTTGTGCGGGGCAAGGAGGGCACTTTTCCCTCGCTCTTCTTTATTCTACCCTATTGCCACATTTTATTCTTCAGACGTTTCCAGCAGGTGCATCCCTTTCTGTGCTGTCTGTGAACTCAGTCATTTAGTGTCTCTGCATAGGGGTGGCCGTGGGCCATGTTGAAATAGATACGAATTTTACCACCGATTTCATTCCAAGTCCCCCCTGTTGACAATCCCTGCTTCCGCCTAATTAAGCCAACAGCAAGCTGACTTTCAAACAGATCCCTGTCAACAAACAGGAGATGCTAAGCTGCGGAGTAGCTGAGCGGGTGCCCTCCCTGCCACCAAAGGGAAAGGAGATCGCACAGCCCGGGAGGGCTCCGACAGTAAATTCCCGGTGTCCTCGCTGAGGATCCAAAGTGCCTGAGGATCACCGTGCCCTTTGCAAAGCAGTGCTGAAATAAATTGTGCAATGGGAGACGGTTAAAATTTGCATAGCTGATTATAATAATCGATGACTCAATCCATGCTTAATTGGGGAGCTTAGGGAGTACACTATGTGTTACGCACTGATTGTTTGCCTAAAACTTTCTTAGGTGCATTTAATCGTTAAGATAATTAACTTTTTTCTTTCCTTTTGAGTGGGCAACCTTCCTTAAAGCAGAGCAACGAATTCTGAATAATAAGGAACTTAACTGGGATGAATAACCACGCGTTCTGGGTCATACACAGTTCCAGATTTTGCGACCCCAAGAAACGTAGGGCTCAACTGTGTGAGTTGAATCCTCGGCTGATGTGTATCAGCTTAGTGTTGTGAAGATAGTAGAGTTACTCCAATCTGCATCAGCTTAAACCCTGATCTTGTGAATGTATTAGCAAAAATACTTGTGAAGCAGTGCTCACCTGGGTTTTCCCGTTCAACCAGTTCTGCTGATAACACTTTATTGACGGTACCTGGTATTAGATGTAATGTGTAGGTGAAGTAACGTTGGCGTTGGGCAGCGAAGTGCCTTTCTTAATGCCATGCCCTGGCATCTGATGGCGTGGAGCCGCAAGGTGTTCCAGTTCAAAGAGAGCCGTGCGCTGGTGCAAAAGCTGCCAGGTATCAAAGCTAGTTTCCCCTGGTCAGAGGGCTGAGGGCATGTTCTTTTCCTTGTGTTCGTAACCCACCCCCTTTCCAGGCTCATAACGATCTCTGATACACCTCCAAAAGCAGGTCTTTGCGTAGTTAGCAAAACCGTGCTTTGCAGAGCAGCTGTGCTTGGTGTTCTCAGAGTCTGGGACTGCACCCTCTCCTCTAATCACCAGTAAGCCCAAGGCCTTCACAGTCCTGAAGATATTACAAGTTCAAGCAATAAATCCATAGTGGGAGCAGAAATAGATCCAAAATCTCCCGAGGCTGGTTTCTCTGCTCTAACCACTAGGCAACACGTATTTTCTTTTATCAGGGTTTGATCCAGTTGTAGTGCCAGGGGGGATAAAACAAAAAAGAAAAAGGATATAGCTGAGCGTGGTTTCGCAGGCTGCTGTCATTTTGTGTTGGGTGGTGGCCTTGCAGATGCCATCTACACAGGCTCTTAGCCCAAACCTGCAGAAGGTCAGCGTCAGAGAACGCTCGTCAGTGCCTTGAGAAAAGAGGGTTAAGTGGAACTGAATTCTAAGTCTTATTGCTTTTAATATAGTTGAATAAGCAGCTCGTTCAGCTGTTACTAAGTTGGTGTGTTTTCCTGTTTTCCTGGCCTCCTAGAGAAGTGGGATCAGCATGTGATCTGTGTGCGGAAGGAAGAGTCCTGGTGCAGCACGCCTTCAGCGCCTCCTCCCCGATGCCCTGCGATCCCTCGGGGCACTGGAGCCCACGGGAGGCAGAAGGTGAGTCACAGGCTGGGGAAAAACACGTGGTGGGGGAGAAGACAAGCCAGAGCAAAAGGAGAGCCACAAAGACACTGGGAAAATCTGGGAGAGAGTGACTGGTTATACCTGCATGTAGCATGAACAAAACTAGTGGATAGGTGAATACACTCTTCCACGGCCTGAAATACCTGTGTTTTGGCCCCCATGTCCTAACCCTGCTCCATGAATTACATGAATTCCGGGAGCTGAACCTGAATTTCAGAGAGCAGCAGAGTGCCAAGAAACGCTGACCATTCATATCTGCCAGACAAATTCCTCCAGGGAGCGGTTTAATCCTTTTACTCTGACTCTGAAAGCGAAGCATCGCGTGTTATTTATTCGGGCCTGATTTCTGCTGCCTTCGCTCACGTTGAGTAGCGGTGGGCTGCACCAGCAGGTGGGCTGCGAGGAGATTGCCCCTTGGGCAGTTGCTCTGTGGCGTGAACGCAGGTGACTACGTCGAGCTCAGTCGAGTTTAAGGTGTTTCGAAGGTCGTTCTTACCGCAGCTTTCAGGGCATGTTGTAGGAGAATGGTCTGCAGAGCGGGTTGTACAACGCCATTAGATCTTCATCTTTAACTCTCCTCCATGCGTGTCTTCCATTACGTAAGTGGATGTGGCGGATACTGTTTCAGATTATACCAGGCAGAGGTCAGCAATCACAAATTATGGTTTGGAAAGAGCAGAATATTATTTCAGTCTGTCTATCACAAGGTATTCCCTCGGGAACAGCACACTCTGGGCTGGGACTGTAAAAACACAAGTGGGCTCAGCAAACTCAAGGGCCAATTCCTGGATTTTACGAACTCATTATACAAATACCTCCTTACCTTAAGGACTTCTCTCTCCTGCAGCTAGAGTATGTGGGAGTTGTTCTACCAGGAAGATTATTTGTAGGCTAATACGGTGATCTGTGCAGTGCTGACACGCAGGAGCCCTCCCTAGTCCTGAGGTCGACACATGCAGCGAACTGTGTCATGGGACAAAATGTGTGGGTGAGCATCCTCTGCCCCACTCACCCGTCCCTCAGGGTGGGGGCCCAACAGAGGTTGTGCTTCGCTCCAACTCACCCTTCCCGTTTGGACGTCCCAGGGTCCAGGCTGCCGGGCACAGCGCAGAGCACACCTGCCCCTTGGGTGGATGTCGTTCAAGAGCTCCAACCTGGGCAGCGACGCTCCGGCTACGAGCGCGACTGGGTTATCGAGTAAAGAGGGTTGCGAAGTTTGGATCGCTTGCGGTGGTAGTGGAAGGTGGAATTTTCACTTAGCCAAGGATTACAGGACTTTGAAACCTGGTTTTGTTTGGAACAAAACCTGAAACTTTTGAAATTCTCCATGAAGGAAAATTAAAAGCAAAAAAAAAGTGTTAGAGGCCAGCAAGAATGTTTTGTTTAGCTCATATAATTCCTCTTTCACGAACTTTGGTTTAATTATGTCATTTGACAGTATCTCCTTTTAGTATATATTCTAGGGCAAAAGCAACTTTTAACATCAAAATGAAGTGTTTCAATGTGCAAAAGCGAAACGATTTCTTCAAAAATGCCAAAACACAATGTTCCGATATTGTTAGAACTTTCCTCCCATTTTCTCTTCCAGAATAAAATTTTGGCCAAATAAAGCAAATTTTGCAAAATGTTTTGATTTTGGAAGAACTGCGTATTCTATCGAGATGCGCAGTTCTGTCAAAATTTCTCCAGCGAGCTCTGATTTGAAAACTTCTCGATCTCACACGTCTTGCCAGCGGCATCATTCCTAGAGAAACTAAGCTGCTCTAAGATTTATTGCTCAGCTGCATTTTGCTTTTAATTTCCTCTTCTTACAGTGTGTGCCTGCATGTTCTTAACTACGAAGGGTGCAGTCTGATCCTTATCTGCCTCATTCAATTACTCTTGTGCTCTGGAAAGAAAATTTGGGAATCCTATCCTCGTACTACGTTAATAAGTTGCCTCCACTTCGGGGTAGAAAATACACCGAGTGTATAATTTTCTGTCATCACTACCACACTCCCTGACATTCAGGATCTCTACCTATTTGCACTTGGTCTGAGTTACAAATAGCGCAGTTAGATCATCGTCTGGCTCCTCTAATTGTCTATCTGTGAGTAGTCAAGCATACGAGCTTTAAATTCACTTGCTGCAAGCGTTCATGTGTGTAAATGCCCGCTGCTTGAGCGTTCATGGAAAGTGAATACAAAAGAGGCGTTACCGTGGCCAAAATGAACTCATTTTAAAATTTGAGATGACACTCATGGAAAACATTTCGCAGTATTCCTGCAGCTGCTTACCAGAACCCCACGTTTCTCACGTGTCTCTGAAGCAGCTCTGAACCTGCCCGGTCTCATCTCGTTGTCCCGAGGTCTCGCAGTGTTGTGACTCTGCGCGGTTACCCTCGGTGGCCAACACCAGGTGTGGTCTGGATGATGTGTCAGCCGTGCCCACTGCAAATCTGCCATGGGGACCGTGTCCTTCTAGTGCCCCGCTTTTGCCCTAATGTGGTGGGATCCCCCCAGGCTGAGATATTCTGTAATTCTTTCTCAGCCAGTTGTGCCCCTTGCGTGAGGGGCTGTTCGCTCCTGGGCAGTGGTTCTGGGAAGGCACTGGAGATCGGGCGGTTCTGATTTACTCTTTAGCTACACTGTAGAGCAAGAAAGCTCTAACCTACCTGGATTCTCACCAGCAACAGCAGCTAGATAAACAAACTGTCCAGCACCTCCACAACTCGGTCAACGGGGCTTTTTGATATATGAAAGGTGATTTTGACTCAAACCCGAGTAAGCACCCTTACTTACTGTGCGACATATGCATATATCAGTCAGTTCCTACTGGCTGGCCCACTATTGGCTAAGAGAAGTGTGAGAATATAATAAAAAGTGTTGCTGTCTTAGGCTGCTCTAGTGCCCTGCCTTTCCCAGTGGCCGCTATTTCACTCGAGAGCAGTTCATTCTGCATTTGCAAGTGGAATTGTCTCAGCTGAACATTAGAGTCCCACTGGATGGTCCCGTGGCCTTGGCAAGGAAACGTCACAGGTGAGTTGTAGCTGGAACAGCAGCTGCATCCCGAGAGGCTGCTGGTCTCAGCTGGACCCCCTGTACAAGTGGGTCAAGTCTGTGTCCATGTGCTGGGGCAACAGAGGGGCATTCGGCCCATCCGCTTCACTTCACTGCATGATGAAGGCTTGTGTTGACACACCAGGTCAAGGCTGTGGCCAACATTTTGAGGGAAGCCTCTCTCCCAGCCTGCCATCCCTTCTCTCTCACCAGGAGATGGGACTTGGCTTATCCTCACAAACCTCACATTCACATTTTGTGTTAGGCAGGACACGATCTTGTATGAGATGCTGTTCTATGGCCCGTCTTGCTGACCATCTCTTAAGCCAAAAAGGATTTTCAGAACTTGGGTGTGCAGGGGCAGAAAAACTACTATACCTTTTGATTTTATGTACAAATGTTTGTATTTTTCATAGTATTTGCCCACCTCTAGAAGTCAAGAGTTATATGGAATCAGGTTTCCATCTTCTTCCACAATTAAATGAATGTTTCTTACTCAGGTCTAGTTGCCCCATGGTATTTAAGAGATGGTCTCTTTATCTCAGCTTCATTGAGGTTTTTAGTCAATGGCTGACTACAGTCAAGCTCTCGTTTTGGAGTAATGATCTGCATTAAACTCCCTGGGGGCTGAGTCCAGTTCATGTAACTCCAGGGATCACACCCTGATCTACCAAAACATGTAGGTCTATTCACTTATTTAAGTTAAGACCACTTTTGAAAAGGTACCAGGCTGCGAGCCATTAATCAGCTCCATTTTCCTGTCTGTGAGGTGGCAGTGATAAGATTCACAGATCTTTTAAGAACCCTCTGAGGCGCTGGGGTTAAAGAACGCTTTCTTAGGGCTGAAGTCTGGAGCTTGCTCCGAGGCTGCGGGAAAGTCATCGGAGGGCCCGGCCGAGCAGATGCGGATGGCAGCGAGTGTTGGGAGATAACGTGAGTCCAACGGGGTACTCGCTGCTCAGAGTGATTATACACAGTACTTGCAAGCTTGCCAGCGAGGGGAAAAAACCCGTGAGCGTGTTAAATGGAAGTCTGGCTTTCTTCAAAATATATCGCTGCTGCGGTCTCTCCAGATGCTGAGGTTAGTGGCATGCGGAGAGGAGAAGAGGATGGCTGTGAGGTACGTGGGGGCGAGGGAGAAGCGCTGGGAGTTGTGCCTCAGCAGGATGAGGGTGTTGGATGGCGAGGAGGGTGCCAGCCCGAGGTACCAGGAAATCTTGGCGGCATCTGGCTTCATTGGGTATGAACAGGAGAATTGCCGGTGCTGTTTACCCTTGACAAAAGAGGCACATTTCTAACACTCATTGGATCGCAGACAATAAGAATAACCTTCACACGTTGCCCTTTTCTCTTTAAATTAGCAGTGATGTCCTGTTTGTTCACATTTGCCCAGTGCTTTATCTCGCTTTCTTACTCAGTTGCAAACAGCTCTGCACTCTTTTTTTTTCTCTGCCTTCTCCAATTCTCTCACTACCTTTCTCTATCTTTACTTTTCCCTTTCTTCTGTTCTGTACTTTACCTTCTCCCCGTCCTGCTCGCTCCCTTTTCGTGTGATTATTTGGGATGGAAGAGGGAATTTATAGCTCTCACTGGATTCTGTTACCAATTGTTCCACCCATCTGACCTCTCTGGGTCCATGACTCTGTGCCAAATTGTAACGTTACCGTAGTATTTGTGAACCCAGCAAGCATTGTGGCTTTCATTAGTTTTTAGTAATACCTCCCATGTAGTTGAACGTAGCCAACGGTGAGAAATGTAAGAGTACAAGTGCCTGTTGTTTCATCACGAGTGCAGAGACAGCTCAGACCTGGGCACCACGTGCCTCCAAAAAGAGGGGTCTTGCACAACGTGCTAGATTAGCTTGTAAATGGCTTCAGAGTTGCCCCTTAATAGCACAGTGCAACAGCTTCTTAGAATCAAGAAAAGCTCTTTTCTTGCCTTTGTAAAAGAGAAAAAGGCTGTGTTTTAGAGTGAGAGGCGAGGGAATAAGTAGGAGCACGGAGGTGAACGAAAGGCAGAGTGACTGTTTATCAGGTAAAGTACCGAGTGGAAGAGCTATGAAATATCATTGCTTGGCCCAGGGAAAGGTGCTAGAAATAGGAAATAGAGGACCAGACTCACTGGTGCAGCATGTGTTGTGTGGTGTCCATTCCAACTGGGCACAAACTGGATTTGTAACTCTCCGCTGGCTATGAGACCTTGGCATTAACATTCCTCATCTTTGTACTGACCATGCCCGTTCTGCTCAAGTACTTCATTACTTCCCTGAACAGATACGCGCTCCTGCCACCAGGTTGTCTTTCAAGACTGATGCCAATGCTAGCCCGTGTTCTCTAACTTCTTTTGTGCCCTGTCTTTCCTTCTTTCTTTCTTTCTTTCTTTCCAGGGCACCCTGATGTTGAGCAGCCTTGTAAATCCAGCGTCAGAACATGGAGTCCCAACTCGGCAGTCAACCAGCACACGGTGCCCCCAGCCTGTCCCGAGCCTCAGGGCTGCTACCTGCAGCTGGAGTTTCGTTACCCGCTGACTCCAGAGTCCCTCACGGTCTGGGTGACGTTTGTTTCTCCAGACTGGGACTCCAGCGGAGCGGTGAATGACATCAAGTTACTCACCGTCAGCGGGAAGAACATTTCTCTTGGGCCACAGAATGTCTTCTGTGACATCCCACTGACCATAAAGCTGGATGCGGGACAAGTGGGCGAGGAGGTGTACGGGATTCAGATCTACACTCTGGACGAGCACCTGGAAATTGATGCTGCCATGCTGAGCTCTGTGCCCCACAGCACGCTGTGCACGGACTGCAAACCCGTCCAGTACAAAGTGGTTCGGGACCCTCCTTTCCAGTCTGGAGCTCCAGTTGTCATCTCAAACCTCAGCAGGAGATTCGTCGACACGTAAGTACTGCTTTCCACAGAGCCGAATAGACTTGTTCAGAGACAAACAGCAACCTGTTCTCATCCTGTTAATGGCCAGCGTCACAGCTGAGTGTTAGGATTTTGAACTAGATGGACGTACCGAGTAGCAGCAAGAGAGGATGTTGACATAGTTTTGCCTCTGGAACCAGGAACCTCACACTTGGGTGAAATAGCCTGAGATTTCATGGGTAGTGTTTGAGAAAAGTCCTGACTAGTAGTGCAGAGATGGGAAATTCAGACTTTGCTCAACCAGAAAGGATATTGCAGAGTACCTGAGCGGTGATAAGCTCGATGTTTAAGATAACCTAAATGAGGACCCCTGGAGTAACATGGTCGTCATTTCCTTAGAAATCTTTGGAAAGTGATGTTTTGATGGAGAAGGAGACAGAAAGGCTTTCGGTGCTCGAGCACCAATTAACTGCAAAAGAAAGAATGCCAAAAAATACGCTGGCATTTGTTTCAGCCACTTCCATTTTCTGCTTTTGCATGTCACTAAAATATTTTAAATTGTTCTAAGATAGTAATACGCTAGTTTATTCTAGAGACTGAGTTTCATCCCAGATGCAGTTACGCTCATCTAGTCAAGGAATGCATGATTGTTTAGGAAGGTCCAACTTGAAAATATTTAATGGTATCAAGGAGATAGATGATCTCGTAGGCAATCTATGGCAGCAAAAAAACATCTTTGCATAGCATGATTCCCTGGAAATGATTCACTCATCTGTGGGAACAACATGGAGCTCTTTTGAAAAATGAGCACCAGATAAAAGGAAACCTGCTAAGAAACCTGCACTGTAATTTAGAAAAGATGATCTAATTAATACAGCTAATATCACGGAAGCATACATCATTACGGTCTTCTAAAGCGTATTTAAATATAATAAAAATGATTACTTAACAATTCAGTAATCATGAGCTACCATGGCCCTTCTACAGCTCATAAGATGCAAATTGTCCCTACGGATTTAAAAATTCAAGGTAACTACAACAGTGAATGTAAAAACAAGATGCAGGACATCACTGAGGTTACTCATGTGCTGAAAGTTAAGCATATGCTTAAGTGCTTTCTTGGGTTGTAGCCTTGTTCCGACAATGGCTGGCTCTTAACATGAGATGAATACTGGCATACTGGAAACACGGAAAATGGTGAATTTTCCCATGGTTTTGCTGTGAAAGCATCTTTGCCTGAAACCTGGCCCACTCTCGTTGGAAAATGGGACTGGTTTGCGTTGAAATATTTGCATACCTTAGCACAAGTTCCTGCAGAAACAGGTCCGGTTTTGAGTTCAGAACAAAATGTGAAAAAAAAAAAAAGCAAAAAAAAAAAAGGAAAGCCCCCAAATATATTCTGGGTTCTGTTCAGTTGTCTTCTGTTGTGATTTTGTGGGTAACTTCTAGCTTGTAGCTAGCTGAAGTGAAAGGGTGCTCTGATCGTTAAATCAGTAACTAGGGATTGATGACATTTTCCTGTGCGTCACTGAATAAACCACAAGGGTTACCTGTACCTGTCTGTATGTCTCACTTATTTACATTACCAGCTAAAAATCAGGCATAAAATTTCTGTTAGTCTTTCTGGGCTCTACCTGTAGACAGAAGCAGGTGCCGTTGGAGGCTGGCACAGTCAGACGAAGCGAACCCGCTGCTCTAGCTGGCCTCAGGTTGTCCAGCTCTTCCCAGGGACTGCAGGGAAGGTCCTGCCCGTGAGCTGCGATGAGGCACTTGGAAAGCCTAAATGAAGTTTTTAGTCACTTGGAAAGCTTAAAGGAAGTTTTTAGTCACTGGCTGAGGACTCCAGGATGCAGGTTTTTAAGCACCTAGAGTTGGTTTTGATTCGAGACTCCTGCATGTGTTTGAAATTGTGAAAAGTGAGATTTTTTTTTCTCCTCTTCCCCGCTGGTGCTGGGGGGTTACGCAGCTGCGTAGGCTGCTGCTGGGCGTCTCGGCTGCTGCTGGGGCTCACCCTGAGACGCAGCGAACTCACCGAAACGCTGCGCGGGGTCGTGGTTACGTGGCAGAGGCAAGATGCATATTCTGTTAGCAGCTTGTGCAAAGAGCAGCCGCGGTCCTTGTACTCCATAAGCAGGAAGGAGGGAAGATGCTTCAGGGACAGAAGTGCTGGGCTCTGCTTCTACAGGTGTGTGTATATATATATATATACATATTTATACACACACACACCCCCCATATATGTGTGTGTGTAGAGGTAAAGACCGTCTCTCTTGCCCTGTCGGCATCTCATTCTGTACAGCTGGAGTTCAGCATATCCGTGCAGCCAGGCTTTGCAGCCCCCTTATCTCTCGCCAAGCCCCAAGCCACTTTACCCTTCCTTTTTTACCCTTCCCTTTTTACCCTTCCTTTATGCTTTTGCATGTTTTCCATATTGAATAAAATGACACCCCCACACGTTCTGTGGAAGTTTATTTTGAAGGCAGTCGCGTATCTTTACTCTTGCCTCCTCTGACCTTGATCTTCATTTTCTGTTTTTCTCCCCAAGAAATATTTGCTTGCACTGTAATCTGTGAGCAAGATCCTTTCCCCAGGTGTGGCGATGCTGAAAGAGAAATTAATTTCTCGTACCTTCTTCCTGTCAAAGAGAGGGAACTTCTTTTTAAACTGAGAGGAGAGGCAGTCTTTAATGGATAGCCCTTGCCTAGTCAGCACTCCACAGAGGAGAGTAAATAGCTAGAATAGTGGAAACATTTTATTAAGAAATGCAAAATAATGCCAGACCTTCTGTTCTCAAGCTGAATTTTAATCTCAACTCTTGGCTCAAGCTGAGACTGACAAACGTTTCTAAGGGACAGGACCTTATCCTTGGACCTTACAGAAACAAGGCAAGATACACTCAATTCCACTGAGTGTGATCAGCCAGAATTGCTCGTATCTGTGATGCAAAACGAGAGTCAGAGCCGAGAAAGAGAGCAGAAAGCTAAATAAATCAGTGGGGAAAAAAAAGAGGTCAGGCCAGGTGCAGCACAGAACTGCTGAGTCTTCACACCGCAGCCAGCGATAAGGAAGGAGCCTCATCTGCAAGTCTCAAAGCCTCAGCTCACAATTTAATCCAAAATTCAGGCTGTGCTCGTACGGAGAGGGTTGCACTCTGGCTGTTCTCTGGAAATAATGTGCAAGATAGTCACAATGACGAACACGGCAATTGCTTTGCCCTCGCTTTGCCCTCACTGTAGCACTTTTACGCTCAGCGTCGTTGCAGTTGGAAATCCTTGCTCTCAGTTTTGTTTGCAGCAACTGCTGATTTTTTTTTTTAAGAGCTCGGTGGGCAATGAGTGCGTACGAGGAGATGCCCTCCTGAGGATGTCACGGGTGCAGTCAGGTGTCGGTCCCGCAGGGACAGCGTGGGCTGAGCAGCCCCTGCTCCCCGTTGCGCTCTCGGTACCCACGTTTGGGAGCGGCGAGGAGCCGGCTGTGCCGGCGAGGTCTGCGCTCTCCCCTCTGGCAGGTCAAGCCCAGAGACACGGAGATTACACAGAATCACAGAATGTTAAAGGTTGGAAGGGACCTTAAAGATCATCTAGTCCAACCCCCCTGCCAGAGCAGGATCACCTACAGTAGAGCGCACAGGAACGCGTCCAGGCGGGTTTTGAATGTCTCAAGAGAAGGAGATTCCACAACCTCCCTGGGCAGCCTGTGCCAGTGCTCGGTCACCCTCACAGTAAAAAAGTTTTTCCTCATATTTTTATGGAACCTCCTGTGTTCCAGCTTCCACCCATTGCCCCTTGTCTTGTCAGTGGACGCCGCTGAAAAGATCCTGGCTCCATCCTCCTGACATTCCCCCTTGACATATTTATAAACATTAATGAGGTCACCCCTCAGCCTCCTCTTCTCCAAGCTAAAGAGATCCAGCTCCTTCAACCTTTCCTCATAAGGGAGATGCTCCACTCCCTTCACCATCTTTGTGGCTCTACGCTGGACTCTCTCCAGCAGCTCCCTGTCCTTCTTGAACTGAGGGGCCCAGAACTGGACACAATATTCCAGATGTGGCCTCACCAGGGCAGAGTAGAGGGGCAGGAGGACCTCTCTTGACCTACTTGCTACTCCCCTTCTAATACACCCCAGGATGCCATTGGCCTTCTTGGTCACGAGGGCACACTGCTGGCTCATGGTCATCCTGCTGTCCACTAGAACCCCCAGGTCCCTTTCCCCTGCGCTGCTCTCCAGCAGGGCAGTCCCCAACCTATATTGGCACATGGGGTTATTTTTTCCCAAGTGCAAAACTCTACACTTGCCCTTATTAAACTTCATCAGATTTCTCCCCGCCCAGCCCTCCAGCCTGTCTAGGTCTCTCTGAATGGCTGCACAGCCTTCTGGTGTGTCAACCACTCCTCCCAATTTCGTATCATCAGCAAACTTGCTGACAACATTCTCTAATCCCTCATCCAGATCATTGATGAATATATTGAACAGCACCGGCCCAAGCACTGACCCCTGAGGGACCCCACTAGACACAGGCCTCCAGCCAGACTCAGCCCCATTGACCACAACCCTCTGGCTTCTTCCCTTCAACCAGTTCTCGACCCACCTCACTACTTGGTCATCCAGACCACACTTCCTCAGTTTACCTATGAGGATGCTGTGGGAGACGGTGTCAAAGGCCTTGCTGATGTGCAGGTAGACCACGTCCACTGCATGGCCACCATCCATCCACCTGGTTATGTCTTCATAAAAGGTTTCATATTAGGTTTGGAAAGTTGTCGGAATAACTGGAAAAGTTTTGGAGAACCGGAAATTTTCCCAACTTTTCTGCCACAGACTTTGTAGGAAACCTCCAAACACGGTGGATGGCGATGGATCGAGTTATCTTTGTGATGTTAACCTGGAGGCTCTTTCAAGACAGAAGCACTGACTGAAATAGCCTTAGAAAGAATCCCAGCATGAAGCCCTGGTGCGAGTTTTGGTTTTGCAGGGTTGAACATCGCTGAGAAGCAAGGATGCAGTCCTGTGCTACATTCATCTGAGCCATTCCTGTGCTGTCGAGAGCTTTAGTACCTAAGTGACACCTAGAGATACTGTATTCATACTTAAAAGAAAAAAGACAGAGAGAGAAACCTGCATTTTTTCATGTAGGGATTATGCTTTTCTCCTTTGTTTGGGCTATTTTACAGCTACATTCTATGGTTGAACTTTTTCTTTTGCTCAGAAATAGTTGGAGGGGACTGGTCATCATCTGTGTGCAGTTGTTTAAGCAAGTGCAACATTTTTAAGTGCTTTATTAGAGCTGGAAGTTCCATTCAGTGCGAAGCTTGTGAACTCCCTGCGTGCTAACTCCACCCCCGAGATGGCAGAGTGCGGATCGCACCAGGGCTTCTGGAGGAATTGCAGAATGACTGAGAAATTCCCCTCATCGAGATTGCAGGGAGTCAGTCAGAGGGCTGTCGTGTCATTATTCACGTGTCCTTAGCGTTTCATGTACTTCGGCAATGTACTTTATCCAAAACAATTGTCTGTTTCAAAATCTGGCTAATTGATGTGTTTGCTGGTCGTTACTGGTGTCCAGCTGGAAGGGCATGTGATAGGTGGCTTGTCAGAAAGGCCAGATGATGAGTAGTTGAGGGAGATGGAAGTCAGTTCTTAGTCTGAATGTGTGCAAAATAGGTGGTGAATTCCTACAAATAGGAACAGAGAGGCTAGAGAATCAGCAGTGGTTATTCGTAATGAGCCGTAATTCATTCCAGCCCATTATTGGTGTGCCTTTTAGCCCCTGAACTTAACAGGAAGACTGCGTTTACGTGACACAGGCTGGGCTGAACAGAGGACTGGAAAAATACGAATATCACACTGATGATATGTAAACCTAAGTCCCTGCTGAATGCAACACTAAAATTTCATGGCAACATCTGTCCTTATTATGGCATTCCTTCCTTCATCTTGAAGATCTATTTCTCTATTTTCTGAAGGTCTACCAGCCAGAGGAATGTATGATCTAAAGCAGCTGAAATGAATTGCCAGATCCATCTGTCATGAAGATAATTAATACCATATTTCCACCCAAACAAGATACAGATCACTGGGTGGATGTTCGCCCGACACCAAAAGCTGAAGCCCATATTATCACCATCTTCTGCTCACCCCTCCTCCACAGTTAACCATGCCAAACCTCTCTTGCTATGCCAGGAAATACTGGGGAGTATCTAAGATAGGGCTGAAATGTTAAGAAAGCTCTTTACATGCCCAGATTTATCAGCAAGAGCTGCTACGTTGTCCGTGCGATATCGGCATGCTGCACATCTGGATTCACAACAGGCTTTAGAGCTGTATGTGGTATTCCAGATGTCCTTGTGCACCAATACCCTGGGAATGCCTGGCCTTGATGTGTGCAAGGACCTCGTACGCTCGCTCTCATGGATACATCCCACTCATGGTTCAGACTTACCTTACAATGGAATAAATACAACCAACTGCTCCTTCCCCACTCGCAGTGAAGAGCTCTCAGCTTATGCTGAATTTCTTGATCCTACATGCATGTTATTGTCTTACACCAACATATGCACAATTTTGAGACATCAAGTCCTGTAAAATAGTCATTTCTACATGGTGATTCCATCCTCTGCATTGGCTGAGCCTATTTACGAATTCTGTGTTGTCTGCAGATACTTGTATTTTGGGGTTTGGATCTCTATTTGCAGGAAAAGTTTGGTAGTTAACCTCAAAGTGATAACAGGAAGACAAATTTCCATTTCCATTCAAAATTCTTTTTCTAATCCAACCTATTACAGCTACTAGAAGTAAGTGCAAAATAGTGTCATCTCTTGTTGAGTCTCCAAGCGTTTGATGGCTGCTCTCATGCCTGGCAGTACTGGAGACCTGGCATCATTAAAATTATTTGTTCTCTAGACTGCATCTAGGAAGTTTCTTTCTCATGGTTACATAATTCTCCATATTATTTCTCTCTAGTAATACATTAGAGGTTCCAGTCTGTATCCATATGAGAGCTTACAGCTCATCTCCAGTAAAAACTTTTACCAAGCTTCAATGTGAAGAGATTTACTCTTATTCATCCTATCTTGCTCATTCCTGAGAGTTTCCCCGTCATTAGTTCGCAGTGCTGGATGGACAAAGCTATCTTGAGCTTTCCCAAGAAGCAAACACCCTTCTGTCCCCCCGTGTTTCTCTTACCCATATAATTTCCAGTTTCGGGTACAGTACTAGCACTGAGAGTTCTTGCCTAGTTCTTCCTCCAGAGTCCCTGCATTAAAGAGTAAAAGTTTTAGTTGTTCCTCTCTGACTCATTTCCCACCTGGATTAGTGGCCGTGCTGTCGCTGTTCAAAAGCCCCTGTGGGTCAGTGAAGAGCTTAGAGCATATGGGAGCTGCCCATGACCAGTTTTGGCAAAGTCGTGCAGTTCACTGCTCAGCTGGTGCAGGACAGTGTGGTGGTCCCGGAGCTCTACCAGTGCACATCGTCCGTCTCCACGCCTCCCCGAGGCCATGCCTGGCCACGGCTGCATTGTCACCTCCTTCCTCACGCAGCCAGTATCGATTGCCTTGTTTCTGCTTAACCTGGGAATTTCCTGTGATGAAGGGATGATGGTCTGTCCCACGCCTTCCCTTCCAACAGCGGGAACCTGGCCCCTCACAGAGGCGAAGTGCTGGCAGAAAGGAGACTCCTCCACCCGGCAGCATCTTCACCACCAACTTCTTTCCATTCCCGAGCGGCGTGTCCTCACCTCTGGCTCGTGTGGTGGCGGGGAGCTGGGGCTGGGCGGGGAGGCAGCAGGGGTGACTGATTCTGCTCCCTGTGCCAGACAGGAGTGGGTACTCCTGCTCTACAGCGAGGGCTCGGTCAGCCAGGGGGAGGAGAACTGCTCCTTCTCCATCTACTGTTCCTGCATCTTTCCTTCACATACGCTGTGCTGCTAAATACCGAGGTAGCAGTTGTTATTATTTATAGCCACCAGTAGAGTGCCGGGCGTTTTACAGAAGAAATACACCAGGTACCTTCTTTCAAAGGGCTCGCAGTGCCATGTTGGAGCCCAGCAGTGCCGCTGCTCTCGGGGACTGTACATCTCCCCTTGGCTGATGTGACTTGACAGCTGGAAGCCACGTTCTGATGGCTTTCCTTCTTTCTTGCTTTCTTCATTAAAGGTGCCAGGCTATCTTTGCGAAAAAATAAAACCTGTTTCCTGACCCCACACATGGAACAGATAGAGCAATTTTTTCCCTCATCACCCTCTGCCAAATTGCCTTAACCCTGCCCTGGAGAAGAGGAGGCCCAACGTGACGGTCTGTGCCCATTCAGGAGGCAGCTTTTCTGCTCAGCCTGCGCAAAGATGGCATTTGGTGCCAGCTGTAGTGATAGATTTGTGATTCTTCGCTGTTGCGGTTTCTTATGTAACGCTGTAACTATAGCTGGCACTTGACAAAATCCGTAGCTCCTGTTCTGGCTCAGCTGCACATGATGCAAGAAAAAGGTAGTAGGGGCGGGTTTAAATCTTAATAGTTTTGTATTCCCGAGACGAGGCGGCCCAGAGGAATTTTTCAGCTTGGGTCTGTCTTTGAAGGGTGGGATTGCTCTGAATGATCCCCTACTGCCTCTCGCAGAGAAACTACTCAAGAGCATGGGAAGAACCAGGAAAGAGGGACCTGCCCTGTTTGGGGAATGACTTTTTGCTTTGGGATCGGCTCTGCCATCTCTGCTCCAGCCAGAGACTCCCCACGGGCTGCTGCTACGCTGGATTCACGTTTCCAATGTACCTCTTAGGAGACAGGCAGAGGCTGTAGAGAGATCAGAATCGCAGAATACAACTTTAGCCATATGCAAGTGTCTCTGAAAAAGTGAACATTAACAGCTGTCCTGTTATTAAACAAATAGATACTATTAGAAATTGATATATTTAATCACTCCCAGCCAGGGTGGAATTTGAACTCGCGACCTAGAAGTAGTAGCAGAGTTTTCAGCTGCGGAGAAAAAAAAGATGAAGGTCAAACAGGACTTTTCCTGCTGGGCAAAATAATTTATTGCAGGTGAAACAGTCTCAGATATGTGGTAAATTAGGCTGTGCATTATCTCATGGATAATAATTTCTCTGTGATGTTTGCCTTCTTGTGTGCATCTTTATTTTGGGCTCTAAATAAGATAAGAAGCACCAGAAATCTCCCAGGAATAACAAATGCATTTTCTTTGCTTGATTGAGGAAAGAAATATTGGACAGACATGTGTTATGCAATGATTTAAAAATAACTCTCTTGTAAAACTTGGAGTGAGCCTCAAATACCGCAGAAGAAGCAGAAATGTGTTGCCTACCTTTTTATCAGCAGTGTCAGCCAGTACAGCTTTTTTCAGCTACTTTTACTGAACTATTGGCCTGATCATTTCCTGGGCATTTTATTTTAATACCTTTTTCTAGGAAATAAATTCCAAGTCTCCTTTAAAGTTGGAGCTACACTCAAACAGGCCAGGATTTGCAGACAGTGCTGCAGGAAGACTAAAATACCCGTGCTGTCCTTAAAACCTTGTTGGACGCAGTGACAGACAAGACAGAAGCCTCTCAGGTGTGTCCCCGTGCGGCACGTGATGCACGGACCCGCTGCGGAGCCAAGGCACCCGTCGTGCGATTGCTTCACCCAGACTTGATCTCAGTCTTCCGGGCCTGGATCTTCTTAAGTGTGTGGTGACATTGGGCATCTCCATGATGACACCTCAGTTCCAGGGGTTTTTTGTGATAGGACGGGCAAGGTGGAATTAAAGCTCATTCTTCTCTGCAGATTGTGCCCTAGAGAGGGTGCCTGGAATTAGACACCCGAAATTATCAGCCACTACTAAAAGTGAGCCCTGAGAGCTCAGTGCAGTAAACCAGATCATTTATTCACTTTTTTTTTTTTTAGAATGTAAGACCAGTTGCAGATGTAATGACAATAGAGGAAATTAGCTCATGATGGGATTTTACAAAGAGGGTAGTGGAAATATGTTCAGTAATGTTCAGTTATTAAACCATTAAAGATCCCACTGGAGACCAGCTAGTAGGATTTCGCATAATCTGAAGTGGCTTAAGGCAAAACACGGAGCCCCTAAGGAGGGAAATGACAAAATATGCCTTTGGAATAGTCACTTCATCTCCTCGCCCATCTCTCTGTGCTCTGCTGGGCGGCGTGTGTGACGGCACATACGTCTCTCTCGCGCGTACAGACGTGTACGTACACACAGGACCCCCCCTCTCCTCCCGGGAGCGCCCTGGCCCCCCTGCCCTTACCCTCCAAAGCGGAGTTTCGGCGAGGAGGGATGGTAGAGGTGAAACCAGAGAAAACTGCAAACATCTGTGGTCGCTCGGGGCCCAATCTAAACCCTACCGAAAACGCTCATAATAACTTCCACTGGCTTCGGGAGCCTTTGGATCAGGCGCTGCGAGCGTCTGCTCCCATGGCTGTGTTTACCATTTCGGTGGGATTACATGGAAACGGGAGGGTATTAAGTTTTGAAAATTGGGTCTTGGTTCATGCCTGTTGAAAGGAAATCCTGGAGGTCAAGTCTGGATTCAGAGAAGCTGAAAAACATTATTCTGCCAAGCTGATGACCCTAAATTGCGAAGAGCCTTCTGCCCATCGGGAGAGCTGAGCCTAGCAAAGAGGGTGGCAGCCAAACGCTCTGAGCCCAGCAAAGAGGGTGGCAGCCAAACGCTCTGAGCCCCAGCAATGGTTAATCGACATGAGAAAGCTGATGGATGGTGGTTGGGGTTCTAGACCCTGCGCAGGGTTTGCATCAGGCATTTCTCCTGCGGCGTGGTCCAAACCAGCGCTGGAACCCACGCGGATGCTGCCGCTGGCGGTCCTGCATGGGGGAGCCGTGGTGCAAGCGGGATGTGGTTAAGGTGTGAGTAATCAGGCAGTGCTTATCGAGAGGCACGATGCAACAGGCAGAGGTTTGCCAGTGACGATGCTGCCCTTTAAAGCAATTAACCTGTCCCAACCTGCCTGCCAGGCATGTTACTGTTTTCTTGTGCCACGCTGGTACTCCTGGAGCACTGTCCTCACATGGTGAATACTGGCACTGTTCCCCTGAAGTCAATAGAGAAGTCTTGGCTTCCACCAGCTGGAAATGGGGCTTTCTGCATGTCGTGTCCCAGATCTTTCCTTCTTCAGTCAAAACACAGCAGCCTTCCCTCCTGTGGTGGCCGCATCTGCGCTGCATGATGAGAAACGCTCCCATCTCAGCTTAGGGTCCAGTCGCAGCAGTGAGGAACCAAACACAACAGATTTCCCCCCTCCTTCCCTGCTCCTAATAGCAACCAGGTGCTCTGACACTTAACCTGTGTGCTGCCGTGAAATTGCCTGTCTAGTGCAAACACCCACGGGAGGCCCTGGGCCTCCAGCATTTACTTTATCCCAGGATTTGTAACCCAATCTCATTTAGATCCTCCATTTATATCAACCACCTTAAAACTTTGTAATTTTTGTTGTTGTTTGAATATGAAAGTATAAAATTGTCTGTTGACATTTTTTTTTCTTTAGAGGAAAAACAAGAAATACCTTTAATGCTTCAGCTGCAAACTTTGTTTTTTTTTAAACATGCTACTGTGTTTTAAATTGGTACCAGGGCAAGTACTTGGACAATTGTATCAAAGTCTGCTGGAGTTAATCAGTTGCATGCATAGCTGTATGTTTGGTACTTCAAAAATCTCTGGCTCTTGCACCACAGACAGGACAGAGTGTTCAGGGTGTGTAAGGTCCTAAAGAGGGCTGGGATTTCAGAGCGCTGTGTGCTCCACGCTACGGAGTCGAGCTGGTCTGAGCAGCGAGTGCAAACGTTTGCGACTTGGAGAAGCAGACGAGCAGCTGAGTTGCAGTGGTTTAAGCCTGGAGTATTTTGCAGAGGTCTGAAATTACTTGAGATTTATACCAGCGTAAGCAAGAGCAGAGCTGCGCTCTAATGGCCTGTTTTGATTTTAGGGTAATTATGTGGTGGTGACGGGCTTGTAGAAGTATTTCACAGGGCAAAGGATGTTTCCCTTTTCCCAATAGACTGGATCACTCAACCTTTGACTTCAATCTCAGATGCGTGGGGTCTCCGTGGTATTACACAAGTGGGTAAGGTGGTTAGTTTAGGTGTTGGTAGAAATACCTTCCTGGTACAGTCAGAAGCAAAGGTTGAGTTTGGGCAGTGTCTTGGTGCCACTGCTTTGAGTGGTGAGACTGGGCTTCAGCCGGCAGGGCTGCCTCATGGTACAGAACACACCCCAGCAGGCGTTCAGCTGGGGTGATCTGTTCAGTCATTGCCTGCCCTGTCCTTCCTCCGAAATACCCAGTTCAGGTTTAAGCTGGGTTTGGGAGAAGTCCACTGTATAGTGCCCACTCTTCCATCCAAGCCACGAGCATTCATTCAGGACTTGAGCTACCCTGCTTTGATTTATTTGTAAACAAATAAATCGTGCAAAAGCTGGAGGGCACAGAGCAAACCCCCCGCCCCTGCTGGGACCTGTCTCATCATGGGCAGGGAGAAAAAGCTCTCGAAGGCGGCTTCCTTGACATTTATGTCTTATGAGTCAGCTCGGTATCTGTGAGAGAGGCAGGAGACTTGTTTTGAGGCTTTTGCACCTGCCATGTCGTTGGGCTTATCCAAACAGCGAGAGATCGGCCCGCAGCTGAAAAAACAGCTGCTCGCAAGAGCTCGGGAGTTTTGATGTCCTTCTTCTGTCTGCAGCATCCCGCCCCTCCTCTCTCCCGACTGCAGAGCCGGGCAGGAATTCTCTTCATTATCTTCTGCCATGCTTCTCATGCCATTTTTATTAAAAGAAGGGAAGGCAAAGTGAGGGAGAGCATGTGCGAGAGAGGAGGTAAAAGAGGAAAACGGTCGTATTCGTACAGTCATGGCAATGCAGGAAAAAGGATGGGAGTCGGGGAGCAGATCTCTTCAGTTTGTCCTAAAGCGACCTCATCCCCTAGGTTATTCTTTACCAGTTGCTTTTGGAGTATCTGAGGATGGAGGAGCCTGCAAAAACCACAGTGGTATTGCTGAGAGATGGAACCCAGCGTGGTTTAATGCCCCCCTCTCACGTAGCAACGAAGAGAGCGGTGTTAGCTCCTCCGACCGAGAAACGTTGAGCCCCGGGTCAGTGCCCAGGAGTGGGAGGCTCTGAACTTGTCTGGGCAGCGCCGTGCTTCTTCACTGAATTAGTGGATATTTGAGGTATTTCAGGACCTGTGTGAATGACACCAGGCATTTCAGTGTCTGTGAGCAGCAGGTGGGGACAGGTTGGAAGCTCCAGGCTGCAGAGGGTGGGACAGGAGGTGGCACAGACCTTCGGCTCTTCTGCGTGTGGTTGTGTTCGGTCCACCTTGAGCAGCTGAGACAAGACATTTGCAAGAAGTGAAGATGTGGGGTCGCTGCTCTTTGTTGCCAGCAGATTTCCTGTTTTGCTCAACAAAGGCAAGGAGAGCAAAGGTGGCAGTGTTAGAGGGAAACAGGGAAGTTGCTGGCAGAACAGGGCTTGATCTGGACTGTGGAGAGCTGCCCGGGAAATGTCGTCTTTTGGCTCAAAAGTTTGGTGGCTATTTAAGGTCAGAGGAAGACAAGTCCTTCATGAGGACACTTGAGGTGTGGAATTTGCCTGTTTCACACGACACTGCCTGTGACAGCCATAATTTAATTGGGGATGCCTAAGACCTTGTCGTCATGTCCTTAAATAACAGGAACGCTGTCTGCTTTCATTGCTTTCTGGCCATTTGTGTTTTCATGGCGCGGAAGCTGGGATCCGCCTTAAGGATATTTTTGATTTTGTTGAAAACAAGTCTTTGCTGTATAAAACCCCTCCCCGCTGTTATATGTAGTAGGAAAAACATACATGCATTTGTAGTGGGGAGAGAGATGTGGGATGTTTGCCTTCCCTTGGTGCTCTCACTGCATCCTGAGGCTGTGCTGTGTCCTGGGATGCTGAAGCCCTACAATGGGCACCGAGCAGATGTGGTTGGGGCAGCATCAGCCCCTGCAGGTCTGCTGGCCCTCGAGGGCAGCAGTGTTGCTTTTTTGAGTTCAGTGGTCCTTTAAGCCCACCGTGGTCTGAGAAGAAAACAGCTTCCCAGAGGTATAAGTTTTCCCGTAAATTTTACAGGAACACCCAAACGGAAAGCAGAGGTCCCTTGCCTGGGGAACACATCAAGATTAACTCAATGGCCCAGCTTCCCCAGGAAAAACAGGAAAAGAATTAGTGGGGTTTATATTTCTGACCCTGGACCCGTCACTCGCCACAGCAGGCAGGGAAGTTGCCCTCGTGGTATTTCACATGGCACGTCCTAATTCCTCCTCTAAGCAGAGGGCTTGAGTCATTGCTTTTTAATAAGACTGCCTCCCCACGGGCGGAAGCTGCAGCGATCAATGCAGCTTACTCAGTTCTCGAAAAGGTCATTAAAAGACCATAGATATAAATTTAAGAGAGTGTTTGTTCAAATCCTCAGTGTTAAAGATGTTCTTCTCTCTCACTTCCTTAAGTAGTGTCGTGCGAAGCCGACCCGTGTTGGACCTGAGAGCGGGCAGAGCCCCGCGTGGCTGTCACTGCGCCGTCAGCTCCAAGGGGAGGCAGGACAGAAGATAAATGGTCAAAAATCACACTTTTATCACTACTTGGAGCAGAGCTTGTTTTGCTGCCGTCTCCAAATAGTCTGTAATACCAATCTTGGTGCCCCACAACTGTATAGGAGATAATAGATTCTTTCCCCCCACACACACACTTTGTTCCTGCATTCCTCCCTCCCTCCCCAGGGTTCTGAATCACTGCCCCAAGGATTGCATGTATGGTCCCTTTAGCAACTATATTTTTCTGAAATGTGGGTGCTGTGAAGGAGCACTAGAACTCTCTGTTGCTGCCAGTATGATATATTTAACAGTTCAGGAGGATCTAAGTGTCTCAGGTTCCAGTTGTTGACGTGTGAAATACCACATCCAGCTCAATCAAGTTTCTGTCACTAGGTGCACCAGGCTGAAAGCGCGGTGGCTTGTGTTGGAGTTTCTAAGGTGGCTTTTTGGTGCTCCAGTCCAAGCACACCTGCAGCTCTGCCTGCGTGACGCTGGAGGACACCCCTGGAGCACATGTCCTCCCGTTTCCCATCTCCTCTGGGCATGGCTGCTTTGGTGGTGCTGCTCCTAGGTGAGACAGCCTGGAGCTTCTCTGCTGTCCCCAGTGTGGGGAAGGTTGTGGAGCTCCAGGTTGCTCTCGACTGGGCTGTCCGAAAGGGGAGCTGGGGTGAGGATGGGCAGGACTGGCGCCGTGGCTGCAGCGTGGCTCTGGAGAACTGGCTCCCATTGCTTTACCGGGATCATACGTCTCCAGGTATTTGTCTTCCCGTTTGCTGCATTTTAACCTAACACGGGGATGTTACATGGACATAGCTCGTGGGGTACTACGGGAATAAATGACTTAAAGATAATTTGTACCCCAGATGCATAGAACTGAGAGAATCCAGGCTATGCAGATACTTAAATGCATGTGTAAGGAGTCAGATGTTTTGTTCACCTATTTTGGAGAAGAAATGGCCCTTTTTTGTGTGTCACTGAACTATAGGGATCATTTGCCTGTCACGACATATTTCTCCAAGAGCTTTCAGTTTCTGAGCTGCAGGCTGCAGCTGGGAATCCCCCTCCCCAGCCTGATGCAGACAACAGGGTTAGACCAAAGCCTACTGCCGTGAAGCTGGCCGTCACCCTTCAATGTCCCCAGGGTCCTCTCCCCATAGGATGTTTTTCATTCACAGTCCATACAATTAAATGTGCCAGAGTTCTCCCCACAATTTGAAAACTAGTGTTTTGCACGCAGGCATGTGGTGTCAGCACATCAGAGAGCAGTGTGGGTTTAGTTATTCTGTAGCTGTTATAGCTGCCTGAACTGTTCATTTGTTAACAGCCTTTTCTGTAGAATTGAACTTTTTTTGTGGTTAACAGATCCTCAGTGACAAGATCTGCATTTCTGCAAGTGTATTTGTTGAACTTAAAAGTTTTATGAATGGTTTTGAGAAAGAAGTGGAGAAATAACTGCTCTTTAATAATCACAGCTTGCCTCTCATTTCATCAGTACATACCAGAAACTTTGCATCTTAATAAATGGATTTATCCAGGAGTGAAATCTAGAGGAAATCCTGAGTATCAGACATCAGTGTGTGTTTGACCACTTAAGCTGTTTCCTAGAACTTATTCTTGTAGTTATTTATTTCAAAACAGCTGTTTTCAGCAGGTCCCAAGGGCAGAAGTTTGAAATTTTTTACTTTGATTGGATAAACACTTATACCAATATCTGTGTGGAAGTCTCCTCGATCTGCTGGTGAATTAAGAGAGTATTTGAGCTACTTGAATCTTCAAATTTAGTTAATGGGAGCCACAGACTGTTGCTGACAGGAATCGGGTGAAGAAGCAGTGAGAAAGCCAGTTGTGTTGAGTTTTCGTTCCGCTGAGTTTCATTCCCCATTTCAAGCGTGGTTAACAAAGAATCAAATCCCAGTGCTGGTCGCAGGCATTTCTGTCAATGACAGTTATTTTGCAGGCAAAGTATCCATGAGAAACAGCTTTGCTGTAAAATGTAGTGTGTAATATTGAAGTTTAAGTCATGCTTGTTAATTTAATGAATGTTGTGAGGAGATACTTATTTCATGAACTTGAAGATTTCGGTAACTACAGTCCGTTGATGCCTACCTCAATGGCTTTGTGGCTCTGTGTAGTAGATCTATCTCTACGTAGTATACACTTCATTAATATGTGCTTTTTGACCAAGTTCCTGTGGCAAAAAGATGTGTATTACTGCCAGTAATTGGGGCAATACGAGCAAGTAAGTAGAGGACTGGTGTGGGTTAGAAAGGAGCTGGGCTGTGTTATGGGCTCAGCAATTAGCCTGATCGATGAATTGGAGCAAATCATTTTGCCTTCGCCGCTCCGTGTCTTTACAAAATGGCACAGTGAGGATAATGGTAGTGAGTTTCTTTGTGGAATGTTTTGAGTTCTGATAATGTAGAAGGCGTTGTAAAAGAGCTAGACATTTATATTAGGCTCTTTATTATTTCTGTAATGCATATAAAAAAAGAATTACTCCTCACTTACAGATGCACAGGATTTAGATAATTATGGCTTTGCATAAATATGTAACGGTTTGCTAATTCTTTCTGTGAATATTTCTATGCTCGTATGATGCTGTGATGTAGATCCTATTTTTTGTGCTTTTCTTTATAACTCTGTTGGTTTAATACCTGTATGCAAGGTGGATAGCTTATTTATCTATCACTGAAACATCACCAGTCCAATCCTCTCTTAAATCAGTAGGCAAATTCCAGCTGGCTCCAGCAACAGTTGGACTGAGCTGAGGAAGCAATCGGGGTTTGCAGAGTATTTTGAGTTCCTTAAATGAACTGTGGCACAAACTCGCAGGTAACGCTGTCCCTGCCGTGCAGAGGCGGGAGCGGAAGCGCTCGGCAGCCGGGCACAGTGAAGCACGGGGCTGGTTTCTCAAATGCTGCCGTTCCTGCCAAGGATGGGTGGTGCTGTTGTGTTCCCCCTGCACGCGGTGAGGGCCGACTTGCTGCCGTGGTGCCATCTCTGCCACGCGTGTAGGTGTAGGCGGCGACACACCCGGTTTTCATCAGCTGGCACATCGGCTGCCAGGTAGCCAAGAGTTGCACCTTTTTCGGAGCCGTGCACAAATCGAGCATGGACATAGGTAGCGCTGGTTGTGCTCACAGGAGACCCACCCAAAAATCAAGCCCATCAAAACGAGGTAGGCGTATTCTAAGGGCCTGACTGAACTAAAACTTGCTTTTTTTGGCAGCCAACCCTCATTTCAGTACCTGCTTCTCTGCCCTTTGCTGCTGCCTTTGCTGGACCGATCACTTAATATTTCCTTTGTCTTGCAGGGAAGTGAGCGATCAGACCACATACACGTACCAGGTTGTCGTCGTTTCTGGGATGGAGGAGAGCGAGCCTTCCCCCGTGCTCGTGTATGTCGCTGGGAGTGGGTACTGTGGAGACGGGATTATCCAAACGTAAGTCTGGAGCGAGCAAACAGATAAATCTATTCAGCCAGAATCTGAGACTAGAAAGGAATTGATGACCTCTGATGTCTCCTTAGTTTAGGCCAGCTCTCCTCTGTAGATAATGACTCATGTGCTTGATGATTACCAGGATGATGACATTTAATTGGAACTTAGGCCCTGCTATCCTGGCACCAGAAGATACAGACAGAGATACAGATAATGGAGTCCAGACAGCAAGATCGATATGAAAGTATGCTCTATGCTGTTTATGCTGTTTGTTCGTGTAGCTGCATCTTTACACATGTATATGACATTTCCTCTATAGAGATGAAGCAAGTGCCGGAAAAATTGTCGCAGCCTTTGATGCTGTCCCTACACATGAAGTCCCGTGTGCCTGGCAGCTGGGGGACAGAGTAAAACCCTGCATGTAGTGGGTCAGCTTTCTGGCGCAACCTCTTTTTTGACCGAGCGTTGGAGCTGGGATGCGTTTGGCCTCTGAGTGCTGGGCATCACATCTTTGCAATCAGCAACTGCCTCTCAGTGGCTGCCAGTCCTCAGTCTGCTGAAAACGTAATCATTCACAACCCTGTCAGGGTTTGTGCCTTTTACTAGGTTGGCCCTTAAGGTCCCCTGCTTCAAAGCTTCCTGGCATTAAATAATTTAATTATTTAAATGTAGGAAGTAGCAACAAGCAAGTACTTCGTCTAGCCAGGATTATTTTCTTGAAATAGTGCTGATCAGCAATCACATAGTGCAGCTATGTCAGGTGGTACACCTGGCAGCAAGTATTTGCAGGGTGAGGCCCAAGAGGCAGGGAAATCAAAGAGAACACTCAAACAACATATGAATCCAGGGCAGTCTTGGAGGGAGAGGTGGAGAAAGACAGATTGATTTTGCTTTCCATAACTTTTCTCCTACTGTTATGTTTGCACATTCCTCAAACATCACTTGTGGCTTTGCAGCAAGCGTCAAACAATAGCGGAGCTGCCTCAGGAGCGAGCAGGAACCAGACTGTGTCACAGCTTGGCTGGTTGTGGCCCCACTCGCAGCTGTGGCAGCCCCTTTCTCATCTGGTTTGCACTCTTCTGCCTACACGCTGCGGCGACCGCGCGGGCTGGCGCGGGGCAGGACCCCGTCCCCGACACCGCCCGCTCCCTGTCGACTGCTCTCCGCCGTGTGCCGTCACCTGGAACAGCCCAGCACCAGGCTTTATGCCTTGTTATTCCCATGCTGGGGTCACAGTCTGGCCCCTCCAGATTTAGTACAAAGAGTTTCAGAGATTCCTGTTCTCTTTTTCCCCACCTGCTGAGTCGCAGCCACACCAGCTATGAAGGAAGTTGCTCATATCCTCATCAGAGAACAGCGAGTGGTATCCACATGTGCAGGGGAGAAGTGGCCAGGCAAGCCTGTGAACCAGGAATGATGAAAGTCAGGGCTGGAGGAGAAAAGGAGAGGTATTTTAAGGGCCAGCGCACAAAGCTGCTGTGCTGGATTTCGGGGTTTTAGAGTTCTGCAGAGGGGTTGCAGCACTCGTCAGGATGATGCCATTTGCCATCTGACTCCTTTTTGCATGTGTGTGCCCTGCCTGCAGAGACTTGGGGGAAGAATGCGATGATATGAATAAGATCAACGGTGATGGCTGCTCCCTGTTCTGCCTGCAGGAGTTGTCCTTTAATTGCATCGGTAAGTCTGGCTCAGAGCTCTTCCACTCGTGGTGGGCAACGACTCTACACAGAGTGCAAGGAAAAAATCAGCTGTATTTTCAGCACTTCCAGCTGAAGAGTTGTCATGGAAGAGAGGAAAAAAAGGTGGAATTTGTAGTTTGAAAGGCGAACATATCTTCCCAGCTTCTGGTCATTTTGATGGGAAATTGGTTCTGCTGGCTTTGAAACAGCCTCGGACTTAGGGCTAAGTCAGCCATTGTGGGACTGATCCAAAGCCCATTGAAGTCAGTGGGTGGTTTTCCACTGGACTCAATAGGCTTTAGATCTGGCTACGTGAGAAGACATGAACTGATTTTTTTCTGGTAAACAGGAGGAGGAGTGAAAGGGGAAGGGAGTGAGACCAGAAGCAAGTCCAGCTGAGGTCACACCTCCTTTGAGTTGCAAATCAATACCTGGGGATCAAAGGTCTGGTTAATCCCCTTTTTCAGAGGTGAAAACTACTTAATCAGATTTCATTTGCAAGCCTGGTTTGCTCTGATTAGCGAAACCTGTCAGTACAATGGCCGGAAGATGCTTGAGCTATCGGGTATAGCAGGGCTGCAGTTGTGAGCTTTACATATTTATTAAACTCTCTAGGAATGCTGGGGGTAGAGAGGGGAAATGGAGACCAATTTACCTGTCGTCTTCTGTGGGGCAGCCCTGTGCTATGGGATCACGGTTCCCAAACAGGGCTCCCCATTCATCTGGAGAAGAATGAAACATGCAGAGCTTCTGAAACCAAAGTTAATGTTTATAAAGGGTCGGCTTTTTCTCAGGAGATTTTAGGAGATTCCTTATCTGGACTGACCAAGCAAATACTCCGTCTAATGATCCCATGCCTTCAGCTCAGGGCATCAGCCCTAAGCAGATAATATTAACGTTAGCAAGACTGCGATTTGCCCTTTTTGGCAAACCCGGACCATTATCTCTTGTGCCTGGAGCAGCAGACAAAGGACCTCACAGGCACCATGTTTCCCTTGGGTGGTAAGTTGGGGACTGCTTGTCTCGTCCTAACGGCTACGTTTTTACTTCAGCATCCCACGCTGTGCAACTTGAGGCCTGATTTGGTGATGTACTTATTTACATATTTACATATGTAAGTTGCTCCATTGAAATCTGAGAGTATTTATGGTCACGGCTAATTGTGACTATTGGTGGTCTCGAAGTTAGGTTTGTGTTTCAAGTAACTTACTGCATTAGAGCCTCAAGCACTGAAAGATATTAGTCATAATATTTTGAAAGTGAGATAAACACTTATGCAAATGTTTTGGGTTCTCCAAAAGTCAGGCATAGTGCAAGCTGGTTCCAGTAAGGGTTTGTGTGGTTGCATCTGTATCACCCTGCTCAGCAGCTCAGCTCACCTTGGTCCAGGTCCAGGTCTGTTTGGCCACATCCCAGCGTTATGTTAGGACATGACCCAGGTCATCCTCTCTTCACTGGTTCTCAAGGAAACCAGGTCGTGTGGGCTGGGCAGGAGCTGCATCGTGCTCCAGATAAGTCCATAGGCAGGAGCAAGAGTGGGGTGTCCCAAGCCTTGGGCCACCCAGTGGTGTCCTGCTGGGTAGGTGCAGGAGCCTGCTTCGTGCCTGTGTACGTGTTCACCACTGGGCACAGCAACAGGGAGGGTTAAGAGCGTGGAAGAAACCTGTCTGATTGCAATATGGTTAGAAAATGAGGCAACTGATACATACACACGGGTTTTTCTACGCCATTATAGAGGAAGTGATTTTTCAGATTTGCTTGTGTTGAAAAGGAGAGGGGAATTCCAGAGGTACGAGGTTGTTTGTTTGTCATGGGCTTCTGAAGGTTGTGGTTTTGCGCAGTTCGCGGATAACAAAAGTGAATGGAATGAAGTTGTTTGTGAGATACTGAGTATGGGGACTCACTTAGGTGAATCAGGTTAGCTGAATCAATGGGAAGGTGCCTGGATGCAGACCTTTTGAAATGTTTTGTTGCGTGACTTTTCAGTCGTGGTGGCACGAGGACTGTGGTGGTGGTGGCCTCGGTGCACACGCAGGGGCTGCAAGTGTAGAGCAGCTGCTGTCGTTTTGGGGCAAACGCTGCCTTCATCGAGTCCCCAGGAAAGGTTCAGAGAAGGCAATGCCTGTGAAACAGGTGTTTTCATTCAGACGAATGAACAGTGCTGATTTGTATTCTGTTTTAACATACCAATCTCGCCAGAAGACACCAAGATGTTGGGGAAGCAAGTGGCTCTGCATATTACATAATAAATAAAAAGAGCAGAAATTTAGCGTTCTCCATAATCTAATAATATCAGACTGGGTCCTCTGCCTTTAAGCCAAACAAAAGTCTTCTTTGAGACTGATGGGGTGTTTCCTTAGCAAATGCAGAATGCTTGGGTCCCTATTTGAGCAGCACAGAAAAATAAGTGTACTTTATTTCCATGTTTACAAGGCTGACACATGTTACAATCCTGTAGGACAACAAGTAATTATTTCAAACAATGTTATTTTTGCAGTGGTGTTCTTGTTGTATTATGTAGCTCTTTAGAGCCCCGGGAATCACTCCCCTCCACCGAAGAATTCAGGGAGCCTCAAACACATGTTCAGAGGCTTTGCTGAATTGGGGGCCTCAGGGTTTGATCTTGCAAATGCTTCCTTCCAGGCATGTTTCTGAACTACCACAAGGCATTCTTTAGACTTCAGCAAATCTAACCACAACAGTGAATGCAACGCTTGTCACAAATTGTCTGTAGGATTCGGTCCCACGCAGCTGAAGCATTCTCTTTGCAAAGGCAGGGCTGAAGGGGCGTCATCTGGGGGGGTTCTGTAGCGGGAGGTTTGATGGCAAAGCTCAGGCAGGCTTCTTCCAACAGAGAGACCACGCGAGTCACCTGGCTTGGCAGAAGAGAAATACAACAGAGCCCACAAATGCCATCAAGCTTTAGATTTAGAACCATGAGTCACAGAATAATTTATGTTCGGAGGAGTCTCTGGAGGTCTCTGGTCCAAGGAGAACCAACTTCAAAGTTCGATCCAGCTTCAAAGTTGGAGCATGTTGCTCAGGGTCGTGTCCAGCTGTGTTCAGGATAGCTCCGAGGATGGAGGCAGCCGCTGTGCAGGTGTCCCTCTGCCTCTCTTGCTCCCTTTGCCTTTTAGGATCATGAGGTTCATGGGGATTTTTAATTGGTCCAGCTTCCCTTTGAATAAATGGCACAGGGCTCTCAAGACACTTTGCGCTAGTGCCTGTAATAAAATTAACCTTTTTTTTTCCTTCTTGGTTTTGTTTTCCCTCCTCCTTTCCTCTCTAATCAGATAACGGTGGATCAATCTGCTCTGCCACGGGAGGAGGGGCGCGGGGGAAGGCAGGAGGGAGGCAGGGAAGAAAACTGTGTGGTCTTACTGTCAGGCTGTCCTGGCCTTCTCCGAACACAAAGCCGAGTAACACAAAACAGATAAGATTAATAGCGTTTTCTTCCTGCAACATGCTGAAGAGCGACAGTGAGATTAATTAATTAATTAATGAAAGCATCTGGCAGTACTCCTTTTCGAAGTTCTGCAGCACACTCACCCTTCCTCATCCTGAAATCTGTCGTCTCTACTTTTTTTCCCCCTTTTTACGTAGCACATCTTTATCTCCTCCGCAGGGAATTTGGTCCCGCGGGAAAAGTTCCACTTCACCTTTAATTCATAGGAGACGAGTGAATCAAAGTCGTGTCCGCACCCCTCTCCTACCTCTTCGCTGCTTTTCTTTCACCTTGCCCTCAATTGCTACCGGGATAACCTATTTTGGCAATTTCTGCGGGTCTCAGCCAAGTTCAAGCCGACATGTCCTGTGTAAAACAGACCCCAGTTGCAAGAGTTAGGATTTTTTTTGTTGTGGGAACCAAGAGCTTTTTAGCACGTGATCCGTTCCCACGGGACTCTTGAGAAACGGGTGCCTGACAAGCAGCTGAGCACCTTGTCCTTGGTGTGCGCTCTCCCACACGCCCACGTCGCGCGCACGCACGCCTCGAGATGTATGTGCGGACAGTGGAAAAGAGCGCGGCTTTCATTTGCATTCCTTTTGTTGAGCGTGATGTGCAGGGTGCATTGATTGAGCTCAGCAGTGCTGAAGAAAGAGAAGGATGTAATAAAAAAGATGCGGAGATCAATAAAAAAAAAAAAAGAAGGGACGGGGAGAGAAAGTAATATGAAAAGAGATGGGTAAAGACTGATAGACACATTGAAACGCAGCTGGGAAGTAGCTGCAGAACTTCTATCTACCCTCAAGTTTGGCTGGTAATTGATGGGGTTTTCGGTCGCATCTTATTGGTGTTATTATTGCTACGCTTTATCTCCTTCGCTTATAAGGGACTCTTCGCCTCGCTAAAGCCTCTTTACAGCACAACGGGGCAGCGCTTCCGCCGACTGCGGTCCCACCGAAGAACGGGTGTGTTTCAGGTTAGACACACGTCTCTGTGGTTTGTTGGATCAGGGCCTCAGGGGTGTAAAATACAAAGAAAACACACAGAGGAAAGGAGAAAATAAATATCTCTAGGTCTTGAATTTACCACCGATTTCTGACACGCTCGAAGCATTAGTCGCCAGTGGTTGCTCAGGGAGAAGTATGATTTTAACTTGACAATGATCCTTAAACGCCTTTTCTTTTGCTCCTTCTTGGCCTCGAATGTTTTTTTGCTCCCTTACAAATCTGGATCTGTCCTTCTCCTCCTCAGAGGCCTCTCCCTCCAGCTGTGAGCCTTACCTTTGTGGGAGCTCTATCCTTTACCTCTCCCATTATCCATAAATTAAGCATAGCACTTTCCCCTAATCTTATTGTTTGGCGGGCTGCATTGCATTCAGGGAAATGATTAATATTCATGAGCTTGCTATCTCTGTTTGGTGCATAATCCTCTAGGGAAATTGCAGTGTTAAATGAGTGACACAAACCTAATTTTATATGTCTTTTCTTTCCTTTCTTTCTTTCTCCTTTTTTTCCCCTTTCTGACAGAGAGGTAATGTGCTTAAAATAAATTGATGGATGACCATCCATATTCATTGTGGGCATGCTTTGAGAGCACGCCTCGCTCCCATCCTCTCCCCCCTCCCTTCCTCATACCCCTGCACGGGAACACGGCTTTGACTGCCGAAACCGCGGCCCCACACAGCAGCGAATGGTGATTTTGCCTTCTTTCACCAACGTTAAATAGGCCTTGGCTGACCCTGCCCAGGGCTTTCAGTAGAACAACAGCACGGGAGAGACCGAGCCACCTTGCGAGAGAAACTCGGCATCTCACAGGGCGTCAATAAGATGAAAGCATTGACCGAGGAGCTTGGGAAAGAGTATTGCTGTCAGTGAAGAAGCCGAGGTTCTATAGCAGAATTTCGTAGCAGATAGCAATGAATTTACTGACGGCAGCTGTCCGGATGATGTTTGTGTGAATCCTTCAGCTTAAGGCAAATACTTCGAAGCTGACTGTTCCCTGCAGCTCATGGCAGTGCAGCTACATGTTCTAAAATGTTTAAGCACTCATCTGGTGAGCTGGTAATCACAGCATTCGTCACAAAGTCTCTTAAAGTTGTTTTTTGGACCAGCATCATTAATAGTGCAATCTTAGCAAGGCCAGCTGAGCCACAGAGCAGAGAGCAGGCATCTCAGGCAGCAAAATACAAAGGACAGATGCTTTTTTGTGGGGGAGAATGTGGGCTGGAGTGGTATTTGCCTGCATTTTTCCCTAGGCCAGTGACTCCAGCCCAGCTCAGTCCAGCTTTGGTCTTTAGGACATGGCTGCTATGAGAGCCCAACAGAAGAATTGCTCCTTTGCTTGTTTCATCCCTCGCGCGTTACCCAGAGAGGCTTCCAGGGCTGGCCATACTTCCCTCCTTAGAGCATCCTCGGTGATTCAAAAGCAACTTGATGTTCTTAGAAGATGATGTTGAGCACAAGACCTTCCTTTGCAGTGATACCCAATGACACCCGCAGAAACAAGCCGTCTCTTTTCCTTGGCGAATGGCACTACTGTTTTTTTTCTTTTCTCCTGGGCTCCTTCCCAGCCTGCCAAGCAAGAGGGCCAGGTGTGGAGAAGGGCCACGCGGGCCAGTCTTCTCGAGGTCATAGCGGTTGCCACCTTGTGTGACGGAAGCCTCAAGATTTCCAGTCAAACAGTCTCCAAGTTTAGCTCATGAATCCGTGCAAGCCTGAGGAGATACTGAAATATTCTCAGCACTGCTTTTCTGATTTATCCAACCACCCAGGGAGAGAAACAAGATTAGGTGGGGAGAGGACGTGTGTTGTAGTGCTTTTCTGACATGCCTGGTTGCCCAGGGTTGGGGGAAGGCCATGCCAGCTCCTGCTGGCCAGCCGTAGAGCAGATAAGGGCTTACTGCCACTGCCAGCGATGGAAAATATTCGCTTAAGTGACAAGGGCTCGCGTTCTTGGAGGTGAAATATCAAATTTCAGTGCCGGGCTCTGTGAGGGAGCTGTAATTGTATCTGTCTGCAGCACGCAGATCAATTGCATAATTATTGTGCTCCGACCGCTATATCATACCAATGAGCCGAGTCACGCCAGACAAAGGACAAGCCCAGGAATGTATTTCCACGAAGCAGCTGAATTACCAGGGAGCCGCGCTCCGCGGATGCATTATGCCCTCCCGCTCGGCTCAGGAGATGCTCAGACACGATTGTCATGTTGTACGGAAAAAAGCCTCCTGCGAGGCCCCTGGATGTTCCGCAGTAGATTGCAACACCCGCGTTGCCTTCATTTCCAAAGTGTCTGTTTTATTTCATTGAAGGAAAACGTCACAATTTATTGATATGCAACTTTATTTGGAAAGGTCTGCCCAAGCTCCGAGTAATGGTTTTCCTCTTTTCAGATCAGAACATCCCGGAAGGAAAATAACTCTCAAATATTTTACTGTAGCAGGAAATATCTCTGTCTCTGGCTTCTTCAATATTAAAGAAGAGATTAGCAGATATCCTGGAAGCAGGCCATGTTATTCACTTTCTTCCCACTGAAGCCAAAGGTGACACTTCCACAGAAATAAATGGAACAGGTTCTGTGATCGCTCAGCCGCCGGGTTTGTGTGATCTGCAGTGGAATTATTTCTCCTTTTATGATAGAAACCTCTGAATATGTTTCTTCTCGTCTGTGAACATAAACACCAGTGCTGGAGATGCCGATCAAGTGATGTGGTGGTAAAATCCTGCTTCTGCAGAAGTTGCTGACTTCAGTGAGCCTGTGATTTGGCCCTTGCTATGTCTGAAAAGGCCCAGGCACCTCTGCAAAGACCTTCCAGGGGTTAAAATATGAATTTTGCTCTGTTCCAAGAATTTGTTACTTGGAGACAATGCTTCTGCATTTTTGTGTGTTCCCCCCCCGCCTTTCTTTTCCTTTTTTTTTTTTTTTTTGGACAAGTAGTTATGTGGCATGAGGCTTGTTATAGTTGGAAACATCCCTAAGTAAACAGCTGAGCTTAAAAATACTCCTTTTTTTTTTTGGGTCTGGCCTTTTAAAAAAATAGTAGTTGTTGCACAAAAGAAGACTATGCTGATGCCAATCACTGCATCCCAGCTGAAAACAGGAAGCCACCCCGAGTGTCTGTCCCCAGCACTTTGTGTGGCTCGGACTTTAAAAACGTTGACGAAGGATGTGCCCTGTGGTATGAATTGGATGTCTTTATCTCTTCTTTTCTTTTTTTTTTAATGAGGTGGAGGGCTGCCTATCGCAGATAAGTGTATATCCTGCGTGTCTGCTTCCTGATCTGTACCAGACGTCGGTCGTTTTCTAGATTCGCTTCAAACAGGTACCTGACGGGGAGTTACCTGCTCATCCAGACTTGCTCTGACAAGGTTTTCCGGGGTAAACCTAAGCCCTTACCCTGTGTGTCCTTTCATTTCTGGACCTGAGAGGTGGGGACAGTATTTCACTACAAAAGGCTGCCTTTTGCGCTGAGCTCAGGCACCTTACAAAGCGAGGACCAATGGCGTTCGCATCGTTTTCTGGCACAACACGCAAGAGCCCCAAGATCATTCTCCATCTTGAAGCTCGCCCACAACAGTAAGCAAGGCCTTGTCTCACCTGTTTCTTCAACCTGTTTCCCCAGCAAATCCTCCTCCTTCAGGTTGATGGCTGCCACGGAGCATTTAGGGATTCTCAGGTGTCACAGAAATCTTGACCGAACTGGAGACTGCTGTTTACCCCAAAGCGAGGACAAGAGAGGGGCTTTGGTTTGGCCCCAACATTTTTGTGCCTTCAGTAAGAACTTTGTTGGGAAAAGGAGCTTGGGCTGCCTGAATGAATACATGTTCCCTGAGTTCAGCTCAGGATCCTTCAGCATCTGTTCTCGGTCCCCCAGAGATGCTGTCTTCTGCTGCCAGGTGCTAAGCCTGCAGACATTTTACTGTTCTGGATTTAAGCTGGATTTCCAGGCAACTGCTTTTTAATTTTTTAAGTCATTTTTCCTTGAGGACAAATCAAATTTCCTTCATGTTCCCTTCCTCCATATCTCCTTCAAATCAGATTCAGCTTCGAAGTGAGAAGTCCATGGTGTTGACAAACATAGTCCATGAGGCAGCCATATGTGGCCGATGCATCACTATGACCTTCACCAGGTCTTAGGAGCCTGTAGACCTCTGTAGAGACAAAAATTAGTTCATATTATCAAGGCTCTGGATGCATTTCATGTACAGTGTTTGACAAGAGAATGGAAAAGACGTTTTGCACCATGATGGAAATAAAGATATTAGCTACTGCTTCCTGGCAATGTACCACTGGTGACACTGCCCTGCCTGAGCTGTGTTTAACTGAGCTGTGTTCACACCACTGTGGAAAGAAACAGCCTGTTAGTTTTCATTTTGTGAGGGCAGTCGTAGGAAGGAAACAATCTGGTTGTTCTGCATTTTGCTCATGAAAATGTGAAGTCCAACGTGTAACCTACCATGCAACCAAGACCGCAGTAAGAACGAGGAGTCAGAGCTGGTGCTCGATACCTGCAGAAGGAAGAGCCTCTGCTGCTTTTGGGCAGTGATGCTCCACATATGGACTCTGCAGGTTGGTGCCCTCCTCGTTCTCCTCACTAGTGCCTGGGAAGGATTGAAAGAAGCCCGTCTGCCATCACTCAGAATTAGGAAGCTCACGGACAGGAAAATCTGCCCTTCCTCTCACCAACGTTCCCCTCAAAGCGTGGCCTGGCACGCCTCAGGATGGCATGTCAATGGTAGGAATTAGAGATCTTCCTTAAAAGAAAACCAGAGTTATAAAGCTGCTTTCCCCGCGTCCTTTTTCGAAGCACACAGAAGCGAGCGGGTGCCTTGTTTCTCAGCCTCTGTGCATGGTGTCGTCCAGGCAGCGAACCCCGTGGCGGTGCAGGACGGGCCGCGGTGGCTCTCCGAGAGCGGCACAGCGGAAGGGCTCGTGACAGCACGGTTCAGTAAGACTTTGTTAATCATTTAGGCAGTCTCCGTTTAATTCAGACATCTCCGTCTCTCCATTCGGTTCCTCCCTCGGGTTTTGCAGACTCCGAGCAGGCAGATTTATTGGGGTCTTAAGCATAATCAGGAACAAATTAGCCTCTGTTAGGATCACACGCTGGCCTGGATCACAGCTATTCAAAGGCTGCCTTCCCATCCGTGCGAGTATGAGTTAAGTCAGCGCATTGGAGTAGGTCTTCAGTATTCTTTTATCCCAAACGCATGATCTTATCGGAAGCCCATGACGTTTATCATCGCATTAGGAGGGAACATTTGGAGCCAGCGCAGGCGTGTGTTGCTCTATAAACGTTGTGCTTACTGCAGCGCCCGTCGCGAAAATAAGGCAGCGCCTCGGGAAGGCCGGGGAAGCACTGTCTGAACGCACACGCCTAAAATTAGGCCGTGAGGTTCTGGGTATGTGTTTGCATCGATGGGGCGGCTGCCTCGTGTAAAGAGAGCCCGAATGTGTTTGTGTGTCAGGGTTTTGTCGGTGTGGGGGTGTGGCAGGAGGCGCTTGGGTGCCGCTGTTTCCCTGCAAGTGTGCATCTGACTGTGCATCTGTGTATGGGCTGAAGGTGGGGTCTTTTTAGGATGGTATTTTCCTCTCTCTTTCTTTTTTTTTTTTCCTTTTCACAGAAATAAGCCCCTTCTCATAAAATGACAAAGAAACTCTTTTTCCCAGAATTGTGTTTTCATACGTTTGGGGTTTGTTTTTGAGGCCCTTTGCTTGCTGACTGCAGTGTTTGCAGGGCTGAATGTTTCTCAACCATTTCTGCTGGGACTCTCACTCAAACGGGGCCACAGTGCGCTGAGGCGGGCGAGCCGCAGCTTTGTCCTGCTGTCCCTGGGTACGGCAGAGCCCTGGCTGGTGCCTTGACGGGTCTCTGCAGAGACAGGAGCAGGACAGGAGACGCGGAAAGATGAGGTGAGGGAACCGAGAGTTTGTGGCCGTCGCAGAGCGCGGCTCTCCGGGGCTGTGAGAGAAACGAGGTGTGTTACAGGGACGTCCAAGCGGGGTTCTCAGGGCACGTGGGGTTCATGAGCCGTTCGAGCACACGTTCCCAGCTGGGGCTGTGTCAGATAAGGAGTAGTAGGGCCCTGCTGGCATCGGGACCATGGGATGAGGTAGGTCAACGCTGCTGGGTCACCTTAGGGCCCACGCGCACACCCACCCGCGCCCCTTCCCGCCAGGGAGTCCTTGGGAAGTGCTTGTCCTCTTCTGTCTCACTCACGATTAATCCTCCTCTGAGTTCTTTGAGGTGTGTGGTGCATGTTTGGTGGCTCCCAGGCACATGAAGATTTTAGGGTGTGATGCATAGGGTCAAGAAGCTTGGCCACCCCAGGAGTATTCGCTCAGATGCGAGGCTGCGCTCATAGAGTGCAATGGCTTCCCCAGGCGTGCTGGCTCCTTTTTGCCCGCTTGGAGTACTGGCCCAGCAAATACACACTTTTCCACGTACACAAGTTGTCGGCAGAGGTCGTGATGAAATGAAACCATAACGACATTCTTCCTTGATAGATTTCTCCATTCTTTCAACTCACACTCTCTTAAGAACTTGGTATTTTTCACGGAGGATTGGGAGAGTGGGAGGGGAAAAGGAGTGAAAACCATTAAATAATTGAATTCAATAAACTGATTTTTTTTTTCTGGCTCATGATGGTATTTCACTGTGTAAACTAGGAGGAAAAATAAACAGGGGATTTAGTAGTTTGGAAGTAGCTCAAAATTGAGCAGCCGTTGGATTTTCTGACACCTAGCTCGAGATAGTCCAATGCTACCGACCGGGCTCTCCTTAGGGATCATTTCCATCAGTGCAGCGAGCAGCTCTGGCTAATTTCCTACCAGTTTTTCAGCAGGCTTATTTGCCAGACAAAAATACAACAGGCTGTCAGAACTGGATACCTCTGGGGACTGGCAATGATAATACAATACAAAATAGGATACCAACAGGTCAAAGGTTTCCATTTCACAGAGTACTCTAATGACTGAAAGTCATTAAAGCTACGCAGTCTGTTTGAAAAGACTAGATGGATCTCAGTTCAGTTTTTAATGGGCCAGTGTTACAGAAACAGCCTCAAAAATTTGGCATCTTTGTTGGCAGTCTCATTAGAGAAGCCACAGAATAAATGGACAAGGATAATAAAGTCTTCTGCTGCTTTTGATCCTTTCAGGTCAAATCTGAGTCATGTTGGTTGAAGCCGTGTGTGTAGGAGCTTACCCTCACACTATGTATACAGCATCTCCCCTGTGGATAAACAGATCTGTTTGGCCCTTTGGTCCCTACAACACTAACTTGGCAGTTTTTGCCATCCCTAAATTCACAACTGCTGCTGCAGTTGTTGTTTTTCAGGTATCTTCTAAAAACGTTGTAGACCAGACCCTCTCTTGGCATTTTTCCATCCAAGTAGGTGGAATTATGCCAACTCCCACATTGTCTCTCTGTGTATTTTCTATCTCCGCTTTCGCCTGTCTCCTTCCTTTTAAATGAGCGTAGATGAAAACAAGCAGAAAACCCCTTGCATTAGGACATATCTTGGGGGAATTGCCCAGTACGGAAGTTGACTATTGTTGCTTGACTTTTTTAAAGTCACCTTGCTATTACCTAGGTGTGACCAAAGGTTGCAGTTCCCGGTGACCTGGTCCAGCAGCTACATGACCACTGACATTAGCAGATCCTAGCAGCTAGACTGCAGACATACCTAGCCCAGTCCTTTGTGATTTCTCTTCTCTTCTCACTCCTGGCAGATGAACCCAGCAGGTGCTATTTCCACGATGGTGATGGAGTATGCGAGGAATTTGAGCAAATGACCAGCATCAAAGACTGTGGTGTCTACACTCCCAAAGGCTTCCTCGATCAGTGGGCTTCCAACGTCTCTGTCTCACACCACAGTGACCAGCAGTGTCCAGGGTGGGTGGTCATCGGTCAGCCAGCAGCAACCCAGGTAAGGAAAGCACGCTCCTTCACTTCCCTGGCCTGGAAGGTGAAGTCCACCAAGGAACAACATTCACGAGTGTAGCTAGGTGGTCAACGTTCGTGTGTGGTGTTGCCAATGGCTCTTAAACCTGATGCCTCATCGAGGAGGGCCCCTGACAGCAACTTCCCTCTTTCTGAGCCTGATTAATAGCGATGTGTTGAAATTCACTTCCAGTCATCCAACTGAAAACTGGTTGTAGTTGTGGCTTGCTTGATTCAATAAGCTGTGTAGGAGTCGCCTCGACTGGTATCACCTAGAAGACTAGACCGGCTCTCTGCAACTAGCACAGGGTAGTATCTCGCGGCGACGAGTTCTGAAGGCTAACGCCAAATAACACAAAAGAGCGTTCTTTCTTTTTTAATAGTTTTGTGTTTTCTGTCTCCCAGTTTCATAAAAGCGCCCTATTGTTCTATTCTGAGAAAGGTCCCGTCCATTCCCAAAGCCATTCATTAGCTTTAACCCCCTTCTTACATGTCTCCTTTGTAACTTAAATAGCTCCAGTTACCATAACTTTACCTTTTGTCTGCCTGAGAGAATTAGATCCAAATGAGTTCAAAAAGACATTAGATAAATGCCTGGAGAACAGAGCTGTGAACCATGCAGATGCAACAGCCCAGATGCAACCTGACTCAGGAAAGCCCGTGTTACTTAGTGTTGGTTTTTTAGAGGATACAGCAGGGACAGGATCATCATATAAGAGCTACTTCGAATATTCCCCCTTCAGCATCCACCGTTGTCACTTGCTAGAGATAGAGCAGTGGATTAGGTGGACTTGCGGTTTGATGCAGCGAAGTTGTGTCTGGGAGGTGTCTTGAGTGGGCAGCCCAGAGAGGAATGTTGTGTCGTAGATATGACCAAAAGATTTTTTGTGAATAGTAAATGCTAAGCATTTCCAGTTGGCTTGCAAGAGAAAACATCTTTATCCAAGAGACTTGGCCTTGTTCACATTGCACAAGTCTGTAACAAATTAGTGACCAGGTCAGTTTTAAATGCACAAAGCAGGGTTAGCTGGCACAGTACCAAGACAGACTCCTGAGCCCAGTATCACCTTTTTGTCATGGTCTTATTTATTATTTCACACCGTAAAAGGAACTTTCCTCTGGACCCCTGCCCGTGCCTTCGTAACTTCTTTATCATTTGAGCTCCCTGGGCTGTAGTACAGTCCAAAGCCCACCACCTCCAGTTCAGGTGCTGCTTTACGTGTGTGTCCCCAGGGACTCTGTCCCGATCAGAAAATCAGCTGCTCTGGTTTTCTCCTAAAGCCCTGGCAGAAGCACAGCCGTGCCATGCAGTAGGTGACATGTGGTCCTGTGGTGGAAAAACGACCGCCGCCACGCGTGCACATGACAGAAAGCCCTGCTGTGTAGCCACAACTCAGGCGGGTTTGTTGTCTCCAGATGAGATGAAGTTGTCACAGCATTGTTAAAAAAAAGGCAAAAAAAAGCTGTTGTATTTATAGACAGAGCACTAGCATATCACACACTGGCAGAGTGAATGGGAACGTGCTTCTTGTTATTGCCTGGCCCCTGGGGAGATAACAGTGTGCTATTTACTTCCAGCAAAAGGAATTTTTACTTTAGCTCAGCTGGTCCTATTACACCGGTTTGAGTGCGTGGGGTTCATTGACCTTTTTAATCATATATGTTGAGAAAGTCTTTGTTTTCCCCAGGAATGAGACAGCCTCGTCGGCTTGTGAAAGCACCTGACTTGTCACTCTGGAGAGGTTAGGTGGGGCAGCAGGTCATCAGTCTGTTAGCTAGCGGAGGTGAAAATTAACCTAAGATCTCCTCCAATCATTGCGTGTAATGATCGCTGGTGTGTAAACATGTTTGGCTTCATTATCTGCACAAGCATTGAGCCTTGGGGGTTTTCTGTATTGATGAAAGGAGCACCTTTCCTCATCCAGATATCTTTCAGAGTAGCCTGCTGGTGTTGTGCAAACTTTTCGTGTTGTTGCTGGGTAGTTTCCTGATTAATCAGAGTGGTATTTGTGTTGGCTCCTCGTCAAGAATGCCATGAAAGATATGTTTGAGTGCAGTGCACAGCAATATACAGAATACATAAGCTGCCTGTTTGTTAGGCATCCCCATTTCTCATAATTGCCCCAGCGCTCTCAAGGTACTTTAAAGCATTTTAACCATGTCCTTCGTGATTCAAAATGTTCCTTGTGCTTAGATATCTTAGATACCTCTGCATGACTGTCGTAGTTTTACCTAGGCTGTTCCTGAGGAGTAGGCATCGCAGGTTGGTTTGTCGTGGTTTTCTTCAGCAATACCTGCCTGTGTGCACTTGTTTACTGTTGGAGGATTGTTTACGACAACAAGCTGAAAAACATTTTCTTGTTATTGTAGGATTGCTTCTACAAACCAACCTCCCCACACCTGTGTGCTCAGGTCGCCTAAGCCATCGCCCCTTTCTGCAGAGTTTGTTGTTCCTTAGAGCGAGGGTGCCCAAGCTTGCTTATTATTTTGAGATGGATCTTACATGCCGGTTCCTCACTTGTTAGTATGAGGCTGCTGAATGGCAGCGTACTAAGGGAGGGAAAAAAAAAAAAAAAAGTTCACAGTGTAAGATTTGTTTTGAACAACAAAATGCTTACAAAGAATGACACAGTCTTGGCGAAGAGATACACGTCTGAAAAATGGAAAGGTCAGACAGCCCCCCCTTTACACAATCGCTCTTTCTACAGAAGCAAGACTGATAGACAGCCACTTCTACTTTCCTGGCAGCCACCCTTCAGTGCTGATTAAGAAATATTCTCAGTACTGACAGCATCATATTTAGAGCCAAAGAGGACCAGTCAGCAACATTGCACCAGTGCAGAAATGCGAGCACTGATGCAGGGTATTTTTACAGTTTGGTTTCTAATCTGGCATCCTCCGCAGATCTTGAAACAGATGCTGCTCAGTACCTGTTGTCGACTGCAGGAGGAATTCGGCAATAAAGGCTTTGCACCCTCTTGGGCTGCTCTTTTCCCCACCGCTCTTGCTGTGAGTTTGTAAACAGCCTTTCCTTGCCATCCACTGTGTGTGAAATATTATCGGTGTTGATGTACTGGTTACGTGGGGTTTTCTACAGCACTGTTTATTTCTTGGGGCCTTTCTTGTGCTAAAGATTATTGATGCTAGCATTAAGTCATCAGCTGGTGTATGCTGGCAAGGACTACAAAAAGGCAGCAGCGCTGGGCAGATTTATGCTGGCTGAGGGAGATCCAGTGGGCATAAACATACAAAGGGTGCTTTGGCTGATCTGGTCTGTGAATAGCTGCAGTTTTTTCTGTATTGGCAGCCCGCAGGGACTTACTGCCCTGGCGGGTTTGTACCCAGCTAGGGTCAACCTCCTCGTTACCGGCCAAAGGGAGAAGGACGTGGCCTCCGGACGCAAAGTTAAGCGCATCTGGGCTTGACAAGACAGAAGTTTAAACAGCCAACTCATGGCCTACACAGTCCCCGTTGTATCACCACTGGGGACACTGCATCAGTGAGGGGGGTTAAGCAGGAATGCACAGTGTGGGTTAGGTCAGTGTGAGACGTTGGCTGTCCTCTAGGATACAAGAAACCAGGGCCTTGCAGTGGCCTTGGTCAGTTCCTTCTCTCTGCTCTCATTGCACACCAGGTTTTTTGCCACAATTTACACCGGGTGAGTGCATTAGCTTGTATTTTAGTCTCTCTAAGAGTACATTGTACTGAGCAGGAAGGTTTTGGATATTTTGCTGAAATGTCTTTTCTGTGCAGACGTGCCTTTGGAGGAATCCTCTGACAGGCTTGTTCCAGGACTGTTTCTCCCTGACTTGGGCGAGAGGAGGAATGTGGGAACATTCTGCAAGCAGGAACGGAGCGACCACGGGAGGCTGGAGATGCCATTTCTCCTTTCCTCTTGCTGGTGGCACTCCTGCCTTCGGAGAACTGATTCGTCTGCAGTTTCCCTTTGGGCCTTTACAGTAGAGAATTGTGAGAAAGGACTAGTGGATCTGGAGGTGGCTTATTGATGACCTTGTCACTGCTATCACAGCAATGAGTGCTCAAGACTTGGAAGCTGGTGTGCGCATTGACAATTTAGAGGGCAAGTCCCCCAGTACTTATGTCTTTGGTTGCATTTCCTGCCAGTTGTGCAGAACTTGTTTAGACCAAGTAACCATATATGTGTTTGTAAAATACTTTTTTTCTCCCTGTGCCATTGTTTGCGCTTGGTTTTCCTCTGCATGGAAAAGCCGCACGGCTCAGGCACATTTAACAAAAAGGGGACTCTTTCCCAAGGCTGCTGGGCACAGACAGATCCTGGGGTTCGTTCTCGTTCCCAGAATGATGAACACACCCTGTTCTTCTCTGCGTACCCCGCAGGGGTGGCTATGGAGTAAAAACTTGTGGAAGAGGATTCTTATTACATCTTTCCCACGAACAGAGGCCCCCTCCTGCCCCTATTACAGTTCCCACAATTGCACTCGTCCGGACTCACTTCAACAAACCTATTCTTCCACCAGCAGCAAAGATGTCTAGAATTGCGGTATGCCTGAAGTTGCCCGCAAAAGGAGAAGACAGGAGCACAAAAGTATTCCAAATACTACAAGAAATAACGTGGTAGAGCAAGGGCTCCAAGAGTGGTAAGAAAATTGAAGAGAAAGATGATGCGGTTCTCTGACATGCAGTTTTATTCTCTCTAATAAATATAACGCTGAAGATAATTCCCCAAAGATCCAGTAAAGCCAACAAATAGAGTAATCTTGACCAGGAGTGGAAAGAGAGGAAACCTGCAACTTTTAATGGAGAAGCCATTCCTTTCCTTTGGGGTGATCTTGCTGAGAAGAGGGAGGGTGTCTGTCTGTCGGCTCTGCAAGTGGCCCTTTTTGAACTTCCCAATTCACAGCCAAGCCCTGTTGCTCTCCAGTGGTAAGAGTTTTGTTGTGGTTGGAGGGATAAAAAAATCCCCTTTTTTAATAAGATGATTTGCTTTGCAAATGTCTTTGTTATTTATAGCGGAGCCAGGCTTTGAACCGCTAATGTCTGGAGGATGAGGGCAGAATCCCACTAAGAAAAACCGTTAATGGAGGAACCATGAGTGATCAGAGACCAGTTCTGGAAAAAGATGAACTGGACACTGCGCACAGGCGGTCGTAAGCGGAATGTTGGTTTGCTGTAGCTCATTTCCAGTACTGGCTGATCCACTAAAAGACTTCAGTTTAGGTTACAGAGGCTCCAAGTCTAAAGTTAGTTCAGGCAGGTCCAAAACTTCGTCTCTATTTCAGCTTTCCCCCGATACTATCAGCCAGTTTGGTCTTTTGCCTGAAGGCTGGAGAGTTGTATCATGAGCCTGGCCCTGGCCATGAGGCAAATTGAGGCTAGAATGCTCCTTCCTTGGCTTAAGTGATGATTTTTTTCAACGCACAGGGATTAATTAAGCCTTATCACAGCCACACTGCTTGATTTCTCTTGCTTTCAATGGAGGTGGAAAACAGAGCACAGAAAGGTAAAGCTACTGTGAGGATTAAACCTCAATATTCTTCAGAGGTATTGCAGGCATTGGGCATTATTGAGCCTAGAGCTCCCCAGGACTAGGAAGTTCAGGATGTCTTGACAGGGAAATGTTTGTATCTTGAGTGAAAAGAAAGCTGTTCTGGGCTTGCAGAGAGTTGCTGTTTGGGTGTAGAGACCTGGGAGGGGTTTGGGGTTGTTAAAACTGCATTTTAGCTCTGTCAGCCACCTCTCATCATCCTGTTTGTGAATTATTTGTAATCAGTCTTTATCCTAGCACAGTTTGGCTGTTCATTCCCAGTACAAAAGGACTGGAAAGCTGTCCCACCAGCTCCTTGCTTTAATGGCTGGAAGCCTTGATTCCCACCTGTCTTGCTGGGAAAGCTGGATTTTGCAACCTTTCTGCCAAAGGAAACTCCGGTGGTCCCTATTCACACAATTGCAGTGCTACTTTGCCTCGTTGGAGGAGGCGGTCCCTGCGAAGGGTCCGCACCAAGGTGAGGGATGCTACAAAGATACATGCTGGCATCAGTGCCATGGCTCCTGCTCAGGAATGATCTCAGTGTTCTAAAGTGAAATACGATGAGAAGTGGGATTTCTAGGTAGGTTGGCTTGAAAAAGACTCGGGGAGAGAGAGAGCTGAGAAAGAGCATTATTACCCTTGAAGTCAATCCAGAGCTGGCTGGAGAAAAGGGGATGCTGCTGCCCATCACCTGGCTCCCTGCTCCTCGCTAGGACAGGCTCTGTTCCCTCCTCTCACCCCTCCACCCTGATATCTTCCAGTGCTCCTCTGCTCCTGGCAGTAGCAAACCAGCAGAACCCGTGGCGGATGTCGTAGCCTCTGGCTGATTTGTGTAAGGGGAGGACAGAGAGAACACAATGAGATGTCAGAGGAGATTCCAAGCAATTTTGCCAAACACTCAAGGGATATTTTTTTTCTTTCCACTTCCCTCCCCCCTTAGTTTTTAGAATAATTTTTCAAGAGCACATATGCAAGTCATCTAAAGGAAACAGAACAGTGAGTACCAGGGGCTGGTACACTGTGTTCCCTTTGTGTACTGTAGAGAAAATAGATAAAAGAAACAAAGGATGATGCAGAGAGCAAAGCAACCATCAGTACTCTCAGAGAGGTTCAGTCTGACCTTTTCAGAGATGAAGGTCAAACCAAAAATCCTCAGGTGCCGGAAATTGGTCCCATCTTCCCAGGACCAGGAGACATTCACCACTAACGAAATGAGAGCAGAATCCCATGCCATTTGTTGTTGCTAGAGGCGAGAAGAAAGGCAAGAAAGGAATATTGTCCTGGATAATAATGGTTATGTGCTTCTTTAGGAAGCAGCTTACCATTTTATGATCCTATCTGCTGTACACCCAGCCACCCACCCGGATTACGTGCGGTAATAGAAAACAACTTGGACCCCCCGGCATCGGCGAGCTGGAAAGCCAGACCCCACGACGGCGGTGGTGCTTGTTAGCATGCACTCTTCTGAAAGGAGACCCCCCTCCTCGGCCCTTGCCCCTCAACCTGCCAGTCTCTCCATCTGCAGTTGCTGCTCACGAGCCTTGAGATGCAGAGCATGTCCAGCCGTAAGCGTGGGATAGCTCTCCTGCAGCCCATCCGGGTTGTTTGTCTTGGGTCTCTCTCTCTATTCAGAGCAGAATGATTTTGCATAAATGCATCGACACGTCTGCTTTGTTCATGCATGAAGGGTTCTCGGCATTTCTCATCCCACCCCCGGCCCTGGCCGTCTTCTCCCTACCCCCCCTGGCATGGAGCTTCACCAGCTTTTGCATGATTTCCTTGTGCTATTCCAAATAAATTTGCCTGGAGCATTACCACGCAATCAGATACCCAGTAGATTATTTTGGGTAGAATTAAAACAAGTGATCAGAAGGAAGGGATGGAAGAGGGTGCAAGAGCGAAGCCATAATGGCCTTTACTGTGTAATTTGGTTTCATGTTCTGCACAAGAAAACATGTCAAATATGTAAACAGAGCTCTCCAGGATTGTAATGTAGCTACAAAGCCACAGATATGGAGGCAGGCAGGGTGCTGCTCTTCAGCAGAACGGAATGCCATCCCCAAAACCACACGGTCATTTCTTTAAGCTGAAAGTAAACTTTCTCATGCCAGGAGCAGAGAATTTATTTTTTCTCTTAAATGAAGGATTCTCTGCACTACTTGTTCGGCGTACTTCAGGCATTTTAGTCCACATTGTCATAAGAGACCTCGTGTTTTGAATGCCAATGAATTTTAGGGTGTTCATCTTGAGATATCTCTAAAAGGCATGGTTTTCAGAGGATGGTGCTTACCCAGCACTGTCCTGAAGGTGAGCCAATCCCTCTGTCCCCTTCTGAAAATAAATATCTGCTTTAAGAATCCAAAACCCAAACTGGGGACCACTTGGATAAACTCTTCAGCTGCTTTAAATCTCTCCTGAACCTTTCTGCCTTAGTTGGAGCAATAACGGTTGAGGAACCTCAAATCTGTGCTCATTTTTGGAAGTACTGCCTGTAAAGCTGGAGGATCACCGTCTCCGCTGAGGTCATTTCAGTGGCCAGTCTAAGAAGGAGACGTGATTGACCCATCTAGTAAGTGGGCCCAGCTCCCCCCTGCTATCAGCAAGAGCCTTTTCTGGGACTGGGCTTCCACAGTAACCTCAGGGTCCTCCTGCCAAGTGTAATCAGTGCCAGGAGATGGTTGGTTGCGTGATCAGTGCTATTATTTGTCTGTGCATGTACCTGCTCACTGGGAGAAGCTCATATTTCAGGAGAACATCAAGTTCTACTTCGCCATTTTGGGCCAAAATCCTTACGCTTAGCACTTCGGGCAGTAGATCTCATTTTCCTCTCTTTGGTGAATTAACCCTTACATCATCACTCTCGGAGAAGACGGGTCTCTCTTCAGAGGAGAAGCTCTAGCACAGGGTAGAGATGACCTTCTTGCTACCTTTCTCCATCCAAATATATCTTTGAGAATTCTGCCTTTCTAGCAGAACAGATCTGTTCCTGGTGCACTGTGCTTGCACAGTGACCCTTACCTGCTGGAAAAAGGAAAGCTTGGCTGCATGGAAATTTAACTGCTTCCCAGTGTTTTTTCTGGTGGGAAAGGTCGAGCCTTGGCAGCGGTGAGTTCCTCCATCCCCTGTGCTCCCCGTCCGTCTTCTCAGACTCTGCTCCTGGGAGGCAGCGAGGCTGAAAGAGCCATGAGCTTCCTCTCACAGTCAGTGCTCGTACTTTAATCTCCTTACTCTCTTCTTTTGGAAGCAGATGGGAATTTCTGTGAATTCCCTTACTAGCCTGGGACATGAAGGATTAAATGCTCTTTTGGCTTACTTTGTTGGCTTTTGAGGTTTATCAGAGCAACCAGCGCTGTCCTGAGGTCGGAGGGAATCATAGAGTCATAGAACAGTTCAGGTTGGAAAAGACCCTTGGAATCACTGAGTCCAACCATTAACCCCACAGTACAAGTTCACCCCTAAACCATCTCACCCAACACCACATCTAAGCGACGGGCTTCCCCAGACACCTGCAGCCAAACCTTCGCTTGGGTGCAGACTTGTACAGGCTGGAGGAAGCTGTTCCGTGGACTCTCCCGGGCTGCTCCAACTCATCCACTGGAATTTCTTTGCGCGGCGGCGGTTTCATTACTCTGTGGTTTCAGTGGGAAAAGCCCCGTGAAGCGAGGGGGGAACCTTCCGATTTGCATGCTGCAAGCCGTGCCTCCAGGTATTAAGAAAAACAAGCCACGGGGTTTCATCTTAATTAATGCATGCTGGCGTAGAGCTGACTAGTTGGAGGGGAAACCAAAAGGCTCTGCCGGCTGAGGTGTAGCTGTAACCGGCTCCCCAGGACGGCACTTGCAGCTCTCCTCCGTGCTCCCCCTGGGGCCTCTTCACAGCCATCCCTCTCGCTATTGAATTCAGGGTCTCTTCCCAATGTATCATCTCCCTGGATGTATCCAATTAAGGCCTGTTGACAGCCCGGAGCAGACTTATACCCTTAGGATTAGAGGCATGTGTACGTCTTCATATAGGGGAGGACAACGACCGGGTGTCTGGCTGGCTCGCCGGGAGTGCGGTGCGGGAAGCTGAGCAGCTCGGGGAGGGAAAAGGAGCCAGGGGGAGAGAGATTTGCACCCCCAGTTCTCCTTGCATGTGGAAAGGCTGTGCGATGAGGCTTGTGTGTGGTTTACACAGCGTGTTTACATGATCCATAACCCTAAACAAAGCTGAAAAGCATGGCTTTAACTCTGGAAATAAAAGCACTGGAAACCCCTGGTTTTCTGCACATGAGAAAGTTTTGTTCTTTAAACACACAGATGTTTTTAAATGAAAAATCACTCTTTTGACCTTTCCTGAATGCGATCATGTGGTCAGAGCTGACATTAACCACTGCACGGCTGTTTGCTTCAGCTGCAGGCGAAGCTTAGCGAGCGCCCTTCCGAGTCCCTGGTAGCACCTGCCTTGTCTGACATCTCTTGGAAGCTGCCCCTGTGCCCTGTTCAGGGGAGGTGGGCTTGGGGATGGGGGTGTTTAGTCAGGGTCTACTCCTGCCGTGCTGGAAATGAAAGCGTTGTGTTGACCCCTTGAGAGCTGGGAAAGATACGGCTTCATTTTTTTTTTTCCTATTGGTCTTTCTTCCTATCAGAAATGTTGCCCAAATGCTTCTCAGCACTTCTGTCCACATCAGCCAGCCTGTTACTGTGATGGAGAACTCCTCATCGAGCTGAAGTTCTTTAGGGATTTGTTGCTGTTGCTTTTGGGCTTTCTCTAACTAGCTGTGTGCTTTCCTCACCCAAGCAAATTTATAGGACCAGCTTTGAGAAGGAAGGAGAAGATGTTACCAAGTGGATTTTAGCAAACCCTATCCTGCTTTGCCTTGCAGGAGTGCCAGACCAGCAAAATGGATCGAGTGGGTCAGATCCACTGATATAATAACAAAAATATATTTAAGATCCCCCTAAACTGTGCCACACATTGTGCCTTTGACAGTTGGATTCTGTAATGCCTGCTGCTCCCCAAATGAAACGCTTCAGTCAAAGAAGGGAAAAAAAAAAAACCACGAAAAAAAAAGAAAAGCTTTTTCTCTACTCATCCGTAGTAGCAACTTACAGGGTGGGATTGTTTTCCTTCTCTGCAGCACCCCCAGGGCCAGCCTTGGCGCGCGGTGACGTGCAGGCTTCGCTGTAGTGGACCTGGCTGGTTCAAGTTAGAGACAGGCAGTTCGGGAACCCGAGTGTGCAGCCAACAATAATGTTCTGGCTACTGTATTTGTTTAACCTCGCTCTCCAGCGGATGGATGTACAGTCTGTTAAAGCACTTATCAGTCTATAATGCCTTCACACTTTTGTGAGCAGCAATGTGGAAGTTGTAGACAGGAGCGTTTGCCGCGGCTTAAAAATGTCTTTTAGCTTTCATGAGGCTGATGTTTGCAAAACTGAAGGCACGGGGTTTTGTTTGGGCACTGTTTCTTTATGCTGTCTGCCTGGCGGGGTTGCATTTGGCTGCTGTTTCTACTCGTAGACTTATTTGTGAATTTGAACATAATAGCAGAAAGCAATTCAGGGCTAATTCTGAGAATTATGCCTCCGAGGTGAGATCCCAGCAGTGCTTGGTGGAAGATGCTGTTGTTTGAGAGCAGCATCTTCATGTCCTACTGCTGTGTCGAAGAAATAGCAAAGGTCTGATGCGAATAAACAGGAGCACGTGGCAAATTGCTCCGTTACACTTGCATGTGCTTCGTCTGAGACCGTATCCCACGTTGCTGCGTGCTTGGAGCCGCCGCTTGCATTCACATCCTTTCCGCGTGCGTTGCTGAATGGCGGAAGATGTAGGGCCAAGTACACAATTGCACTCTTGAGCTCCAAATGCGGGTGTTTACTTGTGGGCTTGTGTAAAAATGGAGTTCAGTATTGAATCCCATTAGTGCAATTATTTCTTGTTTTTCTCGCTTTTTTTTTTGGTAGTTTCTGGCCCTGGCTCAGCTGATGTCTTTGGGGTGATCCTTTGAACCGTGCAAAAATCATCTGGTGCGGGTTTTGTTGTAAAATCAAAACGCCGTGTTGTTTTTTCCACAGGTCCAGCTAGCATCCTAGATATTTTGATTATACCTGGCTGGATGTCAAAGCCCGTGTGCGTTTGAGATAGGGCCAGTCAGAGCTGATTTACAGTATTTTCAGGAATACCTTGTGAAGTTTATGGTTCTATGTGATTTTGATTTGAACTCACCAGTTTTAAATGAAGTTTGCTTTGAATCTGAAGATAACAGAAATTCAAAGGAGAGCTCAAAGAATGCAGGTCTGAGTGATTTAAAAAATTGAAATATATTGTTCATACAGACTCTTTGGAAGTGAAATAGCTGCATTTTTTTGAGAAAGCTAAAGTTAATAACACACATTGAATACACATGCAATCTGGGCCATCATCTAATGGAAATCCCTTTGCCTCCTGTTAAACCAACTTATATGACAGAACAAAATAGCCTTTGCATCTCCCGTTCGGTTTTGAGTCACAGCCCTGTGTTACATCCAAAACTCTACCCAGGGAAATTTTGCTTTGGAAATGAGCACTCTATTTTTTCCTTGTAAAATAGAGGCATTTATCATCATGTCACATTGCGAACGAAGTATTGATGCCGTGTCACATCGGCTGCGGTGTTTTCATACACATAAAGGTCACTTTCCAATGACTAAAAAATCCGGCTGAAAACTGAGGCTCTGTGCTAAGAAACCTGTAGTAAGATTCTAATTGAACACTTAAGTCTGCAAGGTCCAGACACCGTCGATGGCTCCAGATGTGAAGGGAAGTGGCTGTGCTGAGAATGGACGTAGCAACGGGGCTTTATTTCATCCTGCAGGAGACGCAATTCGTTTCCCAACCCGCAGCCGAACCCTGTTCTTCATTACGTGGGTAAAATGGACAGATGAGATTTCCTCTTATTTCTGAGCCAGCTGAATCTGGGAGTAATATACCATCACTGTGTTACTCCAGGAGTTTTATCAGCTTGCAGTTGATAAAGCTTTTCTGTTGATCACCTGCCTGCATGCCTTTGTCCTGGAACAGGACATGCTGCAGTTTTTAATCTTTTGCCATCAGACCTTGAAGTACCCCAGTGAAAACAGGCAAAAGCAGACAAAGAGCTTGCAACTCAGTAAAGCTGTGTTATCAGGCACAGACAAGAAGAGGTGTGGAGTAGAAGTTCTGGTTCGTGAGCATCACGCAGGGGGAAATCGCCGCTGAAGAAGGAGCGGCAGACTAGAAAGTAAGAGGTCTATTGAAAGAAGGAGGACACGGCTTTCTGTCATCATCTTATTCTTATAACCTGTGCTACTGAATCTCAGATTTGGTTTGAGGGTTTGGTTTTATTTTTGCAACAAGAGGGTATTTTGAGCTCATTGTTAGTCCACATAAAAATTTAATATATGTACCACTTTGAAAAAAGTAGCTTGGAATGCTTTCCTTAAGTCTTAGAGGCCAACCTGGCATGACCCGATGCTGACTTTCGCAGTTGGGCAGACAACTGTTGACTCAAATCTTCTGACAGGACAAATCCAGAACACTACTTAAGGGAGTAGTCCTAAAACATTTCTGACCAGAAACCTAGAAGAAAACCCAGAGCAAAATTTTTCATGTCCCTTGAGTAAACCTGTGCGTAAAATTTCCATCTGCGGGCTCCTAAAGTTTGAAGTGGTCATAGGAATTGGCTGATATTTGAGGTGTTTGTTGGAACACAAATGCTGGCCTTTTTAATGGTTCAGTGCTCACTAATGTGGGCAATTTCATTTTTGCTGTAACTCCAACCCAATTCCCAGCCTAGATGAGAAGAGCAGTGCAACAGCTTTCAGAACAGATTGGAGGTCTGTGCTGCAGTCGGCAAACTGGGTGGTGTCCATGTGGCAGTCAAGCTGCCTTATAATATTGGGCAATAAACAACCAGGAACCTTTCTGATATTTAGCAACTGCACCATAGTTCCTCATCCTTGGGTAAGATTAACCTTAGGTCTGCAAAAGCAATACCACATTTAAGAATGAAAGGTCTGGGTGACTGCCAGCCCCCATGTCTGGCATTGGAGAGAGAATGTTTTCATCTCTAAGGGGTGCGTTAAAATGCTGCTTGTGTCATGGTTGGGATTCTCTGGCATCTGTTGAGTTAAATATAAATAGCATTCTGCGGAGCAGTTGGCTAAAAATTGTAGATTAATGCAGTTTCATTATTATGGTTGAAATCTGTTCTTTAGCTGGATGTTCAAACAAGAGAATATGTCCTGTTTGTGCCTCCACGGGCTTCCTATCAGTCCGTGAGTATTTCCGTGCGCTTGTACAAACTCTCTCAGGATGTCACGTGCCCCACGCATAGATGGTACCGTGGGTTTTGCCAGCAGATCCTGCTTCTGCTTGTTCTGTGCCTGCTGTTCTGTAAATGGGACAGGGTGTAGCCTGTTTGGCCTCTGGAACCCGCAGCATCGTCTGTCTCGGCGCACAAGTGGCAGCAGCGCAGTGCCGCGTGGAAAGGAGGCAGCAGCCTCGCGTTTGGGGTGTGATGACCTCTTCCACCCTTCTCCCCCAGAAGGAGGTTGATCCCCACTGCCTGATGGACAAGTACTCACCGTGGGCCTTCGCAGGCATCCTTAGCTTGAAGACATGGTCTGGAGGAAGCCCTGCCGTGGGACAACAGATGGGGTTTGGGGAGCAGGCAGTGGGGATCTGCTCCGTTTCCAGCCGCCCGTGGGCATGCAGACAGGCACGTCCAGTCCGACCGCGGCATCAACCGTGTGCCAGAGCTGAGCAGGGCAGCATCGAAGTTTAAAGAGCAGCTTTGCCTGTCTGCAGTTAGAATTATTTTGATGTTATTCTCTCTCAGGAGAGACGAAATCCACCGGTGTGCACAAAGCCTGGCTGTGCTTGCTCGATGGGAAGGACGGAGCGGGATGGCATCTGTTTGTGTTTCACGCGCTCCTGTGGGGAGGTGTATCCTTCACGCGTGTATGTTCTTTGTTTGTCGCTTCTTTTTGTAACATCTGAGCACCTTTTTGTGGCTAACGGCTTTTACAGATGGACTCCTCAGGCCTGGAGAAGCCAGGTGCTGCCCAGAAGCACGGTTGGGGTGAGATCTAGTCCAGTGCCCAGTCCACAGGGTCAGTGGTCCCTAACCTGTAGGTCTTCTGGCACGGGAGCCCATCAACACGACGTAGCGTTGCCTGGAGTCACGGGACGGCTGGGAATCATTCACAGGGGTGCCTTCCAAATTTTACTCTTCAGCAAATTTCCGTGTATTACTTTGAAGGAAAACACTGGGAGGAAATGGAGTTGATTGCAACGGTAAATGAGTTTTAGATGTGGCAATGAACTAAGTGCTCCCGATGTATTACTTTTCTCTTTCAGCTGACGCATTCCTTGGTCCCCTTGAGTAAGAGAAGGAAAAGAGGAGGGGCGGTTTGAAGAACATGTTGTCCCTGTGATTGACAAGAGGTTGTATAAATCAGTCAAAGGGAATCCTCCAGGCATTCCCTCTTGTGGGAAGATCCCACAGTGCTCCCTGGCCTCGTTTGTTCTGTCTCTTGATGCTTGTGTACAAAATGTGTGGGTGGGAGACGAGAACCTCGGAGAGGAACAGACATCAGCTCTTTTAATTGAAAGCAGCTTCCTAGGGAGGGGTACGACATGGGCTTCCAGTAAGTAGACACAAATAGCCCCCACATACTTTGGAGCACTAAGCTCCCGTGGATCCCAGTGGCTGTGTGGGTCCGAGAACCTGGACGAGCCCCAGTGAGCGAAGTTTTGAGTCCTGCGTGATGCCATCATTCTTCAAAGCAAATACTTCAGTGTTTGGTAACACCCTGAAATGAAAAGTACATCCATCACTTCTCCCCTCCGCAGCTGTCAGGTGCTTTAGCTGCTGTTTTGCATCACTGTAACAAAGTGGAGGATGTTAGGAAATAATTTATTTCTCATAAGCACAAATTCCTATGAATTTGCAGCCATGAGGAGAGATGATGCTCTGTCTTTCAGGCCGTTGGAACTTGTAGCTTGGAAGTGATGGTACCACAGTGTTAAGTGCCTTCATGCTGCTGCCGTCTTCTAGGGATGCCTTAAAGCAGAGGTGTGAAAGACTCCCAGCAAATGGTTCTCAGACTTTGCAGTTGTGGTGTGGCACTGGGTAGAATCGAGAGGAGGATGTATGTACCACGTGCATTGGAGCCTATTGAGATGGTGGAGTCTGTAGGTGACGGGGATGGTTTATCCAGTCAGATTGTTACCACAACTTTTTTACCAGTACCTGAGTTTATTAGACTGCAGCTCGTGTCGAAGAGGCTCTTGTAGCTACTCCTAATGTCGTGCCTGTTTGACTTTTCCCACATTTCTCAATTATACTCTTCTCCTAAAAGAACTTTTTACCCCACTTTTTTACCCGCTTTGAAACGCTTGTCTGAGTAGTGATGGATCGGTCTCAGCAGGAGGAAGCTTATCTAACCTGTTCAAACCCGGCCAGCCTGCCGAGCCCGCACGCCTCCATCGCACGTGTCTCAGACACAGGCTCTTTATGCAACCTTAAGATTTTTGCTAATATTCTCGAGCAGAAGCAGAAAGTACCGGAGTTCACACACGCACACAAATCAAACAAGGCATTTGAAAGTTATCAGAGATTTCCGACCCACCTCAGCATGGGTTTATTTTCGATTTGGTTCAAACTTTTGATGCAAGTTTGGGTGATTTCTTAATACAGGTTTTCACTCATCTGTTAAGTGGCACTTAAAATGCACCCAACATCAGTACTTCTGTTTCTTTCAACCAGGTTTTTGCGCCGGTAGAACAATAGAGAGGAGACATACGAATAAGAACCAAATCATATAAGAGTAATGAGACCTTTGTACATGTCAAAGAGCTCTCTGACCATATAAATTGCAGATGTGGGTAAGATAAATTCCCTAGCTGGAGAGGTATTAAAATAAAAACCATGCTCCCAACAAGAGACGGGCTGCTGAAAATGCAAGAAGGGAGAATTGCGAAACGGTACATGTCGAACTGCTGGCCTGGATTTCAAATGCCAAAGATAGTTTATGTAAAGCCTTGCTCTGCTGTAAAATGTAACACTATCCACTGGCTAGCCTCAATGAAGCTTGGTCCCAGTTGTTTTAAAAAATAAATAAACTAAAAATCTTCTTCCAGCCCATTAAAGCTGATTTATGTTTTGCCCATAGATTCCTCTGTGCTGGATCTTGAGGGACTCAGATTATAGAGGCGATTACCTCACTTTTAACCAATCTGGTTTCTTGTTCCCAGGCATCCCAGGCTTTCTTTGCACTGCCCAGACTTTGCCTGCTGAGACCAAGAGGGCAGTTTCATGCAGAATTACTGAGTGGGCATAGCTTTTTGGATGGCTAAAAACATCTCTATTAACTGTCTTGTTTCACTTCAGAGTTTTATTTAAATAAGCAGGGAAATTGCTTATGGGACCTGCCTTAGTGACAGCACATCACCACCTGATTCCTCAGTTCAGGCTCTGGTCTTGGAACAAAATATAACGATGTGCCCAAGAGCCTCTGGCTCCAGTTAGCCCCTAGCACAGGTGTGTGATGGCTCCTGGGCTCTCCTGTGGCCAGCACGGCTCCTGGAGATGGCTTGGCCTCTTGGCTTACCTTCGTAGCTCCATTGCCACTATGTGGTGTGACCACAGGGAATTCCCTCTGTCCCACATGCCTCTGGTAAAGACAGTCACTGAGTTCAACAAAATGTTGTGAAGGTACCCAGCAGATTCTCCCAGAGCCTCAGCTAGAAGCATCCTTCTAATGCATGGTGGGCTTTTCCTTTCTAGTCTTTGCTGGGGGAATGAAGGCTACGGTCACGCATGTTCATTTTTTCAGGCAGCTTCAGTGAGCAGTGTGGTTTCAGGGTAAATCCTGCTATTTCTTACAGCTTTGTTTTCACGTCTTACATACTGACAGCACTGCAAGGCTCTCTGGTACTTAAATTCAGGCATTCTCTTCTTTGAGCTTTTCATCCATGCCAGCACTTGGGATTCATCTATTTGTTCTGTGTTGAAAAGAGCAGTTTGTTGATAATCCCACTGCTGCCTGTCATGGAGAGTGCTGCAGGTGTGGGAGGAAGGTGATTCCACTTACAGAAACTAGTTAACGATGTGGGAAACTGGTTTGCTTAAATTGGGTTGTAGAGACAGGGCTTGCCGGCTACACGTGCTTCCAAGTTTACGTGGCCATCTGTGGCTTCCCCGGGGTTACAGTGACATGCAGGCTTAAATAGGGCATTGCTTGAGGACCGTGGAGAGACTCTGCAGGCTGCCTGTGCTGTGAGTTGGTACGTTCAGCGGTGGTCGTCGCTTTGACTCCAGTAGGAAGAGTCATGGTCCGTTTGGGTGGGAGCAGGGTTGTTCTGAACTCTGTCAAAGGCCTCGTACCAAATTAAGAGGAAGCTTTGTTGGCTGCCATCCAGCTGCTGTGAATTTTTAACTCCTTTTCATGTTTCAGGTTTTCCTATTGAGGTGGAAGGCCTGGAAACGTAGCTTTCCAATAATGTCATGGTATTTAGAAACATCATTACTGTGTAGTATTTTATTCTAGTGGGCTTTTTCCCCAACTTTGAACAGTTGTTATCCTTCCTTACTCTCATCTGTGTCCTTTGGTGTTTTTTTTTTTCTCCCACAGATGTGTCGAACTAAGGTGATTGACTTGAACGATGGTGTCTCTCAGTATGCCTGGTACCCCTGCACGGCCAACTTCCAGTACTCCCACATGACACAGACCGTTTTCTGGCTGAAGGTAGGAAGCTCACGTCCTTCAGAAGTCTCCTCTTTGCCTCCCTGTACAAAATTTCTCCAACAGGCAAAATACCATGCGACAGCCTTCCCCGGGCCAAGCTGCTGCTTTCTTTGAAGTGTGTTTAGAGCAGAATAGCAAGACAAAGCATCTGAGCACTGTCTAGAGAGTCAGTGGTGAAGTCCCCTCCTGTGACAAGGCTATTGAATTTCTGAGAGGTTACAGCCTTCAGCTGCGGGGCTGTTTGACTCGAGTTTATCTAGTTTGTGTAGGAGAGATGGGAAGAGAAGACTTCTGTGTGACCTGGGATGGGAATTTTTATTTCAAAAGTCCTGGGCTGACTCTTGGGGCTTTTTAAAGCCCACCACAGTTCTCCACCTCAGCCTTTGTGGGGCTTGTGTTTTCCCAGGCTTATTTTTCCCAGCCTATGGTAGCTGCGGCAGTCCTAGTTCACTTGGTCACTGATGGGACCTATTACCTGGATCAGAAGCAGGAGACTATCGGTGTGCAGCTGTTTGACACCAAGGAGCAAAGCCATGATCTCGGTAAGACTATATTTCATTAAGTTCCCTCGTTATTGCTTGCTTAATCTGTTGGTGCCCCCGTTCATGAACTGACCGATACTCACACTCGGTTTTTACAGGATCAGACAAAAAAAAAAAGTGGTTGCTTAATGCTCCAAGACTTGAGTTTCATGCATCGTTTTGTACAGATGTTTCTCCATACCTGTTCACTGTGTGTTCGGAAGTGCTTAGTTCCTCTTTAGTCATTAAAATAAGCCCTATTTCAATGTTTCACACACGGCACCTCCCTGGAGAGTCATTGACACTGATACAGATGAGCTGCTTGGTAGCAGGATGAGGCACCTGCCCCAATGCAGCAAATGCTTCACCTTCACAAGGTGTAGTTGGTCACATCTCTAGTCCTGCTTGCAGGGAGGTTTCCACAGCTATTGAACGACCACAGTTTTTCATGCAAATTATTTTGCCTGACTGCTTGCATGGCCTCAAGCAGATGTGCCTGACAGAGGCTGTGGACCTCCTGGTTGTGCTGAAGCGCTGGGATAAACCATTTTTGTGCCTACCCTGAGCACAGGTCCCTGAACCTGGGACAGTTGTGTCTGGTGAACTGAATCTGGCTGCATTTAAGCTCCAGGACCAAGGAGCTCCCTGTAGTTCCCAACTCTGCGTCAGGGTAGGACTTGCACAATCCCTTTCCAGTTGTCCCCTGCCTTTTTTTTTCCATAGGAAGAAAGCTGGCCCTGTCATCTCAAGAGCCGTTTTTAAGGAAACATAACCCTCTCACCCCAGCTTTCTGTTCTGACCGTAACTTTAAAATTTTGACAAGCTGGAACTCAAACTTCTTACAAGTGGTGAGAAGGAGAAGGGACACACACAAGTGGCAGGTGTTGGATGACTCTCCAGGGTAATATATAATTTGGTGGAATGTGGAGGAAAAGAGTAAAAGTGTGTGTGGTGTTTGCTGTCCGAGAACAACCCGAAATTTGTAGCAAGTTGTGCAGGTTGAGTCAGGATAGCTCCCGGTTTGCCAAAGCCCCTGGATTAGTCGTATCCTCCCCCTTTCACAAAACAGTGGCACATAGCTCTTTCCCTCTGAGAAATAAATGATGGAGACAAAAGCATGCCAAGAAATACTTAATGTGACATTTCATAGAGACAGACAGACAGATTGTGAGAGAAAAAGGACAAGAAAGGGAGCAAAGAGGAAACTGAGGGTTGGGTTTTGAAATCCTCGATGAAGTTGCGACATGAGTTTGGCATGGCTCAGGCTGACGCCTGGAGATCTTCACAGCCAAAATGCTGCCTTCATCACGGAAAAGCCCCCCTGACCTTTCCAGAAGAGGCTGGCCTGGAGCAGAGGAGAGGTGTAGGTAGGCTGCCCAGCAGCTCTCACTCAGGCAGGGCTCCCAGTCCCTGTTTTGTCCCGAGTTCTAGGCGTGGCATTAAGTCCTTCTCCTGGACATTGTATTTGATGTGTTTGAATTATCACCGTGGCAAGCTAGAAGCTGCAGCTGAGATGCAAACTTTGGCATGCCCTGGGTGCAGGGCTGGCTGCAGGTGGTCAGCAGAAGTCAGTGGCAACCCAGAAGTGTGTCCAGAAGGATAAAGCTCGATCAGCTCTCAGTGTGCTAAGGATACTCCCATGAGCAGAATGCAGTCTACCCAGAAGTGTGTTTTCCCACCTTGATCAGAGCAGGTTTTTACTGTGTGGACTCCCAGAAAAGAATGAGAAGTTGCTTCTGAGTCTCGGCAGGAGGTGGAGAGGTTGGGATGCCAGACACGTCAGTGCTGTTAGATCGGAACCACTGCAGATGCCGGGGTTCAGCTGCTGGACATTTTGTGAGAGCTGTTGAGCGTTGAAGAGGTGGATACAGAGCTACAGAAACAGGGGCAGGCATGGGGACAGCTCCCCATGCCATGAGCACCCCTGCACCACCTTGAGCGGTTTTTTTGCGAATAAAGGCAGGTTAGTTAAATGAACCTGACCCCGTTTACCTTGTCCAGGTCAGCAAGCACCAGCAGCACAGCTCTGAGGGGCTGTTTTGTTGTGGACACCACCTGAGCAGAGGAATGGAATTGAAGTGAATAAACAGCCTCATACCATAAGGTCTTTCTTGGCTTTCCATCAGAGAAGGCAGAAACTTCCAAGGAATTTGGGAACCCGGGCTTTCGAGTATTAACTGCACCTGTTTGTAAGTGAGAAACGTGCACCGTTCCACAAGGAGCTGATATCAAAAGACCTGTGGGAGGCAAGTAGACAGGGAGGTTATTTCAGGGTCAGGTAGAGACCAAAACAAAAAGACGCTTGCTTTTTTGTATTTTTTTTTTTATTATTACAGGAAGGTTTTTTAAAAGTAGAGGGTGGGAGATACCTGTTTAAAAAGAGTGGTCAGAAGTCTGGCTTAATTCACAGGAAATCACTTTCTAAGGAGAAAAATGAAAGCGTTTTAGTCCTTCCCTTCTGAGTCAAGAAACTTGAACTAGGAAAAAAATAATAATAGAAATCCCGGAGCCAGTTAAACATGCAAATAGAATTTATTTTATTTTCAAATTTGTAAGTGTATCAGGGTAGCCAAAGGGCCTGGGCCAAAGCCGTTGCTGGGGGAGCTCCAGTGAAGCGAACGGAGCTGGAGCCAAGCTGATCCTCGGAGCGGTGCCACGGAGCCGCGGAGGCCGGGCTTTGCAGGCAGCCGTCAGACTGGGAACCTCAGTTAATGAATTCGGAGGGCAGCTGACAGCTGTCTGTCCTGCGAGTTACCCCTGAGATGGATTTGGCCCGTCCGAATTCAGGTTGCCTCTGCTTGAAGGTGGGGGTTTCTTCCCAGCTATCAGTCCGTGCATTCTCTGCTGAAGAAAAGGGATTAAGAAGCCTCCTTGTCACCTCTCGGGTGCTTCTGCGCACCTCGAGCTCTTGAGACGTTTTTATTTTCCAGAGACACAATTATTTTCTTCTCGGATGAGATCACCTGTAAGGTCCTCAGTGGATCCATCACCCTTGTTCATCTCTCCAGGACCACCTTTGCTTTTTTTTTTAGCTAAGAGCAAGATACCTTAAGGCTGAAAACCATCAGAAAAATTCAGAACCAGGCACCTTTGGTGTAGAGCTCACGCACAAAAAAGTTTTACGCTGAGTGCTAATGACATGCACAGCTACAGACAAGCCCCTGGTGCCCTGCCCGTGGTGCACAAAGCCACCCAGCCTGCCGGCACCGTTTGATGCGTTGTGGTGTAAAGGCTCCCAACTGTCCTCTCAGACTGGTTTTACAATAGCGCGACTCCGCTTCCTCCGTGATGGTTGCTCCTGATTTAAGAGAGCACAATAGAAATGTAGCTGCAGTCTAAAGAAACTGCCCTGAGAGCCTGCCGCCCTCGCGGAGAGAATGGCAGCCTTTCTTCAGCTGTCTGGAGGGATATGCTTCTCGGCTAAGCTCTCCGGAGCGATTTGGGAAGCCCCTCCAGGCAGCTTACCATAACTTTTCAGCTCCTATGGGTGAAATGCCTCTGAAGTGCCCACGGCTTCGGGACGCGATTGTGTTAAGTCTGACCCTTCCTCTGATCTCGTCTCTCCTCTGACAGGTGTCCACGTCCTGAGCTGCAGGAACAATCCCCTGATTATCCCCGTCATCCATGACCTCAGTCACCCTTTTTATCACACCCAGGCTGTCCTTATTAGCTTCAGCTCCCAGTTTGTGGCCATCTCTGGGGTGGCCCTGCGTTCCTTCCACAACTTCGACCCCATCACCATCAGCAGCTGCCAGCGAGGACAGACCTACAGCCCGGCGGAGCAGAGGTGAGCCTGTCAGCTTGCTTCCTTCTGCGTCGCCCCCCGCACCGGGCCTGACCGGGAGGCAGGGGGGGCACAGCCCCTGAACCCCGCTGACCCTTTTGTGTCTTTGGTAAAAAAACCGGCAGTGTTCTCATTGATCAGGATGGATGGGACATTTAACCTGCATGGGATGCTGTTAGTGAATTATTTCCTCTTCCTTTCTCCTCCCTCCTTTATCCCGCGCTTGGAATTGGGGCCAGTTAACTCTCCACACATTCCCCGGCATGGCATCATTTCGCCACTCACACGGCGGCTTCGATCTAAACCGCTTTGTGCTGCTAAAGTGCTACAGGGACCTCCCACGGCAGCGGTCGCGCGGAGACAAAGTGATGCTTGTGCCCCAGCGGGGCCGGATCCGGCAGGGTGCTCGGCCCCGTGCGGCAGGTGCTCGGCCACCGGCGTTCGTGGTGCTTTTTATGGCTGGGTAAGGGCCCTCGGTACCTCTCTGGATCCGGCCCGTGTTCTGAAAAGCTCTGTGGGACCCCCCAGGATGAAAGGTTTATGGCTACTGTTTTATTCTTGTTGTTATTACAGACACATCAATAGATCACCACCAAACCCTCTCAGTCTCTGCTTTACAGCATCCCACAGAGATTGTGACCTTTGGTGGCCTCTGGTGCGGCAGCTTCATGGAGCCTTTCAGTGAGGCAGTGAAAAGAAGAGGGGAGAATTTAGCAAAACCCCTGAAAGAATTTTTTTTTTTCCCCCCTTTGTGAATTTAGAGTTGTGAGCAGTCGTCATACCATAGCGGCAGCAATAGCAAAACAAGTTGCATATCCCAGCAAACGTCTGCTCGGCCTCCTAAGCAAACTGTCAGGGTTTTTGATAATGTTCTGGCTTGTTTTTAGGACCTGCTTTTATTCCAGGAAAGGCGGGAGGGTGAGAAGTGGGAGAGGGAAGGGAAAATAAAATGAAAAAATAAAAAGGAGTATATCTATAGCTAAATCAATCCAGTCAGTGTGTTCTGACCTAGATTCAAGGAGTCCGATCATTCTGTGCAATAGGTTGTATAAATCCAGAGGCCCAAAGACAGCAGGATCGAGTTTCAGATGAGAAGTCTGGTTGTGGAAGTTTGGCCAAATCCCAGTGCAGAAGCGGGACAGAAAAAGAGCGAGAAAGACCTACTGGAAGGAGATGGTGAGAAGCAACAGGGAGCTCGAGAGGGCCGAGACGCAGGACCACATTCCTCCCTCTCAAGTTTTCAGTAGGAATTGAACCATTTGTTCACTTACGAAATTAGAAGTGCTCTGTGTTTAGAAAGTTATTTCCTTAATAAAAAACGCATTCCCCTTAGGCAAAGTTTCAGTGAGCCTCTGCAGCCCAGCAAGCTAACCTTTAGAAATCTCTTCGAGAAGAATCACCCGCCATTTGCCGCTTCTTTTTCTCCTTGATTTCTTTTTTTCAGCCCTGTTTTGTTTTCGGGCTGCACTGAACCGTCGCAGCCCCTTGCTCTCAAAACCTTCCGTCAGAGCCTCGCTCGCTCAAAGTAACGTTTTAGGTCTCGCAGGTTACGACGCTGGATTGATCATAAAGTTTCCCATGTCAGTCAAGCAACTAGAAACTCTCTGAAATAAAGCCCCGATCCAAAGCCAATTGAAATCAGTGGGGTTTTTCCTATTGATGCCAGTGCTATAGTGGAAAATCTCCAGCTTGTCCTGTGATGGGGTGGCTTTGGGTGACCGTACGCGCTTGCTTTCTGCGCGAGAAACTCTGAGCAGCTCAGGTACCCGAGATACAGAGAAAGTTGTGTGTTAAGTTGTGCAGCCGGGAAATCGGTGATGCCTTTGCCGTCACCTGCCGTCCTTTTCCATTGTTATTTTACCCAGTCCAGGAAAAAACGTAGAAAGAGGGATTTTTAAAATTGATTCTTAGCCGGTCCGGCAGCTGGATGTGGGGTTTTCTGCCTCCCATGGTCACGGTCTCCCCATCAGACTCCTGCTCAGCACCAGTCACCCACTTCTCCACTTTCCCCACTGGTTGCATTTGCCTAATACGATTTTTAAAACACTTATTTGATTTTTGAAGGAACTATCCTTCCTATGTGTAAGCATCAGCTTTACCGCTTTCATTTTCCTTAGGTCAACATGGATATTTTTGCCTGTTTTTTGGCTTCTCTCTACAAGAGATATTATTTCTCTCTTTTCAAGGAGAATTATTTTCACTGGAGAGGATTTATAGGGAGATGCAGACACTTCTAGGCAAGGGTGTAGATTTTAAATATGTGAAGGAAAGGAAATATATCGGCCCTTAAAAGTTAACACAGCTTTTATTTTGAGGGTGAATGGATCACTCCCATGGGTTAGTGACAACTTAATAACTGAAAATAAAACCTGTGCTCACTCTCTTAAAATACATACTGCAGTTAATATTTTAGAAGATAAAAAGCTTAAATGCAGAAGTCACATTGAACTTTATAGATAGTTGTCTTCGATCATCGTTAGTTCTTTTGAAAATCTATTCCATCCTTCTGAAGAGGTTTATAGAGAATTTGAAGAAAAAATACTGTGTAGTTTGCAGTTGTATTTTTACAGTTGTTGGTTTTCCTGCTGCAGCTGACCGCAGGCTCTTTTTGTGTTTTCAGCAGAAGTGTACCTCGCTGAGGGAGATGTGCTGTATAAATGGCACACTTTATTCTCATGTTGCATCCTTAGACCAGATCTAATGGCCCTAGTTGGTTCTTCTTTTGCACGTTGTAGCTCAGATTGTACTTGTATTATTTCCTATTTAGCCTCATGGAGAGGACAGTGAGATGGAGTGTGCAGAGGCCGAGCTATCATTTCCCACCCGACGGTCGCTTGAACAGCAGGAAGCCTGGTGCATCGGGGCTGCCCTTGGCAGCGGTTCCTCAGAAATCAGGGGTTTGTCCTTTTCAGCACATCCGGGGCTCTCCCGCCCTGGCGCGGCAGTTCTGGTGCTGCTTTCCCTCGGTGGCATTTCCCTGCTGTGCTCACAAGACCTCTCCCACCTCCAATCCCGCCTGGTGTCCTTTGCTCCTCTCCTGGAAACTGCAGGTGGGAGGTGTGAAAACCCAGGTGGACACCCCGATTCAGGTGACAGAGTGGTGGATTTCAGGAAGTTTCCAGCCTTCTGATGCTCCGTTAACTCCATGTTCATGATGAAGAAGCCTCCCCGCCCCTGGAGCGGGCTCTGGCCGCCCCACGTTGTGCAGCTCCTTGTGGTTTTGAGTTAACATAGCAAGATTTTCCTTTGTTTGGGTAAATCTTGGAACAAACTCACTGTGACAGCTGCAGAATTGCTTGTGCAGGGGAGATTCTGGGTTTAGCTTCCTCCATAAGGGTGCACATCTGAACATTTGACAGCTGAGGGGGGTCCAACACTGTAGACCAAGACCCACTCATGGCCAGCGTGCCCTCACCAGCCCTCACCCTGGCCTCTGTGGAGGGTTGTCCTCTAAGCTTCACCTTTTGCTTCCCCAAACAAGTCCCGGGGGGACGTAGCCCACTCCAGCTCTTCTCTTTGTCTTATTCTCTCTGGCTGTCAACTTCCCCAACAAGAAATGATGAAGATAAATCTTCAGCAGTGGAGCAAACGCAACCGCTCTTTATAACTCTGGTTATTTTTTTTCCTTCTCATAAGGAAAGGAAAAAAAAAAGGGTTTCCTCTTTTTTTTTTTTTTTTTGTTTTTGTGATTTAATGCAGCTTTCTCTTTCCCGGTTCGACCGCCTTTCCCCTGCCCTGCATTCTGTCATTAAGCGCAATCTCTGTCAGCTTGCTTCTGGTGAAATTAATGAATTTCTCACAGAACTGTTAATCATAGAAGCTTTGGTCCGTGACATGTGTTATAATTCAAAGGGTTTTTAACCTTCGCCCCGTTTTGGTAATTGGCAAACGGCATCATTTGGCTTTTATTAAAGTGGAAGGCAATGGGTTTTCTTTGTTTGCCTGGACAGACTTTGGCAGGGAGACCTGCGGGGCTGCAGTCCTGCTCCCAGGCTGGCAGGGCAGAGGGGCTTTGAGAACTTCAGCAGCTCAGTACGGACTCCCCCCGGACAGGAACATCACACAAGGGTGTGCAGGCTGAAGGCACAGCCAGTTCCCAGGGAGAAAGTTGCCCTGGCAGTGGTGGGGACAGTGGTGGGGATGTGCTGGCTTCTGCCTCTCCATCTCCCACAGCTTACCTGGGGTTGGATCAAATGTTTTCTGTAAATCTCTCGGTTTATCTGCTTTCTTGACCCTCTAAGTTTTAATTAGGGTTTTGCTGTGATGGCTCTCAGAGTCAGGCCCAGCAGTGGGATCACTGTAGGGACTGTAGGCAATGCCACTCTTTAGGTCACTCTTGTGGACCAGATTTGAAGGCAAACACCTGAAAGAGCTTGATCCTTCTGCACAGGTTCACCAGTCTTCATCCAGCCGTAAGGATTCAAGTAGATGTTCTTTGAGATTTTGTGTTAGTACAAGGAGACCAATGTGTTCTACCTAAAGACTGAAGAAGATAAATTCATTGCCGCCATTGCAGTTCATACATTTTATTTTTCTACAAAGAATGTTGCTAGCAGCCTTTTGTTGTCAAAATCATAGAATTATTCAGGTTGGAAAAGACCCTTGGCATTATGGAGTCCAACCATTAACCCTACTCTGCTGCATATACGTTAGAGAGACAGAACCTACTCTTGCCTTTAGAGGAATCTCTACAGAGGAGAAAACAAATCCATTGTAATAAATCCATTAGAAAAGCCCTCAGAAGGCTACACGTGTGTGAGCTGTGCCTATAGTGGCGTGGAACAAAACCAAAATATGCCTCAGATCTGCAGCCCAGGCTGGCCTGCACTGTGGAAAAGGGAGTCTTTCATATGTGCCATAGGTAATGGTGGGGCTCTTCTCGTAACAAGTGTGTATCATGAGCTTTTATGCTCACCTGTGCATGGATATGTGTCAGAGCTATCACGAAGGAAACAAATAATTAGGGCACTATATTAAGATGAGTTATTGGAAAAGTGCTTGACCCCAGGGTTAGGAAAAGAAAGTTTGGCTGCTGTAAGCTTTACAAAAGAGGAAGTCCTGGATTGTTTTTATGTGGGGAAGGAAGAGTTCCACTTAATTGTTACAGTTTTCTATAAACATGTTAAAATACAAATGCTTCTAGTGGTGTGTCACAAAGACCCCGGTTTAGCAAAGCCCTTAGCTATTTGCTTACATCCCCCTGTAGTCAAATCTATCAGTGGGACTTAGCTGTGCTTTTGAAGTTAAGCACATATTTAAGTGCCTTGCTGAACTGGGGCCAATATTGGCACAAAGAAATAAAGATTTAGAGGCTAATGACTGAGCTCATTTAGATTAGGGATGGGCAGAATAGCTTTGAACGAAGTAAGAACTGACTCAGGACCTCAGCTTGCATGTGAAGCTGATTCAGTTCGGGGCTTTTTACGTCATTGTAATGATCTGCCCTGGTCTGTGTTTTTGGCATGACGCACTCATGGAGTATGTGCAAGAAATGCACAGGTCCTTGCACTCCTCGCATTAAAGTGTTGTTTTAGGAGATGATACACGACCAAGGCAAGAACAGGAACAGGTGAATCCTCGGGTGGACCTAGTGAAATAAACACTGCCAGGGAATATCCCAGACACGTTAGAATGGTCCTTGGGTCCTTGCGTAGCTTTTGTCCAGACCAGCTCATACTCTGGCAATCAATTCCCAGCTGCATTTGGGGAGTGAAGAGGGACCAGGGATGATCTGAAATAGGCAGTTTTGATGAAGTCACCCGATTTTGATTGCAAGAAAGTGGGATAAGCTGTCCTATGCCAAGAATCGACATGAGTTAAAGTAGAAGTGATTTCGTTCCCAGATACTCTATATTGTTTCCTTCCCAAGGAACACATAGTTTCTGGAGCATGTGATGATTAACCACTGTTAAATGGCAGTACCCATACAAGAGCTTCTGTAACCCACAATTCTGCAATATGGATGTGATGGGTTCTTTGTCTAAACTTCCTGCTTGGAGATGTTCATTTCTCCTTCTTAATTCTGCATTTGCAGAACTCAATTCAGGATCGTGACTTCAAAATTCATTGGGATTTATGGCTGACGGTAGCTGATACCAAATTGGAACCAGTAGCTAGAGAACCAGAAATATTTAAATTGGAAACATTTGGTGGCAGCGGTTGTTTTTTTACAAAAAGTGAATGGTTGTATTGTTTGTCACTGAAGTCATTCATATAGAGTTACAGACAGAGCGAGCTGCCCAGATGATCTGCTAACCGAGGCATAATCTGGAGCCTGGAGGGGGTGGCTAAAAATGTTCCCTGGCCATTTAAGAAGACCACAAGGGGACTTGTAAACAGAAAGAAGAACATCACAATAAGTGTTTCTTAATGCCTTTGTCTGTGGCGTTTCAGTTCTGTAGGACTTTTAAGCGCAGGCTGGTTCATCTGGTGTCCTGATATGAACTCAAGAAACCGGATTCTTTTTCTCCTTTACATTGATGGAAATGAAAAGCAATGCCACCGACTGTGGTGACGTTGCTCCAGATTTCCCTTTGTGCAAATTGCAAAGGTTTTCTTAGCTCATCCTTCCCTCTGAAGCCATTCAAGGCTGAATTCAGTGCTACATCAATGTGTAGCACATTGATTCACATAACTAATAAATGAAATAGGTCTGCTATTATTTTATTTTTCCAACTTTAGTGCAAAAAAAAAAGGCTTTTCAGATTTTGTGGGAGTTTTGCAACGGGCAGTCAAGGTTCGCAATATGTACTTCTGAGAATGGCTTGGCAATGGCACTTGGTTTTTTTCCTCAGTGAGTCAACTTCCTCGTCACTGGAGCCCTGGCACGGGAGGAGCTCGTACTGCAGCCTCCCCGTCTGAAGAACGGGGGGAGCAAAGTGACAGCAAGCCTTCACGGGTGGGTGTAACTGGGACGGGTAGGGAGGGTTCAACAAGACATCATTCATCATCTACGTTCTCACTCAACATCCACGTTCAGATATTCTTGCTAGTGTTATTTGGTGACTTACTCAACTAGTAGTGCCGTGGCGTGAGTAGTAAGGTACTGCTCCGCTCGGGGAGCCGCAGCATGTGGGGAGCTGCTGCAGAGCAAGGCTTGTGGTTCACGTTGGGCATTTACAAGACGACGGCATGTGACTGTTCTCGTCACCACATTTCTCCGCAAGAAGAGACTACCTGGGCACGAGGATTACCTCTTCCACCATCCCATCCACAGTCTTCCTGATCCGTGCAAAGTGAAATCAGTGGCAGTTTGCATTTGTATATCAAGCTGTGAGTTGCAGTGACATGTATGAAACCCTTTGGTATGGGGGGAGAGATCCTGCTGAAGGGGGATCCCTCTGTGTAGGTCAGCTCTGGCAGAGGATCGTTTGTTCTGCAGAAGTGAGGAGCGTCGCTGTCGTAGTGCTGTTTGTTGTGTGCAAGGGTATCGAGTTGGCCAACGCGGAGGTGAAATTCTCCTTCGTCAGTCCTGTCAGCAGCAATACTTTGTGCACAATGAGGAAAAAAGATCTTTCTGAATGTAGAAATTGTTTATGGCTCATCACACTCCAGAGAAGGGCTGCCGCTGAACAACCACCCTTAAATGACAAACAGCGGGCACCTCCCGTACAGCACTAGTCGGGGACAGAGACGTGAGTTGTGGGGGTACATAATGCTGTCGCTTAATCAGATGTAGAGCTCAGTGGAGACATGTGCAGATGTGCTTGTCTGTCAGTGACATGAGGATAACAATAGCAGCCCAGGTGTCTCACAGGGGTGTCATGAAAATTAATTAGATAATGTCTGCACAATGTTTTGAACGCAGCAAAACACCACATAGGTGCTAAGTCCTGTGCTTACTGGATGGGGTTTTGGTGGCCGTTAACCCTTTTTGCAGGAGACAAGAATAGCTTGTATGTAAATCCATTTCAAAATAGATGTATTGATGCATTGCTTTTCTTTCTTTCTATGACTTTCTCTGTTTCAGGTTCTTCCCTACCCGTGTAGATGGAGGGGTTTCCCTCCTCAGAATTAGTGGAACTGCATTTAGTTTAAATTCATTTTAATTTTCAGCAGAGGCCTTGCACCCCGTAGGAATCCTTAACCCCCAAAATTTTACCTATAATCCATCAAAATGTCTTTGCACGTAGAATCATAGAGTCATAGAATCATAGAATGCTTTTGGTTGGAAGGGACCTGTAGAGGTCATCTAGTCCAACCCCCCTGCAGTGAACAGGGACATTTTTAACTAGATCAGGTTGCTCAGAGCCCCATCCAACTTGACCTTTAATGTTTCCAGGGATGGGGCATCTACCACCTCTCTAGACAACCCATGCCAGTGTTTCACCACCTTCATCATAAAAAATTTCTTCCTTATGTTTAGTCTAAATCTACCTCGATGCTTTAAGGCTCTCAGTGTTTTTCATTGCCCTGTAGCTGAGGGACTGCCCCATGGTCACATTTGAACATATGCTATAATGTTTGACTCAGGTCATCAGAAATGGTGAAAGATTTTGTGTCAACCAGACATCTCTGTGTCTACAAAAATAAAACAAAAACCTCTTTTTACAAGTTGTGCTAAATGTTACAATAATTTACTGTAGGGAGAGAAGGTGTTTTCCATCCAGGAAAACATTTTATGGATGGCAGGACAGCAGCCGGAGAGATGTGAAATGACAGCGTGCTGCTGAGCCTGATAAGAGCTTATCAGCACAGCTACACAGCTGGTGTTGGGTCTTCCTCATGAAGTGAAATAAAATGAATGTGTTGATTTCAATCGAGTTTCTCAAAGATAAGAGTGTCGATCACGGAAAACCCTCCTCACATGTACACCCATGCACTCTTATCGCTAGCGGTATCGGGCACTTCTGAATTCAGCAGAGATTTAAAATTGGATGGGGCATAAGGACTGCCTTGGAGGGAGAGTGCTCTTGTGGGATGGGTGGGTTGGTTGGGTGGGTGGATGGATGGATGGATGGATGGATGGATGGTTGGTTGGTTGGATGGTGGGTACAAGAGTACCAGTTGAATATTGCAGAAGAGAAAGCAGTTCTGCAGAACTGGCAGGCTTTTCCTTTTTGCCAGAAGACTTGTTGATTGCTTTCGTTGTCGTCACCATTACCACTGTCCCTTTCTTTTGGAAGACAGTACTAGAAGGTGTGCTCACGGGTGAGGAGCCCTTCGCCGAGTCAGGTTCAGTATGGAGTCTGTACCTGCTGCCCAGCATGTGATGAATTTGTCAGTGAGACACGCTTGGTCATTTGGAATGAATTAGTTGAAAATACCATTTCTTTTCTCCTTCGTAGCTGCGTCCACTACTCCTGCGAAGCCACCGACTGCCAGAAGCTGGAGATCGAGAACGCGCGGCTGGACTGCACGGGGGGCGGCTGGTACAACGGGGCCCAGTGCAATGTGAGCTGCAAGACGGGCTACATTTTGCAAGTCCAGCGAGACGATGATCGCAGCAAGAGCCAGGTTTGTGCTGCTGGTTTTGTATGACCCACAAGACAGGGATGAGCAAACAGATGTGGAGAAATTGAGAAATAACCCAGCCTAAACCCAAAAATCTCAGCTCAGCCCTGGGACAAGGCCCTATCCAAACACTTCTCATCAGAACAGGAGCCAGCTGACTGTAGGAAGAGGGTACTGACAGTGAGAAAAGCTCAGCTGTTCCCCAGATTTAGAAATTTTCAACCCAAAAGGTTTAAATATGTTTTCAGGCCTTCTCTGGTCTCATTGGCTCTGTTCAACTGAACAGTCTTTCTTGGGTTGTTTTTTGGGGATGTGACATTTGTTTTTTTTGCACAACCAGTTTCTGGACAAAATAACCTCTTTTTTATTCGTCGGGTTGAGGATAACAACATCGTCACTCCCTTGCAGTGTTTCAGTCTGTCTCCTCCCAACCATCCCCTGCAGAAACGCCTGGTGTCAGGGGGGTGGAAGAAACACCCAAACCCTTTTCCTTCCAAACAAAGCACCAAAAACTTACCCCAGTTAGCCGGGGAGTGCTCCCCATCTTCTCTAAGCCTGGTATTAATAATCCAGTCCTACAAAAGCAGCATGTCTTGATGCAGTGAGCGAGGCCTCAAGGAAAACTATCGATTTCTTTAAACGTGAAAAAATACAGGTCCATTGTGCTGGTGGAGGTGTCTGTGCAGCCTCGGGGTGCTGCCAGGAGCAGGGTGCATGGGGTACGTGGGTGCAGGACGGACACCCCAATTTGTGCCCTCATCTCTAACGCTGCTGGGTCCTGTGACCACCACATTGGGGTGGTTTCCCCCACCAGCACCTTCTCACGGGCTGGGGGGCCAGCACGTACCTCGGGGGCCGGGGAGGGCTGGGGCAGGCGGGCGCGCTCAGCAGCCCGTCTGCATTTGTGAAATCGTGTGTTCTTCATAAACTCGCAGAGGGGGGAGACAGAGTGGAGGGGAATGAGTCAGCCCTTTCAACTCAATTACAAAACAAATACAGGACCCCGCGAGCTGGGCCTCTTCCATCCTAATTGGCATCAGCACCAGAACCCCAGCTCCAGCTGAGCATTTTTACAGAACAGAAAACAAGTTCTCAAACGAGCCTGAATGGCTGAACCAGGACAGAGTTGGAAGGGATCTGTACATTGAGCACACAGGAATCCCAAACCAAATAAAACAGCCTAAACATGTTTCACGAGCGCTGTGTTATTTAAACGCAAGAAGTACCTTTTTGAGGGAGGCTCAGCCAACTGTGTATGGCTTTGCTCTGAGAAGTTTGGTTTTCAGAGCCTTGATCAGACTCATATGACAGGAGTGGAGAATTTTAGCACCCCTGGCTAACGTGATTCACTGCCTATTACAACATGCTTCTTCTCATCCTGCTCTACTATTGCACTTCATCTTTTTTCCACCGATAAAAACCCTGAGGCCAGTGGCTTTGTTTTGCTCGGTGCTGTTCAAATCAGAGAGGGAGTGCAGCATCTTAAAGATACGTTGAGCTAAGCACATTAAACATGAGCTCTAAAAATTTGTTCATATGCTTCAGAGATCTGTTGAAACGGAATAGGCAGTTTCTTGGTTTATTTCTTTATGTCAGGTGCTTCAAGACAGAACTCGTGGAATGTATAGACAAGAAATGAATTATCCAAGAAAGTCTGGAATCCGTGGTTTGGGTTCCTCTTATGCTGTTGTGTTTAACTGCATCGTGATGCTTCTCAGCATCAGCACTTGCTGATGAGACAGAGCATGTGGGTTGTGATCTATGGTCAGAGGGGTTTCGAGGAACCTTGCACAAAGCTCTTGGTTGTTTCACTGTTGCTACTTGGACATTCCGCTTGTTCGACTGATTTGATGGTCTAGAGCTTTTTCTTCTCATTTAACTGACAGCGTGCACGGCTGCACAAGGAAGAGGAGGAAGGACAGTAGCTTTGCACGTGATGATGTTTCACACTCTTGAGTAGGAAGGAAGCTGAGGTGAGGTGCCGTGTCTCAAAGAGCAGACTAAACATCGGTGGCCCGTGACCACTGCAGACTGATGAAGATGACTGACAGACCAGTCACCCTGGTTTAGCATTTGAACTACATTTGTCTTCCTTGTTTCACTGAAAAGCAGGAAAGAAAGGATGAACGGAAAATTAAAAGCAAAATTTTCAAAAGCGCCTCAGAGACGTAGGGGCACAAGTCACATTTCAAATCAGTCTTTTACATCTAAGGGGTCTTTGAAAGTCTTCTTAGCAGTTTCTGCACTTTGTGGCCTCTGAGTCTTCTGAAGCCACCATTTTAATCAGTCTTAGGGCATTCGTGTCTGCTCTCTGAGGGGCTTCCATTCCCAAATTCTGTTAAAACTCCATAAAATCACCAAAGTCTAAAAACCATCAGCACTATGTGCTGAACAGAAACAGAAACTGTTTGCTGTTTGAAAATTAAAAAAAGCTGAGCTGTTTACAGGCTTGGGCTCTCTCTCATCCTCATTTAGGGACTTCGGCAACAACAACAAAAAGGATATTTGTACAGCGATGAAGCAAAATGCTTCATATATCTTTTTCACAAAGAAGATCTCGGGATGTTTTCATCTCCCTCTGATTTCTTCCCACCCCCCTGACAACTCCGTCGCTCTTTCTTCTCTGCTCCCCCTTTCCCTCTTTTGTCTTTCACTGCTTTCCTCCCCCCTCCGTCCTTCGCTGAAAGCTCCGCTCATTCAGTTACTTGTTGTCATCTCTCCTTGAAGCTACCACCACCGCTGCTCTGGTCAAGAGGTGTTATTTAAAACCCAGCAGCTCCCTAATGTTGTGCAAAGGCATCATCAATCATGCCAGGAAAAGAAAGCGCGGCTCATGTGGGTTCAATTAGAGGCACAGTAGTGGGCAGAAGTGGAAGAATACTTAGAGGGGAGGGCACAGCTGTTCATTTTTAAGGAGAGGAAACTTCACACGTGAAGCATCGCTTGAAGAAGGAGCTGGCTGGGATCTTGGGCAGCAGGAAGGAGACGTGAATTCTCCCAGGCTGTTAAAAGCCCCAAGAAACAAATCTTTCTGGCACCAGATTTGTTTAAGTTTGCATCCTCTTCACTGTACCACACACTGTATCTTCGGAGGCCCTTTCGTCTTCCCCCTCCTTCCTCCTCCTCGCCTGCCCTCCCTCCTTGTCTAAGCCTCTTTTGGAAGGCAGGACATGAAGGGAAGCGGTTGCTGTGATGCCAGTCAAAGCAGCACAAAGTGCCCAAAGTGACAGCTAATAAACCGGATGAGAAAGCCAAGTGCTTCGTGTGGGCTGCTGTGAGCTGGGTGACCTTGTCAGCTCAGACAGGCGAAACGGGCACGTGCCTGCTCAGGCTTGGGGTGGGAGATCTGCAGAGGCAGATGCAGATGTTGCCGCTAAGACCCAGTGCCGGATCGGAAGGCGACAGCGCTCAGGCGGAGTGGGGCGTTGCAAGAGGGAGACGCTGAAAGCTGGTGGGTGCCATCTGCAATAATTTCCGTGGTAGGGTTGTCCTCTGTGCTTTCAGGCAAAGCCACTAGTCTGTGTCTCCGTGGGGAATGTTCTCTGGTACATTCTGCTGTAGAAACGTGTGCGCTCCTGTTGCTTGAAGTGATGACCTGATAGACGTGCTCTGAAATGAGCCATTATTATGTCTGACCTTGAAAACCTCAGCTTCCATCGTACAAAGTGTGGAACAAATTACTGGAAAAAGCTGAGAAGCCGGGGTCTTACCCACATGGGCACAGGTTCTCGGTGTGGGAATGGCCTGGCCAGTGAGCCAGGAAGAGGAAAAGCCATGTAGGTCTGCAAGGAGGTGACTCTTCCAAATCTGGTTAGTATTTTTGTTGGGAAAGTACTAGGGGTCAAAAACAGAGATGAAAACGTCTAGGCACTCTTTTTTCCTTTTTTTCCCCCCTCCACATTAAGGCCTAAAGTAGAGGCAGAAATGAAGTGCAGTGGGAGTGTAGCTGTAATGAGGGATCCCCTCCGAGGAGGGGTGACCCCAGGCACATGGCGTCTCCAGCAGGCTCTGGCGTCCTGCAGCTTTCTGCTGACAACGATCACGGCTGCAGCTGAATTACTCTCCCAAACATGAGCTTGGGCAAAACCTTCGTGCCTGCATTCTGTAAGGTGTGACTGTCGTGCACAGATACTGCCTCTGTTTAGATTTTTGTGTTGTATTCCGGACTCTGAATTTGCACTGTTTATTTGGTGTTCTGTAGAGGTACAGCTGATGTGTCAGCCTGTTCTTGGAGAAACTCCCCTGTGCACCATATTGTGTCTCAGCAGCCGGTATCAGCTGGTAGGAACAATCGTTTATTCCTAAACTAGATCACACCAACACTAATAACTGAATTCTTGGAGCTGAATCTCCTGTCACTGTTAGAGCTCCCCTCTGCTCAGCACGGATCCAGCATCCAGCAAGATAACAGTGCAATACCTGTGTCTTTTCTGTAACGTTTGGATAGCCCCCGACATCAATAGCTGAGTTTTATATTTTAACCTCCTGCTGTCGAGGTGCCCAGCAGCCACAGTGCTGGAGGGGTTATTTAATGATAACATTTATTAAGGGCAATGCAGGCTTCTCTGAATGCTGGAGCAGCCCAGCCTGGAGTGGTGGTGGTGCATTATGAAGACATGGCAGTATGTTGTGTCACCCCTTCTCCTGTGGCCAGCACACCACAGCTTCGTGGAAGCACAGGCTTCTTCAAGTCAGCAACCGTCTGTAGAGTGTTTATACTCTGAACAGTGCAGATACGGTGGTAAGCAACGAAGGCAGAATTACTATCCACGTCAGGAGCAAAATGTTTGGGAATGAGAACACAGAGTGTCACTTCACCTGAGCGCTCCGAGAATCCTAGAATGTGCTACTCTAAAGTTGTAGAAAAGGCATTTTTTTCCATCAGCACTGCTCCCTGTTTAAATAAACTCCACGGTCTAGAAAAGGGGTTTTGTGCCCACTTGGGAAGTGTCCAGTTTCTCAGCTCTGGGACTGCTTTTTCCATTCTGAATGCAACCATATATCAAAGGGAGACAGGTCTGAACTTCTGTTGAAACCATTAGGGTGTTTTTGCAAAAAGGGAATCCAGGTCCCTTTGATGTGTGCTAGAAAAATTCCCCTTCCTTTTATAAACCCAGATCAATGGCCGGCGGTGCAAATCTCCTGTGAGCATACCGGTCCTGAATAAAACATTCCCTGGAGACTGAGGAGTGCTGCCGTACGGCTTGGTCAGATTCCTCGCCTGTATCTTCCCCTTCTCGTGTCTGGGTTTCTCACATTTCTTTTTCTTCTGTCTCTCTGTTCTGGTATGGAGGGAAGAGTTTTACTTTCATATTCTCAACTTCTAGTTTCTAATAATTTTCAGTTTTTTAATTAGAATGTGGACATGTTGTTTATTCTGTTCTCTTTGCCAGCGTCTGTTTGTCCTTTGGTAAATCCTTCATCTTAGCTTTGTTCGGGTGGCTCCTTTACCTCCCGCTTTTTTTTCTCTCTCCCTAGCACTCGAGGATTTCAGCCTACTGCATTGGTTGTGTTACTCCTCAAATCCGTGGAAGTGTATCTTCTGGGTAGCTGTGATGGTGGCTTGACATCAGGGGAGTCAGGGCACAGGCACTGACTCTGTGTTGCCCCTCTCAAGTGCCAGGTGAAGGTGTGGGCAGGATACCCTTGGGTCTGCCCAGGACAAGGTCTGTCTCTCGGGTGTGCGTGTTCCCCGGTGCTGGGGCAGCAGGGCCCTGGGGACATTTGGAGCCTCGACAGTCGAAGCTGTAAGAGCAGCTGTCGATATCTGAGCACAATGTTGACGTGGCCCAGGCCACCTCCCGTCCAGGGGCGACGGACACCTCTTGGGAGAGCCTTGGATGGGAGTCCCAAATGGGTTCGTGTCAGGTTGGCTTTTACCTCAAACCCAAGAGTGAGTTTGACTACTCGGGTGTAGATGGGGATCCCTTCGGAGTGGCTGTGTCACTGCAGAGGTGACAGGCGTCGGGGACAGCTGTCAGCTCCAAACAGCTCGGCCGTGCAGGCTCCTTCCTGAGCGCAGGGCGGAGCGTCGGGCTGCCCGGCTTGTCTCAGGAGGCCGGCAGACAAGAGGTCACATTATTTGCAGTGCTCCACTCTTTATATTGGAGCACTTTGGTGTCTCACCCCAGAGGTGACAGAAGTGCGTCCCGGTTCTCTGGTTTTAGTAGCTGCTGTCCTCATGATGATGGTAGTGATCGAGCCCAGTTTTGCTTAACTTGTGAGACAGTCCAATGGCTGTCATTAGACTTGAAATGGTCTTGATCTCTCCCTTGCTGGCTGAGGTGGCTGTAGGCATGTGTCTTTTTTCCAGATGGAGTCCAGCATCACCATGACTTGCACGGATGGGAAGTGGAACAAGCAGGTGACCTGTGAGCCTGTGGACTGTGGTGTCCCAGACCAGTACCATGTCTACCCAGCCACCTTCAACTGCAGCGAGGGGACCACCTTTGGCAAGAAATGCTCCTTCACTTGCCGACCTCCTGCTCTTCTGAAAGGTATCAGAGGGCGTGCAGTGACCTGGGGGTAGCTGCATAGCTAACACAGACTGTAATACATGTTACCGTTGCTGTTGTTTTAGAATTATTCATGATATTTTAAGTATGAAGAATTATGAGACTCAATGTGAAGGTTTATTTATATTAGAAGTTAAGTTCCTTTGCATCCGTCTATTACCTTCCTTTGACCTTTCCTTGATCACGGCTGGCCAGGCAGTAATGACAGTGGATATTGCTTCCATACAACCAAAACATGGAAAAGTCATGGGGATAAATCAAATTGAACTCTCTCATCTTCTTTCCCATGCCTTCTCTGTTTTCTGTGTCTGTCTCCCTCCTATGCTTCCTCCATGTATTTGGAAAGGGAGAAGACTGACAAGTCCCGTGGCACAGTGGCACAGTCCCCCATCACTGTTTTTCCAAATCCACCCGTCACCTCTCTCATTTTCCACACTCTTCTTGCTCTAACTCTGACCTTTCTCTCCTTGTTTGGGACTTTCTACATTTTTTTTTTCTTAAAAATAACACACTTTGCTGCTTTCATTCATTTTCTCCCCTATCTTCTTCCCTGCTGCTTTTCTGCTAGCATCCCCATCATCTTCTCAGCATCATCAATTCTTCTGCTCACTGGCACATTACCCTTTTTGATCTGGTCCTCAGGAAGCAAGAAAAGATATCGCTGTTAATTTGAAGGAACATTAGAGCCAAATTAACTTGTCATCTTGCAGTGGAGTAATCTTAACTGCTCTTGCCAACTCAGGTACAAATGCTGTATAAGCTTTTTTTGTACACGTGGTATCACCTTTTCTGTGAGGATTCATTGCAAACCCCAGGAGAGGCATGGGAGATATTCTTCATTTCAGCAAAAGGATATATTGTTTTGTGTGTGTATATATATATATATATAACCCCAAATTCCTTAAATTGCTTAATTCTTTTAACTCCGACTTAGGAGGATAACCACAACCAGTGAACATAAAGTCAAAGTTAAGACTACTCAAAGGGGAGATTTTTATGAAAGAATCCCCTTTTTCTGTTCATACACTCAGAGGGTTATTTTCAGCAAGGGCTGGTGTTTTTTTTTCACTGAAAATGTCTAGATTTTTATCGAGGGGGAAGCGAAAGTAATGGTACTCATCATGACCAGCAAGAGCTTCAGCTGATGACTCCGGCAGGGGTAGCTGGAGGGATGATACCCAACCCCCAGGTCAAGGGGTGCAGCTGTGTAGCATCACTTCAGTTTTGTCCAGAAGCTCGGTGAGGTAAAGGCACCGTTTGGTGCATGGCCATCGGTGATGACTAATAGATGTTGCCACTGAGCTTCTGGAGAACGGCGCTCGAATGACTCATGCCTAATTCAATCACTGACGTCATGACAGCCACTGTTGGTAATGTCACAGCTTATCACTTTGCAGTGGCAAGTATGATATCACCACGGCTGGTCTGCAGAGCTGCTGCATGAGTCAGAGCAGAGGAGCACGCCGGTGCTCTAGAAAAGAGCTCCCTGCTGCACAAAATCCCTCCGCAATCATCTGCAGTTGGGGAGGGGAGAGAGAAAACGCCAGGGCTGATTTAACGCGGCTTTTCTTATCTTTGTGGGTAGGGCAGGAGGGCTTCTCCACATACCTTCCTGAGCCCTCCAGAGCCTTTTGTTTTCTTCTTCTCTGAATTCCATGCCCTGGCTCTGTTCCTTCCCCTCTCAGAAAGATGGCATTGCTCTGAGGTTAGCAGTTTGTCAGTGTTATTTTGGATAACTCCGAAGTTGGCTTACTGTTGAAAATGTGCCTTGTGGGTTGAGAAGAGTTCCTGCAGCAATGCTTGGGGATTTCAAAAGAGTATTAGGGATTTTTGAAGGGTTAGTGGCTCACAGCTGTGCTTTGTTTCTTAGGAAGAGCTTATTCCTTTTCAACATACAGTATAAAATAACAAAGAATGTAAAATACACTGAGACTAGGCTACTTTTAGCTTAACCTTGTGAAGTCAAGTAGGTCATAGCAGAGGCAAATAGATCTATTGTACCTTTTACCTTTGAGGGGCTCGCCAAGAAAGCTTCCTGAGGAAAATGAGTCTCTAACGAGTATTAGGAATCATATTTATCACAGTCGTCCCCAAGGACTGAGAGTCCGCAGCTGAGGATGGCTCCTCATTGTGTTGGAGTAGTGACTCTCATACTAACAGATGCTGCTCCCAAAGGCTCTAAATTGAAATGAAGAGGACAGATTCGGGGAAGAGATATAACACAGAAGCAGAATGAAGAATGTAATGGCACCAAACCTTCTCCTTCGGAGAGGAGGGGGTTGGTGTATGAAGCAAGCTTCCTTTCAGAGAAGGACAAAATAAGAAAGGGAAATACGAAAGATTCCAAAGCCAGTGTGGTTTCCCCTGTGCTGTAGCATTGCCTGTCGTCTGAAAACACCATTCTTAATGATTTAATGCCATCATCTAGAAAGAGAAAATGCGTAGGACATACACAGCTGGGTTTGTCAAACTAACCGAGGTAGCTTTTTGGTATATTACGGGTGTAATGACATCTCGAAGATTAGTCCTGCTGAACATTGTTAACTTTTCTCACTGTTCTTTTCAGGAAACAACAACAACTTGACCTGCATGGAGGATGGGCTGTGGTCCTTTCCAGAGGCCCTGTGTGAGCTGATGTGTCGAGCACCCTCAGTCGTCCCTAATGCAGATCTCCAGACTACTCGTTGTCGAGAAGATAAGCACAAAGTGGGCTCCTTCTGCAAGTACAAGTGCAAACCAGGTTACCATGTCCCTGGATCCTCCAGAAGAGCAAGAAAGTACGTGAAAGAGTAATGCCCTGCAGTCAGCATGATTCAGAAAATCATGAGTTAAAATAACTTTAGGAAGGGGTGGGCTGTTTGTAACAGACTATATGTGCTGTAGGTAACATCAGTGAGCAATCCCTTCATGCAGATGGTTGTGCATTTTCAGGGGGATTTAGGCACCTCTCTCACTTTAGGCTTCTCTGAAAATCCTTAACCAGTGCTCAAAAAACAGGCCTTACCTTAGAAATACCCCTTTGATATGCAGCCTGGGGAGTCCCCTTTGAAACTCTGCAGGAAAGGGTTAGTGCTATCCTATACTTCTGACTCTGCACAAACCCACTTCAAACCAACCACAGCCCACAAGCCTGGGAAGCGGAGTTTTAGAGAGACGTATCCAAGGCCACAAGAGGAGTTTAGGCTGGGCAGCTCAATGTTGGCTTTGCAAATAATCGTTATTTTTGCTCAGAGACCTCGTGATGCAGATTCATGGCCTGTTCCTCAGGTGTTAAAAGCTCAAGCACACCCATCCTCTGCAACCTGCTAGCAGGGCTCAGAGGCCTTAGGGGCTCCTAGCTGACTCAGGCACTCACTAAATAGTCTTGTTTTTTTCTGCACAAAAAGGCGAGCCTTTAAGATCCAGTGCACGCAAGACGGCACGTGGCTGCCGGGCGCTTGCGTGCCCGTTACTTGTGACCCTCCGCCTTCCAAGTTTCACGGGCTCTACCAGTGCTCCAATGGCTTCCAGTTCAACAGCGAGTGCCGGATCAAGTGCGAAGATGATGACAACCAGTCGGTGAGCCTCTCTGATCTGAATTATCTCGGCGCATACAAAGTTGGTTTTATCCTGAGTTCCCTAAGGGCCCTGATCTTGGAGGAGCCAAGTGCCATCGAGCTCTTCTGAGACCAGAGACAGAGGAATGGAGAAGGGGAATACGTAACTGGAGTAGAGGGAGGGAGCTGCTGCAAAGAGTTTGGAAATATTATTGTTATGATAGTAGTAGTGGTATTAACTGTTATCCGTAGAGGACTAGCAGGGAGTGACTTACTGTTTCCAGACAATAGGTGGCTGAAAAATCTGCCTCAGTGGTTCTATGATCTAGCTAGAAAATAAGGAGTAATGAATGAAAGTAAGTAGGATGTGAGTTAACCGCACTTGTCCTGTTTGTTCATTCAGTTTTACTTTGCTTTACTCTCCAATTCTTTTTCTCATTATCATGGTTTGTATGTTTGCCGTATGATAATTTAACTTTATAGGGATTGCAACCATTCAGGTGAACTGTCTCTAAACTTCCATGGTTTTTGGCTGTGAAGGTGTCATTTGGCATCAGGGGGTCAAGTCTTCATCTGGCATAAATCAGTGCATTGCCTTTGACTTCACTGAGAGCAGGTCTGACCTTTGGTACCGTGTTTGAAATGCGTAGTTTTCCTTGCCAGAGGTAATTATAGTTTGTGAGATAAGTGACTTCTCCCAGGAGTGCTGCTGCTGCTGCTTAATACACTTGGGAAGAGAAAACGGGCACGCAGAAGCTGCTGCTACTACAGGCACTGCAGAGCAGGGAGTGCCCTGTCAAAGTCCTTGTGACATCATTCTGGCTTCAGAGGACGTTAAGAAGGGAACACCCCTGCCCTAGGGCCAGCGATCTGAAAGACACCTCTGATGCCTGCTCCAGACCAATTAAAAGCCAGTTGCAGCCCCAGTTCCCTGCCAGGCTGGCCTGCCCTCTTCATGGGGACAACAGGCAGAGCCCTCGGGTTTTGCATCAGGGCACCTGGAAAAGGTTTCCTTGTATAAGACTTACGTGAGGTTGTGACCCACACTAAATGAGAAGTTGCACGCGTGGCTGTGGCTGAAGACATGGAGCGTTGCTGCCGGTGCAGGGAAACTGGGGCCTCAACAACTGGTGTCATGGGTCTGTGTTTGCTTTTCGATGCACTGGACGTGAAGAGGAGCAAGCAGTGAAGTCAGGATTACAGCCATAATGAAGTGAGGTCTGGAAAGTGAGAGATAGAGCGATGTCTCTATTCACCGTGAGGAAGAGCATAGCGGCTGTTCAGCTGCAGAAGCACCTTGAGCAAAGGAGCAGATAACATCTTGAGGAAGGGATTTGCAGAGAAAGGTATTTCCAGATATCCCAGAAAATAGACTATAGAAAAAGAGAGAGGGCTCCTGGCACAAGCCAGAACCACTTGAGAGGTGTTAATTATTTAAGGATTAAACCCCACTAAGTCTCTCTCAGCTATATAAGGTGATAATGCACGTTGCATCCAAGCAAGAAACCTAGCAGGGATTTTCACAAGAGATTTTGCAGGTCAGGGAATGATGGACAGTATGTTACTATAGCAATGGATATCCTGGGATCTCTGGGTATGTTGCAGAAACCGTACAATAGTACCCTCAAGCACAGCCAGTGCTAGGAGCATAAATCAGGTTTCATGGCTCACCTTTAGTAATCTTGCTTGAACCCTGGCATGCAAATTGCAATGAAAGTGCACCACACTTGCTAAAACAGCAAATTGTGCTCAATTATCACTTAGCAGTCTCTTCCTGAATTTGTCACCACGCTGAAGGATCATTACTCAGCTGTACATATGGCATCTCTTAATCACCGGGAACCTAATGGTCATTTAAGCCGGTTCCTCCCCTGGCACCCAGAGCAAGGGTCTTCCATTTCTGAGTATTGTGCACAAATCATATGAACAGTCAGATCGAAATTAATCAGTCTCTGCCAAACTAGCCCTTAGGTGAGAGTCACCAAGCTGGATCCCACCCTGAGTCCATCTGGTCCATTATCCTTTCATGTGATTTTCTTATTACTTCTGGCAATGGCCAGATGTCTGGAGAAGGGGAAGCAGGTCCCACGCAGTAGTCTGCTGATAAGACCACTTTGCATCTCACTAAACGTTGCGATCATCAACAAAACTCAGCACTAAAAAGCATTAGGGTATTAAGGACAAGACTAACACTGAAGGCTGCGCAATCTTCCACGCCGGTACCAGCGGTCTGTGGAGATCCTGGTGGGTGTGGGTCGTGGGGGTTGCTCCTTGGGGCAGTTCAGCAGCCCTGCTGGGATCCCAGCATAGACAAGCATGTTAAAGGATCCCTGAAGATACCCAGCCCAGTCTCCAAGAGCAGGGTGGGTTGGTTGCAGGCGACATGCCTGGCATGCGAAATGGGTGAGGAGAAGCAGAGATCCTGCGTGATTCTTCCACCCAGCAAGGTCCCCGCCGGAGGTTTGGAGCCCAGCCACACCAGACATCCTCCTGTTGAATGTCCCACATTACCCTGTGGTGGTTGGGCTCGCAGATCCTGCAGAACAGCTTGAGCAGAAATCCCCAATGCCATGAGGATAGATCTGACAAAAGATTGCCTCTGCTCTCCTTTGTTGTTTCTAAAGGGCATGATATTTCCCCTCGGACTTTGGCATTCATTCTTCAGTATCATACAGCGAATCTTTTCTATAAGAGAAATGTCATATTCTGTTCCTTGCCCATTCCCACACCAGAGGATTTTTTCTCTCCTTTCCACCTGCCTCTGTGCGTGTCTGTCTCAGCCTCTTCGCTTGCTGTCACTCAAGGCAGCCAAGCTCTAAAGAGCACGTTCTGCCCTGCTAAGCATCCCTGCTCATGTCCCGCTTTCCTTCCTCCATCAGATGGCCATTGGGGATTCTTTCTTTTTTGAGACAAAGATGATGCAACTGGTTAGAAAATGGGAAGAGGAAGAAGGTTGTCTGCATTCAACACAAGCCTCTCAACAGCAAGAAAGAAGGCAAATGGGGTGAATGCGCCTCTCTCGCATCTGGAGTGGGTCTGTTTTAAGGTGGAGACCTAGCAAGGGCCTTGTAAAGACATTGCATTGCACGAAAGAAGCGTGTGTGTGTGTGTTTGTATGCAGTGCAGGTTTCCTGGTTTCAATTCTTTGGAAAAAAACTCCTTCTTGCCCCCCAGGGCTGACAGTCCCCAAGCAGAAGCCTCTTCCAGCTCCAGCAGAACTTCGCTCCCAGCTCAGCTCTGTCTGCTTCTACCCTCTCAGCCTGTCCTTGCTGTTGTTTTTGTGAGCATCCTCGTTATCTCCTTCTCTCCTTGCCAGGGCCGTGGAAGCAACGTGATTCACTGCCGGAAGGACGGCACCTGGAGCGGCTCCTTTCACCTCTGCAGGGAGATGCAGGGCCAGTGCACGCTGCCCACGCAGCTCAACAGCCACCTGAAGCTGCAGTGCGCCGGCGGCTACGGCATAGGTGTGTGAGCATCGGCCCCGGCCGCATGCCGCGGGGGGATGCAGCTCAGATGGGAACAGGGAGCACTGGGGTGGGAGACAGGGAAGAGGATGCGGATGAGAGGGAGGGAGGAAGGAAGGGGCCTGCGGTCCTTGAAGTCACCTTCTCCCTTGGACCTGAGCAGGAGGCTGCTAGGAGAGGCTTTTCAGGCAACTGCTTTTAGGAAACGTGAAGCTCTGAGAGGCCGGGCATCATGTAACGTGCTCTGATTGCCTGCTCCTTGTGGCGCTTCCAGTTTCATCGTGTCCCTTCTTGGCCAGCTGGTTTTAATGGGCAGCCAACACGCCAGAGACGCATCCAGTCCTCAAAATACAGGGAGAGAGTGTCCCTGCATTTGCTCTTAGGCTTTTGTAATGTCCTCCTTCAACCACACGTGCCCACGCACGCCCTGGAGGCTGAAAGGCAGGAAGCTGACAGGGAAGCACAGCACTGGGATAATTCAGGTCTCTCCAGAAAGAATTCGAGACCAGCTGAGCATCGCCTTTGGTCTGACAGTTGTTTAGGAGCTGTTGTAAGGGCATGTTTTCCCCTTTCCTCCTGGGGTGCTTGGCCACCCTGATTTCCTGTGCTCAGCTTTGCTTTGTGTCACACAGGCAGAGGGAAGGATAGACCAGACACTGAATTCTACACTCTACACTGTATTTTCAGCCCCTGTTTTTGAGGTCTCCCTGCTGTGAGGGCTGCAGCGCGCACAGACCCACGAGACCCCTTCCTGCAGCCCTGCTCCCAGCCCCTGCCAGCCCCCTCCTCCTTCCGCCCGTCCCTTTGAACTTGGAGAAATTTCCTCGTTGCGTGGCTCCGCAGCTCCCTCATTATATCGCAGCCGTGCGAGGGACCACGAACCCCCTTGTGTTCCCTCCCCGGGGAGGAGAACACGACCTGGATGAGATCACCGCTCTGTAATGATGCCAATTACAGATCATATATCAAAACAATCCCGACCCGCTCCTTTCCGTGAGCGTAAACAGCGTGGCGGAGCGCGGGAGAGCGAGCGGCGAGCGGGCTGCAGCGACTCTTACTGCGGCGAGGCATTTTACCCTTGAGACGAGGTTACCTCCCAAGGCCGGCCAGGTTTTTTTCGAGGAGAGAAATGCCGGTTCCTGGTTTGGAGGGCAGCATCTCGGTGCTGGAAGCGGGAGGATCTGCAGCTGCCCACGCAGCGGGCGCCTGCCAGCCCTCGCTCCTCGCCCAGCTGCCAGCTGGTGCCGATCCCAAGGTCCAAGGGGTCTGATCCTGGGATGGGATCATGCAGCTGCGACGGAGGCAGGAGACTCATGGGGCAGATCCTCCACAAGAGTGTGGCTCTCACTGGAGAGGTCAGAAGAGCTTGGCGAGGCCACAGTGGCTCTTATCCTCAGCAGATGTAGACATACCACACGTTTTGTTAGGCCCGCCCGGCGCCGCTTTTCCTGATCAGGTTGTTGGGGCTTTCTTCTCTACCTTGTGTTCTTGGAAGCCTGATGGATGTCCTTCCGAGAAGGCACTTTCCTGCCACTTGCTCGCAATGGGGCTGGTGTCAGTGGGCCCCATCCCGTGGGTCCATGCAGCCGCCACCACGTGCGCTGGGAAGGCAGAACAAGCCCAGGGTTCTCCCTGTTCTCACTGGCTCAACAGCCCGGGTTGCTCTGCTCCCGCTGACTCCTCCACATGGGAGTACGTGAGAAGGCAGAAGCAGGTGGGGAAAATAATAGCATCCAATCGTGGTCCCTATGAATCCCACACACCTCTGGTAATTCCTCAGACACCTAATCTGCCCTTCCAGGCTGAGGTGTGCGCTGAGCCAAAGGTTCAGCTCTCCAAACCAGTGCGGAGATTAATTCCTCCCCCAGCGCTGACTGGAGCGCAGAAATCCTAATGACATGTTTGCAGCAGCTGTGCCATTCAAGAGTGATTTTCCAGGGGGGAAAATGGTAATGGTCCAACACACTAGGGCTTATGGTTGTGTCACCACAGGGCTCTGGGATATTGCTGCAGAGTATCGCAGCGTGTTTTAATAAAGAAAGGACAGGATTCCCACTGGGCGTGACAGTTAATCAGAGAAAAAGCAGGTTTATGTGTGAACAAAGCCATCATTACCTCTCTGCGTACTTCTTATCGACTGTGGGACTTGGGTGATAGCTCGTCTGCAATACCATTAGGCTTGGTCACCTTCCAAAAGATTATTATTGAAGGCCTGTAAATTTGACAGATGAAACAGTAAGTTTTTGTCATGTCATAGGTGAGATGAGTTTGACAGCCTCTGCTTAATCAGTCTTATTGCTTGAAAGAACAGTTGAAATGAAAAAACCTTTACACCTCCTGGATGATCTGAAAGCAAAAAACCTGACCTCCTTCTTGGAGTTAATAGCCAGAGAAATACCCAGATATGCAGCTTATACAAAAAGGCCCTGGAATATCTGCCAGCCTCACGATCTCTTGCTGAGATGCCGGGTTGTACTCAGCATTTCATGTGTGGCTATAAGATATGTGATAGTTACGGTTGACTGCTAATTGCAATTTAGGAAAAACGAGCCCTAATCCTGTCCTTCAGCTGGAAGGATGCTGAAAGGGTCAGAAGCTGCTTGCTTTATCCTCTAGCTTTATCCTGTCTGTGTTCTGTCCAGGCACCGAGTGTACCACCTCATGTCTGGATCACAGTCACGAGCCCATCCTCCTGCGCGTGAACGAGACTGTGCAAGACATCCAGCACTGGATGAACCCTCAGAGAGTGAAGGTCAGTGCCTGACGATTTCACTAACTGTATCCCTTGTTGCGTGTTTGTGTGCAGTGAGCGACCGGTGTTACCCGTGGGTCATTTGACAGGGGGAATACAGGAGGAATTCTGCCCTTTAAAAAAGAATTCCTGATTTTTTGTTGTGTCTTTGCATGTTGTTCTGCTGACGTGCAAAGTGGTGGCTTTCTCTCTGTGATTTCCCTGCCAAAGTCAGTTCAAGGTAAAGGTCCCGAATCGGTGTGCTCAGATCCACGCAGCACCTGCAGTGGGTCTGATATGGAAACGTGGGTCGTGACACAGGAAGATGTGATGGACGGTAAGAGAAAGGGCACTGGCCAGGTTTTATTTTCTTCCTCCTGTTCAGTATTTTGCATTCTTTGGGTGGCGGGGCTGGCTTTTTCTGCACTGCTTTGGGATGTCAAAAGAAGCTGATACAGAGGGTATTTCATTTCCCGAACCAGCAGAGCTGGCTGCATCCTCCCCCCGCCCCTTCGCCCGCATGTGAGAGCTGCCGGCTCAGCACAGCTCCTTTCAGAGGTCACCGCTTCTTCCTCCCGCCTGCTCCAAATGCACAGGCAGCATTAAGTGCTCACAGCACTCTGTCCTGCCGTGCCAGCATCGGCCTGCCCTGACGGGGACACGCACACCCACGTACGGTGCCTTGCACACGCGCTCACCCCTGCACACACCTGCCGCTTGCAGCAAAGAGCTGCTTGGATTCGTGCTGGTGCTTCGATACCAGTGGGAGACACGCTCATCTACCCTCAAGCCATCTCCACAAATGTGCTCTCCTGCCTAGAAATGCGTGCAGCCAGGCACTCGTGTTCCTGCAGGTGTAGGTGTTTGTCTGGATGTGCTGGCACATCGCGTGTCACCGCGGTGCAGGTTGCTGGTGGTGCCTGAGCAAACACCATCGGCTTTTACGTACTTGACCGTGGCTTTGCTGGAGTCCATTTGACACACCTGAACTTCATTTAGGAGGAGAGCAAACAGCATGTCCTGAGCGGCTTTGACAATCTGTTTCCTTCTCTCCGTGCCTAAATACGTGTCCAGGGTTTGGGATCTTTGAAATCTGGCCTTGGCTATGGGTAGTGAGCTGCTCCAAAAATCTCCACCATTTTATACTTCCCTATTTCACAGGGAGCAATAGGTTAAACCCTGGATAAAGCGTGGGCAACCTAAGCCCAGAGAATACAAGCTCACGCTGTCCTTCCCAGCTTCCTATTCACTCCAGACTCCCAAGATTGTATTACTCCCTAAGCCTAGGCTTTGCCAAGTTTCTGGCATGGAACATAAAGAAAACCCCTATCTCTGTACCAGGGGTAATTTCTCACTGGCCCTTTCCCGAGAGCTAGACTTTAAAGTGGTTTTGTAATTCACGGTGAAATAAAGTGACAGCTTCCCTCCCGTTCTCTGCTGTGCTCCTTGGTTTATTGATGCAGGTACGCAGAGGGAGCTGTAACGAGTTTTATACCTGCAGGTCTCTGGAGGGCTCATTAGGCAGCAGGGAAAACATAGAGTAGTAAAGGGGGAGATGAGGGGAGTGAGGGATGGAGGAGAAATCATGGTTTCCAAGAGTACAGTGGTAAATAAGGCTTTTTTTGCCCTGATGGTGAGGATCTTGCGAGAGCTTTCGGCTGTGAGCACATACAAGTTTGACCCCACCAACCCTTTGTAACTAGAGGGTGTGATTTGGGCTTGAAAACTTGTGTTGGGGGGTGGAGGAGCCTTTAGGCAGGATGGTGCTGAGATGTGCTGGAGGGGCTTTTTTTGGTAGCTGTAAAACATCCATCTTCTTCAACTCTCCAGATAAGGGGTTGTCACCCGCAGGGAGCGATGTCTCGTGGGGTGCCCCAGGGAGGAAATGCTGCTGCTGGTGGGACCGGGGAGACCCTGGAGAGATGGGACTGGGACGCCTCAGGGAAGATCCCCAGGGCAGTCTGTTATATATCATCAATAATACGTGTCTCTGTTTATGGTCAGTGACAGCTCGCTGTTGTGCCTTGCGAGTAAAAGGAGCAGCTGGTTGCATTTACACGGCGAGGCTTTGTGGATCTCGAAATACTTGAATGACGCAAAGGAAACACTTTTAGTTACTTAATTTCGGGCACAAGTAACGTACAAATGAGTGCAGTACGAGCAGCAGATAAAGGAAGGACAGATCTCTGGAGCTTACCTTGGAGAGGACAGGCACAGATAAAACACAGGAAAAAAAAAATAGTATTTGTGTGTAGCTGCTCAAGCAACAGCTGTTACGGAGGCAAAGTGGGAAGAGGGAACCATCCCTCCCTCTGGGGGTTGTTTAGAGCAGAGCTGTGCAAATCACTTGATTTTTCGGTTCGCTGGAAGTTCTGTCAGAATTTTTTTCCTTAAAAAAAAAAAAAAGTTTTCTCCTAATCAAAGGGACTTTTTTGTTGTTGTGATTTTTGGTGAACCAAAAAATTGGCGAAAAAACCCATGTTGGTTTGAACACGATGTAACATTTAATTTCCAGTGATTTTTTTAAAAACTTTTTGTTTCATGAAAATGAAAAAAGAGTAGAAATTAAATGTCCTCTCAGAGGAAAAACAACAACAACAAATATTTCATTTTGAAAAATGTCTAAATATTACCGTGTTTTTCAGAATCGGCTTAGGCTGAGGTGCTTTGTTGGGCCTGAAACTGGTGTAAGTTGGCAGCGTCCTCCAAATCTGTATTTTCTGCGGGGAAGAAAAGATCACCTGAAATCTTGCGTGTGTCTGTTGTTCTGCAGCAGGATGTGTTTGGAGCAGCCCTTGCTGTTGCCACAAGTGAGGGGCAGCGAGCTCTTGAAGACACCTACAGGTAGAGCTGCCGACGAAGTGTGCAGGCAGCGGAGAAAAAAAAGCGAAATATCTCAGAAAGACAGCTTGGCAGCTCTTTCCCGTTGACTACAGAGAAGCAGGGCAGACGCCTCATTTCTTAGGTTGTCTGAATTTAGGTCCTTGCCTCTCTGCTGGGCAGGAAGAGGCCAAATACTGCGCAAGCATGCGCGTGCCTAGGATAGCCTTGACAGGGCGGGTGTGCCCCGGCTGGTGATGTGTTTTCCCGTCTGCGCTGCAAGCCCTGGGATTTGGGATGTCCAGAAGTCATTCATGGGAATTCTCCTTAAATGCTCCCCCGTTCGTTGAAGCTTCACGGTTTAGCACCTTCCTTCCCCACTTCTCTTTCTGTGAGCGTCGGGCTCGTTCCGCAGGTAGGGGAACTGTCGTGGGATAACTTGGAGCAGTGTGGCGGCTCAGCCCCTGGGAAGGCAGCGGTTCCCACCCCGTCTGTAGCTGCAGGAGGAAGCAGCCACAAAGCACCGTGTCTCCCCTCTCTTGGCAGCAGTGGCCGATCCCCTCACTGCCATCGCATTAAGCCCACGGTTAATTGTCGTGTTCATTCAGTGCCTGAGGAGAGAGTTAGCTGAGACCAGTAGATGCCAGTCCTTGGGCTTTAACCCTGGGGAACACTTGACCCATCCAAGGTGGAGGAGAGCTCTCCACCGGCCTCCCTTGGGGAAACCTAATCCCCTCTGCAGCCTGCAAAGGGTTGACATCATTGTGTTAGTCCCATCATGGCGGGGGAAGCGCTGGGACTGGAGGCATTAGGTCCTCCCTCACAAGGAGAAAATGACAGCTTGATTTGCTTTCTTGGCTGTTTGTTACCTACTGTGAGCACACCCCGGCTTCCTCTCCCTTCGCAGCAGATGGAGTCACAGCCACCAAACCGCAGAAGCGGCTGGATGGCGTTTCTGGGATGGGGACGGGACCAAAGTCAACACACCCGACGTGGCCTGGGTGGGAGGGCAGCTGTGCTGCAGATGCTGATACACAAGGAGAGCGGGGGCCGTGAGGGCAGCAGATGTCACCACAGCAGCCTGGAGCACAGGGAAGCATGGGAAAGGGACAGGAGTCACCAAGGCGGCAGCCAGATGGGCTTTACCATCCATGCACCGCCTGGCATGTGTTGGATGTGGTCCTTCCATCCACCTCTTACTGCATCCTTCGTTGGACTTTTGAGTCCACCTTCCTTTCTGTGCGCACTGGCGCTGTCAGATCCCGGTCGTGTCCCACAGTAGTGCTGCCTGTGCCCTTCCTTGCTTGCTTTTTACACATTTGTTTCTCTCAGTTGCCCCATGCAGCACCCTGTGGCACCGATGTGCCTGTTTGCACCACAAGAGGCAGGAATGATGCCCAGCAAGCTGCATCATCCCCAGTTTCTCAATTTTCCAACCCAGTGTCTCCTTCTACCAACGCCGCCTCTCCTATCCCGTTGCACTGCACGCACTACAGCAGCTGCCCGAGGGTACAGACAGGCTGGGTGGTGGGAATTGAGGGTTTGGAAAACCAGCAGGAGGAGCCAGGACCATGGCCGAGGACCCTTCCCTGAATGTGCTTTGCTTCCAGCTCCATGAATGTCGGCAGGACTGAATTCAGCTGGAGTAGCTCCAGTGGCCTCCGCTAGCAAAGTATCATCCAAGGAAAGGGCGAAGGAACTGGGACTAAGCCATTGGCAGGTCCCGCTCAAGAGCAATGGGAATGTCCCACCGACCCAGTGACTGATGTAGCACGAGGCCAGTTGACTGTCCTGTGCTATCGAGAGTCCCTGGGGGCTGCACTCCCATTCCCTGGAAGATGTCCAGCCCAAGGCAGTGCAGCCCTTGGGATTGAGGACGACCTTGAGTGAGAGCTCAGAGGAGAGCACTGTCCGAGCAGAGACTTCACCTTCCACCTGTTCATCAGAAGGAGGGTGCTGGGTTTTTAAAACTGCGAGGGTCAGGAAAGCAGTCAGTGCATCTTCTGCGAGGGATTGCTCTCACTTGCAAAACCTCCTTTCTTAAGAGCCCGTTCCAGAGCTGTTTGCCTCCTTTTGTTAGCTCCACGTGCACACGTGCATTCACACATATCGAGAGGTTTTGTAAATGTTGATGCTTCTTAAGCAGGGGAATGTGAGATGCTCTTTGGAAGTGCACTTCTTCTGCTTATTGTTTGGCTGGCCTTGGATGTGCAAGGCAACCGCCTGAGTTTTTCTACTTGGGTTTAATTCTTGGGTTCAAATGCTCTTGAAGTGCTTCCTTTACTTGCCTTCCTCCTCCTCTGTTGACTGACCTTGTTTATTTTGAAACCTAGAAAAGTTTCCTTTCTTTTTCCCTCTGAAGTGCAATAAACAGAAGAGAGGGGGAAAAAAAAAAATCAAAAAAAAAAACCTTCACCATTTGTGGCAGGCAACGGCCTGGAAATCTCCAGCTGTCTGTCAAGAGGCGCTGGGGGAACGTCTGACACCGCAGGGCCCCCGCACCTTGCAGCCTCCCTCCCGGGGGATAAACAACGTCCTCCCCCCTTGCCCGGCCGCATCTCGGCTCACACAGACAGGCCCTGTTGCGAGGCAGGTGGGGCAAGCTGGGCTTGACTAATAGTGGAAAATCCGAGAGCATCGGAAAGATAAACAGCCCAAGTCAGATAGTATAAAAGTCCTTTTTCTCGCACACACCAGGTAAGCCTCAAATGACAGAAACTGTAAAAACACGCTGAGGTTCCCCTGCAGATGGATTAAATTAGCCCTCAAATAAACAGGGGAAGGGACGACTTGTGCGTCAGGTCTTCCCAGACGTTAATCCCTTCCTTCCCCAGGCCTCCATCCAACCTCGACCCCTGTCTTTGGGTGAGCACCTATTGTGTTCACCTTGCCCAGCTGGGCATTGCAGCGTTCCATCCATGGACGATAACCCAAGATGAACATTGTGCCTGAGGTCTTGGTGAATGGGTGCAAGTCCTGTCTCCTAGACCTCCCTGGTATTGAGCCACCATCTCCACTGACTGGCCAAACTTGTCATAGATTCATAGAATCATAGAAGCATAGAACAGTTTTGGGTGGAAGAAACCTTCAAAATCTTCAAGTCCAACCTTTTCCTTTCCTGTGAACACCACTAAACCATGTCCTTCAATGCAACATCTGCCCTTCTCTTAAACGCCCCCAGGGATGGTGACTCAGCCACCTCCCTGGGCTCTTAAAATCCAAGTTTCTGTGTCTACAGGCAAACAGTGGGTGCCCCGGGTGTGTCGTCACTGAGTAGGCTGGTCATCATTTTTGCCATGGGCACTAGAGAATTTATTATAAATACAGAAATTATTATAAAGCTCATACAACATAGCAGATGACGTTGTCTGTTCTGTGGTTATTCTGAAAGCATGTAATGGGAGGTGCTTCCATTTAAGATATAAAGAATGGTGTGAAAATGTATCGAAAAGTCCGTCTTTAGCATCTTCAATACGATGGGTAGCTAAAGAGGACAATGATTTGCAGGACCAAGGAAATCTCTCAGTTAATTCCTAAAACGTCTTCCCCTACCCAAGAGCAAGACAGTGGACCTGTGCCTTTGCCTTTCCCCACCATGAGTGAAATATTGGACGTGACATTTTAGGAGAAGCTTAAATATTATTTTAATCTCAAATGTTCTGTTATTGCAAGTGTCAAGTCCAACACTTCTTGTAAATACCTGGAGGACGGCCAGGTCCTGAGAACGCAAGAGGTGTTAGGAACTGAACTTCATTGGTTAAGTACAGGAGAGCCACAGGAGCCGACACGTTGACTTTCTGTACACTGATTTCTTTGTCTTAACCTGTTGTGTTTTTCTTTCTTCTTCCCTCCAGAGCGTTGTCTGCACGGCGGGACTCAAGTGGTACCCTCACCCTTCCCTGATTCATTGTGTCAAAAGCTGCGAGGTAAGCTTTCGCGTTAGCCCAGGTGGTCCGTGCTTGCTCTCCTAAATGTTACGGTGGCACTCACGTGAGCTGTAAATGCTGTTTTTCCAGTGGGGCAAACAGCTTTTCTTCCCTATCCTATCAAACAGACTGCGATCGCCTGCATCAGTTCTGACACTCACTGGTGAAACTGGTGGTTTTCCTAGAGCTAGTGGTTGGGTGACTCTCACAGGAGTTAAACAACCATGGTTCTCGACAACCACTGTTAGATGGGCAGAATTTCCCAGGATTTGGGAATTTCTGGGAAGTTGCAAAAACCTTGAGTTGTTTTCCCTTGATTTTGACATCTTATTAGAAGACCAATTCTTTCCAAGGCCAGCTAGGGTTTGGGCATTGGTTTGTGCAGATAAACTTGGGGAAAGCCAGAGGCAGGAATGAAACCACTGGGTGGGCAGCACAGCTGGACAGTGAGCAAATCAGCACATCCCTGTGCTGTCCACCTCCATCTGAACCAGAAAAAAAATGAGTCAGAAAAATGCAGTTACGCTTCAGCGACACTACATTTTTACAATCTTGTTTGTTATTTGAAAAAAAGCAATTATTTTGAAGGATATTGTTTCTGCTGGCAAGAGTCTTTGAAAAGTCTGAGAAGCCCTTAAGATGCTTCCAGTGGTTAAACGGGGCTGGAGCACTTCTCTCTCTGGGTCATGGCACGCACGTGGTTTCCATCGTGCCAGTCCTTGAGTAGCTCACCCACGTCAAGGAGGTACCTCTGTAAGGCTGGGAAGCTTCTCACCCATTTTAGAAGTGGGGTAACTCTTAGGCAGAGGGGTAGATAGATGGATGCTTTGGTTACATGGACAGACAGTGGAAGAGCTGCATCCTGACCCTGCATCTCCAGGCTTTCTGCAGCACTGGCTGTGCTCTCAGCACCCAGTAACCCAATTTTACAAGCTCATTGATGTTATTTGCCTGGAGTGGCAGGACATGGCACAGAATTCCTAAATTTGACACGAAACCCTAGACCACATTGCTGTGCGATGTGATTTGTCTTGAAGTGAAAGACAGGTTTCCTTCGCATACAAATGTTGGGCCCAAGAGGGTAATAACTCTCCAACAATGTAATAGTTTCTGTCTAGTTGTTCCCTAAATGAAAAGCATTCTGCTGTCAGTGCTTTGAATGTCATAAGCTGTCTCACGCATTGCATTCATGCAGGCTGGCCGGGCGCCCCTATTCTCCAAAGAGAGCTAAAATAATATCCAGCAACCATTAAGAAATGCCATTCAAGTGCTGATGCACCATTGGGTATCCATTCCTCTGCTGTTTAAGGGTAGTTGTTACCGAGGCAAACTTTGCAATGATGTAATAATTTACCAGAAGCCATTATTACTGACATGCTTTTCCTCAGCATCTTCTTCCCTTCCATCACTGTTAATTGCCAGGCCCCTCTGCATCGATAGGAACTTTCTTCTTTTCATCATTCGTTCAGTGGTGTCACTGCATCGCAATCTGTCATCTGGGAAGGCTTTGCCCAGACAATTGATAATGGCCTCTAGCATCACTTTTAGAGTCTGGCGCTTCTGGGATCCACAGATGGACCAGAGCTTGTTCACTGGCTTTAAGACTTCAGAAGAAATGCCACCTTCACCAAGCCTTTTTTTACGAAACTGGGACTAATAAGCCAGTAGGTCAATAATACTGGGCCCTAATGTATTAATACCCTTAGCTTAGGAAGGGTTTACTGACTAGGGAGCTGTGAGTGGGGGCTCTGTTGCCCCTTGGCCATCAGTGGTCACCCCGGCTCCTGCTGCAATGTGATTTTTTGTCGCTCTCTAGTGGCAGGAATAGAGGTTTATGAGTCAGCCCAGCACTTCTCGGCAGCTAACTTGGGTGTTGCAGTAGAAAACGAGTCCATTCTGAAGTACCTGTATAGTCCTCGAAAATTATAGAAGAACTAAGATACTACATGAAGACCTGTAAGAGAACTCATCCTCCACAGCCAGGCCTACAGGGTGTCCCACATGAAGATTTTGGTACCAAATCAGAAGAGATGCTCTTTGCCCCCTTCTTTAAGTCTAAAGGGCTGACTTGCCTACTCTGTGCCAGCCTAAGTGAAAGGCAAATTCTTCCACAGGTTTCTTAGTTATTGGTTTCTCAGTGTTCATAGATGTAGGGTAGAGGTATAGGAACGGAGGAATGAAGTCAAGCCTTTCTTGACAAGCAGGCACAGACAGGCAATGCGCAGGAAACATGAAGAAGCCTACAAAATTTCCTGTGAGGTCGGGCAAAGTTCACGTTTTTTGAATATGACCAGGCTGGCATAAAAATATCTCTCCATCTACTTATAAATTATTCCCTTTTAAGTCTTAGCATATTAATTAAATTGGAAGGGCGTTTGCAAGTCAAAGTCTTTGCCTGTATAAATAAGTCAATCTCTGTGGAAGTCAGTGGAGTTAAGCTGGTTCACAAGCGTAGGAGCCTCACCCTGGAACTCTGATTTCCCCGTCGGCTTTTGCCATATTTGCATGTAGCTAAACGAGTGACGCGCAATGAGTCTGTCACCTCCTGCTAGTCCTGATATTGCCATCATTGCCTGGGTTTCCTGTACCCTGACAGAACTGTTTAACTTTGCGAAACATGAGCAGTAAAAGCCTGTGTCTGCACCACGTCACAGGGTCCATTTCAATACTGATGAGCATGGACGTGGCTCTGGGGAGCTCTCCTGGCTGGTTCTTCAGATATCTATCGTCAGGGAGACTCTGGTACCACAACTGGTGCAAAATCCTCCCAGGAAACCTCCACAAGCCTCTCCACCCGCTTTGCAGTGATGCCTTCTCGTAGGGAGTCCCTGGTGTGTTTGCTTCAGCGAAGAATAAATGGATTTTCCAAAGAGCAGATAAAATGGGAATGGCCCCGTGAGCCTGTGCCTCTAAGAAGTGTAGCAGAGATGTGACTGTGATTTCTGCTGAGCATCCATTTTTTTGATCTTTCATTGCTGTCTGGGATTCTTATACCTGGCATGGGCCCTTTTTAGCATCGGGCACAGTTTTGTCTTCCAAGACAGACTTCTGTACGTACGCACCAAGAGGGCTCCAACGTGTAGTGAAAAATCAGACTTCAAGGCTTTTCTTCAGGATCGTGATTAATATTCAACTCCTTTGCAGCCCATAGACTAGCGATCGCATTCCGCGGACTAGTGACCGCATTCTCTTTTCCGAGGTGATTTATGAATTTTACTTAATAACTCTCCGCAACGTCCCTCTGAATAATTGCCCTCATGCCAGCTGCGAGCTGTGGAGCGGAGGAGGATTCCGTGTCATGGCCAAGGTCACGCGCAGCCGCAGTTGCCGAGAGAGCGTGAGCAGGTGGTGCCCGTGCTGACCCCAGGCCTCTTCCATTTCTCTTTGTGGGGTGGTTTGTGCCCTCATTGCTGACACTTGTTGCATAGTTAGAAGAACTGTGGTGGAAGGCAGAGCTGTTAAAAGCAAGCTAGTTTTGCTGCTATACATAACCTTCTTACGCCACGTAGTTTCAGAAGGTTAGCTTAAAATTATCAAAAGGTGCCACAGTTTTAGAGGCTTTGATGGCCTCTCTGGGCATAGTCAAATTAATATGCCTGAGGCATCATCTTATGTGGGATGTGAAAAACCAACAAGGGCTCATTTCCCTTCCATCTAGTGTCCTTTTTTTTCTGTCTGCTTTGAAGGGAGAGAGGAATAATTATCTCTTGCTTTTCAGGGCAGTTGGGGATGTTACAAACTGTGTGGCTCCTTCAAGTTTTATGTTCTGACATACGGTTACAGGTTTTATCCATGTCCACACTCTCAGCCTTTTTCTGCTTTTACCTTTTTTTAGCCTTTTATGGGGGACAACTACTGTGACTCCATCAACAACCGAGCCTTCTGCAATTATGATGGTGGGGACTGCTGTGCCTCAACAGTCAAGACCAAAAAGGTACGGATGTCTCTTCCTCTTTTCACTGGGAATTCCTTGGTGAGCGTTGCTTTGAACCTGGAGAAAAAATTTTGCTAGGATAGGGGAGGTCCAAGGTCTCAGAAGGACCTTCTGTCCAGGCATGAGCTCACTAGAGGCACTGAGTTTTTGTTGATTCGTTTTGCAGTTCTCTCTCGATATCCGTGTGCATTTCCCAACATAACCTGGCTTATACCTGTTCCAGGCAGGTTCTTAAATAAAGAAGTCAGAGGGTTTCAGTCATTCTCACCATAAATAAACCCTAGGTTCTCGATAGGCAAAGGCTGTCTCCCTCCTTTTGGACCCTGGGACATGTTCATCAGCAGAGCTTCACCTACTGCTCAGGAGCCCTTCACACAGAAACGCTGAGAAGGGTATACTTGCCCATCCTCATATCTACCCTTAATGCTCAAAAAAGGAAACTACAGGTTAGGAATCATTACAAAACAAGCAGAGAGCAGAACAAAAGCGTCGTTCTAGGTGTGTACTTTGCCCCACGTGTACCCAGATGTGCGTGGCTTGCTGCTGACCATCCCATCTCCAAAAGGACAGGGTGGGACAGAGAAGGGTGTGGAGCAAGGCAGCAGGGCTGAGTACAGACGTGAAATACCTTCTGCACAAACAGGGACCACCTACACCAGGACCTGCAAATGTTGCAAAAGAGACGATGGGTATTGGTTAGTGGCAGAGATTTAGAAAAATATGGTTTAGTGCAAGGAGGATGCTTAGGGAAGTAAAATCCACTATTTCATATCCCCCAGCAATGAGGGGGTGAAATGGTAGTTACCTGGAAGCAGGATCCAAATAGATGAAAGAAAGTGCTTATTTGCACAATATGTATTTGAATGGTAGGGTGCACTGCCGTAGAGTATTAGTAAGAACAAAAATATATCTAAAGTCAAAAAGAGAATGGGCATGTTTGTGGAGCTTAGCTCCGTCAGTGACTGTAAAACACTGCGATCGGGGTGCAATTTCTGGCTCAGGAATATTTAAATCATTGAATGCCTGAGCCTGGAGAAGGATCCTTCCACGCATCCCCCTTTTTTTATGCTTCTTTAACACCCATTTCTGGCCACTGCTAGAGACAGCGACTGGAGCTGGTGGTTTGAAACAGTACATCTCGTATCTTTCTAACCAGGATAGATTTTGAACGTGCTTCCCAAGGAGAGGAAAGAAAATTGTAGCCTCTGCCATGCGAGATTTTTACCTTGTCTTCACGATTTGAGTGTAGATCAGAGTGAAAATCCACCTGTGTTAAGTACCTGATATATATTAATAAATAACAAAACTTGAGGGAGCTTGGGCTCAGTATATGACACCATCCATTTCACACATCTGAGGAGGAAGGTCTTCTCTACTGCAGCCGAGGGACCAAAGGCCTCTTTGCAGGGAACACTCCTTTCTAAGAGAGTTTTGGCTGAGGCTTCTTTCCTCGGTTCAGCAGAGCTCTCATACTGGTATGGCACTGTGGGAACACAGGGGAAGGGATGTGGACATGTCCTGGCAAGTGGCAGGAGTTCGTTTCTCCACTGGGGAAGAGATGGGGAAAGAGGTAGTTTTTGGACCAATTTTCCCTTGTGTTGCTGTGGGTTTTTTTGCAACTGGCCCTGCAAGCTACGTGCTGGGGCGGAAGCATGGGCAGGTGAGCTTCTCTGTTCTCCAAGGGTGGAGAAGGGCATGGAGAGCTCGTGTGGGGCTCCCTGCTGGAACCACCCCTGCAGAGACAAGGGGGGTGACATGCAGCGGCTCGTCTTCAGTGTCGTCTCCAAGAAGAGATTCCTATCTCTGGCTGATTTTCCACCTCCTCGGGAGGAGCAGCCCGAGGGCAAGCACAGCTTGCTGGCTGGCCTCACAAGCCCACCAGCTGGGAGGGCAGAGCTGGAAGTGCCCGGTAGCTCAGCATGGCGTAGGTCTTCTCCTCCTACAACAGCTTGCCTGGGAAACTTTATCTCGCTGCCTCCAGGCTTGAGAGCAAGGGATGAAAAGTCCAAAGAGGTGCCAGAGGAATAGAACGGAGGTGCCTGGGAGGGGACTGACCCAAACCAGCCCCAGCAAAACAGGAGCTAAGGGCACAATATATCACTGGGGTGGGGACGGGACTGAAACACAAGGGATGTAAGTGCCGAACTGAGGGGGAGAGGGATAGGAGTAAGGTTTGGGAGCAGAATTTATTGCTGGGCAGGGAGTTGAGACAGAGCGCGATCATCACAGAATCGTGAGCACTTACCAGCCAGGCGAGCCACACTCAAAATATCTGCTGCTTCACTGCCACCCAGAAATGAAGTGACCACCCAAGAGGGGGAGAGAACTCCGTTACTGGTTTCTGTGCTAAAACTGCCTAATGCAAAGGGCAAGTGGTTCAGAGACAGGCAGCTGGTCACACCTCTGATGCATTTACCCCATGGAGGGGCAGGTTTTTTAGCTTTTCGGAGATAAGTCTGTTTCCACTGGCTTTGCTGAGAGCTGTCTCTGTGTGACCAGGAGAATTAGACTTGCCCTACTTTGTACTTTAGAAACACCCACCGTAGAGATCACACGGTTTGAGGACTGAACCGCAGAGGCCAGTGCTTCCTCGGCACGCGTTCAGCCTCCAAAATCTTCTCCTCTCTCCCAAAACACCAACGTCATCCCAGGAGCTCCTGGGAGGAGTGAGAAAACCGCCTTCTCCTTGGACCCTCCACGCCAAAAGCAAGATGCTAAATCCCAGTTTATTACTTTTATAGGGTAAAGGGGGGAAATAATAACGCAGCCAGTAGGAGTCGGAGTCGGAGAGGCGGCAGCAGCACCTCTCCGCCTGCAAAGCGGCCGCCGACACCTGCGGCAGCAGCCATGGGGCCGCGGGTCTCGGCTCTGCGAGTGATTTTCCCGACTGAGGCCTTTGACTGAGACCAGATTTCAGGCAAGGCTGTTCAAATACAGCCCTCCCTTTGAAGAGGTTTATGAGTGGAGCGTTACAGGAGATATTCCAAAGGGAAAAACAATGAAAGGTGAGAGAAAAGGGAGCTGAATAAAAATACTCCGCATACCAAATCCTTCCAGCACAGTTTGCCACCTACTTAAAAAGGCACAGTTTTAAAATACACATTGGGTGTAAAATCCAAGAGCCTGGATGAGATGTAGGGAGAGGCGAGTCCAGCTCTGTTAATTCCAATACCAGATGAGGGTGTATTTTCATACGGTTGCAGAAAGAGCGAGACACATGAAAGAGGCTGTTTTGCTCTTTTTCTTTCTGGGTTACATACTATGTGGCAGATGTGTCAGTCTTTTAAAGCCCCTGCAAGTTTACCCATAAATGTCTAACATTTATGCAACACCTGTTTTTCTTCCAAAATGTCACAGGACATTTTACAAGCTTTAGATTTATCATCTCTTCACCATTGCAACCATTGCTGAGGTGACACATGGTTCACATTTAACAGAACATAGCAACTCCGCACATTATTTTAGGAAAGATTTTAGGAAGATTAACATTGCATCATGTGAAGATTTGGGAGTTAACAGTCAAGTAAGAACTGGCTTCAGATCTTTAATGCCCGCAAACTGTCAAGACTTAAGTTTCGCTGCAGTCCCACTGCCCTTTCAGCTGCACACAGTGCTGTGAACCAGGCTGCGTGAAAACAAAATTATTCGACCCATATTAGCTTTAATTCTGAGCCCTTTTACTTCATGTGAGATTCTGCACGCTCCTGTTTTGTTGACTGGAAAATGCACAAGAGCATTCACTTGGGCCATGTTTTCTCTTTGCATTTGAGCATTAGCAGCAAATGACCTTGTGCATTTCTGCAGCGAGAGGGGAACGGGGCGGTGTGACTTATCTGACCACCGCCGACTAATCAGCACCACTGCGTAGATAGGAAGTAATGAGTATTTGCCCTGCACTACTCACAATCAGGCTTGAGAGCTTAAAGCCCTCTTTTGAATGCTACAGACAGCAACGAATAAATTCTGTCATATTCTGGGCATAAATTCGAGGCAACTGCAGCGAGCAAGCGGGAAAAAGAGACATTCATCAGCTTAATTATTTGTTGCGCGCTAATTGCTCAGCGTCCCCCTTGCAGTGGGCGAGAAGCCAGGGCCGGCGCAGGGACGAGTGCCACCCAAGGAAGCAGGGACGCGCGTCCTGCAGTGGCCGACGCTGCAGCCCCGGGACAGGGGCCGGGGCTGCGCTGCTCACAGCTTGCCCTGCTCATGACCCAGGAGCAGCTCTGAGAGCCAGGAAGGCCATTGCCGGCCAACCTCCAAGGGAGAGAAAGCTTCTGTTGTGTATCTGGAGGGGATAAAGTCTTCCGTGAAGGACAAAGCAAAATCCCATCTCCTTTTAATCTTCCTACCCTCCTGACCCAGCACAGGTTGCCAGCTCCCTTCTGCCTGGCTGCTCTAGGAAGCTGCTTCTCGCTTTGTATCCTGCCGCTGATAAAAGAAGATACTATTTCTTAAGACATGTCACAATACGTGACACTGCTAAAGTAAGAAAAATAAATAACATGGGCATAACTGGCTGTCTCAGGGCTGGCGGCCACCTGCGAGGAACTCCTGGAGTGTGCAGCGTTGCAGGGAGAGCGACTATAGCTGTTTCTTTCTGATTTTGTTCAGGAAATCTTCTGTCCAGTCTCTGTTCTCCACTTCTTTCCTCTTGCCCTTTTGTTTCATCAGTTTTCCGCAGACAAAGCTGTCTAGAAAGGCCCCGCAAAAAATCAGAAATGCCTCTCTTTGGGCTCTGCTTATGTACTTTGTTCCAAACTCAGGTCGCAGATTTGCTTAGTTGAAGGTCGTACAGTCTGGTCTCTGCAGATTTAAGTCCGCAGAATTTACTGGTTTAAAATTCCCCCAGGTTAAACCATTTGAAAGGGCAAACCTTCATCTGTCTTTCCTTTTAGTCACGTAAGGGGTAAACCTACAGCTCCCATGAGAAAAACCTGTCTCACTCAGTTATCACTCAGGTTTTCCCTCAACTGCTTTGCCCCATAGCACTTAGAAAAGAAAAAGAAAAATTGCCCCCCCCTTCAGCCTCTTGACATTTCTGTCTAACACCTTGGAGAGGAAAACCAGCAAGTGCCTTGGCGGAAAACAAATGAGGACTTGCGGTAGATAGAGGACCGGGTGGGATTCATCCAAAGCTTTGCTTATCTAAAAGATAGGCAAGTTATCAAAACCTCTTCAGAGACTTTATGGCCGAGAATTCAAGGCCTGAAGAAAGGAGCTTTGAACCGAGGGGCTGCTGCTGGCTCCAGCAGGGATTTCCCAAGACTGTCCCTGTCTCTCCAGAAAGGGAGGTCTGCTGCACTCTTCCCCCCTAAGTCAACAGAAATAACCACTTCTTGCTATTTTGGAGAAAAAAATGCCCTCTCTCAGGCCTCTAACTGCAACACAGACCTGTCTTGGGGAACCTCAGGTCTTGCTCCATCGGCAGAACGTGGTTTTGAGGCAGTTCGCACAATGAGCCTAAGTGACCACCCCGGCTGAGGAAACTGCTTATCCAGAAGAATTGATCTTTCTGCCGCGATGCTGCTCCCGACAACCTGAATGTCCCCAGCTGGGTGTGTTCATCAGCTGGTGAGATACAGTGACTGGTGAGTGAGCACAGAGGAAGGAAGAGTACGATGCCGGGCGTTGCTTCGTGCCTCTGGAAGCAGCTGAGCACTGCTGCGTGCTCCAGGTACGCTGGTTCACCCAGGCATGGGGATGGACTCACCCATGAGCCGCTGATGGCAGCCTGGGTGGCTAGCTGTTTGCCATGTGAGGAGCATTTTCAGTCATGGTTGGTTGGGATGGGAGCTTATTTTGGGGCTCAGAGCTTGGTTTCCTAATCATTCAGGGAGGCTTTCCAAGCGGCGATAAATTAAAAGCAGTGATGGTAGTGGCACATGTTGCCTATCCTGAGAGAACGTTCTTGGCTTCAAGGGACATGGGGCTTCCCACAACATACAGTTCTCCCAAGGGACGTACTAGTGGAGGGTGTTTGCTTTGCTATCCGACCTCACTTCATTAGCAAGTGTTACAAAAACCAGCGAACAAACCTTCCCTGCGCCACCGCCAGCTATTTGGCCTCTGGGTGGTCTGGCTCCTATTAAATCTTTGGTGATTATTTAGAGTAATTACATTCATGTTTGCACAATCAGTAGCACGAGGGTAGGAAGCGCAGCTGATTGCTGAGCGACTGAGCTCCGTGTGGTTTGGCAAACGGGCTCCCTCGCTCGGCTCCGCAGGCAGGCGGGGATGCGGGGACGCGTGCGTGCAGGACTTTCCCGGGGATCCCTTGCTGGCTTTGGGCCATCCTGCTTCCACTGGTTCTGGTGCTCCCAAGCTGGTGGGTGAAAAACTGAATATGAGCCAGGAATGCATGCTGAGGAGGCCATGAAGATGCTCAGGGGGCTGGAGCACCTTCCCTGTGAGGACAGGCTGAGAGAGTTGGGGCTGTTCAGCCCAAAGAGAAGGCTCCAGGGAGACCTTATAGCACCTGCCAGTACTTAAAGGGGGCTACGGGAAAGATGGGCAGGGACTCTTTATCAGGGAGTGTAGTGATAGCACAAGGGGTAACAATTTCAATGTGAAAGCAGATAGATTTAGATATTAGGGAGAAATTCTGTGAGACACTGCAACAGGTTGTCCAGAGGAGTTGAGGGTGCCACCTACCGGGAAGTGTCACAGCCAGATGGACGGGGCTTTGAGCGACCTGGTCTAGTGAAAGGTGTCCCTACCCGCGGCACAGGGTTTGGAGCAAGGTGATCTTTAAGGCCCCTTCCATCCTGAAACATTCTGTGATTCTCCGAGGTACACCTGGCTGCAGCGGGGAAGGCCCAGTGTATGGCAGGGCAGTTAACAAAAACCCAAAGCCTTTAAAGCTGTATGTGCTGCACAGGGAGGAGGTTTCCTGAGAGCTTCGCCTTTCCCAGGCCCTCTGGAGCGGTGCCCTAGGTGTGAACCTGCATACCAGTCCCCAGAGTTAAAAGGGGACTCGCTCTTATTCCGTTATCTCAACGCAGCCCTGGTGACCTAAATGCCAAAAACCACTGAGAAGACCCTTACAAGATGCATTTTTGTCCCGCGAGGGCCTTGTCAGGGAACAAAATTCTCCCCGGCGTTTGAGCCGCGAGGGCGTGGGGAGGCACGGGGCCGCGGCACTCAGCACGGGCTGCAGCGCTTATCTCGACGTGCCGCGCTCGCCCGCAGAGGCTCCGGCTGCGGCGAGGCCTTCGTGTTTCCAGTTCGGCTGGTCTGGGAGATTTCTCAAACACTTCAGGGCTGAAATCTAACAACAGGCTGTTTCCCAACACTTCACAGTCCTCCTCCCGTGCTTCCCACCCCCGCCCGCCTCCAACCCGGGCCGGATCCTGCTGCCCTGGTGCTGCCGTGAGCCAGCCCCAAGCGCTACAGCCGGGTCAGCCTGATAGGAGCCTGTGTGAGGGAGGAGCTGCGACCCTTTGCAGAACTGTTTCCCATCCCTCCGTGTACCTGTCTGGGACTTCTCCTGTCAACATTCCCACCGGTTCCCTATAAACTGGCCTTTCTCAGCGGAGATGTCACCAGCCTCTTCAGATAGGTGCCATGTCAGGGAGGATTTGTGGCCTCTCACTCATTTCGTGACCGGGGATCCTAGTCCTGTGCTGGTCTGTTGTATCGTCGTCTTTGTTCCCAGAGCTGGGAGTGTGGCATCAAGGACAAATGTGCTCCTGTTTCCAAGAGGGAGCTTGGGTTTTGTCCAAGCTCCCGCTGCTTAGCATGGGAGAGGCTACTTAGGGCTCCCATACGTTGGCGGGGAATGGAAGTATGGGCTCGTGTGCTGCACATCACGGGTGGTGGGTTGGTCAAGGTGGAGGTGTCTCGGACCGCCTGCGCGTTACACCCCAGACGTTTGTGCCAGCCTCCTGCCCAGCCCGTACGCCTACACCTCCATGCGGTTGCTCCTGCGGGTTCTGAGCAGGGTATGTCATGCAGTGCACACTCCTGGGGTGACGGAGGTGATTTGAGGTTGTGCCTTTTTTACCTCTTGAAGAAAGACAGGTCTGTGGTCCCGTATGGTTTGGATGTGACCCACATTCCCTTGAGTGCTGTCGATCCGCGCCGTGGCTCTGTTCTGGATCATCTCCAGGAGATGTGTGTGTGTTTAGGGGATGAGCACAGGCGTGCAGGGCTGTGTTCTTCAGTTGTGCCTTTTTCCACCTGCCATAGTTAGTCTGAGGAGACAATATCCTGCACTACTTAATCACATGCCCAAACCAGGCCCTAAGCTTAATTTTCAGCTTTTTCTCCCTGCCCTCCTAGATATTAGCCAAGTTTTCTACAAGAGGAGATAGATGTAGTGAAACACTGGACTTGGTGGCTGGCAGGAAGAAGAGCAGATTCTTTAATGCTGGCTTTACAGTGAGTATATCTGGAAATTTCAGTACAGGTCGTATATTCTTTTGATGAGTTGGGCTTTTAAACACCTATTTAAAAAGAAAAGAAGCAGTTAATCCTGGAGTATACATATCTGGCCTCCACACCTAAATGGGCTATCATTCAGAAAAAGGTTCAGCATTTATTATTTCTAGCACATCCAGAAGCTTTATTCATGGCTCTTTACTCCAAAAGGTTATTACTGTATGAGCCCAGAGCAATAGATACTCCTTCTTTTAAGGGGTTTTATGGTTTCTCTGAGTTGGGTACTTGTGACAGTGCTGGTAGATGCTGTGTGTGGGTTAGATTCCATATATATCTGTGGAAATCAGGTCCTTGGGGAATTCAAATGTGTATTCGTTGTAGGTGTTTTTTAACGTGGGAACCCTGTATTACTGCTAAGTAAGAAGGAGAATTTTGTCTTGTCCAATATGACTGTGGATATGCTCATTGCCCATAGAAATCTCTGCCTTTTTACATAATAGAAAACTGATCTCTGGAGCTCACTGCTGTAAGACAAAACAATTAATCTATCTGCACAATAGCTCTGTAAAAAAATCAAATTGCATTAAAAACAAAACAAAACAAAACCTAACTCTGTAAGGGCCATAAAGTGAATAAGGCTAATCTGATCAGGAAGAAACCCTCCAACACTCAGGCTACTCACTGCTGTGAACTGCTGCCGAGCCATGAAACCATCTCCTCTTGGGGCCGGGACTGCCCCAGAGAGAAAGCTGCTGTTCTTCTGTCCATGGCCCCTGTTAGCAGACCAGAGGGTTTCTACAGGACAACACAGGGCAAGACATTTCTTCTCTAGTGGCTCCGTCTCATGAGCAATGTGCTGCAGTGTGGTAGCGATCTAGTGTCTTACATGCCCCTTTTGTTCAGGTTGCTGCAGTGCTGAGCACACGCCTACAGTGCCCTGTGAGAAAGCAAAGGGGACAAAGAGAAATGGGAGGAGAGGGAATGAAGTCAGGCCAGTTTGGCTTTCTAAGGCTGCTATTTCAGGACAACCCACAGAGGAGGCGAAGGGAGCGTGAGCTGGGAGTTGGTCGTGCAGGGATTTCACTCTTGGCTCTGATGTTCCTGCAAGTGACATGGGGACATCGCTGGGAGCTCCGTGCCTGCAACACCTTCCAGTGCCCCGCTTATGCATGGACAGCTGCAGGGACGAAGTGTGTGGTTGTCCTGTGTTCAGGGCAAAATGTGTATCCACCTTCTCTGTGAGCCTGTCTTGCCTTTGTTAGACTGTTACAGACGGACACAGTGAATCCGGGCCAGGGAGAGGGAAAAGCTTGATCAAGACAAATGAAGGAATCAGGTTCCCGGGTCTCGCCTCCAACCAGTAGCTTCGTTGTACGACAGGGAGGAATTTTTTAAGTCGAAATCGTTGCCAAGTCCAGATTGAACTGAATGATTCAGGATTAAAAATAAAAATAGAGGAAAACTCCAGTCATACTTAAATGTTTTGTTTGAGCATTTTCAAAGTGAAATACGTTTTTTATTCCAAGACATAACTTTTGCTCTGAAGTAGTCTTTTTTATTTGTCTGTCTTGGAGGGAAAGGTCAAACCTGAACTGTAGCAGATAATCAAAACCAAAATGTTTCCTTCTACACTGAAAAAAGAAAAGTAATTTTTTTTCATGTATCTTTTTTTTATTTCCAGTATTTTCATTCAGTCATTAAACAATCCCTCCTCAGCCTCCTCCCCAAGCCCCATTGTTTACAGACTTTTCTGTTTTCCTATCTAAGAATATTCATAACACTGTGATATGAGACAGTCCTGTTCTGGCTGGCTTCTGTTGGATCAAGCGACCCTTGAGCTCCTATTGTTTTCTGCAGTTTATAAACATCTTCATTTTCCAGTTATTTGAATTAATTTGCTTTTAACTTTTTGGACTATCTCTTCTCTTTGCAACCTCCATGTTTGCACAATCGTAGATTCAGATTATTCACTGGCTGCTTATTTTAAGTCACCAAGGCCATGGATTGATGAAGAGTCATCACCCTATTCTACCTGGAGGGTCAGGTCTTCTGGAAATTAAGTCAAAACCAAAGGGAGGAGGCTCTCTAAACCCCAATTTGGTGATGAGCGTTGGCTATTTCATGTCTCTGTCAGCATGTCCCCGCCTTAGGCTCTCCAGTTGTGAAATGAAGATCCACGCCCCTCCGTCCTGTTCTTGTGTGCATCAGGAGAAAAGCATGCTAGGGGAGGACATGCAGGGACACATATCGAAGGTCTAGGTGGAAATGACAGCTCTGTGTTCACCCACAACGCTTAGTCCGCATTCCTAGATGTGCTGTTGATGGTACGTAAGGGAACAGGCAGACCCACGCTTCATAGCCTGGAGAAAAGTGTTTGTGAAAGAGAAGAGCAAACATGTGGCAGCAAAGCCAAGGCAAGCAGACGGAGCGCGCGTGCAGCCCTTGTCGGGAACGCTTGAACAGGCTGTGGCACTGTCTTGGAAGGAGCGTAGAGGAGGGGAATGAGGTCATTTGCTCAGTCTGTGCAGATGGGAGAAATTCTTGGGAATTCACTTCAGGGCAAGCGAGGCACTGTTCCACCGCCGCCCCCTTTGCTTTGTGTAAATATTATGATGCAATAGGCCAAAGTCAACTTCTGCTAGCCAGGCACTGCAGGCTACTGTTTCAGCTCCTTCCTACGCTTCTCCGGAGAGATCACGGACAGATGACAGGTCATGCACATAGCAGTTTCTCACTTGCATTCCTTTGCTGTTCCTCAGTGCCCATTAGCTGCATCTCTTGACCTTAAACACGACAGGTATTTAGTGAAGTCTAGATCAGCTTCCCTGATCTGCTAGGGAGCGTTTGGTTCGGTTCCTGAGGAATTGAAACCAAGAACATTCATAGTTACATGGACAAATGAGCTTAGGTGCAGCAGCAGCACCGAAGCCACAGGGCCCTACTGCAAAAATGACAACCTACAGAGGGGAGATTATGGCCCAGGAGTAGGGTTCCCCAAAACCCCCAAGCTGGGGTTGGGTAGGAGTGCTACGGGGAGGCTGAGGTTGGGCCCCGCTGGACCCAGTGGTGTTTGGTGAGCATTTGAGCTGGTTGTGTGAGATGAGGGCTTTGTAACTTTGCTGTCATTTAGTGTTTGTAGCTTTTGGGGTGAGGATCACTTTTCAGAGAGGTTGGCAGTGTAATGTGATGGAAGCGTTGTGGTGAGTACCCCAGAAAGCCCTACAGCTGCCTGAGAAGTATGTGTCTTCCCAGCCTGGTGTGAACTGTATCTGCTGAGCAGTAACTGCAGGCGTTGAACAGGTTCTTCTTTACACTTCTCACAGCCTTTCTTACAGACAGGTAGCTCAGCTCTAAAATAAATCACATATCTGAAGACTGCAGCTCACCTCTGAAGATATCCAGAGATCTTGTTTTTTTCTCCAGGGTGCTATAGGTGTGTTCCCTCCTTCATGTCTTTGTCTCTCTGGTTTCCTTCCCTAGGTTACTCCCTTCCCTATGTCCTGTGACTTACAAGGAGAGTGTGCTTGCCGGGACCCCAACGCCCAAGAGCACAATCAGAAAGACCTCCGTGGCTTCAGTCTTGGGTAATGCCAAGCGACATGGAATGGAGGACCACACTGCTCAAGGCAGGCTAGGAGAGACACCACATCCCTTTTGGTATCGTTTTTAACATTTAGCTGCTCAACTGGATGGCATTTCTGCACCAGGGACCCTTAGAATTCAACCAGTCTGCCTTTAATTTTTGTCCAAGGAGAACTCAAAGTAGGGGTTTATGTATTAACTATATCTTAAATAGTGATGACGAGAAACAACCAACCAAGAGTCAAGTCGAGAAGACTTTCATGTATCAAAACAGCATGTTATGCCCACCTAATTTGAACAGTTCATCTCTAGATTCAAGGCGAGAAACCAACTATTTACATACACGTATTTATAGAAATAAGTAGAGAAAGAGAGAAAGAGTGAGAGGTTATGATCAACGCAAAAACACTTCCCCCTCTCCAGCACTCACAACTTAGACCAGTCACAGAAGAGGCTGTGCTCTTGGAGGACTCCAGGCTGAGCCTTTTCTGATGCTGAACACCAAGGTGTCGCATGCTCGGGACGCTGAGATTGGGGTGGGATCTCCGCAGGGCTGTGCCTCTTGGCGAGTGACTTGCCAGACGCCCAGCCAGCTGGAGATGTGGGATGCATCTGCTCCTCACAGGAATGCTACTTCCAGCCAGGGAGCTCAGCAGACTGCAGTGGCCTTTCTGTACAGCTCCTCCTTCTCCCCCTGCCCTCCAAAAGCCAACAGTAAGTCCCCTTGTAGCCTTCCTGCAAGCTGCAAGGCTGCTGAGTTGTTTCTGTGTGGAGATGGGCAGGTGGTCCCATGGTGCAGTCAGGGAGTGGGGAGTCTAAGGACTGGCATCGAGGAAAGTGGGTGATTACTTCTGAGAGCAGAGAGGGTAACTCGCGCCCGCACTTGTCATTTGAGCATGTCTGCTGCTGCTACTCCTGCTGCTATGTCCCATACAACTAGTTTCCTTACTGTGTCAGGACAGGGTGAAAACCAACCCCGTGCAACCAAACAGTCTGCCTTAAAGCTTACCTACAACCTGCCCTTCAAACCCTCTGGTCTCTTCCTCAGCATTGGGGCAAGAAAACAGGACACCAGCCAGCCAAAGAAATCTGCTTTCTGGTCTCCACCCAGCCAAGTGGTTCTCTAGATCTCCTCCACCCCACCTCTTACGGTGGTCTGTATCTAACAACCACTTCATGCTCCTGTTTTCTCAGGAGGAGGGAAGAGAAGGAGGAGGCACATGCTACGGGGAAAAGATTGCAGGAGACAGTATTAGAATTTTGACCATATTTGTCAGTATTAAGGTGACAGGCCAGCAGGTCGGACGCTTTGGATAGACCAGGAGCTTAGCTGCTTGTAATCTTCCAGAAAGAAGGGCATTAGCTGCAGCAGACCTCACGCTACCCTGTCATATAGCTCCATCCTCCTGTTTCAGCCCAGAGGGAAACATGTTGTGCCAGACCCTTGGGGATTCATTTCATCCTAGGGTTCATCACGTTGTGTCACGGAGATGCCCCGTGCATCTAGTGCTGCTGCTACAACCCATCCCATGGAAATCCTAGAGATCTTTCCAGTGTGGCTTGGGCTTGTCTTCTGCTTCTTCAGGCTCCTGTTAGGAAGAACACACATCCAAAAGAGCGTCCTTCCAAATGTTAAGTCTCTCTGTTCTTTGGGACTTTCCTGACTTGTACAATCTACCGGGTAAAGACAGGATGGAAAGATTTTTTTTCCTGCTCCTGCTTGATTGAACATTTAGGCACTGGAGCAAGGCAGAAGGGTAAGGGGAGGGGTCATTTAGCTCATGGAGATGGATGTAAAAATGAGTAGGAGAACTAGAAATGGAAAAACGAGATGTGTAGGTGTAAGGAGCCAGGCTTTTGTCACCCACTGTTGGGGTTGTTTCTGTTAGGATAAACCAGAGATGAAAATAACATGTAGATACCTGGAGAGGTGAGTGTTATAAGAAGGTGAGGAGCTCTGCTGTGAAGCTCGTAGGTACTCCCGGAGGAGGCCTGGCCATTGGAGCTGTGCGGGTGGCTCTGCCCACATGGTGCGGGCGTGCACGGGAGGGAGGGGAGCAGCAGGATCAGGGCTCCATCCATGGACTTACGCTGAATGTCCTCCAGTGTAGAGAGCACTGGGAAAAACTGGGCCTGGGCAAAACTTCCACTTTTGCCACTCGCCATCTAATTAACAATAGAAGTAAATAACTGTGGAAAGATTGCTTCCTTCCAGTCCCTTTGTCGTCCCCTTTTGTGTTGGCAGTTTGTTCATGTGCCATCCAGCCCATCAGAAGAGCTGACAACCTCAAAAGTCTTTTAGACTGCCAGTGCATCATGTCCTCAATGCCTGATGCACCTTGGCATGATCTGCCCCCTCCACCCCACCCGGGTTTGGCCCTAGCAGGGCGCCTCACTTCAGGTCCTGCGTTCACCCTGATGGCAGCTCAGTTTGCAAACGCCTCAGTTACGCAGCTCAGGATGGAGGAGACTTCCCATCTGGTTTTCCCACCTTGCCCGGGAGAGACAGGTCTGTGTAAGCATTATTGCCGCTTGCTGCTGGGGGCTCTCAGGAGCTCAGCGCCTGCTGAGCGCCTCTGCCCAGCCAGGGCCAGGCTCTGCCCACCGAGCTGGAGTCCTTCTCAGCTCATGGGAGATGTGGCTTCTTGCCAGCACAGCCTCACACCTCAGCTTCACTACTGCCCCAACTCCCTTTCCATAGGCAGACGTTCCATGCTGCTATTTGATTTTTTTTTCAAACTGCCAGGTTGGCACTGTCCATCTCCTCCAATGGTGCTGACAAAACCAGGAGCAAAAGTCCTCCTCTGAGTCATGTTAAATCCAATGGGGGTTTGTTTGTGTTTTTTATGTTTTGGAGGGTTATTTTGTTCCCACTGGGAGAAGATTGCATTGAGGCAAAGCTTTCCCCTCTGCATTCCAGGTGCTGTACCATGCACCCAGGGGCATGCAGAGAGGGGAGCCACAGGGCACGGACATCTGCTCGGCTCCTGTTCCCTGTGCTCCCTCCCAGGGGCAAGGCCAGCGGGATGGCCTTGCAGCACCCACCACTGTGAGGCCCTTGAACACCCAGCAGAGTCCTTAGGACAGACCCTCCATGACTGTGGTGGCCGTTGGGTGGGGGGTGAGAGGACCGATACCCACCACCTCCACCCACTGAGCTGGTGATGTAGGGCAACATCAAGCAGGAAGTTTGGGGAGACAGGAGAGGGTGCTCACGCTGATGAAATTTAGCTGCTCATCAAGTCCAGGTCACATTAGTGCCGAGATCTTCCCTGTCACAGATAGTGAGCCCAGGCTGCGCCTGAGCTGGGGCCACCAGCCAGCTCCTGGCTATGGGTGGTGTCCACGGCCAGCGGGAGGGAAAGCCAGAGCAGAAAGCGGTGACTGGTGCATGGTGGGGTGGGAAACTCCTCTCAGCTGCTACCCCTCTCCCTCCCCACCCTCTCGCAGATGGGCTGAGCTGGTGTCCTCCTGCTTTTCTTGCATCTTCCGCTGTCCCCGCCCAGGCTGAGAAAGGAGGATGGCACCAGAGGACTCTTGGAGTCGGGTTCCAGCTACCTCCCTTCCGGTTTCGGTGTCACTTGGTTGTAACTGTCGGTTTGTTCTAGGTTTTACCTGTGTTTAAGTCAAAAAAAAAAAAAAAAGGGGAAAAAAAAAAGAGAGAAAAAAAAGAAAACCCAATAGCCAACAGAAGTTTCTTGCTGCAGCTGATTCAAGTGGGGGAAAAAAAATAACAAGTGAGGCTTTACAGAGAGGAAGAAAAGAAAAAAAAAAACCACAAAAAAAGAAGAAAAGAAAACCCGCATAATCCAAATCCGCGAAGAGCAAAGCCTATTTTTGTGTGTTTGAAAGGAAAACACTGATTCTGCCAGCTGAGTAGAGAGCTAGATACTTAAGTGTAGATTTCCCTAGAAGTACCGTGAAGGTTTTATAACATTGTCTGGTTTTGTTTTCCTTGTGCTTTGTGGTAAGTCCAGGAGCTAAGGCTAAGGTAATTTTTCCCCTGGTATATTGTTGTTTGTGGGGGGAGGGGGGCGGAGTTTATTATTTTTTTTTTCCAGATTATTTTTTTAAAGTGTGTATTCGTGCTTATTTTTACATTATCCAACTGTACATACGCATTTAACCAGTATTTCACTGTGCTCTAATTACTGCACTCAGAAGCACTGCACAGTCTGAATCCCGAAGAGCTGCGAGCGACTGGGAGCGAGGGGTGAGGAAGGAGAAAGCTGCTATGGGAGCAGGCGGGTGATTCCCGGCAGCGGGAAGCAGGGTGCCCACCCACCCCAAAGCGGGGTGCCCACCCACCGCCTCCCGGCGTTTCCATTCGAGGCCAAGCTAGAAGACAGGAGGGGATGGGGTTAAGTCAGTCGAGGCTGGGATGCTCAAAGGCAGTTTCAGAGCTGCCAGTTTGGCCTTTGAGCTGCTTTGGATTCCCAGCCTTTCAGCAGCTTCTTGCACTCCCCTGCCCGATCTTTGGATGCCCCAGTGAGAGTTAATGGGCACGTTGGTGTCACTGGGAGAGGACCGTATGTCTGGCTTAGGTACACTCTTGATTATCTTCACAGTTGTGAGCCCCAAAAAGTCTCAGTAGTGCCAATGAGCTGATTTGCTTTGCATTTCTTTCACTCCATCCATCCTCTGGAGAAAGCCATATCACTGCCTCCAGTTGTTGGGCACGCTGGAGCCCTGGGGACAGTCCCCTTTCCACTGGAGGCCCTTGACCACAGAGTTCAGTGGGAGCAGGACCAAGACATTAGCAAGAGCAGGTCCAGGTGGCCCAAGATGTGTTTCCCTGGAGCTACGGTCAAGTTGGGCGGTAGGGCTTTGGTGTCGAGCTGTTCTTGCCACCCGGGCAACTGGTGTTCAAAACGCCGGTCGTTCTAGCGGGAGCAAAGTGGGGCTTAACGTTTTGTTTCTGTCTTCGTTTGGCAAACCGAATTTTCCCATTTTACCCTGAACTACACAGCCAAGATTCATTAAGAAGAATAGTAATCACTTCCCCTGAGGCCAGAAACAAGAGCTGGGGTTGGCTTCAGGTGTTAGATGAGGAGTCTTGGTGCTACTGGGTGGTGGTGTTAGTCCTGTAAGGTCGAGATGCGGAGCTGTCAAGTCCAAGTTGTCTTTGGTTCCCATTCTGCTTTGGTTTGTTCTTTTGGGTTGTGTGGTTTTTTTTTTTCCTTCATTTGGTGAGGCCACAATTCAGCCACCAGTTTCCATCTTCTGAGTGCAAAGAACCAGGGCTTTAACGAAACATTTCACCAGCAATTAAAGAGGGAATTGGAACCATTGCGGAGTTTGCATTGTACGGCCTCTGTAATTACGTACCTGTCTGCAGATGATTGGCTGAATTTTGCTCCCATCAAGTCAACAGGGGTTTTTGTTGTTGTTGTTGACTTCACTGGGAGCAGGATTGAGCCGTACTATATATATAAATATATATAAATATATATATGATATATATATAATATTATATGTGTAATATTATATATATATATCAGTGTAATATTTACAAATAAAACTGTGATCTCGTCTAGAGAAAAATGTATTCATATTACCAACTGCTCTTCCATATTTATGTATCATATTGTATCTTTTTATTATTAATTATTATGATTATTATGGTTATTATTATTATGGAATCTTTCTTGGCACGTTTTGGAAGCCACGTCAACCAATACTCCAATGAAGTGCTGAGGATCTATTTTCACAAGAATTCTACTGGTCTACTGTATAAAAGAGAAAAAAAAAAAAAAAAGAAACAAGCAAAACACAGTTCAACCCTTAATTCTGTACCTCACGCCTGTACGTTTGCTGCTCCGATTTTGGGTTTTATTTTGCGTTCGTTTGTTTTTAACGGATCTAATTTAAGTCTCCAAGCAATATATAAAGATGTAAATAGTAAAGCTTATTTATTAAGATTGTCATCTTTTTTAATTTATATTTACACAATTGTTCATCTAATTTATTTTTTTTTCAATACAGTTTTTAACAGTTGTCCTTTTTTTGGTTCATGATGTTTTTTAAATCATTTTTTGCAGAATTTCTTTATACAGGTTTTTCTCTTTCTTTTAATAAGCAACAACTTCCTCTGGTCTTTCAAAAACAGGTCATGTTTCACTCCAAAAAAAAAGTTATGTCAGATTCATCAGAAATATTTTGCCATTGTTGATTCCTATACCCTAAAATTCTATATTATATAAATATATAATACCTTGTATGCTTAAATATTTAACTGTGTGATTTTGTATATATCTTCATACACATGCTCACACACATATGAGGGTTAATGTCCCCAGATGTTGGGAGAACAGAGAATCAGAAACACAAACAATATAAGCTTGTATTAAAGAGTTCTGAACTGGACCCCTTGCTCTTGCCACGTCTCCTTTGCTTTCGGTCGAACCGGCCCCAGGCATCATCGGGTACCGCGGGGCAGGGGGTGAGTGTGGCAGTGGGGTCCCACATCTGGCTGCACAGCTGCACGGGCCACCCTTTCCAAATGTTTCTGTGAGCTCCAGCGCTTCGCCTTCGCGCAGGGGTTTTGAAAACCACAACGTTTTGAGTGAGCCCTGATGGGAGAGGGTTGAAGCGGGAGGAGGGGGGGCAGCACCGGCCAGAGCCACCTCTCAGCCCAAGAGCCCATTTCTCCTCCAGTGGGTTCAGTTCTGCCAAAGCAGTTCAGATCGTGCTTCATGGGGGACAGGCTGGTCCCTGGGGTAGGTTTTGGTGTGTGAGAGGCTTGAAAAGTTGAACGTTGGATGCTTCTAATTATAATAATAACCTAGAGGTTATTACCTAGGATGCAAGGAAGGCTGAAAGCTATGTGCAGCCACGGAGCTGAACATCCCGATGCACAAAGCCTTAGGACACACAAGAAAACATACAGATAAAGATAAGACTATCTCCAGTGGTCAAGAGATGAGAGTTTGCAGTTCCCCTCATGCCAGGCCAAGGCCTTGCAAGGCATGCACAGCGAGCTCATGCGCAGCTGCTGATGCCAAAGCCCCGTGCCTGGTATAAGCACACACCCTCACACACATGGATAAGTACACACATGTGCGGTGTCACCGCCTGTCCTGCTCCTGAGCCCTCCTTGGAGCCAGCTCACCTGCAATGAAGATGCAGGTCTTTCTCCTCGTGGAGAATGAGGCTCTGAAACCCAGTAACATCGTTTGGGTCGGTGCAGTGACGGGCACATCTCAGGTGCTCACAGGCATGCACAGGTCCAGAAGGAATGAGGGTGGACTCAATCCGCAGGGCTGTCTGTTTTAGCTAATGTGAAATAACCTGAACTGGATTAAGAAACTTGTCTCCCCTTGGTGCCAGCCATGCTGGTCCTGCCGGGTTGCCTCACTTTGCCACTACTACTCCTGCACCGTTAGGGCTCCAGCGGGCTCCCAGTGCCCCGTGATGCTGGACCCAGCCTGCTGCCCACTCAGACCCCACTGTGGCAGGCAAGGAAAGAGCCTTCATGCTGTAATACTGAGAAATCTGTATTGATTCCACTTTCAACTGTGAATTGATTTAGCATCAACATCTCCAAACTTGGAGGATGTGCAGGCAGTCCAGATAGGTGTCATTTAGCCCTGACAGTTACTCACCCCCTGATCCTGAAGAGAGTAATTTTTAACCCACCTAACTCCTAAACTCGGTGATTTAACTCCCTAGGAAAGCCCTGGTAAGACGCAGAGCCCAGGAGCAGGAGCAGAGGACAAAAAGGAGGGGGTGCATAGGGCAAGAGTGTTAAATACCAGTTACACTTTCCTTACTACACAGTTCCCTTTGCATCTGCTTTAGCCAGCATTGGGCTATAATGCCAGCTAGCTCCAGCTGCCACCCCGATGTAGTTACAACACTGGCTGGTACCACCTTAGTCCCCTTTAAAAGTTTAGCAGTAATACCATAGTGTGTAAACTGCCTGTAGAGCGCATAGTAAATTAATTCCACACCCCACAATCCATGGAATGGTTTGGGGCAATAGACTGAAAGAAGAGAATAAACTAGTTATTGTTTTTTACACTGGCCTAATTGAGTGAGGGAAAAAAAAAATTTTGCATTTTAACTGTCAAAATCCACTGCAATATAATGAGTAGGGAGAGAGGCAGAGCATGACCAGAGTGTATCATGTGTGCTAGACCACTCTTGTCTATGGTCAATGTGCTATTGAGAGCCTATAAGCACATCAGAGGTAGCCCTATCAATAGAACATATGTGCATTAAAAAGGGCCCATAAACAATATGTCTTAAATGGGATGTGTGTATATTGGCCAGAGCTCTGAGCAACCTGATCAAGGTGAAGAGGTTCCTTCGCATTGTGGAGGGGTTGGACCAGATGGCCGTTAATCCCAACCCATTCTATGATTCTATGATTCTATAACAACATAAACATCAGCTGGGCCATCTTAACAATGGCAGCAACCCCCAAAGCCAGCGAAGAGTGGGCAGCTCGCTCTGGCTGGGCTGGGCTCAGCTCTGTTCCTCCCACACATGGACAACCACCCGAGTGGAATCAAGTGGAGTGTCAAGTCAAACACCAGTTTCTATAGTCACTTTACATGGCTGGCTGAAAAAACAGTCACTGAAGAGAAACATAAATATGTTAATACACACATGGAGCACGATCTGAAGGTGCTGTCCTGTGAGATGGCAGCAGGGCTTGTGTCCACCAGCAAATAAGAAATCTGTCTGAGACATAGCAAAGAAGGCAGTTTTAGGATCTCAGCCCCACAGCAGCAACACTCGTCACCGTGCTGTGCAGTGACCAGGACAGAGAGTCTCATGACACACTTGAAGTCACCCAGACTGGGCCACCAGCCTCTCCAAGAGGCCAATGTGCTGAAGTGACTGTGAGGCGCCTGTGACACCAGATGCGGTTCCTGTTGGCTGCATTAAATCAGAAGGAGCTGACTGCATTAATTATATATATGAAAGCTGGGGAAATTGCTCTGAATTCATACGGCAAAGTCCTCTCCCAGCTGAAAGCCACAACTTCTCCAACAAGTATGGCATTGGTAATTGTGGTAATGGGAAAAATGAAGCTGTTAGCAACTTTGAACAACAACAACAAAAAAAAACCCCACGGAGGCTTAAAAAAAGCTTCTGTAGAAAGACTGGAGTATAGAAGAAACAGCTCACAAGTACAGGACAAAATTTCTTCCAGAAAGACACAGACCGACACAAACCCAGCAAACACTTTGTGGTCCAGCACTATCTTTTCCTGGGCTTCTCCATCCCACTCCCTCAGTTTTTCAGTTCCTAAGACATCCACCTGAGAGGTGAAGAAAAGGGAGCAATTCCCAGGCCAGAATTCTCTTTTCTGCTGCTCATTAACTCCCACAGCACTGCCATGGCCCCACATTTTCCCTCTGCCCTGAATTGGAATAACAGCTGCCTGCATCATTCAAGTCAACAACTGGTCTAAGTTCGCTGATAAAATGCAGCCAAAGGCCCAGGGTCTTAATTTTTTTTAAGTACAAGTGAGGCAATACTGTGTCAAAATAGTTCTAAAGGTCTTGAGAATCTTTTGGCTGACTTCTCTTGGGCCTGGGTAGGATTGTTAGTGGTTAAAAATAGCTTTCACAAAGTTGATTATTTTCAGATAAAAAGTTAAGTCACAATTTGATTGTTTTTACTAGTGCAAGCGGCAATAGTCACTTCCAGCCAACACAACCCCCTGCTGTGCTCTCAAGTAGTTCCCTGCCAGTTTACCTGTTCATAAGTTGCTCCCCCACTCACACAGCTTTTTAAAGAAGCCCAAGAACCCCGTATGTAACCTCTCTGCTGCTCCTCTTTAGCGTCATCCAGCTCACAGGGACGAACCAACTTACCCTTCAAGTTTGTTGGCATTTTTAATAAAAAAGTTGAAATATGGGGATGGTCCTGGCTGAAAATCAAAGCCCAGCTCTGTCTTGGGTCACTCCCCTTGTAGCACAGATGTGCTCAAAATAAGCAGGTTCTTTTCCAAATGTCCCCCTAAGAACATACTCTTTCCCACGCCCTGACACCACTGTGTTTCTGTAAGGTGTGAAGGCTCCACATCACAGTGCCTGCTAAATGGTCCTGGAGAGATAGAAGGGTGGGCAGGAGCAGGGAGGGGAAGGAGAATCCTTTTTATTGCACACATTTACATAGAATCATAGAATTGTTTAGGTTGGAAAAGCCCTTTAAGATAATCGATTCCAACCATTAACCCAGCAATGCCAGGTCCACCAGTAAACCATGTCCCTCAGCACCACATCTACATGTCTTTTAAATATCTCCAGGGTGAAAGCTTAATAGCCACCTTTTTCCCTGGGCAGCCTGTTCCAGTGCTTGACAACCCCTTCGTGAAGAAATTCTTCCTAACATCCAATCTAAATCTTCCCTGGAGCAACTTAGGGCCATTCCCTTTTGTCCTATCGCTCATTACTTGGGAGAAGAGACCGATCCCCACCTCGCTACAGCCTCCTTTCAGGGAGTTGTAGAGAGAGAGAGAAGGTCTCTCCTCAGCCTCCTCCAGGCTCAACCTCCTCATAAGACTTGAGCTCTAGACCTCTCATTGACTTGGTAAGCCCTTCTTGGTATGCTCCAGCAATAAGATGTGAGCCCACAGACTGCTGAGGCATCCACCCCATCACAGGGCATTCTCATGGCTAAGCCTTGGTGCCACTGCAAGGCTTTGGCCATCCCAGGCGCCCCCCATGATGGAGAGGACCTGGGCTGAATAGCCTCTCCCCTCCCTTGGCTTCTTCCCCAGTCTCAGCAAAGCCTGCCTCAACCAAGCCAGCAAAGACTTTTAAAAGAAAAGAGGACAAGCAGAAACACATAAGTGCAGGAGCGAACACAGCACTTGACTCCAGAGGTCCCTGCCATGGGAAGAAGCTGTCCCGCAGCAGTGTGTCATCTGTGGCACAGCAGCCCAAACAATCAGCCCCTCTGTGCCCCGTGCCAGCCGCAGCCCGGCCACACCGAGGGCGGAGGGGGAACAATGGTCGTGGGGACAATGGGGATTGTTCTGGCCGCTCTGCTTCTCGGGAGGGGACAGCCACACAGAGCCCTGGGAGGGGACCTGTGGCTGTCACCAGCTCTGAGCTCTTAAACAAGTGGCACATTTGGGGTGCCCTTTAAGGAGGGCATGTGTTTGCTGGGACATTCAAGCGATGCTGAAAGTGTCAGCAAAAATGCTTGTTAAAAGGAAGGGGGGTGAACACACATATGGTGAAGAGCAAACAACCTCTGCAGAGAAGCCACCTCCTGGTGCTGAGCTGGCGTTTATGGGGTGCTGGTGGGGGGGTGGCAGCAGCAGGGCCAGGCTGTGCAGGGAGCAGTGGATGCCCCGCATGCACCCACGGCTGATCTACCGATGCCGCTATCTGCACATGCACTCGCTGCAGAGGCACACGGAGGAGTTTGCTCCTTGAGACCTGGACTCATCCTAAAGCTGGTGACTCCATCCAGGAGCCATTGCTGCCACATTACCCCTCCCTGCCATCAGGCAAGTAATTTCAGCTTTGCTTTGCAAATGGTCGTGGGCAGTTGATCTATTAAACCTGGATGATGGCATCTCTTTACCCTCTCCCCACTGATTTTTCATGTTTCATCCACCCCTTAGTGCTCTCCCCACCCAGGACAGCGTTGGCCCCTGGTCTGCCAAAGCCTGGCTGGTGGCACAGCAAAATCAGAGTACGGGTTGGTGAGAGGAACCAGCTCCTGAGGGAGCAGCAACTTGCTTTGGAGCAAAGATTCCTTTTCCTTAAGTGAGCCCGAGGAATGGCAGCGTTGGGGGGGGGAGTGTTTACACACTATGGGGCATGGGTCCATCTGCCAGCATTGCTAGGTTGTGACTACAACTGTTTATCTTGAAACTGGAGGGTTACATTCTCCAAAGTTTCCAGGAGGGAAATACAGACCCTTCCTTTCAGCTGCACGCCAGAGGATGTGTAACCTCGATGAATTCCTTGGTTTTGTTTGGCTTGGGTACACCACGCTGGGTAGCATCACTGGCCAGAGGCTCCTCTGGCTTTGATCTGGGAGCTAGGTGTGCTTCTCGACAGGTTAATAGCCGTCAAACTCCGCAGCCTTCCTGCCCAGGAGTCTAGACTCTTCCACCTGCTGTGTACATATTAACACAGGCTTACACACAACTTGCTCTGTGCACGTACCCCTACCCATCGGCCAGCCTCACCAAGGATGCGAAGAGAAGTTCTTCAGCAGCCTTCCAAGGTAAGCTGCAAGAATTAAACTCCTGGTCTTTACAGTAGGTGCAGCCGCAGCGCAGAGCCAGGGGACAGCCAGCCTGTCCTTGTGCTGTTCCTCTTCTGTTCCCAGCAGAAGTTGAAGGTCTCCTTTCCATCCTTGTCTGCAGCAAAACCACCCCGTACCGAGGGAGGCTGCTGGGATGGGAACCCTGGTGCAAAAAATGCCACTTGTGGAGGAGCTCACCATAGCAGAGTGCAGAAAAACGTGCTAAAGGACACCCAGCTCCTTTTGGCTGGCATCTCCTATTCCTAATGCCTGGCGCCACACTCCCGACGGTCAGGAATCCTGAGTAGCATTAGCCCCATCACACCCACGGTCGTCTCCAGTCCCACCAGCACCGTTACAGAAAACACAAGCGATCTGTCCGTCAGGTCGGTCCACACCGGCTCTCGCCAGCAGCGCGACCGCAGAGCTGCTCCCCGCCGCAGCACACACCGCGCGGGGCTTTCAAGAGAAATGAATCATCTCCGAGCAAAACCAAACAAAAACAAAATAAAACACCATGTTTGTAAAATACAGGGGAAGGCACGGCTGCGGGCCAGAGCCTTGAGAAAACAAGACGGCTTCAAAGCACCTGGAGGTGCCCCCAGGTCTGGGCCGTGTCCAGCCGGGCTCAGCGCGGTGGCTGCTGGCCCTGGCTGTCCCGGCAGGTGCCAGGTCCTGCTGAGGGTCCAGGGGGACCTATCCCATGGGACAATGGGGCCACCACTCGCTCTGCAGCTGCTGGGAGGGGATGCCCGGTGCTGGTCAATCAGTGGCTGCAAACAGAGGTTTAGGGGTTCCTCCCGCCCCAAGCAGTGCATAAACCGCGTCGTGGCAGCATGTGAAAAGAGCTGCTCGGTGTAGCACCACGGTGCCACAAACACCAGCCTGGGCACCAGGTGAGACAGCTGCACATTTACACCTCGAGGGTTTTGCTGTGCTCTGTTGCACACAACAGCAAAGCTGAACAACACGGCCTTACCTCCTCCCGCTCCAGCGTCTCTGGTTTCAGGAGGTGCAGGATCTCTGAGCTCCCGTCTCTCTGCGACCCTGACAGGTGCACGGGGTGCTGGATGGGTGCTGAGCGCTGCACTGGGGTTCGGCAGCTCTGGCCGAGCAAACGCAACGTTCATCTGCAGCAAATCACAGTCATTTTCTTCATCCCCACAGCCAACCTCCACGGCCACCAGCCACCTCCGAAGGGCAAAAGGATGGCTGATGAAGCAGCAGTGCTGGGGGCTGAGAGAGGTTTTAACACACGTCATTTTCCCTCCACAGCCCTCGTGCTCAGTGCTGTACAAGCCTCAGCGGCGCAGTGGCCATAGCCCAGCTCCCTCAGTGTCACCATCCTCTCCTTCTCCATCAGAAAAAGGGATTTAGCTTAGAAATAAAGACCTCGGGCAGCCTGCAATGCTTCGGCACAATGTTAAAGGAAAGTTTTCTGTGGACTCAAGTGGGACTTTGACCAGGTACTAGAGGCAAAATCAACGTGGCTCAAGACAAATGAAGAGTAAACCAAAGAAGGGGGGAAAAAAAGAGCAGTTTGGGAAAAGCTATGAGAATTATCTAAGTGGGTGCAAATCAGGCAAACAGGCTTAGCTCGAGAAGAAAAAGGTCTCTGGTTGAACTTCCTCCACACCAAATCCTGCACCTTTGTTTGGTTTCAAAACATCATCATTTTGAAATTCACCTCCCGCTTGTTTGCTTTGATGTTTAAGGGTTAAATAACCTGAAAAATTAAACAGAACTATTTGCTTTGGACTGATAAACCAATTCATTCAACCCACACTGTTCCCTTCCCCCCCCACCACCCCAAAGTTTGTTGTTTTGTTTTTAAAAGAAAAAGCAATAGCTTTGAGCTGATCTGATTCTACACGCACACCCCCCTCCTCTCACCCTCTTGCACTTTTTGGTTTGGCTGCCAGGCTGAGAAATCCATTACCCCCAGAGATGCCAGGCCAGCCTAACCCACATCTGACAGTAAAAGAAACCAGACTGTCCATGCCTTTTTAGCCCCTGGCTTCCTTCTTGGGCTTTCCCACACGCCTCCAGCTCCCACCGGGGCTGGTGGCCGAGCTGGGTGTTGGGGAGGGACAGGACCCTACGCAAAGCGGCTGCACTTTCCCCTCCTCTCTGCAGTTCCAGCTCTCCGGGGTCAGCATGGCTTTGCAGATACAGCCCCTCATCTGGGCCACATCCCGGCATGGGGGCAGCCATCGGTGATGCCCTCTTGGATCCTGGAACGCTATGAAAGCCCAAGCATGACAGTGTCAAGAAGAATCACCATGGAGGCAGCGAAGGTGGACTTAATATGAACCTTTAATGCACAGAACAAGCTACCAGGAGCCTTGCGACCGAAGGCTGCGCACGGAGCCTGTCCGTCGACTCGGAGCGGTACAAAAGCCCAGCTTGCCTGCAGCATCCTGGCACCTGCCTGGCATCCCCTTCTGGGGCTTCGCTGGCAGTGGCCACCCGTGCCACCTCCTCCTGGCGTCCTCGGCCACCACAGCACTGGGGCCCCTTGCCCCACGGCTCCTGCCCGGCGGCAGGGCAGGCAGGGCAGGCAGGGAGGGGGTCAGCCTGTGCCCAGCAGCTCCCCTCTGCCCGACCCTGGCCTTGAGCGGGTATCTCCTCCTCCCAGGGTTTTGGAGTGTGTAGTCCAGGAAATTCAGTAAGAAAAGATTAAAAAGGAGAGGCTTTTATGCTGAGTCAAATTAGGTAATTGTTTCTTTTTCCTCTTGAAAAATTAAAAAAAAAAAAAAGGAAGGAAAAGAAATTGAAGTCCAACTTGCTCATTTCTCGTTTCTCTGCCGTCTGAGTGAGAAAGTCCTGTTTGGCCTCGCTGTCCCCTTGCACCCCCTCCGACCACCACCCGACCCCGAACCCCACCAGCCACTCAGCACATCACGAGTCCTTGACTCCTCGGAGTCCCTTTGCCTCCCACAGCTCCAGGCCCTCACCTTCCCTCACCGCCCCTTGGACTCCCCGTACGTGTTGCGCAGCATGGAGACCATCTTCTCCTCACACGTGACTTTGGTGTCCTTTAGGATGCTGTACCAGACCATGCCAGGCGGCCGGACCTCTTCACTGCGGCAGAGCAAGTAGGGCATGGTCTCGGTGCGGCTCTGGATGTAGGCACTGCGTAGCAGGGTGGAGCAGTGGCTGCTGACCTTCTCCAGCCTCCTCAGGATCAGGTGTGCCTTCCTGGAGGGGACACACAGAGATAGAGACAGAGCAGGGTGGGCAATGCAAAGAAGAGAGCAGGAGCCAGGACATCTGAGTTGCACCACCAGCTCTGTCTCGTGACAAGAACAGATGAGACCCATTGCCTAAGACATTGTTGTTCCTGTTTAAAGTGGAGAGAAGCTCCAGAAGTTCTGGGTATATCTACCATTTCACTGCATCAGGTCAACAGGGCAGGAAGGTCCTCAGGTCTGACCCACCGAAGCAGCTTGGGTGCCCTGGGGACACCTGGATATACGGTCGTCACCACGTGCTCTTGGCAGACTCTAGGGTATGTGCTGGTCCCCAGGCACCCTGGTGAGGCCCCCCCCCAGCACCTCACTGCTCCCAGCTGATGACCCCAGCCCTGCTTTCCTTGTTTTCCTAAATCTCCAGGAGGCAAATGGCCCAAAAGGACTGACACTAGAAGAGCGAGGAATAAAAGCACAACACATTAAGACAAAACAAAATAAACCCGTAAGAAACCAAGAATCCCCTCGTGGGAGTCTGTAAAGTGCTAAATCAAACAAAGGGAGGGGAGGAGGGTTTACTTCAGCGGTCTGAAAGTCTCAAGATCACAGATAATTTCCTCTCCCTCTGGTGCCACAGGAAAGCTCTGGATTCAGGGCTAAGGGATTTTGCAGTTCCTGCAGGAATGTAAATTCCCGATAATGATATGTCAGGGGCAGCGCTGTCAGTCAGCAAGGCATAAACACAGGGATTATTTGATTATGAAAGCCGAGTGGTGTTTCAGCCTGGGCTGGGAGCTCCCAGCCTGGGGAGGGATGGGACACTGGGGAAGGGCTGTCCAGAGCCCCCGCACCGCCGGAGCAGAGGGCAGAGACGGCGGCAGGAGGTGAGAGAGCATCTCGGCATCCCCAGCCGGCTACAGAGCTCTCCCACCGGAGTGGGAAGGCTGGATGAAAGGCTGTAGGAAACCACGTCTCCTCCAAGGCTCTACAGGGGAATCTTCCCCGCTCCTCCCCAGGCGTGACGGGCTCAAGGGTCAGCATTCCAGGGGAAGGGGGTCGGCCCTTCTTGGACAACACAAGATGATATCCATGTATCAATTTAATCTATAAAGACAAGCCCGACTAGGCAATTTGAGCCTCGTTAGCTACACACACACATACATAGTAATGATGTCATGGGCTGAGCTGTGTCCAGCTCTCACAGAATACATCTACTCATGCCATCCTCCATAGCAGCCACCCGATCTCCTACATCATCGAAAGAGAAGAGAGATCAACACAGAATCTTAACATCTGTGTTGATCCTCCCTTTTATCTCAGGGAAGGCTGATGAGCACAGGGTCCATGGTCAGCTCACAGGATGAACTTTTATGTGAGCTGACAATGTTTGGGAGGAGAGTGTTTAGCCAGAGTACCCTCCTCCTCAAAAACAATAGCTCTCACCTCTCTAAGGCCATAGATCCGTGGTCACCCTTACTTATCCAAACATCTCTACCACCGAAAGTGAGTAGTGGCCCTGCCCCAGCCCATTTGTCTGTGCTTGTGCAGGTGTCCATGGACCCGAGCGCTGCACCAACACGGGGAAGTTGTCCATCCAAAGGACAAGCAAGCAACCCATGAATATTTGTCCAGAGTGGTTCCCAGCCATAGCAAGACGGGAGCGATGATGACTGCCCGCGACCAGCCCTTGAGACAAAACCCAGTGGTGAGTAACCACAACTTAGCAACAACATCACAGTGAGTGACCTCCCCAGCACACACCTACAAGTCTGCTGGCCAAGTTCTTCTCTTTCTCTGCTCCCTTCTCATCACCTCACCTCTCCGCTACCCTTCACAGCTCTCTTCACCCATCTCGCACTTCTCTCCTGCACAACCTGACTTTGCCTCCATTTCCCTTGGCTTTCTCTACCTTTTTCATTTTCATTACTCGTTCTACCATACTTCCATGAACTTCTGGAGTTTGCTAAATATCACCATGTTGTCCTTGCTTCCTATTACATACTCAGGTCCGTGCAAACGTTCTTGTGTGTGAGGAACAGCTCAAGGTTGGCAAGAACTCGAGGGGCCAGACCATCCAGACCTGCTGATGTCTCATGAGCTGGAGGCTGTGCTCCTTGTGGAGCATCTGCTGCATCTGCAGTTGTGCTCGGTGCAGTCAGTCCCAGCAAAGAACCAATGTTTAAGGGTGGCATGAAGCACACGATGGGTTGACTCTACAAGGATGCTGAAAACACACAGCACCGTGGTCAAGAGGGAAAGGGGGTGATGGGGACGAAGGGAATCAGGCCCCCTGCTTTAGGTATCCAGTGCCAAAGCCCCAATTTCGATGGGTTTCACTGCTTTGAGTCATTTACATCATAGGAGGATAATGAAGTCATGCGTAAATATTAGATTTAGCTTTTGGCTGTCAGCTGTTACCTCTTTGAAAAAGTATGGAGAAAGAGACAGAGCAGGCGAGGGGAGGGGTGAGAAAGAAAGAGAAGCTTTCTGGTGAAGCCTGGGTAATAAATTACAGGAGCAGTTCTTGGGCTGCCAATTTAACACCATAAATCAAGCCCTGGGTATTGCCCAAGTGCTCCCCGCGGAAGGCTGCCGGGTCAGAACGACCACCTTTTCAAACACTGGAAATGAAATCTTCCTAAACGCTGACCAACCTCATCTCTGCCAGAAACGGTAATTTAGTGCCTTATTAAAGGGCAGGAATCGGGAGAGGCCGGCAGGGGAGCGAGCGAGGGGGGAGTCACTCTCATGGCTGCTTGTGGCCAGATCCCGAGCTCTCAGCTCCGAAGGGATGAAGCAGCCCCATTCTCCCTCACCCCACAGCCCAGACGAGGGGTGCCCCCACGTTGGTGTGAGCCAGCGGTGCCCTCCCGCCCGCTGCGTGCCCACCACAGGGAGTGTTGTTTTAAGTCAGCGCCAGGCAGGGGTTGATTCTGGTCTCCACTTCTGTGAAGGATTTAGGAGGTCACAGCCACAGCCATAAATGACGAAGAGGAGGATTTAAAGCCAGCGACAGCTCTCTGTGGCTGCTTCCATCTCTGATACCACATGGCATGGTGAGGGGGGAGGAAAGGGAAGGGGAACGGGTGTCTGCTACCGGGGCACTTCCCCAGGATTTGTGCACAACCCAGTGGCCCCACTGCAAGGGAGTGCAGTGCAGTGATTGCGTAGGGGACAGAGCACTGAGGTCCCTGCTTGCCAGCCCCAGCTCTGCAAGGACGTGCTCAAGAGCAGGAGATGTCATCTCCTGCTCTGCCCAGCCCTGGGGGTGCCCCCGCAGGGACATTCATCCCCCTGCTGCACAGGGGACAGCGATCGCTCAACTTGATGGTTGGCATGGCATGAAAACATACCCAGAGCCAGCAAAACTCTGCCCTATCTCACCCTAAGGAAGGTACTAAAATAGAATGAACCAGGCTGAAGAAGCAAAGAAGAAATGACACCTGGGATGGAGGGAAGGATGAGATTCCTTGGACTGTTGCAATGAGAGGGTGACTGCCTGGCTGCTGTGTTCCTGTATGGGGTGATTTTGCCATAAATTCAGATTTTTCCATTCTGCTGAGAACTGACCTGGGTCTGTCAGACCCTCATGTAGGAGGACAATGAGTCCAGGACTCGATGGCCTCTTATCACAGCCTCCCATCAGTGCATTGCATTCCCCCTCGGTACCAGAAGGCAGCTGCTCTGGAGATGCACTTCATCGTCTGCGGCTGTCGCAGCCACCTGCCTGGGTGACTTGTTCCAGCAAAGGAGAGGCTGTGAGCCCTGGGCTGATGCCACATCCTGACCGCAGTAGCCACAAGAAGAGGCACAGAAGGAAGATTCTAACTTTAATTATTTGTCCCGTCTCCTAAAACCCAGGCCCTGTTTGCAGTCGTCAAAAGAATTATCCTGAAAACGCAGTGAGAGAAAACAACAGAGAAATCCCCCCATCGCTGTGTCAGGAAGCACCCTGGCTGTGCAGATCCAAAGGTCTGAATGCACAGTAGCATCAAACCCTCACTGCTTTAGACAGATTCTTCTGTTTTGTTGGAACAAATTAACTCTGCGAGCTTCTCTTGGTGTCTATAACAGGAACGGGGGGGAGCAGGAAAGGGGTGGTTGTTGCAAAAGGAGACTAGCAGGAGGAGGCAAACCAGGTGCCAAGATGCTGCAAGTCCTGGTTTAGGGCCACCTATGAGCTAAGTTTTTAATGTCTCCTTAATGTAAACGGTCTGGTTGGGACATCTGGCTGTCAGTGTGTCTTCTCGCAAGCAGCTGTTTGCAGTAACCTGTGGCTTTCATGGAAACTGGGCTCACGAGGACTTCAGTGTGATGTATTTATTACACGGAGGCAATCAACCTCCCTCTTGTCGCTCAGTTTTACGAGCGAACATTTACTGTGAAGCTGAGGCTCATCTGATAAACATTTCAAGGTATGAAAATGAATGTCCCCCTGGGACGGAGAACAGTCCGTCAATTAAAATCGTGTTATGGGATGGCCTCCCTTGGCAAATCCTCACTCGCCTCCTGCTACGTCAGTTCCTCTGTTTCTGTCCAAGCTCCCCGAGAAGCAAGGCTGGACGGCAGAGCTTCGCTCCTGTCGAGAGCCTGGCACCGGCTGCCGCGGCATTTATAGCTGCTTCCCCTTGGCTGCAAGTCATTTATTTCTCAAGTACAGAACAGGGGCAGATGAGCACTGCTCGGAGCTCATCTGGCTCAGCAAGGAAGATGGACAGCAGCCGAATCGACCACTGACTCCAGATGTTGCTTGGTACAGAGCACAGCAATATGAGCAATTTAAATGTCACCTTGCGAATACGGCTTGGTGCCGGTATCAGGTTAGATAGCATCCTTCAATAAGTGTGGTGGATCTCAAGTAACAGAGGAAATAAGGATGCGTAAGAAGAGGGATTTAGAGAACACTGAAAAGGACAAACAAGTCTGCAGTGTCATCAAAGAAGGAGGGAGGCAACGGGAAGGATGAGAATGGCTGTGTGCCAGGGGCTAATGAACTACCAAAGAGACTTTGATCAAGGTCATCTCTGGATGAGGGCAAGCCCCAGGTCAGCTTGGATGTATGTCCAGGAGGGGTGGAAACTGCTGAGTGGAGCTGTCACCCTGGTATTATGGAGACACCCTCAGCTGTGTCCGACAAGCAGATAGGAGCAGGGAGGAGAGAAGGAAAATCTTTTCCAGTTGTTCATGGACTGCAGGACCCCATTCCTCCATCCTCCTGTGCTCCAGCCTCTCAGAGAACAACACGCTAGATGAGGACACTGGATGAACCCTGTCTCCAAACACTCTAAAGCAGGTTGAGGCTACTTGTATGCTGTAAGAGATCACAGGATGTCCAGGGCCATACGGCTACTTCCGTGCATTTCCTGCAGAGTGTTTCCCAAGGGGCTGGCTCCAGTTTGCCAGGACACTGCTCAGACCCTGCCAGCACCTGGGATGCAACGTAGTTCAGGAGCCTGTGATCAGTCAGAGTCTTACCACCCCCTTCAGTGCACACCGGGAGTTTGCAGACGCTATCCCTCTGGAAAGGTTGCTCTTTATACTCTCAGAAACAATCCTCTCCCAGCCCTCCTCAGAGCATGAATTGTACAGCAAAGAGAAAATATTTCTAGAATAAAGCTGTATATGGGTAGAAGATGAGATGCTGTGCGCTCACTGGCACCCTTGCATGGCGTCAGGGGCACCAGAGGGCTCAAATTTAGGAGGACCTTGCTAGTGCCTACATCAGCAAGCTGAATTATTCTTTTGGGAGAGAGGGAAGGTACAAAAGGGAATTTTGGAAATATTTACAGACTGTACAGCAACCACATACCACTGTGAGAATAAATACACATCAAATCAAATAGATAGAGAAATAAATAGAAGGAAATGTCGGTGAGGCATACTATTTAGAAGAACCAAGTGTACCGCACAGATTGTTCAACCGTTCACCCCTCTGATGACTTTGAATACAGACAGAAGTAGTAATCTGTTCACTGGCACCTCAACTCTGCCCTTCCAGGGGCTCAGAAATGTTTTTGCCTACAAACGATGCCCCTGCAGCAGGGTGTTTGCATTGCCGCACACGTCCCCAACCACACGAGTTGATAACAGGTGCCCAAAGCTGCCCCTGAAGCAAGTGGTCCTCTCCTCGGCTGCCCACAGGGAATATTGTCTAGGTGTGGAGGAAGCTAGTCTGAATGCAGGGTGGCAGAACGGACCCATCCTGGGTGCAGAATCCCGCTATGGGGGGGACACATCACGTTCCTTGACACCAGTGGGCTAAACCAAAAAATCTGCAGGAGGGATTCTGCTGCTCCTCATTACCCGGCTATCTGACACCGACAAACCGCAATACACGGATGGACTTGCCCTGTATTCTTCAAACCCCTCCGGGTATACAGCCACCTCTGCACTGGGGATACTCAACTCTTGTCACTGCACACCTCACTCAGCACACACGTACCTGCTGCATTTTCACTTCATTCCCTCAGTCACCCTTTCCAACCATCCACCCTGCAATTAGTCAGTGTCACTGAACCCTAGGGCAGCCACAGTCTCATCTACCATGGCTTTACAAATTAGGGGGATCTGAGTCAGTCCCGGTTTAACGCTCTGTCCCAGACATAATTTACACCCTTTGCCACCCCACCCCCAGCTTTTCCAACGCACCCTGCTCATCTGCAGGATCACCTGCCTGGTTCAGGCTGGTTGCTAGATGTTCCACAAATATCCATCCAAAGACCACCCAGCTGCTACATGTCCCATAAGCATTCATCCAAAGGAGTGGGACCTGGTGGTTCTAGGGGATGGTAGGACAGCTTGGTCAACAGCAAAAAGGGACTTCTCTCAGCTACGAGGAGAAGGCAGCAGGGCAGGGGAGGACGCAGGGAAAGGACAGGTACCTGGGCCCCAGCTCGTCCTCACTGCGCCAGACGAAGTCTCCAAACTTCTCGTAGTGGGAGTTGTAGTGGTGCTGGACTCGGAAGAGCATGGAAGCGGAGACCTCCATCAGCGTGTTATAGGCCGTCTGCTGCTCCTTCCCACTGGTGTAGCCATTGTAGAGGTTGTAGATTTTGTCAGCTATCTCTGGAAAGGATCAAGGGATGGGATTAACGAACAGCCAGAAGATGCTACGACAGGAGGAGGAGGAGCAAAGCCCTTGGCAGGGCTGGCAGGAGAGGCGGGCATCCGGGACAGCTGCCAGCCCCTTGGGGCTGCCTGCAGCAGGGTTTAGCAACCTGGGGAGCGTTTAGCAACTCCTCAGGGTAATCCTGCAGCAAGTGCCCGAACAGACCCGCCCCAGGCACTCCAGCAACACCCTATGCAGGAAAGCGAGAAGAAGAGAAGGAGGGCTGCCAGCACAGGTCCTCCCAGGTAGAGCAGGCAAGTTCTTTCCTAACTCACAGAACCAGGAGTAACTGCCCAGCTATGATGCTAAAGCGTAGGAAGAATACAACACTACTGATAACAAGATGGTACTTTGGGCAGAAATACAGCACATTGTCGTGGTGGGCATCTACTAGAGCAGCTGAGATACATTAAACAGGAGGGTGTAATTTCTGCTGTAGAAAAGGATGTCTTTTTGGAAATAAAAAAAGTACAAAACTCCACTTCCCTCCTTTTCTCTAGTCTCCCATTTGCTCATTTTTCCTGGGAATGCTTATCAATAACACGGAACAAAGCGTTAATCAAAGCTGTCTTTTGTGTGCCTCTCAAAGCAGAAAGCAAGAAAGAAAACAGGTGACTCGCCTTTCACTTACAGGAATCTTTATAAATCTGAAAGCAGCCAAGCGCTCTGGGCATAAGAACAAATGGGATTGAGTTCAAAACTGGAAAATGCAAATGTGCAAGAGTAGTTGGGCTTTTATTGCTGTTTCTGTTTCAGAACCAAACCAGTTGCCACCAGCACCCTTTTAAACACCTGGGTTTACTGTCAGTGGACAGTATCCCACACCACTCGCTGCCTCGACCCTCGCTTTTCCATGGAATATGGATCAAAAACACGTGGTCACTCCCCTGGCCATGCACCAGGCAAGGATGCTGTGGTGCTGGGCAGCACAGGGTCACAGGAGCCACCAGCTGCCCAGCCAAGGGGACTTCGCTACCGAACATGCCTGCAATTCATCACCTCTCCACAGAATCGGGTCCCTGTGCCCATGGGTGAATTTATAGGAGCCTTCACACTGGGGAAGAAGGGACTGGAGGGGCTTGCAGGAGGACAACGAATAAAGGGAAAGCAAAATTAGCAGGAAATGTTTTCTATCACGGAAAATGAAGCCTCTGAACACTGACCTTCTGCCTTGCTGTCATCTACCAGCGGGCAGGCTGTCCTCAGGGTGACCGTGCTCAGCTCTGAGTGTCTCCCTCGCGTATCCACCGCGTAGAGGGTAAATCTGGAAGGCAGGAAAGAAAAGGAAAATAATGTCTTTGTCCCTCAGTCCCACACCACCAGGTTGTTATGGGAACCGGCCTCCATGAGAGAAAGAAAAAATGTGATCCAGGCTCCTATCAGTCAGTTTTGGCATCTCAAGGAGATGTGAGACGATCTCAGGCTTAGACCAGGAGAGGATCCAAGGAAAGGAGCCCGGGCCAGGGGCAGAGGCTACTGCATCCCCTTCAGAGCTGCATTTGCTCCTGTTGTCCCCGGGAGCCTTGCAGGGCTGTACCCCGCAGCCACCTGACTGCGAAAGGATGCAAACATCTCTGGGTGGCTTTGCCACACCCCAAAGCGAATGCTATAACGCTGTGGCATTTGCAAGCCTCTTCGGCCCTCCTGAGAGCGGAGAAGCAATTCCTGCCATAAGTGGGCTCTGTGCTGACAAGTGACAGCTCGTACTCCTCCTGTGAACGGCCCTTGAGGTTGTTTTCTCCCTCATTTCCTCACCAGGGTGGGGTTGGTAAAAGGGTGGGAATGATCATTTCACACTTGAAGCTAATGGAGAGCATCTGACAGTAAAATATGGCTTTTGTGCCAGTTGAAACATTGAATAAACAGGCTGTGGCTGCATGGGATGTCCCGGGATGCTGAGCTCAGGGTCCCGGTCAGAGTATCAAAGCTCTAAAATGAGAATGTTTTTTCACAGCAGGGGTGACAATCTTCCATCCAGTCTCCCAAAAGGCATCAGTTCATTCTTATTCACTCAGAGCCAGGCACAGAAACTTGAGTTGGCTTTGACAAAGTGCAGGAGCTGGCTTGAACCCCTCGGGGGTCTGAGATGCCTGGTGGTGAGGTACCCAGCTCCCGCGAAATAACGCAGCCCCACTCCTTATCCTAAGGTAAAACCAAGCAACTTTTACAAGTGAGTGCAAAGAGTACCATAAAAGCAGACGAAGCTTAAATGGGATTGAGACCTTGAGATAGGTTTACTTAAGGAATGGCCCTACCTCCTTAGCGTCCTCAGCGTCCTCAACAGGGACAGGAGCAACGCTTCCCCCTTCCTCACCCCACACAGGAGCACGGCCAGCCCCCCTCTCTCCCTCCCGCTCACCCTGTGCACCCCACATATGGCTGATAAGAGCTGACATTTGCACAGTAGCAATTCCCAGCACAGGACATATTCCTTCTCAGCAATTAGCATTAGTCCCTTAACAATACTTGCTGTCTGAAAGGATGCCAGCAGATTGCCAAGGAACTCACTTGTGTGTAGGGACAACTCCCACTTTCACAAAGCCAGGGCATGCAGTGGGGGCACACACTGAGCTCACCAAAGGAGATGCTATTTAATTCTTTGCCATGACATCATTTTCCTTAATTGACAACGGAGCACGGCTCCGAGTGGGAGCATCTCAGGAAGGACGTCCTCACTGTGCAGCTTCACAAGTACTGCACACAGGCTGCTCTCCCACTACAGTTAAGGGACGGCAGCAGAGCAATAGGGTAATATCGAATTCACGGCAGGAGTCCAGGGCTTTGCATCCCACCCCGGGGCTGCCACCATCCCTCCTCCTCCCTTCAATAGATGAGGGGAGCACTGAGTGCCCCGCTGTGAGCAGGTAAGGCAAGTGTCTCTGCAGCCTGGCAGCATGAATCCCCCTTCTTCCAGGTCCAGAAAGCATCAACAGTGGCACTCAGTGTTGGGTTGGGGGGACCTCAGCCCCAGCAAGACAAGGAACTCTGCAGTGGGAGAGAGAGGCAGAGCACCCCGGAGTCCTGCTGCCTGGCCGGGGGCTCAGCAGTGGGCAACTCTTCTTGCTCATCAGCACAAGCACAACAAGCAGTAAGAGAGGCTTAACGTGCAGGTTACTGCTGTGAGCCGACCTCCATCCTCATCCTGGGGGTCACCTGCTTAGCCACAGCGGCTGTGGTGCTGTGTTTTCTTTTTTAAATGGGTGAGTGCAGCTGATGTGTCACCTCTGCTCTGCCCGTAGCGGCTCAGTCAGCAAGGCTCCATTAGCTCTGAGGCAATCCGTACCAGAGCACTTTCCTTGAAAAACAGCAGACTTTTATCAAAACACCATTGCAATATTTGGCAATTAGTGCCCACATCAACTATTCCATCACCAGCGGGGTCAGGAGGAAGCATCTCTGCTTGGCAGGGTGTTAAAGCTCATCCACCCCTTTGGGTGATGTTACAGACCCGCAGGAGCCCTTGGACTGCACTTCTCCCCTCTGCTCAGCACACACAGAGACAAAGTCACTCAGCTGCCAAGAGCGAGAGGGTCTGAACTGGTCAGGCCTGGGTTAAAAACATGTATCAACAAGCAAACCCTTCATTTCATTTTTCCTTTCAGATGATATAAGAAAAAAAAAAACATCAACATGTAAATGGAAAAACATCAGAATCAAAGTGATTTTGATCTGGTCAAAAATTGGTTTTTGAGGAAAAAACCCAACTATTAATTGCTTTACCTCGCCTGAAATTGGTCCTCTCTCAAGAGCCTTAGAGGAAAGTTTTTCATTTCCATTCACTCTGAATGAGATGTTTTGGAATCAGCATCAATAAACTGAGCTCTGGTGGAAGCTGGCAGCCCCAGCAGGACGCAGCCCTCTGCACCTCTCCAGCGCCTTCCAGCAAGTGATCTCAGAAGGTTTTAACATTAATTATGGTACAAAAGATCACCCTGAAGCACAGCAGTATTAACAGCTCTGTTTTATCGATGGTAAACAGAGACATACAGGGTGAAGCATCGTGCCCCGGCGAGGCTCAGTGACATGAACAGTTTGGAAACTCGGGAGATGATGGTTTCCAATCTTGTTCTCAAACCACTTGACCACCCAGCCTCTCTGCGGCAAAACACTTTTATGGCCAGTTAATGGCACTGAGCGCAGTGCTGGGGTTTATTTTTTGCTTTTATTCCCGGAAACAGACAATTAAGAGAAGAGAGTGCAAAGATGTGTGGCTCAGTGTAAATCCAGCATTAGCAGGAAGATCTTGCTTGCTGTATCTAAGAGAAACTTCTGGCAGATGCAGGCGAGGAACCACGGGCAGAAATAGGACCAGCCATCAGGGCACGAGGAGGGCAGCTGGTGGGAGGACAGGGACCACCACTGCCCTGGAGGGGAGGGATGTGTGCACGGCAAATAAAGGGAAAATCAGAGCGAGTGCGACATAGAGCTGGAGTCCAGCTCTGCAACGCTACGTGAAGATCCTCCTGCCACACTTACACCTCCACACAGCGGTTTGGCCAAGAGCCAGAACAGGCAGCATCCCCCTGATGATGATGGAGCTGCATCTGATGATGGCAACCCTGACAATTTGTTCAAAGAAAATGAGGCTAAAGAGTGGTTCTGAGTGCTTTGCCCAAGGCAGAGGATCTCTGCGGCAGAGTCAAAGCCAGAAATGGAAAGGTCCCAGACCCACACTCCGTGCACGCAACCACGTTAGACAACCTGGAATGCCATACGGTAGCTACGGTCTGGCAGAGCTCCTTCCTAACCTGGGGGTGTTTTGCTCACAAATAAACTTTCCCCACAAGATTTTCTTGTGTTGTCCCTGTGCTTTCCAAAGAAGCTTGGGGCTACCTGATACTGTCTCACAGCTGATCCTCTTTTTCACCCATGCCTGCAGTAAGATCACACATGAACCCTTGCTTTTCTAGAAATACCACGATATATTTTACCCAAAGAGGTTCCCTGTTAGAATCATAGAATTGTCAGGGTTGGAAGGGACCTTAAAGATCATCTCGTTCCAACTCCCACTCCATGGGCAGGGACATCCCCCACTAGATCAGGCTGCCCAGAGCCTCATCCAGCCTGGCCTTAAAAACTTCCAGGGATGGGGCTTCCATCCCCTCTCTGGGCAACCTGTGCCAGGGTCTCCCCACCCTCACAGTGAAGGTTCCAAAGAGCATTTCACCACTGGAAGCACATACTCTCTTGGCAGAGATCAGCCTCTCCATGCCTGGAAACTTTGCCACCTCTGCAGCAAAACACAGCGCTTGAAGTCCTATAAAGGAATGCCACCTCCATGTTTACTACTAAACTCAACCCTCTTGGGACCAGAAGGAACTTTTAGAGAGAGACAGAAAGCAATTAACATGTGGCTTCATGAAATGTCAACAACACCTTCCTTGTAGATACCCCACCCAAAGCTGTTGGAAGCCTGGATTTTATCATTAGGCTGAAGATGCTTCTTGGGGAAGGAAGAGAAAGCAGAGCCAGAGGGTTAAAGCTTCGGTTCCTGGAACCCAGTGATTGTGGGAGATTGTCAACTGCATTTTAAAAAGATAAGAAACACAAAAATATGTTTCTATCCTTTCTCAACGCATAGGAGAAAAAAACCCCAAACCACAAAATTCTTAAAGGCACAAAACCTTAAGGCAGAGAATGAACCCCTGGATCATATTATTTATTTATAGACAACAACCTTCGGCTCATGTTTTTTTAACTCTCTTTCATGATGCTTACGATGTTTAAGTGCATTACTCATGATCCTTATTTGCGGGAAGGGAGATAAGGGCTTCTGCATCTGACCCTCCTTAGCTCAGCAGCTGATTTCTTTATGTCCTACAGAGATACCACAGGCATTTCTGTTCTGCCTCGTGTGCTGCTCCTCCTGGAGCCTCTGGGCCTGCGCGGCTGCTCAGTGAGATGCCGTACCACACAGGGGCTGCCTGGGCTGCGGAGAAAAGGGTCTGATAAGGAGCGCAACAAGTCCTCCTGCAGCTGCTCAACACCCACACTAAGGAACTGTGTACCTGCCCGTAGTAGCTGGCTGCATCCAAAAGCAACGGCTGTGCTACAGAGACTCCTGCACCACCACGTAAATGGGGGACAGGGCAGAGATTCTGCTCCAGAGACCAGCATCACGCAGAAATACGGTCTCAGGTTTTCTGAAGTGGTGCAACCACAAGATGCTCTTGCCAGGAGGGCTTGGCTGATAAACCTGAGCTTGGTGCCTTGCTTCTGTGGCCACAGGACTCTTGCTTTGCGGGAGCTCGGCACGGGGCAGACGTGGCCAGTGTCACACATGCAGTGCGATGGATTCTCTGGGTACCACCACCTGTGATGCTGGGCACAGAAACAATCCTGACCTGGGTGAGGTCGCATCACCTCGGCATTATGGGCATGTCCTGCCATCACCCCCTGGTTGGTCATGGTGTACCCATGCCTTTGGCAGAGCCTGGGTCTCTGGGCTCACAGGCAACCGGTTCTGTGCTGCTGAGGCTGGTCCAGCACGCTGACATAACCCCCCCAGTCCAGCTCTGCCAGCCCTTCTTGCTTCCGCTTCCAGCTAAAAAACAATTCAGAGGCCTCCATTTAAAAGCCCTCCATGGGCTAGCTCTTGGCAATCCTTGCCTCCTCACTCCCCAGTGATCTCAGCACTGGGACCAGGCAGGAGGGACCCGAGGCCAGCACAGGCTTGGGGACATGCAGAGCAGAGCAGCCAGAACTGGTGCCACAAACACAATTTTGCAGTTTCCCTGAAAGACTATTCTTGCAAGGTGGGGGAGCCCAGGGAGTAGCAGAGCTGTGGGTATTTCAGCCCCAGCCGCATGCCACGGGGTGTGTGTGGTCCAAGGGGGTCACTGGGCACCTTCCCATCCCTGTGTCCCCACCGTGGGCTCGTACATCTCCTGCTGAACCTCCTGGCCACTCTCGCTGATGGCCACAGAGCAGGAGTGGGTCTCGCCTGCCAGCAGCAGTCTGGGCAAGCATGGAAACGGGTGTATGTGTTTAGTGCAAGCATTCCCAATTCAGAAACTTGCAATTTAAAAAGAAATCAAATCAAATAAAAACCAGCCCATTCACACAAGCCACAGGAATGCAGCTTAGCTTATTGGTGACGCCGTGATCTGAAATAATTAAGAAAGGTAAATGAGAACAACCCTCTCCGGTCTCTGAGGCAAATACCAAGCAGACAATGAGCAGGGAGTGGTTTTTGGAAGGAGAGGATTTCTTGGTTAGTTTTTTTGGGTGCTGACCTCGGGCTGATCTCTCACACCATGCCCGTGGTGCCAGATGGCAAGGTGGGCTAGTACCCTGGCATGAGACCAACCATGCTGCAGAGGGTCTGCTGGAGGCTTAGGATGTGAGCTTAGCTTTACAAGGCAGTGGAAATCCTCGTGTTGTTTCCCCAGGGTGGCACTGTCACAAGTGTTATAGCAACCAGTTGCTCCTGGTAGGGCATTTGAAGCCTGGCAGGTACATGGGGCAGGGTTGGTGACAAGTGGTTGTGCTGCGACCTCAGGCTGTGCCAGGGCAGAGGGGTCAGTTCGCTGTGGAAGAGGAGCTTCTGAGCAGCTGGGTGCCTGCTGCACCGAGGGAGAGGACACCAACCCGCTACCACCACCCCGCAAATTGCTGCTTGTGTATCGTACCTCTTCCGCAAAAGGACCCGTGGCTTCTGTTTTGCATTGCCATCGTTTTTCGCTCCGCCCTTCCACAGATCCTATACTTCGATTAGAAACAGTAGACAGTGCCATCTTGAAAAGAAAAAATCTTTTAGAAAGCTCTCCTCATAGTTCTGCTACCCAAGAAAAGTACCTTTTAGAATTTGCCTTCTTCTAACCATCTGTGACAACTGACCTTGCTCCTACCAGCGCGATGGAGGAACAGGTTAGCGGCGATGCTGGTGCCACGCCAGAGTATTGAAGTTTTGCCATTACGCGAATACATGAGACTGTCAGTAAACTGTTCTCACAGTTCACACCTTTTTTTTTCCCCAAGGAAAGCAAATGCTGTGAGACTAATCGTTATCCTTCAACAGACGCCTCCCAACAATACCAGACCACAGTTGTCAAATGGAAGGAAATAAATGTACCTGCCACAACATGTCTCAGGTGTCTGATGCCTTTTGGAAGCGTATAAAACAGTGCCCATCACAGACTCCTGGCAGCAGAAAGAGCACAGGTTGCTCTGCAGAGTGAGAGGCTGCTTGCTCAAGGAGATGTCTAGAAAAGGGTGGAGGAAACCTGAATTCTGAGACACTGAGGGCAGGTGGAGCAGCTGTGGGGCTGGGGACAGGCTTGCACAGCCATGGGTCCGCCCAGGGCTCTCCGCACTGCAAGGTTACGCTGAGTTGCAGCTTGTGCTGTGTCCACGCTCGAAACCACCGCCTTGAGAGCGTGGTACTTCTCACAGGAGCTGCCATGGAGGATCGAAGGGCCACTTAATGCTGCTGCATTACAGAGGTGCAGTGTAGGACAGTGCCACTTTGGTATCACCGTATCCCACCACTGTGCTCCTGGAGGTGTTCTGCAGCACCCACCACATATACCGCAAACCCCACAGCTGCCTGCATGACAAGCAACACAGAAACCAAAGCAGCATTAATCTGGATTAGTCTGAGGCAATGGCTGCCGTCCCCTGGCAGCTGGGTGGCACTGGGGAGATGGCAAGAGGGAGGAGAGGCTGGTAGGAGACTATTGAGCACAAACGTGACTTTGAGCACTGAAATGCTGTCTCCGCACAGCACTGGGCCAGCAAACCATGCTGCTCCAGGTCTCCTAGACTTGTCCTCTGAGTTACAAGGCCATGGAGAGTCAGAACCTGCGAGGTGTAGGCACCGGTCATCCCAACTCCCTGCTGCATGCCCGAGCCAAGCTATGTTCAGCTCTCACTCCTTACAGCATTTCATCAATCTCTTTTTGATTCAGATCCCTGTTGAACAAGGTCACAAAAAAGGATGAAAGAAAGAAATTAATTAAAAATCCTGACCATTTCTTGCTATCACCTGGATCCATCACCTCCCTGCTAAAGGAATCCCTGGTAGGACATTCACCTTCCCAGCCTCAGCCACAATGTCTCCATTTCCCAAGATTTCCCTTGAAACCCCGTCAATAAACCCCACCAGAGCAGCAATTCCCAGTACCGCCATGGCCGTGAAAGGGGGCCTTGATACACAGGCCACCTTCTGTTCCCTAGAGCCCTGCTCCTGAATGATACCTGTGTTGGAGGGCCAAGATCCCACAAGGAGCCCCTTTGCCAGCGGGACACCTCGCAAGCAGCACAGCCAAGACCGCCTTCGGCAATCCCCAGCGCACGCTCTGCGCTCAGAGTATGTCCTTTCAGGAGCGGCTTTACACCACTGATGAAGGAAGAACAGAGCAAGCTTCTCTGGAGAGAGAGGCAGCTGCCCTGCACAAAGCTGCACAAGAGAGACAAAATGTGGATGCGAGAACAGCTCCCTGGCGTGGCAGCAGGACAGCACACCCAAAAAAAGCTGCCCTGACATGAGATAACATTAACACAGGCTCTGTTGCAACTCTGGAGCTTTAGCTTCTAGGCATGCTCCAAGGAGTCTTTTATTACTTTGAAGATGCCCAGTAGATCTTCTAGGGTATCCCACATGGACGGTCCTGAGCTCTGAGGACAGGACCATGGCAGAAAAAGCAGGTTTACTATGGAATTACCAGTATTGGGGAGGATGGAGAGGGTGTTTGAGGTCTGCATTTCTTGGCAGTTCTGTCCTTGCTTTCATCCACTGGATGTGAGGATGAAGATTTGCAGATGTGCTTATAAAGGCAAAGCAGTAAGAACTGGCCCAGCTCTTCACAATCTCCATCGCCTGTCTCAAGGCTTGGGGCAAGGTGTTCCCCTGTGGAGTGAAGCACCAGAAGGAGGTGGTGCTGAGCCACTCTAGTGCTTTTGTCTCCAGTGAAGCAAAAGCAGCTTGTACCAGTCTGTCAAGTGCCAGAGTCCTTGTTCTGCTCACCAGGAGATCCCAAACAAAGTCCTTGGACAAAGGTCAAGCGAGTTGCTTCTGACTCCCTGTGCTGCTGGAACAATTCTCTCCACACCACAGCTCAGATCAATGCCCGAGGTCGCGAACTGCAGCAGCTCATCTTGCTCTGGCTGCAGAGCATCAGCGAGAGCTGGCGACGGATCGAGCTGCTCTGGGCACAGCACAGTTGAGGAGGGCTTTCCCCAGGCTCTATGTCCCACATGTCCCTCAGGTCCTGCCACAGCCTTCACACAGGCACCTCAACACCCATCAATCCCTCCAGCTCTCCACAACCCCTCCCCAACATCCCCTCCACCCCCAGGCAGCACCCGCACCCTCTGTTCCTCCTGCTGCTGTAATTTCTGCTCTCCCCAGAGGTCTGGGACAACCCTGACCCTCTTCCCTCAGCCACAGACACCCCGAAGCCTCCAGCCCCTGCTCTGCAATGGTTACGTGTTTAGGGGTAAGCCATTGCTCCGAGATTTTGCTTGTCTTCTTTGCACAGATCTACGGGTGGGTGGCTTTCAGCCACGTCTGAAAGCATTAGTCCTGCATGCTGGGTGGGTCTCCCAAGAGAGACACAAGACTTTAGTTACTTCCTTAGGCTACTCCTGGGATGGCTGCCGTCCTCCTCCATGAAGAGACAGCAGGGCTTGAGGAGGCTGCGGCTGCAGGAGACGGGAAGGCTGCTCAGACGGAGAGAGGGAATAAATCAAACTCTTCCTCCAGTTGTGCCAGGGAGAAAGGAGAGATGAGCAAGGCCCTGGACCCCTGTGGTGAGCTCCACAATGGAAATGTTCACAGCTAACCATACCAGCCGTTCAACCTACCAACGCTCTGCGAACCTTGGCCATCACCAGCCCTGGGGAGATGGGGGGAGAGGAAGGTTGTGACCCTTGGCAAATTGGGAAATGTTTGCCCCTCCCAACCTCACAATCACTCTAAACAAGAACCAGACACTCCGCAGTTCGCTACCCGAGGAGAACCCCTTGGTAGGGCTTGTTCTCATCCTCCTGGGGGCTTGGCTTCCATCTGGGCTGCTGGTTGAAATCCAGCCCAGTCTGGTAGCGACTTCAAAAGACAGTGTCATCTGAGGAGTAGTGGGTGGTCCATGTCAAGCGACTCGGTGGCTGACTGTTCTTATATAAGCCACCACAATAGGGCTTCCTGCTCGACAGCCTCAGAAGAAAGGCAAAGGACTGCATCGACCGCAGAGAGCGGAGCCTGTCCTCAGCCCTGAGCGCGGTCCCTTCAGCGCAGGGCAAGTCACCTTAGGTTGACATGGGGAGGTAAACATGCCCCTCTACAAGCAGAGGCTGGCTGGCTGTCTCTATTGGGTTTGTCCCCAGCATCATTGGTCAACCCTAGCTTTGCCCTCTGCACGAAACAAAGCACAACAAAGCATGACAACAATAGCGGCGCACAAGGGAAGGGCTCGGAGGTGGGGGATGCCTCCTCTTGCCCCGCTCGCAGCATCCCGGGCAGGATCCAAATGTGCCAGCTTCCAAGTGAAAGGCATCTGCATCCCGTGCCGGGCTTGTGAGAGCAGGGCAGGGGCAGCCAGCGGGTGCCTGCAACAGCCCTGTGGCATGGGGATGGTGTGGGGAAAGGATGGTGGCAAGGCAGGGATGCTGCACGCCAGCCAGCCCTGGCAGAAGGACACCAGCCAGGTCGGCGGTCCCTGCTGCCCCTGTGCCCCGAGGCCCCTGAATTGAGGTGGGGGACGGGGCAAGGGGCTGGCAGCTGGCGGGAGATTCTCACAGCTCCAGCAAGCAGGCAGGGAGGGTGGAGGCTAGAACAAGCAGTTGGGGGGGGACAGACCCGAAACAAATAATAAAAACAAAATCCCAGTAAGCACGTTAGAATTCGTTTGAAGTGCAGAGGAGCTTTCAGGCAGGGTTATGTACATGTCCCAGCCCGGCGTGATTTACACATTCCTTGCAAGCAAAGGAATCTTCCCTGATTTGAAGTAAAACAGATGTTTTGGGTTTTTCTCCACACACCCCCCCGCCTCGTCCCCTTACCCCCTTTTAATCATTTCTTTATTGAAATGATGGCTATACAGCCGACCAGCCCGGAGCAAGAGCCCTGCTACCCCCAGCAAGGTCTGGGACTGAAGACCCACTGCCCCACGTTTGGGGAGCACCTGGTCATCGCGGTGGCTCTGCCTGCAAGTGTCCGGAGCTGCAGAGCCAGCTCTGCTCTCCAGCAAATGCTGCTCCAGAGGCATCACTCCCTGCAGGTTTCTTTTCTTGCATGGAAGGATTACAAGTCCCTTTTCCTCCCCTTGCAGCTAGAGCTAACACATGGATCCTCCATCCCTGCTCTACCAGCCCAGGTCCAGGAGGCCTTTTTCCCTCTACTGCTGGTCCAGGAGGCTTTCTACATTTGATGGTGGGACTCGCCCTTGCCCCTACGCCTTAGCGTCACACCTCACGCAGGCTGTGCTCTGCCCTAGCAGTGTTGTTCAAGGAGGGCAGCCTGGCCAAAGCCCACAGACAGCAGAGCCTGGCAGCAGGGTGGCAGCTGCACTCCTCCTGCACCCTCGGCAAAAGAACCAGCACAGGGTACAGTATCGGGCAGGCAGGCTGGAGCCCAGACTATCTCCTGATTTAAGCACTGTGATCTCAGCCAAGTTACTTTGCCCCTATTTTTGTCCCATGTTTTTTTGCCCAGGAAAGTTATTTGGGGAAGGAACTTCCTTTTCCCAGTGGGACGCAGAGCACCAAACCCAGCCAGGGCTTCTGAGTGCTGGTTGATGCTGCAAACTACCAGCACAGCCCTGCCCTTGAGTTTACACTCGGAATAATAACTCACGGCCAATAGCAAATCCATCTGGCTCCCCCCATCTTTTCTTTCTCCTTTTTTTTTTTTTTTTTTTTAAAACCCTGTTGTTATTTCTCAGCACTTCGTTGGTGGCAGGGTGGGAAGGGTTTTTTGTAACACATTCATGTACCATTGGGATTCACTCCCATTCCCGTCTGGTACAAGAGATTGCACAAGAGAGAGAAACAAACGGGGATGAGGAAATGCGTGTTTACGAGAGGCAGCGCTGTCATCGTGAGCAAGGGACCCCCCGCAAGAACGCCGGCCTGGGAGTCAGTGGAGAGTTTCCATTCTCTCCTAACACTCCATTCATGCCTCCTTTCATACCTCCCCGGGGCTCCTCGACTGGCCGCAGTCCTACAGGACAGCGCGGGGTTTGCACCCCCCCCACACCACCTTCTGTGGTATTTGTTGTTGGGTGGAAAGAGAGAGATGTTCTTGTCTCATAAAGATAATGAATTGAGAAAGAGCAGTGCCCTTTGCTGTTGCGTGTGCTCCTTGTTGTCCTCCCGTGGCAGAGGAGTGATTGCTCCCTTCTGCATCGCCCAGCGCCCTCCCCTCTGCCTGTTCCCCTCGCACACTTCTGCTGTCCATCCTTGGGGGGATCTTTGTTAACACCCACCCAGGAGGCTTGCACGAGCCCTCCCCACTCAGTGCACCACGGTTGCAGTGACAAGCATCCTCCTGACCCGATCGGGAACCCTCCGTATAATCCAAACCACATTGCTGCCTGATTGGATACAGTCACCGGTAAATAACCTTGACTGCAGCGGTCTGGAAGAGCAGGGGATCCTATATCACCACTATTAATGATTTAGGATCGTACATCGCTTGCAGATGATACCAAGACAGTCTCATTCCTTGCTCCACCCTGCTCAGACATCTTCTTCAGGACAGTGCCTGCCCCACCTCTCAGTTAAAGTCACCCAGGTGACAATGCTTCCTGCCTGACACTGGTGTGCTCACAAGGAAGGGTGATGGCTGATCTCTGCGCTCCCTTGCGTGCTGCAGAGCTCCCAGTGATGGGGCTGGAGTCCCCCCACAAGCAGGTGGGCTATCAATAAAACCAAGAGCAGTCGCCCATACACACACACTACAACCCACTCGGGGCCCTCTCCCCCCTGCTCCTGCAAGCTCGCTGCCTCCCCCCGCCTCCCTTTTTCCCCACACCTCAATTTCATTATCTCTGATCTTGAGCTGCCTATTACATGCTTTTTGCCAACATAAATATTTAATCCCGGTGCATTGCACAGAAAAGCCCTTGTGGAGTTAATATTTCAACTCATGTTTCCACTTGGAAAACAATTTGGTGTGTGGCAGGTACAAGCCAGGGAGAGCCCAGAGCTGGAGGTGGCTGGCAAGTGCCGGGGTGACATGGGTGGGCTTCACGCCATGGGGTGGGCTGCACTGGGACAGCTCTGCTGGAGCAGCAATCGGGTGGGTTTGGATAGGCAATGGAAGAGCCACAGGGATGTCACGGCAAGCTTGGGAGCGTGGCATGGGGTGTACTGCCAAGAGGAACACTTGAGGTGCAGCACCTCCCTGGGTTTCAGCAGTATTTAGGGTATTGCGTTCTCTGCAGCCCTCTTGGTTGCAATGACATTGAAATCCCTGAGCAAAGGGTTTGCTTCACCTGCCAGAGCATGGAAATAACCAGCCACAGGCTGCTCCAAACATCTCAAAATACACCTGCACACCCAGAAGCTATTTTGAGCAGGACCTGGCCATGATTTCAGCTTAGACAGGCTATAGGATGTTGGGTTTATGGGGCTGTTAGGAAGCATTGAAATACCTGCTCCTGCCTGCTGGTATGGAAAAGACCACCAGCAAAGTGAGCGTCCCAGCACCCCAGATCCAAACCCATAAATGGTTCGAGCAGAGATCCACACCAGTCCTCACCCATACATCTCCACGTGCTCAGGTCCAGCACTGACAAGGGACAGTACTCATGGCGACGCAGCACCACAAAATGTATACAAACCTAACACACACCCCCAAACCCAGAGGGGAGAAATGCAAAAAGGAAACAGTACAGAGAGGGTGACACTGGAAGTGCTGCTGCTCCCCAGAGGCAGCCCATCTTGGTAACAGATCGCAGCCTGCGGCAGTGTCGCATAGTTCAGATTTACAGGATTACCCCGGGCAGCTTCAGGTCCCCACTGGTCCCCTTGATGGGATGCAGCCACTTGGGCAGGCAAGACAGACAGTGGGGATGTGAGACAGTCCTTTTTTCTGTCTTGGTTTGCTTTATGGGCATAAAGGAAGGAAAACTGCGTTGATGCACCTCTTGGATGTTATCCCAGACTTCTTTTTGGAAAACTAAGCTCACAATTAAGGAAGAAGTTGCTGTTATTAAGACAGCAGCTTCCACTGGTGAACAGGCTGCCCAGACACACATCAATCCTTGCCCATGCAGGACGGATGCTCCTGTATGAAGGGAGGTGCAATGTAGGGCCACGACTGCAACTTGTGGTGGCCGAAATGGCTTGAAATCCTTACCCTTACATCAGGGTGACACGTCAAAGATCACTGACGAGGCATTTTGGTTCAGGGTGTTTCTATTGAGAGGTTCTCCCAGCAGTCTGGAGTGGGTGTCACAGAGACCAAGAGGCACACCCCAGCACTCCCCACCCCATGTGGGACATTGACACTGGTGTGTGTAGAACCTCCTGTGTGCAGGATACGCACTCCGACACAGAAAGGCTGGAAGACTGAGATGCAGCAATGCCACAAACCAGCTAGAAAGAAAATATGAAAGTAAACCAGCCTGGCGGCAGACCCTTCTGTTCGGGGTTGTGCAACGAGATTAAGAGGTGAGGCTGTTTCCATAACTGCAGGGTGGCGGGAGATGCTCAGAAGGAAGGAGAAAATGATGCCAGGGGCTGGCACGTTCCACTTGTAGCTCAGGTTGCTGCTGCCGTGCCCTGTCCTGTGGCTTTCCCAGAATAACTCAAGAGAAAAGATGGAAGAGAAACAACAGACCCTGATGCAAGGGCATGACAGCCCAGAGCAGACTCAAGCCTACCTCACTGAGCTGCGTGGCTGCCCAGCCAGTGGCCCTGGTTATCTGGACAAACATCTCCCAGCAACCTGTCATGGAACTCCCTGAATTAGGGGTCCCCACACAACCCTCCCTGCCAGGGCAGCAGGTCCCCACACTCGGCTCCATCAGTTCATGTAGTGAAGACAGGACCCTGCCCCACTGTCCCCTCCATCCACCACCCCCTGAACAAAAAGCAACCCTCAGACTCTACTTCTTTTTTTTTAAAAAAAATACATTTAAATTATGACATAAGCTTTGGCTCCAAGGGTTTTCAGTGAAAGCCAGGGTATTTTCTTTCCCCTTTTCATAACAGAAACCATATTGCCGTATAATCAAATTTATCTTATTCCTGATGAGGGAAGTGAGTGTGTGTGTGAGGTGACCAGGAGCAACGAGGGCACGTGCGCTGGGAGCAATCACTCTAAAGGTACTCAAGGCAAACAGTCTTGGCAGTACACACTGGGGAGACCGAGTGTGCCACAGCTCCATCAGGGAGCACCACCCATGGCAAGGCAAATCCCCAGTCACCATGGAGCTGCCACCTCTGCGACCAAGCAGCTACTTCTTGGCTTTCCCTCCCATTTTATTACGCTTTTTCCTCACTTTACAGGAAAACTAGCAAAGGATGTAGCTCAGTTTTAATACTTTTCTTTTACAGGTGGGAAAACTCAGGAAAAAGCAAATACTTTGAGGTTACTTGCTAACCTTGAGTGTCTCCATTGTACCAACTCTGGCGCAAATTCAGCTGAAGCCAATGGGAGCTGCAGCTCTGTCAGCGAAGCCTTAAAGCTGATGCTCCCAAAATGGAGATACCTGAATTCACCAGCAACTTTTGCAAACACAGATTCTGCAGCAGGGCCATCTAAGCACGAACATAACTTGAGACAGGCAATGAGAGCCATGAATCCCGAAAGTTGAGAGGGCTCTCGTCTGGGCACACACAACTAAAAAAAGTCCCCCAAACCAATGAATAAGTTCAAGGACACTCAAGATCTACTGGAAAGCAGCCGAGTTCAGCAACTGCCTGTGCAGGGGCTCCATCAATCGCCTGGTCCCCCCAGACAAACTCCCTGCAGCTGGGAAATAGCCTTGTCCAGCAACCTTGAGCAGGAGAAGGGGTGACAGAGCTGGACCGGTCGCTGTGTGCTGATAAACTCCAGTGTGGCATGACCAAGGGGTGGCTGCCTGCAAATGTGATGTTCTGTGCAAGTCAAAGATTAAGAGATTTTTGCATGCACATTACAAAAAAAAAAGGAAAATGAAGATAACAAAGTGCTCTCTGGGAGACAAGCAAGCCTGGTGAGAGGCTCTCTGGGTCGTTGTTACAAGAAAAGGATGAGGTAGGATGTGCTGCAGGTGGCCCTTGGAAAAGTGAAAGAAAACAAACATTTAGCTAGTTTTATGAATTTGCAGGCTGTATATGAGATATATGCACATGGCTGGTCTGAGCTGGGACAGATCTTGTAGGTAATAGCATCCAAACTGCTTCTAAAGCATGGAAAAGATGGGCAGGTAGGATTAGCTTGTGGTTTATCTTTTAATTTGGTTAAGCATCACCTTTTGGGCCAAATATCTACAGCTTTTAGGACCTGGGGTCCCATTCAGAGTCTGTCTGAGCTGATTTACTCCAAGGGCTGTGGGCACAGCTCTAGGTTTAGAGAAGACCTGCGGGTGGAGTAGTATCTGAACACCTGGGCACCAGAGCAGCTTGTCACATCCTTCCTGGAGCACATTCATGAACACAGCTGAGCTGCTTTTAACCACTCCCCTTAAGGCTAGAATTAGTCTATCAAAAACTTGAGTTGTCTGTAAATATCGGGTTCAGATGCTACTAGGTGTAGGGAAGGAATCAAAAGAGGAGGCAGAAACTTCCCACCCAAACATCCAAGCCGTTGCTAGTGACATATGAACCCAGAAAATGGGCCGGGTGGCAAAACCAACCATCATTTTGCAGAGACAAAATCTGCGTGGGGTGTACATGAGCTACCCAGCCACAAAACAACACACGTTGAAGGGACAGTCACCCTAGCAGAGACCTGAGCAGCAAAACATCACCAGCACAGTAGCCCATAAGGCACCAGCTCCAATCTTGCTGCAGACCAGCCTCACACCCTGTCTGACACCCCCTTGCTCTCCCCTTGGCTTGGCAGAGCTGGTGTAAAGCGATGGGATTGCTAGGAGAAGGCAGCTGGGGCTGGCTCGCATGCAGCCTGCTTGGATCCCTCTGCATTGCACTTGTCCATAATTTAAATTCCAGGATCAGCGTAAGTCGAGCCTGTTTTGGGCTGGGTGCACCCTGGCACCACTGCAAACGGGACCCGGAGCCCCAGACGTGAGGTAAGGCTGCTTCTCGGTGTCAAAGCCCCGGTGGAGCTGAGCCAGCACCGCTCCCAAGCGCCCGGGATGGATGTCAGGCAGCAGGAGCTGCCTGCACGCTCTGGCAACAGAGGGCAAAGTGGCATCAACGGGGCCTGGGCAAAAAAAAAAAAAAGCCATTTTGCTGTCAGATTGGCTTTGCTGGAGAAAAAAAAAACCCACAAAGCACCAACACACTGAGAACAAGAAGAGGAGAGAGAGGAGAGTGTGAGACACTGAGCCAGCCAGCAGCACATTTGAGGGCATGTCTTGGGCTCCTTGAGGTGTGCTCTCAGCTACCTGGGTCCCCAATTACACGAGGAAATTAGGAAGAGGAGACTGTATTTTTGTGTAGGAGGCACTGCTTAATCTCCTAACCAAGAAAAACAACTATTTTAAGTGCTCTCCTGAAGCGTGAGCATGGGCAGCCCTCGACTCTGCTCAGCTCCATTCCACTAAAGTGCTTCAGTCACCACACCTCTCCCTGCCTCAGTTTCCCTAGATAGCACACGGCCAACGAGAACAAAAACCTTCACCCTTCGCCCGACCCATTTCTTCCCTACAAGATAAGAGAAAGATCCATGCCAAGCAGTGAATTCCTTGTGTCCTGGAAGGGGAGAGGGTTCAAATTCTGCTGTAAGAATCAAATCGACACGGCCCTCAGCTTTCTAGCCTTCAGAAAAAGGGGCTCTGTGCCACAGAGAACTGATGAACAAAACAAATGACTCCAACGCAGTAGCACAGTGCAGCTTCTGTTGGCTTAGAGGCAAATCAAAGTCAGCAACGTCCGTGTCGGTATTTATAGTGCACCTCTCGTACTTGCTCTCCCGTGAGTCAATGAGATAAGACTTGGACAGATCTATGTTAGTGACATTAGGTTTCTAAACACTTGGAAATCAGAATACTCTCCAAGTCTGTAATTGTAATGGGGAAAAGGTGCAACTGCAAAGGTCCGTTTGTCTACCAACAGACCAAGAGGCCAAACTCCTCCTCGCCACCCCATTACTATTGCCAGGAAGAACCCTACATTCACACACTCGCCCAGCTGCAAAACCCTACACGACGACCTGTCCGTGCCACCTCCTCCTTGCTCCCCCACTGCCAGCCTTCCTCCAGCCACCCCCAATGCAAATGGGCCTGGACCCAGTCAGGTTTGGGGGTCAGATGCTGGGAGATTTAGGACAAAACCAAGAGTGTTGTTTCAATCCAGACATCCTGAGGAAAGGGTAGGGAGGAGCCAGACACACAAAGCAACAAATGCTGTTCTGTTTCTCTCTGTGGCATGACGTATGAGCAGGAACAAAGAATTTGGGGAGAACAATCTGGTCTCACTGGCAAAAAGGAGTGAGATGCTCACGCTCTTGGTCGGTGCTAGACAAGAAGGTTCCACTGAGGTCAGTGGAAAGGCACCTCCTGACTCCAGATCTGACCCAGGTGGCTGAATACTGGTGGCAGAGACAGATCAGGAGGAGGATCCATGTACAAACCCAACTTCTAGAAGGGTGATGGCAAATGGTCAGTATAGTAACATTGCCCCGATACCTGGAGGCCTGATCTGATTCACCCAGGCTGGGCTGTACACAGAGATAGCGAGAGAGAGCTTAAAACCTGAGTTTATAAAGGTGACAAGCAAACAGATGAAGATGAAAGCGAGACTAAGTGGTCTGCTTAAATCACTCAGTAGAGCAAATGGCAAACTTGGGAAGAACCTCCAACACCTTGACTGGCCATCAAGAAAGCACGAATGCCTTCCCTCTATAGCTTTTATATGTGTACCCTCCTAACGCTGGAAACTTCAACAGGAGCCCAACCTTCCTCCACACGTGATTTCATTAATATCAGCAGAAAAAGAGACCATCTTCTGCTGAGCCCCTGACCTCCCTGTATAGACCATCTTCCACGGGGCCAGTCCACCTCCACTGTAGGGATCTGCACATAGCCCCGATGGGCTCAGACAACTCGGTTACTGGACTTATTTCAGCAAAAGCAACCACACATCTGAGTCAGCATTTGGGCAGCCTGCTTCTGAAGGAACCCTAAACTGCTGAGGAAGGACAGGCCTGGGATTTAGCAAACACTTGCTCAACTCCTGACTGGCCTTGTTTAAACTTCCACAAGCCATCAATGCCTGAGAAGAAACTACAGCCGTACACTGCTTGGCTTCAGGAAGTCAGAGAGTGTGCAGAACAGAAAAGGTGGATTCAGTGAAGCAGCAGAGCTCCTGTGCACACAGGGGACTCACCCAAGGGCTGTAACAGATATGTTTTAACCCATGCCACTGAGCTATTTGGGATCTGCCTCTGACTGCTCCAGTGCTCATTCACGTGTCTTCCTGACGGAAGACCAACAACAACAATTAGTATCACATAAGGAGCGGCGGATTGCTGCCAGCATTAGCACACTCTTGAGCACCAAGGGTTTCCACTCCACTTTTTAGCCCAGCTATGCACAAGGCAGAGGTCAGTCAGCGTTAATCAGCTTTGCTCTGTACCAGGTCCTTCAGCACATTCAGCTTGCTGGATTGCAATCGCTGTGCCTCCATGCTCCGATGGGTTGCCCCTACTCAACACCTTTGGCTCTTTCCTTAAGCTCACAAAAAAAAAAGTATGTTCACCATTAGCCAGTGTACAAAGACAGAGGCTAAGCCTGGCCAAGCTGGTGATGGACTCCAGACCCTCCAGAGGGTGACACTGGCTGGGCAGGTCTTGGCTACAGAGGGGAACCTTGAGTCATTCTGAGGTCTAACTGAATATTCTTCCATCTGATGACAGTGCCCAACCTTCATCCCCTAGGAAGGGGTTTCTACCTTTCCAACACTCCTGAAACGTGCTTGACCAGTAAAGGGAATGCAATATGCAGGCTCCTTCTCAGCACGAGAACACACTCCAAGGAAAGGCTCTGGAAGGGATCCTGATGACTTCCATATTATTTCCAGTAAATTTTGTGCTGATTCTTGGCACAAACACCGGAAATGAATAGGCTAGGTCAAGAATGTAAATAAAGTGAAACATTGGGATTTAATCTAATCTATAATTATAGTATCTGTGGTGCAGGGAATAAGTTGGTGTGTTTGCACTGCAGCTCCATTGAGGAGTTGGAGGGGGTTTTCATCTTCCTTTCCAAAATCTCCTTTTTTGGCTAAGGGACACTTGGTGTCTCCTCAAGTATCTGAAACGAACATGCTGGGTTGGCAAAGCTGCTTTCCAGCAGCCGACCAGGTACAGCTCAGCAAAGAGGCATCCCCAGGCAGGCAAGGAATGATGGAGTGAGATGTTGAGATGGATGAGCTGGGCGGAAGGCTCAGGGATGCACAAGGGAAGCCCCTATCTCCACAGTGAGGAGATCAGTTGGGTCTGTAGGGTGCCGAGTTATGTGAGGGCCATGAGCAATGTAAGGTCAGTCCTCTAAGCTGAGCGACCTCTGAGACAAGCCAAAGCCCTTTCTCTTCACTGGTGTTTGGTGCATCACAAGTTGTCTGTCACACCATGGTGCTCCCAAAATCCCATACCACCAGTGTGATCGGCATTAGCCACTGTCCCGGCTGGCTGCTCCACACAAGGCGAGAACAGACATACAGACACTTCTCCCTCTGCCTTCCTCACTTCATCCTCCTCTAGAACCACCTGGGAGGAAGCTTGACAGACAGCTCTGCTCTAGCTGACCTCAGGGAAGAACAATCCCCTCTCCCGTGACGCATTTTGCAAGAAGCACAAGACTTTCATTTTTTAAGAGCTTAAAACCAAACTTGTCAGCCTTCAAGGACCATCCTCAGTGTCCCTGTGTGTGTGCACGTGAGAGCATTCACATGACTGCACCACAGATCCCCACACATGGGCATTCATGCCCCACAGACCAGCAGGAGTGTCCACGTGTGTACACAAGCCTAGGGAGCACGTGCTGCTTTGTTGACATGAACTACTTTCCCTCTGGAAACCCTCTGCACAGGGACTAACACCTCGATCCCAATGTACTACAGGCACGGGGAAGAGAAGGGCTGACAGGCAACATGTTTGCGTCAGACTGAAATTGCAAAGGACAAAGAAATTAGTTCTCCTTTTGTTAGTTTATGTTTTGAAACTACAGAAGTCTCAAAAGCAGAGGAATCAATCAGACTTTGTTTATTTGCTTGCTTGTAGAGCATTTTTTGGTTTTGTTTTTCATACTCAAGCCCAGCTTTGATCTCAGGCTGGTAATACTCCAAACAAATGGTCAGCAGCAGAGTGTAATTGCTGTAGGTACTACAGAAGAAAAGGGACAGGATGTCCGACACATTTACAGAACAGGGAAGCTTCCATGATTTCACAGTCCCCTTTCAGTTTATGTGATACCCTCAGACCACTAAAGCAAAAGCATTTGCTTTTGAAGAGCTCTGATGCTGCAACTCTGTGTTCTCACCTAACAGCCTTGAGAAAACCACAGGTCCCTGCCGAGTGCCTGTAATCAGGATTATGCCCATGCCAGAACCTTCTAAGACGGCTGTTCTTCCACAGAAACCAATGAAACGAGCAGAAGGAGAAATTCAATTTAGGAAATGACCCCATGCCCGTGTTTCTGCTGTTGTTACATCTGCACGGGCTCAGAACTGAGCGCTCGCCTCGCGTTTCACTGCTCTGGCTTTCCTCACGCCGTGTCGCAACTGCAGGGACATCTGAACACAGGAACATTCCACGTGCGTGCCCATGCGTCTGAGAATGCACAGATGCTGAGTAAAGACGTGCTGGTTGGGTCCCAGGTGGGGCAGACGTGTGTATGTGCTGGACTGTGTGTGTCCATGGCAGTGCACGTCAACAAGTCGAGCAGTAGGTGCATCAACCCGCGGTAGCAGGCGATGCCAGGGAGGGTGTGCTGTGGAGGGCGTGCGTGTGCACAGGTTTTTTTGATGCCCCTGAGCATGGGTCCAGGCTCCACAAGTGCCAACACAAACATGTGTCCACACGTGCGCTTAAGTGCACAGAGCCCCGGGAGCAGCGTGCCAAGCCCTGCTGAGCATTAGCTGCAGGACAGAGCCAACACCGTGTGTCACCCCAGGGCCTGTCCCCTCAGCAGGATGAGGTCCAAAACTCCTCGATGCCAGGGGCTGTGACTACAGCCACGGCTCCCCTCAGGAAGCTACTGTCCCTCACCCAGGGGCACCGGCAGACAGCAGGAACTGCCCACAACCACCCCCAGGACACAGGACATTGATGACTCTGCTTACCCCCATCATGGCAACGTGCCTCACATCTGTGAGGCAGAAACCTGGCTTTGAGCAAAGGGATGACAAAACTGGACAAAGCCTTCCGTCTCCCACCCAAGGCTCTCCCAGCCCTTTGCAGACATCAGGAATTAGATCACAGAAGCCCCTCAAGCGACGGGTGAGTGCAATTATCCCTGCCCGGAAGATGGGGAAGACGATTTGGCAGCCCAGGCTGCCCAAGAGCCAGACCTTCCGACTCTCAGCTCTGTTCGTTCACCTCAGCAGCAGCCTCCTCCTCAAACCTGGTGGCTCTTTCCTCATCCCGTGCTCCCGGCAGCCATGAGCTGAGCAGCTGAGAGCTCACAACTGGCCCATTTTACGGGCAGCGGGTTATTAGCAAGCCCTGCGGTTGCTCCAGCCTCTCCCTGGCAACTTTTCAGAGCAGCCCAGTTCCCAGAGACATTAATAACTATATTTATGCATATGTATATATATTTAACAAGAAAACATTTAAAATTATTAAATGGCAAGAGGTATCACTTGAAGCCCGCTCCTGGAGGCAGCCCTGCTCGAGAGATGTGCAATAAAGGCTTCTTCTGGTTTGGAGGCTGTCAATGTACTTAGCTGGGGGGTGGTGGAGAGGGAGGCAAAGGGAAAGTATTAATCAGGATCTTAAAAAGTTCTCGCTGACAGGCCGTTTGCCAGCTCTCACTTTAAATGCTTTTGCGGTCCCATAAAAAGTTTCACTACTCACTGCAAAATGTGTTTTAATTATTACAGTTGCTCTGACATTAAGCCCTGGGTGTTTCTCTCTTGCTTACTCTGTCTCTCCTCCATCCCCTTGCTTTCCTCTCTATTTTTTTTTTCCTCTTACTGTCCTAACTCCTGATATTCCCCTCAAGACAGAGAATGTCCTGGTTAACAAACCAGGATGAAAAGCCCAGACCCTCCAAACGATACTGAATGGCAAGACTTCAGATCCCAAAATTACCCCTTTTCTTTGGACGCTTAATTACTCCACAGGATTCAAACAGAAAACCCAATCCCACATGCTCAAAGAACATCTCTGAAGAGTCAAGTTAACAAGAACATCAACACAGGCATGACCAGCCATTCCTGCAGAAGTAACTGGCTGGTGGGCAGATGGATTTGGTGTCTCTCTGATCTGCCATATGTGCCCTACTAACGTAAAGAGCGACTTACATAAACACCACTTATCACGCTTTTCACATCTGGCTATTTCAGTCCATCAAGCGTTTGGCAACTTCCTTCAGTCTGACCACACTAGCTCAGTTCACCCATGAGATACAACCGTGTCCACAGGCACGGACCTGGGAGCCCAGAACACTGAAAGTGTGATTTATGTCAGTAGAGATTCCCAGAGACTCCCAGTGCCTCCAGCGCTGTACTGGGAGGCACTGGTTTTCCATTCCGTTGGCTGAGCCTAACACTCAAAACAACGCAAACAATCTCATCGTTTGCCCAGTGTCTGGTGTAACACAGCACGGACCAAAAAGATAGCATTGGAGACCCCTCCATGCCCCCAGCTCCTCCCCTCACACCTCTCCTTACTTGTACAGACCATCTGGTTCCAGGCACTTGAAAATGACTGAGTAGAGGCTGGTTTCGGGGACATCACCGTGGCTCCTACCCGCTGCCACACAGGAGGTTGCAAGGCCAGAAAGCAAATCATCCGCAAAGCTCAAGGATTCTCCTGGAGAGCAACGAGATGAGCAACACCAAAACATCAATACACATGTAAAATTATCACTGACCATTTAAAAAAACACCACAGGAACATACCTACACAGCACGGGCAACCAACAAAGTGTTGTTGGCTGTGGCTGGCAGGAGAAGGGCCAAGTCTATATGGAGATACCATCTACAGGCAAAGCAAGTAAAAACACACCTGGAGCATCAGCTGTAACAGGGAAATCCATCAAAAAACAGGGCCAGCACCAAGTCCTCGCTTGGAGAGTGGAAGGGTGAACAGTCAGAGCATACGGACAACATGTGGAGTCACAGCAAACACCACACACAGGACCACCATCCAAGGACAGACTCTGAGCCACCAGAAGAACTGGGAGCCTGGTTAAATAGGGCTCTTGTGCCCTAATTACATGGCCAGCTCTTAAAGGGGACACAGTCTTTTTCAAAAATCACCTGTCACAGTGAAATGTTAGATTATCAGCAGAGGAGACATTTTTAGAACTTGGATGGACTTGCTCTACTGTGTTTTTTTTTTAAATTATTTTTTAGTTTTTATTCAGTGAAAATCAGGAGCTTTGCACTCCCTTTCATATGCACTCTGCCAGCTCCGGGAGCTCTGACTGGAGCTCCTTCAGCTGTGCTGAAGCACACCTGTCTCTTTCCAAGCACTCAGAGAAGAAAAAATACTAATTGAAAATGCTGAAAAACTTTTTTTTTTTGGTCTTCTGGTTTATAAAGCCTATTAAACACTTAGACCACGACCTAGTGAAACTGAAAATGCTCCATTTTATTAAGCTTTTGGCACGTGATCATCCGCTGCCATGCAACCTGTCTCCTTGCAGTGGGCAGGCTATCAGTTCAACTCCCATTCCACAACTGGAAATCCAGGGCACCAAGCAGTAACAAAACCAGAGCAGCTGCCCTGCTTGTGTCCCCATTCCCACCGATGGGAATCAGAGAAAGGGCTGCTGATATGAGCTATGCTGCTATAAGCAAATTGGACCCCGGGTACCTCAGGCATGTGTAAATGTCAGGACACCGCAGCAGAAGGAGGAGGCGAATTCCCTTCTCGGCACTTCTCTTCAGTTTTCTAAAAGCAAAAGTGACCGAGGACTCCCAAAATGAAGCCTAAGTCTGGGTTCTTGGTACAGACTGTAAGAAACAGCCAGCCCAGAATGTCTCGCTGTGCGGCTGGATTACCCAGGTAGAAGAAAACATCCCCTCCTCCTCCCCAGCCCCCCTAAACCACATTTGCGTCTTGTCTCAAAATACACAACTCAGTAACAAATGTCCCCCTTGGCTAGAGAAAAGAGCAGCAATAAATTCTTTTCCTCCCTAAAGGAATCCAAGCCTTAATTATTCATTTTAATGCTCCCAGCACGACTTGTTCTTTCCAAACCTTTCTCCGGCAGCTCTGTCACTGCTCTCTGTAGCTTAACCCAGTCCCCAGCCCCGGGTCCGTACCAACCCCAAGTCACCTCAACGGGCAGGTTGGGTTGGCAGCGGTAAAAATCACTGTTTGGAAGTCACAAATACTGAACAGCCGTGAGCAAGCCCCTTAGCTCTGTGCTTATAGTTTAAACAGACGAACAAAACCGCATTGCTCATTTCCAACTTTCATTTCCATCTCTTTTCATACGGCATCAGGCTGGATTGAGGAACTCCTTGTCACCAGAAGTCGGACACTGCTGAGACTTACAAACACGTAACAAAGGAGCAGGAACAGGTTGTGTTGCTGAGCTGGAGCAAGAGCTTTTAAACTTCTTCAGATCTTAAGCAACCTCCTTTCTGACCAGGAAGAAATTTCACAGGGGAAAAGATCACTCCATGGGTTCTTGCTGTGGGATTTCACTCTTTTACCCAGAGCACTCAGGGTTGACAGAAGCCGATGAAGGGAAGCAAAGAAAATAGCTGGGCAGAGAGATTGTGGTGAGCAGCTTGGCAAGACCAAGGGGAGATTTGGACTGGTCGTCCCCAGGTACAAGGAGCATGGGTCAGGCTATCTGTGCTAAGGAGCACGAGAGATGAGACAGGGAGTGCAGAGGGCGGAACCAGACTTTGCAGGAGACTGAAAATGGGACTGAAAATGTCATGTGCAACCACTGAATTAAAGTGTGTGTTAAAATTGCACAGATATCTCTCCTTAAGGCACCCACTGACTTCCAAGCACTCATCTTGGCAACGTCATCCGTGGCCTTTCTGCGTCGCTGTGAGGGGAGAGGAGCAGGCTGCAGCAAGCGATGCCCCAAAACACGGCGCTGCCTGTGTCACACAGCGGTGGTTTGTCACCGGGTCCCACCAGACCTGCCTGAGTTATGGAGAGTGTTTATGTCCCCTTACACAGGAGGAAATGAAGCTCCCAGGGTCACCGCAGCATCAACTTGGGTTAAGCCAAACACCCCTGCAATAAAATCCCTCCAGCAAGAGGGTGTTTTTGTAGTTGGCCCTGCTGCAGTTAAACAAAAGCAAAGAGGTTTTTATGCAAATAGCAAAACAGATGCTAGCAAAGATGCTGAAACCTCAGCCCCAAGGCCAGGAGCCTTTCTGCACCTGTATAAGCATCAGTGAGCTGGCCGGTGGTGCCAGGCTGCATGGGCCATGGGACAGAGGTGGGATCTAAATCCCTAGATTTAGACTGGGACCTTGTCAGTGGAAAGCAATGAAGGCAACAAGTGCATTTGTTGGATTTGCAAGAGGACGATGGACCACTAACATTGTCCTGCAAAGGAAAAGTGGTCTTGAGATGTAGAAATGGAGGAGTAGTGACCAAACTGCACGGGGACATGGTGAGAGCTCAGTCCATAGTACTGCTCATCTGTGCTTACGGACGAGGCACAGGGAAAGCAAGAGAGGAGGCTTGAAAGGGAAGAACAAAAAGCACAAGTTTACCATACAAGCAGTGACATCAAAAGGCCAAGTAAAGATACATGACTCTGGCTATATCGACAGGGCAGGCACTCAAATGGAAAGGAAATATTTAGGCTAATGGGCAGTAATGGCAAGAGAAAGTAAATTGGATATGAATAAACGGTCTACTCCTGAGAAGGGCAAATAACCTGACTATCTTTTGAGAAGGAGTTTGATCACCATATAAAAGGGATTATACGGATAAGTAGCTTGTGATGGAAAGCAAAGGGGCTTTTCTTTCCCGTCTGGACTTGTGTTCTCATGCACCCCGCCAGCAAATATAAAGAAGGATTTCAGCCTCCCAAAGCAGCCCCGAAGCACAAACCTTCTAGATTGCTGTAGCATCTTTGCTTGCATTATTAAATTTCAGAAAGAATCCAAAGGTTCTTTGCAGAGTAAACGATAGCTAAATAGATCATCTCTGTGGAGTAGGAGATATTTTATTGACCAGACAGCCATCTGTGTCCTTCATTAATAGTAATAAATAATTGATGTTACGCTAAATAAAGGAATAAGCTGTTACAGATATCAAGGACAAATGACCAGCTCCTGTGAGGACGCCTCACCTGTGCTCACTTCTCTGTAGTAAAAAATCCAGGCCAGAGCTCAACATCACTGTGGTAAGTGCTGTGCACAGAGCACAAGATGCTACTTGCTGCACACTGATTACAGGTAATGAGGCAACCAGGCTCAGCAATGGGATGCTGACACTCCCACCTGCACACCAAATCCCTGCAAGACTCTCTTTTCCCCACGTTTCCATGTCACTGCCTTCCCGGGACCCGCCTGACCCAAACCATCCAATTGCCCAGGTAGCTTCTAAAAATCAATCTCTGCTCTACTAATGAACTCTGGGAAGACTCAGCTTTCTCCAGGTGGCATTTTCCTTCTTTCTCAAGCGCAGCCGCTTCCTACTGCCTTGTTGTATTCTGAGGACGTCCCCGTGGGGTTTGGCAAACCTCCTCTTATATCGATTCTGGTGCTGTGGTGAGTCAGAGCTCTTCCTAAACCAGAGGAAAATAAGAACATGCTCGGAGCTTGCAATGGGGTTAGCCCCATTTTGTGGAGCTTTGTGAGCTTCTCCCAGCCACAGTGGGTCTGGCCACACCACAGCGTATCGGTCAACCCACTGGTGATGGCTCTGGGAGAGACACCTGGGAACCCAACTTGAAGTCTGCTCTGGAAGAGGAGGACATCCCCGACTCAGATGCCTGCCTGCAAGGCTGAGCTGGCAATCTGCTCCTGAGTGAGCACATTTCTATGGGCAGGAGGCTCAGATGGGCAGGAATGGGGACTGAGGAATGAAAATGGATGGCAGCAGGCTCAGGCTGCTTGCCTGCAGCATCCAACAGTCTTAGTCTGCCTCAGTCCTTCCACCAGAACCCGTGCCAGCGCCCAGCAGCTGCGGCCGGCAGGCGGGATGAATCACCCACCAACCATCCCACCGAAGACAACAAGAGTTACGGTGGTGAGTTCAACCAGACTAAACAAGAGAGAGAGGCCAGGAGCCTCCAGGAGGTTGGAGGAGCAGAAGGAAGCTTTGGGACCCTCACAGGTGTTCCCACACCTTCAGCCCGTGTCCCTCTGCCAAGAGCAGCACGGACTAAACCCAGGCGGTGCAGATCAAAGTGGAAATGAAGATGAGAGGAGACCTCCCTGCTGCGATTCACCTTCGACATTCCTAGAAAGAGCACAAAGGGGAAAGCAGGAAGGCACCAATGTCTGTGTCTTGACAGCTTCTTTACTAGACTGGATGAAAACAACCCTGCAATGTCACCAGTCACTTTCTTCTGATTGTGGTTTTCTCTCTCCATCTTTCTCCCTTTTGCTTTTTTTCAACCTGTTTTCAATTTACTCTTGTGGCATCTCTGACTGTGACCTCATTCTGGTACTTAAGGGGAAAAGAAAAAGAGAGAGAGAGAGAGATTGTCCTTTAAAAAAAGAAATGAAAGAAATCATATTTTATTTAGCTTGGTTGGTTTTGAAGCTTTAGCAGAAGAAAGATTAACCTTTTCTGCCTAACTTAATGAAAACAAGGAGAAAGCCTGTATGGATAAATAAATATCTGTGTGGGTATGAAGCAGGCATGATCGTGTTACAGCCCCGGTGGAGCTGTAATGGGGAACAGGCGCGTTCCTACGCAGCGGCTCCCAATTCCCGATCCATTTTCAAGGAAAGAAAAACAGAGTAGAATGTCAGAGGCCCAAGTGGGCATAAGCAAGGGGGATCTGGGGAAGGCAGACGGGGCCCAGTGAAGACCTCCACCCCCAGCAGTGACCTCCGGAGAAATGCCAGTGAAGCAGATGGAAAGAGAGACCTTACTCCACTTTGCTCTTGCCAGGTTTCGGTTCCTGAAACGAGGAAACAAATGGCACGCTTGGCCCTCCAAGTCTGTCACCTTTTGGGGGTCCTCATCCCACCCTCCCCTTCATCTGGGGCTCCATGGAGGAGGAGGGCAGGTTCAGAGGAGGGCTGTGAGCAGAAGGCTTGGACCAAGTGTTTGGATGGGTAAGCGGGGAGCACGGGCTTGTAGGGCAGTTCCTCCACAATGAGGTTGTCCTGGGTTGAATGGACTTTGGATCTGGCACTTGGTGGGGGAAAGCAATGAAAGGTGGTTCATCTTGGAGACAATGGGATGATTTAAATTAGTGTAACATAACTCTAGGCGATGGAGCTGTTCTGATTTACATCAGCAGATGGTCTGTCTCACTGCCTAGAAGATCATTAAAAGCAAACCGTCCCCACTGATCCCAAGTGGAAGGATGTCAAAACCTCCTTCCCTATATGGCTTGCCAGATTACAAAAGAAATAAAAAGGCCTAGTTAATACTAAAAAAAAAATCTTCTGCCCACATTCTGGGAGCATCCATGCATGCCAGTGTCTGGTCTCAAATCGGAACCTAAGTCCCACATCCAAAAAGCCTGCAGTCTCCAAAATAATTTCTTTGTCGTGACTTTTCTCAAAGACACATTTATTGGGAATCCCTCTGCTTGGGCACAGGTTGTCTCGACTGAAACAGAAAAGCCAGTGACTATTCTGAGCACAGTTTGTGCCTCATTTGCCAGCTCATATAAAGGCACAAATTGCAGCACATCTCTGAACGACTTCACCTTGCTTAAGTTATAAATTTTGGGGGCATTTGCTTCCTATGCCTCCATGCTGCTAGGCACATCAATAATGATGATGAGCTGTCCTCTGGGCTTCCAAGTTCCTCTGCTGATGGAACACCACATTTGTAGATGGCTAAACTTAAGGAGCAATGCTTTAGCTGAGCTAAGAGCACAAGTTGCATTCCAGTGCCACAAAAGCACCTTGAATGGAGCAAATTCTCCAAGGCTAGAACTTGCTGCCGACAGAGTGACCACGTGGAACTGAAGGATGGGTTGTCTTGCACCATTCTTCTCAAGAGCAGCCATTCAAACTGAAGGAAACGGCCTTAAATTTGGATGATCTGCAATGTTCTGAAAACACGATGCACAAGGGTATTTATGAGCGTATTCCTCTTTTAGGGCCATCAGTAGGACTTAGTGCTCCTTCACCTGAGCTCTCCACAGACTGCTTATCACAGCTCTTTCACAAACAATATGTAAGACCTTGGAAAAACTGCTTCAGCTAGTGTAAAAACACGTCACCTCCTTCATCTCCCCGAAGGCAGTATGCTGCTGAAGAAGAGTGAGAATTAATGCATTTCATTCTGTGCTCTGAGCCCTCCAGTATTTCTCAAGGTTCACTGGGTTGCTAAGGGTCAACCACAGCCAGACTTAAGCTGACTCTGCTATGCTTGGAGCCATCCAGGCATGAGCCAGCTCCAATCTCAAAGCCACGTATTCACATTAGCATGGTGGAGAGTCCAAGTGAATTTATCTATTCCCTCGGAGTTTGTTCTGGGCTCTGCAGCATGTTAAAATAGTTACTTGATTTCAAGGCAGAGTGGGAACCCATTTATGCTGGGAGTTGTGCAGACACAAAGCGAAGACATGAGCTTTGTCCTCAGATACTTCTTGTCTGGCAGAAGATTTTGTCCGTTGCGGCAGATCTAGTTCTCACTCTCATCACCACAGATATAGTTCCCACCCTCATTCTTGCCTTCCTTTCATTTTTAGCTTCTTTTAAATTAGAGATTTCTAAACAATGGATCAGTGGTCCAGACCACTTGGTGGTCCCCAAGGCCCTTAGTCAGCAGTCTGCAGCAGATCCAGGGACTGCATGGAGCCTTACGTTCACCAGGAATTCCACCAGCCCTGCTACAGCCCCAGAGCCCCTCTCCTACAGCTTAAACTGATGTGTCAGGTACATCAGAGACGGCAACAAAACCTGTGTCATAGCCTCTTTCTTCTTAAATGCAGAAAGCTACTGCACTCTTAGGGTCCCCAGGGGAACAGGCTGCTGTTTCAAAAGGACTCCCAGATTTTGGATGGCTCCACCAGGCCACAGCACTGGCAGGTTCCATCTTCTGCTAGGATTGAGAGAGGTTCTCCTTAGGTCGAGAGAGGTTCTCCTTCCCCTCTACTCTGCCCTGGTGAGACCCCATCTGGAATATTGTGTCCAGTTCTGGGCCCCTCAGTTCAAGAAAGACAGGGAACTGCTGGAGAGAGTCCAGCACAGGGCAACTGGGATGATTAAGGGAGTGGAGCATCTCCCTTATGAGAAAAGGCTGAGGGAGCTGGGGCTCTTTAGTTTGGAGAAGAGGAGACTGAGGGGTGACCTCATTAATGTTTACAAATATCTAAAGGATGAGTGTCACGAGGATGGAGCCAGGCTCTTCTCGGTGACAACCAATGATAGGACAAGGGGTAATGGGCTGAAACTGGAACATAAGAGGTTCCGCTTAAACTCGAGAAGAAACTTCTTCTCAGTGAGGGTGACGGAGCCCTGGAACAGGCTGCCCAGGGAGGGTGTGGAGTCTCCTTCTCTGGAGACATTCAAGACCTGCCTGGACACGTTCCTGTGTAGCATTACTGAGGCGTTCCTGCTCTGGCAGGGGGATTGGACTTGATGATCTTTTGAGGACCCTTCCAAACCCTAACATTCTGTGAGGCAACTAAACTTGAAGGGGAGCAGCTTTCACTGTGAGACATGTCAGAGGGCAAATCCTGGGATCCTTCCTAAGGAAAGGTCAGTGACAAGGTGATCCTGGCCAGTCCAAGCAGGCCCTGCTGATACACCTACAACGCATCTGACATGCAAGCATGCCTAGTGCACAAACTTCCTAACCTGCCTGGCACATGACGGTCTATGCAGAAAGCAGGGGAGACCTACCAAACAGGAGGGTCAGGTCCTTCATTTCCAGCATTCTCTTACATACTTTTATCAGCTCTTTATGATGACCAGAGATCTTAGACACATGCAAATACCAGACTAGCAGGAGGGGGAAAGAATATTTCCTAGAAAGAAAGTCAGTGCGCAATTAATCACTAAAAACACAATTATCTTGGGTGATTTGTCAAATCAAATTAATGTAAACCTACTCCGAAAAACCATCAGCTGCTCTGTGCTTCACTTCTCTTTGCACTTATTGGGAAAGTGGAATTTCCGGACTTCAAAGATCAGATAATTTCTTCTCTATCACCACCGTTGCCTGACCCTCATCTTGGTTCCCTCATACACCTCACAGCTCAGTGCTGGGAAGTTGACTAGTCTGCTACCTGTAGTGGCAGCCAATTTAAAGAAAATATTCTTTGTTTGGTCCCATTTATTCTAAATAGAGGTAATGTGCATAGATGCTGATGAATTAGGGATAAGACTTTGGACCAGTATATTCCGAGGGGCTCAACACACACGACTGCAGCCAGATCTGCAGCCAATGAACGCTTACAAAAATTGGTCCTGATGGAGGGACTCACATGGAAGCAGACCTCTTATTTGGCCCTAATATGCATTTTTGGACATTTGAGAATGTGGGGGCAGATCCTCAGTTCATAAAATCTCCTGTAGCTCCCTTGAAGTCAATGGAACAATAACAGTTTACACTAGTTGAGTTTCTGCATCCTGGCTGTGAGCTATTTGGAACAACTACACCATAATGATTATTACAGATATTTCAGCTCCCTTGTCTAAGATGGATAGGAGAACACCCCTGTATAAGAAAATACAGTTGATTTGCTATGATTTCCAAAGAATTATTGACCCATATCTTGCAAACACTTACACATGTTTAGCTTTATTCATGTGAGTTGTTCCATTACACTCATGTGCCAGATAAACTAACGTACATGCTTGCAGGACCGAGGTTAAAACTTGTGCAAACACAGCGAGTTCTAAATTCTTCCGTAGATATGTTCATTTACCTCGGATTCAGACTAGAAAGCATGTCATTTGACTGTGCCTCTTTTCATAACTCTCCCTTTATCCAAGCAGGTACCACAAGAGAAGTCAAATGTGGTATTAGAATAACACTGAGTCAAGAAGCAAACTCAGAAGCCAGAAAACACCGACTTGGTCAGGACCGACATATGCAAGAGTTGACATCCGTTCTTGAACAAGTAATTACCTGGGTTACTACAGTCTATTCACAACAATTGTCTTAACACAGCTAGTGGATCATTCATTTATTGATTTCTCCATAATGAAGTTAGCATTTTTCTTTACAGTTTTGATTCATTGGGCCAGTTTAGCTCAGTGGGTTGAGCGTGGTGCTTGAAACACCAAAGGTCGCGGGTTCGATTCCCGTTCGGTTCTCACGTGTTGCCTGACCTAGTCGAGAGGTGGCCTCCCTGCTCACGACAGGGAGGTTGGATTAAAATGATCTCTAAGGCCCCTTCCAGCCCAGGTCATTCTATGATTCTATGATGATTCTATGATGCATTAGAAGACACAAGTCAGTGAGGAGAACAAAGGGTTGGGAAGATCTTGGACATGAGGAGTCTACTTCACCATCGTATCAGCAATCACTCCATCTTTTCCACTAGAACCTGTCTGACCTTGTGGTCAGACAGGATCTCCTGCACCACTGCACAGTCCCACTGCTCACAAGGACAGAATGCAATCTCTCATTTCTTAAATTGAGCTGGTTTTGCTTCCTTGAGGACAAAACATGTATCAACAAGGCACTCGATACCCAGAGACTTCAATGCACTTCACGAAGAACGTTAAAATCTCCAACAACGTGGCAGCACTTACGTCCCTCAGCCAGGACGTGAGCTCCGTTGCGATCACGCCTGTGGCGTCGGCAGGCAAAGGAGCAGGGACGCAAAGAAAGGAAATTGCTTTTTCAAGATAGCAGGCAAAAGGCAAATCTGAGGCTATAGCCCAGAGCCCCAGCCCAGATCTCTAACCACTAAGAGCTAGCTTTCATCTCTGAAAACTATTAACCCTTTTTCACAAGTGAGGGACCTCCAGGCACTGGTGATACTTGCCATAAGTGCACAGCAGGACATCGGCAAGGAAGGAATGCCTTCTGTTCTGAACTGCAAGTCAGGCTTCCCAGAAACCAAGACAAATCAATCCTGACATCCACAGGAAAAGGGAATCGTTAGTAGCCAAGACAGCTTTCATGGATGGAGTCCCCTGGGAAGCCACCTCACCAAAGGCCCTCCATGATGAGAACAGTTGTTTGACTCCTAGATGTCCTTGGCAAAACAAGGTATCCGGGCACGCTTCCCATCCCCGGGATCACCGATCGCTCTGGGATGGTTAGTTGGAGACACGTCATCGCCAGCGACTGTGCAACATCTTACCACTCAGACGACAAAAGACAGATTCCCAGAACGAGCAGAGCAGGATTAAGCCAAGTGGTAAATGGATTCCAGGGCTGTTCCAGGATCTGTGCTGATGAGGGAAGTCAGTGCCAGGTAGCCAACCCGGAGCTCGTACAGTGAGGTTATCACTTCTCTCCCTTCTTCAAATCCGTAAATAGAACCCAAACATCGCTTTGGGCTATGTTAAAGAGATAAGGTGAGCCTCCCCATCCCCTGCAAAGCTTGAAATAGAAGCCCCACTACTCCCTATCCTAAGCATCAAGCGTAGGATGTTGACATTTAGCAGTAGGGAAAATTACCCAAACAATGAACCCTCTCAGGTCTCTCTTCCCCCGCCTCCCCTTCCCTTGGTCCCCTGGAAAATGTTCATAAAGTGAAGTGGAAAAAAAAAAAAGCCAACCCAAACCCCGACAACCAAACCCCAACCTTCCTAAGGCTGTGGAAATAACGTGTAGAGGAGAAGAGTGAGTCAGGCTCAGCTAACTGTGAGCAGGTCACCAGTCGTGAAGGCAGAGATGATTCACCAAGGCAGCAAGAACTAGAAGGTAGAAGAGACCAAAAAGAGGGTGCGGAAAGAAAGTTGTGTCCAAGAAGGGAAGGAAATGGGAAATTAAATGGTCCTGGGCTGCATGCACCTTGCTCTTTATCAAACACCACCCAGCTGGAACTGACCCAGGATGACTCACTTGACAGTGGTGTAATTATTCCCTTGGTACTTTGTCCAGACTTTCTTTAAGATAAGGAGGGCACACAGGCTGCACAACCTCACCTCATCCCCCCTCCCTGCTCTCCCCACTCTTCTTGCCCTGCCTGAGATGCTCAGCTGAGCCTCACCCCCTCTGCCACCTCTGCTTCCACCTCTCCTTTCCAGCACCCATTCCCTTTAATGGTGACAGCGTTGTGGGGCTCTGATTTCCCCATAAAAGATGCCTTCAAGGAGATGAGAAAACCAGGGCCTGCTCAGGAGCACGGCATACCATGGGAAGGTCCTCCTGGATGCCACTGGCACAGAAGGCACACTGGCCAAGAGATGAAGAGGAGGATGGGGCTCAAGTATCTGGGGAGAACTCCTCCTGCCAGAATGCTCTCCTGCTATTCCCTCTATCCATCCTTCCCCCTCAGCTGTCCCCTACCCCTTTTACTTAATACCCATAAAAATTCAAACACAAAAAATTTGCTCTGAAAAAAAATCCCTAAATGCAGGGGGAAGAAAAAAAGAAAAAAAAAAAGAAAAGAAAAGAAAAAAGAATATCCCTCCCTCTCAAGTTCACAATGAGAGCTGTAAAACTTTTTCTGCTTGGAAAATTCTCCCAGTCAGTTTTTCCTACTGTTTAATCCCTGCTTTGAGTTACACAGAATGAGTAAACACATTTTATAAGATTCTAATTCATACCTAACCCATCCAGTTTATAGCTTAAAATAGTAAAATATACACACGCATGCACACTTTTTAGACATATATACACATATATATATACACACACACACTAACACATAAGCATAAAATAGCCTTGGTCCCACTCCTGCGAGTCTCCCAGCAGCAGGTCGAACTGCACCAGCATGTGCTCTGCTATGAAAGCAGCCCGGTGTGCTTAGGTGTGAGCTGGCCAGCCTGGGGAGTCGTTTCTGCTCCAGATTCCTGCAACCTCCTTTGCAATAAATAATTAGTCTCGTTTAGGGAACGGCAGGATCCACTGCTCCATACTTAGAGGACCAAGGAACACCACCACAGAGAGCACTGTCAGTGACACAGCCAAAGCCTTTGCTGACACGAGGCGCAGCAGCTCCGCTGACACGAGTGCAAATGGAGCGATTTGTGCCAGCTGAGAGCCCGGCTCTGCATCACGCTCGGTGAGGTGCAGAAGCTCTGAGCAGGGAGACAAGACAACAACAGAACCCCCCCAGAAAATGACCCAGACGCTGGATTTTGTGGTTCTCCAGAAAAGACTTTTTGCAGCATTTGTTTGATTTATGGGATCTGCTGCCCTGAACCCCATGTATTCCCCTGATGGGCTTTCCTCTCCCAGAGGGCATCCAATTAACCCACAGAGAAATCAGAGCAACAATTAACTTATTTTCATTTCCTGACTCACTCTCATACCTCCCAACATCTTGTTTTTTCTCATCCCTGCTTGTTTACCCCAGCCTCAACCCCTCTTCTATGCAGAAACCAAAGGAAAAGCAGGAACAAATATAACCCCAGCAAAGGGCCAGGGTCAACTGGAAACCTGCACTGCAACAACACAACTGCCTGGTCTTCATCTCCTCGTCTTCTCGCCTTCCAGCACAGTCACCACTCAAGCTGTCAGCAAAAATGAGCTGACCCTTGAAGTAACTTTTTTTTTTAAGCCAGGGTGCCCCTGTTCCTGTATCCTTTGAGTCCTCGAGCAGCCTTGCACAAAAGCCACCTCCCTTTGGTTCATCTCCAAGGACCACGCTCCGGGTCTCCGAAGCAACCCCGGCTACTGCTGCCTGAACCACGTCCCCAGGGGAGCTGACACCGTCACCATCCCTGCTTTTCTCTCCTCTTTTTATTCCTTCTGTCCATTGCTGTTGTTAAAGGAAAAAAAGTCTCAGTTTTCCAAGTGCAAAGATTGTCTCGGAGACTCAGACTTCTTTCTGTGAGATTTTTTGATACACAGTTTCTCCAAGGGTGTGCAAAAGCACTCCGCATCATCAAGGTGAACACACGGGCATCATTCAAGCCCATCCTGTTCATTTCTGTGATTACTTGTCACCTGAAGACACAGTTAAAAGCCACTGCTCAAGCTAGAGATTCGAAATTGCTTCCAGCCACACAAAATGTGACATGTAGGCTTCGGGCCCCATAATGCTATTTTCATTTTCCTCCTCCTCCAAGAAAATAAACCGAGTGTTTATTTCCTGAATGCTCTGGTCTAAGAAAGGGCAAAACTTTCCTCCAGGAGCCAGGTGGCTGGAAAGGGAAAGCAGAGGCAAATATTTGCCGAATTTGTCAATGAGCTCTTATTCCATTTTTCTTATTAATATTTATTTAGACATAATGTGAGGGAAACCTGCTCAGACCACAGCAATGCGGGAGACTCCACTGTTACTCTCCTTGTGCCAGCTGCTGGTGGGGAGGGATGAGAGAAGGGAAAACAGAGACAAAGAGAGAGTGTCAGGGAGCTCACAAGCAGTTTAGAGAAAGTCATGGGTTTTGTCTTCACTTAGCAGAAGATGGGACGCCTTGAGAAAGTCAATGCATCCATGGACCCTGTGACGGGTCAAAGAGGATGAACAGCTTGGCCTTCCTTGCTGATATTTGAGCACAGGTGTAGCTCCGAGAGAGAAAATTACCTCATTATAGAGCCCTCTGTGGGGGTTTTTTATTATTTTAAAGGAAGGAATCATTAATGACACAGAGACAAGGAGAATAAATGGCAACCCCAGGTTGAGTAAATTGTGCGAGATGAACCTGATGTATTTCTTCAACGAGACAGTTCATTCCCCAGACACGAGAAGCGTGGTACAATCTAATTTGTCTGGGTATCAAGAGGCACCATGACATGACATGGGTAATTATTAGGTAAGCTTGAAAAGATGGGAATCAGCAGAAGAATTACACATCAGGTAAGGAACTGAGTGATGGACAAGTGAAAACAGGCTGTGCTGAGAAGAGAGTGATGGGAACTGAGTTATAACTAGCAGAGTTCTTCAGTGATCAGCCTTGTAATCAATCTTATTTCTCACTGGAAATACAGCAATGGTTTTAGCACTGATGAAGTGGAATGCATTATTAGTGCACAGGAGAGCAGAGGATCAGTCAAAGGAAATTAAAAGATCTTGAGGGCTTTAGTCACACAACTGGAATGAAACTTAACATTTAAAAATGCAAATTAGCCTAAACATGGACACTAAAATAGTTCTTTTTTTTTTTAGCAGGAGCCTGTGCAGATAGCAACAGAAGAGGAGAAATGCTCGGATGCACCGGCTGGACACTTCACGACCACATCTTGCTGCTGGATGAGAGGTTGGAGAAAAAGAAAGGAAATTCTTGGACTAGCTTAGAAAGGGTCTTCCAGTAGAAATAGAGAAGAACCAAATCCTTTGAAAGCAAAAAGCTGAAGATGGTGGCCCACGACCTGCCTTTCACCAGCGAATCACAGAGACTCTCCAGCCCAGCTGCTTCCAAGCAGAGCCCACTGCAAAGACAGGGCACGGTGGCTTGGGGCTTTATCCAGATGACTTTTGAAAATCTCCTCCAAGAGCTGGTGTATAAATAATCACTGCCCGGTAACAGAAATCCCACTGGGCTGTGGGGTCCAGGAGGAAAGACCTGGGTGCATTTCTGCAGGGCTTCAAGGCTCCAGCACTGCTGGCTCCCCAAAGTGGTTGGGAGGTACACGGGCTGCGAGCGTGTCCCCTGTTGCCCTCCACTGGAGAGAAGGCGAATGTCACACTGCTGTGTCATACGTCTGGGGACAGCACATCCTAAAAGCATCTCCTCTTTCAGCTGGGGTAACAGTCTGTGGTCTGGGAACAGAGCAGCTGAACTCTAGCTCTGTTTGTGCTCTGACTGCATCTCGTGTAGCAACAGCTGGGGGACATAGGTTTGCTCAAACCACAGCCAGACGATCGGAAATCAAAACGATATTCATATATTAATTAACATCTGGTTACTCGTCTAATTACATGATACAATGTGCATGAGTTTTTTGTTCCCTTCATATTTTATGCATCGAATGAAAACTAACCAAATGTTGCAAAAGCAAGAGCGCAAAAGCAAAAAAACAAACCCTACCCGAGTTTGTACTTGTAACACTTACTGACACAGCAGTTTAATTAATATGTAAAGAGGGACATGACTAAACCATGACGATGAAGATGGCGGCGACACTGAACTGGAATTAACATCCAGCCTCATCCAACCTGGCCATTTTTCATTAAACTGGGCTTCCCTTTACACATATTCTTCCTTTAAAAAATTGCAATAATTTGTTAAACTGAGCAGTCCAGGGCCTGACTTAGCAAATTATGACTTACACATCTGCAAAAGCCACTTCTAATGAAAACCGGCCCTAAAAAATTTCAGCCAGGCTATAAAGCACCATCCCAAAGGAAAGGCGTTGATGTCACCCTGTCTGTGCAACACATCTGACAGTGCCTGGTGTCTTCTGCCACACTTTGGGGACAGAAATAAAAAGAAGGAGGGGGAAGGAAAGCCAGAATAATTAAGAAAAGTCATCACTGGGGTCATTGGGTGGTAGCACATCAGCCTGTGTGTGTGGCTGCCCAGGGGTGGGTGAGAGGACACCAGTGAGGTGATGGGCACAGGGTGAGAAAACCTGAAGGCTTGGCTTTGCACTTGGTTCCAGCTTATGTTTGGGTTTTCTGAGAGGGGAGGCAGAGGGGTAACTAAATGCCCGATGGATGCTGCCCCAGGCTCTTCCAGGATTAGCCACTCTCTCAAAAAGGGTTGCAGGCTGCATTAAAAACACAACAACCACCACCACCAACCAACCCTGGGTTTGCAAACTCCTTTCTGAACCCAGCAGAAAGAGGGGAGCAAGAGGAGTCTTGGGGCTTGCAGCGGTGGAAGGTGACAGGGTTTCAGGAAGCAGCTCGCACAGAAGTGGGGCTCCTCAGCACCCCCCACCCAGTGCCCACCCTGTCTGGGCGCCAGGCCAGAAACCTGGCTCTACTGGATGCTGGGGCCATGGAGGGAACATAAAGCAACTGCTCACCTTGTGGGTGGACTGGTGCCCATGCTGGAAGCCAGCACAGCAGATACACCTGGGATATGAGTACACACCTCGGATGCAAGCACTGAAGGGTTAATACCAACGGACAGCAGCTGAGAGGGCCCAGAGGGGAGCCTTCTCTCCTCATCCAAGGTTCCCATCCTTCCTACAGACTATCCCAAGCCCAGAGCCCTGCCCCACGGCAGGGAGGGGTGACCCAGCTCCCCGGCTGCAGCATCTCTGTGAAGGTGACCAGGCAGGGTCCCACCAGAACAGTGATTTTGTGGTTAACACACAGACTCCCATAACCCAGTAAAGAAGTTTCTAGCCCTTACTGCATCTGTGCATGAGGCCAGCTCCGTGCTCAGCTACCCGAGAAGAGGACACCCGTGAAAACACCCCTCCAAGCAGAGCAGGTAGCATGGCCTCAGCACGCTGGCCCGGCACTTTCCGTACACTCAGCTCCTACAACACTGGCAAACTTAACTGTTTGGGTTGAAATTTTCCACACTGGGTATCTGCCTCAGGCTGAATTTTTGTTGGAAAGTTTCAGACAAAACAAGTCCAGCCAATTCCAACAAGGCAGCTCAGGAAAAAAATATAGTTTTCCTCATGTAAAAAAAAAATAAAAAATGTCAAAAAACCAAACCCAACTTACAACTTTTGTTGTGAAGCCCCAGTGTTCAGAGCAGGGACTTGGCATTTGGCAGGCAGGGTGGTCACTGCGTTAATGACAGGGCTTTGTCGTTAGAAACTTCATTTGAATTGGCAGCGCTGCACGGCCAGCAGCCCTCAGTCTGCACACACTCCCCAGACAGGTCGTTTGGCTTCTCCCAAGTTCCCTGAGATGCTTCAGCCTCTCACAGCTCCTGCACTGGACCACAACATGTGCACATCCCTCCCGAAGGGTGGGCGAGCTGAAACGCAGCCCGTAGCTTTGGCAGTGCTTATTCACGGACCGAAAAATGTCGATGGTCGCTTCCCAACTGCCAGGGGAGAGGCAGCGCGTGCATTAAGCACCAATGCAAGAGTAATGCAGGAAGGGCACAGGGTTGTGCAGGGGCTGCAGATGACGCTGAGCTAGGTCTGCATGAGGACTCTGCAAGACCACCATGGGTGAATGCACCCAGAGATCTCACTGCGTGCAGAAGAGCCTGAATCCAAGGGCTTCACACAGTTCCTGCAGATATGCACTGGGGAACATCAGTGACTTCTGTGGGGCAGGATTCATAAAGGAAAAACAGATAAAAGAAAACAATAAAATCCAGCAACAAAGCAATATAGAAGCTTCTTGGCAAATTATGACCTATTCTGTGTGAACAGAGCTCGCTGCTTTGCTTGTTTTAGTGCACTGGAGTTTCTCTTCTATTAATTGTTCTAATTGCAAGCAGTAACAAAAACCACACGGTGCCATTTGCTCAGCAGGTAGCCCCGCTGGCATGGCACGCAAGCAGAAAGCTCTTAAGCTGCCAAATAAATCACTTCAGCTGGTATTTACCTCCCTTCAGCCCTCTCCAAACCAGGCATCCAGTTAGGTTCTTCCTTTAGTCAACAGAAAGGTAAGGGTATCTCCTGACAGCGATTCATCTCACCCAGACAACGTTACTGAAGACGTGCAAGAAGGATTTCACTTGGAGGAAACCTGTACAGCTCCACCAACGAGCACAGGGGTCTGGCCATGCCGGTTGGGCAGATGACAATAATGAGGACGTTTCCAGGACTAAGGATACAGGTAAAACATCATGGTAACAACCAGTCACACAGTCAAACTCTTCTACCATACGCACCATCCATGAAGCACGTCTGAAAAGTGGACGCAGGCTGAGTTTCAGAAAGGAGGATCACAAGAAGCCACCCCACAGGTCCAGGTTTCTATCCAGGTAATTTCAACTACTCTGATCAGAATCACAGCCAACACAACCCAGCAGCAGAACACCTCCTTCAGAGCCACATGGACATCAGCACGTGGGAGCTGGCACCCACAGGCTCAGAGCCCATCACCCTGGCCAGGGGGCACTAACCAGGCTGGAAAGCCCCAGCAACTGGTAATGCTCAAGCCAACCCTTAACTCTAGGGCTGCAGGTTTCAACTCTACCTTCCCCAAATGGGAAAATTCAAGAGTTCCCTGTCACAGAAACGGTTGCTAGGATAAAAATAATCACAAGACACTGTAAAATACTGGTGGAATAACATCTCAGGTAGAGCAAAATGTCAGACCTTCATCTGTTAGAATATCCCACTTCCCTCACTCAAATTCTCAACACCATCTAGCACCGAGTGGGGCTTACATCTCACTCCCTAAATTGGATTGGGACGCTCAGTAGGTATGAGCTTGTCCTTCCCCTCTGCCTGCTCCATGGTCTTCAAGACTGCTTCAGTCTTCACGGTTGCTACCTTCTGATCCTTCACCAGCATCAGGAAATGTGCCAGGAGGAAGGAACAGAAAGAAACCCAGAGGACACAACTGTCATGTGAAACTCTGGTGTGAATGGCGCAACCGGTTGCGTGTCAGGGGGCTTGGGAAGGGGTGGTGGGAGCTGGCAGGGTGGGTAGTTGCTCAAAGGAAACCACAGAAGACTGACCAAGCACTTGAAAGATTCCACGCATACCTCCTAGATATGCCGGCGTGGTTACAAAATCCCTGCCTGGATTGGGTGGTGGCATGCACTTGGGGAAAAAATAAGGGGGGGTGGGAGAAGGAAAAAAAAAGAAAAGGAAAAAACACAACCCAAACAACCGTTCATGGGACACACAGAGGGCTGCAAGTCCTCTGCTTTAACGAGACGCCGCAGGCATCGCTGCCTTGGAATGTGGGCTATGCTTGTGGTCCGCGAGGCGACTCGCTGAAGCCTTTGGTCGCATTAAGCAACGTTACATGATAATGCTGCAGCACTTTCAGGCTGAGGGAGAAGGAAAACAAAACAGATGACTCTGGATGGAAAGGCATTGCTGTAAACCTGGGAGGGAGAAGAACATTCCTTCGGATACTTTTTTTGGCTGGTTGTGTCCTCCCCTCCCGCCTCCCACCTCTCTCTCCTTTTCCCCCCTCCTCCTCCTCTTGGAGAATTGGTGACAGTAAGTTGGTGGGGTTTTTTTACTAATATTTCCATACTAAATAGAAAGGAAGAGTGTGAAAGGCCATGAGGAGTGGTGGCAGCTAGACAGTGGAATCTGCAAGTGAAGGGTGGAGCTGGAGCACTGGAGAGGTGCCGGTTATTTATAGGGTATGAGAACATAAAAAATGTCTGGCCCCTTTAAGGCCCCTTAATCCAAACAAAAGGATGGAAAAAAAAGAGAGAAGCAAAGACATCTCTGCACCAGACTTTAAAGTGTGAAGGAAGACCGGGTGTTGGGCTGGCACGGTCCTGCCCCGTCCCTCCAGCCAGACCCGCGCCCCTCGGTGCCGCAGGGGAGCATCAGGCTCGGGCAGTGGGACCGGCATCGGGGTGAGGGGCTTCCCAGGTAGCCCCCCCACACAGCGGCCTTGAGGGTGGGATGTGGGAGCTCTTTAAGCCATGATACAGCCTGGCCAGACAGGATTTCAAGACAAATCAAGAGGGAGAAGCTCAGAGCGTCAGGAATACGGGCTGGAAATTCCCTTCAGTTGGCATTCGTGAAGCTACCGGGGATCTCTGCACTCCGATCCGAGAAGAAGAGACCATGAGACATGGCCACTCACTGTCCTCACTCATTTTGGGACACAAAGACTGGATCCTCTTACAGGGCTTCCCATGGCCAGGTATTTCAGTGCAGATGTGGATGCTCCAGGAAGGCTGCTGATCAGACCCTCGTCACAGACACATGGTTACTTGGCTCTAGGCCTGGAAGACCATCACTTCCAGCCCTTTCCTAGGATTTCTGATAGATTTTAGATCAGATGAATAATATCTTTCCTCTACAAGATGTCTTTCCTGAAGAGGAGCGAGAGGGTGCAAAGAAGTGCCAGGCAAACCACTGCACTTTTGTGCTCTAAGTAACACTCCTTTTTCCTTCTTTCCAAAGTTATGCCTATTTTTTCTATGCAGACATAAGGGAATTGTGAAGAGGTCCTGGAGGACACTCAGCACATGGGTGATTTAGTGTACAACAAAGTGGATAAGTCATCAACTTCGATGAATATACACCTGGAACCAGGGAAACTGAAGACAAACAGTTCTGCGGATAGAAAGAGGTCAGTAAAGAGATTCAAGAGCTCGAGCGGATGACAGTGACACTAAATCCTCAGGTCTTTTCACAGGCTCTGCTCTTATTCCCCAGGATTGTGTTGAACCCATGAGCCTTCACTAATAGGTTTCATTCTCCTCTACCAGTATCAAATAACCAATGCCAAATCTCATATGGGAATCACTAACAACATAAAAATAAGATTTATACGGAAAGATGAAGTTCAAAAGAACAGTTACAAAACCCAGAAAGGTTTTGTTTGTACCCAAGCACACAAATAAAACCAAAGTCAAAACACTGCAGTTCAGGATTGCAATCACCATCGCTTCTGACCTTCTCCCATCAGCACCGCGATTTTGAATGCTGGACACTGGCTGCAAATTAATTTGCGGAAACTGAGGAAAATGTTTCCCTGATGTGCAAAGAAGAAAAGGCTAAACATGTATTAGGTAATCCCAAACTTCAGCTGACCACTGCATAAGGCAGGTTCACACAAGCTGCATGATAATACTCCCTCTAGCTCTCTTTTCACCTAAGACAGGAGCTCCAGAGCTCTAGATCTGCTCCCCACCTTCCAACCTCGTGAGGACGACAGCATCACAACATCAAAATCCTTAACTGCCAGTTGTTGACTGCAAAAAAGTCAAAAGTGTCACAGAGCTGAAAAAAATGGAGGCATGGCGAGGTGAAAAGACTTGGCCAGGGTGGGGAGAGGCAAAGCCTCCAGAGGTGTAAATCATTACAGCTCTTCGGATGTCAGCACCCCAGGGAGGCTGGACCAGCACCAAGCGGAGCAGCGAGGAAGAGGAGGGCTGAGGCTCTTCCTGCTTGTCACAACGTGATTCCAGGAAACTCAGACCTCGGTTCTCCTCCTTGCTCTGGACTTCAGCCACTGGCTCGTCCTGCTTGGAGAATCCATCAGCACACCTCAACCCTCGAAAACTGGGGTTTGAGCCAAGGCCCTCAAAATGGAGCGAAGGAAGGATGGGAGACGGAGTCCAAGAGCGTCTTTCCGCCCTAAAGGTGAGCCCTTTGGAAGAGGCTCACGTCCCATCGCTCTGCCTAGGGAGGGCCTGCCAGCGGCTGTTTGATATGTGGAGTGAAGGAAAACGCTACCCCCACGCGATGATGTTCCAGCACCTTTCAGCACCAACTTGTCTTTTCCTTTATCTTTTTTTTTGTTTCAAACACGGACTCTTGGGAAAGCAACTTAGCAGACCAAGCTGCAAAGCAGAGACAGAACAGAATTGTCTTTTTTTTTTGGCTTCCAATACAGGAATGCGAAGCATTGTCTCTCTGGGAGGAGAATTAAGTATGGGCAAGTGTTTTGGCAAAGGAGCCACAGAGGAGAATGGAAGGAGAGGATGAGGCGGGGGAAGAGGAGGGGAGGGAGTGCTGGGGGTCAGATGGATGGTTTCGTCTTGTATAAATCTTGGATGGGGAAGAGGCACACAGATGGCTTTGTGTTTGAAAATTATTCTAATAAATCAACTCCATAATCATAATCAAAATGCCCTTGTCTCTCTTTCCTCCCCCCCCCCCTCTTCCATTGATCACAGCTGAGCAACGAGGCCGGAGTGCGCGTCTGTTCAGGGGATGGCAAGTACTCGAGACAAAACTTGACGATGGCGAAAGAGCCGCGTGCCCCCACGGGCGCGTGTGACCCCACGTGTCCCACTCGTGGGCGCAGGAGCTGCCGCGAGCCCTCCCGACATCAGCACGTGGGGGAACGAATGACACAAGCAAGGGAAGGGATGAGCGCGGGAGCTCTGCAGCACGCGACGGGCTGACGGTTACCAGGGTGAGGGTGGGCACGTCCCCGCAGGAGCCTGGACCTTTTCCAAGGAGGAACGTGCCCGCATTTGCAGGAAGAAGGTCCGAGTGGGAGAGAGAGCCTGCAGCAAAGAAAGGAGTCGTCCTGATGGCGGAGGAAGGAGTGGGAAAAGGCAGGGTCTTGTCGTTCCCAGGCGGGAGCAGACGTGCTGGGGAGGAACGCTGCATCCTTGTTCCAGCGCTCGGTCTTGGCTGCGAGGAAGGTGCAGCCCTTCCTCCTCCAGCAAGAGCCACTGGGCCTGGCCTGTGGGGGGAGTAGAGGCTCTCGCTGTCAGGGTTTTCCATTTGGAGCTCCACGTGGCACGAAATCCCATCGGCTTCCTTGCCAGAGGGAGCCAGGTGGAGAGAACAATAAAAAGCAGAAGGCGCGGGGCGGGGCGGGATGGTCCAGAGCGGATGTAGAGGATGGAATTAATCAGCTGTCCGGGAGGAATATTAGAGCTCTTCAGCTTGTCGTCAACGCCTTCTCCTCCTTCCCAAAGACAGACACAATGAGAGACCAAGGAACATTTCCTATTGTTACAGGGGATTTGTCCACAAGGTCCAGCCCCATGTGGAAGTCATTACCGGCTGGGAGTGGTAGGTATCTCACACAGAACATGCAGCTAGATGGGATAGGGGAGGGCAACAGGGAAAAAGTGGACAGACCAGAGATGATGTGTCCCTGTCTAATTGATTTAGGCATCTCAAGGGAGACTGTCACCATAGCAGCCCAGCTCCAAGTCCAGGGATCGCTATGGGCTGAGGTACGAAGTGTTTTACTTAATATCAGCCCTTGGACCGAGCCAAAGTCCTGAGTGCTCCTGTGAGAAGCCATCAAGGGTAGCTCAGCGCCAACAAGAATGGATCACGAATTTCACTTCTGCTACCGAATGGGGAAGGGAGGAATGGTTACGTCAGGGCTTTCTTTTCCCTGTCTCCAACCCTCCCTAGACAGAAAACTGAAGAGTGGCTGCAGCAACAGCTGTAGGAAGCACGAGGTGAAGAGCTGACCACTGCCCACCTGCATGTCCTCCCACTCCAGCAGAACTTGGCCTTCAGGATCATCCGTGAAAGAACATAATTATCCATGGGTGAGAGCCCAGGACTGAGCGATCAGAGAGAGTCAACACCTCTGGGCTCCCAGGGGAGGGTAGATCCTTTTAGACACATGTTACATCTAAGCTTGGTTGTTTCACACTAAATCATACTTAAGTCAGCAGCATCTCCAGAAGTGGTGATGTCAACGTCCCCAGGACAGCCAGAGGAAAGGGGCACCTCAGAAATCAATGGGAAATAAACATCCCAACTCATTTGCTGCCATTTCTCGGTCTCCCTGCTCCTGATCTGTTGGGTACTGAATAGAATTGAGCTGAGTAGATGTTGCCGTAGCTAACACACAGTCTGGTGAATGACAAAGCTGCTCTCCCTAGGTGCCCCAAGCTCGCTCATGACTGCCTCAACCAGGAAAGAGCAGCTAGAAACAAAGTCAGCCATGCTGACTGGGGTAAAAATTAATCATATGAAGCCTGGTTTGGCCATTTGGTCTGACAGAAGCCATGTAATGCATTGCAAGGAGAAGTGAGAACGCTGGGGTGCAGGGGAACAAGCGATAGTCAAAAGGCAGCTCAACACCAAGCAAAGTTGTTAAGGGCAGTGGGCCCAGAGGACACCTTTCAGGCTGTGTGCTAAACGCTGCCTTTCACTGCCGGCATCTTCCCAGGGATCTCAAGCCACACTGAAAGCACAGCCTTTAGGAGAAGGAGGTACCACTCCTACCTGGATAATATTGGAGCAGTCACACAGCTTCTTTAAGTGCTTGCTTCTTTTGAATCAGGCTCTCAAAAAACACTCAACACACAAATGCACAAATAGGGAGTGATACAACACTGAAGAATGTCCAACCATACCCAAACCAGCTGCCTTCCACCTAGCAGGTTTTCTCTTTCACACAGTTGACTTTTGTCAAGGTTCTATTGCTGGTCAGGGTTATGGCTTGGACAGAGCTGATCTGCACCTGGGTAGGAAAAGGTGTCCATCTCCAGAAGATGCAAAACCCAGTCTCATGCAATTGCCTTCACAAACCTGTAACATCTACGAGGAAAGGATTTGAAAAAGTAGGGCAGGCACACAGCCAAGGGGACTATGGGGACATAGTCAATGGGACAAGCAGTGTCTTCTGGGGTTTTCAGAAACTCCAAGAACATCAGCTACCATGTTTGCACGTGCCCACACAACTGTCTCAGACCACACATCCCCTAACGGCGCTGGAGAACAGGAGAGCACTGCTGTGGGAGCAGACCAGGAGGAAGGACTTTCGGCCACCCACATGTGCTGTAGGACATCTAGGACAACAGCTGTCCAAAAGCTTCTTCTGCACCAGAGATTAAGCAGATTTCTCCAAGCCCTTGCTGCACGGCTCTCCTGCTCCAGGCCAACCCCACCACACAGGATTTCTTGCCTGCATTGGTGTGCGCAGAAGCCCTCACAATGTTGTGCAACTCCGTTTTTCAAAAGTAAACCAAAATAAAATAAATATACTTGTGATGCTTGAATGGAAATTATCACTGGGAAGCTGAAGATGCTCAGCTCCTTTATCCCCCAGGAATTTCTTCTCAGTTGAGCACGATGTCCCTTCCCAGAGGACGGCATTCACCTGGGTACTTTTACCAACATGAACACTGCGGCTTTTTCCTGTAAAGGTGTGAACATTCTTCTCTACTTATGTCCTACAAGAATTCATTTTTACCAACAGCTATACATCATAACACGCAGCCTGGATCCTGCAAAATCTTGACATGGACACAGCTTTGTGTGTGCCTGAGATCTCCCTGGTTCCAATGAGCTATTCATCAGCAGCTTGCTGAAAAAGTTGAAGCCGTACTTATGTTTTATGGATGTGGAAAAATAATTACGCAGCAATAGGGTTCAAACAGGAGTCCCCAGATTCATCAGATGTTTGACTCAGTACATGCAGTCTAAAATGTAAACAAGGGATGGGGAAAATAATAGAATTTAATAAACATTTCAGGTTATTGAAAAAAAAGTCTCTCTGTAAATTCTCCAACTTTTGAAATCATTAACATGTATTCTTGCAAAGCTAGACTTAAAAGTAGCTCGTATGGAATTTAAAATTGCATTGTTCCAATTATACTTACAACATATACATGTATAAAATACAGTATTACACTATAAAATAAATATTTACCTTCCTTAAATTAAATTTAAAATTAAAATCATACTGAAACTAAATGTATTTGTTTTCCACACGTCTTTGAAGGACACGCTATCCTCATTCCATAATACCAAGGAATACAAAAATAAAAGCTAGATATGGTACACTCAAGTAGCTCTTTTCTCTTTAAACGTATTTTTTCCCTCTTTTTAAACATCGACTGAATTTTTAGGCCATCGCTTTTGACACCACGTACACGACCTCCCCCTGTGGCACCGAACTGTGTATGGATCTGTCCCACCGGGTGGGAGAAAGTGCATCAACTCCTTCCCGGCCGGGCAACCAGCTGCGACGCCACGAGGGCTCGGCTGGACGAAGCATTACCAGCTCTACCTCACCAACACCAGCTCCTGATGGCAACGGCCACATGGGGACCCCATGTCCCCACTGTCCCCAGCCCATGATGCCGGGGCCGCTCGAGACAGCCTCCTCGCCACGCTCCCCACCACACACCCAGCTCCCCTGCTCCTTGCCTCGCTCTCTCTTTCACTCTCCCGCCACAGCTGGTTAAAATTACGCTGGAATTTTGTTTTTCTGTCAAGTGAATTTGGACCTGGTAAAAGCCTCCGAGCCATTCCAGTGGCCTCCCAGCGAACATCGAGGCTGCGTGTAATGCACATGATTTAAGAAAGGTGCTGCTGGAGCTATTTCCGAGCACGTTCACAATACGGGGGGTTTGGGGCAGCCAAGAGGGGCTCTGGTGGCTTGTAGACACCTGAAGGGGGAATGTTGGGGCTTCCAAGTGAGGAATGGGTGGGGGACGGAGGAGAGGTCTGAAGGCACGTCACGTCAGCTGGAGAGGCTCACCTTGCAAAGATGATGAAAAGAGAAAAGAAAAAAAAAAAGAAAGAAACAAAAAAAGACAGCCAAACAAACAAAAAACATCCTGAGCTTGGAGAAATCCCAACGCTTTTGTCTTGAGAGGCCACAGGAGCAAACATGAAAACCCTCCGGTGAGCCAAGCCAACGGGGAGCTGTGGTACAGAAGGAGAAGGACATGTTCTTGGCTGACCTGGGGAAGCTAAAGGCTTGCAAAACCACATAATAATAAATCAAGGCTACGAGGATGTACCTGCACACATGCGCTCGTGCCCGGCGCAGTGCAGGGGGCTCCCGGTTTGTGCCTGGGGGGGCATCAGGTTGGACCCACCTCTGCCTCGAGCTGGCAGAGCACAGGGCAGGGCAGCTCCACGGGCGTGAGGATGTGACCAGGAGACATGCCCAAGGCTCAGAGCCTCCCCTCTCACCTCTGCAGCTGTGGTGGGGAAGGCAAAAGGCCCCAAAATTGGTGGCCCCCCTCAATGCAGCTGAAAGGTTTGGGTCACCCTCAATGAACTACAGGACGTCACAAGAGTGGGCTGCAGTTATGAGCAGGATTGGTTAGGAATACTAGGTCAAAACCAGCTGTCCAGCAAAAAAAGTCCTTCTGGTTAAACACGACAGGTTTAGAAACAGGCCTACAGGTCAAAGAAATTTTAGGTTGGGGGAAGCAAAGTGAGGCAATCCCTTTGATGGTGCTGAAACTGTCCCATTATGACATTTTTTTGAATGGAACAGTACAATTTTACCTTTCAAAATGACTTTATTTAGAGACAATCACTGATGGTTAAAAATAGTAAGTTATTTTAAAAGGTCAAGAAAAGAAAAGACTTTTCACTTTTGCACAACAAACCCTCTAAACTAACCCTAAGTGGGTTTTATGAGGAGGCAGGGAAGGGAGGTAAGGGAGCTGTAAAGGGGAGATTTTGTTTAATGGAGTATTTCAAATGATTGTAGGAGGGAAAGAAGGGGAATTGTTCCCTTTGGTCATAATTAAATACATGCATACCATGTATATATATACTCACAAGTATATATATATATACACACCTCTCTCCCCGTCAGACCAAATATTCAGCCCCTCTCCAGGTTTAACAAATACCTGGTTGTGTTGGTTATGTAGACATGATCCCTGTCCCGGACAACTCTTGATCCCAAAAAGAGCAAACCAAAGGGTGAGTTAGGATCTAAGGGTCAAAGCACCAGTTTAAACTGTCACAAACCTGCAGCCAGGATCCCAGGAGCTCTGGGCATCGCCCGCTGCATCCCTTGGCCAAGCAGGGGAAGGAAAAGCTATTGATAAGGTGATGACTGAACAGTCAAAGAGTCATCTACACGGGTTGGATGTGAGAATAAACGAGAGGAGAGAGGTTGTGTGTGCCCACAGGCACACTGATGTCCACCCCGTGAATGGGGTTAGCAAACAGCACTCAAATTACCACAAGGATGTGTAAAGCAAAAAAATAAAAGATTAAATCTTGGTACTAATCTATATTTCTCCTCAATTCCACCACCCCAAACACAGCAATAAAAACCAGTAAATTAACTTTAAGGCTTTTGCTTTTTCTCCTCTCAGTCTAGCGTAAGCTTCAGATGATATGAGAAGTCTTTATAGATAATCTAGATTTATGGCTTTTTTGTTTTTCAGTTATATGGTGGGTTATGAAAGAAAACGAAGTCATGTTTTGGTAATAAACAGAAAGCACGCAAACAGAAAATTATTTAGATATTAATTTTGCAAACTTGATGTCTGCATTGTTATGTGTATATAAATATATATGTACACACACACCAACTATATAGAACTAAACTCTATGCCTATACATCATGTTTATTCACTATATCTATGTGTATTTATAGAGAATGCACTCACTGACTTTTTTTGGTGTTTGAAGACACGTCAGCAAAAAGCCAAAATGTCAGCAAACACAGTGGACATTGTCACTTTTTTCCCGTTCCAGGTTGGCTTCCCTGGTGTACGAAGGTCAGCTCCAGCTCCAGCACAAATTATCCCTGCCTATTTGACTCATAATAACACATCCAAATAATAACCAACACATGCTGGATGCTTCATAGATGAATAACTCCCATCCCAAAGAACTGGTCATTTAAACAGACAGATGTAGCAAAAACTGGGAGAAAAGTCTCACAGCCCGGGCTGTGTGGCAAGGGGCAGAATAAATCCTGCGCCCGAGGTGGCTCCGAAAGTTTCCTGGATGAACCACCCTGACCAGCACCTCTGCATCACCCCAAGGCAGGAGAAGCACCCGGTGCAAAACCCAGCGAACCTTCGGATGTTTGGGCTGAGCGAGGAGCTGCCGTGCAGGTGTAGAGCAGCGGCGTGAGCTCGGACACTGCCTGCCCTTCGCTTCCACCCAGCCCTGCTCTGCAGGAACCTGCTCCAGCCGAATGCGTGGCCAAGACCCCACCGGCCTCGGCGATGCTTCGCGCCTCTCCTGCACGTGACGAGCGTGAGCGCAAACGCGGCGCGTTCCTGCGAGCCCATCCTCAGCCTTTGTTGGCTCCGTCCCTGACACGTAAATAATGACGTCCCATTTCCCCGGCTTTCCAGCCTATTACGCTGCTCTTTAGACCTTGCCTCCCATCAGAGGAGCAAACCTGTGTCCCTGCGTGACCCTCCTGGTGCAGCCAAAGCAAACCAACGTGCTATATTTGTTTTTCGAGCCCGGGCCAGGAATGATTCCCGTAAGGCTCAGCCTGGCTTAATGGAGCTGTGTCTGTGCTGTGCCTCTAAGCCTACACTTGGCCACAGAGCCAGAGCTGCTTTTTTGCCTGGTCCGTGTTTGCTGAAGGTAACTCCAAAGAGAGAAGCAGCAGCAGAAAGCGATGGTGGGGCAGGGGAGGAGGAAGGGGGAAAAGAAAAAGGAGACGAGGGAAAATGAGGAGGAGGGGCAGTCGGAGGGTGCTCCCCACCTTCCCAATGCATTCCGGCTGTTCAGAGGCAGGCTCGGCTGCACAGCAGCTCTGCAGCAAGAGGACTGCTGGGGCTGCAGTTTTTCAGGGGCAGGCTGGGCTGCCGGTGGCTGAGGGGGTCACGAATTGAGTGCCAGGGACCGGCATCGTGACTCTCTGCTGCTTCACCACTCTATGTCGTGACAGCCCTCGGTTCTCTCATGCAAGTGGGGCTGTTCCCAGACCCGCCACCAGCTGCCGAGGCAAAGCACGGTGCGTGCACCGAAGCCGTCGCAGGGCTTTGTGGGGTTTCCCTGTTGGTCCTTTCCCCAGAGGTCACACTCTTGGGCCGTGGCTACCTGACCTCCTCCTCCCAAAGGAGCATTCTCAGGCCTGCACGCAGCACGAAAGCTCCAGAAATCACCCCGGGGTCCTTCAGCATCACATGCCTACCCCCCGCCAGCCACTTATTTCAACCACTCCAAAGACTACTGAAAGAAATTTTGCCTTAAGATAGGCACATGAGATCCTGAACTTTTTAAAATTTATAATATAGCCCTGTTCTCCATGTCTTGCAAAGTCTCTCTCCACCCTCGTGGGTACCTGATTTACTGTGTTACTAAGGTGTTTTTTTCCAGAAGACACCTCTTCCCAGCAAGATTTCCCCACTGCCAGCACTCACCAAAGGAACAAGCAAGTTTGTCAAATCAGTGATGTTGACAGTCGGTTGCATGCATGGTCACAGACTGAACTTACTAAGCAATAAGATACTAATTAGAGAGGTTCATAGCTAGTCCTGCTAATTGCATTAATGAGGTGCAGTTGTCTCCCTACACCGGTGTCTGTGCAGGCACCCAGGCACCTTGTCCTACACACCAGAGCAGAACAAAGGAGTTAAACTGGGCTCAGCACACAAAACCTGAGTGGTTCGAATGCTGCTGGATGGGAAAAGCTCTGGGGAGGACTAGGAAAGCATGGCTGTTAGGCTCAGGTCTTCTACTTAGTGCTGAAACATGTCCAGAGCAAAGCAGGAGAAAGGAAAGAGATTGAATCCACAAAGCTTGGCTTAAGAGCCAGAGCAGAAGCTGAGCTCACTCAAACTTTGGATGTATTTGGACCAGGAAAAGATTCAGCTTCTAAGGAAGAGAATGGCCATGAAGTTTGGACGCAGAACTAAACTTCTGTTGAGTTTGCACCATTTGAAACCCTGGCTTTTTGTTGGACTCATAAACTCTGCTGTCCCTGTCCTCTGAAGCAGCATCCATTGCTGCTCACAGGTGGGACCCCAGGACAGCTGTACCCTCCGTGCCCACCCTGCAGCCCACCCAAAACACAGCCACGGCAACACACGGGGGAATCAGGTGGGCTTCACGTCCAGGACGTGGGTGAGTAATCAAACACCATCACCCTGTTGCCACCAGAACTTTGCATTCTCCGAACAAGGAACCTCTGAGCCCAGCAAACCTCATTGAGCCTGCCTATAACAAGGATGAGACACATCTCGCCCCGCTCATCCTCAAAAACAGCAAACAAGCTGCCCAGAAAACCAACAGAGAAACACGGCCAGGAGGCCTGGGTCCACCCATGCATCCCAGCCTCCCTTGCCCAGGCAAGATTGGAGACAAGCACCCAGAGACCATCTCTCAACCACAGTGCCGAGGGCTGGTGGGTTCCCGCTCACCCCTGCCACACAGGCATGGTGGGCAGAGGTTGGAAGAGCAGCTCCGGTGCTGCAAGGCTGCTGGGACCCTCCATCCCCAGGCAGTGCTGGCAGCAGGGTAAGAGGCAGCTGAGTGTTTAACAGTAAACATAAAATGTTTCTACCTAAAACAGAACCTCTGCCTGGAGGGTATCGGACAACCCAGTTGTGCATGAGGAGCCCTTCGTCCCCGGGACCGTGTTTCAGGGCAGCCCGGGAACACGGCATCACAAGTCACAGTTTGTGCCGGGGTGGTAATTAAGAGCATTGAGTCAAATTCCTGACTGTGGCCACAGCCACCCGTGGGCTGCAGCTCTGAGGGAGCCGCAGCGCCCACAGCAGTATCTCAGAAATGCCGCCTCTGGCTGATGTCTCCCCCCTGACCCCCCACCAGCACTCAGCCAGCACACTGGAACCTCCCGCGGCCTCGCCATAAACACGGGACATGGGTCTCCAGGCAGGATGTTCTGGCATCTCCTGCCAGCATGGCCTTCGGCGAGCTAAAATTACGTCCCTGCCACCTACACCCTTGCTGGTGCCGCTGCAGGGACGGGGCACAGCTGCAGGGACGGGCACGGCTGCAGGGGGGCTGCAGGGCACGGCTTGGGTACGACGTGGGAGATGCTCTTGGCTCTGAAAGACTGGACGGGCAGGAGCACAGGCAGAGCCTCAACCCCCCCTCGGCACTGCCTGTTCCTGCCCACCTGCCTTGGGGAGGGAGGGAAAGAGGAGGCGATGCCCCCCTCCCCAACCTTGGGGACCTGCCAGATGGTCAAAGGGAGACGATGCCACACCGATGTCTGACGGGTGCCGTGCTGGGAAGGCAGGGACAGGGACAAGGACAGTGAATGGCAAAGGCTGGGGCTGCCTGAGCGGTGAGCGACCCAGACGGGGCCCCCTCGGCTTCCCGGCCAAGGCAGGACGGAGCAGCCCAGCTGCTCGGGCTTGGCTTCTCCTTGCATGGCAGCTGGGGCGGCGGAGGGGAGAGCCAAGCGGAGGGAGAGACAGCGAGCGTGTGCGTGCATGGGGGGCTGCGAACGCCCTCCCCTCCCGCCTTCCCTTGGCGAGGGGGGAAAGAGAGAAAAAAACAACAACCACCCCCCCGAAATAAGGAGTCGGTGATTAGAAGGTGAAATCAGGACATTAAAGAAGCAGAAATCATCTCAAAGGGTGCTTTTTCTTTTTAAAGGTTTCACCAAGATTTTTGCTTTTCCCCAGGGTGTCCTTTGCAAATCAGGCCTCACTGCAAAGGCTATTGGATACGACTCTGACGTCAGCAGGGAAAAGGTCCCCAGACTCTCATTAGAAAGGGGAAGAAAAAATAAAAAATCTATCCTTTTTTTTTTAGCCCTGACCAATTTAACCTTTTCAGAACAATAAACAGGCTGGTTACAGGACGAAACCAAACAAGCAAAAGGGCTGTGGGCTCCACTTCCCCGGGACAAGGGAAGGCGTTTGTGGGCAAATGCCAAAGGCTTGAGCTGGCACTGGCCGGGCACCCCCAGCCCTCCCCATCCTGCCCGGCTCAGCGCCGCAGCAGCACCGTGCCCACATCCACAGACGGGTTGTTTTTAACTCTTTGCTAGTCTGGAACCTGAAGCTCATTTCACCGCCCGAGCCAGGGTGTTGGCATCGGAAAGGGGTTCCGTGACGACTGAGATGCCTCGGGTGGGGAGCAGGAGCAGCCTGCGGTACCCAAAGGCAGCAGCGAGTTGAGCTTCTGGCTCCACTGCCCACGCAAACCAGTGAGCGGAGTGAATGAAATGCTGCTCTGCCTTTCCCCACCGCCTGGTCCCCAAACGGGCAGTGCCAAACTGATTTACTGGAACAACATCTTGCAGAAGGGGGTCAACGGGTGAAGTGCCGTGGCAGGGGGTCCCCAGCAGCTCCCCAAACACCCCTTGCAGACCTCCCAGCCATTCTGGAGGATACCTGGATGTCAAGTTTCGCATGATCCCCGCACACAGGTGTCCTACAGGAAGAGCGTATGGTTATCAGCAGCCACACCTGCCACAAAGGGAGCAGACCCTCATTGCAAAAGTAAAACATCAGTTTTTAGAGCCCTTGGTTGACATTTCAGGGAATAACAGAGGTGCAAAAGAGGTTCCACCAAGAAGGGTCCTTGCCATAGAGACTGTCCCAAGTCCCTGGAAAATAAGAAACTTAACTTTTAAGATGGTGAAGGGTCACACCTAAAGGAAACAGGCTTTTCCAAATCACAAAAATGAGGCTTGTTGATGTGCAGTGCATGGGTGAGCGCTGACGGAGCCTGGCCTGTGACACTCGGGACGGGCAGTGACCCAAAGGGAACATCTGCCCATCGCATGGTATTTTGGGCCCAGTTTCCCCAGCCTGACATGGGCAGGTCTCGGCGAGTAGACCTGGCAGGGCCGCTCATGAGAACTGGGCCACTGCCCTCCTGCAGGAAGGGGAGGACGAATTACTCCAAGGTGGGAAAAAGACACCATGAGTGGCAGATCTGGCTGATAGAGGGAGGACCAAAGAGCCGGGCATCTTCTCCAGCCTTCCTGCTCCACCATCCTGCTCATGCAGGACCCCGCTGCTCCTCACTCCCCCAGGGTGAGCTCGCTTTCCTGAGGGGTGCCAACCAGCTCCCCTCTCTTCTTTCTGGGTGCCCTTCTGCCCTGAGCAGCCCCCTCCCCTTGGCCCTCTACCACTTCTCATGCTGTCCGCGCAACAAGAAGATACCTTGGAGAAGAGGAGAAGAGGAGGCTGAGGGGTGACCTCATTCATGTTTATAAATATGTCAAGGGGGAGTGTCAGGAGGATGGAGCCAGGCTCTTTTCAGCGGTGTCCACTGACAGGACAAGGGGCAATGGGTGGAAGCTGGAACACAGGAGGTTCCATAAAAATATGAGGAAAAACTTTTTCACTGTGAGGGTGACAGAGCACTGGAACAGGCTGCCTAGGGAGGTTGTGGAATCTCCTTCTTTGGAGACATTCAAAACCTGCCTGGACACGTGATGATCTTTGAGGTCCCTTCCAACCTCGAACATCCTGTGATTCTGTGAGATACCTTCCCAACAAGCAGGACCTTGCTTTAAACCCTGCCCTGCACATCTTAAAGCCAGGCCAGCACCCCCATCCTATATGCTCTCCCATCTCACCCAAGGATCTTCTCCTCAGCCCCTCATGGCACTGCTGACGATGTGATCATCACACTCACAATTCTGTGACTCCACTACAGGGATGCGCAGCTGCTCCCCGCAGTGCTGCCGATGGCAGAACTGTGCTGCTGGTGCTAGATAACAGTTGCCCCAGTTCAGCTGCACTGGTGAGCCAGAGGACGAGAGGTTTGGCCAAATCTCCACCCAGGCACGTCCCTGCAGGGTGGAGAGCGAGGAAGCAAAGAGGCCGCTTGCTCCTGGCCCCCAAGCTTGGCTTGCCTGCGCAGGGGCGTGCCTACACAGGGCTCTTCCCTCTCGCTTTTCCTTTCCATTTTGCACTTCACCATCCAGGGCAGCAAACGTGAAGCCCATCAGCCCAGAAAGCTGGGACTGCTTTCCCCTCGCTCCCCTGTCATTGGCACTGTCACGTCCGTCCTGTGGTGCTGCCACTCATGCGCTCAGGCTGAAGCCTCAGCCCTTCCCTAAGGTTTGAAGGGGGTGCAGGGGGCTGGATGAGATTTTGGATGGGCTGCAGGGACTTTTCTGAGACAGACAGACGATAATCCCTTTGCGACAGGGCTAACACCTCTACAGGTCATGCCCTGGGCATTTTCTTGGCTGCCACTGAACACAGGGGGAGGTGGAGCTCAGCAGCAGACAGGGAAAGCAGTGCTGTTATTTTGAGGATTAGGATGCAATCTCCTCTAACTGCATGCCCCTGCCACAGTCCCTCCTGGCCTGGCCACAGCTCAGGACTTCCTCAAACTCCACAAGTTTGTCAAAAGGCATCCAAAGGTGCTGAACCTCGTCAAAGGAGAGCGGGCAGAACATGATGAGGGGGTTCCCAGTTGCTATCGTTCGCCTGATCTCCAGCCTGCACCTCTGCAGACATTCATCCCAGTTTCCTAGTTCTCCCCTTTCACTTTCCTGCCCCAGCTAAATCCCCAGCCCAGCAAAGCCAGCCCAGCTCGGACGTCACCTTGATTTTACCCTGACGAGGGTCATGAGGGGATGCCCACCCGCCAATGCCAAAAGCGGCTTTGTGCTGCACGGGATAATCCTGGGGAGGGGGGTGTGTGTGTGTGTGATAAAGATCTCCTCATCCCCATGGAAATCAAGCCATGTTCCTCACATACCTCCGCTAATTCAATTTTACACTGTGTGAATAGACCTGCCAAACCTTTATTATTCTTTCTTCTTGAGAAGTTTGCAGCAGAGGGGTACGGTGGGTGGAGGGGAGGGTGGGGGGCACGAGGGAGGGGTAGGCTCCTTCCTGCCTTTCCCAAGCTTGATCTCTGCGCTAAATGGTCATGCTCGGCGCTCTTCGAGCACGTTTCATTTCTCTCCTTTCAAAATATTGGGCTGAGGATGGAGGGGAAGAGAAGTCTCAGGCAAATATGTAATTGCTTAGAAATACCTGGGACAGGAGGCAGTGGATTTTGGATGTGAGTCTGAGGAAGAAAAGCACCCAGAGAATATCCTCTGCAGTTCTGCTAACATAGCTTAGCCTAGCCTGGACTACATTTGTCCCCCAGTTGGGACTCCCAGCCTCTCCACAGGTCTAAGCCCTCTCCCATACCAAGAACCCTCCACCCCAGCACACCCCAGTGCTGCCCACAGCCAGTGCTCATCCAGGGTCACACATCAGCATCATCATGCCTGGACACCTCAATCCCTTCAGTCCAAGCCAGGGCAGTGGGAAAACTCAGAGCTTCAGCACGTACCACTGCTGCAAACGTTGGTTCTGTGGCAGGGACCTGGACCAGTGGGCAATGCTTGGGAGCAATCAAAATGCTGCAAAAAGCCCTTATGTTGTTCTATAGCTACTTGTTGTTTGCAATAACATCTGCAGCTAAATCGCTCCATAAAACCCTGACCGATCGTGCAACACCTTACACAACACAGGGATCATCCATAATTGCAATGCAAGGGTGCAAGAAAACCAAAGAGGTGCCTCTAAAGAGTGATCAACTTTTGAACTCCATATGTGAGAAGACGCATTCAGAGGACATGCACAGGGAAACCACCAGCTCAGAGTCACTCAGTCTGCAAGCAGATCTCCTGAATGGGCAAATACTTGCACAAGCAAACAGGTTTCCACAGGAGACTTGGTCTGGTCCCACATCCATGGCTGACATCAGAAAACAGACAGGAGGTGGCTTGTTGAGCCTCTAACTGCATCTTTCCTCCTTATGAGTCCCTCAGACACGGTCTCCTGCACATGGTGCAGGATGCACGAGGCAAGTTATCATCTAGAACAAAGACTGGGTACTCGGTTTTCAAAGGAAATACAATTTTGAGACCTTTCTCCAAGAAATTTATCCCAAATGGAACACAGATTAATGAGTTCTGCTGGCAACAAAATGCAACTGTTCAACTAGAGTTCAAAAAAAAAAACCAGTGAACCAAGACACACAAAATACAAGACACTTTGACAAAAGCTACTAGTAAGGGTGTGCAAATATCCTCGAGTTCCCAGCCATCAGAGATGAGAGGCAGAAGGGGGATGAAACTAGGAAATGAATCCAGTTCTTAGATAGAAACACAGAGAAAATATGGAATTCAGGATTGTTTGCAAGCTTAAAAAAACTACGTGGAAAAACTGATAAGGTCTAACATGCACAAAAAGGTTAAACTTTGGGCATTTTAAATTTCATTATTTTATGTGTTATTGAAGCTTTGATGTATTTTATACCTCCAAATAGCAGCAGCTACACTAAGTAGTTGTAATATTTGCAGCCAAACTGGCTACTTGAAAAGTAAATTAACGCGTTCAAGCCTGATTTAACTTTCACATTAATAACTTGGTCTTTTTCCCTTCTCTCTGCCCTTTTTTTCTCATTTTATTGTGAGATTACCCACTAGTTTTCTTTTAAACCCTAAATTACTCTTATGCATTCTCTACATTAGTTCCACACTGAAGCTATTTGTTTGGGATTAGTTATACTTACCTAACTCAAGGGGTGCTTGGAGGATTACTCGAAGTTTGCAAAGGGCTCTGGCGGTGGAAAGCACTATCTAAATGCTAAGTATTATGAAGTCAGATGAGCTATTTACTGATCCTGATAGGTAATACCCCCCACTCCAAATTGGACGAAGGAATTGAAAGAGCAGAATCCTTTTTTTGGAGAGACAAATAGCGGCAGAAGGCCAAGCCAAGGTCCACAAATAAAAGAAATCCTAAAACATCACTTAAGGTCAAAAAAGGGCTGGGTTTGTTCCTGGTATGAATAAGCACTGAGCGAGCGGTAGGACCCCACGCACGGGTGGGGAGGCTGCAGGCGACAAAACCTGTGGGATCTCTTCTCCAGACTTTGCAATGCTTTCCCATCACCCGTTACACAAACCAAGTACCCAACCAGCTCATCTGGCAGCTGCCTGGCTCCTAAACAGAGGTAGACCGAGCTCCTCTTCTTTACAAAGAGAAGTTTTACTGATGCAACACAACCTTTTGCTTAACCGTTTCACACTGCAGTAGCACACCTCAAGGTTCTAAGGACCAGAATCTTGTTGGGAGAGATTTTAACACACCTACATACAAGCAGACAAGTCTCACTCCAGGGAGTGGGACTCGATGATCTTTATGGATCCCTTCCAACTTCAGATACTCTATGATTCTATGAAATATTCACCATCACAGTCCCACATCAGCTTCGTACAGGCAGAGATGGCAAAAAAAAAACCCAACTCAGATCAACATATGTCTTCAACAAATTCACCACGGCTGTATTTAGAGGTGGGAGGGTTAATGGGAGCATGGCCCCTTCAATTCCCCAGCACAGACGCTGCACCCCACACAAGCTGAATCCCCTCCAGAAGAATCCAGACAGAGACGGAGGAACAAGGGAGAAGGACGTGGGGATAAGGAGAAAACTGGCTGTCTATGTACATGGCAGCTTTCTGGAAAAGCTTTGAGAAGAGCTTTGAGCAAACATGGTGAGAGGACGGGGACAGCACAAGGATCCCTGTTTAGAAGCCTCTTACACAAGTGATAAAATTTAAAGTGCTGGGAAGAAACTCAGAGATATTCAAGAGGTCAACAGCAAAGGGAAAAAGTGATGGCCCAACACTTAGGGTTGAACACAGTCTCTGTGGTGGGATTCTTTCCCCAGAAAAGAGTCAGTACAAAGCCACGGCTAAAGGTTGTCATCTGCTCTGGGGATGAGCCACGAAAGTCAGACAAAATGCAGCTCCATTACTCATCCTCTCAAGCAGAGAGCCAGGGGAGAAACTGCACAATCAAATGCACTTGCTTGGGGAACCAAAAAGCAAAGCCTCGAGTGTATTTTGCACTGTCGCACCCATGGAGGGGTTGCAGGGTCCTGGCTGAGGCTGCTCGTGCTTGGCAGTGCAGGGGGGAGGTTCCCAGAGAAGATGTGAGGCTGCTGCTGTGCACGTGCAACACAGCGCGGGGAGGTCGCTGCAAGAGACATGAAGACAAAAATGGGGGAAAGAATCTCAGAAGTGGAAATATGTGCAGAAAAAAAATCAGGACAATGAACTCAGTGGAAAGCAATGGGGACATACAGAAGGACGCATCACAGGAAGGTTGTGTGGGCAACCAGAGGGGTGTGATGGTGCCTGAGGAGACAGGCAAAACGGGCTGAGGTCTCACACCTCTCGAGCCACTGGACCACAAGGAGAGTAGGGCAACAGTGTTTGGGATTAGCTGGTAACTAAAGGAGGACTGTGTGTCCAGAAACTGGTCCTTTTTCCACCCTAATTTCTTTCTCCAGGTAGGTGTTACCTCCCCTAACAAACCATGTCTCATGAAGTATTTCTCCAAAAAGGAATTCTGCAGGAAAAAGAGAGCACAAGCACTAAGAGTGCATCCTCACAGATGTAGCCCCCATCCCAGTGCTGGACTCTGCCACCCGGACAGGAAAGCCTCGTCCACAACTGACGGAAAGAGAGGAGACGCCATCCTCAGCCCCGACGCTTCACCCACCAGGGACCAGTTCATCTATCGTGTTCTTTTCCCCAGCCAAAACTATTCCATGAATTTGACCTTAACTCTTGTAATAGTTTGGGGGTGACGAACACGGCATTCTTGACGTGGCTAATGTTTGTGAAAAAAACAAATGAAAAAAGAAATAAATAAGCAAACACCCGGCCGCAGACTGTGCTCGTTTTGCTGTGGTTGATATTTACAGCCTACGGTGGCTGTGGTGAGGATGACAAATCCGGAAGGCCAGCGGTGCCACCGGGGCAGCCGGGTAGGGTGCCCTGGGCAGGGCTGAGAGGCCAGTAAGAGCCCCAGCAAGGTGCTGGGTGGGCACCCACCCTGCTGGGACCCCTCGCAGCATCACTGCAAACACTAACAGGCTCTTCTCCTGGAAGAAGCACCTGTGCTCTGCAAGTCATGACAGTGGTGGGACGTGCTTGCCTAGAGATCCAGAAGGATGATACGAAGTTGGGGGGAGTGGTTGACACACCAGAAGGCTGTGCAGCCATTCAGAGAGACCTGGACAGGCTGGAGGGCTGGGCGGGGAGAAATCTGATGAAGTTTAATAAGGGCAAGTGTAGAGTTTTGCACTTGGGAAAAAATAACCCCATGTGCCAATATAGGTTGGGGACTGCCCTGCTGGAGAGCAGTGCAGGGGAAAGGGACCTGGGGGTTCTAGTGGACAGCAGGATGACCATGAGCCAGCAGTGTGCCCTCGTGGCCAAGAAGGCCAATGGCATCCTGGGGTGTATTAGAAGGGGAGTAGCAAGTAGGTCAAGAGAGGTCCTCCTGCCCCTCTACTCTGCCCTGGTGAGGCCGCATCTGGAATATTGTGTCCAGTTCTGGGCCCCTCAGTTCAAGAAGGACAGGGAGCTGCTTGAGAGAGTCCAGCGTAGAGCCACAAAGATGGTGAAGGGAGTGGAGCATCTCCCTTATGAGGAAAGGCTGAAGGAGCTGGATCTCTTTAGCTTGGAGAAGAGGAGGCTGAGGGGTGACCTCATCAATGTTTATAAATATGTCAAGGGGGAATGTCAGGAGGATGGAGCCAGGCTCTTTTCAGCGGCGTCCACTGACAGGACAAGGGGCAATGGGTGGAAGCTGGAACACAGGAGGTTCCAGAAAAATATGAGGAAAAACTTTTTCACTGTGAGGGTGACTGAGCACTGGAACAGGCTGCCTAGGGAAGTTGTGGAATCTCCATCTCTTGAGACATTCAAAACCCGCCTGGACGCGTTCCTGTGCGCTCTAGTGTAGGTGATCCTGCTCTGGCAGGGGGGTTGGACTAGATGATCTTTGAGGTCCCTTCCAACCTTTAACATTCTGTGATTCTGTGATTCTGTGATCCTTCTGAGGGTAATGGCTCGGTTCAGCCTTTAATTCCCCACAGTGGAGCTGAAGTACTGCTTGCCCAGTCTGCCTGAATTGTACCAACATCAGGTAGGTCCCTCCATCGGGTAAAACCACAGACAAGGAGCTGCCCCAACACACACCATGGCTGGTGCAATGGGGCTGGCATCCCGGGGGGACCAGAAGCTCCTGACAGACACACGACGCTGGGTGGAGGACTCTTGGGAGGTGTTCTCTTAATTACTCATGAATCAAGATAAGATGCCTATTTGGGAAAATTAAAACTCTCACTGGAGATCAGCTGCTCAAGGCACATTTTGCTGATTGCTCCTAAGAGCAGAGAGAAGGGGTAGCCTCCTCGCTTTCTCCACAAGCTTTAAGAGCACACAGAACAGCATTTAGTGGGATAATTTGGTGGTCACAGAGGACTGGGTTTTATTCCTGAATTGAGAACTGGCTATTAAACATCATTTAAAGAACAAAATACAAATAAACCAGCAATTTCTTCTTTTATTCTCTCCCTATCATCATCATTAACCTTCTCTCTGCATAATATCCCTATGCCAAGGATCTTCGACGAGTAATAAAATTTTAGTACTTCAACCTTATCAGTGCTCTGAAAGAGAGTATTCTTCTCATTTCAGAGAGAGGGGAATCCAAGGCACAAAGAACTGAAATGACCTGCTCAAAGTCACAGCTAAAACTATTAGCCGAGCCAGGAATAGATTCCTGGAGCCCTGAGCCCCAGGAGGCACATGCCCACAGGTACACTGTTCTTACAGGCCAATTAGCTTTTATGGAAACGTTTAAGGAAACATTTCCTTTCACAGACTCTGTCTGCTCATTTACTCCCAAGCTTTGTCATCCGTGAGCAAAAGTGTCTTAATTTCAGGTAGTTGTGGAGCAACTCAGCTCCCTCCCTTGCTCGAGACAAACACGCTTTCAAGATGTTTGACAACACAGAGCACCCCACTATGTGCTGGTTAAAAACGGGCTGGAAGAGGTTTTTCTCTGGGTCCCTGCCTACTAATTAAGTCTGATTGCAGAGACTTCATCAAAGCAGAGGGCTTTGCATGGAGACCCAACCACAGAGACCCCTGGGTGTGGAGGCACGCTTTGCTTTCCAGCACACTGCTCTGTTTAGGTGAGCTCAGCCTGCTGGGGCAGAGCTGATTTTTCACCTAAATCCTCAATGTCCTTGGTCCTGCCTTCGCAGAAGCTGGGAGGGAAAGGCAGGCAGGGGCAGAAGGGAGAAAGGCAGAAAGGATGGGAGTGGGCAAGCACGGCACGGGAGGAAAGCAGACCCTCCTTTGCTTTCCATCCCCCTCTGCCGAGAAACGGTTAATAGGTTGCAAGGTTTCCACCCTTCCAGGACGGAGCCTTTCCCTCCCCTTTCGAGTGCCCCCTGCCTTCCTCCTCCAGCGACTGGGAAGCTGTGACTGCTCTACACCGCTGACACCTCGGCTGCTCTGGAAACCCATGAACTGTTTGAGAAAGGTCAGCTGGCAGCCGCTGCAGCCCTTCTCCAGCCTTCCCAGCCCGGACCGTCTTGGGCAGTGCAGGAGCCCCCTCTGTAGGCAAAACCCCACATTTACCAGCATCCTCTGCTTCTTGACATGTTTTTTCGGCAACACCCCCCCCCCCACACCCCTTCTTTCACCGCAACCCAAGCCCCCGCCACGGAGAAGGGGACGATGGGGCTGCACGCCAGCCAGGGCTTGGGGCTCTGCTCCATCGCTTGTTAATAGCTGGCCCCCATTACACACAACATAAACCGAGGCAGGACAGCAGATTTGCCATCAAAACAGCGATGTCTTGCCAGCTTGCTGTTGGCACAATAAAACAAGCACGTCTCTGCACAGCTCCGGGCTTCAGTTTGTCTCCCAGGTCCAGAGCTGCCCTCTCTCCAACCTCTCCAAAGCAGTCACCTACTTTGCTCTCTTGCCAAACCCGAGCTTGATGGTGCTGTACAAGCACTTTCCCAGCCCGTGTTACAGGGGCCTTGGTGCCCTCCTTCATAGTGCAACAGCAAGAAACCTTCCACCCCCAGAACTCCTTCTGTATCCTCCCTCCCGCACCTCCTCATCCTAGCACTGCCCATCACTCAGATGAGGATTCTCCAGCACTGCCACAGCTCCCTCAAGCCACAGCCTTCAGCCCAGCCCTGACTCAAAATGACTGCGTTTGGTCCATTCGACGAGCTGCAAAATCCCCCTGCCCCAGGCGCACGCTGGGGCCAGCAGTGAATTCAGGTAAGACGAACACCAGACTGGCAGTAGCTGAGGCAAAATCCCTGCCTGGATGCAAACAAGCTCCATCCTTCCCAAACGAGGAATCTTTCTGGGGGTGGAGGTTAGCATCTGAGTCAAGGGCTTCTGGCCACAGCTTTTCAGAAGATGTGTGAATTTGCCTGCACTCACTGCTCTCTGTCCTCACCAGCTACAGCGCCTCCTCCTTGGGGATGCTCAGCTTGTGCTCACTGCATCGTTTTTTCAAACAGCCAATGCTTCCACACCCCCTCCTCTCAGCCACATACCCAGCATGTTTGCCAGAAGCCTCGCAAGTCTAATCTAGAGCATGAACTCCCCGTCTTGGATGGTTTCTAGTTAGGAGAAACAGGCTCTTACCCACTCCTGGCCCTCTTTGTGTGAAGCCCCAAGCCGTGTCATCGCTCACGCAGACATCTGCCCCGTGAAAAATATGGCAGGGGCAAAATTAGAAAGGAAGATGATGAAGATCTAAAGCCAATTTGGAGGCACCCTGAAATAACTTGATTTCTCTAGTGTCCCGGGAGCACTTCTGCCCAAGACGTAACATTACTCATTTTCATTTGGAGAAGTTTCAGCACGTAACAAAAATATCTCAGGCTTGGTAATGAGGCAAGAAATCGTGCTTACGTAGCTGAGCAAGTAACATCACTCAACTTCCCCGTCCTTGTGGCGGAAGAAAAATGATCAGAGAATAAATTAATCCTAATAAATGCAGGATTCTGATCAGGCATACATAACCAGCAGTGCGTCTGCAGGATGAGCAATTGATGAAGTCATTGCTTCAAAGGTGCCTTGATGCAATTAGTCACTTGTAAAACATGCAGCAGAGGAGAAAATCCCGCTCCTTTTGTTAAGGAGCATGAAAATGCTCCGTGTGTCGGAGTGATTTATGGGTTACAGTGCAGCAAAATTAGAGCGCACAGCAATTAGGATCGTTCTCTCCGAGATGAAAGGCCGGGCGGGGATGAGTGAAAGGATGGACAGGATGCAGCAGGGCCAGGTGAAGGCAAAATGCCAATGCCACATTTCTGTGCTGTTGGTTTTTAACAGGGATTGCTTCCTCTTCGCACAAATCATTGTTGGCGGGGGGGGGGGGGGGAAGAAGGCTTCATATGTAAAACTGGTGCCACTGAAGATG